>CP126893.1:91405000-92663333 GCA_030440675.1 Furcifer pardalis | reverse complement strand
TGACATCTATGTTTGGTGAAAGTCTTTAGACCGCCTTGCCTGTATCTCTTTAGTGCATGAAGGTAAATACAATGGCAACAATGAGAAAGTTAGCAACACTGTCCAGTCCACAGTGTTTGGACCCAAGAAAGAAGTACTGTAGTTCTATCTTTGCAATAAAAAAAACACAACAGACTTAACAGTGAGCTAAGCATATGTATTCTGTAGCAGCTACGGCTGCATTCTGAACAAACTGCATAGCAGCAGCAGAAGGCAGAAGAGAAAGAAATTTAAAAAAACAGGGGGGAAAATGTTTAAAAAGCCCCAAACACAAAGAAAACAAATTCAAAATTTGAAAGAATTTAAGGCCTTAAGCAAAAAAGACATTATCAGTCTCAGTCTTAGTACCCTAAAGGAGAATGAGCTGATTGTGAATACTGTTTTAACTGGGCAATACTCATGACCAATGGATTTATTTCATGGCCTCCTTATGGTGTTCCTCTAATAAGAAAAAAAGTAAAGTTTGAGCACTTAATACATTTCTTTAACTGGATTTTAAACTCAACCTATCTGACTGAATATAATGGCATTAACCATTCAGTTTAACATGATCAAACGAAGGGAATAAATGTTGTAGAAGAAATGTCCATGTTTGTAAAAAAATGAAAAACCCAGTATACTTAGGATTTCTTCTAAGAGTTGCTGTTCATTTCCACTGATCAATTGCTAAAGTAATTTAAGCCAAAGTTTTGAGTCTGCCAAGTCTACCATTCTAATTGAAAACAAAGCAAAATGTTAGTTTTTATAACATTCCAGAAATTCATAGCTGGGTTGTGTTAAATGCGTTCTCTTTCTACAGGAATATTCTATTTAAAAACACAATTGCAAATATTTGACTGCTAAACACTCATTTACACAGGAGAGCATTTGTCAGGAACCTGTGGATGGTGAATCTTGAGGTTTTTTTGTGTTTCAGCAAAAGGTATCCAAGGTCCTCTCCCAAAACCATGTTGGGGGAAAATTAATCAGATAAAGTTTGTAGGATATTTCAATCTCTTCTTGGTTTTCTGTTTCTGGGGGATCTATTCACAGTTTCTTCCTCCTAAAAAGGTAAAATAATATTTCTGAGATAAATAAAACATATGTGCACGCCATGTTTCACTTTTTAAAATAAAGGTAGCTCGGGGTTTGCTCTTTTGTTTTCAATTCCCAGAACTTTCCATGAACTCCAAGGAACTACAGCATCTACATTTATAGCTGCACTACCCCCACCCTTCAAAAAGAGGTTTTGACTTGACATATCTCTATCATTGGCTCTGCAGCCTTCCTGTTTCCTGTTGTTTTGTTTTTGTTTTAAAAACAAGCTGTAGTCTCAAGGCCTATTAGACTGTATAGCAGACATCTCCCAAAGAACTAGGAGTCCCAGGAAACACCACAGCAGTTTCCTTGTTATTTTATTTTATTGAAACAGGAAGAAACAGGAAAACCAGAGGCGGTGAAGGGAAATCATTCAGAAGCCCTTCTCATGGGCTACAACTGAATCCCGACAAGGCTGAGTGGTTGTGGGTCAGGGGTCCTGTGTTAACTTTGGCAGTTTTGCCCCAAACAGACCTGGTGTGTAACCTGGGGGTCCTCTTAGACTCACGACTACTGCTCGAAGAGCAGGTGGCAGTCGTGGCCAGGAGGGCTTTTGCACAACTTCATGTTATACGCCAGTTATGCCGGCTCCTTGACAGGGACTCCTTGCTCATGATCACACGCACTTTGGTAACCTCCAGACTTGATTACTGTAATGTGCTCTACATGGGACTGCCCTTGGTGACCATTCAGAGGCTGCAACTGGTCCAGAATGCGGCTACCCTGGTTGTGATGGGGTGCAGGCGTTATGCTCGCGCCTCACCATTGCTGCGGGAGCTGCACTTGTTGCCAGTCTGCCTCCGGGTGCAATTCAAGGTGCTGGTCATTACCTTTAAAGCCCTATATGGTAGTGGACCAGGATACTTAAGAGACCACATCACCCTAAGGACATCTGTCCGTCCCACCAGAGCGGACTGGAGAGGCTCTCTGGTTGTACCATCGGCTAGAGAGGTGCACCTCTCTAGCACCAGGAGGAGGGCCTTCTCTGTGTCTGCTCCGGCCCTATGGAATTTCCTGCCAAGTGAGTTGCATCTCCAGACGGAGCTGCTGCCCTTTAGGAAGGGGGTTAAGACCTGGCTGGCAGGGCATGTGTGGATAATGGGACAGATGGTTGCCTCAGTTTGTTGGCTCATCTAACCCCTCCCTCTCTGTGTGGGACTTGTTTAATCTCTTTTAATTTTTGTAACTTTTTAATCCTGTTTAATCCTGTTTTTATACCATGTTTTTACTGTGTTTTAAGTATTTTTACAGTTTGTTAGCCACCCTGGGTCTTTGTGGGGAGGGCGGCATAAAAGTTTGATTAAATAATTAAATAAATAAATGGTGGTGAATGGAGCTTAACAATTATGCTCATTTGATTCCTGGGTTGTAATCCTTAGAAGAACTGAAAACTAAATACACAAAAAAGCACACCCCTAAAGACACAGATTCTTGGGAATTCCATTATTTGCTGTTTTCCAAAGTGTTCAATTTGTGCTGTTTCTGTGATAGCAGTTAAGCGCGCTAAGGAGTAAAATTCAACATTAGGTTCCCCAAGTGTTTTCCTGACACTTGTTAACGGTGCCATTTCTTCTAAGAACACTAAGAAAAAGTTTGCCACTAATAAAATAATTCCTCTTTCAATTTTGGGGCATATACAGTTTTTTCTCATTCCAATCATCTGAGCAACACTCTGCAAGTGCAAAAGGAATTATTTAATTAGCAGCAATCTGCCACTGCCAGTGACATAATTCATACAATGTTGGTGCCGCTATGCAAGCGGATATTGGCCACTGATCTCCTTCAGCTGTCAATAAAATCAAATTTGCCTGTTCTTCATTAGATGTGTAATATACAGTGAACTGTGACTCTTAATAAAGCTACTGTATTTACCTCCAATATCTAGACCTATGCTGACAAGAAAAATAATGAGCCTCAATTTATTTTCTCCTGTTTCACTACAAAATATTTAAAGTACTGTACAGTATGTCAGTTCTAGAACTATAGGTACAAATATAGTGAGGATGGGTTTTATTTTGCTTTCTATTTAATATTCACAACAACCACATCCTCTTTAGCTAAATATTTTACTAAATGAACTGTTCAAAGTATACTTTATGTGTTGCAAAATAACATGTTATCATACGGGAATGACACAGAATCCCTGTGACTCACTTTGGCCGTGGCAGAGTTCCACACTGACAGAGCATTCTCTAAACAGCCTCTTCCACTCCTAAAATACTAAATGATTCAGAACATTTTCTTAAAGACAGGAGGAATGGGCTATAGGGAAAGCCTGTGTAGAACAGCATGCAACTGACCTTAGGCAGGGCAGCTAGCAAAAACCAACTAATACTTTTCATTAAAATAGGCATAATTCTGAAATGTGCAATGAAATGAAAACCCCAAGAAGATAACAAGTCAAATCCACGAGTGCATTGACACCCTTTAATTTTTCCAATGGGTCTTTAGCTTCCTTTTCTTCTACCAAAAGTCAACTGTGCCACTTGAAAAGCTGCTCGAAGGGGTTTCAAAGCCCTCCCAGTTGTAGGCTGTGGGAGAATTGCCCATCCCAGTTGGAACAGTTTCTATCAGCAGAAGAACATTACTGCATTTTCAGCACAAAATTAAACTTAAGGCAAATGCCACCAGTTTACAAAAATTAACATGTTCATACTGGAGTATGACTTTAAACAAAATGTTAATGTTACATCAGCTTTCAAAATTTACAACACAGATTCACAGGCTATAATGAGCAACTGATCATATCAAAAAAGACAGTGAGGTCACCATTCATGATATAGGAAGGACTGGAATGTAATCTTATAGAAAGACTTAGCATTTTTAAACTTATAATTCATCAACTGAAAATCTTTTTAACTATGTGCTTACATCTATAACTGGTTTACTGTCTTCCTCCTCTGCCACCTCCTCCTCTTCTTCTTCCTCCTCCTCTTCCTCCTCCTCTTCCTCTTGACTAGCAGTTGCTGCATCATCATCATCTTCATTCTTCTTCTCTGCTGAAATATATACACATATTTTATCACTTTAAAAGGTGGTCACTTGGGTTTTCACTATTCACTTCCCCATTCTCCTGTAGTACTAGAGATTAAAAAAAGGGGGGGGGGAATTAGTGCTTTCAGAAGCAGTGAATATCTCATACCATGAACACCTGGTTTTTCTTCTTTTGCTTCTTCCTCTTCATCCTTGCCTTCTCCCTTCTCTTTGTCCTCCACCTTCTCTTCTTCATTTACATCTGGCTGAGGTTCATCTGTTTTTTTGTACTCTGCTGCACTTGCTTGCTTCTAAAAGATGTATCAGAGGGTTTCCAACAATTAAAACTCTCAGAGGTGGTTGATGTCTTTACTTTTTATTTGATTATAAATGTTTCTATACCACCCTTTCAAGGCAAAGCATGCCTTCCTAACACTGCTCCTAAAAATGTAGCAATGTAGTACAGTAATACCTCGGATAAGGTTTACCTCGGATAACACTAAAATCACATAACGTTAAGTAATCTGGGGAGGAGAATTGGATCGAATAACGTTTAGGCCCTATGGGATGGATCGGATAACAACTGCTAAAGCCTGTGCGGTTACAATGTATCTCTATGGAGCTTTAATGTTATCCGATCCATCCCTTAGGATTTTAACATGCATCGGATAACACTAAAAATCGGATAACACCAAGATTTGTGGAACCAAGTCTTAGCGTTATCCAAGGTATTACTGTACTGTTAATTAAAACAGAAAATATTTAGAATAATCTTAGTAAACTTTTTATCTCACCCAGCGTACTTTGGAAACTAGCTATTTCTAGGTTACGCACCTTTCCAGAGCAGCAGAAGAGAATAACGAGGAACACAGGTAGAGCCACAGTCAGGATATAGACTATCCAAAGCCAAGGACGCTCTTCAGCCGCTGCCATCATCTGGCTCACAACACCAGGCTAGAAGACAAGTTGGAATCTCAGCTTACACACCTCCGTTTTAGCATCCAATAGGATTGGCCTGACATCCCAGAAGTCAATGATATCTATAGTACTGAGTGTCATGATTAGTAAATACATCACAAAATTTTAAACTGATTAAAATTGTTCATAAGATCCCTTTCTGTACCAGAAAACCAAAATAGTTGATAAAATCCTGTTCTGCAAGTTATGCCACATAATAAAAATAGCAATTACTCTTATACACTGCCCCATAGCACTTAGAGCACTTCTTTGGGCGGTTCAAAAGGCAATTTTAGCATTTTGCCCACAAGTTGGCAACTCATTTTACCGAAGGAAAATGAAACACTGAGTCAACCTTGAGCCCATCAAGTTCAAACTCAGATCACGAGCAGAATTTCAGCTGCAGTATTGCAGCTTAACCGCTGGGCCACACTAAAAAAAGTTTTAGTTATCATGCAAGACAAAACAGATTAACCCACATAGTTGCCAATGACATGCCATCATTACAATTCCATGTATATCACAGAGCTGTAACAGCATCACAGTAAGGGACACAGCTCTGTGATATACTGTAGAAGCAAAAAGTTCCAGGTTTCCTCTGGAAATCTCCACATAAAACTATAAAACACTCTTGTTTAAAGCCCTGGAAGGGTTGTTAATCAGTTAGACAAGCCTTCCTCAACCTGGAGCTCTCTACAATTTCAAGCTAGAATGAGGAACTAGAACAGTGTCACACTAGAGCAGTGATGGTGAACCTTTTAGAGGCCAAGTGCCCAAACTGCGGTCCATGTTGCACAGTCACACCGCATGTGAGCCACCCACCTTACCGCAGATGGGAGGGAAGAAGTGCTCCAATTGGGCTGTTGGGTAGATTGGCGGGGCAAACTCTGTACTGGGGGGAGGCAGGAAGCGCTCCTATTGAGCTACTGGCCAGAGAAGCGGGGTGAACTCTGTGTTGGGGTGACAGTGCACATGCCCCCTTTGGCACACTTGCCACAGGTTAGCCACCACTGCACTAGAGGGATCAGAGGTTTCACTTAGTAGAAAAGAGCTCCTCTAGTTGTTCTATATCACAGGTGCAGAACAAAACATCGTTTTATCCAAACATCTACTGCTTGATTTTATAAAAGGCAATCTTTTAGCTCTGGTTTCTAGTATATACAAATGAGAAACCTAACTCACAGAAATGGAATAAAAAATTAAATTAGTAGCCCACACAATCTCTGGTGCAATGAATAAAAAAAACCCTAAAATTTCCTCTGTGCATTTTCCTGAACACAAATACAGATTCAAGGAGGAGCAAGTAAAAGGAGAAAATTCTCCAGTCACCACCATGGAAGGAAACAAAGTTTGTATCCCTCACCTCAGCAGCCCCATCCGCGGCCTTCTTCAGACCCCATCCATCATTAGCCCAGTCATCTGCTACTGCCCTGTCTGTACAGATGATGAAGTTGTCAAAGAATATGTCAGAGGTCATGGACCATAACTCTAGTCCCAGAGCACTGAAAGGGCTCATTTTGAAAGGCTCCAAATCTTCAAAAAAGTCTGGATTTTGAATCTTCCTTGGCTTCCAAATGCCCTGAAGAATGCAGAGCAAAAAAGAGTTCAATCCAAATGCAAGTATATATCTTTACTGATCCTTCAGATAATCATCAACTGATCAAAATATCTGGGGGGGAACCCCTCATTTTATTCCTGATTCCTGCTTAGAATTTTATTACTGAAATGCCTACTGTAGGAGTTAAAAGAGATACTTTCCACTAATTTCTCCAACATTTGGGGTAAACCCTAGCCATTTGCAAGTGTTCCATTAAGAGGCACAACACATGATTTGCGTTCACAAGATCCAAAATTCAATCACTGACCTCTCAGACTGAAAAAATTCTGCCGAAATCTTGGGAAGTTAATACCAGAATAATTAAACTTTTTATTAAGGGATGTTTGAAGTCACAAGGTAACTGCTAATGCTACTGTGTGGCATGTGTACAAAAGACCCACACACATGCGCAAGAGAGCTTTGTGAGTTAATAGCAACTTGCAAATAGTATGCCACAAAAGTCCTTTCTGCGGCAGCTGCCACAAGGAGAGGTATGTTAATTGCTGCTGTTACCAAAAGTAAGGGCTGCAGCACCTTAAACATGAACGATTAAAATTCATCATTTTTGATGTTTTATTTTTTGGAATAGTAGCCATGTTAGTCTGTGGTTCAGGCGTATCAGAAAACAAAATAAAAAATATTGTAGCACTTTAAAGACTAGCTGCTTTATTTTTATTGTTAGCTTTCATGGATCAAGTCCACTTCTTCAGACAAAGAGTGAAACTTGCAGGCATGGTTTTTCTACACCAAATTCAGGGGGGTCAAAGGGAGATGGGTGTGGTCAAGCAAGATGACAGACAAGCAAGCACAACAATACAGCTGTGGACTTGATCCACGAAAGCTAACAATAAAAATAAAGCAGTTAGTCTTTAAAATGCTACAGTGTTTTTTATTTTATTTTGTTTATTTTGTTTTGTTTTCTGATATGCTTGATGTTTTATGTAACCTTTTCTAGTCCATCAATTACAAAGAATTCTCCCCAAAAGTTGTTTTACTCACTTGAATCTGAATAAGATATAAATGCACCAATACCCAAAAGTCTTAGCGTTATCTGGTTTTTAACATTGTGTGATGCATTGATTGCACGTTTTTTTTTTTAAAGTCCTGTTCCCTTTCTGAAGAGGAAAGGGAACAGGGGTTCGATCCGCCTGACACTTTGGAAAGAGCAACAGGGATCCATGCGTAGGATCTCTGCTGCCCTTTCCAAAGAGGCAGGCGGATCGAGCCAAGCACCGGCTGGGTTGGGGAGAAAACGTGCACACACGTTTCCCCAACTCAACCAGCGATCCCAGCATGCAATTGCTGGCTGGGCTGGGGAGAAAACATGTGCATGCATCTCCCGAACCCAACCGGAGATCCCAGCATGCGATTGCCAGCTGGGTTGGGCAGAGAACATGCACGCGGGTCTCCCCAACCGGAGATCCCAGCATGTGATCACCGACTGGGATGGAGAGACGCACACACACATTCTCTCCCCAACCCAACCAGTGATCGGATGCTTAGACCGCTGGTTTGGTTGGGCAGAGAAAGGGCGCACGCGCCCTACCCCTAAGCAAATTGCCACTCCGAGCAGAGATCTCTGCGGCCTTTGGGGCAGAGATCAACGTTGGGGAATTTGAGGCAAAATTTTGCATTGCACAACGTTATCTTAACATTGTGCGGTGCAGAAGTTTGCCTCAAATTCCCCAACATTATCTGGTTTTAGCGTTGTGCGGTGCAAACACTAACCAGGGTATTACTGCAATGGTTTCCTTTCCTTTCCTCCTACATTCCTGACCTTGAATTAATTAACTCTAGTACTGTTGCCTTTATTGTACAATCACCTACCCCTGTGTTTATTTTGCACCCACCTGTTAACTGCACTGTGTCTATTCTTACTTTCCATGTTTCTGAGCTGACCACTAAGAATCCCACCATCTGAGCTTTATATACAGTAATACCTTGGATATCAGACAACGCTAAAACTGCATAACATTAAGTATTGGATAACGTTAAAATCCTATGGGATGCATCGGATAACGTTTCCTAAAGCCTGTGCCAGTTACAATGTCTCTCTATGGAGTTTTAACGTTATCTGATGCATCCCATAGGATTTTAATGTTATCCGATGCATGCATCGGATAACATTAAAAATTGGGTAACAATAAAACTTGTGGAACCAAGTTTTAGCGTTATCCAAGGCTTTACTGTACCTGAAAATGAGACAGCAATTAAGGACATGGAATTTAGTCACACAAGTTTAAGTGCTACAAAACTTTTGATATCATTTTACCATGTAAAGATAATTTCTCAAATGTGAAAATGTTTATTCTTTTGCAATACCAAAAGTGCAGCTACCTCTCTATAGAGCATCTTCTACTTCCATTATGCTACAACCCATCACATTTCTAGTTTTAATACTGGGAGTGGAATAAACTGTCCAGTGTACATAGAATCTACCTAAACAGGACCCTAGAAGTTTCACTGAATTATCTGAAGAACTGGAACTTCCAATTTATAGCTGCCTTTCATTATGACAGACCTATCATTATGTCCTATGATGGAGAGTGGTCTCCACTGTGTGGAGAAACAGAAAGTGGCTTTCACAGCTGCAAAGTCCCACTTATGGAATGCTGTCCCAGTGGAAGCCTGACTGATGCCAATATTGCCTCTATTTCAATACCAAATAAACCTGGCTGATCACCGAAGTATATTGCCATTAAAGAGACAATGGCCTAGTATTTCTATGTATTTCCTTTAATGTGAATTCATTTACTGGATTCTGCAGTGAGATCTATTAATACAGGCTAAGTTACAATTATTTTAACATGTACATTCATAATCTACAACACAAGATAGTTTACCTGGTAATTTGGATTATCAATCATTGGAGGTTTCCATTTGCCCTTGTAGTTGGGATTGTCAATTGTTGGTCGCTGCCACACACCACAGCCAGGGGCTGATTCACATTTGGGATTTGCGATCTGAGGTGCCTCCCACTCTCCATCCATATCTTCATCCCTGAAAGAAGGAAACCCTGTTTTAGGACCCCATTTTTTTAAGGAAAATAAGTATTTGACTTATCTTACAAGTCATTATTCCAATACAGTAATACCTCTAACATTTACCTCGGATAACGCTAAAACGTTAAGTAATCTGGGGAGGAGAATTGGATCGAATAACGTTAAGGCCCTATGGAATGGATCGGATAACAACCGCTAAAGCCTGTGCGGTTACAATGTATCTCTATGGAGCTTTAACGTTATCCGATCCATCCCATAGGATTTTAACATGCATCGGATAACACTAAAAATCGGATAACACCAAGACTTGTGGAACCAAGTCTTAGCGTTATCCGAGGTATTACTGTACTGAAAAATACAGCATTTATGCTACAAAATCTGTCTACCTTAACAAATAAAAGATCAGAATTAAAAAGTGAAGTTGTATCTGTCATGGACTAACATCTGTCTGTCAAGAACTCGATAAGATATACATTTCAGATTTTGAATTTAAGATGCTAAAGCCTAAAAATACAATTTAATTCAAATTGATCTACAATATATTTAAGTTATCAAATATTTAAGATACTAAATGTAGTGATATACAGCTCAAAGTTTTTGACAGACATACCTATTTTATAAACTAGTTTTCCCCTTAAAATGAAATACATGGGTAGGGCATACCTTGCTTTAATACAAAATAACATTCCAAAAAGCCTCCAGGAAGTATAATTTTAGTAAAAGCAAGGCTTACAGATTGTTTTAAGCAAAAGATGCTGCTTAGTACTTTATAATAGAAATAAATAAATAACAATCATATTCATCTAATGTCCAATTCTACCACTGCAATAATATCTAATTAATAATATTTATTTTTATTCATTTTTAATATACGGTTACCTTTTCAGGGTTTTCTAGGTACTGCATAGAGAACTTCTCAGTGCTCAAGTTAATTAGCATTTTGCCCCTAACATGTTAGGTACTCATTTTACCGACTTCGGAAAGATGGAAGGCTGAGTCAGCCTTGAGTCCTGGTCAGGATCAAACTCACAAACATTTGGTTGCAGTACAGCAGTTTAACCACTGCGCCACCAGGGCTTAAGATGCTGCATACCCTGAAATCTTATTTTTTTTCACATTACTGAAATAATCAATGATGTTTTTTTAAAAAAAAACACCATCCAACAACTCCTAATTCAAAGGTGGCCCAAGAGTGACTAGCAGAGTTTAAAGCAGTAATAATAATAATTTTGTGTCAGAGATTACTTTGGGTTGAAATGATTTTTAAGGGATTCCCAAATGAGGCTCCTTTCATGTCTCCAAGTGCAGCTCTCGAAACCTGACCTTCTAGTCTCCAGCTCAGCATCTTAACCACTAAGCCACTGGGGGAGCTACAGTGAACAAGGCACCTCAGAACCAGTGCTAACTTACCAATCTTCTGGCTTCTCTGCATCAGGATCAGAAATATACTCTGGTTCATCATCTAACCAACCTTCTGGCTTCACAGCATCATCATCTGGTATCTTTGCAGGAGCATCTTCATCCCTGAAAGACAACAGAAACAAACATGACCATAAATGTTTTCAAGGTCTTATTTTATACTTGAAGAACTTCACTGACTACATCATTACTTCTGAACACAATTCAAGGTGCTGGTCATTACGGCCCACAACAGTTTACAACAAGAATATTTTTCAGGACAATTTCCTCCTGAACAATTTATTCTTTGTGATCAGTACATCATCCTCCCTAGCAGTCCAGTTGTTGGTAAATATAGAAAGGACTTTCTCTGTAGCAGTGATCAAACATTGATATATATCCTCCTTCCTTCTCTAGTAGCCTCTTGCCATCAAGTACACGTTTGTCTTCCTACTCGTTTAATTTGCTCTGTTTTAGCATTTATTTTCCTGTTGCATTCTTTAACACCACTGTAATTTTCCCATTTTGATTGATGTCTCAAGTTTTTCAGGTGGCAACCTTGTTGCAGCAAAAACTGAGCAACGATTCATGCACTTGATGAAGTGGGCTCTACTCCATGAAAGTAAACCATAACAAGTGTGTAGTCTTTAAGGTGCTATAGGACTATGTTTCTGCTGCAACAGATATAAAGTAATACCTTGGATAACGATTGCATTGGATAACGCTAGAATCGGATAACGATGCAAGTTTTTTGGAAAAAACTTGCATCGGATAACGATTCTTTAGCGTTATCAGATGCATCATCTGCAGGGGTGGTGGTGGTGGAGTGGGTAGAACATCTACCCAATCCACCACCCACCACCCGCAGTGAGGGATCACTGCAAATGAACTAGGGTTGGGAGAAAGGCAAGTGCGTGCCTTTCCCCGACCCTAGTTCAATTGCAGCGAGGGGTTGTCACCCAAGCCAAACCGAGCTGCAGCTGCCAATCGCTAGCCGCAACTCAGTTCGCCTTGGGCAACAATCCCCCATGCGCGGGGGGATTGTCGCCAAAGCCGAGCCGAGCCCAGGTGGGCGATCGCCCGCCCAGGCTCAGCTTGGCCGAAATCACCACCCCTTGCGCGGGGGTAGTGATTTCACCCAAGGCAACCCTTCCCCGGGCGCACTATAGCTGTGGGGGTCGCACGCCCAGGCAAGGGATCGGAGCGGGGGTGGTGGATTGGGTCCAATACACACACACACACCACTGTCAGGGCTTTTTTTTAGCGTTGTTCGATGCATGCATCGGACAACACTAAAAATCTGATAACGTTATGACTTGTGGAACAAAGTCATACCATAATCCGAGGTACTAGTGTACCTACTTCTCTAGACAACCAAGAATGGCAACTAAAAGAGACATTCCCAGATGAAGGAGAGGGTGAGAGAACATGACTCTCCTTTTCTAAATGGAACAATACTTCAAAGGTGCTAATGTATTTTCAGTATTTAAAAGTAAGCATTTCTGTGCTTACTTGAGAGATTAGAGAATGAATCTCAAAATTAAACTAATGAACAGACACGTGTTTTCTGATCACGTTCATGATTAACATATGGGAGACTTTGATTTGAGCAGATCCAGGAGTTCATTGCTCTCAGGAAAAAAAGTGCTCTGCCCTTCCCAATGAGAGTGGGGACTGATTCTGCAAACACATCTGGCCTGTCTTTTTAGCCCCGTCAGCTACTGTTGCAGGCAAAGCCCAAGAAGAATATATTGTCCTGCTCAAGGCATTCTTGCTTACCAGGAGCAGTGATTGATATACTAGGCCAAAGCAGACTCAATTATACTGGCTGGTGTGAATGCCAGTATGTTAAGGAACCTAATCTTACCTCACTAAAGATCAAGATACAACACAGATGGAAACTATGTTGGAGAAGAGTTTGGGGCCTGGCTAGGGTCTTGCTAAAATTATCTCCTAAACTTTCAGCTGGCTTGTGTCCTCAGCAAACAGAAGTACTACCAATGGTAGCAACGTTAACAAGAACGTTAATGTGCAAAGCCAAAGGCCTGAGTAGCTCAATCTCCCACTTTTCACCTGAACCCACCAGCACTAAAATAATCTAAAAGTTGTTCTCCTCCCAGCTGGGATGGGAGGTAGATAGCTTGATGGAAAATAGCAGAAATGATTGATATTGTCTACTATTACAATACAGTAATACCTCGGATAACGTTTACCTCGGATAACGCTCAAATTGCATAACGTTAAGTAATCTTGGGTGGAGAATTGGATCGAATAACATTAAGGTCCTATGGGATGGATTGGATAACAACCGCTAAAGCCTGTGCAGTTACAATGTATCTCTATGGAGCTTTAACGTTATCCGATCCATCCCATAGGATTTTAACATGCATCGGATAACACTAAAAATCGGATAACACCAAGACTTGTGGAACCAAGTCTTAGTGTTATCCGAGGTATTACTGTATAGCCACATTCACATACAGTACTTATACTACAGGGTGTCCCGAAAGCCACCATACACAGAACATGAGAAATGGTAGTTAAATGTACCTTTATTGACAAAATATTCATTTCAAAATCTTACAAAACATTTTCTACACGTTGGCCACTTTTTTCTACACACACAAGAAGTCTTCTTCCCCACTCATGGCGAACACAGTCCAAGATATCTATTGTTATGTATGGCGTCTTTTGGGACACCCTGTACTTCTTGACAAGTGCACTCAGTGTAAGCTTTGATGAAGCTCATAGAACACTACTCAAAGAAATTGTACCCCAGTCCACTATCAGATTTCCGAAGATTAGCTGCAACCAGCTTTCTGTCCAGCCCTCAAGTGAATAAATAACAGAGGAACAAGAATCTCTGATACAAACATTAGATGGCACTTATGTTCTTTTTATGCAGCTTTTTATAATCTGTCTGACAAAATGTTGCTTTTATCCCTCGATACTCCTCAAACTTCAGTGACTACCGTATATACTCAGATCTAAGTTGAGTTTTTTAGGCCCCAAAATGAGGTCCAAAAAGGTGACTTGATTTATACAGGGGTCAACAACCATGAGAGTCCAAAACTGTGCTGGATTCAGTGCAGTTTGGCTTCAGGAGAGGGGAAAGAAAAACATATGTTCAGCAGGCCATTACCACAGGTGGCCACAAATCACTATTTCCAATGTAATGTACTGGAAATCAATTTCTTGTATTCTAAAGCTTTTCTGTTTGTATGTTCCCAATGCATTTCAGTGGGAAACCAAACCTCTCCATAAAAATAAAGGGTTTCACTTACTTTTGCCTTTGTCCCTGCTCCATGTGGTCAAAATAGAGGGAGAGGCCATGCTTCCTGGTTGCAGGGAGAGCAAGAGGCTAGGCTAGAGCATCACTTCCTGCCTCAGTGCAATTGTCCTGCCCGCCCATTTTCCCTGCAGCACCACCACCGGTTGGTGGTGCAAAACCAGTTTTAAAAAAAGAAGTACCGTAAACACTCAAAAACATGCCCACACAAATGTTTAAATTAATTAACTTTGCTGTATTTTCATGTTTTTTCATTATTGAAACTTAGTAGCAGCTGCTGCATTTTCTACCACCAACTTATACTTCGGTCAATCTATTTTCCTAGTTTTAGAGGTTCAAATTAGGTACCTCAACTTATATTCGGATTGACTTATACTCGTGTATATACGGTACTCACCAATCATCTGGTTTAACTGCATCTGGATCTGGAATCTTTGCTCTCTCATCCCAATCTTCTGGTTTCTGATCATTTGGGTCCTCTATCTCACGTGGGGGATTCACAGGTGGAGTCATATCAGTCAGCAAATTCCCACTGTTTACAACCGTTTGATCAATCAGAATTTCAAAGCTGTTGTCTGGCTTCAAAACTAAGATGACAATCAAAGAAAATAAAGATAAATCAATAACTTTTCACTGGGCGATGAAAATAATTAGGTTCCAAGAAGGCAACCCTTCAACCATCTTGAAGCCCTTTTTACAATTGATGGGATACAGCATATAAAAATCTTCAACAGTGTTATTGTACTCTTTTGTTACACTTCTTTGGAAACCTAATTATTAGAATGCTTTTTTGTTTTCATAAGAAGTTGCTCTGTCAGCCAATGCTTCTCAACTGAATTACAGGAAGTATAAAAGAAAGCTCTTCATTTTATATTGCAATATAATCCACGTCATTACAAATGAGTACACTCAGCTTCTTCCCCACCTTCCATAAGAACTATCTAAACTGGAAGTTCACACGCAACACTTTGTTTCAAAAGACATGGTTTACCCAATGTGTAGAGGTGAGTCTTCTTGTCAGTAAAGTAGTTCTTCAAATCTGCATCGGCACGCTTTGCGTGCTTCTCCTCATACTTCCCAGTCTTACGGTTTTTGTGCCGGAAGATGAAATGCAATTTATAGTCCTCTCCACACTTGTCTGGGCCAAACATGATTGTGTAAGGAGTCTTGTCATGGAACTGATCCTTTTAATGATATACAAAAAGAGGGCTTCAAAAATGCATCCAGCTTTTAAGGCAAGCTGCTATTTCAGATCTTTTTGGAATGAAGACACTCAACAACTCAAACAAAGAAAAGGAGTAAGGGCCCAAAACCGAAAATAATTTTTCAACAAGATGTCCCCTTTCAGAGCAGTGGCAGTATTACAATCGCATTTTTGTTGCAGTAATAACAAAATTACAAGGCAAAGACACATAGTTCAAGTTAGCAATCCACAGGTATTTTCACTGACATGCTCAATTACAGAACACACTCACCAGGTTCAAGTCAGGAGTTTTAGTAAGCAACTTCACATATGCGCCGCCACATTCAATTCCATTTTGGAAATTCACCTCATATCTATTTAGTTTGGTGGGGAGGAAGGATACATTTACTTTTTAAAAGAAAATAGAACACTGTAATTTCTTTTCTTGAAGGCAACTGCACACAACAGACGTGCCACGGATCACCTATTATAGTTACAATCTCCTCACTTCCTATCCTTAGATTACTTTCTTGCTTTGCCTCCAAAGTAGTATTTGAAAATCGTATTTAAGTCATGCTTTCTGATTTCAGGTCAAGAGGCAAACCATATGTTAGCCAGGTCAGCTTTCAAGACAAATGACTACTTCATTACTTAGCAAATGTGGACTAAATGGACTGTGGGCTAAAGACAAATTTCTGACAGTAAAACCACAGTTCAGTCTGGGGGGAAATGGTAAGATATTTTAATGTAGGTTCTACAAAAGAATAATCACAGGTCCTGTAACAGTGATAATGAACCTTGGCACTGCAGGTGTTCTTGGACTTCATTTCCCAGACAACCAAGTCTGTGAATCTGCAGGCACACAGTAGACCCATTCGTGTGGATTCACAGACTTGGGCTTCTGGGAATTGAAGTGCAAGAACACCTGGAGTGCCAAGTTTCGCCTTCACTGTCCTGTAAGGTAAACAGAACTATTAGCTTTTGCTGCAAACTGGCAGCATAGCACACCTTTCTAGAATGGGTCAACTGTTCAGTGTCTATACACATCCATTTGTGGCATCTGTGAGCTGAAACATCACTGATTTGCTTCTGACATAAATGAAGATACTGTAACTCAAATAAGTATAGATAGATAGATATTTCCACTTACTGTACAATGAGGGGCTTGGTATCAAAAACAAATGGCTTGTTGAGATTAGCAGAGACTGCATGATGTTTAGCTCTGGAAGCCAGCACAAGCCCTTTATCCCCTGGGAGTTTAGACTCTTTCATTTCTTGCACTTCCCATTTGCCTATAATATGAATGGAAAAAAACGATGTTTATCAAGACTCTTTTGTCATTTCTAATTACAGTGGTATCTCGCTTAAAGAGCATAATGTGTTCCACAGGCTTGCTCTTTAAGCGAGTTTGCTCTTTAAGTGAAACACCATTGTAAGTGACCAACGGGGGGGGGGGGGGGATTGCAAACCCCGATTTATTTGTTAAGCGAGTTTTTGGTTGGTTTTATTTGTTAAGTGAAGCGAACATTCAGAGAAAATTATGTTCTTTAAGCGAGTTACTCTTTAAGCGAAACGCTCTTTATGCGAGGTTTGACTGTACTTTCATCCCAACTACAAACTGATACACCGTTTCTAGTCCTCGTGTTTACATTGATGTTACATGGGTTTTATTGTGCCAATCACTTAACTAGTTTTACTAGAGAGTCTATATCTATAGTTCGGTTGCTGCCGAGTCCTCTAATGTGCAGATCCAGTTTACAAGTAAAGGCAATTCCAGACAATTTGTAAATAACTTTGCTTAAACACAATATAATTCCAGAAAACTATCAACTGGATCATAATTGACATTCCATTAGTAGGGCTTTGTTCAGTGGAGGTGTAGTCAGGGGATTGTTATTATTATTGGGGGGAGAGACTGGTAGAAGAGGGAGGAAAAAATAATTTGTCAATTATCCCTTCTCTGTTAAAAAAAGTATTGTAGAAAATTAGGGGAAATCAAAGGAGGCTATCAGGGAGAAAGAAAATTGATTAAAATGGCATTCTCTCCATTCATGTGACATCAAAATAATTTATTGGATCAGAGTGCTTTGTTTGGATGGAAGAAGTGCTTCTATCTATAGAAATTTTTATTTTTGACATTTTAACTCCACATCTACTCTTCCGTAAAGAGTGGTGAAAAAACCTGCTAACCTTAAGTTCAATACCAGAAGCAAGAAATACAGTGCCCCCCAACCCCCTGGATCTGCTCATGACATATGGCCAAAACTAAGCAACACACCATACTCACCATCATATTTGGCAATCTCATCATCAGTATCATCTTTCTTAGCCTTGGAAAGAACCCACCTAAAAATAAATATTTTAAATCAAGGGTTGCACAGCCTTAATCAAGGGTTGTTTTTAATCAAGGATTGTTAATAAAATATTTCCAGTACCCACCTACACCCCCCCCCCCCAAATGGGGGTGCCCAAACTTTTGAGGCCATGGGCCTGTCATGTGGTTTAGCAGGCTGGTCACATGGTTCCTCCCAATGGAAATGGAAGTAAAACGCAACCGCGTATGCACAAAACGCTGGTGTAAATGCACCCACAGCTGTGGTAAACGTTTATGACGGCTGCAGATGCATTTATTGCATTTTGTGCATGCACGGGTGTTTTACTTCTGCTTCTGGGAGCAGCACAGGCCAGATGATTTGGTGCCATAGGCCATAGTTTGAGCACCCCTGCCCTAAAGGTATGTAGGCTCTCTTGGAATCTCTTTAGTTCTGGAGAAGTCTTTGGGGACACCAAGGAGAATGGATTCTTAAATGTCCAATAGTTGCTACAGCCATTGCAGGACCAATTTTTGGACACTTAAGATTCCTCTGCATCTGACTGTCCCCAAAGTTACTCGGGACCAAGGTAAATCTAAAGGCACCTGGGGGAGTGGACAGGACAGGAGTTTTATTAACAGAATGCAGTCGTGGCTGATATGGTGCAACTTTATTTTATTGGATTTTTGTCACTTAGTTGTTGCTAATAAGCAGATTACTGACTCTGCAATTTCCCACCATCAAACAAGACGCACTTGGGCAAGAAGGCATGACAAGAGCTTCTCCAACTTGCCTGGGTTTTTGAATGTTCTGGTTTGGCAAATCAACTTAGCGTTCTCCAATAATGCCCAATTTAACTCAGAGGATTGTTAAGAGGAGAGCATGGCCCTTGACAAAAATGGAACCAATCAAAGTAAGTAAGTATATAACATTTCCAGCCAGATGCAAGATCTTTTTATTAAGATAGGCCTTTGTCATTGCCACAGAGGAAAACATAACCCTCTGCATGATGGACTGGAACTCCTAAAATCCTGGATTATGGAAGTTGCAACTAAACATATGGAAGACCATGTTCCACCCTTAACTTCACATGTCATATCTGAATTATGCTTTTCATGACTTCCTTCCCTCTCAACAAGTCAAAATTGTGGTTGTCTGTTGCTCCTTGGTGACCAAAATTTTGCAGGATATTCTATACAGCTCTTAAGGAATGCTAATAGGCTGTAGGGCCACCACAACTTGCCTAGATCCTTGCCCATATTGGATCATAAGAGCAGCTAGTGATGGGGTGAACTCTGTGCTGGGGGGAGGGAGGAAGTGCTCCCACTGGGCTGCTGGATAGAGGGGAGGGGTGAACTCTGTGCTGGGGAGGAAGGAAATGCTCCCATTGGGCTACTAGGCAGAGGGGTAGAGCGAACTCTGTACTGGGGGTGACCGCACGGGTACCCACAGAGAGGACTCTGGGTGCCACCTCTAGCATGCGTGCCATAGGTTCACCACCACTGGCCTAGAGGCAGTCATGGCGTGGCTGGGAGATAACAGGGTGAGACTGAATCCAAAGATGACGGAGGTGATGCTGGTAAGGGGTTAACCGATCACAGGTAGAGAAGATCCCCATTAGCTTGGAGGGTGCCATTCTCCCTTTGAAGGAGATCGTACACAATCTGGGCATGCAGCTTGACCAGTCTTTGACCTTGGAAAATCAGGTCAAGTCTGCATTTTCCCATCTGCAGCACATAGCCCAGCTCCGCTCTTTCCTGGATAGGAGATCCTGGATGGCATTAGCCTATGCACCGGTAATCTCCAGAATCGACTATTGTAATGCCCTCTATGTTGGGCTACCCTTGAGGCTGGTACAGAGACTTCAGAGGGTGCAAAATGCAGCAGCCAGGCTGGCTGCAGATATTGGTCAATTTAATCATATCACTCCAGTCCTGGCTAGTCTGCATTGGCTGCCTGTGGAGCTCCATGCCAGATTCAAGGTGTTAGTGTTGACCTATAAAGCCTTGGACAGCTTGGGACCAAGCTATCTGAGGGAGCGCCTCTTCCTCAGGAGTTATACTCAAAGCACCCAGGAGTGTAAGCTCTGAGTAGTTACACCTAGAGAGGCAAAAAAAAGCTGTAACCACCACCATAGCTCCCATCCTCTGGGATGAATCGCCAGTGGAGATTAGAACTGCTTCAATCTTATTTTTTGTAAATCACTTAAGACCTACCTATGTCAGCAAGCCTTTTAAGATCATTAGAACTGTGCAATGTAGACCTTGACTTTGATTAATTGATATTACCTCCTTTTACTGCCACAAATTGTGTTTTAATTTGAATACTGTTATGGTTTTAAGATTTGTTTATGGCAACTGGTTTTGTTTCCTGGTTTTTTTATTAGAACATATAAAATGTATACTGTATATACAATGTATGATGCCCTGAGTGGTGCATGCACCAAAAGGGTAGGGTATAAATGTGAATAAATAATTTTTTTCCCAGCACCTGATCAGCCACCCTGAACACTGCATACAAAGGCAAAAAGAGATATGTTTATAAGTAAACTAATGAATAAAACTTTTTCTTTAGAAATCTAGGACCTCTTTTGAATAACACTTACCCTTCTAAAGTTCCCTTATCGAAGTTTTCAGCGAAATAGACTTCTCCTGTTGGAAAGGGGGCTTTGTATGTAACCTGATGGCAGAAAGATGTTCACATTATTTTGTTACTTCATCCCCTGAAATATTTACATGTGATAAAATCTGTATCACATATAATCAAGCAAAATTAAATTGATATTTCATTCTTGATTTGTACTTCAGAACTCAAAATAATTTTTCTTCTAGGTTTAAAATGTGATCACTTACACATTTTACTTTCTGATACATGTGTCAAAAATTTGATTGTAATGCAATACTATGTCAGCAACCCTTAGTGCTACATGTTATGCTTCCTTTTGCCTTAAAAGGTTCAGTAATCAAAAAAGGAACAAGAGCATTGAACAAACAATAGACATGAATCTTGGTTGATTTTCAAATAGCTATACAGTAATACCTCATATTAGTATCGAATAACACTAAAATCGCATAACATTAAGGAATCTGGGGGGGAAGAATTGCATCAGATAACATTAAGATCCTATGGGATGCTTCAGATAACAACCGCTAAAGCCTGTGTGGTTACAATGTATCTCTATGGATCCCATAGGATTTTAACATGCATCAGATAACATTAAAAATCATATAACACCAAGACTTGTGGAACCAGGTTTTAGTGTTATATGAGGTTTTACTTGTACTGTACATTGAAATGCATACAGCCTTCAAAGTTGGCATTGCAATTTCTAACCAATAATGGCTTAGAAAAAGGCACAACCATTCCCATGTTCAGACAATTACTATGTCACTTCATTTTTGCAAAACGTTCCATGCTGCAAACATCCAGAGAAACTTCTTTGGGTAGTAGAGCAATTAAGACAAGGATTCGGATTACCATTATCTACACAAGGACACATGCCAAATGTGATGTTTACCGCAGGTTCTTAGCTACTGGACAGGTTAAGATCAAAATAAATTATGATTAATAAACTGCAGACATAACTCAATCTCCATAAAACGTGTTTTTTCCTGGATATTTGACCAACAATAAAGCAACAAACAAACCTTTGGGACTGGAGGTGGAGTGGTGGCTTCATGTTTCAATTCCTCTACATCTTCAAGCCCATCTTCAATGTCATCTTCAATACCTATTGCATCGTCATTGTCGTGATCATCCGTTTCATGTGCCAGGACCAGCGAGGTGGCAGCCAACAGCAATGCTGCACACAGCAACCACTTTTGTTTCATGGTCTATGACTAAGGGCAAGAAAAAAAAAGAATATGACAATCTGAAGCTGCCAACAAAATCAAAGAACAATTTCCACAACTCAACAGATGCATACATTACAGAAGACTCCAAGGCAGATCTGTGTTCCCAAAGCCCCAGCTCCATGTACAAGCAATACTGTGATGACTAAGCACATTAAGCCAACAGACCTGGGGCTTAAGCTGTTTTAAATATGTAATCACTGCAGCATACAAGAGGTAATGTAATACTTTTTTCCAACTGATAATATTGAATTCTTTCCTATCCCTTCAATTAAAAAAATTAAGAGAAAGGCAAACACACAGTAATTGTAGGGAAGGTTATAACTCTAATGTAATCAGTATGAATACGTGTGATTTAGCAACAAGAATATTGCATTAGGCACGAGCAAGTCAGTTTCTCCAAGTTCCATAGCAAATCATAATTTCAGTTTTCATGAACCCATCCTATACTACAGCAAACCCTCCATTTTCCTTCAATCTTATCAACAGCTTCAGAGCAAACATTTAAGTAAGCAGGTATAACACTGATGCATAATTCTGACATTTGCAAACAGTTCTATACTTAAAGAGCAAAAGAGGCAAAGCACCACTGGATACCCTTGTTCCAGTTTATAGCAATTCAAGTATTTCCTGGATATCTGCTTCATTTTTCCAGCCTATTGGATTCTATGATCTGTACTCTTTCAACAAATTAAAACTTGCTAATAAGCAAACCAAAATCCTACACAGGGAAGGTGTTTCAATAACATAAATGTAGCACGTAATAATTCACCAGGTCTAGCCTTAATTCTTGAACTGAGTCAAATACTGTATGATACAAAAACATCATTTAAGACAATAGCTTTCCCCTTTTTTCATAAAAATCACTATGAAAAAGAGTGCTCCATAGCTCCTTCTTTCTGTACAGTGGCTTTGCTGTCTATCAATAGATTTTAAGTTTGTATGTTATGCTTTATAAAATGATATTTTAAAAAATTAGCAACATTCAAATGAGAGCATTTAGTACACCTCTCCCTCTAAATGGGAATATTGAAATGCAATAAATATCAAGGGACACTCTAGTAGTTTCATTTAGTAATGAAATATTGTGTGTGGGTGTACGTGTACACACAAAATTTCATCACTAAATGATATTAAAATGTATATATACACACACGCATGCACATATATATCTAAAGCAAATACACAAAGCCATCAACTGCTAGTGGTAGACTGTGCAAAAGGCATTCATATAGCCACATAGCCTACTACTGTATCTTTGTTAGGAGGCACAACACTATGAATTACTTCTATATTGTATGTATTTCCCAAAAAAACACAGTGTGTAAGAGCACGAGCCACACATCAAAGCTTCCAGAATAAAAACTTCCCTTCTGCATGTAAGCACATTTATCTCATTGTTACCTCCTCTGCCTTTTCTCATGTAGCCAAACAGTACCAGCACTGCATAACATGGAGAAATTAGCAAACGGGGAGGGGGGAGCATACGGGGGGGGGGGGAGATGAAAGTTTGCGGAAGTGCCAACACATTCTAGGCTGAAAACAAAGGGAAGAGTAGTCCACTGAGTATCAATCAAGCTCATTGTCCACACAAAATATAAATGTCTAAGAGAGGGTAATGGACTAAAATTCCCTTGAAAAGAGTACTACTGGTATGCACTGAGCCCTCCATGCTGCAAAGATTTACTGCAGGTCTCATTTTCTTTTACACAGAAAAGACCTAGGGCAGATTCAAGGGATACTGAAATTGTAAAGGATGAGCTAAAGCCATGAGATTTATACACAGTGTTGATTATGAATAGATACTAGAAAAGTTATTTGCCTCAACTGGAAATTCAAAGTTTATCTTCAGTTATGCTACTCTCACAATAGTCAATGAGACTGCACAGTAAGAACGTAGCTGTCTATAATTCATTACACAAAAACTAAAACCAAGGACTCTACAAAAATGTGGAACATGGCAGTTTCTTTATAAGAGGGCAGTGTTATAGCCCTGAGCAAGAAAAACTAGACATAAGATGAATGATAAGGCCTGTAGGAGTTCTGCTCGCTTTCATACACTTTGATCAGACCATGATTCATAGGAGGTTTTTTACCCAACAATGGCTAGAAGCACATGTCGCTGCTGCTAGCATGAAGGCTGCTAGAGAACAACATAGTTTTGCAAAATGCAACTCAGCCAAACTAAGTTAAGAAAAGCTTTTGAAGAACTCTGGTACACTACCTTCAATGCTGTAATAAGTAAAATGTAAATATTTGATGTCAAGTTGATTCTAAAAGGTTTTCTAATTATATGCCCTGAAATCTCAAACTGACTCTTCTTGCAGGAGGCTTAGTGGGGAACTGAACCCCTAACCTCTGGAAGCAAAGCCAAGTACCCATCTCCCTGAGCTTTTCAGACAGCTTGTAATATGTAAATACTGTTATGTTTTGTTTGCTTCCCTGTCTTATTCTTACTGATGAGCTTGGATGTCTGAATACTTGATGTATGAAGTCCTATTTTATACATACATATTTTATAAAACCAAATTTATTAATTCAAGAGGGTACCCACAGCATCCTTTTGTAATGTAGTCTTTAGTGTTCAGCTGATGGTGGAAACAAGAGAGGTCTGCTACAAAATGCTGCACTCTGGTGCAGTCTCTGGCTCATTCCAACCAAGCATGCCCTCATCCAAAAATTCCAGTCTACCCACATCATCTGACAATCAAGCGATATTACATTAGTAATGCCTACAATGTTATTAATCAAACCAATATTAGCTTATTGTTTAATAAAAATAAGACTAAAATTCCATTGTCTAAAACATGCATTCCAATTATGTATTACAGTAATACCTCGCATAACAAGCAAAATGCGTTCCACACAGTGACTTGTTATGCGAGTTACTCATTCAGCGAAACACATTTCCCATAGGAAAATGTGCTTCACTTCACTGCGTCAGCAGGGAGTTTTGGAAGGGTACGGGGACCTTCCCTGTACCCTTCCCAAATGCCCCACATGCACGCACCTCAGCGGGGCATTTGGAAGGGTACAGGGAAGGTCCCTCCACCCATCCCAAACACTCTGCTGATGCGTGCTCCACAGCAGCAGGGCATTTGGGAAGGGGGGGGACCTTTCCCGTACCCTTCCCAAACAGCCGGCATGCACTCGTGTGTGTGTGTGTGGGGGGGCATTTGGAAGGGTATGGAGAAGATCCCCACACCTTTCCCAAAGTCCCTGTTGACTCGTGCCATGCGTCTGCGGAGTGTTTTTGGAACAGATGTGCCACCCGTCAGCTGGGCATTTTGGAACGCGGATGGGGGAGTCCCCTGTCACGTTCCAAAACACCCCACAGACGTGCGCCGCCTGTCAGCTGGGCATTTTGGAACACAAACAGGAGACTCCCCTGCCGCATTCCAAAACCCCCACAGATGCGCCACCCGTCAGCTGGGCGTTTTGGAACACGGACGGGGGAGTCCCCGCTGCTTTCCAAAATACCTCGCAGACGCACCACCCGTTAGCTGGGCGTTTTGGAACACGGACGGGGGAGTCCCCGCTGCTTTCCAAAATACCTTGCAGACGCACCACCCGTCAGCTGGGCGTTTTGGAACACGGACGGGGGAGTCCCCCGCCATGTTCCAAAACACCCTGCAGACACAGGCAGGGTTTTTTTTTTTTTTTGGAACGTGGCATGGGTTCCCTGCCCATGTTCCAAAACACCCCATAGATGCGATGCTTCTTGTTAAGTGAGTTTTTTGCTCGTTCAACGAAGCAGACCTTTTGGGTAAAGGTCTGCTCATTAAGTGAGTTACTCGCTAAGCGAGATGCACGCTATGCGAGGTATTAGTGTACTGAAGCTTTTTACTTCCCAGAGGTCAGAAGTACAGGGCAATCTGATTCTAGTGAAAGCAAAGGAAATATCCTGATGTTACCAAGCTTCTTCTTCTTCCCTATTAGCTATGCTGATAAAGGTTGATGAAAACTGCAGCATAATAGCTACTCAAGAACCACATGCTTTTTTATTATTATTATTATTTATTCAATTTATATGCCGCCCTACTCGGTGCAACCGACTCAGGGCGGCTCACAAAACTCACAAATATAACATTCAACACTATAATCAATTAATAAAACATTTCAGCAACACTTCAAATAATACAAAATCAAAATCAAAAACATATCAGAAATCCCCAATCCCCAATCACAGTTACAGTTCAAAATCCCCAGAGTCCCCAATCATAATTACAAATTTCAAATTACACAATATCAGGTCATCATAAAAGCACAGCTGTCGGCATTCTTCTGCTCTGGGCCAAGATGGCGAGGCCGAAATGGCGAGGCCTGGAGTGAGGGTGCGAGCGTCCTCTCGCCAGCAGGAGCGTCCTCTCGATACCTGCCACCGACGGTCTTTGATGGTGAAGACTGGAGGGGGCGGGAACGTCCTCTGGGCAGCCACAGCTGTCAGCATTCTTCTGCTCCGGGCCGAGATGGCGAGGCCGAAATGGCGAGGCCCGGAGTGAGGGTGCGAGCGTCCTCTCGCTACCTGCCACCGACGGTCTTTTAATGGTGAAGCCTGGAGGGGGCGGGAACGTCCTCTGGGCACCCCCAGCTGTCAGCATTCTTCTGCTCCGGGCCGAGATGGCAAGGCCGAAATGGCGAGGCCCGGAGTGAGGGTGCTTCCCATATAATGACATCTCCAAGTAGTTATTGACCAGGGCACATCTCCATGCAGGACCAGGTACATGAGTAAGACAAGGATGAACAGAGAACTGGAAACCAAGCCTTATGAGGAAAGATTGGGGGAACTGGAATGTTTATCCTTAAGAAAAGGAGACTGAGGGAAGATATAATAGCACTTTTCAAATGATTAAAAGATAGTCACAAAGAGGAAGGGCAGCATCTAATCTTCATCATCCCAGAGTGAAGGACACATAATAATGGACTCAAACTACAAGAAATCAGATACAGTACTGTATAGGCTAACTACCAGGAAAAAATTAACTGTTAGAGCAGTACAACAATGGAATTAGTTATCTCAGGAGATTGTGAGTGCTCCAATGCTTGAAGGAACTCAAGAGCAAATCGGACAACCATCTGTCAGATCTGCTTTGAATTCCTGCACTGAATAGTGGATTGGACTCCAAGTCCTCACAGGCCCCTTCCTACTCTATTCTATGATTCTAAGACACATCCTGCCTCTCATAGATTATGACCAATTAGCCACATGATTTAAACATACAGTAGAATCCTGTATAATGAAAAAAATTCCATTCCACAGGGCTCTTCACTATACTGTATGATTTGTTCGTTATACAAAGTGCTATTGGAGATACCCCGCATAACAAAAAAAGAAGTTCATTATACAGGGTTTCATTAAGCAAGGTATACCTCACTTAACAAAAACCCTGTATAACAAATTTGTTTTAATTATGCGGGGTATTGCGAATAGCGCAAAAATGTTTCGTTGTAAGAGTTTTTTGTTATACAAAGTGTTCGTTATACGGGGTTCCACTGTACCTTATGCAACCTCCAATAATATTTTGGCTATTAATAATAATAGTGTTACATCACTTATTATTTATCTCGATTCTGTCCAGGGATTTCTAGGTAGAGAATATTTAGAAGTGGTTTGTCATTCCTTTCTTCTGGAGACATCCTGGAACTATGCAGCTTCCAAAACATACAAAATCTAAAGAAATACGTATCTGTGACTTTCATCTTTACTATTTTTAGAGTAGGGTTATTCTTTATGCAGATTTAGTCAGCATACAGGGTTCTACATCCAACAGACAAACACACATTTTATATATTGCCCTCTACTTTATGATATTGGTCTCGACTGGGGTTTTTTCTCTACTGAATTAAAGTGGGGTGTTTTTTCTTCCTTTTGGATAATTCATCTAATTCAACAAAACCATAATAGTATACAAAAGACTTGCATTTACCCTAGGTCACCAACACTTTCTAGCCACTAATTGACATACTTAATTTGCTTTCTTTTATACTGTGAATAGAAAGATACTGCCGCTTTCTATATTTCTACTGTCTGTGTATAAAGAGGGAGCTACATGATCTGATGAGTGTTGAGGACCTATGACCATAAGTATGTAATACTTACTTAGGCAAGTGGGGCGGCATAAAAATCAAACAATTAAATTGAATTAAAATTAAATACTGCGCCAAAAGAAGTGTTACAGGGAGGGAAAGACTTTTCTGGTGTTGCTGTGAGTCTTACATTCTATATGAACCAGTTATTACTTCTTCATTTTCTACTAGTAGAACATTAGAACTACCAGCAATCACTATTGGATTAATTCACAAATGGACATTACTTGTAAATAACCACATGTATTTTAATGATGTATATGCACACTTTGAGTAGCTTCAGCTAATAGGGTGGGGAATAAATAAATAAATAACCAACCAGATCACTGCCTACCTCAGGTAAAGCTGCCCAGGGGCAGCTCTGGACACAATATTTGTTTGGTCTCTCACAAGTTTCTACTTTCTCCAGAAAAGAGAACAATGACATTCTTTGAGAGCCCTGACTGTATTTTTGAGGTGGCATTGAGGGCTACCATAACACTATTTGTTATCAAGAGAACTCTGCTTCATGAAGGCTGCTGTCCCACCCTTTGTTCTTGTTTCCTGATTTAGACCCCATTGCTCTAATCTTGGAGGACAGAGAGCAGCTGCCATTAGAACTGCATCATGGAACATTAAAGCAGCAGCAGCAAAGACTTTCACTGTCTTCTAGAAAGGCACATAAGAAGTGCAAAAGAGGAATAGATTGTGTAGTGAAAAGAAGCTGGCAAGAGATAAAATTAAGTCAGAGAATCTTCTCTTGAAACCAAGGGTCTTTGTTGCAACCAAGTTTTAAAAAGAGTTATGAAAAATAAAAAATAGCTGCAAATATGGCCAAGACTAACTCCTTTAAGGAATGAAAGTTCACATCCCTTGAAAGGAAAATAAATCTAATACTGTACTCTAATGCAGAGATGCCCAAACTGTGACCTGTGGGCCAGATCCGGCCAGCAGCACCAATTAATCTGACTTATGCTGCTCCTGGAAGTGGAAGTAAAACATACATGCATATGCATAAAACGTGCTTGTGCATAAAGCTGCCGTAAATGACCTGCAGCTACGACAGCCACAAGTCATTTTCAGCAGCGTTCTGCACATGCGTTGGCATATTCTATACACACACATGCACATTTTACTTCCATTTCCAGGTGGAAGGAACCACATGACCTGCACACTCGACTACATGACTGGCCAGTGGTTGGATTTGCCAATTAAATCAAGCCTCTAATTTTCACTCTTTTCCAGATTAAAGTACTTTCTGTTTCTTACACAAAGCTGAATCAGCAATTTTACTAAACATCTCCCATACTTGGGCTCCAATCCTAAATCCACTTAACAAGGAGTGTATCATTTTCAAACTAACAGTCCTAAGAGTGTACTAGGGACTGCAGTGGCTCAAGTGGCTAAGATGCTGACTGGAAGCCAGGAGGGCAGCAGTTCGATTCCAGAGTACTACAGGATAGAATGAGCTCCCGTCTTTGTCCCAGCTCCTGCCAACCTAGCAGTTTGAAATAAAAAAATTGCAAGTACAGTACTGTAGATTAATAGGGACCACTTCGGTGGGAAGGTAAACAGTGTTCCATGCACTCCTGTGTCTAGTCATGCCTCCCACATGATCACTGGAACATCTGCAGAAGCAGACAGCACTTGCTCTTCGGCTTTGAAACAGAGATGAGCACTGAATCCTAGAGTTGGATACGATTAGCTTTTGAGCAAGGGAAACCTTTAACTTTAAGAGTGTACTACATGGCACTTTTCATACAAACCAGCAACAAATTATTTTAGGACACCATATGCCAATCAAAGCAATCAAACATGTTTAAAGCAATATCCAGACTGCACAAAAACATATGGAGATTTTTACCATTTCCATAAAAACAAAGAATCATGTGGCACTTTAAACACAAGCAAATTTGTTATAGTAGAAACTTTCAATGTTAACTGTTCACAGAAACAAATTAGAAACAAAAGGGAAAATGCATTCCAAGGAATTATGAATGAGTGATATTCTGCAAAGCATCATTTGCTGTCAAGAATATAGGCTCTTTGCACAGTTCAGCTGACTAGAGTAAAAATTAAAAAACCTTTCCCAAGTAGAATGTAGAACCACACCTTTCAACAAAATAAAGACTTTTACTATTCCATCAGTATGTCAAATTATCCTTCCTGTTGCAAACAAGTGTTTCCACTTGAAGTTTACACAAAGGAAAATTTACATCACCACCTAAGAGAATATAAAATGCCGCTTAGTTTCATATTTAGAATGCTTGTTTTCTGTCATACACTACTTTCAAGTACTGTACGTTGATAGGTATTTCCTCATTCTTGTTGGTATTATCTCTTTGAAACTCAAGAGTGTTTATGACAGTATTGGTATCCTCCCTTATCACTCTACCTTTGTTCTCTCATGCAGTCACATGGCATAATTCAGCACTTCCTTCATCAGCCTTCTTTTTGAACTGTAATATTTTAAATGTGGTTTCTGATCATATCTTTCTTTAAAATCCCAATTAAATACAAGGCAGCCTTAAATCACATTGCGTGTTTCATTGTTCATTTCCCTCAATTATTTTTCTTGGCTAAACATCAAAAAAGACCATTATGAATAGTCCAGCATCATTCCAAAATTAGACCTGCACTAAAATAGCCTTGGAATCCACAGTTCAGGAACTACCCAGTTCCAAACACACATCCAACATAGAGTCATTGAGTTGGAAGGGGCCTTTTAGTCAATTAAGTCTAACTCTCTGCTCAAGGCAGGAATCCAAATCAAAGCAGATATAACAAGAGCCCTGGTCATGCAGTGGTTAAACTGCTGTACTGCAAACATTGTGAGTTCGATCCTGACTCAAGGTCAACTCTCCCATCCTTCCAAGGTCAATTAAATGAATACCCAGAAAGGGGAGGGGGAAAGGATTCTAATTATGGTGTAAACCACCCAGAGAGTACACTAAGTGTAATTGCTAGATGGTGGTCCAATTCTTTCTTGAATGCTTCTAATGTTAACATAACCATTCTTATTCTTGTGTCACATCCGATTCCGAATCTCAGCGATCATTATAACGCAGTGGGCTTCCATTTGCCTTCTGCATCACAGCATGACACCAGTACCACTGATCCAGTTCCACAAATCACTTTCTGGTCCTGTGCCCTTTTGGCACTCAAAGTCTTCATCAGCCCCAGGCCAGTATTGACAAAACTGCTGCCTTCTGTAAAGATGGGTTCAAGTGGAATTTAATCCACTTAGGGACCATCACCCTTCCATTCAGCGCCCAAGGCCATTAGTCCTCAGGGTTGTCAGGTTAGTTAACTGCAGCCTGATGATTGGCATTGAGTCACTGGCAGCATTGTCTACTCTATAACCATAGCAGGCTAACCTGGCCAGCCTCAGAACATAACCATTAGTTATATGAAAATCTGCCACTCATAAGTCCAAGTGTCATCCTGCACAGCACACAGAAAGAACCTTCCCAAATATTGTGGCATTTCTGAACCACAATCAGGCATACCCCGGCAACTTCTTGTTGCTGGCTACTCTTTCTCACACTAGTTCTCAACCTTTTCAAGCTTCAGGGGCTGGATGGCCATTTTGCCTTTCCTCCACCACATGGCACTTCCTGGTGTGGTGGAGAGGGGCACATGAAATGGTGTCCTGGGCTGCAGGTTGAGAATCCCTGCACTAGAGGAACTGCAGAATGAATTCACCAAAGGGTGCCTTCATTTTGCCAGTTTTATATCTGGCCTAGACACATTCTATTAAAAACAGACTACAGTACAGTACATCAAATTAATTCCCCACCTCTCTTTGTCTCCTTACCTGAAAGACAGAAGATTGTACCAATGTCTCACGCAAAGTCACACGGGGGAGGGGAGTGGGGAGGCTCGTTACACGCGAGGCTAGACGTCTTCTTTTCCTATCACTACACACACAGCTTGGCCCTCCTTCCACTCAGGGCCTCCTTTCCCACCTAGCAGCAGATCGAAAGCAAGAAATTGCAAGTAGATAAATAGGGGGGCACTTTGGGTAGGAAAAGATCTTGGGGACGTGAAAGGAGCCTCATTCGGGCGTCCCCTGAGCGGAGTTTCTCCAGCAAAAATCCTTTCAACCCAAGAATAATTTCTGGCACGAAATTATAACGCTCATGTACAACACACACGCGGACACACCAGCATGCAATAATCCCCCTCCCTCCCGGCCCAAGGCGAAGTGATTCGTCATCCTGGGCATGTGCCGCTCGCCAGCATATCTGAGGAGATCCCACCCCCAGTCAGTCCGCATGGCTGCACCGCTGAGGCCCACCCGATAAGGCGAAACCCCCAAATCCCACCGTCCTGCTTTAAGTTGGGCGAGAAAGAAGACACATCCGACACCCCCCACCCCACCCCACCTCCAGTGGCCCGATTCCTACTCCCTTCCTTACCCCAGTTCATACTAAATGCACGCGAGGCCTTCTTGACCGATCCTGTCAGCGCCATCCCTTCCAATCCCCACCCTTTGCCTCCCTGCTGCCCCCCCCCGCGCACCAACAGCCCCTTGCCTTGCCTTTGGCCTCCTCCACAGTCCCAGGGTGCCCCGCGCAAAAGCACCACTCACTCCCCCCCCCCAACTGTCCAACCGCCGTTCCTGCTCGTGGACGCAAACTCACCGCACTCAACGGCCCCCACCCCACCCGTCCGAGCCCTCCGGCCAGCAACCCCAGCGCCTGCTGTCACGTGCCCTGCCACCCACCCGTGTTCCTTCGTCCGCTGGCTCCTTCGCTCTCTTGCTGGCCGGCCACCGCAAACTCCGCCCTCTCGCGCTCAGATGCTTCCTACCCATTGATTCAGGCGGGCGCGGATTACCCGCCTCCCGGAACGCTCCAGCAGACCCTATTGGCTGGGAGTCGCCGTCACTCGACGTCGCGTCAGCCTTCGGCCCCCTCCTTGCGGTGCTGCCCTTCGTGGAGCGCCTCCATTGGCCGGTTGGGCCAAGGAGGAAGTTCCTAGCGATTGGCCGGCAAGCCGGAGAAGGCGGGGTTGGACGAGGGGATGATCCGATTCATTCTTAAAGGGATACAGTATTAGGATCCCACCTGTGGGGCAAATGGTGGCTGGTCGCAGAAGGTCTAAGCCAGGGGTTCCCAAACTTTTTAGGCTGTGGGCTGTTCACGTGGTTCAGTCAGTGGGCCAGTCACATGTGGTTCCTCCCACTGGAAGCGGAAGTAAAACGCACCCCCATCGTGCAGGCGGGGCAAAATGGCCATCCAGCCAGTGCTGGGATGTAACAGGTTCTCACCAGTTCGCCAGAACCGGAAGTAACTTTTCCCAGTGTCCCAGAGAACCGGTAGCAGCTTTTGGGGGGAACCACCTTCGGGGCTTACCTTTTCACTGCGCATGTGCGTCAAGCACTTGGTGTGCATGCATGTCTACAGCGCTTGGCACATATGCACGGCCTCCTTGCTGTCCTTGTGTTGTGGGTAGGTGGGTGGGTTGAGGGGTGTATGTGTGTGCTTATTTTTATTTTATTTTATTATTTACTATTATTTTTTCTTTGGCTCTGCCCACAATGTCATGATGTTGGCTCCACCCACACTGATGACATCACGGTGGGGTAGTAAAAATTTTGACATCCCACCACTGCATCCAGCCCTCGAAGCTGACTGAGAGAGCCTGACCCCGCCCCTGGCTTAAAAGGTTGGGAACCCCTGCCTTATCCTAACATTGTGCCATCACAGTCCCTGTTACTGTAAGTTTAATTTATTTTAATTTTAATTTAATATATTTATATATCACCCTATCCAATGGACTCTGGGCAGTGTACACAAGTTAAAACCAATATAAATCAATTTAAAAAACTTTAAAACACAACAATATTACCCGCTGCTGTGCTATTTACTATCTAAAAACAAATATAAAATCTGCATATCTTAACATTAAAAATTAATTACAGAAGGGGGGAGCCTCAAACAAGCCAGAAAGGGGAGCTTGTTGACAATCCCGGCCTCCAGACCCATTTTGCCAACCATGTCTTCAGTTCTTTCCTAAATAGTAGCAACTGGGCCTGGCAGCGTACTTCTACCGGGAGGAAGTTCCATAGTATGGGGGCTATGACTGAGAAGGCCCTTTTCCTTTTGCTGGAGAGGTGAGCCTCCCCAACAGATGGTACCTGAAGGGTGCCCTCTCAGTTTACTCTCATGGGACAGGTCGGTGTCCTAGGGACGATGTGGTCCCTGAGGTATCCTGGGCTGGTCCACTACTATGAAGGTCTGTAAAGGTGACAACCAGCACCTTGAATTGCACCTGGAGACATATAGGCAGCCAGTGTAGCTCCTGCAGCAGTGGTGAGGTGCAGGCGAAATGATTTCAGCCCACCACTGCACGGGCTGCCGCATTCTGGACCAAATGCAGTCTGGAAGTTGGAAGAGGTTTCAGTTTGACTCTGCATTTTCTGAGTATTCTACATGGAAATCATATCCAGCAGGGCACTTCTGCCAACCGATCCCTGACGCTCAGCCAACAAAGTGGTTTTGCCTGCATGAGCATATAAGAGGCTTTCCCCCCCCTTCTAAGCTCTCTTTAGCCACAAGAAATTGTGCTTGTATAATAAAAATAAAAGTATGGTTTTGTGTTTATTATGCACATTGAAACAGACTGACACATGTTAAAAATTGCCACAATGAAAGACGTTCTATTGGTTTTGCTGCAACAGATTAACCCACCTATTTAGCTAGAGATATCGAATCTGGAACAATTCTGAAATACAGTACTGTACTGTACTATCTCCCCAAAGAACAAAGATAAGTGTCTGCTGTCATTCACACTGTTGCAAGCCCATCACCCTCTTTTGAAAGGAGGGGGCAAAAGACTGATCACTTGGTAACATGAATCAGTACAACAAAAACTAAATAGACATTGGGACTATGGACCAAGAAGCTGAGTAGTGGAAACCTTACCTGCACCCTGAGTTTAAGTTGTATTGTTGTAAATGCTAATAAACTGTTTGTTCAGTAAAAGGCTTCCTTTGGCATGGTGATATGATGAAAGAAGGTCTGGCGTACCCAATCAGGCGCGGGAGTCCTCACATCTGTTTTCAATGTTTTAATGTTAGCAGCAATAATAATAATAGGAGAATAAAATTTATAACTATAGACAGAATAATATTAGGACACAAGTACAGAAGCAAAATTAATAAGTCTCCATAATATAAATAGGATTATATTTTTCTTCTGGCCAGATGTGAAACTGCCAAAATGAAGACACTTTTGGTGAGTCTATTCTGCAGTTCCTTTCATCTGACCTAGTGTGAGAAAGATTAGCCAGCAACACAAAATTGCTGTTCCCAGGGTACACCCGATTGTGGTTCAAAAATATCACACTCTTCAAGGAGGCTCTTTCTGTTCCCCTTGGCTATAGCAGCCATGAATCCCATAAGAGAAAAAACAAACAAAAAAAGACAAGTGACAAGTCTCTGGCAGGTAAGCTATTAATGATCATAAGGTAGCTTAATCAGTTGAGGATTGTTCACTTCTTTGATTACACCTTTTAACTGTCATTTTTATTTATTTATTTATTTATTCTTATTTATATTGCCGCCCACTCGCCGAGGCAACTCAGGGCGGCTAACAGTCAAAACAGCAACAGTACAATAAAAATTATAAAATATAACCTCACAAAATACAACCAAACCAGAACACAGACTAACTCCCCTCAGGCCGTTGTTGTGGGCCCAGATGAGTGGGCAAGGTCCTCAGCCGGCTGCCAGGCCATGGAGTCTTCTCCTCAGGCTGCTGTTGTCATGTTTTTCCATTTTGCTTTAATTGGGACAGTGGCTCATTCCGGTGAGAAACTGGCTGCCATTTGGTAACTCCTCCTCAAACTTAATGCCTGGGTCTATTTGTTTTCCTGTTCCATCCGGTTCTGTTTTTTTAAGGCTAGTTGTGTCTCCTGAAAATGTGAATGAGCGCTCAGAACTACCTTAAAGTAAAGGTAAAGGTCACCCTTGCTGGAAAGCCAGTTATCTGACTCTAGGATGCCCTGCTCATTTCCATTTACAACCAGAGAGCCAGCACTGTCTGTGTCTGCAGGTGTTTCTGTGGTCATGTGGCAGGCAGAGCACACAGAACACTGTTACATTTCCCACCAAAGTGGTCTCTATTTATGTTCCTGCAATTTCTTGCTTTCAAGCTGCTAGGTTGGAAGTAGCTGGGACAGAGACGGGAGCTCACTCAACAAGCTACAGAAGATGATGAATGCCAATTTCCTCCTCTCTCTCTCTCTCTCTCTCTCTCTCTCTGCTGATTCCTGCGTAGTTTGCTAAAGTGAATACAGGTGGGAAAACCGCCTTTCAGAATGTGATTTTACATTGGATTCATCCACATTTTCCCCACTATGTAGTTGGTTGCACACTTAGTATATTTATCCTGAATACATAGCTGATTTGGTTTTATCATCTTCTTATTCTGCTGGGGTTAAGTGAGTTGAGACATCACATTGCAAACAAAAATTTGTATAGTCATGGTATTCCCGGTGGCAATGTATGGTTGTGAGAGCTGGACCATAAGGAAAGCTGAGCGCAGAAGAATAGATGCCTTTGAAATGTGGTGTTGGAGGAGAATTTTGAGAGTCCCCGAACAGCAAGGAGAACAAATAGGTAAATCTTAGAAGAAATCAAACCTGACTGCTCCTTAGAAGGTCAAATAGTGAAGATGAAGCTAAAGCACTTTGGACATCAAATGAGAAGAGACGATTAGCTTGAGAAAGCCTTGATGCTGGAAGGGTTGAGGGCAAAAGAAGAAGGGGGCGGCCCAAAATGAGATGGCTAGATGGTATTGTAGAGACAATGGGCACAGAGCTGAGTGAGTTGAGGAGGATGGTGGAGGACAGAAGTGCCTGGCGGACAGTGGTCCATGGGGTCGCAAAGGGTCGGAATCGACTGTGCGACTGAACAACAACAACAAAAGTGAGTTGACTTTACTACTCAATTTTGAAGCAAGATGGATGATACATTTATGGCATGTTTGTTTTCCTACTTTGGAATGACAGGATGTCTAGTAGCACTTCTAATGTTTTATTAAGGTTAATAAAAATAATTTATTTTTGATGTTTTATCAACAATAAGCACTAGTTTTATTTGGCATTAATTTTTTGTGGACTTTATCCTACTTTTTAAGATATAGGAGGCAAAAGATGAACAAATTCATGTCAAATAAAACTAAGTAACTTTAGAAATGCCACCCGATTCCTTGCTTTTGCTTCAACATACTAATATGGCTACCTCCTCCTTAGAAATTTCTACCTTTTAATATTAGTCTTACTTTCAAAAATAAAATAAACTACCATACTGTAATTATGTGTCATTACTTACAACCACCTTGGAAAAACAAGGGAGTTTTAAGCCAGAATGCTCCACCTTTTCACCAGATGGCACTATTCACCAAAGGCAGGTGAACACAGTAAACAAAATGCCAGTAGGAATTGTTTTCAAAACTGAGATGTGTCCCAAACCTTTTTTTTTTTATCAATCATGTGAGGAACTGGTTCTGTAATCTCCCCCACCCTATTATGTAACTTGATATACTTGTTTAAATACCCACTAGCAGGTGTGTTCCCTCCCCCCACTTTTAAAGTTGCTTCCACTTCAGGTGATGTTGTGATCCAGCCCTCCTCCAACTCCGCAGATGAGCTGGATCAGGAGGCATTCCCTATGCCCAGTCCCGTTCTGCCTGCCCCAGAGCCCGAGGATGCCCTGAGCCAGGGACCTCAGCCTGCGCCTGGCCCTAGTCTGTTTTCCCCAGCAGCTGGCCTGTCAGATTAGGAGCCTAGCTCTGACAGACCTTGTTTTGCCTCTTGGACTTAAGTACAGTATCTGGACTATCCCTGAACAGAATAGAAAGGGCAATATAGGTAGTCGGGGACTGCCTATTCATTTATTTCCTGTGGATTTTGATGCTGCCCAGTCCTGTCAATCGGCATTCAGATCTCCCTTGTTTCCAGCAGGACCTCAGCAGACACCACTTGTTTCCAGTGCAATATGCATGTCATGAGGGTTAAGTAAGTGCACCCTACCAAGACCTTTAATCTTATGGGACATTTTCTTGCAATAAAATTCTCCTTTAGCTGCTCTCACACATGGGGAAAGGGGGGGGGGAGGCAACTCCTGTTCAACTGAGACTGTTGGCAAAAATTGCCCATTCCCTGGTACAATGATTCCTGAAATTTTTGAAGTGGTAGTTGTGTTAGTTTGTGGAAGGATATTAGACAGAGAGTAAACAAGACAAAAAACATGGTGGCAGCTTAAAGACTAACTCCTGTACAGTACTGTACTGTATTTTAATTTTTGAAGTTGGCTCACTCTTATGTCTGACAAAGTGGACTTGATCCACAAAGGCTCACGTTTAAATACAGGAGCTAGTCTTTAAGGTGCCTCATTTTTTTGTCTTTTTGTTGGTTTGTTTATTCTCTGTATTTTAATGTTAGCTTTTGTAGACCAAGTCTACTTAAAGGGTAAGACTTCATGGCATTAATTTATACTTATCAGGTACAGAGGCACACAATGGTTAGTTAGTTGACTAATCAGTACAGTTGTAAAATGCTACATTTACATTTGTAAACATGTTATACTGTATTAGCCAACCATTGTGTGCCTCTGTACTTGATATGTGTAAATTAATGCCATAATTAATTGTCCTATGCATAGCAACAAATGCAATAAATAATGATAATAAAAAAAATATCTCTTGATCCATGAAAACTAACATTAAAATATAGGAGTTAGTTTTTAAGGTGCCAAAACGTTTTTATTTTCTTTTGTTTACTCTCTGATGCTAATTTATTTTATAAAGCACCAGAAACATAGCAAATTAATAGCAGCAGCATGGGGGGGACCGTCCAGTCTGATTCCCCCCCACCGCAACTATCTCTAACAATAGACGGTAGATTAAAAAAAAATACACGGCAATTTGTGTGAGATGATATTTTTTATTTTTTCATTTAAAAAAAGGGCACTCTCTATAGAAAATGAAGATCCGGGGTCGAAAAAAGCGGAACTCTCGTATTTACGCCTTCCTTTGTTGAGGGATAAGTTGTGCAGCCGTCTCTAAGGCTGTGACAAAAAGTAGGAGGGAGGAAGCGTCACTTCCGAAGAAGAACGAAAGAAAGCAAAGGGGTCTGGCCAGGAAAATTTGCATTTTTATAAGCTCCTCTCAGTTCCTTTCCCTTCATTATTTGCCCTGAGACGACTAGCTACCGTACACGCTTAGGCTACTCACTTTTAAAAACAATGTTAGCGTGTCCTATGCATAGCAAACATCTAAGACATTTACTCAGTATACGGGGAAATAAAGGCTGCAGTTTTAGAAGAGAAAACCACGCGGTTAATTTAAGGATTTTTAAATGATTCCTTTTTAATCATAGCAAGATAGTGCGCTGGTATCTCGCTGCCATTTTGTAGCCAGCATTTCAAACGCATCTGCTGGTTTCCATCAATAGTAGCATAAAAGGTCTTAAGTGTGGAACGTGGTATATCTGCCTCTCGTTTATTGCTACGGTAGCTACTGCACTGTAGATATCTCAAAAATTACAAAATGGTGCATTGAACAAACAAGTCATCTCCCATATGCTCCTGTCACAAAAGTTGCAGCATCTGCTGAGTCTACACTACAGCATGCACAATTTATTATCTGCCTTGTAAAATGTTATCTAAAAAAGCATTTCAGTCATTCCAACAGAATTTTTTTTTTAATCAGGTCTCATCAGGAGCCTTTCTCTCTGCCCCTGCTTTCAGTTGATCAGTGTCACTTAAGGCTTAAACATATCTCACTGAGACTTGCTCATATTACTCACCTTTCTCTAGGTCCCCCACACTTCCCAAAATTGATGTTGGAAAAATTAATAATTGATCATGGAAAAAATGAATACAACTTCTCCTCACACCACTATTTTCTGTTTTTCCCCCCAAGCTTTGCTAACTCCAGACTTGGAAGGACTTTAGTGCAAAAGGGAGGCACATCAGGAACAGAAAATATATCTTTCTTCACTCCATATGTGGTACATAAATAAGATTGTGCCAGGCCTCCTGACTAAATGCTAGTTGATGTGTAGACCTGAGAATGATTCGTAGGGTATATGTGCATAAATAAAACCTAATTCTTATATGAGTGGGCTGCAGTGGCTCAATGGTTAAGAACCTTGCCTTGTTAACTGGAAGGCTGGCAAGTTGGCAGTTTGAGACCCGGGTATTGCATGATGGACTGAGCGCCCATCTCTGTCCCAGCTCTTGGGTACATGAAAGGAGACTCATTTGGGTGTACCCTGAGCAGAGATTCTTCTGCAAAAATCCTTTCAACTCAGAATAATTTCTGACACAAAACTGTTGTTGCCGTAGTCCTGGTCATCGTTATTTATTGCTGATTCCAAAATTGTGGCTATGGTATCAAGTTAGACCTTTCATCAATATTTAATGTATATGACCATAAACCTCTAAAAATCACTTAAAACATTTCGTAAAGTTTTATAATAAAACCAGGTATAATATTTGCAAATATAACTTAGATCCTTCAACATCTTACTAAAAACTATTCAATATCAATCAGTCTTTATTGTCCATGATCATAGATAACTAAACATCAGTTAGAACATATCATAAATTTCACTAATAAAAATCCAGGTACATTACTGTACTATATTTCCTACAACAAACTCAAATGCTTTTATGATCTTACTAAAACTATTCGATAGCACACTAATGTTTGATAAATTTGGATTGCAGTTTCCTAGCTGCCAAAGTAAATTGTGCTACAGCATACGTGATATGTTGCTGTTGTTTATGTGCCTGTACATCCCCCAGATTGTAAATAAATAAATAACTGATTACAGGCCAACAGAGCTACCACTGTTTCTGCTGGAGTAGCTTTAAAATGTGACTGAACAATAGGAGTTAAAAATCTTTCTCTTGGGGCCTTATAAAGAGGACAAAACAGTAGGAAATGGGATACATCTTCAACCTGATTACATCCATAAACATGTAAATGCCCCTCAACTGGAACCCCCTTGTATCTTTCATAGTATGCAGAGCGGGCATCTGCTGGAATCCAAGTTCCATAAAAGCTCTGTGAAGATGTGGGAAAGTCAGATACAGTAATATGGTCTCACATGAATAACTTGAATTTGGGGATACAAGCTAGAAAACCAGGCCCCAACAATAGCAGCCCTACCTTGACATGCACCTACAATAGAACCCCGAACAACGTGATGACATGGTTCCACAAGTCATGACGTTGTTCGATACATTGATCGAACAATGCTAAAAAAAAAGCCCTGACGTCAGGGACAAACCACGCCGAGGCAAGGCTCGGCATTCCCCCCCCCCCGGGTAGGCACGCGATCGCGTGTCGTTCAGGGTTAGGGCAAGGTACGGGAAAGACCCCCGTCCCCTGCCCTAACCCCGAACGACACGCGTGCGCACGCTCGAAGTTCCGAAAGTGTAAGGATCTTTACCCTTTTGCAACCTCGGGCGGCTTGGAGGCTTGCGTGGCGTGGCGGCGGTGACAGGAGGATGCGGTAAGGTCCCTCGCATCGTCCCCTCACCGGCACCACGCGCGCATGCCCGAAGTTCCGAAAGTGTAAGGATCTTTACCCTTTTGGAACGTTGGGCGGCTTGGAGGCTTGCGCGGCGCGGCGGCAGTGACGGGAGGATGCGGTAAGGTCCCTCGCATCCTCCCCTCACCGGCGCCATGCGCGCACGCCCGAAGTTCTGAAAGTGTAAGGATCTTTACCCTTTTGCAACGTCGGGCGGCTTGGAGGCTTGCGCGGCGCGACGGCAGTGACGGGAGGATGCGGTAAGGTCCCTCGCATCCTCCCCTCACCGGCGCTGCGCGCGCACGCCCGAAGTTCCGAAAGTGTAAGGATCTTTACCCTTTTGCAACCTCGGGCGGCTTGGAGGCTTGCGCGGCGCGGTGGCAGTGACGGGAGGATGCGGTAAGGTCCCTCGCATCCTCCTCTCACCGGCGCCGCGCGCGCACGCCCGAAGTTCCGAAAGTGTAAGGATCTTTACCCTTTTGCAACCTCGGGCGGCTTGGAGGCTTGCGCGGCAAGGCGGTGGTGACAGGAGGATGCGAGGGACCTTCCCGCATCCTCCCGTCACTGCCGCCGCACCACGCAAGCCTCCAAGCCGCCCGAGGTTGCAAAAGGGTAAAGATCCTTACACTTTCGCAACTTCGAGCGTGCGCGCGCGTGTCGTTTGGGGTTAGGGCAGGAGACGGGGGTCTTTCCCATCTCCTGCCCTAACCCCGAACGACACGCGCGAGCACGCTCGAAGTTGCGAAATTGTAAGGATCTTTACCCTTTCGCAACTCGAAGTTTCGAAAGGGTAAGGATCCCCGTACCCTTTCCAAACATCGTGGGGGCAGGCGCTGGGGGGTGGGTTGGTTTGGGTAGATGTTCTACCCAATCCAACTGCCCCCCGCATACGCTTGTATCGAATAACGTGAAAATCGCGTTATTCAATACAAGATTTTCCCGAAAATCTTGTCGCGTTATTCGGTTTTCACGCTATTGGGTACTCGCGTTATACGGGGTATTACTTGTACTTCAATAATCCATTTCCTAAGAGCTTGAGAGTTGTAACAGAAGCTTATCCAATGTCAGACTATAATCCTTTAATTTGTCCTAACAAAACTGTGCCCATCCCCCCCAACAAGTTGCTCCAAACAGAAAGATTTGGTCAGGGAATGATCCTCTAAACCAGTGATGGCTAACCTCGGCACTCCAGCCATTCGTAGACTTCAATTCCCAGAAGCCCTGATCAGCAGCAGTGCTGACTCGGGCTTCTGGTAACTGAAGTCCAAAAACAACTGGAATGCCAGTTAGCCACCAGGGCTCTAAAGTTAAACTGTTTAGTCTCCACTAATATAGAAAATAGGCCAAATAAATTTTGGCGGCAAGTGAAGGGAAACCCATTTCAGTTCTAAAATGGGCCAAGGCAGTGGTAGGCTTCAGCATGTTCGCACCAGTCCGCCAGAATCAGTAGCAGAAATTCTGGCTGGGCCCGCCCATCCAAGTTTTGAAATAAAATAGTCCTAATTCTGGTGTAATGCAGGGCTTTTCCCCTGGCGACGCCCACCATAGGACTCCCAAAGAGTAGGTAGTAAAATGTTTTGAATTCCACCACTAGGCCAAGGGTATCCCTGGAGGTAGAGCCAAGATCTGTCTCAAAATTTTATTCTGTAAAATTTCCAAATTAGGCTTAACAAAGATGAATTGTCTGATCCATACTTAAAATCAAGCAAATGTAGGAGAAAGACGATATCTTTATAGGATCACTTTTTAAAAAATTGCAAGCTTTCATGATTCAAAAATCACTTCATCAGGCAGACTTCATGGCATGTTAAGCCAGGCTGGTAAACTTAGATGTTCAGTGGGGAAATAAACAGCAGACTATATCTTTTTACAATCCAAAAACAGGAAGCCAGATATTTGCATATTAACTTCCCCAAATGGCCCTTTTTGAAGCTAAAGAGTTTTCTTTGTGGCCTTTTTGAAGCTAAAGAGCTTTCTTTGTGGCCCGGGTCTGGGGTCTGGGGTCTGGGTGTCCTTAGGTTTGACATCCTTTCCCCGTATTTCCACTCTGTACAGCATTTGAGGTAGGATTTTGGTAACAAATACCTTGAGGGAAGGGTTTATTAAAAGCTCTCCCCCAGGATAAAATAATATTTTAAATAGAAGTTGGACCTTTCAGATCTTACATGAGCTGTATATCACCTTTTAAATTTCACAGCCGTGGTCAACAAACAAGGTAGAAAGGTGGGATCTCTCTACCACGAAGCAGAAGGGGAAATAATCTTAAATTTGGTTATTAGTCCAGGTTGTAGTAGATTAATGACTGAATCACCACTTATCTATGTCCCACTGATTCTGTGGCTCTAACTGAGATTGGATTAATAGTTAGATTTATCCCAGGAAGAATACCTCATGGGCTGAAGCTGTTTTCCTTCTTGAAATATAAATTTGGAAGGGATGCAACTCAGGCACCATAAATATTTATGTTAAAATTAAAAATTGATTGCTTTGAGCAATAAGCTTGCTTTTAACTTTTACGATATGTATATTTTATAGTTGCATAAATTTAATAAAAGACAAATTGTTTCTACTCACTTTTCAAAGTAAATTATCTCAAGGTGAATTATGGGGTTGGGTACGGGGCAAAACACAACAGAGGTACTGTGCTTTCAGTAATTAAAAAAAGGTAGATGTGTTAGCTTTCAGCTCTTGAGCAAAAGAAAGGAAAAAAGGGGGAAGGGATCCCAAAATATTGTAGCACTTTAGAAACTAAACACATAATTTCAGGATGGACTTTCATGGGTTAAAGTCAGTGGTGGGCAGCTAAAATTTCTACTATCACACTGTGGGCGGAGCCGACATCATGGGCAGAGCCAACATCATGACATCATGGGTGGAGCCAATAATGTGGGCAGAGCCAAAGTAAAAAATAAATAAAAATAAATACACATAAAAATAAACATAATACAAATTAAATACACATAAAAACACATAAAAATACACATAAAAATACACATAAAACACACATTCCACCCACCCATGCAAAACCAAGTCACTTACCCCAGGGGTACAGGCAGCAATAGCGGTGGCCTGGCCTGGCACGATGCGGCGTTGCAATGTGCGGCGGCAGCAGTGAGTGGTTGTAGCATGGTAGTGCAGTGCAGCGGCACACGGTGACTTGAGTGAGGTCCACCACCATTGCACCTCCAAGGAGGCTGCTGAGGGCCTCACCACCCCCCGACATTGCAGCCAAAATGGCTGCTTTGTCAGTGCGCATGCGTTGAATGGCAATTGATGCATGCATGCTGAGAACTGGAGGCGCACATGCATCAATTGATGTTTGGTGCATGCACACTGACATGGTAGCCATTTTGGCTGCAATGTCGGGCAGCCGGAGAGGCGACCAAACCAGTCGCCTAAAAAATGGTAACCATCCTGAGTAGTCTCCTGGGAAAGTTACTCCCCCCCCCCCAGGAGACCACCCAGAATTGTTACCACCGGTTCTATAGAACTGGTCCAAACTGGCTCCTGCCCACCACTGATTAAAGTCCATTTCTTCAGATTGAGAAAGTGGACTTCGATACATGAAAGTTCACTGAAATAAAATTGATAAACAGTCAAGTTACTAATTCCTTCTACCAATTATTAACATTTAAAGCAGGATTTATGTTTATAGATAGATTGCATCATAACTATCTAACATAAAATGTGATATACACACATTTTTGATCTAATATATTTTACTGTAGTACAGTATATACAGTATATACTCCTTGATACATTGGACTTTTTATTGGGATCAGAAAATACTTTAGAATTCACATGGTGTGGGATGTTTTTAAAAATTCCTAGCACATGAAGATTAAGACCCTTTATTTTTTTTCTGTATTAAGAGTAATACAGATGCACCTTTAGATTCATAAGAACAACTTCAGAAGAAAATGTCAATATCCTTCATGCTTTGAAATCATGCTGAGTATCAATGCACAGTATTTCGCAACCCATCAAGAGATAGTCTACCTCTACCAGAAACATGTGAAAAATATAAGCCTATGATAAATACACACACACAAAACCATGGAACTGAATCTACATACATGAAGCTCCTCTTTGTGATTCAGATTTGTTGCACAGGTTTCCATAGTAGCTGCATCTGTAACAAAAGGGGGGGGGGGATCAGCTGCAGGGCAGAAGTAGGTCAGCCTGGCCTAAGTAATAGTCACTTTGATTGAAAAATATCCAGATCAGCGAAGGAAGAAGATGAGAAAGATTAGAAAGGAAAGCGATCAGAGTTAAATATCCAAAACAATTCTAGAAAATGGTTTGTAATTCTTTGCAGCCCACATTTTAGATATACAGTACAATATATTTGTATTATTATATAAGATAGGCCATAAAATGTGCAATTGTGCAAGAAGCAATCTAACCTCATTTTGTTCATATGAAGGTTGCTCAATTTCCTCCCACAAATTACTACACAATCCTTTGCATATTTATCTGAAATATAGCTCACTAAATTTAAAGACACTTCCACCCACACTCATTAAATTGCACCCTAGTCTACGCCCCTGTTTTAGCTTAGTCACTAGTAACTAGTGACTAGTTCCTATTTTTATTCTAGCACAGACAGATTCTGGTCTTTACTAGATTCAGCGGTTAACTAATCCTGATAGCAATAAGGACACTAGGTTAAATTCTGGACAACCACCAAACAAATGTGGAGTCCACATTGTATCCAATTTAATATAATGAAGTGGCAGGTACTGGAATTTTTCTCCATCCATAGGTCTGTTCTAAAACTGCTGTGCCCTAGTCACCTTTTCTTTTCTTTTTTAGAATTCTGTCTAATCTAAAAATACTTTATTTTAAGGGGATGAATAGAAAAACAAAAGAAGGGGTCAAATATATAATTTAATTGCCTCATTTGTAGAATTATTTTCCATCTCCCAGTTTAGATTTGTTCACCTTCAAGTTGATGGTACATGCCATCAAAGTTGACCAGGAATTGTTGTGACCCTATGAACAATCTCCAAAACATTGTGTCTTCAAACAGCCCTGCTCAATTCTTCTAAACGGAAGGATGTGGTTTCTTTTAAGGAGTCATTTCATCTTGTATTTGGTCTTCCTTTTCAACTGTTGGCTTCAACCCTTCCTAACATCATTGTCTTTCCCAGATAATCTTGCCTTCTTATTATGTGCCCAAAGTATTACAGCCTCAATTTGATAATTTTTGCCTCCAGAAAAAGTTCACTACAGTATTTCAATTTCTTCACTGTCAACATTAAAGCGGATTGCAGATTGAACATATCATAATATCCAACATTGGAGTAAAGGCGAAAAAGAACTATTATACAGTAGTAACAAAATATTGTTTAAACAATATTCTTGATGAATTGTAAGTCCATATAAAGAACAGATTTATATTACTAAACACAGACTGTGAACCAAAAGAACTGTAGATTGAAACCAGAAATATTATTAAGGAAGAATGCAAAAAGACAATTCATATACTAAAAATAAAATAAAACCCTAGATGGACAACAGAAGGAACACTTGCAATTGTGAAGGACAAGTAAGAAGCAAAAGTCAAAGATGGCAAATAGAATCAGAATCCTCAATGTAACATTTTCAATGACTGTTATGTAGCCTCAAAAAAACCTACCGTATTACAATAATTAATGCAAAGAAAAACAAAAGGAGAAAAACAAGGGAAGCACACTGTGATCAGAAGAAAAGAGAAGGTTGCAACAATATATTGAAGACTTATTTAGAAGTGATAAAAGGATGACAGACTGCTTTGAAGAGGAATCCTGTGATGAAGAGCCTGCAGATCTAGAAAGTGAAGTGAAACAGTTGCTCTGAAAGCACTGAGAAAAAATAAATCACCAGAGGTAGATGAGATACTAATAGAACTGTTTCAAGGCACAGAGACCAAATCCATCAAAATCCTAACAAGAATATAACCACAAATATAAAAAAATAAACCAGTGGCCAACATTCAATCTAAAATCTAACTCCCAAGAAAGGAAGTGTAAAAAAATACAGTAATTATAGGACCATTGCTCTAATTTCCCATGCAAGTAAAGTGATGCTCAAGGCGTTACAATAAAGGCTTTTACCTTACACAAAGGAAGAAATCCCTGATGTTCAAGCTGGATTCTGAATATTAAGAAACATACTCGAGGTCCTACCACAAATATTTTCTAGCTACTGGAGTGCACCAAATAATTTTGGAAGAAGACTATACTACGGTATATACGTTATAGTTCCATATGCTTTATAGACTATACTATAGCAAAGCCTTTGACTGTGTGGATCATGAAAAACATAAGTTTGTCAGGAAAGCAATAGGTATGCCTCAATGCTTGATTGTCCTGGTGTGTAACCTGTGTTGTGGAGAAGAAGCTACTGTTAGGACAGAATATATAGAGAAATAATTATTTATCATAGGCAAGTGTCAGACAAGAGTGGATTTTTATCCCCTTATCTGTTCCATCTGTATGCAGAGCACATCATACAGAAAGCCAGACTAGAATCAGTTGACGGAAGAGTTCAAATTGGTGGAAGAAACACCAATAATTTAAGGCATGCAAATAAAACCATCTTACTGGTAAAAAGCAGTGATGACTTGAAATAACTTTTAGTCAAAGTGAAAGAAGCAAGTACCAAAGCACGATTGCAGGTAAACATTAAGAAAACAAAATCATGACTACAGAAGAATCACCTTCAAGTTACATACTTGGGGGGGGGGGGAGTGTAGGCTATTGTCATTAAGATTTTAACGTTGCACTTAATTCCCAAAGGGCATAAGGATATTTAATACTGTCTTCCAAAACACATCTAAAAATATGAGTACAGTACTTAGGTAATTATGAGACAGAGTTCATGACTTACCTGAATTCTCTGTGGCCTCCATACAAAGGAGAAGAAATCCCCCCCAATATGAGGTGTAAAGCTTTTTGTGCTTTAGCACTCATAGTGGGGTACACAGAAAGAGCCTCCTCGAAGATGGTGGTATTTTAAAATCATAATCAGGCATATCCCAGTAATGGCAACCTTGTGTTGCCAGCTAATCTTTCTCACTTTGGATCAGACAAAAAGGAACTGCAGAATGAACTCATCAGAGGACACCTTTATTTTGGCAGTTTCACATTGACCTAGACACAGAAGAAGAAGAAGAAGAAGCACTACAGTGCCGTGGCAGAACTCTGAGTGACTGCTTGGGAAATAACAATTTTGGAAATAAAATTTGGCAGCTGTACAGTTTGCTGTGACAATCTTTTGTCTTTTTGACAGAATTCCACATTTTATAACATAAATGTTATTACATTAACAATAACTGATATGTGTCTCAGAAATCAGAGAGTAGTTCTATATAGTCTGTAGAACACTCCTGCCCATTGGGTCCATAAATAGGAAATTACTGATAATGTGTTTATTGGATTGTTCATTGTTTTATTGTTTGAATTTATTTATTGGGATTTATTGTGCTTTTGATATTTTGTTATGTTCTGCGATACCATGTTAGCTGCCCTGAGTTGCTCTGTGAGTAGGGCGGCATACAAGTGGGAACAAAATAAATAAATAAATAAATAAATAAATAAATAAATATTACCGATAAAGGGGAAGATCCTTCCACATAGATTGCAGTGCACACAGATCACACATAGCTCTTTTATCACACTCCAATCTGTCTTGTAGAGTAGACAAACAGATTATCAATATTAGTTCTCCCAAAGCTAGTGGTTTTCAGTTGTAGACGACAGTTCCCATTACCTACATCCAACGTATCTGATCTGTATGCTGGGTGCAAGGAAGAAAATGACACCTTTCTTTTTATTGAGTCAGCTTGTTGCCAATAAACCCCTCTGCATAGAGTCTGTAATCCTCCAGATGTTTCTGAACAGCAGTCATTCCACCCTCGGCAACATAGTCAAAGGGGAAGGATCATGGGAGCTGAAGTTCTAAAGTGTCTGGAGAGTAGCAGAACTCCAAACCTTAGCATAGGTTCTGCATTTGGTGCTGGAACAACATTTTCACAATAATCCAGAGATTGCTTGTAACACACATTCAATTTGCAGCACCTTTCCCTTTATTTTAATTCATTGTGTGTGGGCATGTACAGTGCTGCCATGGGCATGCTGCAGACTGATTGCTATGGAAATATCATACGCCACCCTCTTTTTTATTCTTAACTATTACAGGTTTGGGGGGGGGGAAGGAATCACATAGCTGGATATGTAAACAGAGACACACAGGGGGAGAAATCCCCCAAAGATATAATTGCAGTCCATTGAGGGAGAGTTAGGGATAATGAACAGGAGAGGTGGGGAAGAGGAGGAAATAGGCATATCCAAATCTTTGGATCCTTATTGTTTAGATCTTCTGCAGGGTGTGTCTCCTGAACAACAATAGGATCCTTCTGTTTCATTTTAATCTTCTTTTTGAAGTGCTTTATCAGCCATGAAGATTGTCCTGGGAACAATATAATGCAGTGGCCTTCCATTTGACCTTCCCCATTGCAGTGTGACACCTGTACCACTGATCCAGTTCCCTGAGTCACTTTCTGGTCATGAGCCCTTTTGGCACACAAAGTCCTCCTCAGCCCCAGGCCAGTATTGATGAAGCTGCTGCCCTCTTTCAAATTGGATTCAAGTGGGATTTAATCCACTTGGGGACCATCACCTTTCCCTGTGGACATCGCCACCCAAGGTCATTAGTCCTTAGGGTTGTCAGGTTAGTTAACCACCATCTGACGATTGGTGTTGAGTCACTGGCAGTATGGTCTATATTTTATTTATTTATTTATTTTATTTCAACTTGTTTAGCCGGCCCCTCGCCGAAGCAACTCGGGGCGGCTTACAGTGCAAGAGACAACCACTAAACATAAAACAATATGACAGCCCATACACATGAATAAAACATCATAAAACTCTAAAATCTAAAAAAATCTTAAAATCTCAAATCTAAAACTCTAGAATGCAGATTGCAGAATTGACCAATGATCATATGAGCCAGTGGTAGCACCCCACAACTGCTAAGCCAGCCATGTCTTTAAATCTCTTCTAAAGGCCAACAGTTGTGGTTGGAGGCAGAGGTCAGTTGGCAGGAGGTTCCAAAGGGCTGGAGTGGATACTGAAAAGGTCCTCCGTCTAGTGCTGGAGAGGCAAGCCTCTCCAGTTGTTGGTACCCATAGAAAACCCCTCTGTTATGCTCTTGTCCATTCTATATGTTATTATCATAGCAGCAGTGGTGGGGGTGGGCTGTTGCCAGTTCGGACTGCTTCGGACAAACCGGTAGCAGAAAACTGGAGGGGTTCACTGGGGGGGGGAGTGAACCCCTGGGCTACCGGTTCGGTCGCCTCTCCGGCCGGCCTCCGGATTCCTTTTCTGGGCAGCCCAAAATGGCTGCTCAGAAGTGCGCATGCATCAAAACACCATTTGATGCATGTGCACAGAAAAATAGAAGTGTGCATGCGTCAAATGGTATTTTGACGTATGCACACTTCCAAGCAGCCATTTTGGGCTGCAAGGAACAACCCAGTGTCTGACTTTTGAGGCCCTCAGCGGCCTCTTTGGAGGAGTGGCAGGATTTCCTTGGCGCACCGCAAGGCAGGGCCAGTCTGCGCTGCCAGGCCAAGCTGTGTTGCCAGGCCGGGCCGGGCCGGGCCGGGCCAGGCCGGGCCGGGCCAGGCTGGGCTAGGCCACGCCACCAGTTCACTGCTCTGCTTTGCCGTGCCACCACGCTGCTGCTGTTGCTGCCTGCCTGCCTGCTGCTTGGCGCGTATGCATGGCCTCATTGCTGTCCTCCCAAGCGGGGAGGAGGAAGAGAAGCTGCTAGCCTGAAGCTCCCTATAGCCTGCTCCCCAGGGTATGTGACTCACCTTTGGATGTGGTGTGTCTGTGTGTATTTTAATGTGTATTTAATACCTTTACCTATATTGACGTACTACCACAGTTCCTAAAAAGGCCTGGCAGGCTTGGTGGCCTGGCTTGGGGTTTTTAAGCAAAGTCTTGGAGCTACCTCATCAATAAGCTACACCTGTGCTGTTCCAAATTGCTGTTCCAATTGGAGAACCCTTAAGGAGGTACAGCTGTTTTACATTTACATTAAGGCATATTATCCTAGAGAACCGGTACGATGACCATATCCATCTTGCAACATGGTGCTGCCCAGGCACTTATACTAACAGGTAAGTGACGGGTTTGTGTTTGGGGTGGGCGGGTGGGTTGATTTATGTTTGGGGTGGGCGGGTGTATTTTAATGTAATTTTATTTATTTATTTATTTATTTTATTTACGGGTTTGTGTTGTAGATGGGTGGGTGGGTGGGTGGGTTGAGGTGAGTGTGCTTATTTTTATTTTATTTTTTCTTTGGCCCCGCCCACAACATCATGATGTCATGATGTTAGCTCCGCCCACACTGTGATGATGTCACTGTGGGGTAGTAACATTTTTGACATCACACCACTGAAGTTAGTCCTCCAGTATCTTGACATTTCTCCTTCAAACTCTCACTGTTCTTGTGAAGAGGGGGATCACAGATAGAGCTCATACAATCCCATCCTTGTGTGTTTAATGAAATAAGTAGGTAACAAATGAATAGAATATTAAAGGTCGACTATCAGTCTGCTTATACGTACTTTGATGTAGCACAAAGAAAATTCACCATTAAATTACAGCATAGCTGTAATTTTGCTCATTTGCCTCAAAGTTACCAAGATCTGTGTTCCACTGATGATAGATCTCTACTGAAGAAAGGCACAGTTCCCTGGTTTTTTTTTTTTAGATGATACACTTTCTGTGTTTCATTTTTAGGGGCAATGAGGTGCACTTTTGCGAGCCCTGTTGTGTGTGACTAAATCAGAATCCTTCCTATGATTTCACAGCACTAAGTTTTTTACGTCTAAGGTGGAAGGTTAATAAATCAATGTATAGGTTATGATGTGTATGTCAGAGAGATGCACTGTAAATACTTTACAGGATTTATGTAGGAAATGAATGTAACACTTAATTTTAATCAGTTCAGGCCAAACTCTGAGCTGTGGACTGACAACATAAATCACAAATATTGCCATTTCCCTATTTATTGCATACAAAAATATGATTGGCCAAAATAGCAAAAGCAATTGTGAGATATTGAAAACCACATGATGACATGAGGCAAACAACATGATGTCAGTCAAAACCAAAAGAGTGTGTCTTCATGTACCCTAAAGCAACAGTTTCTTTCCAGTCCCAAACCAGTTTATATCACAGGTTTCTATTGAAGCAAGAAGCTGAGTAGCTACAGAAAAGTGCAGTCTGGTGAGCAGAATCTTTTGAGACCTGGAAGAAAAGTGTGTGTGTGTGTGTGTGTGTGTGTGTGTGTGTGTGTGTGTGTGTGTGTGTGTGTGTGTGTGTGTGTGTGTGTGTGTGTGTGTGTGTGTGTGTGTGTGTGTGTGTGTGTGTGTGTGTGTGTGTGTGTGTGTGTGTGTGTGTGTGTGTGTATTAAGTAAAGATGCCCCAAATCAATCAGGAACTCTTTCTTAAGCCAAAATCTCACTACTAGCTCCTGAACAGATGATGTACTGTCCTCATGCTTCCCATTCTTCAACTGCTCTTGTTCATTGGGCACACATTTGAGCCATCTTCAGCAGCTGCTCTGGCCACTGAGTGCAACAGAATGTCAAGTGGGAATCCTGTCTTCCCCATATCTACTAGGTTGCGACACTTGTCATTATGTCATTATGCTAAAGGTGGCCTACAGTCTGAGCAGGGTGAACCCTTTACCGGACTATTTCAGAGCGAGACACCTGCCCCAAATGAATCACATGACACTCCTGACCTGTGCTTGGAATGTGGCTCTTCCGTAGGCACCCCTAAGCAGGTAAAAAAGCAAAGGGAAGAGAAATGCTGCATTTCTTTCAAGACCCATTGAAATTGAGGCCCCAGAACTTTAATACTAATACGGTACCTCGCTTAAAGAGCACAATGCGTTCCACAGGATTGTTCTTTAAGCGAGTTTGCTCTTTCAGCGAAACACCATTGCAAGTGGCCAATTGAGACTTATGACGGGATTGCGAACCCCAATTTAGTTGTTAAGCAAGGTTTTAGTTGGTTTTAGTTGTTAAGTAAGGCGACTATTCAGAGAAAATTCTGCTCTTTAAGTGAATTAGTATCTAAGCGAGGTTCTCTTTATGCGAAGTTTTACTGTATTCATTTTTAGAATGTAGGGGTGCAGAAGGAAGAAGAGTAAAGTGGAGAGGGGGCACCCTTCACTGAGTAATGAATACATACTGAATATGCTGCTTTAAGCTTTCAGACTTACAATTGTCCTCATCAAAAATTTCCCACTAGCATGCCTTTAATGGAGAGGAGGATAAGAGAAAGGGAGACTTTGAATCATCTAGGATTAGGGAATGTGTAGTCAATGAGAATGCATCTCCTGTTCACCTTCAGTGAGCATAACCAGTGGTGAGGGATAATGGAAGTAAACAGGCCAGCATCTGAAAGACCAGAAATTACAGTACCTGCCTTTGCACTCTGTTGGTATTGTTAAGATCCTTCTCCCCAACCCTTTGAATTGCTGTGTTGCTATTTTAGTTCTTTTAGTACTAAATACCATAAATACAGAGGTAGCATTGTTTATTACATAATTCCCCTGCTGCTGTTAATTTAGTATCAGATCTAGACAAGACAAAAATTCAATATATTTGTGATGTGACAATGGCAGTGGCAGCCTGGACCAATGAACAGATACAGTACTTGTCTTTGTTAATTCACCATGTAATCCCCACAACAAGTTACACGGGAGAGTAGCTATACCTATTGACCTAACTAGGTTTAATAGTAATTTTCTCTCCCTGGCAACCATTGCTGTGCAATAGAAGAGGGACAGGAACTCCTAGGCAATAATTCTCAGCAAACTTAACTAATTTTTCAGAATCCTTTGATACCATGAAAAGTAAACTGAGTATGTATGGGATACATATGTACACACACAATATTACTTACAGGCAACACTTTGATCCTTCCTATTAGGACGTCAAACAGAGTTACTGTGGCTATTTAATTTGTTCAAAATGAAATGTAGCCACAAACAAACTTTTACCTCTATATGAAATTGCTAGAGAGCTGCTTCTTCTTCCATGTCTAGGCCAGATATGAAACTGCCCAAAAGAAGCCACCTTTTGGTGAATTCATTCCATAGTTTCTTTCAACTGGCCTAGTTTGAGAAAGATTAGCTGGCACAAGATGTCACCCGATTGTGGTTCAAAAATACCACATTCTTCAAGGAGGCTCTTTCTGTGTACCCCACTAGAGAGCTAAAGGGTTGTCTTTTCATCCCCATCTCTTAAATACGGTACTTGATGACCGCTTCCTTTGAACACAGGCAGGTCCGTCTACTAAGGAGGTCTCCATTAGAAACATGGTATTTTGTATGGAGTGAAACCTGCTGCCTTTCTCCAGCCCTCATTTTTATCTTTTCAGTGGAAGATGGTTGTATGTCCTGCTCGGCTTTGCTTCATAGCTTTATTTACAAAGGGCAGGTCTATATTTGAAGAGGAGGACAAATTTGTTCTTGGCTAAGACATTAAAGAAATGTTAAACATCCTCTCTTGTGTTCACTGTTGGGCACATGGAGCTCTGTTTTAAAGTTAAAGAAACCAAAGAAAGGAGAGTGATATGACCCTTCAGAAGTTAGTGCCTGGACAGCATGCTGAACAGGCAGGCATGGAGTTCACATGACCACAGTCTTCCCCTATTGAACAACATGTTATGGTTCAAATCAGCCTTCTCCCACATGATGTCCTCTGGAAATCTAAGAGCATGAATCTTTCTGCTCCTGTCCATTGGCTAAGCTGAATGGGGTTGGTGGTAATTTGCAGTTGAAACAACTTGGAAAGTACCATGTTATGGAAGCTGGGTTTAAATTACAGCAATTATTTCTAAATGTGCATATGTACACATGTATGAGCACATGCAAATTGATTTTGTTGTCATGCAGTGAGGCAAAAATAGCCACCCTGTTTTGGCTCCAGATCAAAAACGTTTGATTAGTATGTTTTTACAGGCACAAAATTTTGAGTGAGTTTTATTTCACTTTTGACAGCGTGACTGGAAGAATAGAAGGTACTCCAGCCTTTCATGCATAGTATTTAGAGATTGCATTCCTGAAAAATGATATACTGTATACCATATTTGCCGGCGTATAAGATGCATCAGAGTATAAGACACACTCAATTTTTCCAGTGTGTTTTAAGAGGAGAAAGTGTGTTTTATATGTCAGCAAATACAGTAAATATATCAAAAATATATCAAACAAAGGAATAAATAAATAGTTTCCATAACAGCCCTGTTTTACACTGAAACAAGTTTCTTCAGTTACCTGCTTCATAGATAAAAATGCTATGACAACAAAAATAAAGAGAGCAGGTTTTATTTTCCTGTGCAATTATCTTGACAGAATCTGTATGGTGTGGTGGGTAGAGTCCCATGTTGATTCAGGAGACAGGGTTCATAATCCAGCTCAATGATGGAAACTCACTTGGAGATGGCCATGGTAAACCATTCCTTGAATATCTCACACATCTTGAAAACTCCTTTGGAGTCACCATTTATTGAAGGTAACATGAAAGCACATAATACTAAAGGTAAAGGTCTCCCTTGCTTGAAAGCCAGTTGTGTATGACTCTATGGGTCAATGCTCATCTTCGTTTACAGCCAAAGAGCCAATGCTGTATGCATCTGCAGATGTTTCTGTGGTCATGTGGCAGGCACTACTAGATGCTGGAGCACACTGTTACTTTTCCTGCCGAAGTGGTCCCTATTTATCTACTTGAAATTTTTGCTTTCAAACTGCTAGGTTGGCAGGAGCTGGGACAGATGACAGGAGCTCACTCCACTGTGCAGCACTCAGGTCTTGAACTGCTGACTTTCTAGTTGTCAAGCTCAGTGTCTTAACCACTAGGCAACTCTAAATGGCAGAGTACTGCAGCTGATTTGTACTTCTCACTGGTTTCTTTTTCAGTTTAGCAATGTCATGTAATGTCTGAGCTCCCTCTATAATGTTCCTGACATATTGGCTTTCTATTCCAGAACGTCCTTCCGTGGGTGTCTTATTGGTATCCTCCATCTCTAGCTCCCCTTGTTATGGAGACCATTTCTCAGATTCTGCAGGATATGCGTGACTACTGGGCTGACCATTTCTCTCGTAGATTCTTACCCAGAAGACCACCCCTTCGCCAAGCAACCTCCTTGTCCACTTTCTATCTACTGGACTACAAAACCCGGCAATCAGAACTGGGAATGGATTATGGCTCTCCATGTACTCAGCTCACCAAAACAAAGTTTGTCTTTCAAGATGGTGGGTGGCAGTGTGATAGTGTTGCTCAAGCAATGCCTTTGCTGCAGTTATACTCCTCTCCTGAGAAGAATTCATCCCACAAAGCCCTGAAGAAAGCAAACAAAGCCCTCCTGGAAGAGAATAATTACTTGAAGCTACAGCTTGAGTTGCTGATGGACATGCTGACAGAGACTACAGCACGGCTACACTCAATGGAAAAAAGGCTGGACACCACTCCATGGCATCCAAAGATTAAAAAGACAAATAAAGTTCTGATGCTTCGATAATGTATGTCTTGGACAGAAAACTCACAATATTCTCAATTACGTAACCTTCTTGGGTCCAGACACTTAATAAAATCTTGAAGTGTTCTTCCACAGTGCTTTTAGTCTTATTTAATCTGTTTTCATATTGTTCTGCTCATTCCCCTTTGGGTTTTTTTAAAAATTATAATTCAAATAAGCCCCTTGCTGCCTTCAGACAGCAATTTGCAGCAGGCAAACAATGATCTGTTCCCTCTAGTTCAAGAGATTTAAACACCCTTACCATGTGTCCTGTCTCACAGAGTGCATGTACCTGAGTGCATGTACATGAGTGTGGCTGCCCAGGACCAAAGAGGGATCCTATGGGCATACTGCCCATCCGATCTGTTCACAGATGTGGTGCTGCAGCTGCCTTGGCTTGTTGTGCGGGGGAACTTCTACATCCATGCAAAGACCTGTTTGCCAGGAGCAATTTAGGATTTTGTGTCTACTACAATGACCAAGTAGTTTCTGGCCCCACTTCTGCTGCAGGGCACACTTTTGGCCTGGTTTTCACCAGTGATGATGATCTGAATGTGGAGGAACTCTCCATAGTTGCATTTTCATGGGCAGATCACTACCTTGTAGAATTTAGGCTTATTGGAACACTGAGCCTTTGCAGGAGTGGGAAGGTCATTTAAAATACAGTACTGTAGTCCTTTCTAGGAGACTGATGGATCCAAATGATTTCCTAACAGGAAATTTGTCTATATACTACTCAGAGTGGGAAATATCCTAGACGGGCAGTATACAAATGTAATAAACAAATAACAGCTCTTGGGGAGCTTTCTGCTGTTTTGGCAGGATCTCTGGAATGTGGAGGTGGCCAAGAGTATAGACATGCTCCCTCATAAGCATAATCTCAGTGATGGGCTGCTCCCGGTTCGGACTGGTTCGCCTGAACCGGTAGCAGCCATCCGGAGGGGATTGCCAGGGGGGTAGTGAACTCCCAGGTGACTGGTTCGGTCACCTCTCTGGCCGCCCTCCGGATGACAGTTCCGGATAGCCCATTGATTACACTAAGGCCTTTGACTGTGTAGACCACAACAAAATGTGGCAAGTAATTAAAGAAATGGGAATACCAGAGCACCTTATATGCCTCATGAGAAATCTGTACATGAATCAAGAAGCAACAGTTAGGACAGAATACAGAATGACAGAGTGGTTTGGAATAGGAAAAGGAGTAAGACAAGGCTGCATTTTGTCACCCTGCTTATTCAACTTATACACAGAACACATAATGCGCAATGTAGGGATGGAGGAATCACAATTTGGGATCAAAATTGCTGGGAGAAACATCAACAATTTGAGATATGCAGATGATACCACCCTAATGGCAGAAAGTGAGGAGGACCTAAAGAAGTTCCTGATTAGGTTGAAAGAAGAAAGTGCAAAAGCTGTCTTGAGACTCAATATCAAGAAAACCAAAATCATGGCAACAGGCCCTATCAGTCACTGGAAAATAGATGGGGAAGAAGTAGAAGCAGTGACAGATTTTACTTTCTTGGGATCAAAACTCACTGCAGATGATGATTGCAGCCATGAAATAAAAAGGCGACTGATTCTTGGGAGGCAAGCGATGAGAAACCTGGGGAGCATAATGAAAAGTAGAGACATCATATTGAAAACAAAAATTCGTATTGTCAAAGCAATGGTATTCCCTGTGGCAATGTATGGATGTGAGAGCTGGACCATTAGGAAAGCTGAGCGCAGAAGAATAGATGCCTTTGAGATGTGGTGTTGGAGGAGAGTTTTGAGAGTCCCCTGGACAGCGAGGAGAACAAATAGGTCAATCTTAGAAGAAATCAACCCTGACTGCTCCTTAGAAGGTCAAATAATAAAGATGAAGCTAAGGTACTTTGGACATCAAATGAGAAGAGAGGATTTGCTTGAGAAGCCCTTGATGCTGGGAAAGGTGGAGGGCAAAAGAAGAAGGGGCGGCCAAAAATGAGATGGTTAGATGGTACTGTAGAGACTGAACAACAACAACAACAACAACAACAAAAAGCCATGACATTCTGCAACAAAAACAAGGAGTCCTGTAACACCTTAAATATTAACCTCATTTGTAGAAAGTTTATGTATAATAATACATGTTAGTTCTAAAGGTGCCATACAACTCTTCATTGTAACTTTACCAGCTACTGGGGAGTTTGTGGGAGATTTCTTAATAACAATGTCAACAGTGCCTAAACAGGTATGAAAGGAGCAATTCCAGGTTCTCCTTCGTGTTGTTTGGGGATGCACACTGATGGGTTCTGCGCCTGCGCTGAATCCTGAGCGGAGCTGGAAAGCTGATTGGATAAAGAGTTTTGAATGTGGGACCGCCCACCATGCCCAACCCCTTTAGGCGCCATTTCGCGCTCTCCCCTCAGTTTGCTTTTTTCCGCTGCGCAAGCAGGAGCCTGGAAAAAAAGCTGTGAGTACTTTACTGAGATTGTCTCAGAATCTTCCAATTTTTCTACCTTACAATTTTTCTCGGAATAGGGGAATTGTTCCCTTGGTCCTCGCGTGGCTGGGGCTCGCCCTCAGCCGCCGGTTAAAAAAAAAAAAAAAAAACCAGAAGGAAACCGTTCCTTCCTGCAATCTCGTGCAGGGGCCTCCCGGCCGGGATAATTTTTTCTCTTCGGCCATCTACCTCGGTGGATGGCCTCAGCAGCAGCGTTCAAGCAGTGTCCGTCCTGCAAGAGAAAGTTCCCTAGTTCGGACGGACACGTGCGCTGCCTCCGCTGCCTCGGGGAGAGCCACCAGGTCCAGACCTGCGAGGTGTGTAGAGGCTTCTCGAAGGCCGCCATCAAGAACCGCCAATACCGCCTCCAAGCCTACCTCATGGAGGCCGCCCTCGCACCACCGCCTCCCCCAGCTCCAGAGCAGGCCGCTGCCTCAACGTCTGCTCCTTCGACCTCTGCTCCTTCTTCACGGCCGTCGGCCTCTGAACTGTTTAGACGGAAGAAGGAGCAGGAGAAGAAGAAAAAAGATAAAAAAGAGAAGAAGAAGCGCCGTAGCTCTACCTCTTCTCTCCCGCCGACCCCGGGACCGGCTCACCTCTCGCCGCCACGTTCCCTAACATCCGCCCCGGTTGCAGCCCCACCTACGCCGGGCAGGATGCAGGTCGATGTCCGGGAAACTACACCGGAGAGGGCCCCCAGCCCTCCGCCGTCGCCAGAGGCCCTTCCACCTCCACCGCCGCGACGATCTACCTCCCTTCGCGACCATTCCGTGGCTCCTGGTCTGGCTTCCGAAGCGCCACCCCAGTTGAGCCTCATCGCCCCGTTTATCGAGGCGATGGTGCGGAAGCTGCATGCCGAGCTCCAAGGCCCTCGACCGGCACCATCCGAGTTCGTGGAGCACCCTCTGCCTCCCGAACCAACCACGGAGGCACCACCGCTCCGTGACGAGGGTCCGGCACCGAAGCGGCACCGAGTGGAACAGGCGCGGTCAGAGGCCTCTCTCCCTCCGTACCAGCTGCCTCTGCCGGGGAGCGATCCGAGATCCGCCAGGCCGTACTGGTCGGACTCGGACCCCGAGGCCTACCTGCCACCGCCCAGCGTCTCGGTGCGGTCAGGAGGCTCCGACGACTCGTCGGACCAGGAGGAGGAGGATCGGCCACCACCGGTTGCGGCTGACAAGTCCCCGGACGAGAATATCGGCTCCGTCCATGGCTCCCAACCGGAGGACCAGAAAACATACACGGCCCTCCTCACCCGCCTTGGATCCACGCTGGGAATCCGAGCGGAGGCTCCCCTGGACGAATGCGAAGATGTCGTCTGCGGCCTGGCCGACCGGAAGGAGCTAGTCCCCGTCCGTCTGGGACTACTCCCGAAGATTGCCAAGGCGGGCAAGGAGATCTGGAAGAGACCCGTCTCTTCCCATTCGGTGTCCAACAGGGTGGACTCCATGTACAGACTGCTGGAAGACTCCGACTTCCTACACGTCCACCCGGCGCCGAACTCCCGAGTGGTGAAAGGCTCCCAACACCGGACACCGATTAGTAGCACCCCCGTTCCGTCGACCCAAGAAGGGAAGAAACTGGACGCACTAGGCAGGAAGGTCTACCCCAATGCTTCCCTGTCCTTCCGTGCGTCCAACTACGCGACGGCCATGGGGGGCTACCAGTGCCGACTGTGGGAACAAGCGGAGTCCTTCAAGTCGCTGTTACCGCCGGACAAACGAGCGGACTTCGAGCGGGTCTGCATGGAAGGAAACCAACTCGCTCTCCAGCAGATCCGTACGGGCCGCCACGTCACGGAATCAGAGGCGAAGAATCTGGCCTCTGCAATCCAGCTTCGTCGCCACGCCTGGCTCCGTTCCGCTGACTTGCAAGACGACGTGAAACGGCTGGTGGAAGAGCTCCCCTTCGACGGTGAGGGTCTCTTCGCCAAGGAGACCGACACCTCCTTGGGAGAGCTGAAGGGGGACTACGCCACCATCAAACAGCTCCGTCCTCCACGCCGTGGGTCCCACCGTTACCAACAGGACCAACCGTCGACGTCCCAGGCGGGTCCTTCCTATCAACCTCGCCCACCGCAGAGGCAAGGCGACTACTCCCGGTACCAGCCCTACCGGCCACGACCACAACCCAGCCGCCCACGCTACCAGCAGCGTCCCCAAACTGGTAAACGCGCGGAACGGAAGGGCAAACAACGTGTTTGACTCTTCCGTGACCGAGACTCTACCCTACCGCCCCCTCGCCAACTACCTATCGGCCTGGTCTGCCATCACCACAGACCGATGGGTTTTAACCATCTTAGACTCTGGCTACGCGATCGAGTTCAGGAAATGCCCTACTGTCGGACGGATCCGCGTCACCGATCCGTCCCCACCGCTCCAGGAAGAACTATCAGCTCTCCTAGAGAAGGGCGCCATAGAACCGGTTGCAGCGTCGGAGTCTCACGAAGGGTTCTTCTCCCGCTACTTCCTCGTGGACAAAAAAGACGGGGGGACACGTCCAATCCTGGACCTCCGTCTCCTCAACAAGCACATCGACGCGAGGAAGTTCCGGATGGTGACTCTTCATTCCATCCTCCCACTGATCAACCACGGGGACTGGTTCACCGTCATCGACCTGAAGGATGCCTACTTCCACGTATCCATCAGAAGGGAACACCGCCGATTCCTACGCTTCCAGATCGGCGGCGACGTCTACCAGTACACCTGCCTACCCTTCGGCCTCTCCACCGCTCCGAGGGTATTCACGAAATGCATGGCGCCGGTGGCTGCTCATCTTCGGCTGCAAGGCGTCCAAGTGTTCCCGTACATAGACGACTGGTTGGTCTGCTCCCCGACCCAACAGAAAGCCAAGGACGATGTTGCCCATTGCCTGGCCCTTATGCAGAGTCTCGGTCTACGAGTCAACTACAAGAAGTCTCAGTTGACCCCCACTCAACGAATAGACTATATCGGAGCCGTATTGGACTCTCTGGCTCTGAGAGCCTACGCTCCACCCAAACGTCTGCTCGACATCCACACGGTAGTGGCTCGGATCCAGGGCAGTCGTCGCGTCCGTGCCAGGGACGCCCTCCGCCTCCTAGGACTCATGGCGTCGACCACAGCAGTGATATCGCACGCCAAACTCAAAATGCGGTCACTCCAGTCGTGGCTCCTAGCCTCCTTCGACAGCACCCACGACAACCTCGGGAAGTGGCTCACACCGACCCCCGAGCTGCGGGACCAGCTGAACTGGTGGACAATGGACCGCAATGTGACCACCGGGAAGCTCTTCGCTCTCCCCGCGCCATCCGTCCAGGTCACCACCGACGCGAGCACGCACGGATGGGGTGCGTGCTGCCTCGGGTTACGGGTCCACGGCATCTGGACGCCTGCGGAAGCCAACCGCCACATCAACTTCCTCGAGCTGTTAGCGGTATGGAAGGCGATGAGATCCTTCAGACTGTCCCTAGCAGGCCGCGTGGTGCAGATCGCTTCGGACAACACCACGACCCTAGCCTACCTCAACCGGCAAGGAGGAACCAAGTCCCTCTCCCTCCTTCACCTGACGGTCCAGATCTGGGAGTGGTGCCTGAAGGTACATGTGTTCCCCATCGGTGTCCACATCCAGGGCACGCTGAACTTAGAGGCGGACTCCCTGAGCCGCAAAGGGACAGCGATGCACGAATGGGAACTGGACGGGTCGGTGTTCGACCGCCTGTGCCGACGGTGGGGCACACCGAGCCTAGATGTGTTCGCGTCACAGATCAACACCAAGTGCCGCCGATACTGCTCCCGGGCCGGGATCGGCCACGGATCGGAGGGCGATGCCTTCATGGTGCCGTGGCACCAGGAACTGCTGTACATGTTTCCTCCGATCCCTCTCATCCAACGGGTCCTGGTACGGATCCGTGCGGAGAACGCCCGGGCGATCCTGATCGCTCCGTCATGGCCGCGCCAGCCGTGGTTCCCGCTACTCCAAACCCTGGCTCGCGACCGCTTCCGCCTGCCCACCAATCCGAACCTCCTCCGCATGGAGGACGGTCGGATCCTTCACTCGGATCTGCCGAGCCTACACCTGACGGCCTGGTTTATCCGCCCGACATAGCACGGATCCTTGAACTTTCAAGGAAACCTTCCACGCGAAAGTCCTACGATGCCAAGTACCGTCGCTTCATAGACTTTCTAGCATCCAGTGACCACACCGTGGACTCGGCATCCCTGCAGGACGTCATGTCCTACCTCCTGCACCTGGCCGAGTCAGGATCTGCACACTCATCCTTAAAGGTCCACTTGGCTGCGGTGGTAGCCAAGGCCCCACCCTCATCAGTTTTGTCTTCCGCTTTCAGAGACAGGACTGTTAAGAGATTCCTCCAGGGACTGCGTAATGCCTACCCTCCAGTGAAGATACCACCTCCTCAGTGGTCCCTCACTGCTGTGCTCACCGCGCTCACGAAGGCGCCCTTTGAGCCCATGGCTACAGTGGACATTAAGTTTGTTTCTTACAAAACTGCATTTCTCGTAGCCATCACCTCTGCCCGGAGGGCAGGAGAACTAGCAGCCCTGCGATCTGACCCTCCTTTTCTCAAGTTCTACCCCGATAGGGTAGTATTGCACCCGGACTTGACCTTTCTGCCCAAAGTCCTGACTGAATTCCATCTGGCCCAGTCCATCACGCTTCCAGCATTCTTCCTGAATCCTTCGTCTGCACAAGAGAGAGTGTGGCATTCGCTGGATGTCAGGAGGGCCTTGCTGTTCTACACACAAAGGACTGCGTCCTTCAGGAGAGCCAAACAACTGTTTGTGGCCTATGGTGGCAGGTCCAAGGGACACTCTCTGTCTGCCCAGAGACTTTCCAAATGGATCTCAAGCACCATCTACTTGGCCTATGAGATGTCATCTCTGCCACCCCCGCCTCATGTCCGGGCTCACTCCACCAGGACATTGGCTTCCTCCACTGCGTTCCTCGAAGGCATCCCGATGGAGGACATCTGCAAGGCCGCTACCTGGTCCAGATCCTCCACCTTCATCACCCACTACCGGGTTGACACAAGGTCTGCTCCCGATGTCAGACGGGGCAGGTCCATCCTGACGGCTGGTCTCCGATCCTCTTCGCTGATGACCGCCCATCCATGATGCCATCGCGCTCTCCTACATCTCAGGACGCCGGCTGCCCACCATCCAAGTAAGTGAGCTTGCTAGTCACCCATCAGTGTGCATCCCCAAACAACACGAAGGAGAAGGACAGGTTTCACTTACCAGTAACTGTCGTTCTCCGAGTATGTTGTTTGGGGATTCACACAACCCAACCCTGCCTCCCCTCAGGGCTGCCGACCTGAGATGGCCCTATGCTTAGCGGGCAGCTTTAATATCTAACTGAGGGGAGAGCGCGAAATGGCGCCTAAAGGGGTTGGGCATGGTGGGCGGTCCCACATTCAAAACTCTTTATCCAATCAGCTTTCCAGCTCCGCTCAGGATTCAGCGCAGGCGCAGAACCCATCAGTGTGAATCCCCAAACAACATACTCGGAGAACGACAGTTACTGGTAAGTGAAACCTGTCCTTACATATTACTAGCAATCGGATTTTAAAAATATAGAATGTTATCAAAATGTCCAGATACAATTCTATAATATAGATACTTTGAAAACAATAAACAATTCTAGCAAAGGGCTGAAACTGAAATACAAGTTTCAGTTTAGAAACAGAGATACCAACAGGAGCATTTACACACCTACCATTTTTTCTTCCTCAATTATTAACTTTTGCTTTTTTCACTTTCATGAGTCCCAAAATAGCATGCTTGAAGAGGTAGCTATGTTAGTCTGTGCAAGCATATCTGAGTAAACAAAACATAACAGCAAAAAATGTTGTGGCACCTTAAAGACTAACTCATGTATTTAAATGTAAGCTTTTGTGGACCAAGTCTGATGAAGTGGACTTGGTCCGTGATAACTCACATTTAAATGCAGTAGTTAGTCTTTCAGACATGGGTGGCCAACCTTTTTATGCTGTGAGCCTGACCACGCCCCTGGACAGCTGAGTGGGTAGACCATGCCTCCTGGAAGAGGGCACATTTACGGCTGTCATAAATGTGCCCACTTCTGCACTTATGACAGCCATGGGCGTTTGCACATGCACAGGCATGTTTTACAGCGCCCACTTCCAGGTGCAGTGGAGGCGGTGATGGGCTGGACAACTTCTACCAATATTTTTACTTCATTAACCTATTGTTTCACTTTCTGGATAATAAAATTATCAGCACAATGGCAGGACTTTATTAAACAACTGAACATACTGTATATGCAAATGGAACAACTTTTAGATGTAATCTGCTATAAATTAAGAAATCTCTGTTGACATATGTTGCACACTGAGTCTTGTGACTTGGTGTGCAACAAATAATTTCTATAAAAAATTCTCAATTGATAGTAATTTTAAAACTTGTGCATACATATGGAATACTGTGACTAACATTCTTGAGTACTGTATGTCAAACAGGGAAGCAGAGAGCTCTGTCTGTGTCTATTAAATTATATATCCTAGCTAACTCCATGAATACATAGGCTCTGTACTGGAAAAGGGCCGAGGCCAATAATTCACTGTTCAAAAATGCCCTTTCTGAATTTTAACATTGCTTCTAGTGGGCTTAAACAAATATCTCAAAACCTAGCAGACAAATTCAGATATACAGAGAAATAAGATTCCATAGACAGACTCAGATACGATAGGCAATAAGCTTAATTTTTGCCTTGCCGCCACATGGTAACACGGTTGAAGCATAGGGAGCCTTCTCTCCCAGTGATCCTTCCTTCCCACATGGGTTTAGGGATAAAGAAAACATCATATATAGGCCAAGAATACTAAGGTCCTTCACTTGCCTGTACCACAAGACCAGGTCTGACATATTACAGAAAAGCATGATAGGCAGGACATGCTGAATAATTTTTCTTGGTTGCATCAGATGTGTGGAAGATGCCATCCTGTCAATTATATTATATCTGATTCTGACTTATGACAGCCCTTTCCAGGGTTTCTAGAGTACTGAGAAGAGGGTTATTGTTTATTTCTGTTCCCTTGCAAGGCACACAGAAGGGAATCGAATTTCTGGAGTAGAGGAAAACTAGGGATCCTCTGCTCCACAGGTTTCCCAGCTCACTGTGCTATTTGTAACTGCCATTCCAGTTGGACTCCATATGCAGCGGAGTGCTGATGCCAGTTTCTTCTTTACTTTAGACCAGGGGTTGGCAATCTTTTTGAGTCGGAGACTGGTTCACACTCCCTCAGACAGTTGAGGGGGCCAGACTGGTGGTCCTCCCACCGTAAATGCTGTTGTAAATGCATCTGCAGCTGTCGTACACATGTCTGCAGTCACTTCCAGCAGTAGCGGCTGGAGTGAGGGCAGGGTCAGATGATTTGGCGCCATGGGATGGATCTGGCCCACAGGTCATAGGTTGCTGACCCCTGCTTTAGACAAAAATGCTTTGGGCTGGTCATGCATTTACGGCTTTTTAATAAAAGTTACAAATATACTTCCTAAGATTTGTTATCTTTGGGCCACTTCATACATTTAGAAGCTCTTCTTTGACAGTTCAGGACAGGTGGCACATGGCAGTTTGCTTGATTGCTCTCTGTATAATAAAGCTTCCCAGGGCCAAAAACTTCAGACATCAGATCAGAAAGAGAGGTTAAACTGAGTTCTTGTCCATGACATGTTAGATTTCTACAGGTATAGGCACTTAACACTGCAGCTTACCATCCCATCACCCTGTGTTTATAGTAGTCTAATAAAAGTACAGTAATACCCCGGATAACGATTGTACCGTATAGCGCTAAAACCGCATAACATTACAAGATTTTTGGAAAAATCTTGTATTGAATAACGCGATTTTTAGCGTTATCCGGTACAAGTGTGTGCATGGGGGGGGGAGTTGGATTGGGTAGAACATCTACCCAATCCAACCCCCCCCCCAGCGCCCGCCACCACGATGTTTGGAAAGGGTACGGGGATCCGTACCCTTTCGAAACATCGGGCGCACGGCGCGCGTCAGTGGGGGTTAGGACAGGATACGGGGAAGACCTCTGTATCCTGCCCTAACCCCGACTGATGCGCGCCCGCACGCCGCCCGATGTTTCAAAAGGGTAAGGATCCTTACCCTTTTGAAACATCGGGTAAGTGGCGCGTGTCGGTGGGGGTTAGGGTAGGATACGGGGGAGACCTCTGTATCCTGCCCTAACCCCCACCGACGCGCGTGCGCCTGCACGCCGCCCAATGTTCCAAAAGGGTAAGGATCCTTACCCTTTTGAAACATCGGGCGGCGGGTGCGCGCACGTTGTTCGGGGTTAGGGCAGGATACGGAGGTCTTCCCCGTTCAGTATCTTGCCCTAACCCCGAATGACGAGCGCGATCGCGTGCCTACCCAGGGCTCGGCTTGTCCGAAATCCCCCCCTGGGGGCGGGGGGGATTTCGGACAAGCCGAGCCTTGCCTCGGCGTGGTTTGTCCCTGACGTCAGGGCTTTTTTTTTAAGCGTTGTTCGATGTATGTATCGGACAACTCTAAAAACCGGATAACGTCATGACTTGTGGAACCAAGTCATAACGTTATCCGGGGTACTAGTGTACAGTACAGTATAGGAAATATCATTTGGTTGATCCAGGGTTGTAGATTTCAAGAGGAGATGCAGAGGTAAACTTTGGGGAAGAGGGAGACCTTTGACGTCCTTTTTCAGCAACAGTGGATGACATTCAGGTTAATAACCGCAAATGATTTGCTCAGAGGTTTTTGTCAGACGACATACTGTACTGAGAAAAATATGACAGAAATGGTCCATGGAGGGAAGACATCTTCATGCATCAAGAGAAGGAGGGAGGAAAAGAAGAGGTGCAGAGCTTAAGCCCTGGAAAGTTAAGCCAGGAAAAGCTTCGGACAGAGGCTTAGCCGTTTCCAGCATTAGCAACGAGGATAGAAATCTCTAAGGCAAAAGATAAATCAAAGCTCAGTTAGGGCTCCAGCTACTCGAAGGAAGCAAACTAAAAATTAACGCGTTGAAGCCTCATTTAGTCGTCTTCTTGCACCCCAGAGAAGTCCAAGAGGGAGGATGGCCACCACCTGAGCTGGACCCCTCAGATCCGCTCGCCTAAGCTCCCCAGATTTGTGACGGGGTCTTTAAAAAAGAGCCTCGCTGCCGCAGAGGTTAAACTGCTGTGCTGCAGCCAAAACGTTGTGAATTCGATCCTGTTTTGGTTGTTGGGGTTCAAGGTTGACTCAAACGCCTATCCTTCTGAGGTCGGTAAAATGAGTCCCCGACATGTTGGGGAAAAATGTTAATTAACCAGAGGCAGTTATAGGTGTAATTGCTAAAACTAAAGAATGCAGAAACGCGGCCTCTTCTTCGGGCTTCTTAGTAAACCAGGCGATTGGCTGCTTCCACTGGCCGGGAACGGGGAGGGGTTACTTAATCTGATGTCACAAATCTACAAGTGAAGTGAAGTGGAGTTATTTATATCGAGGAAGAGCAGCTGCGAGGGAGCTCGGTAAGTAGGGGAGGAGTGCCGTGGCGCATATTATTTTATTTTCTCCGTGGCGGGAGGCTGCTTCATACTCTCCCCCCCCCCCCCACCGGTTCATAAAGAAAGGGGGGTGTTGGTTGGGGAACCCGCGCCAAGCAGCCTGAGGAGCCTGGCAGCCATTTCCTTCGCCAGCCGGTGCGGCTTTAACCGCCCCCTTTTTTTTCTCTCTTCTGCCTCATTGTTTAGCGCCCCCTTCGAGTGAACATCCGCCGACCGTCGTCTCTTCCTTGATCGCCGCCGGGTGAAGGGAGGGAGGGAAACCAGGGAAAGAGAAAAAAAAAAAAAGAGACACAGACTAGACGTGATGGATCCGTGTCATACTGAGGAGACCGGCCCAGAGATCCCTGGCCTCGGTGAGTGGGTTCCGCCGATCGGGCAAGAACAAGGAACCTTCAGCCTGGCGACCGGTACGGCCGTTGCTGCGGGTTTTCGGGCGCTGGCGCAGATCGGGGGGAGGGCCTTGACGGGGACGCCACGATCCACCGCTCCGCTCTACCTATGTAAGCCTCCTCCTCCTCCTCCTTTACTCCCCCATTGCCAGCGAATGTGTGTGTGGGAATCAGGATTGTCCTCTCCCCCCCCTTTTTAAACCAAAATATTCCCTCCCCGAGGGGGGGGAAACCTTTCGGGTTTCTCCCCCTTCTATCCAACCGCCTTCCTCCCCCCCCCCCATCTGCTTTCTTTCGACCACGTCCTGCCTCCGCCATTGTGGTGGGTGTTGCCTATCTTGCGCGTTCCGCTCCCGGCGGCCATTCTGAGGCCTAGCTAGGCGGCCCAGAAGAGCGCAAAGGGTGGAGGGGGGAGTGGAGAAGGAAACGGTTGGCGTCAAACCCGGCCACACTTCTCTCGTCTCACCGTCAGGAGGGAGGTTGTGTGTGTGTGTGTGTGGGGTTGGTTGGTAAGAAAGGGCCGGGAGGACTCGTGCAAATGGAGGGAGGCTCGTGTTTGTGTGTGGGTGTAGGGGGGGCGGGGCTTCCAGAAAAGCGGCAGAAATCACCCAAAATGGAGGGCAGGCTGGCTGGGCCTAGCGCGTGGCGGGAGGCGAGAGCTGGGCCCAGCGATTCTCTGCCGTTATCGGCCGCTCGAAGACAGCCTCGCTGTGTTTGCCCGCCTTAAAGATGTTCTTGAAGCAGAGAGGACTGTGATCAGAATGTATTTATTGGTGCCCCCCCCCCCCGCTGTTCATGGCGGACACTTCTCAGAAACTGCTTTGGTTCCTCTCTCTGCCTCTTCGCTATTTTTTAATAACCCTGTATGCACTACAGATGGGAACTGTGGTGCTCCTTTCTGAGTGTCATTATGGTTAAACTCACGGGGAAAGGCTCTGAAGAGTCACCAAGGATCAGGCTGCAAAACACCTCATGTTTTTTCACTTTCCAGAACACAAGAAAACACTGCTTCAGAAGTGTAAAGAAAAAAAACCTGGCATGTTGTAATAGACGTGTTGCAATATGTTTGTACAGTAATACCTCAGATAACATTAGTATCGAATAACACTAAAATTGCATAACATTAAGGAATCTGGGGGGGAAGAATTGCATCGGATAACATTAAGATTGTATGGGATGCATCGGATAACAACCGCTAAAACCTGTGTGGTTACAATGTATCTCTATGGATCCCATAGGATTTTAACATGCATCGGATAACACTAAAAATCGTATAACACCAAGACTTGTGGAACCAGGTTTTAGTGTTATCTGAGGTTTTACTGTATTCTACTTTTCCTTGACGTCCTTGGGTACGCTTGTATTTTTCCACGAGAGCCTGAATTTCAAATGTTACCTCTCACAAACAGCAAGCAACTGGATATGACTTAGCATAGTTGTAAATCTGACTCCATTTATATTCATTGTATAAATTGGCAGTAGAAAAAGACCACAGAAATTTGAATTTACAAAAATATTTATTGGAGCTAGAGTATCCTTAAAACAAATAAAGCATATGATGTGGAAGAAAGTATTTTAACAATGTTTCCAATAAATAGTCCACACATTTCCAGTAACTAGTTATCTTTGAACCAGGCCATGTGAATAATTTCCTTTTACAAGTTGGCTCTTGATCTTGAAGGATTTCCAGTTCTTGAGTAACTGCTTATTTTTTATCCATGTTTAAGGGTTCCCGGTTTCGGTTATGTAGCTGCTTTTCTTTACATGTACAAATGGAGAAAGCAAGACTATGTAAATTTATATACACTGGATAAAGATGGTGTTTGATATGTCCTTTGAGCAATATCTTCATTTACTAAGTAGTCAAAAAAGCCATGACCTGTGAAAAAAAGATTTTGAGACAAGTTATTTTGAAAACAATTCTGACCTGAATGTTAGCGTCAAACCAGATAGAATACATTAAATTGCTGCATAGAACTGAAGTGAGGAAATTATTTTGAAAGTTGAATCAAAGTACAGTATGGGGGAAGCTCTGGCTTCTCAACTTATATCTAGTTTCATAGGAGGCTGCAGAAATTGTTTTACAAACTCCAAAGCAAAAGGATAGGGGGGTCCTCTTATGTCCACCCCTGCATCTAGGTTCATCTTCAGAGCATCCACATTAACTGACAGGGAAACTAACCTATAATTTAATATAATTGGACATGGTTTGGTCTTCATGTGTTTTATGCTATACCTGCAGGAGAAATAGACTTACCTTCTCCAATAAGTACGTTTGCTTTATTTCATCATTTTTGAAATCTTCATTAACATCTAAAACCAAAATGGGTATGTCCCTTAAGTTGTCATAATCCACCCTGCAAAAGTTAATTTACACTGTTAAGTATGTTTTAACCTAACTTTCTGGGGGGAGACAGCTACTTTCACTTGCAGATACATTTATCAAGCAGAAAGGCAGATACAGTACTGAATTTTCTAACATTTACTTGGAAATTCTTATTTACTTGAAAGGGCCACCTTACAGTAACATTTGGTAACTTGCTTATGAATTATGTACAGTGTAGAAGCTTTGGTTTGGTCAAAATTGGGCTGGAAAATCATGCTTTTAAAGCTTACCTCACAGGCTTGGTTTGCTTCTATCTGTACTTCCCTATCAATAGGTGCCACATATCCAATTAACATTACTTTTAGTCTTGACTAATCAGTATGTTATATTAATCTTAGCAACTAGGGTGAAGTTTGATACTTGATTAAAAGTGAACTTTCTGATGGTACAATCTATGTAACATGTAAATAACCACAGAACTGATTGGTGTTATTGTACCTCTTATATCTAAAGTGCTTAGCAGCATCCAGAATCTTCTATGCCATATACAGCATTGACTGTGCTGCAAGAGAATACCATTCTGTGTGCCATTTTGTATATTTTAGGAAAAGTCACAGTACGTTAAACTGAACCAAATACAATACTGTATTCTAGAAATCAGATTGGGTGGGACAGAGGATTGAGGAATCTATGCAGTAGTAGGAATACATTCATTTTTTTGTTAAAAAATTACAAGCAGCTTACTTCATTGTCCTTTCCTGGAGCCATGTTTCATGTTTATAATGAAGACTTTCTAGATACTCCAGTTGAATTTCTTGCTCTTCTTCCCTTCCTCTGCTCTTCAGTCTCTCCATGCACTTCTGTTTTTTTAGTGTCAAAACATTGAACATGCCATGTTAGTTCTGAAAAGGTTTTCAAAAGCTTAACCTTTATTTGCATGCAATAATATATGTGCAGATATTATATACTTATAGTTCAACATTAAAACTACTTTTATCAGACTGGATAATACACCATGTACGTCAGAAATATTTACTCATGGTATGCAAAATGGGGATTAGATTGAAAGTTACGCTTTTGCAGAGGCAGTCAGTATAAAGAGATTAGTATGTTATTCGAGTAATTTGATTCTTAAGTACAGTTGTACCTCACTTAAAGAGCATAATGCGTTCCACAGGATTGCTCTTTAAGCGAAACACCATTGTAAATGACCAATTGTTGGGGGGGGGGGGATTGCGAACCTCAATTTATTTGTTAAGCGAGTTTTTGGTTGGTTTTATTTGTTAAGCAAAGTAAACATTCAGAGAAAATTCTGCTCTTTAAGCGAGTTACTCTTTAAGCGAAATGCTCTTTATGCGAGGTTTGACTGTACATATCCAAGTCCCATTGTTGTCAGATTCATGGTTGATTTAAACATTGCTTAACACATTTATCAAGGCAATGCTGATTTGGAAGCAAGTAAATGAGTGTATGATTGTAACATTACAATTTTGTGAATTTGCTTGATAGTCATATATAAAACTTGAGACAACTTGGTGAGATGATTCCACTTAAATATTTACTATATTTAATATAGCAATATATATATATACTTCATTTAATAGATGTCTTGCTAATAGAATGTTTCAAAACAAACAGTTAAGTTCTTTATTGTTGTCTCTTGGCAACAGAGTATTGCTACGGAACCCTGACATCAGGATGACTAGGTTGCAGTCTAGGTTTATGCTTTGGGATTACAATTGCCTAGGTAGGTAGGCGTGAATTCTCCTTCTATATACCAGAATATTCTGTTGGCATTTACCAAGTTCAGAAGTTAATTTTTATAAAATAAGACTGAATTTGCCATATGTATTTTAAGACCAAGGCCAAAGGTGCTGCTGTTATGTCTGTAGAGTTATAATGATAAAAATAGTGGTTTGATTGTGGGTAAAATATTGTTGATTAGTTCTGAGCACGTAAAGACTGAAAATAGAGTCTGACAATATGATCAGCTCAGGACACTAATCTGCTAAATAGGTGGAGTATCTGGTTGCAGAGCCAATGGTTGTGGGTTTTATTTTCCTTTATGTTTCCTAGGACAAGAGCCAAATTGTGTAGCCTTGGGAAAATTGCAGTCTGAGGGTGCCTGCCCATAAAAGGGAATACTAAACCTATTTCTGAGTATTTTGTACTTAAAAAAAATAGATGGGATTGCCATAAATAGGAATTGACTAGATGGCACCTAATTATTACCTTCCCAGGGATCCTGTTTAACTGGGAAACACCTTGGGGTTGGGAACCTTTAATGAGTGAAAAAGCCATTTCTGGTCTTGGTAATTTTTGAATATAAAATGTTCACCCTCATCTGATAGTCCAAAGGCACTGCCAAGTCTAAGAGCATCCTCAGGGAGCCTCTGAACTGGGTGCTGGTGGGAAATAAGTTTCAAATTATAAATTAATATCCATAAATTATAACTTCATTAGTCATTTGCAGTTACTCAACAGTATCTTGGTCTGTGTTTTGTAACTTTAGCAAACTTTCCCGGTAGCCAATTCAGTTCAGGAAATAACAAATCTAGAACCTGACACACATCTTGCACCTTATTTTGTTCATATTTGGGAACTGCCAGTATTTTCATCATGCTGTATTGCCATAGCTTTTGAAAGTCTCCATACTTGAAAAGCAACTTTTGGAGATAGCACTATGAAAAGTTCCATGGAAAGTTAACAGATGCCATCAACTTTTGTCTAGTTAGGATGGATGCATGTACACACATTTTACATATATGCACATTTAAGATTTCTTCTATCCATAGTAATAAATGTGGGTTTTTTTGTAGAAAAACTGTAAAAAATTTCTAGCGCCCTAAAAAGAGCATGATCTGATTCAGCATGCTTTAGTTTGGCTTTTGGTTAGACTTCCACAGATAAAGGATAAATGTGTAATTTGATATTGATTTGGATTATGCATACCGTATTTTTGTTTACTCATTAATTAATCAGTAAATAATAAATTTTCATGTCCTGTAAGCTAAGGATCTAAAAAGCATTATTCTGATAACAGGTAGAACATAACTAATAAAGATTTTGAATTATTTCTTGCTTACAAATAAGAATTGTTCAACTGTGTCAGATTACTCTGAAATTGACATGCTTGTTAAATATTTTATCTGCATCTCATCTATCCATTAACTAATGAAGTCTAGGAAACTGACCTTTTTAGAAATAAAAATTTCTGAGGAACACTTTCTATTTGAGAATTGTCTGCAGAAAACTTTCTGTGTACATCACTCTTATCAGTCTGTGCTCCATGTACTTAAAACTAGTGGTATGGTAGGGAACATACCTCAGGAGTTGTTCGCAAATAGATAATACCATCTAACTCCAGGTTGGGCTCAAATTGGTTCAGAAGCCATGAATGCCAGTCCTGATAAATTGCCCATTCTGTTTCATTGAGGCCTCCTGATTCAAACGAGTTGGCAGCAAACACATACCTATAATAAAGCATATTTTATGAGAGAAGAGATGGCTGGATAGGTCAGTGAGTTAGGTATCTGGCTGTAGAGCCATAGCATTATGCATTCCAGAAGAGCCAGTTTATGTTACTTTGGGCAAGCTGCAAAGCCCTAGAGCTGTTCTTTTTTCTTCCATGTTCAGGTCAGATGTGAAACTGCCAAAATGAAACCCACCTTTTGGTGAGTTTATTCTGCAGTTCCTTTTCCTGACTTAGCCGGCACAAGATGGTTGTTGCTTGGGTTATGCCCAATTGTGGTTCAAAACTACCATAATTTTTGAGGAGGCTCTGTGTATCCCATAGCTGTCCCTTAGAAGGAAATGGTAAACTACTTCCGAGTACTGTCTATCTAGAAATCAAAATTATCCTGATGGCAGTTCTTAATTACTGTATTATGATATATTTGAATAGCAAACTTTATAACCCTACTATCCAGATATAGATTTTTAGCTATAGTCCTACATAACTTTGTTTTTAAAGGACATCCTAATTGAGGTGCAACATCCTGAAAAAAGCAGACATTCATAGAATTGAGCTGCAAGATCTCTACTACATCCCTTAATAGATTGTAAATAAAACCATAATTTTGATAGCATTAAGATTTAGTATCAAGTCAGGGAGGTTAGCACAGTCCCATTGAAACAAATAGTTGTGGATTATACCTAAAAATTGAGATTTTCTCTTAAGTTTCAGTAAATAAGGGTATTCCTGAAAGTCAAAATGATGTACTCTGTAGCTTGTAGGTATGCTACTTAATACTTTTACATTTTGGTACATTGGATATGGAATGACTCTTATTTGTTATATATTTTCTTGTAAATGTATGTTTACCTGTCACTGTATATTGACCTCTCAAAAAACTGCACAGGATGTTCTGCTTCATGGAGTTTTGTAGAAACTGGTTTCAATTGTGCTTTAACTCTGCTCAAACAGGCGTAGGTCTGGAATGTATATGTCCATCTTGTAGGTTTGCTGTATAGCATTTGAAGCAGGTTTCCTCCACTCTTTTGAGAGGTTGAAAGCTCCTTTTAATGATAAAAATAGGAATATGAATTATGCTTGTCAGTCACTTTGTTTTCCATTACAGACATTGTGAAGGGTTTATATAGTTTATAAAGTATACTTATGCTAAAAAATTTTTTGAAGTGGTAGCTGTGTTAAGTCTGTGCAAGCATATCAGACAGTAAAGACAAAAACCATTGTGGCACCTTAAAGATTAACGCTTGTATTTTAATGTTAGTTTTCGTGGATCAAACTGAAGTAGTCAACTGTCGGCTTGCTAGTATACATCCATGTAACCCTAAAATAGGCATACTGATTTTTGGTTGGAATTTTAGGACTAGTTATGCAGTGATTAGGACTTACCTGGTCCTCATTTTCAGATGTGTGAATGTTGCACCATTTGGCAATAGGCTCTGGAATTATTTCCCATTCATCATTATGTTTTTCTAATAGTTGGACAAATGTAGATTTTCCTGCAGCTGTAAACAAAAAAATTGGAATTATTGAGGCTACTATAATTCAGACAGGATCTTCTGGTACATTTTCATATTTGAAAATGCTCAGTTTACCCAGACAGATCTTAGTTTCTCCCTAAATTTCTGACTCAAAATACATTTCGTATTCCCTAACTCTCAAGCCAGAACATGTTTTTAAGATGTTAGCTGCCCAGAGTGGGGAAGATCCCTCCCATGGGCGGGGTACAAGTGGAATAAATAAGAACACTGTTATGAAGTGCATAGCTTGATGTTATCTGCAGAGCATTAAGGGTGGAGCAAAGTGTACAGAAGCAAACCAGGGAGGTAACCATTGACCAGTATTAAGCATGTGGGATTTCAGGCCTAAATAGTATGTTTTTTGCACACATTTTCACATAAATGTGCAGTATAGATTTTTACATCGACCTTAGTGAGACGTTCATGAAAGTGCATGTCTGGCTTGTTAGGCTGTTTTGGGTGTTTGGAAGGATCCCCGGGGTTGCTTGTGAAATGACCTTTTTGGGAGTCATGAATGCCATGAAATCGCACTTTTATGTCTGGCAAAGTGGACTTGATCCACCAAAGCTAATATTGCATGAGTTAGTCTTTAAGGTGCCACATTTTTTTGTCTTGTTTTGTTTACTCTCTGATATTTTTTTTTTTTGAAGTTACTGAGCGGTTAGCTCGCGGCATAAGAGGCCAGTGGCCCTTTTAAGGGCTGCTTCGACAAATCCCGCCACCCCACGCAAAGGCTTCTTCCGGGAATCTGGTTCCATTAAAGTTACACAGGGAGGGAGACGCGGACCTGGGGAGCCGCGGCAAGCGCATTCCTTCTCTGTCTCCTTGGATAGGTCGGCACTCGGGTTTTCTAAGGAGTCTCTAGGGCCGAGAAGGTTCACTTTTGGCTTTTCGGCGATAAAAAGGGCGGAGAAGCGTTGCATTGGGCGCTTCCATCCAAACCCCAAAGAGAGAGACTTACCGATGTTTCCTTCAATCGAGATTTTCTTGAGGCGCTTCTGAAAGCTGCGGTCCAGCGAGGTGGTGGGGCTGAGGCAGTACCGTTTGCACGGGGGAGACATGGCGAACAACCTTTTCCTCTTCTCTTTCCGGCGGGAACTGGAGCAAGTCTCCCGTGACCGCCTCCTCTTCGTCCGCCGTCTCTTGATTCCAGAATCCCGCCTCTCGGCAGCCAATCCGAAGCGGCGGCCCGCCCTGCCATTTCCCTCTGCTCCACCCTGCGCTCTTTCTTTTGACTCAAAAGTAAGGCGGGAATCACCGCGTCCCAGCAAATGCCCCTCCCCCCCCCTCGCCATGGTTAGGCGCGGTTTTAGACTATTTGCCAAACCACCCCCCCCCCGCTTGCCCCTCGTCTTCACCGCCATAGGAGGTCGGGTTGCGATCCATTCGGTGTGACTTGGTTTCAGAAGTCCTATTAGTTAGTTGGCATGGGGAGACTACATCTTCCAGATAATTCGCCCTAGAATGCTTCTAGCCAAAATGTTGCCAAAGCTCTGATAGTTAGATACTGTGTTAATGTAATGTAACCCCCCTCCCTCCAAAAGGCCAGGTCGCTTTTCCATGAAGTGGGTATTAAATTTGGAGTCCCAAGAGTGGTGTAGGTGGAGAGGGACGGGAAGGCCCTGGTGGTGGTTAAATTGTCCTGCAATCAAAAGGTTGTGAGTTCGATCCTGACTATGAAAAGGTTGATTCATCATTTCATGGTCTGTAAAATGAGTACCCAGCATGTTGGAGACAAAATGCTAATTAACTTGTGAACTGCCCACAAAGCACTATGGGGCATATATAAGTGATTGCTTTTGCTTTGTGTTTGAATCCTGTCTCAGCCATGGAAACTCCCTGGAGATGTGGCAGTGGTCAAAGCAATTCCTCTGACATCTTACCAGGAAAGTTGCTTTAGGGTTGCTACAAGTTGTTGGCAGCTAATAAACTAAGGTGGTTAACATGCAGAGGCATATTTTTATTGCCTTTGTGGTTGGGCTCTCAAAATAGACGTTGGAGTTTGTGTTCAAAGAGTTGTATTTTACTTGCTGGGAAAGGGTGAAGAGATGGCCACAAAATCTAATAGAGATGGTATAAATAGACATTAGAAGTGGGCCCTTTTCATAATGGCGCTCGATAGTACAGTACAGTAATACCTCATTTAACATTAGTATCGAATAACACGAAAACCGCATAACATCAAGGAATCTGGGGGGAAGAATTGCATCAGATAACATTAAGATCCTATGGGATGCTTCAGATAACAACCGCGAAAGCCTGTGTGGTTACAATGTATCTCTATGGATCCCATAGAGGATCAGATAACACTAAAAATCATATAACACGAAGACTTGTGGAACCAGGTTTTAGTGTTATATGAGGTTTTACTGTATGTTTAAACTTGATTAGGCCAAGTGAATCAGTGGAACTTGCCTAGATGTTGACTAAATCCCCATGGATTCAGCTGGTTTATTCTAGTCATTACTGCTGAATTTCAGCCATTGTGTCCACAGGATAAATTTTCTGTGAATATGGATTCAGTGAATGCAGCATTTGTGTGAATGTAATTTATGTATACCATGTATACAACAGAAGTTCTAGAGAATGGCAGAGAAAACACTTTTGAAACAAGCCACTTCTGGTAAAAAATAGACTATTTTAACCTTTTAATTTGTTTTGGATTTTACCTATTATGTCATATATGCCTATAACTTCAAACTGCAATGCTCTGATAAGGATAAAGCCATTTTATGTTTGGGATAGCAAACACATATGTTATATATCAGAATAAACCAAACAACAAAGACAAAAAACATTGTGGAACCATAAAGACTTGTAAATGTGATCTTTTGTCACATTTAAATGCAGGAGTTAGTCTTTAAGGTGCCACAAGGCTGTCTTTTTTGTTGTTTACTCCCTGATATGCTTGCGCAGACTAACAGATATTAAACACCGTCATCGCTGATTTTGTTGGGTAAACTTGGAAAGTTCTGAAATTGGTACTTGCTGGAACTGTTCAGCTCATGCTCAAGTGGATTCCAATTGGAAAACTAAGCACACTTTAAATCCATGGATTTTTATTTTCTAATGTATAGAGTACTGTACCTGCACTCTTGTGAAATATAGTTACTGTACCTTATGTATCACTCTTAAAAATATTTTAAAGTTACGTTGTACCTTTTGGTTCGAAATGTTTAAATATTGATCTTGCATTGTCTTATAATTCTATGACTTTCTATTTTAGTTGAAATGTTAGTCTGTGTTTCAAACATATCAGAGAGTAAAAACAACAAACTGTTGTGGCACTTGAAAGATTCACTGCTGTATTTGAATGCTATCTTTCGTGGATCAAGTCCATGATGAGGTGGTCTTGATCCACGAACGCTAACATTAAAATACAGCAGTTAACCCTTAAACTGCCACAAAGGCTTTTGTTTTGTTTACTCTCCGATATTCCTATTTTAGGAAACGTGCAGCAATGTGCCCCAAGTAGTCATAATAATTAACCCAGATGCTTCCACTCTTGTTGGCCATGTCCAACAAGATATTTTACAAGCACCTACAAAATGTGTCTCCACATTCGTGGATCATTTTATTTTATAGGTTTGCGTAAGTCATAAGCACAGCTTTGTTTTAGACGCATGCGTATGATGACCTCGAGACCTGAACAATGTCTATTGTTCAAAGAAGGCAGAAATAGCGTTGATTGCGTCATAAGAGCTCGTTGCGGGAGTGGGGGTGACATGCCTGTCTAGGACGTCACTTGTACCCTCCAATACCGTATTTCCGTTAGAGAACGTTTACTCGTGCACGAGGACGTCCGTGGCCTTCCAGGTGGGGGCGGGGTGGGGTAGATACAGCTGGGCATGCGCAGGTGGTGGTTAAGGAGAGAGCTGGGGGAGGGAGAAGCTGCTCCTTACTGCGCGTGCGCTGACTGGGGGACTTATGTACGCGCCTGCGTCTTGGTCTCCATTTTCGGCCACGCCGCGCCAGATTTTAGAAGCTGGTGAGCCCGCTGGTACTTTGGGAGTAGGTCGTTGCGGCCTCCTTATATCCTGAGTTCTGGGCCTGTGGTCCGGGCCAGCGGCCGACTTTTTCCCAAGTTACTCTCGGTGGCTGAGGCCTGTTGTTTGTGAGAGAAAGAGGAAGGCGGCGCCAGGGCCTGGCCAAGCGGAAACGCAACACACCCGCTCGGCGCCATTTCCTAAGAGCCGAGCGCGCAGGGTTGACGCCGCCAAGGCCTTCGGTGTCTGGAGAGACGAAGTGACTTTTAAGACCTCCGGTGCTGTCTCGCACGATGATTTCACTGGCTATGTGTACGTGGGCTGGACGTTGAGGCGCGGGCCAGGTCGAAGAGGGGGCGGGCGGTGGAGGAGGCTTGGCGGTGTGTGTGTGTGTGTAAATGCGTAGGTTTGTTAACTCTTTCCTCCTACTCAGTGTGGCGATGTCTTTGTTTGCCCCGTAGCAACAGAAGGCGAAACAGAGAATACGCTCGCTGCCAGCATGATGTTAAACGCGGAAGGCGGTGAGGGTTACGTCGTGAAAGTGCGCGGCCTTCCCTGGTCCTGCTCCGCCGATGAAGTGCAGAGGTTTTTCTCAGGTAAGATTTGGATGAGTGGGCGCTTTCTTCCCTGGCCTTGTTTTTTTACTTTGGGCAAGAGGTAGGGATATTTCTCACTTAGTTTCGGGGAGTTACTAAGGTGCAAGGCTTAATACTTCCGAGCATTCATCCCTGCTCCTTAAAGTCAAGAAGATCAATTTTAAAGTTGTAAAGTTGGCATTTAAGGCAGTTTTTAAAATAACTGCTGTTGAGGACGGCTCGGTTTTCACTGTAGGAGAATGAGTATTGTAAGAAAAGTTGTGCAGATTTGAATGAAAATTGATGTTACCGTTCGCGTTTATTTTTAAAGTTTTTTAACATACTCAGGTTGACAATCCATTGAATATTTTGTGAAATGTCAACTACTGTTTGGTGTATGAATATTTGGCAATACTTAAAACTCAGGATAAATGCTTAAAACTTGGTGACCTCTCCTGATACTGCAGGGTTATGAGGCTAGATTTTTGGACTAAAGTCATATTAAAGTCAATGGGACTTGTCAGGTGGCTTATTTGACTTGTTCTCTCATTTTTCCCTAGAATGCAAAATACTAAATGGATCTTCAGGAGTTCGTTTTATCTACACAAGGGAAGGAAGACCAAGTGGTGAAGCATTTGTGGAACTGGAAACTGAAGAAGATGTGAAGTTGGCACTGAAAAAGGACAGAGAAACAATGGGACACAGATACGTTGAAGGTTTGGATTGCTGTAGTGACTGGTTAAATAGGTTTTCGTTTGGGTGGAGTTTTAGATGCATGACTTTTCTGCGTGTATGTGTGAACTTGAATGTGTTTTCCAAATGATTGTTGTGCGTTTTTATGCAAAATTCCAAAATTCATTAATTCTGAGTGCCTCTTGCAGTCTTCAAGTCAAACAACGTTGAAATGGATTGGGTTCTGAAGCATACTGGTCCTAACAGCCCTGATACAGCTAATGATGGTTTTGTACGTCTTAGAGGACTTCCATTTGGTTGTAGCAAGGAAGAAATTGTTCAGTTTTTCTCAGGTATGTGGGGTACAAGTTCTAGCTGTAGTTGTGGATAAAGTTAGGCTTCAAGTAGCACTGAAATAGTGCCTAGAAATATTATTAATAAAGCAAGCCATGTTTAACCTGCCAATCTTGAATGAGTTGTGTTTTAGGTATTTGTAAAAAACAAAACCTTTTAAAACCTTTTCTGTTTAGAAACTACTTCCATATTTTAAAGTATCAACTAAATTTGATTCCATTTGAACCATTACAACATGTAGGGTGGTTAATACATTAAGCAGTAAAGTGACTGGAGGTATAGTTACCATATGGGCTGTTCCACTACTTAGCTAAGCATTTAGAATTCTTTCATATCGTTATATAATTTGTTTTGAATGCATGATAATTTAGTGTATTATAGCTTAGTTGAAAGAGTGGAATAGGAGGAACACTGAAATGGCTCTTAAATCCACATCTAGGCTACTTTTTCATTAGAATGAACCATAATGTCATCATTTGTGAGCAATCTAAAAAAACTTAAAACAATTTAAAATAAAACATTGATGAAGAAACTCAAAGTAGAAGAAGCAGACATGATGTGGTCAGAAGAGTGGTGTTTAGGTTTGATTTCATAATTGTAATTATGGTGCCATTGGTATCTTGTTTATATTGCCTTATTGTGGATCTTTGAGCTTTTTCTAAACCAACATGGTTAAATGTGGTTATACACAAGCAAATTTTAGAATATGTGTTCTCTGACCTTTGTAATAAGGTAGGATAAGATACCTGCCTGTCTTGTATGTTTATACATAGGATAGTTTCAAGATTGACAAAGCTGGTGGCTTCATAAAAATTAATGTGACGATAAAATACAGCTCATACACATGAGAAACAAGAATTAGACAGAGGAGAAGTGATTAAAATGTGTAGTAGTAACCAGATACATTTAAATGTTCTTTTAGTTGAATTACAGTGATAAAATCAACCTGCATAATGTTAGATTTTATTGAAAAATGTCTATTGTGTTTTTTACAAATATAAAAGGCATGCATGTACAGGTTTTTTCAAATTTTTATATAAATGTTAATTCTTGATTTCATTATTAGAGCTGTTAAATGTTTTACATGAAGTTGTTTAAGTAATTAAAACTTGTAATTTTTATAGAATTCAAATTATACTTATCAACTAAATATTTATCAAGAGTTTATGCAACGTTAAATTAATCTGATTTGTAGAGTTTTATTAAGTTTCTATTACGTGATAAGTGTTCTTGACATGTGTTTTTATAGTGCTCATAGTATGGTATGCTGATTCTAGATTTAAAGTATAACTTCTGGTGTATTTTAAAGCTATAAGAAAATCATGATTGGGCTTGTGATGTTAATATTACCCCCCTACTGGGGTTATTTGTCCTTGGGTTGAAGGGTTGGAAATCGTGCCAAATGGGATAACATTGCCGGTGGACTTCCAGGGGAGGAGTACGGGGGAGGCCTTCGTGCAGTTTGCTTCACAGGAAATAGCTGAAAAGGCTCTAAAGAAACACAAGGAAAGAATAGGGCACAGGTGGGGATGGATGGTTGGTTGGCTATGTCGCTCTTCTTATGGTAAACTGTTGTTAAATCCATATTCTCTCTTTAAGTGCTCACCTCACAACCTGTAATGTCATGCCCTACTAACATCTCCAATATTATCATAAAATGTTTCTTTGTTTTTCTTTTGTTTCCCTTTTTTGTACATGTGCAAACTGGCTGAAATGCTAGTTTTGCAGTTCCCTAGACTTCTCAAGGATCTTAATTCTGAACATGTTTAATGATATTTAAGGAAGTTGAGAGACTATGGCTTTAAATTTTTCTAATAGCACCAATTATGCCTCTAGTTTTAAAACCACTTAGCATTTTATTACCATAAGAAAATGTGAATACTAAACTTGTTCTCTATACATTGATATAACAATTTTTGTATAATTTCTTGCATAAAAGTAGCTTCCAATAATGTCACAAAGGGTTTTATTCTAAGTTTTGTGACCCATTAATTGAAGCATGCATCTTTTGCCTATGCAAGTTTTGCCATGCAAATGCATAGGATGGGCTTGTGAGCACACACAATTTTTTTTAATGTATTGATGGGTTAAAAGTCTGGCGGAGGCTGGTTTTTTAACCCTCCTGCATATTGCCATATGAGCAAAATAAGGGTACTGTTGAGTGGACATCTGTCCCTCCAGAATGTTTTTTAATTATTGAAAATATAAACTAGCTGGCTCTCCTTAACCCTTAAGGTGGGATTTTTGAGCATGTAAATTGTTAACTTGTTATTAGCCTTGGATAATCTGCTATTGTAAACTAAACAAAATCTGGCTTTAAATTGCCAGTTCCAAGGTTATGATTTTAGAATGTGCTGTTTTGTATAATTCAGTGTGCAAATTTTAAAATCCTCAACTAGCTTTATGTGTATGAACCTTTTAGGTACATTGAAATCTTCAAGAGTAGCAGAGCCGAAGTGCGTACTCATTATGATCCTCCTCGCAAACTAATGGCCATGCAACGGCCAGGTCCCTATGACCGGCCAGGTGTGGGGAGAGGCTATAACAGCCTTGGTCGAGGAAGTGGGTTTGAAAGAATGAGACGTGGTGCGTATGGTGGAGGTAAATAAACAAAACTTCCTTACACTTGAAATACATATTACTTCCAACAAAAATATTGTTGAACTCAAAATGTTTATTTCTCCATGTTTTAAAATTGGTTTCAGGTTATGCAGGCTATGATGAGTACAATGGCTACAATGAAGGCTATGGCTTTGGATCTGATAGATTTGGAAGAGGTAGGTATTCTTTATTAGGGCAAATGAAGGAAATCATTCTACATACAAATGATTTAGATTGGACTCTTCTTTCTACAGGAATGTCAGATCATAGATATGGGGATGGATCGTCTACTTTCCAAAGCACAACTGGTCACTGTGTACACATGAGAGGATTACCTTACAGAGCCACAGAGAATGACATTTACAATGTAAGTTGCTAGTCCTGGTTGGCTTATGTTTATATTGGTGTAGTGTTTTTAAGATTGTTTCATCTTTTGAGAGAAAAAAAACAGTATAGGTATTTAAGTTAATGTTTTCTACACCTGATTGGTCTTTGCAGTTCTTCTCGCCTCTTAATCCTGTGAGAGTACATATTGAAATTGGACCTGATGGCCGAGTAACAGGAGAGGCAGATGTTGAATTTGCTACTCACGAAGATGCTGTTGCTGCAATGTCCAAAGACAAAGCAAATATGCGTAAGTTTAGTATCTCTCTTACAGAAATCTATATTCTCTATTACTGCTTTCTGTTCTCATGGAGCACATCTGCCCAGTGGTTAAGGAGCTCACCTTGTTAGCTGGAAGGCTGGCAAGTTGGCAGTTTGAGACCCTGGTACTTCATGATGCATTTGAACGTCTGTCTCTGTCACATCTCTTGAGGACATGAAAGGAGCTTCATTTGGGTGTTCCCTGAGTGTTTCTTCTGCAAAAATCCTTTCAATCCAGAATAATTTCTGACACGAAATTATTATCATCTGCTTTTTATATTGGTTTTGCTTGTTGATATGGTAATTGGATATGTGATGGTGGTATGCATACTCAGTTTTTAATGTTGAGCAAGATTGTGTTTTGCATCAGGATAACAGATTTCTTGTACTTGAAATAGCTTGATCTGGGATGTTTGTGTGTGGTCATTGCATTGCTATCTTTATGTTCCCATAGAACACCGATATGTAGAACTCTTCTTGAATTCTACAGCTGGAGGAAGTACTGGTGCATATGGCAGTCAGATGATGGGAGCAATGGGTAGGTGTAAGAAATTCAGATTTAAGTCCTGCTGACACTTAACAAAGCTGGCTAATTTGATACAATTCCTGCTTATTCTAAATGTCCAAAAACTGAAGTTCAACATTCTGTCTTAATTACAGTAAAGGAAACAGAAGGGGTAGTCCAAGATTGGAACACTAACACACTGGCAGGTATATAAACTTTTTAGGTATTCATTCCAACAGCTAGGCTGCTAAGTGAATAAATTTGTATGTGTTGTATGAGTGGTGCATGAATGAGTTCCAGGATGGGGAATGATAGCATAATTTGTGTGTGTGGAAAAGACATTACTTTTGGGGAGAGGTTTGGCATGAGATAAAGAGTGGAATTGTTGTGGCTTTAATTATCACACTGTTTGTTCTCCTTACTGATATTAAACTATTGGCCTCAACCTTGGGTATTCCTTTGCAACTTTCTGTACTTGTAGAAATGTTAGAAGCTGGGTTACTTTTTCTAAGAGCTCAGTTCTCAATACAATCATTGGTATTGTGTGCTGTGTGTGGTTGAATGTGCTGCCTTTACAGAACTTTACAGATTGGCTTAGATTTTGTCCTTCATAAGATATGGTTAAGAGAAAGCAAAGTTCATATTTTCAAATTCAAAAGTTTTGCAGAAAAGGGAGATAAGTGAGCTATTTGAATAGCTTAGCTGTCTTGCATATTTTTGTTACACATCAAGAAATGTGCTTTCTGACGTGGATAGTCTAGGACAGCCTAAGTTTGATATCCTGTTGAAAATGGTATATGTGTGATATGAAAACAACCCATATGGAGTGGTTTGTGTGTATATTGGCATATAAAGGCTATGCAGCCACCAAAACATAGTTTCATAGTTCTGAGTACCTGAGTTCATTTAGTGAATCTGAAATGGCCATTTGTTTTTTTTTAAAGAGACATACCATTTTTAAATGAAGTATAACAAATTATCTAGTCCACGTTACTGAATAAATTAATGCTTTCATTATTTGCATAATTGTCTGCAAATGCTTCCCCTAGAAATGAAAGGAAAGCTGAGAGGAATCTTTCCATAAGGGGTCAGGTACACAGTGAAATAGAAACAGAATTGCTCTTTTAAGCTAGTATACAGCATGTAGACTATTTGTGAAAGATGAATGGCAGTCAAGGTCTTAACATGTTTATTCTTAACTTGAAAGGAAGCCAATCCAGTTATGGTAATCCAGCTAACCAACAGTTGAGCGGAGGTTATGGAGGAGGCTATGGTGGTCAAAGCAGCATGAGCGGATATGGTAAGATGCTTTTATTAGTCTTTGATGAGTTTGTTAGATTTAGTAGCCGTCTTTTTGAGAATGAAGGTGTTGACAATCAATTAACTTCAGATATTTCAAGATTGTTCAAGTATTTGGTTCCCAACTCTATGCAGGAGAAAATGTAATTCTTAAGAATAGCAAGAACAGGAAAAGTTCCTTATACTACAGATTTTTAAAATTCTGAACCTTAGTTGCATTCCATCTATATGGACCTTGTTATTTTCTGTCATTAAAAGTGGTAATGTACATTAGGTTGTGCAGTAGGAGAGAGAGCATGAAGATGTTTCAGGATTTGCTCTATATGTACTTTACAAGAAAACCTGGAAAACTGGTTTGCTATTGGCTGTATAGAATTTTAAACTTGCAACTACATGGAAGTGTGTCTTAATAGTATAGGGCCATGATGGCGAACCTTGCCACTCCAGATGTTCTTGTATCGGCGCGTTTTACTTCAGCTTCCAGGAGCGACAAAAGGCTACATGGGCCGGATGAATATCAGTAAACCCATTCGTGTGGATTCATGGGGGCTTGGGCTTCTGGGAATTGAAGTCCAAGAACATCTGGAGTGCCAAGGTTCGCCATCATGGGTATGCAAGGGAGTGTAAAATAGTTGGGGGGTATTGTATATTGCAATGTCTGTAAAAATATCACTTTTTTGTACTAAGTTGTTTATTCTCTGCTTTAGGTAACCAGAGTGCAATGAACAGCAGCTACTACAGCAGTGGCAGTCGTGCATCCATGGGAGTAAATGGCATGGCCGGAATGTCTAACATGTCAAACATGAGTGGTGGCTGGGGAATGTAACTGTTCCCCTCTTTTTGGTCAACTTTTTTAAGAAACAACAAAAAACTTAGTTTAACAGTTTTGCAATACAAACTTGTGATTTATGCTTTACTTGTAAGTGAAATCAGGATCATTTTAAAACTTTCAGGTTCAGTATGTTTGAATATGCTGAAACATTCATCTAGGGTGTAAGTCAAGTAAAGAAGTTCCTGTTCAACCATTTTCAACTCCCCCCTTTTTTGTTGTTGTTGTAGGGAGTGTATTTGAGCAGTAAGCATATTTAGGTTAAAGCTGTTTCAATTATGTTAAATGTTGCTTATACCATGTAACACCAAACATTTTCCAGTGCATGTTCAGGAACATGCTTTTTTGTACAAAAAAGACATAGGAGCTGTGTTGAAAACTCAAGTGAACATTTGGCATGTTAGTTCTAGTTTTCCTTTTTAATATCTTGTAAGGCACATTAAGCTTTTTAAGTTAATGGGGAAATGTGAGATGCAATACAGCTACCTTTAGGATTTTGGTCTAGGTGTTCGTGTGAGATCTGAGGCCTTGATTTAATCTTTTCATTGTATTGTGATTTACTTTTAGGTGTATTGCGCTAAGTGAAACTTGTTAAAATAAAACTTCCTTTTAAAAACAAACTTGTGATTTAAGTAAATATTGTGCTACTAAAAGCAACTGTTCTGCTCGTCTAATTAACTCAATTAGCATATATCTTTTAATAAAATCCACCATAACACAATTCTGAAAGATGTGTTTTGGCAGAGTTGGTGGGAGCTATGAAATTGAATTGGATAGAAAGTGATGGATTTGTTCTACATCACTACCCTCTATATCAGGAGTTCTCAACCTTTTAAAGCTGGGGGCTGAGTCACGCTCCATCAGACAACTACTTTGCCGGGGGGGGGGGGGCGATGAACGGCCATTTTGTCCTTCACCACATGACACTTGTTCATGTGGTAGAGGCAAGGGAGGGCTCATGAAATGGCGCCATGGGCCTCAGAATCCCTGTTCTATATCAAAAACATTGATGCTTATAGCTGTTCTATACAGAGCTGGGGCACATGAAACTTGCTAGATGTAGCTTGTCACATTACCAGGACAATTCAATTTTTTTAGCGCCCCCACCCAAGGTTTGGGTGGCTAAACCCAGGTCTCTCAAGTCCTACTATGATGCTAGCTGGTACACGGCAGGGGTGACCCAACTATGGCCCATGGGCCGGATCTGACCCACGACACTCCCAGAAGTAAAACATGCCCACACATGTGCAAAACACCATAAATCCACTCCACTGTTGTAAGTGCATGTATGGCAGTGTTTTGTGCATGCATGTTTTCCAGTGGGAGGAACCATGTGACCGGCCCATCGCTCAAAGTTTGGCCACCCCTTTTATATGGGGTCCTGCTTTGTACTTTGTAGTATAAAATCCCTGGTTGACACTTGCTGAGTTTGCACTTACCCATCTTGTATTTCAATAGGACCATCTACAGGCAATATTTGATCCAGGTTTTTGTGAAATAGTTTCCAGTGAAAGGGAATTTTTAAAAAATCCTTTTGAATATAATACAGGGGGTATATTGATGATTGAGAAAAAACATTTTAAATCCTGGAGTAAACAGTAATTGTCACATACAGAGCAAGGAAGAGAACCCTGAAATAGGATGTAAGAGGAGCTAGGGTAGTTTTGGAAAGTCTAAAGCAAGAATTATGGGTAACATTTTCCTATGAAGTTCTGTATGTTGAGCATTTATAAACTAGATTACAGTAAAACACCGGATAACGATTGGATCAGATCACGCTAAAATTGCATAACGTTAAGTAATCGGGATGAGAATTGGATCGAATAACGTTAAGGTCCTATGGGATGGATCAGATAACGTTAAAGCTCCATAGAGATACATTGTAACCGCACAGGCTTTTGCGGTTGTTATCCGATCCATCCCATAGGATTTTAACATAAATCGGTTAACACTAAAAATCAGATAACACCAAGACTTGTGGAACCAAGTTTTAGCGTTAGCTGGTGTTTTACTGTACAGTCAAATATCACATAAAGAGTCTCGCTTAAAGAGTAACTCAAAGAGAATTTTCGCTGTTCGCTTTGCTTAACAAAACCAACCGAAAACTCGCTTAACAAATAAATCGGGGTTCGCAATCCCCCCCACCATTGGTCATTTACAATGGTGTTTTGCTTAAAGAGCAAACTCGCTTAAAGAGCAATCCTGTGGAACACATTATGCTCTTTAAGTGAGGTACAACTGTACTTAAGAATCAAATTACTTGAATAACATACTAATCTCTCTATACTGACTGCCTCTGCAAGAGCGTAACTTTCAATCTAATCCCCATTTTGCATACCATGAGTAAATATTTCTGACGTACATGGTGTATTATCCAGTCTTTCTGCCATTTCCATTTAGATTTCAGGAACATGCCCAGCCATGTCCATTGTCTTATTCTAGCTCCTGAGCTGCTATGGCTTTGTACTGCATTTGCTATTGCTACTTTTGCTAATGCCATTTGTCTCTTCACTTGAATTGTTTTAAAAGTAAATATAATTAGAAAATTTCATCTTAGAAGAGTTTCTTTGTATTAATCCTGCTGTTGGGCCAGCATTTCCCCTTTCATTGAAGTTCTTGGGAGTTCTCTTAACTCCCTGTTGTCTATATTAAATACTCCTTGGTAACTTCAAAATTTGTGGTTTTCAGTACAGTACATCAAAACATTTCTGTTTCTGAATTTGTATCTCCAAAATAACCAACACATCCTTTATCTGGCTATATTTTAGATACAAACATAACTAACCATAAGCAACATAGCTAAAAAGCCATAACTATACACTAGGAATTAACATCAAAGACACTACAATACCACCTAATAACGCAGGTGGAGTGCCAGAAGTCTTGGTGGACATGCTTGATGTGTTACCTTGTACGTGAACAGACATGTCAAATGAAGTCAACCAAAATTTCCAAGTAACATTTTATGAAGGTGCAGATGAAGTTTTTCCATTTCATCGGTGCTTTAAAAACTAGACTATATTTCAGAAGTACAGCAAAGGCACATTCAATTACATTGCTTTTCAAATCATTCCATAGGGACATCTTTTAAGATGCTGACATTATGAACTTTGACTACATAAAAATCTAGAGGAATTTTAAGTGATACTGTCACAATAGGTAAATCAGTGAAATGTGTTCAGAAAAGTAGTTTTAGAGGTCAGTGTACAAATATCAAGTACAAAGTTAAATAATTTTTTTTGCATTTAAAAGCAAAATTGGAAGTATGACCTTGTCACTTCAACACTGTAGCAAGAGAACATTTGGGGTTATGACATTTTTCTGGCACTTAATTGATGCAAAATAGTTTCTGTAATTTCTGTTAAGCCCCTTTTTTTGTAAATGTTCTTAGACCCCAGGATAATATGGCAATTATTAGTACCATTGAATGGTTATGGAATAAAGAATGGAGGAATTTATATTCCATTCAATATGTACTAAATTTTTAGCTTGGGATCCTGGCCCCTAAGCAGAGAGCAGAAAGGAAAATCCAAAAGCCCATTCCCTCCCAGCAAGCTCCTCATGTACCTTCTCATACTGGTTGCACAATCGTACAATTGGAAGCCAAAGGGAACATTCCGATAATTCCCTCTTTGATGTTCATTTAGACAACAAGATGCTACCTATTCTCTAGCTTTACATGGTTTTGCCAAAACAAGCCAATGGGTTAGGAAATATTTGATGAACATCTCTGAAGCAATAAAGTGTGACAGATATCACAAACTCGTACAGGTTTTGGATAGGAGGGCAGTGCAAGCTCATTGCTGGAACAAGTGTTGCAGAAAATGTGACCGCAGTTTCGACAGTGGTGCTGTAAAGAAAGACATGGCTGTAACTTTGTCATCTAGAAATAATTATTATTTAAGAAAAAGCTCTAGTGAACTATGCACAGAATTTTGTGACTGAAGTTGCTTGATGAAGCTATTCTATCATTTTCATGTGTTCCACTTGGTTCATCTTGCTTTTTTATTATAGCTATAACTGAACCGTATAGTTAAGGCTGTGGTTTTTATATACTGTCCCCACAGTGAAGGAAGCTCTGTGTAGAAACCTCACAGGCTGTTGAATAATTCCCAGAATTAAGAGGCTTAAAGAACAGGGATCTAGATTGACTTGCAGTGCATTAAAAAAGACTTAAGGTTTCAATCCACAGTTGGCATATTGCATGTAATTTCATAACTTTTATAATTTGATAACAAACACAATGTCTGTTGCACTAGTATTGGTGGCACCTTGACTGATAAGCCTCTGATGCAATAAGTAAGCAATTTAGACAAGATATCTGTATGCATAACATAAGAACTTGTCTTTTAACTCCAAATATGACTTTTGTGTGTGTGTTTTGATTTAAGGCAAGTAAATGGTGATATGAGATGAGAGAGGTTTGTTTAAAGCTAATATACTTTTTTTAAGAGCTCACTTCAGCCACAGATAATAGAGGTTATTTGTTGTTACAGCATATCTCATCAACTGACTTAGGATGCTGCTCTCAAAGCCCTCTAAAAACCAACAATTAGGAGAAAAGCTTTAGGTCCCCAATTTACTACAACTCCTCTCATTGGTTAAGACACTGAACTTCATGACTTGAAGGTTGACAGGTCAACAGTTTGAGACCCGAGTACTACACGATGGAATGAGCTCCTGTCTGTCCCAGCTCCTGCCAACCTAGCAGTTTGAAAGCAAGAAATTGCAAGTAGATAAATAGGGACCACTTCAGTGGGAAGGTAAACAGTGTTCCGTGCTCTCCTGTGTCAAGGCATGACTGCCACATGTCCACAGACAACAATGGTTCTCCTTCGTGTTGTTTGGGGATGCACACTGATGGGTTCTGCGCCTGCGCTGAATCCGGAGCGGAGCTGGAAAGCTGATTGGATAAAGAGTTTTGAATGTGGGACCGCCCACCATGCCCAACCCCTTTAGGCGCCATTTCGCGCTCTCCCCTCAGTTTGCTTTTTTCCGCTGCGCAAGCAGGAGCCTGGAAAAAAAGCTGTGAGTACTTTGCTGAGATTGTCTCAGAATCTTCCACTTTTTCCTACCTTACAATTTTTCTCGGACTAGGGGACTTGTTCCCTTGGTCCTCGTGTGGCTGGGGCTCGCCCTCAGCCGCCGGTAAAAAAAAAAAAAGACCAACATCTCGTGTCGGGGCCTCCCGGCCGGGATAATTTTTTCTCTTCGGCCATCTACTTCGGTGGATGGCCTCAGCGGCAGCGTTCAAGCAGTGTCCGTCCTGCAAGAGAAAGTTCCCTAGCTCGGACGGGCACGTGCGTTGTCTTCGCTGCCTCGGGGAGAGTCACCAGGTCCAGACCTGCGAAGTCTGTCGCGGCTTCTCGAAGGCCGCCATCAAGAACCGCCAGTACCGCCTTCAAGCCTACCTCATGGAGGCCGCACTGGCACCACCGGCTCCCCCAGCTCCAGAGCAGGCCGCTTCCACGTCTGCTCCTTCAACCTCCGCTTCTTCTTCCAGGCCTTCGGCCTCTGAACTGTTCAGGCGGAAGAAGGAGCAGGAGAAGAAGAAGAAGGACAAAAAAGAGAAAAAGAAGCGCCGTAGCTCTTCGTCTTCTCTTCCTCCGACCCCGGCACCGGCTCACCTTTCGCCGCCACGCTCCCTAGCATCCGCCCCGGTCGCAGCTCCACCTACGCCGGGTAGGATGTCGACCGAGGCCCGGGACGCCACGCCGGAGAGGGCCCACAGCCCTCCACCGCCACCGGAGACTCCTCCACCTGTACCACCGCACAGGTCTTCCTCCCTCCGCAGCCCTTCCGTGGTTCCTGGTCCGGCTACCGAACCGCCGCCCCAGTTGAGCCTCATCGCCCCATACATCGAGGCGATGGTGCGGAAACTGCACGCCGAGCTCCAGGGCCCGCAGACGACACCGTGGGAGCGCCCTCTGCCCTCACCACCAGCCACGGAGGCACCACCGCTCCGTGAGGAGGGCCCCGCACCGAAGCGGCAGAGGGTGGAACAGGCGCGGTCGGAGGCCTCTCTCCCTCCGTACCAGCTGCCTTTGCCGGGGAGCGATCCGAGATCCGCCAGGCCGTACTGGTCGGACTCGGACCCCGAGGTCTACCTGCCACCGCCCAGCGTCTCGGAGCGGTCAGGAGACTCCGATTCGTCGGATCAGGAGGAGGAGCAGCATCAGCCACCGCCGGTTGCGGTAGACAAGTCCCCGGACGACAACATCGGCGCCGTCCACGGGTCCCAGCCGGAGGATCTGAAGACCTACACCGGACTGATCACTCGCCTCGGATCCACCCTTGGGATTCGGGCGGAGGCTCCCCTGGACGACTGTGAGGATGTCGTCTGCGGCTTGGCCGACCGCAAGGAGTTGGTCCCCGTCCGCCTCGGACTGCTCCCTAAGATTGCTAAAGCGGCCAAGGAGGTGTGGAAGAAGCCGGTTTCTTCGCACTCCGTATCCAACAGAGTGGACTCTATGTACAGACTGCTGGACGATTCCAACTTTCTGCACATTCACCCGGCACCGAACTCCCGAGTGGTCAAGGGCTCCCAACACCGGACGCCGATCAGCAGCACTCCCATCCCGTCGACCCAGGAAGGGAAGAAGCTGGACGCACTGGGCAGGAGGTTCTACGCCAATGCCTCCTTGTCCTTCCGTGCGTCCAACTACGCGACGGCCATGGGAGGCTACCAGTGTCGACTCTGGGAGCAAGCGGAGTCGTTCAAGTCCCTGCTGCCACCTGATCGACAAGCGGACTTTGAAAAACTCTGCATGGAGGGCAACCACCTCGCCCTCCAGCAAATCCGCACCGGCCGCCACGTCACCGAGTCGGAGGCAAAAAACTTGGCCTCCGCCATCCAGCTCCGTCGCCACGCCTGGCTCCGTTCGGCTAACCTGCAGGACGATGTCAAACGGCTCGTGGAGGAGCTTCCCTTCGATGGCGAGGGCCTCTTCGCCAAGGAGACCGACACCTCCTTGGGAGAGCTGAAAGGGGACTACGCCACGATAAAACAGCTCCGCCCTCCACACCGTGGGTCCGGCCGTTACCATCAGGACCAGCCGTCGACGTCTCAGGCGGGCCCATCCTATCAACCTCGCCCGCCGCAGAGGCAAGGGGACTACTCCCGGTACCAGCCCTACCGGCAGCGCCAACAACCCAACCGTCCACGCTACCAGCAGCGGCCTCCGACTGGCAAGCGTACGGAACGGAAGGGCAAACAACGTGTTTGACTCTTCCGTGACCGAGACTCTACCCTACCGCCCCCTTTCCGACTACCTATCGGCGTGGTCTGCCATCACCACAGACCGATGGGTTTTAACCATCTTAGACTCTGGCTACGCGATCGAGTTCGAGAGATGCCCTACTGTCGGACGGATCCGCATCACCGATCCATCCCCACCGCTCCAGGAGGAACTAACAGCTCTCCTAGAGAAGGGCGCCATAGAGCCGGTCGCAGCGTCGGAGTCTCACGAAGGGTTCTTCTCCCGATACTTCCTTGTGGACAAAAAAGACGGGGGGGCACGTCCCATCCTGGACCTCCGTCTTCTCAACAAGCATATCGACGCGAGGAAGTTCCGGATGGTAACCCTTCACTCCATCCTCCCGCTGATCAACCACGGGGACTGGTTCACCGTCATCGACCTGAAGGACGCCTACTTTCACGTGTCCATCAGGAGGGAACATCGTCGTTTCCTCCGATTCCAGGTGGGCGGCAACATCTACCAGTACACATGCCTACCCTTCGGCCTCTCCACCGCTCCGAGGGTATTCACGAAGTGCATGGCACCGGTGGCTGCTCATCTGCGACTGCAAGGCGTCCAAGTGTTCCCGTACATAGACGACTGGTTGATCTGCTCCCCAACCCAACAAAAAGCCAAGGACGACGTTGCACATTGCCTCGCCCTTATGCAGAGCCTCGGTCTGCGGGTCAACTTCAAGAAATCCCAGTTGACCCCCACTCAACGAATAGAATACATCGGAGCCGTTCTAGACTCTCTGGCTCTAAGAGCCTACGCTCCAACCAAACGTCTGCTCGACATCCGCACAGTGGTGGCACGGATCCAGGGCAGACGTCGGGTCCGTGCGAGGGACGCCCTCCGTTTACTAGGACTCATGGCGTCGACCACGGCGGTGGTCTCGCACGCCAAACTCAAGATGCGCTCGCTCCAGTCGTGGTTCCTCTCCTCCTTCAACGGCACCCACGACAACCTCGGGAAGTGGCTCACACCGACTCCCGAACTCCGAGACCAGTTAAACTGGTGGACAATGGACCAGAATGTGACCGCGGGGAGACTCTTCACCCTTCCCGCACCGTCCATCCAAGTCACCACCGACGCGAGCACCCACGGATGGGGTGCGTGCTGCCGCGGACTACGGATTCACGGCATATGGACGCCCGAGGAAGCCGACCACCATATCAACTTCCTCGAGCTGCTAGCGGTGTGGAAGGCGATGAGGTCCTTCAGACCGTCGATCGCGGGCAGTGTGGTGCAGATCGCCTCGGACAACACCACGACACTAGCCTATCTCAACCGGCAAGGAGGGACCAAGTCTCTCTCCCTCCTCTACCTGACCGTCCAGATGTGGGAGTGGTGCCTGAAGGTACACGTGTTCCCCATAGGTGTCCACATCCAGGGCACCCTGAACTCCGATGCAGACTCCCTGAGCCGCAAAGGGACGGCAATGCACGAGTGGGAACTGGACGAATCGGTGTTCGACCGCCTGTGCCGACGGTGGGGCACACCGACCCTAGACGTCTTCGCGTCACAGGCCAACTCCAAGTGCCGCCGTTACTGCTCCCGAGCAGGGATCGGCCACGGATCGGAGGGCGATGCCTTCATGGTGCCGTGGCACCAGGAACTGCTGTACATGTTTCCACCGATCCCTCTCATCCAACGGGTCCTGATACGGATCCGTGCGGAGAACGCCTGGACAATCCTGGTTGCCCCGTCCTGGCCGCGCCAGCCGTGGTTCCCACTACTCCAAACCCTGGCTTGCGATCGTCTCCGCCTACCCACCGATCCGAATCTCCTCCGCATGGAAGACGGTCGGATCCTTCACTCGGATCTGCCGAGCCTACACCTGACGGCCTGGCTTATCCGCCCAACATAACACGGATCCTTGATCTGTCCAGGAAACCTTCCACACGGAAGTCCTACGATGCCAAGTACCGTCGCTTCACTGACTTCCTAGCATCCAGCGACCGCACCGTGGACTCCGCATCCCTGCAGGATGTCATGTCCTACCTCCTGCACCTAGCCGAGTTGGGATCCGCACATTCATCATTGAAGGTCCACCTAGCTGCTGTGGTCGCCAAGGCCCCACCTTCTTCAGTATTGTCCTCCGCCTTCAGAGACAAAACTGTCAAAAGGTTCCTTCAAGGGCTACGCAACGCCTATCCTCCAGTGAAGATACCACCCCCTCAGTGGTCCCTCACTACAGTGCTCACCGCACTCACGAAGGCACCCTTTGAACCCATGGCTTCGGTGGACATTAAGTTTGTCTCTTACAAGACTGCTTTCCTTGTAGCTATCACTTCTGCCCGACGGGCAGGGGAGCTGGCAGCCCTTCGGTCTGACCCTCCTTTTCTCAAGTTCTACCCCGACAGGGCAGTGTTGCACCCAGATCTGACATTCCTGCCCAAGGTCCTGACTGAATTTCACCTGGCCCAAGCCATCACGCTTCCAGCATTCTTCCTGAATCCCTCGTCTCCACAAGAGAGAGTGTGGCACTCGTTGGATGTCAGGAGGGCCTTGCTGTTTTACACCCAGAGGACTGCGTCCTTCAGGAGAGCAAAACAACTGTTTGTGGCTTATGGTGGCAAGACTAAGGGACAGCCTCTGTCTGCCCAGAGACTATCTAAATGGATCTCAGGTACCATTTACCTGGCCTATCAGATGTCATCCCTGCCACCTCCGCCTCATGTCCGGGCTCACTCCACCAGGACACTGGCTTCCTCCACTGCATTCCTAGAGGGCATCCCGATGGAGGATATCTGCAAGGCTGCCACTTGGTCCAGGTCCTCCACCTTCATCACCCACTACCGGGTTGATACAAGGTCCGCCCCTGATGTCAGACGGGGCAGGTCCATCCTGACGGCTGGTCTCCGATCTTCTTCGTTGATGACCGCCCATCCATGATGACATCGCGCTCTCCTGCATCTCAGGACGCCGGCTGCCCACCATCCAAGTAAGTGAGCTTGTTAGTCACCCATCAGTGTGCATCCCCAAACAACACGAAGGAGAAGGACAGGTTTCACTTACCAGTAACTGTCGTTCTCCGAGTATGTTGTTTGGGGATTCACACAACCCAACCCTGCCTCCCCTCAGGGCTGCCGGCCTGAGATGGCCTTAGGCTTAGCGGGCAGCTTTAATATCAAACTGAGGGGAGAGCGCGAAATGGCGCCTAAAGGGGTTGGGCATGGTGGGCGGTCCCACATTCAAAACTCTTTATCCAATCAGCTTTCCAGCTCCGCTCCGGATTCAGCGCAGGCGCAGAACCCATCAGTGTGAATCCCCAAACAACATACTCGGAGAACGACAGTTACTGGTAAGTGAAACCTGTCCTTCTCCTTTGTGTTGTTTGTGAATGCACACTGATGGGTTCTGCGCTTGCGCGGGAGTTATTTCGGAGCTGAAAAGCTGATTGGATAAATTTGAATGGTTAGTACCACCCACCATCTCCACCCGCCCTCTGCACCATTTTGCGCTTTCCGCCTCAGTTGAAGAATGCCTTTCCTCCCACATGAGTACCAGCATCTCAGTGGTCGTTAACCACCATCCTTGAGGCCCTGATGAAACCGCCGTTCGAACCACTGGCTACATCCGGGATCCACCTACTCTCATGGAAGACTGTGTTCCTGGTGGCCATCACCTCGGCCCGCAGGGTGGGAGAATTAACAGCCCTCAGATCTGACCCTCCTTTCCTCAAATTCTTTCACGACAGAGTGGTTCTCCTTCGTGGTGTTTGGAGATGCACACTAATGGGTTCTGCGCCTGTGCTGAATCCGAGCGGAGCTGAAAAGCTAATTGGATAAAGTTTTGAATGTAGGACCGCCCACCATGCCCAACCGCCTCTGGCGCCATTTCGCACTCTTCCCTCAGTTTGCTTTTTTCCGCTGCGTGAGCAGGAGCCTGGGAAAAAAGCTGCCTTTAGCGATCTGAGATTGCCTCAGAAACCTTAATTTTTTCTGAAAATATTTTTTCTCGGACCAGGGGACTCACTATCCCTTGGTCCTCGTGTGGCTGGGGGTTTTTCCCTCAGCCGCTGGAAAAAAAAACACCGTTTTTGAGGTAATTTTTACCTCAGAAAATCTCGTGTCGGGGCCTCCCAGCCGGGACAATTTTTTCGACCAGGCCATCTACCTCGGTGGATGGCCTCAGCAGCCTTCAAGCAGTGTCCGTCCTGCAACGCCAAGTTCCCCAGTTCGGACGGACACGTGAGGTGCTTGCGGTGCTTAGGGGAACAGCACCCTGTCCAGACTTGGGCGGTCTGCAAAGGATTTTCCAAGGCCGCACTCAAGAACAGACAGAACCGCCTCCAGGTTTTTCACCTCAGGCTTCCCGCCCTCAGGAGGCCGCAGCTGCTTCTACCTTCGCTCCTTCTTCGCGGCCGTCCGCCACAGAACTGTTCAAGAGGAAAAAGGAGCAGGAGAAAAAGGAGAAGAAGCGTCACCACCGGACTTCTTCAACTTCTCTCCCTCCGACTCCGTGTGCAACCCGCCCGTCGCCGACCAGATCGCTGGCCTCCGTTGCCGTCACGGCCGCGATCTCGCCGGGCAGCATGTCGTCGGCTTCTCCGGTCTTCATCTCCCCGGAGAAGGCCCCCAGCCTACCGCCTCTGCCAGAGACTCCTCCGTCACCGCCACTGCGGAGGACTGCATCCCTGTCGGCCTCTTCTGTCGCTCCTACTCCGGCTCCCGAGCCGTCGATCCAGTTGAGCCTCATCGCCCCGTTCCTCGAGGCGATGGTGCAGAAGATGGCCGAGCAGTTCCGGGTCCCTCAGCCACCACCGTCGGCTGTTCCGGAGGCTCAGCTCCGTGAACCAGCTCCGGAGGCACCACCACTCCGTGAGGAGGGCCTGGCTCCGAAGAGGCGTCGCACGGAGCAGGCACGGTCAGAGGTCTCTCTCCCTCTGCACCAGTCGCCTTTGCCGGGGAGCGATCCGAGGACCGCCAGGCCGTACTGGTTGGACTCGGACCCCGAGGCCTTCCCACCGCTCAGCATCTCGGAGCGGTCAGAAGGCTCCGACGATTCGTTAGATCAGGAGGAGGATCAGCCGCCGCCGGTTGCCGCCGAGAAGTCCCCCGACGACAACATCGGCTCCCTCCATGGATCCCAGCCAGAGGATCAACGGACATTCACGGCACTGATCACCCGCCTCGGATCCACGCTCGGGATCAAGGCAGAGGCCCTTCCGGAGGAGTGCGAGGACATGGTATGTGCCATGGCCGATCGGAGGGAGTTGGTCCCCGTCCATCTGGGCCTTCTCCCGAAGATCGCCAAGGCGGCCAAGGAAGTTTGGAAGAAGCCCATCTCGTCACACTCAGTTTCGACTAGTGTGGACGGGATGTACAGACTGTTAGGTGACGACGCCAACTTCCTCCACGTTCTCCTGGCACCGAACTCCCGTGTGGTGAAGGGCGCCCAGCACAAGACTCTGGCGAGCAGCACTCCCCTCCCGTCCACGCAGGAGGGGAAGAAGTTGGATGCACTGGGCAGGAAGGTATACACCAACGCCTCCCTGTCCTTCCGTGCAGCCAACTAAGCGACGGCCATGGGCGGTTACAACTGCCGCCTATGAGAGAAGGTCGAGGCCTTCAAGTTGCTGCTGCCGCCCGAGCGCCAAGCTGAGTTCGGGTCCATCTGCCAGGAGGGCAACCAGCTAGCCCTCCAACAGATCCGAAGGAGGCATATTACGGAGTCGGAGGCTAAAAACTTGGCCTCCGCCGTCCAGATACGCCGGCACTCCTGGCTTCGCTTGGCCGACCTGCAAGAGGACGTTAAGAAACTAGTGGAGGAGCTACCCTTCGACCGCGAGGGTCTGTTCGCCAAAGAGACGGATGTCTCTTTGGGGGAGCTGAAGGGGGACTATGCTACAATCAAACAGCTCCGTGCTCCGCGCCGAGGGTCGGGCCGGTTCCATCAGGACCAGCCCACGACTTCGACTCAAGGTCCGTCCTACCAGCCTCGCCAGCAACAGAGGCAGGAGGACTACCCTCGGCACCAGTTCTACCGGCCGAGACAGCAAGCCTCCCGTCCGTGTTACCAGCAACGCCAACAGACTGATAAGCGGACAGATCAGAGGAGCAAACAACGGGTTTGACTCCTCCGTGACCGAGACTCTGCCGTACCGTCCCCTGGTGGACTACCTGTCGGTGTGGTCCACCATCACCACAGACAAGTGGGTTTTGGCCATCTTAGACTCTGGCTACGCGATCGAGTTCAAGAGATGCCCTACTGTCGGACGGGTCCGTGTCACCGATCCGTCCCCACCGCTCCAGGAGGAACTGTCAGCTCTCCTGGAGAAGGGCGTCATAGAGCCGGTCACAGCGTCAGAGTCTCACGAAGGGTTCTTCTCCCACTACTTCCTCGTGGACAAGGACGGAGGGTCCCGCCCCATCTTGGACCTCTGCCTCCTCAACACTTCGACGCAAGGAAGTTTCGGATGGTAACCCTTCAGTCCATCCTCCCACTGATCAACCACGGGGACTGGTTCACCGTCATCGACCTGAAGGATGCGTACTTCCACGTATCCATCAGGAGGGAACATAGTCGCTTCCTCCGCTTCCAGGTGGGCAGCGACATCTACCAGTACACGTGTCTACCCTTCGGCCTCTCCACCGCTCCGAGGGTATTCACGAAGTGCATGGCGCCGGTGGCCGCCCATCTTCGGCTGCAGGGGATCCAAGTGTTCCCATACATAGACGACTGGTTGGTCTGCTCTCCAAGGACGATGTTGCTCATTGCCTGGCACAAATGCAGAGTCTCGGTCTGAGGGTCAACTACAAGAAGTCCCAGTTGACCCCCACTCAAAGAATAGACTACATCGGAGCCGTACTGGACTCTCTGGCTCTGAGAGCCTACGCTCCGCCAAAACGTCTGCTCGACATCCGTGCGGTGGTGACACGGATCCAGGGCAGGCGTCGCATCCGTGCGAGGGACGCCCTCTGCCTACTGGGGCTCATGGCGTCGACCACGGCGGTGATCTCGCACACCAAGCTCAAGATGCGGTCCCTCCAGTCGTGGCTCCTTGCCTCCTTCAACATCGCCCACGACGGCCTCGGGAAGTAGCTCACACCAACTCCCTAACTGCAGGACCAACTGAACTGGTGGGTGATGGACCGCAATGTGGCCGTGGGGAAGCTCTTCACTCTTCCCACGCCGACCGTGCAGATCACCACCGACGCGAGCACGCATGACAAGAACGGGCACACCACATAAACTTCCTAGAACTGTTGGCCATTTGGAAGGCCATGAAGACCTTCCAATCCAGCCTCTGAGGCAAAGTGATCCAGATCGCCTCAGACAATACCACGGCCCTAGCCTACCTCAATCGGCAGGGAGGGACTCACTCGCCATCCCTACTATACCTGGCTGTCCAACTCTGGGAATGGTGCCTCCAAAACCACATCCTACCCATTGGAGTGCACATCCAAGGGACACTCAACACAACAACAGACAGCCTCAGCCGCAAGAACACCATCACTCACGAATGGGAGCTCAACGCATTGGTCTTCGAGTCCCTATGCGAACGGTAGGGCCAACCACAAGTGGACCTCTTTGCATCCCGGGCCAACGCGAAGTGCAACTTATTCTGCACAAGAGTGGGAGTGGGACAGGGATCCATGGGGGACGTCTTCATGGTACCCTGGCACAGGAATTTCCTCTACGTTTCCCTCCCCCCATCCCGCTCATCCAGAGGGTCCTAGTATGTCTTCGTCAAGAAGCAGCCCGGGCCATCTTGATCGCACCGGCATGGCCCAGACAACAATGGTACCCATTGCTGAGAGAACTGGCAACAGATTCAATCACTCTCCCAGACGACCCATCACTTCTCCACATGAAGCAGGGCCGAATGCTCCATGCGGACCTGCCGAGCCTCCACCTCACCGCGTGGCTTATAACCCCAGAGTAAACAAGATCCTGGAACAGAGTGGGAAACCCTCCACATCTAAGTCCTACAAAAACAAGATGGAGAGGTTTGGTGCTTTTCTCACTGACCAGGATAAAGACTTGACCATAGCCTCACTAGAAGACCTAATGAACTATTTACTTCATCTTGCTGAATCTGGCCTGGCACACTCCTCCATACGTGTACACCTGGCAGCAGTTGTCGCTCACGCCCCACTCCACTCTGCCCTCACGTCGGCCTTTCGGGACCACACTATAAAGAGATTCCTCAAAGGGTTGAAGAATGTGTTTCCACCCACATGGGTACCAGCACCTCAGTGGTCATTAACCACCGTCCTTGAGGCCCTGATGAAACTGCTGTTTGAACCGCTGGCCACATCCGGGATCCACCTACTCTCATGGAAGACTGCGTTCCTGGTGGCCATCACTTCAGCCCACAGGGTAGGAGTTAACAGCCCTCAGATCTGACCCTCCTTTCCTCAAATTCTTCCAGGACAGAGTGGTTATGCACCCAGATCTTTCATTCCACCCCAAGGTGGTTACAGAATTCCACCTGTCCCAGGTCATCACCTTACCAACTTTCTTTCCTAACCCTTCCAGTACCCAGGAAAGGAACTGGCATTCTCTAGATGTCAGAAGAGCACTACTTTTTTATATACACCATACCAGAGACTTTAGAAAATCTAACATTGTTCATTACGTACGGTGGGAAGTCTAAAGGCCAAATACTCTCCTCCCAACACCTTTCTAAATGGATCAGCGAGACAATTTACTTAGCCTACCGCCTGACGTCGAGAGATCCACCCCCCCCCCCCACGTCAGGACTCACTCCACCAGGTCCGTGGCTACCTCCACTGCCTTCTTGGAGGGAATCCCTATGGAGGACATTTGCAGAGCGGCAACATGGTCCAGACCATTGACCTTTGTCAACCACTACAGACTGGACACCAGAGCTATGCCCGACACTAGATTCAGGGCCTTGTTTGTTTCCTTAGCAAAAAGGCCTTTTTCGTCAAAGGAGAGGACTTCAATGAGTTTCTTGGTTGGTTCCTCCAGATCGGTGGACCATAACCAAGCATACTGGCGGAGCAAGACTGAAGTTGACATATCCTTGACTGCTGCATTGGTAATGTGTCTGGAAGTGTGCATCTGTCACTCCTGTCATGAAACGACATCTTTTTCCTAACGTTCTCAAAGCTTGGAGAGGACCTGGTTTAAACTAGGCCTCAAAAATCCTTTCCTCTCTGTCTCATAAGACTACGTGTCACGAGACAGCTTGTTTTCAGTTCAGTGTTCCTATTTCTTATCTGTAGTTAGTCTTATTGTTTTTTTTAAATTTTATTTCACAAACAAAAAATTACAAAAAAAATACCACATACACATATCAAAAAGACATACAACAGATAACTAAATTCACCCTCATCCAACCCTTCACCTCCTATCTTTCCATATTAACGCAACATAAATCCCTACCACCCACCCTAAACCTTTCACCATTCTATCATCTTCTCCCCCCCCCATCCTTCCATTGAAGAACCGCCTCAGAGTGTCGAAGGGGGGGGGGGGGACCGGGACTAGGCGAATTCATATCAATATTTGAAAGTATCAAATAAATCAACTTGCTCAAAGCTATACAGTTATTCCTTGTTCTTCCTTCCTTCTGCTTATGGCTATCTACCCCTATTCTTTTTATTTCTATTCTATATTTTCAACCCTTATTCCCCTTTAGCTTTCTTTAACAAAAATTCTTTATATTTCAGTAACATTTTTATAAATATCCTACAACTTGTAAGACACTGGGAACAGCCTTATTGTGGCTACCACAGAGACACTGTCTCCACATGTTCTCATGTTATGAGAAAGTTTTATCTGTTCCCTGATTGGTTAAAAGGTACCCCACCTGACTGCAGAATCCCCATCTTGGGGGAGAGCAGAAGCAGTTTGTTTTTGGATGTCTATGGATTAACATCTTGGCCTGTGGGACTATTCCTTTTTGTTTTCATCATGGTTACCTAGATTACCTAGGACTATTGCTCTGTTTGCTGGACTGTCTTACGCTGTTGACCTATGCTTCATGAACCTGATCAATATACCTGATCAATAAACCTACGTTTGCTGCAACAACGTCTCTTCATTAGACTAAAGGGTAAGAGAAGCAATGCATTCACACACAAGCCTCTGAATACGCTACCTATTAAACCTCCTTGCAGAAGAGAAGCAGCTTAGCTGCATTGCCGGCCAGCTCGCCCTCTGGGGGCTTTGGTTTGGTGAAGGAGGGCCAGAGCAGAGGGGGCTGGCTGGTTTTGTGACAACTCCGACAGAAAATCGTCTTCCTTGCATAAGGCCTGAAACTCCAAATGGAGCTTAGCAGGCAATTTGGGCAAAAAGGTCTTTGTTTTTCCCCACAGTTCCGAGTTGTAGAGGTTGAGAGCAGTTTCGTAATTTGCTGCCCAAAGTGATAAAGAGCCTGTGGCATAAATCTTTCTGCCCAAGGCATCCAGCTTCTTGCCTTCCATGGATGATGGAATGGGGAAGCCGCTAATCGCAGCCTTGGGCTGCAAAGCCTTCACAACCATGGAGTTCGGCGGGCTGTGTGTGGGGTGGGCCTGGAGGAACTCCACATCGTCACCCAGCAGATGATACATGCTGTCAACCCTTGTCGATACAGTGTGTGACGAAACGGGTTTCTTCCAAACTGCTTTGGCAGAATGGAAGGAAGCATGCCAATGTGCACTGGTCTGATTGCCTTCTGATCAAGCTGTGCCATTACCTTGTCTTTGAAGGGCAATGGAGGATGATCCACCTGGATTCCTAATACGGATCTGAGGCAGGTCAGCATGGCAGTAATGACTTTTGGTCCTTGGAATGAGGGACTTCAGTCATTCCAATAGCCTCCTCCGGAGTTTTGTCTGCCTCAGCGTGCACTTTGTCTCCTGAGGAATCCGAATCATCAGTAGATGGAGGCAGCATTCTTGTGTCGACACCGGAATTGTGTCAGTAATGCCTGGCCTGACCGATGGATCTCCCCACAGATGAAGTCGGAGAGGGAGGCAGGACGCAGTCACTCACTTGGTGTGGTGACAACTGTCCCACAGAGTCCAGCATGGATCCCGAACGGGGGAGCTCAGTGGATTGAGGATCGCCTGTATGGTAGGAAGTAGAAGACCCAGATGCCGCTGCCAATGATTGATCACCTATTTTTCTGATGACCCGATTCAATAAGAAGAGCAAGTAAGTCCATTTGGAGGGCAGATGGTGAAATGGTAGTGTCCCATTGAATAAGCGGCAACAATTCAGGCCAAGACGGATGACAGTTCGTTGAAGAAATGGATGCCTGTCGAAGAAGCGACCTCCTAGGCAGAGTTGGTGGCAGGGAAGGCGAATGCCAGAAAGGTACTTGAGCCAACGGAGGTGAGGTGGAGGCGAGCCGCCTGGGGGCCTTCGAAGGAGAACCCGAGGAGGACCTGGAATCTGCATAGGGTAAAGCATGCCGTAGAACGATGGCTGAAGGAGAAAACTACGTGGAGGATTATGGAGACCTGTTACACCTTGGAGTGGGAGGAAGTGAATGGCCTTTCACCAACTCCTTGGCTTTCTTTTTCTTGTCGCCATTCTTGTCCTTCTTTTTAGAAGTCTCACTCACCATCTTGGATGGTTCCCTGCTCTTGGATGCCATTTTAGGTGCTGGGGCCTGAGTGGGAACTTGTGAGGCCTGGGCAGCTGCTGCAGGAGATAGAACCCGAGTCACTGGGTAGACTTTTGGTCGGTTTTGCCAGTTCTGGATTGTCACCCGGGTAATTTTTTTACAATGACTGCAGACTTGAGTCTGATGGTTTTCTCCTAGACAGAAAAGGCACTTTCTGTGGCCATCGGAGGATGGCAACTTCTTCGTACAGCCAGAACAGTATTTGAAGGCGGCAACCAGGGCCATCAAATTGCCGAGCGAAGGCGGGAAAGAAAAAACTGGCCGTCCACTGTGAAGTAGACAGTGTGGTGCCGGTCCCTACAATAGAGACCGGCAAAAAATTCAAATGAGCATCACCGACCTGCAAGGGAAGGCGGCACAGAAAATTTGTTGGGTTTTTTTTAGCCACTGCTTCTCCTGCGAAGGAAAAGGGTAGTGAAAAACTGAGAAGCTGAAAAACTGCCCTCCCGTAAGGGAGAGCAGGACAGCTAAGAGCAATCCTGCCAAAAGGCAAGATTACTAAAAAAAATTGACGAAAAGGCTAAACAAGCATCGGAAAATTGAGAGAGCTCTCGAAAAGACTCCTGCTTCTGCAGCGGAAAGAAGAGAACTGAAATGTGAAATGGCATCTAAGTGTGAAATGTCGCCTAAGGGTTGACGGTATGGTGGGCGGCTTTAACATCAAATCTTTAAATCCAATCAGCTTTGAAGCTCTGATAACGGCTCCGTGCAAATGCAGATCCCATCAATGGGAATTCATGGACTACACCTGAAGGAGAACCCTAGAGTTGGCTATGACTGGCTTTCAAGTAAGGGCGACCTTTACCTATTATATACACTTGTGATACTGGAGGCTTATTAATTGACATTACCTTTCTTCTAGAAATGGAGAACTCTTTCTGACACTGCTTACAGTGAGTTGCTTCATCATCTTTCAGCCAGATGTGACCCTATTATTGAAACAAGGAAATTAAAGAAAGCAAAGTCAAAATTAAGATTCTGAGTAATTTACTATTTAAAAGGGCAAAAAGGTCATGTTGGCAACATACCTTTGCAAAGTATATCCATAATCAAAATCAATTGTTATCTATCTACAATATATTTGGGAAATTTAGCTGAACCTGCAACTTTGTCTATGTATCTTGGAACAAACCTTTCTAAACACATTGGAATTTGCTTCTGAGTGAAAATGAACATGATTGCATTGTAGTAGTTGTAACATCATTAATCTTAAAAACTAATTTATTACTCCTTCAACTCTGAGCAGAAACGCTCCTTGTAAAATATATTTTAAGTAAGCTCATTTTAACTTTGCTTCTGGCTATACTATGCTGGTCTTGGACCGCAATTAAGATTGATTTGACATTGTTACTCATTACAGCAAATCAGTCATAACAGTTGATTCAGATTACAGCATATCATGCTGAGAGAACATAAAAAAGCAAAGTATTCAAAGGTTGCTATGAGGGCTAATAGTGCCACACATTTCATCAGATAAGCAGAGCATATCACATACTGCTACAAAGCAATAAGAAAATTACTGATGAAAAAGAACCAGATTCTTAAATGAATTTAAATGTACTGCTAAATTTGAATACCTTTAGTGCTTTATTTACTTCTTTAATATCTTCCATCTTAAGCTTGGATCTGGAAAACAAAACAGAAAGATGGAAAACTCTAGGCTTCCATACTTTTTATACTGCTTAATAAAAGTATTTCTGTAATATGGATTTCAAACTGATCAGAGCAGACTTACTGACTAAGGTGAAGTCCCATTTCTTGAAGCGCCTGTTCCTGTTCTTCACATATCTTTTCTAACTGCTGCTTCTCTTCCTGCAGTTTTCGCATCTCCTATAAAACACAAACACATATTTGCATGAAAAAGCAAAATAATGCTATGTGTTCTTATTAGACATGCCTCCTTTTGTTTTGATCTGACATTCTAAAATGCAAACCTAAGGGTACAGAGACCTGTGTTTACAGAAGTGCACTGCTTGTCAAGCCATTGAATCATGGAAAGTCAGTCCAGGGAAGATGCATAAACACAAATCAACAGTAATGGCCGATTGGCCTCCTCTCTAGGAACAGCACTCTGATGCTCTGTGTATGGAATGACTCTCCCAACCCACTGGATTGCTGGCAACAACAGCTGGACCTAGACTTAGAAAAATACAGGAGACTTATTTTCTAACATGGGAAGCTGTGTGTTATATTGAGTCCAACCACTGACCCAGCAGTTCAGTTTCATTTTCGGGGCAAAGGCCTCCCAGCTTTAACTGGATACAGTAATACCTCGGATAACGCTAAGACTTGGTTTCACAAGTCTTGGTGTTCTCCGATTTTTAGTGTTATCTGATGCATGTTAAAATCCTATGGGATGTATCGGATAACGTTAAAGCTCCATAGAGATACATTGTAACCGCACAGGCTTTAGCAGTTGTTATCCGATACATCCCATAGGACCTTAACATTCGATCCAATTCTCCTCCCCAGATTACTTAATGTTATGCGATTTTAGCGTTATCCGAGGTAAACGTTATCCGAGGTATTACTGTATATCAAGGCTTGAAACCTAGACTTTCCAAAGTAACTAGACTATTGCTTTTCCCACACAAGCTATTCTCATTGCAGTGTAACTAGCAAGAAGCTTTTTACATTTTACAGAAGAGTCCAGAATGAAAGGAAGGCTCTAGTGGTGTTTCTCAACCTCTGGTTTTTGGACTTCAATTCCCAGAGATAAAGGTTGCCCTTGCTCGAAAGCCAGTCGTATCCGACTCTACGGTTCAGTGCTCATCTCTCTTTATAGTCAAAGCCAGCGCTGTCTGCGTCTGCAGATGTTTCCATGGACATGGAGCAGGCATGATTAGACACTTGAATGCATGGAACGCTGTTTATCTTCCCACCAAAGTGGTACCTATTTATTTACTTGCAATTTCTTGCTTCTGAACTACAGTAAAACCTCAAGTTACAAATGGCTGAACTTATGAAGAAACTACCAATATGAAAGGAAATCCTGGGTTTTTTTGCTTCAAGATAAGATTTTTTTTTGAGATACAAAAAGTTTTTTGTAGCCTTCTGACACTTACAATAGCAGTGGGAAGGTGTTTGGAGCATTTCCACTCCATTTTTGGAATTTTTCATCGTGTTTTGGCACTGCCAGAAGTTCTCACCACAACCAGAAAGTGCCAAAAATTCCCCCTTCTCTGCAACAGCTGATCATTGGGCAATTACCAGGGCTGGCCACTAGAGGACACTGTCAGAAATGTACCAAATATGTATTGAAAAGCAAAATAATCTGTTCCGGAACTCAGCAAAAAGCCAATAAAAACATTTTAATCTGTTCAAATCTCTTTATAAAGTGGCCAAAACACACCGAAAAATGCCAAACTGCATTTTACGAGGAGTTTTGAACAGAAAGAAATTACAGGGGGGTTTTTTTTGGCTTTTTTTCTGAGCACCGGAATGAATTATTTGCTTTTCAATGCATTCCTATGGAAAACCACATTTCAAGATACAAATTTTTGAGATACAAAAAACCTTGAGGAATGAATTAATTTCAAATCTCGAGGTATGTACTAGGTTGGCAGGAGCTAGAATGGAGACAGGAGCTCACTCTGTCATGCAGCACTTGGGTCTCGAACTGCTGACCTGCCGACCTTCCAGTCCTCAAGTTCAGCATACTAACCACTAACCCACTACATTCCTGTCAATTCTCAGAAGCCTAAGTCAATTCCCCAAAGCACTGATCAGACAATGTACTGACTTTGGCTTCTGGGAATTGAGGTCCCCCCATGGGAAATGTGCCCCACGTTCGGAACCACTGCTCTAGTACAAGGGTGAGGAACATCTAGTCCTGATATTTTGTTCATTCAACTTCTATCAGTCCCAGACAGCAGTCAGTGGTTTTTGATTACAGGAGTTGTAGTCAAAAACTTCCAGAAGGACCAAAGTCTCTCTCTCTAGTCCTCTGACCATTCTTTCTGACAGCAGAAGATTGCTAAATGAATCCCAATTTTAGTCTGTATTTAGAATGAAAAGACAGAGCTGCTTTTTATACAGTACATCAAAGGCAATGAGGTTGTTGCAAAGCAGAAACTTGCTATGGCAATTCCTTTAGTCTTCATGGGAAAGCATTTTCTGAAAGTTATCTACTGGTTGGAAATGCTTTAAAAAATTTTTTGGGTCCATCTTTATTCTCAGGTTCAAAAGTAGGTTTCCCGGGTCACTTACTTTTTTCAGCCCTTCTACTTGTTGCAGTTCTGTTTTTAGCAAACTTGTAGTATCCTTCTCTCGATGTAACTCTTGCTGCAGTATCTGTCTCTGTTCTTTCTCCAATTTTAATTCTCTCTCAAGAGTTGAGCTAGTTAAGTAAAAAAAGGAGAAGAGAATAACAACAATAGAAAGACTACATTTGGGGAGCGGGGAAAGTACAGTATACATTAATACCTCAGATAACATTTGCCTCGGATAACGCTAAAATCGGATAGCATCAGGGAATTTGAGGCAAATATTTGCATTGCACAATGTTAACATAATGTTGTGTGATGCAAATGTTTGCTTCAAATTCCCTGACTTTGATCTCTGCCCCAAGCCCGCAGGGCTGGAGACCAGCCCTGTGGGCTTTAGGGCAGAGATCTACTGAGGCAAACATCACCAGTTCCCACTGCAAACAAAGCAGCGATCGCTCACTGGGTGTGGCGTTGTGGCTGGGAAGCCAACCGGGGATTCCGTTTGGCTTCCCAAAAGTCGCGGCTACCAAGGAGGGAACGTGTGTTCTCTCCCCAAGCAAAGTGGTGGTCCAGTCCCACGCTGGGACCGCCAGTTTGCTTGGGGAGGGAGGGTGCTTTCTCTCCCCAAGCAAACTGGATTGACCCCCTGTTCCCTTTAACAGGGCTTTTTTAAAACATTGTGCAATCAATGCATCCCACAACATTAAAAACTGGATAATGTTAAAATTTGTGGAACCAAGACTCAACGTTATCCGAGGTACTAGTGTATTTTGAAATGCCATTGATCTTACTAGAAATTCTGGAATAAGATCTGAGAACTCTTTTCCAGTATACTTTCCGGCCTAAAACCACCAAGGAAGAAGAATTTTGTCTTGTATACCCAGTATCTGATATCTTAAGGGCTCCCTTAGGGATGTTTAAACTCCTCCTATAAAGCTGAGAGACATTTTTTTTTCATTTAAACATTTCCCTCTCTTGACCTCTCTCATATGGTCTCCTTGTTTGTACAGAGAATCAGCTGTGGAGTTTTTTTTGATCCTGGCTAAGTAGATGGCAACAGATTACTGTAAACCAGAAGCTATCTTAGACTATAGGGCACAATCTGCCTGGGATGATTCTTGAGAAAAAGATTTGGATTTAGTCAATAAACCTAACCTTTGCCAAGTCTGGATAAATTTTAGCACCCTCCTCTCTGCATTAAAAATGGTAAAATGAATGCACATTTCTCTATGATTTGCTAACATAATGCTCCATACCTATCACTAATCATTAAGCTTTCTATGTGTTCCCTACATCTTAGGAATTAGGACTAACCCCTCAATGGCTGCTTTGTTTAGTGTGCACTGCAACTTGGAAAACATGTTGCAAATATCCTATTAAAACCCCCCACAAGTAGTCTCAATATACAATGCAAAGGTACCACTTGTTATCTAGTTGGAACAGTTGTTGCTTCAAGGATTCCATTTTGCTTCCCAGTTCTCTTTTCAATTTGACAGCTCTCTCTTCAGCATCTTGCCTGGCTTTTTCTGCATGTTGCAGTCTAAAAACAGACATATATAAACACACTAGTCATTATGTCAAAGTACTACTCATTTTGCATCTTTACTGAAATCATCCCAAACAGATTCTCTATGTACACTAATGCCATAGGTTAATGCAAGCGCATTAACCTTCTCAACCCTCTGGCTCATAGATGTCTTAGGAATATTTTTCTACTCAGATCTTATATTCATTCTGGTCGTTCTCAGAGGTTCAGGCTAGGAAGTTTTTGTTCTTAGCTTCTGACAACGTAGGGACAACATGAGGGGACTGTTGGAGCAGCCTTTCCCACAGCTTCTCAGTGTTGGGAGACAAATTGCAAAACAAAGGCAGGCTTTGTTGTTGTTCAGTTGCACAGTCCATGGGCCACTGTCCGCCAGGCACTTGTGTCCTCCACCATCCTCCTCAGCCCGCCCAGCTCTGTGCCCATTGCATCTACGATACCATCTCGCCATCTCATTTTGGGCCGCCCCTTCTTCTTTTGCCCTCCACCTTTCCCAGCATCAAGACTTTCTCAAGTGTAAAATGATACATGTTGTGGAGAAATTAGGCAAAGAAAAGGCTTTTTTGCTGGCACATAATATACTATGTCAGGGATTTTCAACCTGTGGCCTGCGGGTCACATGCAGCCAATGGCACCATTTGATATGCTACCCCCCTGCCTCCACACCAGGAAGTGCCATGTGGCGGAGGAAGGACAAAATGGCCGTCCGGCCTCCGAAGCTGTCTAAGGGAGTGTGACCCGGCCCTCGGCTCAAAAAGGTTGGTAACTCCTGTACTATGTGATCCTCCACTAAATGTTTATAAATAGGAGGTTCACAAAGCAGAAGCTTCATCATATAGTGAAACATAGAATTTACTGCCATACAATGTTACAATGGCTGCCAATTTAGACAGCTTTAAAATGGGTCAAATAAGTCTAAGGAGGCTCAGACCATCCAGAGCTATGGCTATGTATCACTGCTGGTATTGGGGGCTGAGTGCTCCTCTACCTTTTGTCATGAACTCAGAATAGAAAGGAGTTTTCACTGATGACTTGCTGTTGGGCTTTTACAGGCAGCAGGCTGGAGGTGGTGTGAAATGAATGTGGGAGTGGAAAGGGCTTTTCTCTCTGTTCCAGCACGGGCTTTCCAATGCTTAAGGCCAACCTGCCCTTCAGAAAGGTAGAATTAAAACGCAGAACAGCAACCCACGCCAACCTGGATTAGTATTCTGAGAGAAGGTCACTGTTCTGTATTCAAGTGCTATACTGTATATTCTTGTGCATACTACCATTTGATGCTCCTTCCCCTTCTCTCATCCAAATTCAGTTCAAGTTATCCAAGCCCTGAATAATTTTCTTTCCTGTCTTTCCATTTTCATCTTTTCCTCTAATACAGGGGTAGGCAACCTCTGGCCCGTGGTGCCAAGTAATCCTGCCCCTACTGCCATTGCTCATAAATGGCAGCAGGAGGAGAACTTCCAGTCTGGTCCACTCAACTGTCTGAGGGAGTGTGACCCAGCCCCTGACTTAAAAAGGTTGGCAACTCCTGCTTTAATAGCTGCCTTTTCCACATCAAATGCTGCATCTAAAACACTAGCAAATGCAGCAGGTTGTCCCTTGGTGTGTAGATTGTGATCTTCCCCAAGAAATTTCCATCCGTTCATTTCCCCTAGCTGGGCAGAAGATAAGGTGAAAGGGATCCAATGGACCCTCCACACACACACAGCTTGTCATTAGCTCAGATGCTGCAAGGCACTCTCGGACATTTGTCTTGTCCAGACAAGTCTGCCCATGTTTTGTAAGTTCAATAGGTATATTGCAGTCTTTTGTTTAGGGTAGAAACACACATGGAAGAGAATAGAAATGTATTTAGAAGAATCACAGACATAAGAAATGGGAATAGGGAAGCAAATCAGGGAGGGCTTAAGCTAGAAATAATGTTGTAATGAAACTGGTCTGGAGTTTGAAGCATTAGATCAGGGGCGCCCAAACTTTTCGGGCTGCAGGCCAGTCATGTGGTTCAGGGGGCCCGTACGGGTGCATTTTACTTCTGCTTCTGGGAGCGATGAGGGTGCTGTGGGCTGGATGAATTGGCACCATGGGCCAGATCCAGCCCCCTGGTTGTAGTTTGGGCACCATTGCATTAGAGCATTGGGTAACTAATAAAGTGACAGGTTGGGTTAGGCTTGTGGCTAGAATTACCTCTCCTCCATTTGCTTCACAGAAGACATCATTTGATCCGTCCTGCCTTCAAAGGATGATATTGTGTCTTTTTTCTGTTGCAATGAGCTCTCTGAATTCTGGAGAGAAAGAATTCAAGCAGCTCATTTCATGCTAATCATTCAGTCTTCAAAGCCAAATGCACTTAAGGGCAACATTTTATTAGAATCTATTAGAAAACATTTCAAGAGGAATATTTGTTTTGAAACTCCCCCCCCCCCAAACAACAACAACAAAAAGACAGGAATGATATTGCAGCACTGATCTGGAGTGGCAAACCTCAAGGGTAGTGGCCTAGCATTGGAGCCAGACAGCAAGTTAAAACTTTGACTGGTCTGATAAGACACATAGATTTCCCCCCAGAAATCACTTCTGTATCTGTGGAAAGGGTGTCTAACAAAATAATGTGCCCAACAGGTTATATATCTACAGTGGACTACCATTAATAGAGAAAGTCCATGGAAGAGATTAGGCAGTAGAGACAGAGAGCAGGCATGGATATGGGGCTCATGCCTCCACAAACGTGGTCTTCAAAGCCAGGAATGAATGTTGCAATCCTTCTCTGTGCTGTTTCTCCCCTGCCCACACATCAGCTTCAAAGTCATCTTGGTTTGCTCAAACCAGGATTTTCACTATCCTCCCACACAGGAAACTCTGATTACAGTTGTGATCCTGTTTAACAGTCTGACTACCAAGGCAATGTTAAACCAGATTTACCGGCTTTGGATGGAATGGGAACTTGGGTCTAAACAAACCAGGACAATCAATCTCATTATCATCTCATTATTTTAGAATGGCTATTGAAGTTTGGAACATGGTTTCTAAATTAGTCTATGATTTTAGAATTGAATGGGATATACTGGATCCAAGCTTCTATTTAATGATCAGCATATTGGACAGGTCACCAATTTACGCAGTAAGATTTATTAATACAGTATGTCTATATTCCTCCTTTCCTCCAGTGAATGTAAGGCAGTTTTCATGGCTCTCATCCCCACTTTAGGCTTGTAACAACCCTATGAGGGCCTGAATCTGGATCTCTCAAATCCCAGTTCCAATGCTTACACCAGCACAACATATACTGGCTCTTCACCATATACTAAGCTAACAATTACAAGGCACTGGTACTGTACAGTGTCCTTTAAGTCACACACCTGAGATTTATTAAACATCTGCAAATTGATGGCTTTAAGTTCTTCCAGCTGTTGACGAAGGGCAACCAAAGTGTCCTGTTTTTCATGAGTATCTTTCTCCAAGAGTTTCATGGCAATTTCCATTTCTGTTTTCATTCCAATCTGTAGTTCTAGCTCGTTTTCAAGCTCCTTCAAAATCATAATACAAAGCAGCATAAATAAAACATTTCTCCTATTCAAAACACAAGTCATGCACTAAAAGGGAACCAAATGACAGAACAAGAAAGTATTATCTTTTTAAAAAGGAGGCTCTGAAATTATTCCAGAGATATTTCCTCAATGGTGGTTGGAAGGGAACTAAAGATTCACCACAGGGTGGGTGGAGAATGTGTAACAGAGTAGGCATCAATCTAATTGATGTTTAGGCTCTGGAATGTTTATTTTATTTATTTATTTTACTTACATTTATACCCCACCCTTTTGGTGCAAGCACCACACAGGGCGGTTCTCTCTCTCTCTCTCTGTGTGTGTGTGTGTGTGTGTGTGAGAGAGAGAGAGAGAGAGAGAGAGAGAGAGAGAGAGAGAGGGAGGGAGGGAGAGAGAGAGTGAATGAGACACAAGGAACAAAGCCAGGTGGCATACAAAAATCAAAACCATAAGCAACATTCATATTATAACACTATCCACAGAGTAAAAGGAGGTAATATCAATTTTAAAAGTCCAAGGTCAACATCGCACTGTTCTAATGATCTTCAAAGGCTTGTTGACATAGGTGGGTTTAAAGTAATTCTTGGAATATTAACAAGGTCAGAGCTGTTCTAATCTCTGCTGGTAATTCATTCCAGAGGATGGGGGCTATGGCGGAGAAAGCTCTTGATATACTTACTGCTTCTTTCCCCTCTCTAGGTATGACCACTCAGAGCTTCCACACCTGGGTGCTTCGGGTATAACTCCCGAGGAAGAGGTGCCCCCCCCCCAATAGCTTGTTCCAGGGGATCTCCACACAGATGCAGAAAAAAGCCACAAAGGTGACTGACAGAGACCAAGAAGTAGCAACAGCAGCTGGCATGTGAATACCACTTGACACTGTGTGAGACTTTGTACACTATATCCCAATGGCTTCTACTAATTCCTCAATCTGTGTGGAAACGTTTGCTTCAGCATTCACTGAGGAAACCCAGCGACTATTTCCATTTCTCTTTCCCCCACTTCCTGAGTTCAGGTGCTCATAGATCTTACCCATTTTACAGGCTTGAAGCTCTATGGGCTGAGACTGAATGTGAAAACACAAGTGTTCAATTCATGTTGATGAAATACGGAATCTTACCTTTCGGATTCTTTTTTCCTCTTTCAGTTGCTTCCAGACATCACTATACATTTCATCTAGGCCCTGCCGTGACTGCTTATATGTTTCCAACTCAACTTTAGTATCCTCTTTCGTGACCTAGAAAAGAAAGTACAGTAATACCCCGTATAACGTGAGTACCGTATAGCATGAAAACCGCATAACGTTACAAGATTTTCGGAAAAATCTTGTATCGAATAACGTGATTTTTAACGTTATACGATACAGTCATTCTTAGCAGCAGGGCGGCTGGAAAGCTGACGGGGGGCTCCCCCATCGGCTTACCCAGCCACCCCACAGCTGCGGAGGCATGGGCGGGTGGCTAGGGAAGCCGACAGGGAGTCCCCGTCAGCTTCCCCAGCCACCATGCAGCTGTAGATCGGGTCCTCTGATCTCTCTGGAGGTGTTTCTGGGCTTCCCCGACGTCCTGAGCCAGTGCAGCAAGCCAGAATGTCAGAGTTCGAATCCTGACATTCTGGCTTGCTGCACTGGCTCAGGACGTCGGGGAAGCCCAGAAACACCTTGGATCGGGTCCCCACACCTCCCTGGACCCAGCGGGGGGGTCAGAAACCCCAAAATTGGTAAAAAAAACGGACTTTTTTTTTACCAATTTTGGGGTCTCTGACCCCCCCGCCGGGTCCAGGGAGGTGTGGGGACCCGCTCCAAGCTGTTTCCAAAGTTCTCCCACCTCCCTGGAGGCTGCAGCAAGGCAAAATGTCAGGATTCGAATCCCGACATTCTGGCTTGCTGCAGCCTAAAAGAGGGTGGGGGAAGTTCAAAATTAGCGCGCATCGGGTCTCCCGACCTCCCTAGAGCTGATGCGCGCTAATTTTGAACTTCCCCCACCCTCTTTTATGCTGCAGGAAGCGAGAACGTCGGGATTCGAATCCTGACATTTTGCCTTGCTGCAGCCTCCAGGGAGGTGGGAGAACTTTGGAAACAGCTTGGAGCGGGTCCCCACACCTCCCTGGACCCGGTGGGGGGGGGGTCAGAGGCCCCAAAATTGGTAAAATTGGTAAAACTCTGACATTCTGGCTTGCTGCACTAGCTCAGGACGTCGGGGAAGCCCAGAAACACCTTGGATCAGGTCTGCCCACCTCCCTGGACCCAGCCGGGGGGGGGGGGTCAGAAACCCCAAAATTGGTAAAAAAAAAACCGGACGTTTTTTTTACCAATTTTGGGGTCTCTGACCCCCCCCCCCGCCGGGTCCAGGGAGGTGGGCAGACACGATCCAAGCTGTTTCCAAAGTTCCCCCACCTCCCTGGAGGCAGCAGCAAGCCAAAATGTCAGGATTCAAATCCCGATGTTCTCGCTTCCTGCAGCCTCCAGGGAAACAGGGCTTTTTTTAACATTGTGTGTTCAATGTATCGCACAATGTTAAAAACCGAATAACGACGGGACTTGTGGAACCAAGTCATAACGTTATTCGGGGTACTAGTGTAGTTTGAGACATCTAGTTGCTAGTAGACCAAAGGAGAGAAGTTCCTGCAAGACAAGTTATGGCTAGTTAAAGATTGTTTTTAGACCTACAGACAGCCCTGACAATAAAGAAGATATATCTCTAAAATGGGTAAAAGGACTGATTTCAATTTCAGAAAGGAGTGTGATTAGTTTGCTCTTCATGCAACATCTCTCAAATTGTACCCTAGCCAGAACGTTCGATAATTAATTTTTATTGGACTACAGCTCCGTGAATCCAAGAATTCATTATTCTCACAGCTGGTGTCCATTTAAAAGTCACATTTCTAAATTCTGTGCATAGAACAAAGGAATTCTAGACTGAAGAACAGTGTTTACAGACTAAAGGGTGAGCTGAAGAATACAGCTTCTTGCTTCACCAGCAAAGGGTTGGCCAAGCACCAGCCATGGGGAGGCAGAAATAAATGATGATTTTTACCTCCCTCCACCTCCACTGCCAACTCTTCATGATTCAACCTACGATCTCCTTATTAGCAGAATCTATCATACTGCTGTTGTTTCCTTTCTTCCTCCCCTGCACTGATTTTTATATCCAATTTTAATACATTTTTGCATAAAGTATTCAGTGGGTTTCTTTGCTTTTGAAGGAAATAGCAGTTAGAAAATAAACACATCAAATGGTCTGAGCCAGCCTCATGCATATTGATCCTGTAGTAGAAATTGTATTGTGTAATATATCAGACCTCAACGTGTTTTTCACTCCGTTCACGGATTAGTTCATTTTCTTTCTTCAGCTCCTTCTGTTCTTCCTGAAGGGCCCCAATTCGATCTCTTGCTGCTGCCAACTAGCAAAAGGGAAACACAGAAAAAGAACAGAGGAAATGACCATATATCTGGAATAATATAAAAATGTGCCGTTCAACTGGACCACAAAATTAAGACTTCATAACATAGCTCCAGGGTAGACATACACAGTAGTTTCATTATTCTAACACAGACACTGCTTGTGGTGGGGGCTTTTCCAGATGACGATGCTACCAATTAAAAATCTCTATGTAGTTATTCCTTCTCTCCATAACAGTTGTTTGCTTGCCTCCTCTCAGCAGCACTGAGGTTACAAGTAGAAAATGACATCTGGATTGTTGTAAAATTTGGTGAATAAGTCAGGGCAACTGTAAAGTCCTTGCCCAAAGGTACCCTTGTTTTACTTTTAAATAAAAGCATGATTTCCCCTCACCCCCAGAAAGACAACACAAATGGTAAAACTTTTCAGTCTTCAAATAATTACAAGAAGCATAACTCAGTGGCAGAACACAGACTCCACACACAAAACATTTCAAATCCAGTCCTGGCGACTCCTGGGGTAGCAACACAGACACATGAGCCTTAGACATATTCTTTTTAGACCACAACAACAAGAAACCATCAATGAGAGATGGCTGAGGGTTGGCCATGCTGGCTGAAGAATCCTGTGAGGTGAAGCCCCACATCCCAAATAAAACAAAATCCTCCTCCCAATTTGCTTGAAATCTTGGAGAGCTGCTGCTGGTCAGTGTAGACCACGGATGCCCAAACCTTTTGGGCCACAGGCCGGTCATAGTGATTCAGTGGGCTGGTCATGTGGTTCAGTGGGCCAGTCTCATGGTTCCTCCCACCGGAAGTAAAACCCACCTTGCAATCTGTTTTGCAACAGGATGAGATAGATTTTAGGCTGTCATTTTCTCTGCTTAAACCAGGGGTACCCAAACTACGGCCTGCGGGCCGGATCCGCCTCAATGCCAATTCATCCAGCCCCCATCGCCCTTGTTGCTCCTGGCAGTGATGAGGGTGGTGAGGGCTAGATGAATTGGTGTTGGGGGCCAGATCTAGCCCATGGGCTGTAGTTTGGGCACCCCTGGTATAGACAAGACTGAGTTAAACAGATGGAGCTAGGTGGACCCATTGGGTGAGCCGTTATAAGAGCAATTTCACAAATTCAATAGCTCTTCAAGTGGAAGTTTAACTGACTAAAAGAGAATGGCATGACTTTTTTTTTACCACCATCTTTCTACCTGACCAATTCCATATAAGTTTTTAGAGCCCCACAGACCCTTTTGGCAGGACTCTGAATTTCAAGAAAACACCACAGATTTATAAAAGATGTGATGTAAACCAGAATGGTTAATTCTACAAACCTCTTCTTGGAGCTTTGAATTCGTTTTCTCTAAGCAATCTATCTTGGTCTGAAGATCTCCAACCGTGCAGCTGTGGCAAAAGATCACCAGTATCTTATTAACTGTAGCCAAGGCAACATCTGTTACACTTTAAATTGTATTTTAAATTACATGAAATTGATGGGGAAAAGTGGCAGACTGTAAGAAAGTATAATCAGAATATAAACTGAGAAAGGAAATCAGGGGGGTGTAGGCAAGATAGACAGACAGAGAGCAAGACAAAGTTGATAAAGCAGGGGTTCCCAACCTTTTCAAGCCTGGGGCCGGGTCATGCTCTTTCAGTCAGCTTCGAGGGCTGGACGGCCATTTTGCCCTGCCTGCACAATGGGTTGGCGGCAGCCATTTTGCCCCAGCAGCTTCAAACGGATGGCCATTTTGCTTCTCAAATGCCCTTGGAGGGGTGGAGGGCCACATGAAATGGTGCTGTGGGCCAGATCCGGCCCACAGGCCTCAGGTTGGGAACCCCTGTGATAAAGAATGATAGCTCCTCTGAAAGTACAGCGTTCTTCATATTAACATTTTATATACCCTAAGAGTAAAAAATGCATCAAGCACAAAATCTTACCTTAGATGCCGGTTAAGTTCTTCCACATAATGTTTCTGATCAAGCACAGCAGTTATCCCTCCATCTCTGGTTTAAAAATAAAAAAAGATTTTTCCAGAATGAGTAGTTCTTTCAAGGGCCACATTTTTAGTAGACACAGTTGTTATACAAGAAGCTTCATTTTCATTAAAATATTGGAAGTGCTCTTCCTTTATTTGAGACCAGTGTACTCTTAACAAGATTTGGTCCAGTTCAAAATAAGGGAGATGATTCACGCCAAGAAACTGCAATCAATTTAAGGGAACATTCTCACAAACAGGGTTAAATATGATTGTGAACAAAGCAGAAATAGCTATGTTTAAACAACTATAGTGAGAAAACTATTCAGTTACCAATACAAATATTCTTCGGTGAGGAGGGTGATAAATAAATAAATAAATAAATAAATAAATAAATAAATAAAATGTCACACTGATACATTAAGCTACTGATTTCCTTATATTATAAGTAATTTCTATTCTAAGTAACTCTAAGATTGCCTTTAAGAAAAAAATACAACCCCTTCCAAATTTGCAAATTAGTGAGGTAATAGTTGTGACCATTTACTTAAGGACAGAGCATTACATCATGAAGTAAGAAAACCTTTAGGTATATATTTTATTACACTAAATAACAACTTGAGAGTTGGGAAAGCATTAGGAAGGGAAAACAGAGAGAAGGAAAGAAGGTACCGAACCCTTCACCTGCCTACAATTTTCTCCCCTTCAACCTCTCCTGGGATTATAAATAATTTTCTTCCACCCAGGCTTTGGAGCCATCCACCCACTAAAGTGAAACTACTAGAAGTGTAAAAATATTCATTTGTCAAGGTTACATATAACTCTATTCTAAGTTGAGTGTTTGATTGTCACAGAGTACCCAGCTGATTTACTTAATAGAAAATATTAATAATGATTACTATTTAAAAGCTTAAATTTGTTACAACCTTACTAGAAAAAAATGTCAACTCAATGTAGTTCTACCATACCATTGCACCTGAGCTGCATTTGGATATAAAGATGAAACTGCACGGTCTCTGATCTCATCTTTTGGCAGTCACAAAAAGACTGGAAGCTTTGGCTCTGGCTTTAGTTTAAGTGTCAGATTGTGCATGGTCTGAATAACAAACTGTGATCAGTCTATGGCTAGCTGAAACTAGCCACATAAACTATGTTGGTAATTTAGCACATTTCCACAAACCATTAAACAGTTTGCCATGAACAATATGGCAAACTGAAGTGACTCTAAAATGAAAGTAAGAGCTTTCAAAATTATTTCAGTCACAGCCAAGGAGTAGAGGTGGTGTAATGGTTTCCACCCAGACTCACTCTGGCTTCTTCTCATTGCATTGAACCACACTTCAGCATTATACGTGGATCCAGAAAGACACTCCTACAAACAGAAGGGCTTCTCCAGTTTGTAGAAGCGTTGGTGATCTACCAGAGGTCCCCACCCTCAAGATGAGGAGAGGAGGCAATTTTTACCATTTTGCCACTTCCAATGTTTCCTCAGAAAATCTGCTGTATGACCTGAGAGGGCACTATCAGTTTTGGCTACAGGAGCTAGACACACAGAAGGTATCTCCAGAAAAAATGGCTCCCAGTCCAACACTGAGAAATTACATGCTAAGTAATTGTTACAACTGTCTTCGTTGTATAATTATCTGCATATGCAGAGTTTCTCAGTAGGTGATTTGGGTTCTCCTCTTAGCACAGTATTAGGTCATTTTGTCCCATATAGCTTAACAAGACTTAGGGAGAGGATAAGAGGCAGAGATGCTTGTTGTTAAATGAAATTGGAGTAAGACTGAAAGACCAGAGGGCACTGAATCCTGGCATCAGGAATTACAATGCCAGAACTGCCATGTATGATATTCTAAACATATATTATTTTCTCTTATTCTTTTGAAAATGTCCATTCAGATTCCATTGTTTTTCCTGAGATAGCTGTAAAGGGCTATTTTCTGTTAAATACTAATTAACAGAAAATCAACAACACATACTCTTTGCCTGTGTCACTGTCTTGTGTATCCTTAAGGTACAGGGAAAAATCAATCACAGCAACCTGAAAAGAAAAAGAAAGGTTTACTGTACAAACTAATTAAGCTAATAATAAAGTGGTACATGTCCTGATACAGTTAGCTATTCTTTACTTATTTTCATACTCCCTTTCATGCTGAAATAAATGCAATTAAAATAGGGGTGGGGTTGGGGAGAATTAATGCAACTGTGTGCTTGTCTTCTTGGGCAAGTACTATTATTGGAACCCCTCTATAAGGCCAATTGATTTTTGCACCCTCCAACTGACGCAAAAACCCTGGATCTCTTTCTCTCTCCAATTCAAACTACTGTACTGAACATTTAGCAAGCTGTGTTCTCCTTTGTTTTCCCTCCTCACCTCAGGAGTTTTCCCAAGTAACTTTTACTAGATTTATTAAGATGTTGCAAAGCCCTCCAGATCACTGAATGAGTCTAGGGGTATGGCAGAGTGAAGTAAAAGCAAAATCTTTTTGGAAAGTAATGTTCATTATCTAGCTTATCTGCATCTTAGAACTTAAGAATTCTTCTTCATCTTCCGTGTCTAGGCCAGACGTGAAATTGCCAAAATTAAGGCTCCCTTTGGTGAGTTCATTCTGCAGTTATATCCACCAGACCTAGTGTGAATGGGCAACACATGGTTGCCAGTATCAGGGTACGCCCAATAGTATATCTTTTTACCATGTTAACTTAGATAGTATAAATGAGAACTAGAATTTCAGTTGCAGATAAGGTTGGAATTCCAGCCTTTATCAAACAAATACAATTGTCCTTTGACTGCCAATTGCTTTAATGAGAGAGAGGCTTCACCTGGGTATCCAAATCTTCTCCTTTTAAGCAGAGATTTGCGTCGATCACATTCAGCCCCACAAGCAGGCCGACAATCACAGCTCCTTCCTCTTCCATCATCAAGGCACCAGGCTCATAAAATTCACTAACAAAAAGACACAATTTATTCAGGAGACTATTTGATCATCCACCGCAGTGGAAGGCCTACTTGAGGCCAATTTAGTAAGTATTATATATGTCTCTTGCTGACTTTATAGCCCAAATGCAAATGGTGGCTTGGATCCAGCACAAGCCTCTTCCAAAGACAAGAGCTCCCTCCAACAAATTTTCTGCTGTCTGGATAGGAGTGCATACATATATTCCTCAAATCCTATCTCCCTCAGGGTCCCCCCAGAATCTGTTCCAGGGTCTGGGGGAAATCATCGTGGATGGCAAATGAGATGGCGGCGGCAGCAGGAATTAGGCAAGTTATCTTTGTTCTACCAGCAACTGTGTTCTGAGCAGACCTCCATTTCAGTAAACTCCTACTGGCAGAATGAAATGCTGGATGCAAACCAATTTTTTAAAACAATTCCCTTCCTGTTCTCAGAAAGAGTAAGGATTAAAACATCAAAAGATACCTCAACAAATGTTTGTGGTCCAAGAGAACCTTCAGGTAATCCGCCAGCTTCTTTTGCATCACAGCAAGATAAAGCCAAGCTCTGCCTCTTCCTAGCGGTGTCCTAGAAGTACACAAAACACCAGTTACTAAGCAACTCAAATCACGTCCGATTACTTAAAATACAGAAGGAATCAGAATACTTTTATGATAGCCTTAACACAAGATTGATTTATTACAAGTGTTTGTATCTAGCAGGAGATAACTGCTTATTGGAAGAGTGGGGAAAATCAGTTAAATATTCAAAACCAAATGTTTCTTTTCTAAAGCACAGTGTCTTTCCTTTTCTTCATTGATTGGTTGACTAAATTAGCTAGTAAATACCTCATTACAGACCATTTCAAAAGAATACCCAATATCAATAGTTTAGAAAATATGGATTGACAGTGTATCACTAAGAAAATCATATAAGCAGAATGGCTATTTCTGGCACATGTATTCAGAAACACAATTACTGGCTGGTGTCCTTTTGAGTAGGTCTGCCTGTTCAGAGGGAGTGATGCCACTGACAGATTTTCACCGATTAAAGAGTTCCCTTTTTTAAACAATTGTGTGTGTTATTTTGTATGTGTTAATTGCATGCATTTCAAAAATAGAAAAGAAACTCTTTCCTGCAAATTAATCTGTTGCCGCCAGTAACATCTTCTTGTGCAGGTGGAGTTACACAACAGAATATTAGTTGACAGTTCAGTGTAATTTTTTGCTTCACAGGTGCTTCAATATGTCCTAATGACAGCTGACTGGAAAAGTTCAGGAAACTTAGTGAATCTTTGCTCTAAATTAGGCTGTCATTAAATATTGTACAGTAATAACCTGCATAACATTAAAGGTTGGTTCCACGAGACTTAACGTTGTGCCATTTTTGACGTTGTGCGATACTGTACATGTACAAAATTGCTGCCCCAATGGACTCCCTCCCCGGCCCATGGGAAGTGGGAGCAGCTGGGGGGAAGTTTGCAGCAGTGCGGGGGTGCTGGAATTATTGTTTAATGTACAGTAATACCCTGCATAACATGTGCACCGCACATTAAGAAATATGAGAACAAATTTTCACTGCACAACGTTAAGTTAACATTGTGCGATACATCGTGTTTTTCCTCAGATTGCTTTGCATCTGGGTGGGCAGGGAAGGAGTCCGTCAGCGGTGGGGTCCGCAGCAGCAGCTGCTCCCACTTCCCACCAGCTGGCTGGGCAGGGGAAGGAGTCCATTGGCAGTGGTGATTTTGAGGCTGCCAACACTGCTGCCACTGCTGGACTCCCTCCCCAGCCTGGCCAGCTGGTGTGAAGGGGGAGCAGCTGCGAACCCTGTCGCCAATGGACTCCTTCCCTGCCCTCCCAGATGCAAAGCAATCTGAAGAAAAACATGATGTATCGCACAACGTTAACTTAACGTTGTGTGGTGCAAGTTTGTTCTCAGATTTCTTAACATTGTGCGGTGCACACGTTATGCAGGGTATTACTGTACATTAAACAGTAATTCCAGCAACTCCCCATAAACATATAAATCTGAGGTTATTTCATTATTGGTTAAACAAACAAATCAGCTCATAAAACATTATAATGCCATGTAATTATTGTAAAGTGTTATAGTCTCATTTCTTTCAATATTTCTACCCTTAGTAACCCCACCATGAATTTACTTCAACTCACTTTAACTCTGGCAGATTTCTGACACTTGTTGCTAAATCTGATGCTTCAGGACAAAGTTTCTCCACGAGTTCTAAAGGTCCAAAGAATGATTTGTGATGTCCAATAAAACTTTTCTTAGCTAGGCAGCAGAAGAGGTAACACAATAAATATTATTTTAATTCCATTCACTAAGTGAATGTCTAAACACAGAACAAGGAGAATTAGGCTGGAATTCCTGAACAGAAAGTGAAAAGGGATCTCAACGAAAACAAAAAAATACCAGAAAAGCATCCATCATCTCGGTGTTTATTAACAGCCCATCCAATATATGGTGTGGGAAGAGGGAAGAATCCTTCATGGGGAAACTTGAATAAATGCTCAAGATTAAGCAGATCCTTTAATGAACACAGGCACTTTGAGTTTACAGATTGATATAGTTTTGTTAATCCTACATAAATTTACAAGCAATGGAAGATGCTTCTGTGATGACACAGATTTGGTTGCAATTCAGTATTAGGATCTTTCATAACTCCTGTGGAGGCTGCAATCCTGAGCACACATACCTCTGACTTGGCATCACTAAACACAGTGGATTTACTTCCAAGTAAACATATGTAAGATATAAAGATACTATTGTTACAGGGCCATTTTTGGAGGACTGTTGCAGCCTTAATTATGCTCACATATGCATCTAAGAAAGAATGTTCAACAGCATTTGAGAATCTCATTATGCAATTCTAAACTGCTGCATGTTGACCATATAGCATTGTAGAACAATGTCCACTAGCTGTCCCAGTGGTCTGGTTATTAATTTATTTTAACGACACTTCAGTTTTATATTGCGGCATAAGAAATGAGTCCTGTTATTAATTGCAGCTTTAAAAACATAACTCCTCTGTTTCACAGTCATAACCTCTCTGCTTTAAACCTTTTATTATAACAAAACATTAAAAAAATACAAAACTGAGATACAACCTTTCAATCCTAACCAATTAAAGGCAGATACATAAATGGGTGGGACAGTAAAAACCACACAAAAGCAACAATTGGTGTTCAAAGCAAACTCACTTTTCAGTCCATGCTTGAGACAATGCTCCATTACCACAAAGAATTGTTGCAGAGGAGGGAAGTCAGAATCAAGAGTCCGGCCCAAACTCAGCGCCGACTGGATTAAAACTTTAACGCTCAGCTTCATCATGTTCATGAGATTTGAACGTTCCTCCATGGTTTGGTATTTGGTTGCTGAACATATAAAGACAAGACAGACATATGTATATGAAAAAAGAATCGAAATACTGTAGATTGTCTAGGTTTAGTCTCAAACTACCTATCCCCACAAACAACACACTTATTTCTGACATGATAAACCGCAAGGAAGGTTCTAGGGACAGGAGGGAGGAATACTCACTGAAACAAGGGAATGATGCAAGAGTTGTTTAGTTCACATCCAAGTTCAGTTCAAATACAGTACAGTACATTTATTCAGATGACTTGTTTACTAGTCAAGCATGCACAAAATGTAATACTTTGATTATGCAGTCCATGCATGGCTTCAGAACCAAGCGGCTGTCATCATGGAGCTTCCGCTGACGACCAGCCTTTCCCGCCCCCCCCCCCCCCCCCCAATAACTATCCACACATGCAGGGAAGGCTCTCTCCTGCTCTCAGTAAAAGGACCAGATAAACATCCATGCTGCCACATCTTAATCCTATTTCACAGTCTCTAGGGAATGAAAGCCATCTGCTGTGTTCTGCCAATACATGCAGACTTTCTGGATGGGGATGAGACAGACGGGTCCGTAAGCTTCACATTACTCCAAGGAGAAGACAAGGTGGAACAAGGACAATCAGAAAGACCAAGTGCCCCAGAAAAAGAGCAGGGCGGAGTACCTGGTCCGGCTCACAGCATGGTTTCCCTTCCTTTAGGAACCTCCTGCTCTCTGTGGGTCACATTAAAAAACACACACACACACGTTTTGACTAGGTCAGTATGGATCAACTTTCCGGGCGGGGATGCCTTAGGGCAGCCCATCTCCCCAGCCCCGCACTCACGCAACACCTGCCAAAACACGACTCCTCATCAAGCCCTCCCCACCTGCCCCACTGGGTTCTCACCTTCACCTGCGTTACCACAGCAACACTTCCCTCCCACCTGTAAGAGAGGCCCCTCATTGGATAGGAGCACCCCAGCCTCTCAAGGCTCACGTCCTGCAAACCAATTAGAAGACAGGCGTGTTCCACCCAGGCCTTCTGGATGGGCCACATTCACGAATCCCCTTTCTTCCCACCGTTCTGACCGGGGAGCAAAATGACTTCGGTCCCGACTCCCGCTCCGACCTCGGTTCTCATTGGGCAGGGAGTCAAAACAGCTTGAACAAATCGGCGCGACATTGTCAACAAGGGGCGGGAGAAGAGTGGCTCCGGGCGGCGCCATTTTATCGGGTTGCTCTTTCTGCTCCGGCTTAATTACCACGGAATACCAGAAGAGTGACCAACCTCATCCCCCCCCCCTTGTGTATTGGGCTTTTTCCGGTCCTCACCAAACACCATTTTAAAATAATTCATTTGTTCTGTTTCTTTTTCGCAGGCGCACAAACATACTCATTGGGACACAGTTACTTAAATGTTAGCTTGGGTTGCTCAGCGATAGCAATTAGCAATTCTACTTAGTGCACTCTCTGGGCGGTTCACAAGGTAATTAACATTTAGCCCCAACATGCTGGGAACTCATTTGATCAAACTCGGAAGGATGGAAGAGGCTGAGTCAACCTTTGAGCCTATTGGGGTTTGAACTCAGATCGTGAGCAGAGTTTTGGCTTAAACACTCTGCAAGAGGTTCAACCAGTTATATGTCAAAAACCGGTCAGGTAACACCAGTGGTGGGATGTCAAAATTTTTACTACCCCACCGTGATGTCATCACAGTGTGGGTGGAGCTAATGTCATGATGTCATAAGATGGGTAGAGCCAAAGGGAAAAAATAATAAAATAAAATAAAAATAAGCACACACACACACACACCCCTCAACCCACCCACCCACCCACAACACAAGGACAGCAAGGAGGCCGTGCAGATGTGCCAAGCACTGTAGGCATGCATGCACACCAAGTGAAAAGGTAAGCCCCAAAAGTGGTTCCCCCCAAAAGCTGCTACCGGTTCTCCGGGACACTGGGAAAAGTTACTACCGGTTCTGGCGAACTGGTGAGAACCTGTTACATCCCATCACTGGGTAACACTCAGCAGTAGGTGCAATCAATCAAACGGATCGGAAAGCCCATTCTCCCGTATGTGCAGTTATATATCCTGGTATATTTCAACAGGTGAAATTTTCCTATTACTGTATCCTGAGGTGGGGGTGAAGAAAACACTTGAATATACAGTATCTACTTCAGCTACTGAAAGCTGCTAGATGAAAAAGGACATGTGGACACCATCAGATGGCCAATATAAAAATCAAATAGTCTGTATAATTGGAAGCAGGAAACGGAGAAGCTATACTCTGCAAAAACAAAACCAGGAGCAGATTGTGGTAGTGATCATAAACAGTTGATATCCAATATTAGTAAAGCTCTGAGAGAATCCTTGTGCAAAATTTTAATTTAAACATTTCTGATGAATTTAAAATCCACATAAAGAACATATTTATTAAACTCAATTATGAACCAGGTGAATGGTGAAATGAAATAAGAGATATTAATAGGGAAGAATGTAAAAAGACAATTCCTGTAGTAAAGAAAACCTTAGAAGAAACACTTTGAAGGACAGATGAAAAGTAAAAAGTGAAAGAAGTAGAAACAAAAACCACTGGACACCCAATACAGAGATCATCCATACTCTTGTATTTCTGATCACAATGTATGGGTTGGAAAGCTAGACACTAACCTCAGCGGATATTCCAGACTGCCAGAAAGATGAAACAAATGAGCCCTAGATCAAACCAAGCCTAACTATTTCTGAAAACAAAAATAAGAAAATAAGGGTATAATACTTTTGGCCAAACCATGAGAAGACAAGGTTCTCCAGAAAATAATAATAATGATCAGAACAGTTGAAGCTATGCATATAGTGACATGATGCTTCAAACCTACACCAGTTGAGAAAATATACCTTCTTATTGGTATTACTCCACCTAAAACCAGGAGAGAAGTAGCAGCAGATGCTGTGAGAACCAAGCAAGAAAACAACCCTTGACACTCTGAACATTTATTATTATTATTATTATTATTATTATTATTATTATTATTATTATTATTATTATTATTATTATTATTATTATTATTATTATTATTATTATTATTATTATTATTATTATTATTATTATTAATGAGCCTCAAGTCTGCCAGCTCAGATCCAGGAAAAGCTTTATGGCAAGAACAAATATTCTTGAGGATACACAAGAGCAAAACCAAATTAAAAGATGGAGGAAGGAGCTCAGTTGGTAAGGAACAGAATTAAAGGAGGATATAGCTGAAGATCTCAACCTCCCCTACATAACCAGAAGGACCCTGAATAGGGTCAGGGTTGGAGTGCCTAAATCTAAGACCAGCATGCTAAAGTTGGAGACTGCTGGCAGACAACAACACACTGTGAATCTGGAGACAGAATCCAGCTCATTTACAGGTCTGCTGATTACTGCCAGAAATGCACAGATGAGGACAAGTTAGACCAATGACAAAGCTAAAAAAGTGGCTTCATTTTGGCAGTCCAGGGTTTGATCGGGACATGAAAAAAAAAGGAAGACGCTTGAAAATACAGTATCTATTGAAGGAGCAATTCAGGTATGTTGCCATTTCAGACACTAACATTATGATACTTAAAGGGAACTACAGAATTCTTAAGATTCCCTGTGCAAAATGAAACACTAGTAATTTGGTTACTCTTCTCAAAAGCTGACTTATTTCTTCTAACAAAAAACATGCATTGCATGTCATTTGGAAGTGCAATGTATGGCTGGGTGTTCAGACAAAAAAGTGTGCTTTTTAACGGGTGGTACACAAGTGCTTATAAAATAGTTAAATAAACCTGCAAGTCTCAGTCATTCTAAACCCAATGTTAGTCCATCTATAGACCAATGACCAGTGTCCACAGATTCTCATGTATTTATATATGTTTATTTTAAATTTCATTGATGCATTACATTTCTGTTTTATTCACAGACTCAATATATACTGCACTTGAAAAACATTTTGAGTTTCAAGGCACTCACACAGGCACTTTGCATATACAGACAACTTATTAGATTTTTGCAGGAAGTGAAAAAAATTACAGCCAACATTTAGCACATTTATTTGGAAGAAAATCATTTTAGTTATGCTTATTCCCATGAGAAGATGGGCACAATCTTTGTGCACTCATATTAGGACTAGCCTTGCTGATCTCAGAGGTTACCATTTAAGTGTGCAGTCACAACATACATGCACAATGCCTCTCCCTTTCTCTCTCACATGAATACATGGTTTGATACAATATTCTTCAGACTTTGCATTAGTATTAGTGTATTATAAAAGAGCAGGGAGGGTGTACCATGCTGTATGGAGATTGGCAAAATAATTTCTGCATGTGGAACATACCACATATCTTACTTCCAGAATTCCTCTTGTGTGTATTGTTAGGACTACATGTGCTGAATTGAGTATGCCCCAAATCTGGTGAAACATCACATGCGCAAGCTCTAAGCCTTTGTGCTCTATTTGCAGAATGAGGCCACTTCATTAGCCAGATGCGGAGGAACAGCAGAGGCAGCCTCCAGCTGTTCCTCCTGAATTTATTGGCTTTTACATTCTTTTAGAGGACATAGCTCTGCCTTAAACTTAAAGCTGACCTTTGTCCTGTAAATTAATTTGCTACCCTCTGCTGAAGTGGAACATACTATTTTGTTGCCAGCAAAGTTCAAATGTCTAGCTGCCCTTTGTGATTGGTAAAGTGGTAATTTTTCAAAGCCCTAAAAGATGATGGAATCAAATTATTGCATTCTATATGCCATCAGATTTGGAAAACACAACAATGGCCACAGGATTGGAAAAGATCAGTATACGTTCCAATCTCCAAAAAGGGTAATGCCAAAGAATGTTCAAATTATCGAACAATTGCGCTCATCCCACACGCTAGCAAGGTGATACTCAAGATAATACAGGATAGACTGATAGACTGCAGCAGCACGTGGAGAGAGAATTACCAGAAGTGCATGCGGGGTTCAGAAGAGACAGGGGGACTAGAGACCACATTGCCAACATACCTTGGATCACGGAAAAAACAAAGGAATATCAGAAACAAGTCTACTTCTTTTTCATTGATTACACTAATGCCTTTGACTGTGTGGACCAAAACAAAATGTGGCAAGTAATTAAAGAGATGGGAATACCAGAGCACCTTATATACCTCATGAGAAATCTGTACATGAATCAAGAAGCAACAGTTAGGACAGAATATGGAAGGACAGAGTGGTTTGGAATAGGAAAAGGAGTAAGACAAGGCTGCATTTTGTCACCCTGCTTATTCAACTTATACACAGAACACATAATGCGCAATGCAGGGATGAAGGAATCACAATTTGGGATCAAAATTGCTGGGAGAAACAAACAATTTGAGATATGCAGATGAAACCACACTAATGGCAGAAAGTGAGGAGGACTTAAAAAAAAGATCCTGATTAGGTTGAAAGAAGAAAGTGCAAAAGCTGGCTTGAGACTCAATATCAAGAAAACCAAGATAATGGCAACAGGCCCTATCAGTCCCTGGAAAATAGATGGGGAAGAAGTAGAAGCAGTGACAGATTTTACTTTCTTAGGATCAAAGCTCACTGCAGATGGTGATTGCAGCCATGAAATCAAAAGGCGACTGATTCTTGGGAGGCAAGCGATAAGAAACCTGGGGAACATAGTGAAAAGTAGAGATATCACATTGCAAACAAAAATTCGTCTAGTCAAAGCAATGGTATTCCAGGTGGCAATGTATAGTTGTGAGACCTGGACCATAAGGAAAGCTGAGTGCAGAAGAATAGATGCCTTTGAGATGTGGTGTTGGAGGAGAATTTTGAGAGTCCCTTGGACAGCGAGGAGAACAAATAGGTCAATCTTAGAAGAAATCAACCCTGACTGCTCCTTAGAAGGTCAAATTGTAAAGATGAAGCTAAAGTACTTTGGACATCAAATGAAAAGAGAGGATTCGCTTGAGAAAGCCTTGATGCTGGGAAAGGTGGAAGACAAAAGAAGAAGGGGCGGCCAAAAATGAGATGGCTAGATGGTATTGTAGACACAATGGGCACAGAGCTGAGCGAGTTGAGGAGGATGGTGGAGGACAGAAGTGCCTGGCGGACAGTGGTCCATAGGGTCGCTAAGGGTCAGAATCATCTGTGCGACTGAACAACAACAAAAAGTGGTAACGGTGAGGAATAGAATTTTGTTCTTTGCCTCAAGTGGGAAAATATCTTCAGCCATCCCACACACTAAACTTTTTTTTATATTTAAGCTTATGTGCAATATGTTTACACTCATTAGCATTATTCAGAATTTGCATGTTTTTTAAGTTTAGTTACTTATTTTAGGGTAAATAACTTTATAGGAGATTTTTACCTATTTATGTTGCCTTCTTACATATTAATTCATTGCCAACTCACAAGCAGAAGAAGTGTACTCATATATAAATGAACCTTAATTTCTTCAGAAATAGGTTATGAGCAAAAGAAGCCAATTTAAGTCCAGAGGTGGAAGAGATTAAAATAAGTCAGTTTTTTTTTTCAGGGAAGAGTCACATCCAAACAACACAGCCATCAACAAGAAAAATAAGTTTCACAAGAACTAGTATATTCAGACTACTATGTCTACATTAAAGTTTCCCAGACTATAATCCTTTATTTTCTAATCCTAGTCTCATCATCATCTCAATCATATGCAGAGTGCTATTTCTTTATCAGTGGTACCCACAGCCTGGAATTTTAGGGAATTGTTCCCAGGGGTGAAGATAACTTGTGCAAAGCAAGCAGGTTTCTGAATCTAGCCACTTTTCATTTTAGTCAGGTTCATAAAATATTAATAATTGTCTGCCATCAAGTCAACTCCAATATATGGTGACCCTTTTTAAGCTCAGTGGGTTATGTATCCAGCTACAGTGCCAGAGTGTGGGATTTTGATTCCTTACTGTGCTTCTCAGAAGCAAGCCCTATGGTTTAGGGTAGTGGTGGCGAATCTATGACACGCATGCCAGAGGTGGCACTCAGAGCCCTCTGTGGGCACCCATGCAGTTGCCCAGCACAGAGTTTACCCCACCCCTCTGCCCAATGGGAGAGTCTCCCCCTCCTGTTGCATGTTGGCACTTTGTGATAAATAAGTGGGGTTTGGGTTGTAGTTTGGGCACTCAGTTTCCAAAAGGTTCGCCATCACTGGTTTAGTGCCTCCGTTAGTGTCTCCAACATAGAAAGGCTGCCTGCATCACTTTTTCATTTCAAACAGCACAGCTCCTGATGCAGATTCTGAGAATGGCGAGGAAGACTATCACAAGGAGAAGGGCCTTCTTGGGCAGCACCCACATTACCAAAAGAGCTGTGCCTGGCTCCATTCCTGGACATATTTAAAAAACAGTTAAATACCTTGCACTTTAAAGAGGCATTCCAGAACATTCTCCATAATGTCAATTAGCAGCTACAATTTTGGGTGTGTGTGTAAGTCTTATTTCTTTTTAAAAAAATTAACTCAGACTGTGGTGGCTCAGTGGTTAAGAAGCTTGCCTTGTTATCTGGAAGGCTGGCATATTGGCAGTTTGAGACCCAGGTACTACATGACAGATTGAGCGCCCGTCGTCTGTCCCAGCTCTTGCCAACCTAACATCAAAAGCAAGAAATTGTAAGTAGATAAATAAGGACCACTTGGGTGGGAAAAAGTCTTGGGGACATGAAAGGAGCCTCATTTGGGTGTCCTCTGAGCAGAATTTCTCCAGCAAAAATCCTTTCAACCCAGAATAATTTCTGACATGAAATTATTATTAACTCAGACCAATTTCTTTCATATGTTGCCATTGGAGGGTGGGTTTGATTGTATTTGTTTAATTTATATTGTTATTCATTGAATGTTGTACACCACCCTAAATTGGAAAATCACCTAGCTAGCTAGCTAGCTAAGCAATGAAACAAGCAAGGCTGCCTATATTGTCTTGGCCAAGCTGCACATCCTCAGGATACCCCCAGAAGAAAAGTATAGTAAACCACTTCTGAGTATGCTCTGACTATAAAACCTTGCAAAGGATTGCTATGTCGGAATCCACCTGACAGCATTCAGTTATTATTAGGTACAGAGTACTGCAGTGGCTTAGTGGTTAAGACGCTAAACTTGACGACTAGAAGGTTGGCAGGTCAGCAGTTCAACACCCCAGTGCTGCATGAGTGAGCTCCTGTCTCTGTCTCAGCTCCTGCCAACTTAGCATTTCAAAAGCAAGAAATTGTAAGTACTGTACAATGGAACCCTGGTTAATGTATTTAATGCATTCTCTGGGACGTTTCTTACAGCGAAAATTATTTTAACCGAATTTCCCACAGGAATGCATTGAAAACCAATTAATCCGTTCAGAAAAAAATTCTGTAAACTGAGACACTATTTTTTTTTATGGATTTCCTTTTGTGTGAGTTTTATGTTAACCAAGATGTTTGTTATCCAAGTTCCATTGTAAATAAACAGGTACCACTTTGGAGGGAAGGTAACATCATTCTGTGCACTCTGGTGTCCAGTCATCCCTGCCATATGACCACGGAAACGTCTACAGACGCAAACAGAGCTGGCTCTTGGGCTGCAAACGGAGATGACTAGAGTTGGACATGACTGGTTTTTGAGCAAAAGTGACCTTTACCTTTTTTTTGTTGTTCAGTCGCACAGTCGATTTCGACCCTCTGCGACCCCATGTACCACTGTCCTCCAGGCACTCCTGTCCTCCACCATCCCCCTCAACCCGCTCAGCTCTGTGCCCATTGTCTCCACGATACCATCTAGCCATCACATCTTGGGCCGACCCCTTCTTCTTTTGCCCTCGACCCTTCCAAGCATCAAAGCTTTCTCAAGTGAATCCTCTCTTCTCATTTGATGTCCAAAGTACTTTAGCCTCATCTTTATTATTTGACCTTCTAAGGAACAGTCAGGGATGATTTCTTCTAAGATTGACCTATTTGATCTCCTCGCTGTCCAGAGGACTCTCAAAACTGTCCTCCAACACCACATCTCAAAGGCGTCTATTCTTCTGCACTCAGCTTTCCTAATGGTCCAACTCTCGCAACCATACATTGCCACAGGGAATACCATTGCCTTGACTATGCGAATTTTTGTTTGCAATGTGATGTCTCTACTTTTCACTATGTTCCCCAGGTTTCTCATCGCTTGCCTCCCAAGAATCAGTCGCCTTTTTATTTCATGGCTGCAATCACCTTCTGCAGTGAGCTTTGATCCTAAGAAAGTAAAATCTGTCACTGCTTCTACTTCTTCCCCATCTATTTTCCAGGGACTCAGAAGTAATTTACAAGTCCCTTCTTACAGGGGCAACCCAGGACTGAGCAGCTTGTTCAAGGCTACAGTATACAGCTTGGCTCTTTTCCTACAAGCCACAGCGGGGCGGTCAACTTCCTCACCTCTCTCTCCAGCTCACTGAGCTATCCAGCCAGCCAAAAACCGTCCATACCAGGGACTTAACTTTACCAACAGGAGTGGGAAGCTTGCTTTCCAGGTGTCCCGATCAATTCCCATCTCCTCTCCGCGGCTCTGGTGGTTTCTACCCCCCAAATCATGAGTCCCCCCCCCCCCGTAGAAGCAATAAACGTGGGCATACTTAGTCCTGCAGCAGGGCTGTCACTGCTGACGGGTTTGGGCATGAGTCCTACCGAAGCTGCCGACTTCAGGGCGCTGGCGGCCAAGTTCTCCGAGGCTTTCTTGGCCAGGGAGAAGAAGACCGGGGCGGACCATCCGGCTTCTTCTTCGGGCCCCTTCTCTTCTTGCCCATCGCGCTTCAGCTCTGCCGGGCCAGGGACCTGAGTCCGGTCAATGACCTCGAAGTCCTCTCTCGGTTCAGGCGCCGGGCAACTCCCTCCTCTGGCTGCTTCTGCTTCAGCCATCTTCCCCCGGTCATATGACGCGCGTCAGGCGCACCTTCTTCGCTTCGCCGCTGGCAGGCCGGGGGGGAGCTGCCTCCCTTGGCGAGAGGCCCGCGGGTCGGCAGGGGAGGCTTCCACCCTCTTTGGCGGGGCTTCTTGGCTCTGTCTTTGTCCCCCTTTGGAGAATGCGACGGTACCACGACTCAGGGCGACAAAGCAGTCGTGCGAATGCGTTACTGTGGGGGCAAGCACGTGTAGGGATTTTTTTAAACGCCCCAGTCCCACTTTTGAGAAGGTGGGTCTCATATAGAAGGGCGGGACGCGAAATGTAGGAAGGTCCCACTAACTAACTAGGAAAATGTCGACGTATTGCCTTATTATTATTATTATTATTATTATTATTATTATTATTATTATTATTATTATTATTTATTGCATTTGTTACCCCGCCCCAATCGGGAGAACCTGACTCTGAGCGGCTTACAAGAAGACAAAAAGTAAAAACATAAAACACTCTACATCAATAAAGACATTAAGGGTTTAAAAAATCACCTTGGGACGTTTTGCTTTGGCAGGCGGGGCGGTGTCCCCCAAAGGGCAATAGCAATTGCGCTTCTATCAGAAGAGTAGCATGTCTTGGCGGGGCCCCGTATAAAAATTTGTTTGGGGGCCCTTAGGAAGGGTAAAGATTTGTTTTGCTTACGCACGTTGGGGGCCCCTGTGGCCCGGGCCCCCCGTATAATTGATACGGCAGATACGGCGGTAGCTACGCCTCTGGCTTCTATATACCCCCCCCCCCAGCGCTTAGTGCACTCTCTGGGCGGTTTGTAAAATTAGTATTTTCACTGGGCACTCATATTACCGACATCGGAAGGATGGAAGGTTGAGTAATCTTTGTGTGTCCCATTAGGATCGAACTCACAATGTTTTGGCTGCAGCACTGCAGTTTTTAACCACTGCGCCACCAGTGCTCTTCATGGCTGGACAGTGCAGCCTCAGTACTTTGTTGGACTCCAGAACGTAAAAATACTTTTGTTGTTCAGTCGCACAGTCGACTCCGACCCTCTGCGACCCCATGGACCACTGTCCTCCAGGCACTCCTGTCCTCCACCATCCCCCTCAACTCTCTCAGCTCCGTGCCCATTATCTCCACAATACCATCCAGCCATCTCATCTTGGGCCGCCCCCTTCTTCTTTTGCCCTCGACCCTTCCAAGCATCAAAGCTTTCTCAAGTGAGTCCTCTCTTCTCATTTGATGTCCAAAGTACCTTAGCTTCATCTTTACTATTTGACCTTCTAAGGAGCAGTCAGGTTTGATTTAAAACACTGCTTAGACAAAAAAAAGAAAGGTTGCAATTTGTGATATGCTTTCCCCTCCAATCTTTTAAAAGCCACCTCAACTAAAGATTTGCATCGAAGCGCTAACCCCCAAAGTGTGGTGCATTTAATAACATGATGAGAGCCTTTCCTTCTTCCTGTTGCACATGGCGTACGCAGCCCTTCACTGTTTGAAGCCAGACTTTGCTTGGGGTAAGTGGGCGAGTGGGAGTAGACAAGACAGCCATAACTACCGTTGGTTTAATGGAAAAGAGATACTGTAGCTTGAAGCATGAGCGTTTACTGCCATCTAGTGGATTTTTGAGCAACAGTGCTAATTTCTTGAAGTGCCGTATCCGAATCCGAATATTGGCTATCATCATGAGGACAAGCCATGAAGTTTGTCCCGGGAATAATATAATTCAGTGGCCTTCCATTTGTCTTCCACATCATGACAACCGTACCATTGATCCAGTTCCAAGTCACTCTGGTTCTGAGCCCTTTTGACACACAAAGGCCTCCTCAGCCCCTGGCCAGTATGAGAGCTAACCGAGAGGGCACCCTTCAGGTACCGCCTATTGAGGAGGCTCGGCTTTCCAGAAAAAGGAAAAGGGCCTTCTCCATCATGGCCCTCACAGTATGGAACCTCCTCCCGGTAGAACTACCCCTCTAGGCCCAGTTGCTACCATTTAGGAAAGAACTGAAGAAGTGGTTGGCAAAATGGGTCTGGGATTGTCAACAAGCCCCTCTTTCTGGCTCGTCTGAAGCTCCCCTCTCCTGAAATTAATTTTTAATGTTAATGTTATGCAGATTTTATATTTGTTTTTAGATAGTAAATGGCACAGTGGTGGGTAATGCTATGTTTTTAAGGGTTTTTAAAAAATCATTTTATATTGGTTTTAACTTGTGTACACCGCCCAGAGTCCATTGGCTAGGGCAGGGGTCTGCAAACTTGGCTCTCCAGGTGTTCTTGGACTTCAGTTCCCAGAAGCCCAAGTCAGCACTCCTGCTGATCAAAGCTTCTGGGAACTGAAGTCCAAGAACACCTGGAGAACCAAGTTTGCAGACCACTGGGATAGGGTGGTATATAAATTTATTAAATTAAATTAAATTAATTAAATTAAGTTGCTGCCCTCCATCAAGATCGATTCAAGTGGGATTTAATTCACTTGGGGACCATCACCCTTCCCTGTCGACCTCACCACCCAAGGCCATCAGTCTTCAGGGTTGTCAGCTTAATTAACTGCCATCTGATGGTCTGCATTGAGTTGCTAAGGTCTACTTTATTACCATAGCAAGATAATCTGGCCAGACTGGTATTGCTCATTTGAAATGTGTGGCTGGAGGAAAGCCTTGAGGATACCCACAGCTGCCAAAAAGATAGATAAGTGAGCAAATCAAGTCTGAACTGTGTCAAGGTGAAACTAAAACTGAAACTGTCTTACTTTGTGCATATGATGAGAAAGCAAGACTCTCTTGGAAAAGACAATAGCGCTGTGAAATCTAAAAGTCAACAAGAAGTGAGGAAGGCCAAAAGCAAGGTGGGCCAATTTTCTAAAGGAAGCCACAAACTGCAACCTTCAAGAGACAGGGGGGCTCAAACTTCAAGGACTTTTGGGATCACATGTGCAATAGCAGATTTTCACCCTGAAGAACCAAATCCAACCAAGAGCCTACCTGGTTCATCAGTGTCCTGTTTCCTACCATGCTCAACTAGGTGCCTCTAAGACTCCAGAAGGAGGGTCTGATAGCAAGAGCCCTTTCTCATGAGTTTTTCTAGCAACTGAGGAAGTGTGATCAGACAGCACTTTATCTCATGTTTGGGACTACACTTTTGCTCCATTTTCTGGCAACCACATGACATATAGGCAGCTGTGAACCAGGTCAACCCTTACCCTGGCCTACATGTTTCTTTTGGGATCCTAGGTAAGGGCTTCTTCTTTTAAAAACAATATTGCTCTGTTTTAGTTTAGTCTTAGGTGTATGTGATCATGGCCGGACATCCCAGTACGGTAATGGAGTTGACTGTACAGCCTGTGACTCAATGCCGAATATTGGGCAGCAGTAAATAACCTGACTCCCTAAAGGGGCCAATGGCTATAGGCGGATGAGCCCCTTTAGATGGGGTGATGGTCAGGGCCGGATTTACATGAAAAGAAGCCCTAGGCTATTCCACTTATGTGGCCCTTTCACCTCCCATTTTTAAATTTGTAAATTACATGAGAGATAATAAAATACATCATTACTGTGTTATGTATTAATATATAGGCCCCTCTTGATCTTGAGGCCCTAGGCTGAAGCCTAGTTAGCCTATAGGAAAATCCGGCCCTGGTGATGGTCCACCTCAGTGGAAGAAATGCCATTGGAAACCATCATATTGGGCCAATGGCAAAATGAGCAGAGGAGGAAATCTTGATTCCCAACAGTCATGGAGGCAGAAGAGGCCATGCCAGACAGACTGGCTGTGAAGGTGCACCTTGTCCATATCCTCAAGTCTGTGGCATTCCACTGCCGTCCTGGTGTTAAATCCTGCATGTCTCATTTCATATGTGCCGCAGGAGATGGCTCTGTGATCATAGTGTGTGGGTCACTTCATGGCAAGCTGGGATCCACCTTAAACAAAATGGCATTTTTTCTGCTTCAGGGGGAAAAATTTATTCTCGGATGCAAGTTGCAGCTGTTGCCGCCAATGTGATCACAGGTATTGGATCAAAGTCACACTGGTAGCTATTTCCCCTGAGAATTCAGAGCTGTGTCCCTTGGGTGACAAGCCAATGAAGCGATATGAAACTCATCAACTAGTGAAAAGAAGTTCCAGCTTTTCCCTGAAGCTTGTGGAAGTGCTGACAGGAAAGGATGCAGAGGGCAATCTCCCCTTCCTTTTTTTTTTCTTTACAACTCAGTGCTGTTTCACTTACCGTATATACTCGAATGCAAGCCAAGGTACCTAATTTTGACCTGAAAACCCAGGAAAATAGATTGACCCGGGCATAAGCCGAGGGTGGGAAATGCCGGAGCTCCTAGTGAATTTCAATAAATACATGAAAATCTGGTAAAATTAATTAAATTGTCAGTGCATCTCAATCTGGCATGTGATCATTGACCCAAGTATAAGCCGTGTTGCCTTTTTGAGACTCATTTTTGGAGTCTAAAAAACTCAGCTTATACTTGAGTATATATGGTAATTCTGTAAACTGGGGTTTTACTGTATTTCTAGTTAAAGACTTTTGAGCCATCCTCAGGATTGGCACCTGGAACTGCGCAGACTGTGACGAACGGGTGATGCATGGAGTTGTTCTGAGGGAGAGACGCTCTGACAGATAACAAGGTCCCAAACAACTCGGCATAAAATTGCATGATGGAATTGTTTTCCTCAAACTGTAGCATTGGATACCAATATGGATGGCTTCTAAAACAGGATTAGAAAAATCAATGGAGGATAAAGCTGTTGGTGATTCCTACTTGAGTGCAACTAAAGAGTGAAGTTATCCTGGGCTGGATCTGGATAGACAGGGTCACGTGAAAGTGTGGTCTGAAGTGAAGAATGACCCTTGCATCCACATACACAAGGATCAGGTGGTTTCAAAAAGGGAAGTCATGTTGCAGTTCAAAGCAACCCTGTTTATCCCATTCATTCTTCTCAGTCTCCCTGTCCCTCCATCTTCTCCAGTCTCCCCTCTGCAGAGGGTGGAGGAAAGCTAGATTTCATTTAATTTTTCATTAGCAAGCTGGATTCTCTTTTTAATTTATTGGTAAGTGACATACCGTATATACTCAAGTATAAGCTGAGTGTTTTAGCCCCAAAAATGAGTCCTAAAAAGGCGACACGGCTTTACTCGGGTCAATGATCACGAGGGTCGGAAGACTGTGCCAGAATGAGATGCGCTGACAATTTAATTAATTTTACCAGATTTTCATGTATTTTGATTATTGAAACTCACTAGGAGCCCCTGGATTTCCCACCCTTGGCGTATACTCGGGTCAATCTATTTTCCTGGGTTTTCAGGTCAAAATTTGATACCTCGGCTTATATCTGGGTCGGTTTATATTCGAGTATATATGGGTAATCCATTCTGGGACTTTTTCCTTAAGTCAGTTTTTCCTTAAATCAAAGCAAATTTCTCCATAGGAATGCAGTGAAAATAAAAAAAACCATTTCTGACCTAAAAAAAAATCAAAATTAAAAAAAAAAGCGGAACATACAGTAAAAGGGAATGGAAAAGATGCAGCTAAACTCCCTACCTTTTCCACCACTTGAGAAATGCTCCACCAGCACCACTTTCTTGGGCTTTGATGTTTCTTCCTTAGGGTCAGTGTCGGGTGCACCTTCCTCGCCAATGTCCACCAGGCAGGGCTGCCCACATCCTGGGATCTCTTGCTGAAGAAGCTGCTGGCAGGCAAGGGGAGCTGCTCCTCCTTCCACCGGCTCAACATCGGGGAATGGGGCTGGATGGAAGTCTGGCCGCAACGCTGCTATCTGTTTGCGCCAAAGGCTGACCAAGGACTCACTCCTCCTTCCGCTGAGTAATCATTGCCACAGAGCTGTCAATCCTGTCCATGTTGACCTAGCAATGATGACTCAGCAGAAGGATGGGTGAGTCCTCGGGCAGCCTTCGGCATGGACAGATAGCAGCATTGTGGCCAGACTTCCATCCAGCCCAGTGGTGAAGTTCACTTGATGGAAGGAGGAGTGGCTTCCCTCACACACCGGAGGCTTCCTCACAAAAAAGCCCTACTCAGATCTTCAAGAGATGACTCTTCGCACCACCCACAGACTCTAAAATGGCACTGGGCCAGTGCTATAAACCCTTCCAGACAATGTGCTCTGGGGAAACCCATTCTGTAACTCAATTTTTTTTGGTAACTCGGGATGTCATTTCTTCAGGATTTCCTTCTGTAAGTCGAGTTTTCTTTTACTCGAGGCTTCTGTAATTGTGGTTTTACTGCAGAGTCTTCTCGGTGGCAGCACCAACACTGTGGAACTGTGCCAGGCCCCATCACTGACCATCTTTTAAAAGTAATTAAAAACTCTTTTGTTCAAGGAGGCCTTTCAGGGTGTTGTCCCTTTAGTTATAAATTAGTCAGCCAGGTTGACCCCCCTATGCCCTCAGACACCAGTTATTTTATTTTGAGACGCATTTGTCGGTTGTCTATTTTGATTTGTTGTGTGCTCTGATATGTTACTTGATATCTGCTTGTACACCGCTCAGAGTGGGATACCACCCAAATGGGCAGTATAGAAATGTAATTAATAAATAAAATTGTGTGGATAAATAGTTTCTTTTAAATGTCTAGTTTGTTTATTTTTAATTCTTTTTGTGGTACTTTTCCTAAACTCAAGAAGGGAAAGAAACCAGGGCTTGCCAATAGATGGCAGTGTCGTATTCCCCTATTCAGACTGGATCCTTATTCTAAGAGGGGTTTGCAGAATGGGCTTTACTTGTCCAGGCCCAGAGGCAATTCATACACTGAGGAAATTTTCTCAGCAACTGCATACTTAACCAAAAACACAATTTTCAAACAGCAATTTCCCCTCATAATAGTCGGCATGTTGTTTTAACCCCATTTTTATTCAGGCACTACAGTTAAAAAAGATACTTCACTAATCTGCCTCAGTGCAATTGATAGACTATATTTCTAATTCTTGCCTTAATTCATATTATTTGTCATATTGACAAGTGACTGTGATGGCTTTAGTGGTTAAGATGTTGAACTTGGCAAATGGAAGGATGGCAGGTCAGCAGTTTGAGACCTGACTGCCGCATGATGGAATGAGCCCTCATCATCAATCCCAGATCCTGCCAATCTAGCAGTTCAAGTACAAGAAATTGCAAGTAGATAAATAGGTACGGCTTTGGTGGAAAGGTAACAGCATTCTGTGCACTCTGGCGTCTAGCCATGCCTGCCACATAACCATGGAAAGGTCTGTGGACACAGACAGTGCTGGCTTTTTGGCTGTAAATGAAGATGAGAACCACACCCTAGTGTTGGACACAACTGGGTTTCGAGCAAGGGTGACCTGTTGACAAGGAAAATAGGGTGCCACCCATAAGACCTTTGCGGTAGGCTGAGGGACCACCGCCATGGCTCCTGGCCCCGGGATGCTCTACATCTGCATCCAGGACCCCCCCCCATTGCCGGGGCTTCAAGAACAGCTGTGGTGATGGGACCTCCTCACCGCTGCCTGGAAGACTTTTGTGGCAGGCTGAGGGGCCGCTGCAGCTACTGGCCCTGGGATGTTCTACATCTGCGTCCGGGACCCTGCCCCTTGCCTGGGCTTCTAGAACAGCCACGGCAACGGGACTTCCTCACCGCCGCCTGGAAGACCCTTGCGGCAGGCTGAGAGGCTCCCATGGCTACCGGCCCCTGGACACTCCACACCTGTGTCTGGGACCCAGCCCCAGGCCAGGGGCTCTAAAGGCCGCCACGGCGATGAGCGGTGGGATTTTTTTTTTTTGCAGCAGCCGCCCCGTGGACTAATTTGGGGCTGGGTAGAATGGTCATTGAATTGTATTGTTAAATGAATTATTGTAATATGATACCTTCTCTGTATCGAGCACAGCTCTTGTGGTATTGATATTGTATAGTTTCTGTGCTGTACTGACTACATTTTTTATCTGCATAATTGCCTGTATTATTGTGTATTGTATTATTTATCTGCATTATTATTTGTATTAGTATTTATATATAACTATAAGCCGCCCTGAGTTGGGTCTCCCTGATTGGGCGGCCTATAAATAGAATTATTAAATTAAATTAAAATTAAATTAAACCATCCCTCCTCACCCCCAGCATGATATGGGAGAGACTAATAGGACTCACAACTTTTAATCGCTATAGAATAAGGGTGTATGTCCTTATTAGTATGTCCTCACAATCAAATCAGGAAACAGACTTTTTGGACAGCTATGAAGAAATGGGGAAAAATACTTAATGATAAGTATGTGTCCCTGACAACCAAGGCTGTTTGGGATATTTTACTGTGGATTTCCTGCTTTATTGAAGGTTGCCCTTGATGGCAAGAAAGTTTCTTTCAAGCCTACAGTTCTTGTGATTCTATTATTCTTTCATAGTCTAATACAGTAATCCTATAAATATCTACTGAGATGTTACACTGAGTTAAGTACTCCTAGGTCAGTGGATATATGAATGCAGCTGCAGTCCTTTGCACATTTTATGGGACTAGTTCAGTTGAGCCCAGTGGGGCTTGTGGTTGAGTAGACATGTATTATGTATTAAATTGCACTGCCCCTCTTTTAACTTGGCTTTTGTTGTATGAAAGAATGTTTGGGTTCATGTCTTCTTTATTTTGGCTTTCTAAACACTCAAAAATGACTGAAATGTTCTATAAGAAAGAAGGGAATGTAAATCTAGATTAAAAACAAATTAAGTACAATGCTTTTGAAATATACAACATGTCTTTGGTTAACAGCCAAGAAAATGACTAAACAGGACTTAAATAGCTTCCAAAAGAAAATAATCACTATTCTATCGATACAAAAGAAACACGTTTTGAATTTCAGGACAAAATAAGATATTTCTGTTAAGTCAAAAATAAAAAAGCAAATCATCATCATCATCATCATCATCATCATCATCATCATCATCATCATCATCATCATCATCATCATCAATAGCACCGCTGACAACTATTCTAAATAGAACAAACTGCGCCTCCACCACACCAAGAAGTGCCATGTGGTGGAGGAAGGGCAAAATGGCCACTCAGCCCCCAAAGCTGTCTGAGGGAGAGTGACCTGGCCCCCAGCTTTAAAAGGTTGAGAATTCCTGCTTTATATGGATGATCTAAAATTGTTTGGAAAGACAAGAGCTTAATTAAATATACTGCGGGAAAGTACAAGGAAATTTAGTAATGACATCAGAATACAATTTGGAATTGACAAGTGCACAACAATTACTGTTAAGGCAGGCAGAATTGTCAATGATGATGGATTTTAGTTAGATAATGAAAAATGTATCAAAGCAATAACATCAGAAGAGGGATACAAGTACCTGGGAATTCTGGAAGCTTCTGACCTGCTACACAACCAAGTCAAAAGAACTAATTCTACAAAATACATAAAGCTGGTCCGGAAAATCTTGAGGTCAAAACTGAGTGGAGGCAGTATCATCAAGGCAATTAATACCTGGGCAGTGCCTGTTATATGATATTTAGCTGGGATAATTGATTAGACCCACATGGAATTAGACAACCTAGCATGAAAAACAAGAAAGCTAATGACCATGCGTCATGCCCCACACCCAAAAGGTGATGTTGCTCATTTGCCAAGAGCTGAGAATGGCAGAGGACTCCTACAGGTGAAACAGACAGGAGAAGAAGAAAAGCATACCTTGAATGACTGCATTAAGAAAAGTGAAGAGCCTATGCTCCAGGACATGAACAAAGAAGGACTTTTGAAAACAGTGAAGAAGAAAGCTGAATACAGAAAGGAAAGGATAGAAAGTCGAGCTACAAACTGAAAAACAAGCCTATGCATGGTCAATATTTGGAAAATGTAGAAGGCAAGGCTGATCCAAAGCTGACATGGGGATGGTTAAGAGCAGGCATTTTGATGAAGGAAACAGAAGGATTTATCTTGGCAGCTCAGGAAGATGTTTTACCAGCAAATTGCACAAAGACGAAAATACAGCACGTATCCAACAATAGCAAATGCTGGCTTTGTAATGAAAAGGATGAAACAGTAGATCATCTGATCAGTGGATGCAGCAAAATTTCACAGACTGATTATTTGCAATGCCATAACAGGATTGCAAAAATTATCCATTGGAAACTTTGTCAGAAATTTGGATCTGAATGCAGTAAAAATCATTGGGAATATCAAGTAGAGAAAGTTTTAGAAAATGAGAGAGTCAAGATCCTGTGGGACTTTAAAATTCAAACAGATAAACATCTGCCTCAAAACACATCTGATATAACTGTTTTGGAAAAGAAGAAGGTCTGGTTTATTGATATTGCAGTACCAGGAGATGCACGAATTGAAGACAAACTACTAGGGGGAGGGGGGATCACAAAATATTGTGATTTGCAAATTGAAATTGAGCGTCTATGGAGGAAGAAATCTGTTATTTTACCGATAGTGATCAGAGCCCTTGGAACAATACCTAAAGGACTCCCTAGATATTTGGAAATTTTGGACTTATCAGACTTGAACATCTTAAGTCTCCAAAAAACAAGTCTACTAGGCACTACATATATACTCAGACGTTACCTTAACAGTTCTTAGATCCTTGGTTAGGGCTTGAACTGTTAATTTTGTTCCAGTTCTTGACTGTGAATCAAATGGTTGATTTGTATTCAATAATGATAATAAAAGCACTCATACAGTGTTTGCTAGTACAACAGTAACGGAAAAATAAAAAAGGGAGAAAGTAGATGGGAATATTCCAGCCAAAGTCAGACATTTTGATATACTATTGATTTTACTGAAAGATTGATGCTCCAGCAACTTAGATGGGGAGCTGTAAGTTTCTCATGCTACTGGATCATGGAGATAAACCTACAGGAGGCTTATTAGATTCAAAATGCTGACAATCTTTCACTTTTCCTGCAGGACCTCCTCAGTTTCTGATGTCATAACATTATCCGGTTTTTAACATTGTGCAGTGCATTGATTGCACATAAAAAAAAGCCCTTTCCCTTTCCGCTCAACCCCAGGGCTGATCCCAAGCTTGCATCGGCACTGGGGTTGGGGGAAAGAACGGGCTTAGTGATCCGGAGTGTGTGTGTGTTCTGAAGAGAGGCTGGGGACCCTTTTCCCAGCCTCTCTTCAGAACTCCCACCCCCCACTGCCTGGATGGCTAAGCCCCTTAGCAATTCAGGCCAGGGGGTGGGGTCTGAAAATAAGATAGCCTCTCTTCAGAAACCCCTGCCTGGATCGTTGTTACCAAGTGCTCCCCCCACCCCAATTCTTTCCCCAACCCAGCTGGTCATCACACGCTGCAATGGCCAGCTGAGTTGGGGAAAGAGCTCTGGGTTGAAATGAAGCTGAGCAGCCAAAACACGGAGGGAAACAACAAAACACTCAATCCAGCAAAAGTAGCTAGAAAGCGGAGGAAGCAGAGGCGTAGCGTGGGGGGTTGAGGGGGCAGCCCACCCAAGACTTCCTGGTAGCTGGGGCGGGAAATCCGCCATGGGGACGGGCGCTGGGACCCTCCACCACCGCTGCGCCCTCCCCCCCCCACCGGGCTGGAGAGTGCAGGCCTGATGGCACAGTGGGGACCAGGAGGTACCCCTCCTCCGCCCCATCCCCCTCCTCCCTCTGACATGAATAAGAACGAAAACTCCTTCAAAAGAGGGGGGTGGAGGGGAAGGAAGGGAGCAGCAGCTGGAGGCAGACATGGCAATTGCTTTGTACAGGACTCTTGAGGGGGTGAATGGCAGGCACAAACTTTCTTTCTCTTCAACCTGCTGGGAACTGCCTCGTGGTGGGAGGGGGACTTTTCAGGCACCTTGTTATTCCCTCCCTTTCTTGTTCCCTCCCTCCCTCTCTTCTTCATCTAGCTTTTTATTTTTCTTCTTCCTTCCTATTATTCTTCCTTACCTTCTTCTTCCTTCCTTTTTATTTTTCTTCTTCTGTTCTTCCTTTTTTATTCTTCTTCTTTCCTTCTTTTCCTCTTCCTTCCTTCTTCTTTTTTCCTTCCTTCCTTTTATTTTTCTTCTTCTTTCCTTTCTTCTTCTTCTTTTCTTCTTCGTTTCTTCTTCTTCCTTTTTAATTTTTCTACTTCCTCCTTCCTCCTTCTGCTTCCTCTTCCTTCTATCTCCTTCCTCTTCCTTCCCTTTCCCCCTCTTCTTCCTTCCTTCTTCTTTCTCCTTTTTTTCCTCCTCCTCCTTTTTCTTCTTCATCTCCTTTCTTCCTTCTTTTCTTTCCTGGTTTGGTTTGTCCTTTGTGTTTGTGAGGGTGAGTAGCATTGGAGCTGGGTGGGCAGAGATATCATTGAAAAAAAAGTATGCTGCCCTCGGACAGTCTCAGAGACTTTGACCCAGCCCCTGGCTTAAAAAGTTTGGGCATCCCTGGTCTAGGCCATTAGCTGAATGGGACAACTACCTTCTATACATTCCCATTGGATTTTATTAGATCTGTTGCTATAGAAAGTGTTCAGGACCCCTCAGAGTCACCCATAAAATAAAAATATTACATGCTCTAAGAAGAGCCAGCTACACTCACCAGTCTCTGCTTTTTCCTTCTCCAGCAGTGGCATCTTGGAAAAAGTGTGATATTCCACCACTTTCAGTCTATCACAACAACTGAGAATTCATACCAGATCTGCTTATTTTATTTTATCTGATCAGAGTATGAATATTGTTTGTTAAGACCATGTTCCTGACAAACAAACAATAAATAAATACAATTCAAAAGCAGCAAAGATATTCTGGGATGATTATATTTTCTGAAGAAAAGAACACCTTAAAAGAAATTGTCAATGTTTTGTAATAGTTTTATGGGTTTTCCATTATTATTATTTTTACAAACCTTAGTGATTTGAACCATCTTTTAAAGTGAGGTTTTAAGCGGAGAATCTAAATTATTCTACGCTCAGTAAGAAAATACAGTGTATAGAATTACTTTTCCAGAAATGAATAAATGGAACATGTAAAATGTTCTGGAATTAATAGAATGAAAAGATAAATATAATGATAACAAGATATTGAATCTTGACAGTTGGATACCAATTACTATTCTCCAAGCAGGCAATTTAATTGGTGACCTGTCAAATAGCAGAACCATTCAATTAAGCTTCAACTGAAATCAGGGGTGTGTAGGATATTTGCCTTTATTTCACAAAGGACTACCGCTCCTCGGCATTTCCCACCCTCCTTACTATAGAATTATAGATATCTCACCTTTTGATAAATTCAACACCATTTATCTTTTTATGTGCCTCAAAGAGGAAGCTCAAATGGGAATACAGAACACTGAAAGAATTCTTTTGATTATAGAAATAGCCTCTACAGTAGCAATGGAGTGAAATGAAAATAGACGTTTCCCAACCATTTTTTTCCTGACTATTTGCTCCATTGAAATTGTAGTTCAGATTCTGTTTTAACTACTGCAACATACCAGTAATCTGTTGTTATGTACCATCAAATTGGAACTGATTTATAGCAATGCTAATGTTATATAAGCAGTAGCTGTACCATATGAGTTGTTGTGGCTGAGTGGGAATTTGAATCCACTGTCCAGTGGTGGGATGTCAAAAATTTTACTACCCCACCATGACATCATCACAGTGTGGGCGGAGCTAACATCATGGGCGGAGCCAATGTCATGACATCATGATGTTGTGGGAGGGGCCAAAGAAAACAAATTAAAAAATAATTAAAAATAAAATAAAAATAAGCACACACACACACACACACACACACACACACACACACACACACACACACACACACACACACACACATCTCAACCCACCTACCCACCCACCCACAACACAAACCTGTAAATAAATTAAATAAATAAATAAAAATACATTAAAATACACCTACCCACAACACAAATCAACCAGAGCTTTCAAACCAGAGTTTAAAGCTTATTCTGGCTAATCTTTCTCACACTAGGTCAGATGGAAGGAACTACAGAATGAACTGACCACAAGATGGCTTCATTTTGGCACTTTTCAACAGTTAAAGAAGTTAGGTACGAAGTCTTTGCCTAACCAGTTCTCTAGGATATCTAGGGGAGCAGGCTATAGGGAGCTTCAGGTTAGCAGCTTCTCTTCCTCCTCCCCACTTGGGAGGACAGCAAGGAGGCCGTGCATATGCGCCAAGCACTGTAGGCATGCATGCACACCAAGTGCTTGGCACGCATGTGCAGTGGAGGAACCAGTGAAAAGGTAAGCCCCAAAGGTGGTTCCCCCCAAAAGCTGCTACCCGTTCTCCAGGACACTGGGAAAAGTTACTACCGGTTCTGGCGAACTGGTGAGAACCTGTTACATCCCATCACTGCCACTGTCACTCTATCCACCATACTATACTTAGTATCTGCAACATAATTACCCAGAAAGGGCCTCTCTTCCCAAGGATTTCCCCCTGCATAACAAGTTCTTCCTCATGATATGTTCAAGGTATTAGAGCTTTCTTTGCTTATTCGTCTTAAACAGTTCTTGTTCTTTATCCATCTGGCACAACACTTCTACATTAGTCACATGGTCAACCCTTGATATCCTTAGCAGCCATCTGTAGAACCACATTTCAAAAGCTTCAATTTTTTTCGAGATGCTTTAGTCAATGTTCAAGCTCCGACTCCATATAATAGGGGTTCTCAAGGTTTTCATGCCACAGGGCGGACATGTGATCCCCCCAGTCATAAATGCATCTGTAAACCATGGCAGGTGCATTTGCGCATGTGCGGGCATGTTTATGGCCATTGTAAATGTGTCTACTTCCACTTCTGGGGTCATTGCCACAGGCTGGATGAAATGGTATTGGGGACCAGGTCTGGCCCACAGACCGTAGGTTGTGAACCCCTGCCATATAGCAATACTGGGAATATGTAACACCTCACTATTCAGATCTTTGTAGCAAGAGTTAGAGCTCTACTGCATAACAAATATTGCATTTTTATGAAGGTGGATCTTGCTTTTTCTATTCGTATTTTAATCTCTACCTTGGGATCATACATTTCATTTAACTTACTAACAAAATAGACAATTTTATCCACTCTTTTGATTTCTTGTGTTCCTGCCATTAGCTTGCCATGAGCTGATGCTCAGCTTATAATAAGATATTTAGTCTACTTGGTGTTGAGATCCAAACCATATTAACCTGTGGCTATATATAAAAAGTAGGCTGTCCCAGTTTCTCCCATCTAAGGCTTCTCTCTGATACTGGGCAATTTGTGTCCCCCCCCCCCCCAATATGTTGATGGAGGGCAACTCCCATGATTTTTTGCCATTGGTTATACTGGTTACGCAGTGTATTGTGTTCTTTGCCATCTAGTCATGCCTGCCACATGGCCACAGAAATGTCTGCAGATGCAGACAGTGCTCGCTCTTTGGCTGTAAATGGAGATGAGCACTGCACCCTAGAATTAGAGATGACTGGCTTTTGAACAAGGGAGATCTTATCTGATTACCGCCAATGGGTGTTGCAGTCTAGTAAAATCTGGAGGACTTCATCTGACCATCTGTTAGCCCTTGAACCAGTCTGTTCTTTACCCTGCTACTGGAGTAAATGGAACTCAGCAGGCTAGTAGAGAAGAAGGAAGGTTGTATGGCAAGCCTAGGAAGAAAGAGAAAAAAAACAGGACAAGAGACATTTCACCTGATTTTAAATTTTGTTGTTTAAGATTTCTTTAAAGTGGCTTGCAACCTTCTCATCTATTGCTGGGGTGGTGGTGGATTGGGTAGATGTTCTACCCAATCCACACACACCCCAGACGATTGGCTCAGATAACGCTATGAATCGTTATCCAGAATCATTATCTGATGCAAGTTTTCCCCCCAAAAAACTTGCATCATTATCTGATTCTAGCGTTATCCGATGCAATCGTTATCCGATGTATTACTGTATATAAATAATGCCTGTAAATTTTACTCCTTGTCTGAAGAAGTGGACTTAATTCACGAAAGCTAACAATAAAAATATAGCAGTTAGTCTTTAAAGTGCTACAGTGTTTTTTGTTTTGTTTTCTGATATGTTTGCAGTGTGTTTCCTTTTTTTTTTTTTTTTTTTTTGGCTATTTGCTTCATCAACTTCACAACATTAGCACTAATAATGAGTAGTAGATCTGTTGAGTACAGTATATGGTATATTTATTTTGTTTGGCTAGCAGAGCTTGTGTGTAGTGAGAACCCTTAAACACAGCTTCCTAATAATTTAACATTTCTCTGTGAACCGCATCAGCAGGCTGAATTCTAGGGTGCAGTATAGAGAAGTTTGCATCCACCCAGGACAGACTTCTGTGTAGTCAGGCTCACAACAGTTTAAAAAGGCAACTTCTTTAAGTACTGGCTGGAAGGCTTCCTTCCTCCTCATACCTCATTAGTAGGCAAGCTATGAACTGGAGCTAAGGGGATTTCAGTTTAAATGTTGAGTTATTATGCTGGCTATTCCTCTCGGTAGTTTCTTGGGTTAGCTTCTTATGTAAAAGAATTTAACTCCAAAGCAAGCCAGCCAGATGGGAAGTTCTGCAAAAAGAATGTTAGTGGCAAGGCCAGAAAGGGAGATAAATAAGTGAGTAGTTGAAGAGGAAACATACTAAAGAAAAGAGATATTGTAGTGGCCAACTTTCTAATATTTGCTGTACAAAAATGTAATGAAACTAAGAAAAGAAGGATTTGGAAAAAATATACTTCAGTAGATTGGGTGTATCAATTGCTTATGGAACCCAGAGCTTTTAATTTGCTACAGGGATTCTTTGTCAAATTATCTGCAGAGTGAATAGTAACACTATGTCTTTTTGCTGTAAATATTTATGTATATTAGTTCCAATAATTCTTCTTTTAAGAGGGCAAAGCACAGTCATCAGTTGCACTGTTGAGTTAATTCTTATGATGCTAGCTCAATTTGCTACAAACCTTTATGTCTCCTTTGCTTTTAATTGGTGCCTTTTGTCTTTAGTAAGATCATGAAAAGGATAAATTTGGGAGCATGACAGTATATCTTCATGTTGATACATGCTATACTGTATTTTTACTTGACCATGCAACTATGATGTGCACAGTGGCCGTGGTTGAAAAGAGTCACCCAACCCATGCCATCAATACTATGGTCAAATTTTTATTTTCAGTTGATGCATCCATATTTTGTAAAGTCTGATATTCAAATGTATGACTAATACTTTCAGTGTGGTTTCTGAATTTTTAAGGTATCATAGCTACCAATACGGTAAAGTAAGGCCAAAATATGCATATTCAAGAAAGACGGTGATTACCTAGGAATCTTGCTTCAGAGATGTACAGTATATTAGATTATTCACAAGTTATACTTTGTCTGGAACTGTGGTGGCTAAGTGGTAAAGATGCTGAACTTGATGACTGGAAGGTCAGCAGGTCAGCAGTACAAGACCTGAGTGCACCATGATGGAGTGAGCTCCCATCTCTGTCGCAGCTCCTGCCAACCTAGGAGTTTGAAAGCAAGAAATTGCAAGTAGATAAATAGGTACCACTTTGGTGGGAAATGTCTGCAGATGCAGACAGCACTGGCTCTTTGGCTATAAACAAAGATGAGCACTGATGAGTTGGATATGACTGGCTTTTGAGCAAGTGTAACCTTTACCTATATTTTGTCCACTTAAATGATGCAATATTCTCTTCAATTTCTCCAACTGTCTTTCTACAGATCCACCCTCATTGCTGGTATCTCCTGTTCTGCAATTTGACTAAGGTAATCCTACTACTGTATTATAGGTCCAGTAAAAAAATATTGGCCATCACGGCCCATTGCTGTTTCTTTTCATTGTCTCTGTTTTCTCCAGTGGAACTGAGAAGGCCAGGGAAAAGCCACACCAGTTTCACTAATGTACCTTTCCTTTAAACATCTCCCTTATTGCAGCCTCCAGACAAACTGAAAAGTCTTTGTAATGTTATTACTATGTCAAGTTTCACCACAGGTATCCTCTTGTCTTTTGGAAAAACCAAAACTGCCAGGGAAAATAGGAAGATCTCCCACTGATCATTATGTAATTTTTCACTAGAACACAGTAAAGGGAAGATCTGTATCATAGATACCCAGGATTATCAGTAACGAGGAAGAATCAAGTAAGAGAGTTGCATTTCCTCTACACAGGAGGATAGTATTAAAAATGTGGAAAAAAGCCTTTTCAAGTTCTGTAAAATCCTGTGGTGCTGGCTGTGGGTGGAAGACTAAAAATATGCTTCATGCAGAAGGCATCTGTTTACATGTAACATAAAAAAAATCTGAAAGCCAGAAATGCTATTGCGAAATGACCTTTTCTGCCATGGCCACTCATCATCAATGAAAACAAGTAAGCAAGCAAGCAAGCAGGAAAGCAAGGAAAGAAACCACTTTTAAAACCAGGGAGGAAGCTCATAAAGTCTTTACATGCTTTAAGTACGACATCTTTTTAAAGTAGGAATGAAAAATCAGCAAATGTTTCTTAAACTTAGAAAAACCTTAAGATCTATGGCTGGTTAAAATCTTTCCGTTTGGAAGAGATGGATGGCTATATTTAATACTGTCCACACCCTGTGCTGTTCTATTACATCAGGCTGATATCTGCACACAAGTCTTTAACAAATAGCACATTTTGCAACCACATCACTCAGAATTTTTATTATTGCTTTTTGATTTATTTGACAAACTATTGTATTAGTCCGCTGGAATTTTTTTTTTGTGTGTGAGAAGACTTTATTCAACATATGGTGATTTACAACACAAATCTGTCACTAGTGGGATGCAGATGTGATCTTGGCAGGATTATCTATTTATAATTAGTTTCTTTCAGTTCTGAATCTTATGGCTGCTTCATCCAAGATGAAATTTTATCCAGCAAAGTTGCTTTCTGTGTAGAACTCTACATAACCCTGGCCTGGATGTCTTCATGTGCAACAAATGGAACACATTTCTTTGTCCAGTGATTTAATAAATGTATATTCTGCATCTTCACCCCTAAAGTTCACTCATTTGGCCATAGTGCCAACTACTGGGTAACACACTGGCAACCGTTTTTGATGCTTAATGCTTTGTACTTCCTGAAGTCTCTCTTTCAAGAATCTTACACACTGACTTCTCTCATGAGATATCACTCTCCACTATCTCAAAGATTACTAGCAATATTCCACTGGCAGGTCCAGTTCTTCAGTGAGATAAAGTACTCATCTACAAAAGGCAGGGCCTTTTTTTGTACTGGTCCCAGAGATGGAGAACAGTTTCTGCATCTGTTCTTAATTTTAATCCTAGGCTACTTCATCAGACAAGTGATTACACTCTTGTCTAATACACATGCATTTTAGAAGTTAATTCTATTACATTCAAGCTAATTTATTTCCAGGAAATGATTTAGTGGGTTTCAGCCTTATTCTGGTAAGCACTTTGAGATTTGTAAATTTCTTAAATTACATTTTATAGCATTGTTGCTGATATTGTTTATTAAGTAAATTGTCTTTCTGTGTGGATGGCTTTTATCGCTATAGTCTTTAAAACTAACAGCCAAACTCTTGCTAGCTGAAATCCTCTTGCCTAGTTATACCTATATAATACTGAAGGCATAACTTTTGAAGGGTCATTTGTTCGAGGGGAATCATCATGGACATTATATGTTACATATTGATTTGCGCAACAAAGTGCATAACAGATAATGTCTACATTGATCTCCTTACTTACTTATGATGTTATGCTGGTGTAATGCAAAGGCAGCAGATTTTGGAGGCAAATTGTCTCAAGTTGGATCACCTTGGAAACAAAAATTCGCAGTCAAAGCAATGGTATTCCCTGTTGTAATGTATGGTTGCGAGAGCTGGACCATTAGGAAATCTGAGTGCAGAAGAATAGACACATTTGAAATGTGGTGTTGGAGGAGAGTTTTGAGAGTCCCCTGGACAGTGAGGAGAACAAATAGGTCAATCTTAGAAGAAATCAACCCCAACTGCTCCTTAGAAGGTCAAATTGTAAAGATGAAGCTAAAGTACTTTGGACATCAAATGAGAAGAGAGGATTCGCTTGAGAAAGCCTCGATGCTTGGAAAGGTGGAGGGGAAAAGAAGAAGGGGGCTGCCAAAAATAAGATGGCTAGATGGTATTGTAGATGCAATGGGCACAGAGCTGTGCGGGTGGAAGAGGATGGTGGAGGACAGGAGTGCCTGGAGAGCAATGGTCCATGGGGTCACAAAGGGTCAGAATCGATTGTGCAACTGAACAACAAAAATTATCTGTTTGCTTGCTGAGTTATGTAGCTCGGTATGTAACCCACAATGTCTTTGCTAACTTGACGCAATTCACCTCTAAAAGATTGCTTCCATTATGTTTGTGGCTGTAACTAACAGGATTTTGGCAGACTACTTACTGCTTTAAGACAGTTTGTACATCTTGTTAATAAGTAAATGTGGGTACCTAGTGCTGAAGCAGAACAAATATGGGTTTAGACATGGGTCAGAAAACAGGAAGCTGAGTCCTGTGAATCAGTGCCAATCTCTTAGTCCCCTTTTCTGTACATCTTTATTTTCTCTGATTTAAACTCTTCTTAGGCTATTCCAGCTGGCACAAATTATTCTATGAATCTATCATTTACAGATGAAACAGATGAATCACAAAACATGTAGGAATTACTTCTAATGCATTGCTGTGCTGAGTTTACGTGGCAAGCACAAAATCTGGCAAAAAGCCACAGGATCCCAGTCCTGTTAAGGTCTTAGTCATTGACTGAACTCTTGCCAGCTGTGTCATAAGCAAGGCTTGAGAACAACTGTTTTGTTTCTTCAATGAAGATCTTCCTTACTTGAAATTTCATAAAGATATACTTTGCATTGTGTAAATATTGCAAGTACCAGTACAGTTTTCAGTTGCCTTTTTCACGACCACAGGCAATAAACCACTGCATTTCTTCCTCTGTTAATTTATAGGCTTTCTCTGGATAACATTTTCATTTGCTCTTTAAGCCAGATGTTGGAAACAAAACTTACTAGATTGTTCAGCTTTAGTCTTCTCCTCACCGCCTAACCATTTAAATAACTGCTTTGAGGGTCGGAAATGGTTACAAACGAGAGGTAATTAAAGGTCCAGCAGTTCTATAAAGAGTGTCTATAGTTCTAAGAATATACATTTACTACTTTAGAACTTAAACAGCCATTCTCAGCTTGTAACTGTATTGTATTTTTGGCCATCACAAATTATTCTACTGCTATGGGTAAAGAATAACTGCATAATTCACAGTCAGTAAAATCCTAGCAACTGAGGAAAGAGAAAAATGTACAATTAAGAGTACACCTTCAAGGGTACATCTGTTATAGCCACATACACAGCTGTGAGTAGTGGAAGGCCCTGAGAACTGAAATGCTTTTACTGTATTTGATTTTCAACAGAAGACTGTGATACACAAAAAGAGCCTCCTTGAAGGTTGTGGTAGTTTTGAACCACAATCGGGTGTACCTGGGTAATGGCAACCTTATCGTGCCAGCTAATCTTTCTTACACTCTCTGGCAAAAGGAACTACGGAACGAATTCACCAAAAGAAGACTTTATTCTGGAGATTAAAGTCTGACCTAAACACAAAAGAAGAATAATAATAATACTCAGGGCATTATCTGAAAGTTTAGAAGGCAAACAGGGAACATGTTGCTAGAAACAGAGCTTTATTACATGCTGAAAAGCTGTCTTTTTGTCATAGCCTCCATTTTCACTCAACCCCCATCTCTCTGTGTTATGTTTTATGACTGGGCAGTAGAAGGTAAAAATGGACCTCATTAGCAAATCTGATTGTCTAATCTCAATTACAGGCTACTGACAGGTAAAATAAATTTCCCCAACTAATATACCACATTCCACTCAGAACCATGCAACAATTCATCTCCTACTACATGGCAGTGTGATTGTAAATTGTACCTAATAATCCTCATGAGAGTACAGTCTACAGTACAGACTGAGATATCAAGGGAAGTTTATGGGTATCTCTAAAAGCCACAGAATAAAGATAGCAGTTATTTCTGACATTTAGCTCTTTTATGTTGGTAACAATGATGGTAGTGAGGAACAACACTGATTACTCCACTATTTCCTTTCCAATGAATATTAATTACTTTTCAAAATTTCATACTAGAGGAACTCTACATTTTCACTGATATAAAAAAATGTAACGTGAATATTAAAAACTTTTTTCAGTCTTTCCCTGGTGCTGAATGAAGGTGATAAAACTTTTCAAAAAATAAAATAAAAGGTAAGTCTTTTCTCCAAGCAGAGTTTGAGCTTCAGTCAAACTTTCTACCTCATTTATATAATGAACTTGTTGATAATCTCCAGTTTCCACATATTTCTATAGATACCAATGATATGGCACCAAGTGGCAGAATGGTAGAGGTGGGAATGGGAACCTGAGGGCCTTTCTGGGCCTTGTTCCAACCTAGGAGTTTTCCAGTTGCACCTTTTCCAAGGGAAGACAGATTTGGCCAGTGGTGCATGCCTGGACTACATCCAGGTTAGGCTACTTCCATACACTGTATGTGGGGCTCCATTTGAAAACTGCTATAGGGAGTGCAAGATGTGGTGGCCAGATTGTCCTCTGGCATGTGTTTTACAGGCCATAGTGTGCTAGTTTTGAATCAGCTGCACTGGCTTTCAGTTTGCGTGTGGGTTCACTTCAAGGTGCTGAAAGGTAAAGTTCACCCTTACTTGAAAGCCAGTTGTATCTGAATTTAGGGTTCAATGCTCATCTCTGTTTACAGCCAAAGAGCCAGTGCTGTCTGGTTCTGCAGATGTTTTCGTGGGCATGTGGTAGGCATGACTAGACATCAGAATGCATGGATCACTTTACCTTCTCACCAAAGTGGTCCCTATTTATCTACTTGCAATTTCTTGCTTTCGAACTGCTAGATTGACAGGAGCTAGGACAGAGATGGGCACTCATTCCATCGTGCAGCACTTGGGTCTTGAACTGCTGACCTGCCAACCTTCCAGTCATCAAGTTCAGTGTCTTAACCACTAAGTCACCCCAGTCCCCTGAATTTAGTCTACAAAGCCCTAAATTTGGGTTTCAGGCCAGGATATATGAAAGATTACTTCCTCCTATATGGGACTGCCAAGAATTTAAGATCTTTGACAGGAGCCCTGGGCATATCCCACTTCCCTGAGAGGCTACGCTGATGGCTATAGCAGTCAGGACTTTGTTTGTAGCAGTGCCTTGATTAGGTCAGCCTGGCGTCATCATTGTTGAGCTTCCAACAGGTAGCTAAAGTGGTATTATTTGGAACAAAAAATTTTTTGGGTCTCCAAGTTTGGATTTAAAATTGGCTTGTATACAGTGTTTTGAATCTGCCTTTAAAAAAATGTTTAAAATCTTTTTTTAAATTAATTTTAATTTGACAGTTGTAAATTGCTTTGGGAGTTCTACAGAGTAGCAAAGCAAAAAAATAAATACTTTAAAAATGAATAAATGTCATTTCCCAAACATTTCTGGATAGAAGAACCTGGCGAGAGTCCAGCTGGTTAATGCTGCTGGTGCAATGATGTACTGTATATTGCAGAGGGATGTTGCTGCTAGTTAACAAGTCACTGCTTATGTCCCTTGTTTTACGCCAAGTGCAAGAGATGGTGCGTGATGGACACAGGTGGCAGCTTGTTAACTAACAGCAGTTCATCATTGCAGTGCGCTTAAACTAGTGCAATTGAACAAGAGGATTCTAGTAAATGTTTAGCTGATGCTGTTGTTACATGCCATCAGATTGTCTACAACTTATGGCACCCTCTGAATAAGAATATCCAAAATGTCTTGTCCTCAACAACCATGCTCAGCTCTTACAAAAACAAGCCTGTGGCTTTCCTCATGGAGTTAACCTATCTCATGCTTGGGCCTGAAGGGTAAACCTATTAGCAAATGTGTAGTGCCACAATGTTTGTCTTGCATTCATCTACTAACCATTTGCAATGCAAAAGACCGAAGCTTCACAACTAATCTAAAGAACAAGTATTCCCAGTTGTAAAAAAGACCACATTGACTTGTATACTTATCTATTCTGCTAACCATTGTGTACTTCTGTACATGATATGTACAAATTGATGCCATGAGCCTCACTCTTATATCTGATGAAGTGGACTTGATCCACGAGGGCTAACAGTAAAATGTAGCAGTTAAGTCTTTAAAGTGCCACAGTTTTTTGTCTTTTTGTTTTGTTTACTCTCTGACATCTCAAGCTTGTTTCATTACTTCCTCTTTTTCTGCTCTCTTCCATCTTCCCCAGCATTATCCCCACCCATCCCCAATCTTTCTTTCTTGTGATGTGCACAAAGTAGGACCACCTCAATGTCTTCATTTTTATCTCCAGAGACAGTTCAGGCTTCATTTGTTCTAAGAACCACTTTCACATCTTTATCCACAGAGCTCTCCTCTAGCACCACATTTCAAATGAATCAATCCCCACCTTCTGTGCCATCCAGTTTTTGTATCTATACATGATTATCAGGAATACAATAGTGTGGATTATCTTAGTCTTGATCTTCATTGACACACCTTTATACTTGATGGTGTTTCTAATTCTATCATTGCTGCCCTTGTGATTCTCAGTTGTCTTCTGATTTCTTGGCTGCAGTGTCCATTTGGATTGATGATAAAATCTTTCACTATCTCAATTTCTTCATTGTCAACTTTAAAGTTCTTCTGTAGTGACAGTTTTTGTTTTCTTAATGTTTAACTGCAGTCCTGCTTTGATACCTTCTTCTTTCACTTTTGCTAAAGGTGGTTTCAAGCCACTGCTGTTTTCTTCCAGTAAGATGATATTATCTGCATATCTTAAATTATTGATGATTCTTCCACGAATTTTCAGTCTTTTAGTCCAGCTTTCCGTATAATGTGTTCTGCCTAAGGATTGAACACCAATGGCAATAAAACCCATCCTTGTCTATAGGAAACCATATAGGAAGTCTCTCCCTATTCAGTCTTAATGGTACCTGCTTGTGCATGATTTAGGTTATACATCAGGACAATCAAGTGCTGAGGAACACCCATAGTTTCTCATGATCCAAGCAGAGGTTGATCTTTTCCTGAAATTCTTTGGTGCTCTCTAGTATCCATTGGATATTTACAGTAAGATCTCAAATGCCTCTTTCTTTCTGGAATCCAGCTTGAACACGAGGCATTTCTTGTTCCAAATAAGGTATCAGTTCTTGTTGTAGCACTTTGAGCATTGCCTTGTTTACATGGGGAATTAAAGCTATGGTTCTATAGTTACCTTGGTACAGTAATACCTCGGATAACGTTTACCTCAGACAACGCTAAAATCGCATAATGTTAAGTAATCTGGGGTGGAGAATTGGATCAAATAACGTTAAGGTCCTATGGGATGGATCGGATAACAACCGCTAAAGCCTGTGCGGTTACAATGTATCTCTATGGAGCTTTAACGTTATCCGATCCATCCCATAGGATTTTAACATAGATCGGATAACACAAAAAATCGGATAACACCAAGACTTGTGGAACCAAGTCTTAGCGTTATCCATGGTATTACTGTATCTTGTTTTTTGAGATTTAGAATGTATGCTAGTCTGTGGGCCAGTGTTCTGTTTTCCAAATTTATTGCATATTCTTGTTAGGATTAGATAGATTCAGTCTCTGTGGCTTGAAACAATTCTATTGGTATGCTATCTGTCCTTTGTGATTTATTTCTTCATAGCACTTTCAAAGCAGCTTTTATGTCCTAGAAAGTGACATAAAAGCTGTTCTTCATTATAGGATTATTCTTCAAAGAACCCTGTCCTCCCTTTATCTCTTTTGTTTATGTTTTCAGTATACTGTTTCCATCTTTCAAAAATTTTCTTCTGATCAAATAGTGTGCTAATTTCTTGAATCTTCTGGAAGAAATATCTTGTTTTCCATTTTTGTTGTTCTCTATTTCCTTGCACTGGTTGGTGCAATAGTCCTCTTTGGCTCTATGTGTCAGTCACTCAAAAGTTGTATTCAGGGTTCTGGCCCTATTTCTGTCACCTTTTACTTTTGCTTTCAACTGTCCTTTATAATTTTAAGTGTTTTTTTAAAATCAACTATCTTGGTGTCCCCCCCTCCCCCCGACTACATCTTTTTGCACTCTTCCCTAATAATGACTCTGATTTCAAACCACAGTTGTTATTTTTTTGTTCCCAATCAATTGAGTATAGTACAGTACTGCAAATTTATTCCTTATAAAGATTTTAAATTAATCAGAAATTTTGTTTAATGAATTTAATTTAATTTTCATATTTGTATGCCGCCCACTCAAGAAACCTGACTCAGGGCAGCTCACACGACAATCAAGCAATATACAGAAGTACAAAAAATAATGACATATAAAAACTTCAACATCATAGAATACTCTTAAAAACCCCATTAAAACTAAAACTAAAAAGAATGAAAAATTTAAAAGGTTACAATTTAAAAGATCAAAGATTAAAAAGGAGAGAGAATATTTACTTGATTAACCAGGAGGCTGGGGCCCCTATCATGCCACTGTTGCCCCACACTTGCCGTGCCAGCCATGTCTTTAGTCCTTTTCTGAAGGGCAGCAGCTCTGTCTGGAGGCCTAATTCAATTGGCAGGAGGTTCCATAGGGCTGGAGCAGACACAGAGAAGGTCCTGTTCCTTGTGCCTGAGAGATGAGCCTCTCCTGCCCGCTCTGGTGGGATGGACAGATGTTTTTAGGACGACACAGTCTCTTAAGTATCCTGGTCAACTACCATGTAGGGCTTTAAAGGTAATAACCAGCACCCTGAATTGCACCTGGTGGCATATTGGCAGCCAGTGACATGACAATTATTTTATTATTTTGTTTTACAATAAAATTGGGTATTAACAATTCATGATCATTGCCATAATCTGTTCATGGTCTCTCCCCCCCCCCCCCGAAGAATATAGTTGCCCCATCTCCTGCTTTCAAGTATGTAGTCTGTTTGATTTCTATATTGACTGTTTGGTGATGTACCTGTGTATAGCCCTCTGCTTGTTTGCTTGAAGCGCGTATTCGCAATAAACAGATTGTTAGCCTTACAGAAATCTATGAATCCTAGTCCTGCTTCATTCCTATCCCTTAGACCTAATTTCCCAAGAACATTTGGTTCTGCTTTGTTTCTTCCTTTTGCATTCTATTAGCCTATGATTATAAGCATGTCTTGTTTTGGTATGTGATTGATTTCCTCTTGGATGCTTGCATAAAAGTTTTCAATTTCCTCTTCTTCAGCATCTGTAGTCAGGACGTGGTTTTGAATGATGGATATGCTGATGGGTTTTTCCTCAGAATCTGATTGATATTAATTGGTCGGACCTTATGTTAAAATCCATAACTGGCTGTGCTACATCTTGTCTCACTATTAGAGTTGCTCCATTTCTGAACCTGTCACTTCCAGAGTAGAACACTTTGTAGTTGCTTGATTGAAAATATTCTGTTCCAATCCATTTTAGTTCACTTATATCAAACATTGTGATGTTTATGCACCCCATTTCATGCTTTATAGTTTCTAGTTTACCTTGACTCATGCTTTTCAATGTTTATTTAGACTGTATTAAATTCTGCTGATCCACCCACACATATTTGGTTTAAAGCCCACACATATTTGGTTTAAACAATTGAAATAAAGAACCTCTTGACAACATTTTGGGCTACATCTCAGGCTTCTTGGAAAACAAGTTGTTCTGACTTCAGAATTTTGGATCTGGTGTTATCGGAGGGTAAATATGCATTTTAAATGACTTTTTAAAAATAAAAAAAGTGTTTCTCTGGCCTTGTCTCAAACATACTTGATTTTAATAGTTTAGTTTTTAAATTGCCTGAAATGTGTCAACATGTGAAAATAAAAGAAACTTTCTGTGATTGTGCATGCTAGGCCTTTATTTGTGATAAGTTCAGCAAATAATGTCTCTATCCTCAAACAATGAAAGGGAATGAGGATATATATGCATCTTGATGGAACAGGAACATTTTCTACTTCCAAAATGAATTCTGTAGATGCAGTAAAACTCAGACACTCAAACATTATGTCTTACATCTGCCTTCATTTGCTTTGTGTCAGAATGAAAAAATATGTTTAATGTATGTATATATAGTATGAATTTAATGCATTATTAATTTAATGCTACTTCGGAAGTTGCACTGGTTGCCAGTATGTCTCCGGGTGCAATTCAAGGTGCTGGTTATTACCTTTAAAGCCCTACATGGTAGTGGGCGAGGATACTTAATGACCCCAGCTTGCTGAATGATCTGAGCCCCTCTCTCCCTCTAATTTTTTTAATTAGTAAGATGTAGCATTTGGTGTGCTTTTAATCTTTTTTAGATTTAGGTTTTAATTTTAACAGTTTTAAGGTTTTTAGGTAGTGTTTGTGTTTTATTGTCATTTTTTAAAATTATTTGTAAACCGCCCTGGGTCACTTTGGTGAGAAGGGCGGTGGAGAAATACGAATAAATAACTAAATAAATAACTAAATAAATAACTAAATAAATAATGCAAAATGGCAAACAAGTGGGTCCTTAGAGCAAATCAAGCCCAAACTGTCTCTGAAGGCAAAATAATGAAATTGAGGCTATCCTACTCTGGACACATCATGAAAAGGGGAGACTTTCTGAAAGAGACAATAATGCTGGGAAAGATGGGAGACCATAGGAAAAGAAGAAGGCCAAATTTGAAACGGATCAACGCTTTAAAGGAAGCCACATGATATAACTTACAAGAGCTGAGTGGAGTTGTCAAGGATGGGACATTCTGGAGAATTCTTATTCATAAGGTCCCGAAAAATTAGAGATGGATTGATGGCACATGACAACAACAAAATGCATCATATCCATCTTTCCCTTCAGTGAGCTAAAGGCAGTGATGTGGCTTTTCCCCAGCCCATGCCATCCTCATAACAACTTGGTGAGAGGGGTTGGTGAAACAGAAGAGGATGACTGTTCCAAGATAACCCAATGAGTTCACAATGAATGGAACTGTCAGATTTGTATACAGTTAAGCCAAGGGTTTGAAGCAGGGGTTCCCAACCTATGGCCCATGGGATGGCCCCAGCCCATGGCACCATTTCATGTGGCCTGTGTTGCTGCTGCCACCACACTAGAAGCATTTACAGCTGTCATAAATGCATTTATGACAGCCATACGTGCACCTGTGGCTGTCGTAAATGCATTTACAACAGCCTTGGACACATTTTACAGCAACATTTATGCTGGCGGAAACCATGTGACTGGCCTGCTCAGCTGTCCCGGGGGAGGGGGGCATGGCCTGGCCCACGGTGTAAAAAGGTTGGGAACCCCTGGTATAAAGGTTCTTCTCTTTCTTTACGAAGGAGAAGATGGTCCCACTGATTCAGCAGTAAAATCTTCACCATCTCATTACGTAGCAGTGATGAAAAAAAATCCCTTCTGCCTGACTGATAGGTCGGTGATTTCTGTTGCCAGATATATGTTCTTCTCCTCAGAACCAGGACACTTACGCCAGGTATACGAGAAGAGAAAATAAAAGTAGTGAGCAAGACTGGAGTGGTTCTACCAAGAGACTGAAAGCAAAGAAGCACAACATAGTATTGTAGTGTGAAATTGGCAAATGCTTTTAAAAATCCATTTAGGTAGAGGAGAGCTTTGCATTAATTTTTTTTTTAAAAAAGAAGACTTTGCATTTTCTTGGTATATCTGTGCATGCAACCAACATGGAACGTCACATGGCGAGGGGCTAGTCAGTGGATGGAGAAATCAAACCTCAAGGGCTAAGGTTCAAGGTGGAAATTTCCAGGGGAATAGATTTTCCTCTGCCTGAGGAAAGACCTTTTTTGTGGCAAGGTTATTGCTTCTTAGACTTCTATGAATATGATCCATGCTACAATATTCAGATCGTTCTACAAAAGCATAAGGATGGACCAAATGTGTCGCTTCAGATAAAGTTGTACTACAAAGCTCATGCTCCTTCGCCAATGGTTATGCTGGAAGGACTGGTGGGAAATGTAAGACTCTTGAGGCCACACTTTCCCGGCCTCTGGAGAGCGCAGGCTCTTCTTTCTCTCTCCTGGACACAGTGGTGGGATGTCAAAATTTTTACTACCCCACTGTGACATCATCACAGTGTGGGTGGAGCTGACATCATGACATCATGGGCAGAGCCAAAGAAAAAATAAAAATAATAAAATAAAAATAAGCACACACACACACACCTCAACCACCCACCCACAACACAAGGACAGCAAGGAGGCCATGCATACGCACCAAGCACTGTAGGCACGCATGCACACGAAGTGCTTGGTGTGCATGCCTTCCCTGCGGGAAGGACGACACCAGTGAAAAGGCAAGCCCCGAAGGTGGTTCCCCCAAAAAAGCTGCTACCGGTTCTCAGGGACACCGGGAAAAGTTATTACCGGTTCTGGCGAACTGGTGAGAACCTGTTACATCCCATCGCTGCCTGGACAGCCCATAATACTGCACTGATAAATGATTATGAGGCCTGTCTTAATTTCTTACTCTCAGGGGCTAGCTTCTCAAACAGAAGGGGGCATTTGTTTCATGTTTTCTCAGAAAGTACATAGTTTGGGGTGCCCAAACTATGGCACAGGGGCTGGATCTGGCCCCAGACACCAATTCATCTGGTCCATGAAGCCCTATGTGCGCATTTTACTTATACTTCCGGGAGTGATGAGGGCTTTGCAGGCTGGATGAATTGGTGTTGGGGGCTGGATCCGGCCCCTGGGCCATAGTGACCAGCCTCCTGAACCACGTGGCTGACCCACAGGCCACAAAGTTTGGGCACCTCATCTTAGGGGCTGCCAGTCACTCTGTACATGCTGCTCTGTTTCTTTTACTGTTTTCTAGGGCCTGTTGCCATTATCTTGGTTTTCTTTATATTGAGTCTCAAGCCAGCTTTTGCACTTTCTTCTTTCAACCTAATCAGGAGCTTCTTTAGGTCTTCCTCACTTTCTGCCATTAGGGTGGTATCATCTGCATATCTCAAATTATTGATGTTTCTCCCAGCAATTTTGATCCCAAATTGTGTTTCCTCCATCCCTGCATTGCACATTATGTGCTCTGTGTATAAGTTGAATAAGCAGGGTGACAAAATGCAGCCTTGTCTTACTCCTTTTCCTATTCCAAACCACTCCATCCTTACATATTCTGTCCTAACTGTTGCTTCTTGATTCATGTACAGATTTCTCATGAGGCATATAAGGTGTTCTGGTATTCTCATATCTTTAATTACTTGTCACATTTTGTTGTGGTCCACACAGTCAAAGGCCTTAGTGTAATCAATGAAACAGAAGTAGACTTGTTTCTGATATTCCTTTGTTTTTTCCATGATCCAATGTATGTTGGCAATGTGGTCTCTAGTCCCCCTGCCTCTTCTGAACCCTGCCTGCACTTCTGGTAATTCTCTCTCCACATGCTGTTGTAGTCTATCCTGTATTATCTTGTGCATCACCTTGCTAGCGTGAGGGATGAGTGCAATTGTTCAATAATTTGAACATTCTTTGGCATTACCATTTTTGGGGATTGGAACGTATACTGATCTTTTCCAATCCTGTCGTCATTGTTGTGTTTTCCAAACCTGTTGGCATATAGAATGTAATAATTTGATTCTATCATCTTTTAGGGCTTTGAAAAGTTCAACTTGGATACCATCATCTCCACTGGCTTTGTTGTTTGCAGTGCTTTTTAGGGCCTTTCTGACTTCACTATCTAGGATGTGTGGCTCAAGTTCAATTTCCTCATCATCGTTATTATCAGGAGTATTGATGTCCTTTTTGTAGAGTTCCTGTGTGTACTCTTTCCATCTTTTCTTAATCTCTTCTGCATCAGCTATCTCCTTGCCGTCTTTGTCCCTTATCATGGTCATTTTTGGTTTAAATGTTCCCTTGATTTCCCCATTTTTTTTGAAAAGATCTCTAGTCCTACCCCTGATGTTGTTTTCCTCTATTTTTTTTTTGCACTGTTCATTCAGGTAGGTTTCCTTATCTCTCCTTGCTTTTCTTTGAAATTCTGTATTCAAGTGATTGTATTTTTTCCTTTCTCTTTTGCCTTTTGCATTCCTTCTGTCCTCTGCTAATTTAAGAACCTCAGATTCTCCAGATAAACAATTGGAATAAGAGATTTTTATCTTACAACGGTTTAGATAGGCAACTTACAATTTTTGAAGAACTTTTGGTCAAAATAAGAAAGGGAAATATAGGAATTAAAGGGATAGTCAGTAAGATTTACAAGATAATGAACAAAAGAGGAAAAATACAGGAAGTTTTAAAGAATATTTGGGAACAAGATTTGAATATAATAATTCCGGAAGAAAGTTGGTATAAAAAATGGAAAAAAAGAATTATGAGAACTATGTCTGTAAGAGTAAAAGAGCATAATTACAAGATGCTTTGGAGATGGTATCTGACCCCAATCAGACTGCATCAAATGAATAAGGAAACAAGCGATAAATGCTGGAGGTGCAAGCACTCAATGGGGACATATGTACATATGTGGTGGAGTTGTAACGAGGTGACAAATTTCTGGGATAAAGTTGAAAAAGAAATTGAAAATATAATGGAAATGCGGTTGGAATTGGGACCAGATACAGCTCTAATAACAGATGTGGATAAATATAAAATGAATAATGATGGTAAAGAGCTGATGGCTGTGATGTTATCTGCAGCAAGACAATGTATAGCAAAAAATTGGAAAAGTAATGCGCCGTTGGATATACAAGAGTAGTATAAGGAAATGTGGGAACTAGCTCTTAATGATAAATTAACATGGGAATTAAAGGTCAAGAAAGGCATAGTTCAAGTAAATGGATTCTGAGGAATCTGGAAAAAATTCGTGGATTATGTGGTTGTTAAAAAGAAAGGAATTAACCCTGTACCGGAACAAATTGATTTCTGGAAAGCATGAGTGGATATAACCCCCCTGGACATTGTATATAGCACAGAGGTGAATTAAGCAATGAAGTATAATGTAGTAGAGTTAATAGAGATATTAGAAACTTACTGAAGAGTGGTGAGTTAAAAGCTGCATAATGTATTACCGCTTTTAGGATTCAACATGTTAAGCTTATTATTCTTGTGAAACTTTTTTTTTGTATTGTATGTTTCTTTTTCTCTTTTTTGTTATTACTGAAAATTTATAAATAAAGAATTTAAAACAAACAAAAAAAAGAACCTCATCGGACAACCACTTAGTTTTCTTACGCTTCTTTTCTTTTGGTGTGGTTTTCCTTGCTGCCTCCTGCATGATGTCCTGCAAATCTCTGTCCATAATTCTTCTGGCACTCTGTCTATCTGGTCCAAGCCATTGAATCAGTTCTATACCTCCACCGTGTATTCCTTAGGGATGTTATCTAGGTCATATCTGTCTGGCCTAATTGTTTTCCCTATTTTCTTTAGCCTAAGCCTGAATTTTGCGATCAGTAGGTTGTGATTTGAGCCACAATCTGCTCCTGGTCTCATTTTTGCTGACTGTATGGAGGTTCTCCATCTTTGGCTGCAGAGTATGTAGTCAATCTGGTTTCGATGTTGGCCATCTGGTGATGTCTATGTGTAAAGTCTCCTCTAGTGTTGCTGGAAGAGAGTGTTTGCTATGACCAGTGCATTATCTTGGGAGAACTCTATCAGTCTGGCCTGCTTCATTCTGTGTTCCAAGACCAAACTTGCCTGTTATTCCATTTACTTTTTGATTTCCTACTTTGGCATTCCAGTCTCCTATGATAATGTGTACATAATTTCTTAGTATCTGTCCCTTAAGGTGTTCTAGGTCCTCATAGAACTGGTCAATTGTGGCTTCATTTGCACTAGTAGTTGGTCCGTATATTTGGATTAGAGTGATATTGAACGGTTTGCCTTCTATTGTGACTGGCATCATTCTATCATTTTTGATATTATATCCCATTACTGCTTTTCTCAATCTTTTATACTTTTATACTTGTAGCAAAACCATAATCAAGATTAAATTTTGCCAGGAAACCTATGTGCCCTCCACAAATGTTTAAGCAAATATGTTACTCTACAAAGAGAAATGTGGGGTGTGATTTTTTTTTAAAAAATTAATGAGCATTGGGAATCAAAGACTTAATAATGGGGGGAATGGAAGCTGATCCGAATATTGCTGACAATCTAGGGCAGACTGGACTTGGTCTGGGCCTTGCATTCCATTTTTGTTTTTATGTAACATTTACAGAGTAAAAATCATCACCTTGGAGGCTCCAGATTTATTGACACACCCTAAGCTGAAAATTATATTCCCCTGGAAAATAGATGGGGAAGAAGTAGAAGCAGTGACAGATTTTACTTTCCTAGGATCAAAGCTCACTGCAGATGGTGATTGCAGCCATGAAATAAAAAGGCGACTGATTCTTGGGAGGCAAGCAATGAGAAACCTGGGGAGCATAGTGAAAAGTAGAGACATCACATAGCAAACAAAAATTTGCATAGTCAAAGCAATGGTATTCCCTGTGGCAATGTATGGTTGTGAGAGCTGGATCATTAGGAAAACTGAGCGCAGAAGAATAGACGCCTTTGAGATGTGGTGTTGGAGGAGAGTTTTGAGAGTCCCCTGGACAGCGAGGAGAACAAATAGGTCAATCCTAGAAGAAATAAACCCTGACTGCTCCTTAGAAGGTCAAATAGTAAAGATGAAGCTAAAGTACTTTGGACATCAAATGAGAAGAGAGGATTCACTTGAGAAAGCCTTGATGCTTGGAAGGGTCGAGGGCAAAAGAAGAATGGGACGGCCCAAGATGAGGTGGCTAGATGGTATTGTAGAGACAATGGGCACAGAGCTGAGCGAGTTTAGGGGGATGGTGGAGGACAGAAGTGCCTGGCGGACAGTGGTCCATGGGGTCACAGAGGGTCGGAATCGACTGTGCGACTGAACAACAACAAAAAAAGCTGAAAATTATCTATCTATTTATTTAGACTTATGTTACCGTGGTGACTCAGGGCAGCTTACAGTCAGTAAAACAACAGTCACAATATAAAATCGAATCACAGTACTGTACTATGATTAAAATCAGTAAACTTAAACAGCTAAAATACACCTTGTTAAAACATTTTTAGATGGTTAACTAAAATCCACAAATGGTGGGTTATTTAGAATAGTCATATTAACTCAAACTATAAAAAGAATGACATAAAAAGAATGAAAATAGTTTGTAACAGATTGTAATGGAGTAGGGAGCAATCTAGACCATTTCAAATAAATTAATATTTTCCAAAGATATTATATTTCATAGCTTGCATCTAATGACCATACCCAAGCTTTATCCACTAAATCCTCAGCTAAAATCATATATTTTTCTCAAAGCTTTGTGAGATATTGTGGGGAAATAGTTGCAATAGGCAATTAGGAGCTGGGTAATAGTCCCAGGAGGAAACCTTCCTGATGAAAAATGTTTGTGCCAAGTGCAATCAAGGAGCAACTCTCCTCTGGTTCCAAAAATGCTTTATTTATTGCACTTATGGGCCAGCTTTCCTTACCAATGAGCTGAATGTAGCATATGAGGTTTGCTCCCTCTTTTAATCTTCACAAGACCCTTATAAGGTAGGTTAAATTGATAGAGGCTAATAAGTCAAAACTTACCCAATTAGTCATTTTAAATAAGCTTGCCCCAGAGACTTCCGATCCTAGTCTAACAATAACAAGGTATCGTGCCCTTTTATGTATGATATTTATAATTAAATGCCCCTTTCTTCCTGCAATGGGATTTTCTCATGCCTCAGCAATTATACTTGCAAATTAAATCAGTGGTAAGCTTCCAATAACCAATAACAAAGCAAAGCCAGTTAATTACAAAATATGTAGCTTGTGAGAATTATATACTATGACAAAAAGTCATATTTTAACACTGGGAGAGGCACTGCTTAAAAAGAGAGAGGGAGAGATTAAATACATGATCTTCCCATGTCTCAATGACCTCTGGGTGCAATTAATCCATGGTTCAACCAACCATGATTCTTGGAATAATAATTTCTTTAACAAGTTATTGATTGAATCATTTAATTTATTGAATTAATTTGATTTCTGGAATAGAGAAGCCGTTCATTTTAAAAAGGGGGGAGGGAAGGCTAGCAGCTCGATTAACAGAAATAATGGCTTCCTTTCTACAAAACATGGCTGTACATTTTTTATAAACATGCTGTAAAGGTTGCCCTTGCTCAAAAGCCAGTAGTATCCAGCTCTAGGGTTCAGTGCTCACCTCTGCTTACAGTCAAAAAGCCAGTCTGTCTGTGACTGCAGTCATTTCTGTGGACATGTGGCAGGTATGCCTTGACACTGGAGTGCATGGAACTCTTCCCATCAATGTGGTACCTATTTATCTACTTTCAATTTCTTGCTTTCAAACTGCTAGGTTGGCAGGAGTTGGGGCAGAGATGGGAGCTCATTCTGTTGTGCAGTACTCAAGTCTCAATCTGGTGACATGCCAACCTTCCAGTCGTCAAGTTCAGTGTCTTAACTACTTAAGCCACTGCAGTCCCTAAATATGTTGTACAGTTGCATTATTTTGAACAACAAGCTCATTTGTGACCAATTCGGACTTGGATAAATAAATATAAATTTGTGACCATTTATATATACTGTACTGTATATTGCATACAGGAGATAAACTTGTGTTCACGGTTTGTTGCAGAATATATGTGATATGTAATGTGTTTACTGAGCTCCTAAACGGCAATAACGGGGCTTTACCACAAGGGGGCGCTATAACAACTTCGCTTGGACCTAAAGGAGTGTTGCAAAAAATACATGGCACCTGGAGGAAGGTAATAATGCAAACAGATCAGTGGATTATAATTGGATTATAATAGTTTGTAATTAGAGTTCTGTGAAGTTATACTTCACATCTTTGTAAAAAGACAACTCAACTCCTTTCTCTGTTTGAAACAGAACAGAAAACTGTAAAGATAAATAAAGTGGTCCCAGTTCTCAGCTTCTCAGGCAGAACAAGTCAAAAGCATTTATTTTTCTCCTCAGCAGTAAAAGAGCAGCAACAGTCACAACAACAACAGCAGCAATTTCACTGACTAATAATTGACTACTCGGACTCTTTCACAACACTTAAAATTAGATGCTCAAGGCAGCTACCGCTGCCTAATGGGAGGGCTAGCCTAGCTCTGTTTGGGCTGAGTCCTATCTGGTTTGCAGCACTCTGTCTAGTGACTTCATTCAAGGCTGAACCAAAACATCTGTATATTGCATGACTCTAGTGATGGTCACATGGTGTCCTGGAGAACTCAGCCCTAGTACAAGTATTGATGGGCCCTCCTGCCCAACCCACTGAATCAAGGCAATAGTCTAGACCAGGGGTGCCCAAACATTTTGGCCCGGGGGCCATATCTGGCCCCTGACACCAATTCATCTGGCCTCCGAACCCTCATTGCTCCTGGAAGTGAAAGTAAAACGCACCCGTACATGCACATTTTACTTCTGCTTCCAGGAGCGATGAAGGCTTTGTGGGTCAGGTGAATTGGCACCGGGGGCCAGATCTAGCCCCTGGGCTGTAGTTTGGCCACCCCGGTCTAGACCAATGATGGTGAACCTTGGCACTCCAGCTGTACTTGGACTTCAGTTACCAAAAGCCCAAGTCAACACTCCTGCTGAGCAAGGCTTCTAGGAATTGAAGTTCAGGAACAGCTGAAATGCCAAGGTTTACCATCAATGGTCTAGTCTAGACAGAGCAGCAGTTTTCAACCCTTGGTTTTTGGACTTCAGTTCCCAGAAGCCTAAGTCAATTCCCCAAAGCACTGATCAGCCAATGTACTGACTTAGGCTTCTGGGAATTGAAGTCCACCTGTGGGACGTGGCCCCCATGTTGGGAACCACTGGTCTAGAGCAGGAGTTCCCAACCTTTTCAAGCCGGGGGCCAGGTCACATTCTCTTAGTCAGCTTTAAGGGCTGGATGGCCATTTTGCCCTGCCTGCACAATGGGGTGGCTATTTTGTCCTAACAACTTCAAAGGGGTGGCCATTTTGTTTTTCAAATGCCCTTCGAGTGGGTGAGGGCCACATGAAATGGTGCTACAGGTGGGATCCAGCCCAAGAGCCTTAGGTTGGAAACCCTGGTCTAGAGGGTCACATCCAAAATGCTTATTTGTTGTTTCTTAGGCTGTTCAGTGTTTTTATGCCTATTTGTGTGTGTGATCTCATACAATTACCTATTATATATATAATGCTGGGAAAATAATGCTGGGAAAAGATGAAGATGCTGGGAAAAGATGAAAATAATGCTGGGAAAAGATGACAATAATGCTGGGAAAAGATGAAGGCAGGAGGTAAAGAGGAAGACTAAATATGAGATGTATTAACTCAATAAAAGAACCTGTCACTTTGAGGTTGTAGGAGATGAGGAAGTCTGTTAATGATAGGATGTTCTGGGTTGGGTGTGTTACTCATGCTTAGGTGACTTGAAGGGACATAACATCCAAACAGTGTTTCATTCTTGGTTTTACCATATGATGTGGAAACACAGATTATCATAAGAAAGGCAACAGCAGTTTAGTAACTCACATATATGATATTGATACAGGCAATCTGTTAAATTCTGAATTTACATTATATTGACTGAAATGTTATACTATTTGCAGATGGAAGGCAAATAGTATAACATTCACTTGTTTCCAGATGCCAATTAAAGAGTCACTGCTAGACAAAGCCAAGGAGGCATATGCATCCACAAGAATCACAGCAGTGATTCTTTCATTGCTGGCTGAAAGTGAGTGGATGTTACAACAGTTTGTCTTCTGTTTGCATAAAGAAGTAACAGGACAGCTAAATTGTCATGAATAAATTTATACCATCAGAAACCAGATTATGTCATCATCTAGCCCTAGTAAAATTTATTTATTCAATTTACTTACCAGTATTTATTAGTGTCATTTGTATGCTGTCTTTCTCCCTCTTAAAGGATCCAAGGCAGCTCACAGTTATTAAAACAAAAACCAATTAAGAGCACAATAAATGATTTGACAAAACAAATTATAACTATTAAAACAATTATTTAAAACCACAAAAGCACCTAAAAACATATGTAAAACATGCATAAATATTAATAGCACCCAGCACAACAGATTAGGAATTGCCCAGCTAGTTGTTAAAAGCCTGTCTGAAAAATGGTCTTTGCCTGCTGCTGAAAGGACAAGACATCATTCCACAACCTGAGAACAGCTACAGAGAAGGCCCTGCCTTGCTTTCCCATGAGATGTGCCTGTGACAGGAGTGGGACTGAGAGAAAGGTTTTTTCAAGAGAGGTTTCACAGCTGCTTCCTTTAAACATAGTGACAGCCTGTCCTTGCTGAAAGGAGGCATTTAGCACTGCTCTTTTCCACTCAACCAATCCCCTTCTGGTAGGTTTTCTAAGCCAGGAAGGGCAAAGATCCAGTACACATGAGGTGGCCTTAACCTCTCCAAAGATCCTGTCCGGATCCTCAGGCTGCTCAGATTATAATCTTCCCATTAGCGCAGGACAAGTAGGGACTAAAGTTACATCCACATGACCTGTATCATCTATAGCCATGATGGTGAACCTTGGCACTCCAGATGTTCTTGGACTTCAATTGCCAGAAGCCCAAGCTCACATGAATCTGCACGAATGGGTTTACTGTGATTTATCTGGCCTGCACCACCCTTGTCTCTCCTTGAAGCAGTAGTAAAATGTGCCCATGCAGAGCTATAGTATCCAAGTCAGAACACCTCTGAGTGACTTTGTCTGCAGTGTGCTATGCAAATTACTCACAGAGGAATTAAAAAAGGAAATAGTCTAAACTAATTGAAAGCTTCCAATCCCCCACTTCCATGGGAGCCTAAGGACAGATGGGGGCGAGCTTTAAACTGTTAAAACAAACCTTCTAGATTGCCACTGGTGGGATAGTAATTGTTGACAATACACCAGTGTTGACTTTAGTTAGTTTAGTTTATTTAGTTAGGCCTGAGACCCTCATAGTGTTCCTCAGAATTTTGGCAGTTGTGATATATATGATGTTATGATTTGCTAAATTTGTGATCAGCCTTTCCATTGTTGAATATGAGGCTACATACATTTCTCTTTTCCTTATTTTATCTTCACAACAGTCTAGCAAGGTAGACCAAGGTGGGAGAGAGCATGACTATCCCAGGGCCATGCATTGAGTTTCACAGGCCCTTGGGGACTTGAGTCTGGACATCCAAGCACAAGAGATTAACTGTTGGCAACCTTTTCTCTCTTCTTCTCATTTTTTTCCCAAAGGAAAAAAATTGAATGTATAAGTAAAATATGCTAAGCCAAAATAGATTAAATACAAACCAAAATTCAGGGGGAAAAAACCAAGAGAGCAGGAGAAAATCCCAAACAAATCTTGAAGGACTGAAAGTAATTATGTCTGTTGTTACAAGAAACATATGAAATGCAATTCTTTGGTATCATGCAGGTACCAATTGGGTCTTAAATTCAAATGGAAATTATTAGAAATATATTCTTCCAGTATTTTCTGCATGATTAATGTAATGGGCTGATCTTTTCTGCAAGTGCATAATAAATACTAAACACAGCGGTACATGTTATACAAGGAGGTTTATTGCTGCAATGCTTTATGAAATTATTCTTGGAGAAATGGTAGCTACTCAATGAATAATTCAAAGGAAGGAATAAAACAAAATCTAATAAACTCCGCATTTGATTGAACGTTGGCATTAATTCAGTAATATGAATATATAACATCCCCTGTTACCTTAAGATATGATACTTTAAAATCCACACATAATTTTCAAAAAGTAACTTACTTTTGGAGAAGAATAATGCTGATATAATGGATAAATGATAAACCTGTACATGTATGGATCTATCAAAAAGAAAATGGAGCAAGTTGTTATTTGGGAAGAAATGTAAAAAACTCAGTGCAGAGGTTGCCTTTAGGTCAGGGTTGGGCACAAAGAAACACCTTTCTTGAAGCCCAACTTTTCTACCATTGTGATGGCATGAGAAAAAAATATATTGTTTGAATCATCATCGTGCTCATGGAAGCATAGGTACAACATTATTATCTGTCTTTCTCTCTGTCTCTGTCTCTGTCTCTCTCAGTCAGTCAGTCAGTCTGTCTGACTGACTGACTTGTATCCTCTGGTCCTCTTTTTCTTCTTGCATTCCATGGAGGCACAGAAGATGGTCTCCTAGTCCTCTCTTGCCACTCCCCATATGAGTTCCTCATCTGAAGTAATTGATGAGGGCCCCTTCCCCACCTTTCAATGCCTTCTTGTGTGGTGGGGCCAGTTAGCCTTCTGGTGGCGCCTGGGGTAACCCCTCTCAAGGGGATATTAAGTACAACAGCATTGAAAAGAGTTCTTTTCTGTCTTTCTCAGGCACTAAAAACCTCAGATACAAATAGCAAGTATGAAACAAATAGCAAGTATGATACTGTATAAACATGTCTGCTGACATCTGAAAATTGAAAAGCATGTCAAAAGCAATTCTGACCATACTTTCATGTATCCCAGATCTGTTTTCAAGTGATCTTCACAACAAGCTCCTTAACTGCTTTGATTGTAGCTGTTTTTACTGTCAGTTTCTTTTTTGAGTAAATAGCCATGAGTTGGGCACTAAGAACAACTCCCCTTGCCCAAAGGGGATCATGAGTTCGATTCTGGAGAACTGCTGGCTGATGTGGCCTTGGGCAAACTAAATGGTCCCAGAGTGTGTGTACCTATTTGTCTCCCATTACACTCCTCATCTAATGAGAAACTCTCCAATAGAAGCCTTTCTCTTAACAAGAATAGCAGACGTAGGACCATAATTTGGGTTGTGACCCAAAGGCCCTTATCCTGACTAGGCCTATTGGACATGTTCGTCACTCTAGGAATACACTGAAGTTCTTCTGAATCCCATGCATGGTGCTGCATCGAGTTTGTTAAAACCAGAAGGCAATGGAAAAAGATTCCAAAACACAGCTGGGGGAAGGGAAAGCAATTTTCAGCAGAAAAACAACACTGCTCACTGACTCAGACTGGAAATACCATGCCAAATTGAGATCTATGGCTGCTTTCCCTTCAAAATTAAAGAGGCAAAGTTAAGGTCTACCTTCTAAAAAATATGCAGAATGTAACATATAATTTGGGCAGCAGCCATCCTCTGATAAAAAGCTTGCATGGTTGTCATTCAGGATCTTGTGCCATGTTCAGACAGTGGCGGAAACTCTAAAGAAGATATCGGGATGGCAAAATTGCTGGAAAAGTGTGGGTGGAAGTGAGGGATGAGTGTGTAGAAACAAGGCTATGTGGCTAATGATAGTTTTGAAAGCTTTTCCAAAATATCATTATGTAAATTCTTGCTGGCTTGAAAAATTGGATGGAGGAAAAGATGAATATATAGAAAGAAAGCTACCTTTGGGGATAAAAAGCGGTGTTTTTAGATGCAATACTTTTATATTGTAAACTTTCCCCTGATCTTTGTGTTTTTCACAAAACAGAAAAAGATTCTGTGAAAGGGTCATTAGAGGCTGAATACACAGACTGCTTAGCCTATGGCTTGGAGCACTGCAGGGAGGGGCCAGTGCGCTCTTAAAGATGGTGATCAGATAACGTCTATGCTAGAGCACACAAGTTCTTCCTCTGGAGTGCTAATTTTTGTGGCCCTTCTCAAGGAACCTTTAACATTTCTGGTGCAGGATGACCACTCTGGCTTGGCTTGGTTTCAGCACATGTGGTTGCTAGAAGTGATCTAAACAAGCCTTCCTCTTTCAATTCACCAATATTATGTAGTGGCTTAGTAAGCAAGGTACTTCAGGGTATTGGCAAATTAATTACTTCCTCTGTTTAGCACAGGAGAAGGGAAGTGAATTTTTTTGTACTGTATATATAGACTCGCTGATGCACTACATCAGTTATAAAAAAATATAAAAAAAAATTTTATTTGCCTGACCTTAAAGTTGATAAAATGTATGCAATCAAATTCATGGTGGTAGCTTCAGATGCAGGCAGTTTCTCAACCAGCCCTTTAAGAAGAGGCAAAGACAGGATGTTAATTGTATTTTTTATAACTAATGCAGTGCATAAGTGACAATCTATATACAGTACAGTCAATTCCCCCCCCCCCCCATTTCCACTACCCTCTGCTGAGCAGAGGAAATGATTCATTTGCCAGTATCCTGAGGTGGCTTGCTTTTTAAGCACTTCAGGATATTGTCAGTAGTCATTTCTGTGTGAATGGTCAGGCTTGGTTAGATTGTTCTAATTAAGGCTGGCAGCTCCCAAGCAGCCCACGCTAGCTCACTCCCTGCTGCTAGTGTAGATGTAGCCTCAGTCAACTCCACAGCTTCCATTATTGCTCAGCTTTGCTTATAGCCACAAAATCCTGGTTGCTCTTATTGCTTTCTATAGATGGCATTTGAGAAGATGTTGCCTAATCATTCAGATTCCTTGTTCTTTAGGTGATAGTTGGGAACCCAAGAAGAATTGTGTTCCACCAGTAATAGCATGAACTCAATATTTCAAAAGATTATAGTCATTTACAAATGCCTTCACTTGTAACAAAACGGGGACAACTTTCTTAAGTATCTTTGTAAACCGGAACACATTAGCAGCACTGCCAAATAAATAAATAAATAAATAAATAAATAAATAAAAATCAAGCAAATTTTCTAAACTCTGCTTGAGATCCCACCTAGCTCTTGCACTCTTCAGGTAAATCTAGACTTCTTTCAAGCTCTGCTACAGAAATATGGAAATTTGAAAAGGCCTGCAAATAGGTCCAAACCTTATTTCATTCTGTGTTCCTGTCTTATTTTGGGGCTTTGCACATTTAATTTCTTACAGTCCACTTGAGAATTAATGTTTATTTCACTTGAGCTGAGGGAATACGCATGGTTATTAGAGGAGGACATGACTTAAATGAAAATGCAGGGTAATATAGGGGAGAGCTGGCTGGCTTTCTGAAATTAAAACGAGAGATCTCAGACCAAGCTGGTAAGTAAATATTCAATGCTAAACTTTTACTTCTGTTTGAGGGAGAAAATGTGCATCCCCACATCTTATTACTAAGGGAGAAAGGGAAATGTGTGTGTGTGGAACAGTGATAGATATGTAATTAATCAAAAATAATAACACAGCAGGCAGTTTTTTGAGGTTCCAGAAGCCATTTTGGTTCTCCACTAGATCTCATAACCCTTTTGACTCTCCTGACCTTGAACCATGATATATATATTTTAAAAAAGATTAAATCTTAGAAAAGACAAATCAGGTCCCTAGCAGTCTTTGTTGGTGCAATTTGCCATTTCCATTTAATTTTCCTCTCACAGGATTTCACAGATGTAACTAGCCATTTTGGCACATGAAGCCACTCATTTGGCACTTGCGGCCAGGCCTGTGCTGGCCATTTGGGACACAGGGACAAGTCCTGGTGCGCCCCGTGACTGGCACCCCCCCCCAGAGGTGGTCAGAAGTATGTCACCTGGCAGCTACAATCCATGACATCATGCAGTATCCCCCATAGGTGCTGCCCCCTCCCTCCCTGTCCAGCACCCTTTTAGCGTAGCCAGTATGCCCCTGCTTGAGGCCACTCATTGTGTCTTGAGACATGAGTCCTAAGCCCCAATTCACAAAAAGGAGGGGAATGTAGTGTCCTGTCCCCAAAATGAGAAAGCTAATGTTCTTTTTTTTTTTAAATAAAAGGAAGAGGTATAGGGAGAGGTTTTGGCTTAATTTCCTAACGGCCACCTCCAGGTTTCCAGGCAAGGTGTTCAGTGCTGTAATTACTTCTTTTGTTATTTTTACATCAGGAATTACAAAAGTGGATTGGGGTGTGCCCATTTTGCGCTGCTTGTCCAGGGTGTCAAAATGGCTAAGTGGTTCTGGATGTTGCCAATGCAGTTGACCTTACATAATGGTTTTGTCCAAAGGGATGGAGGGCGGGGACTATCTGATGAGTTTGGAATGCCTTTATATGGCCTATCCCACGATTATTTTTCGTTTTTTCTGTCCAGAACACTGCAGCCCCAAGGACCCTCAGAGTCAGGCTCTCTAGACATACTCCGCCAAGAAGCACCTGCACGCTGGAGGGGGCAACAGGAGAAAAGAGTCTGGTGTTGTTTGGCTCAAGTAGCAGCACATCAGTGGTGCTAATGGCTCTGGTGCTTCCATCAGGGCTCTATCGTAAGAGGTGACTATGTGACCAGGGCTAATGCTTGGGTGGGCCCTGAATATGATTTGTCAGGTGCAGAAGACTGTGCAAGGCATTCTTTCTGTGTTTTGTGTTATTGTTACGTGCCATGAAGTCAGAACTGACTCACAGCAACCCTAATAGGGTTTTTAAAGGAGAAGGGGGCGGCAAAGGATGAAATGGCTAGATGGCATTGTTAAAGCAGTGAGCATATATGGGGGGTGAGGGGGCTACAGAGGATGGCAGATGACAGAGGAGCCTGGCATGCGGTGGTCCATGGAGTCACAAAGGGTTGGACTCGACTGTGCAATTGAACAACAACAACAACAAACTGAGATACTTAAGGAGTGGGTTTACAAGCACTGACCCCCCCACCTCCCATGAGTTCAGACATAGGTCTTGTAAGTTAAACAATCTGTTTATCAAATGAAATAAATCCTGCAATAATAATAAATAATAAAATTAAAACCACAGGCCTTAAATTAAAATGATTGCTACTTTGTAAAATTAACACATAACATGCACCAACTGTCTTACCAATTTCAAAAGTTTTTACATTTATTTTCTTTGAATGCTGAAAATACAATTACAAGTTTGATATGACTCCATTCATTCTCTCTCTCTCTATCTCATACAGAAAGAGAGGACTAGAGAGAGATCAAGAACCAGTTTAATTAGGAAGGGTACATCAAAAGGAAGACATGGTCGTCTGCTCTTGTAATAGGAGAGTGGATGTAAGAATTGCCAGAGCTAGTTTGACTAGTTATCTCTTCTTCTACCCAACGATTCAGGGTACAGGAGTCTTGTCATTCTTATTTGAACCATAGTCCAAATGCAATTTTCTGTCCACTATATCACACAGGGCATCTTAATGCCTCTGACAGTAACTGAAATGGTTATATGCCATCAAGTCAGTGCTGATTTATGGCAACCTTCCTAAGCTTTTCTATGTAGGAAGAAATTTACCATTCCTTCTTTCTGGTGGTGCTCTGGGATCAACAGCTCACTCAAGGCAACACAGCTAGCAGAACACATATCCTGATAAGTTACACATGCTCTGACTGAAGTTGGCTAACCTCTCTCTTCGGAGAAACAATGGGGATTTGGGTTCCTGGGTTCATACTGGTGCTCCAACCCACTGAGTTATCCTTATCACTACTTCTTCTTCTGTGTCTTGGCCAGACACGAAACTGCCAAAATGAAGATGCCATCTGGTGAGTTCATTTGGCATTTCCTTTCGCCTGACCTAGTGTGAGAAAGATTAGGCAGCAACACAAGGTTGTTGTTATCAGGTTACGCCCAATTGTGGTTCAAAAATACTACACTTTTTGAGGAGTTTCTTTCTGTGTATCCCATACTTATCACTAAAACATAGCTTTTTGAAAGCAATGTTTCAGACATTTCAACATTGTTTTCAAAACATTATTTTTCTAAAGACCAGATATGTTCCTACTGTTCAACACAAAAGTAACAATTTTAAATAGTGACATGTTAAATCTGATGAATTATTTTCACGTTTGGATAATTCATAACATTGCAGCCGAGCTTCACCAAAATAAACTGTTCTTGTTCTTTAACAACATTAGGACTATTGGAGCACTCACAGACTTTTTTGTTATTGTTAAGCAACACTAAGTGAAAGAAAGATTGAATCAATCAGTTTAATCAGGATGTTTTTACTCTGTGAAAGATCTCATGCTACTGGCCACAGGAAAAGGAAAAAAGGGTTGCACATATACCTTAATAAATAATAAATAGCTGTGTGGGTATCCAGAATTTCAGGGTTGAAATTAATTTTATATGAATTTAAAGTTCACATAAAGGATAGGTGTGTATTTCTAAGCTCAGTTGAACATGAACTAGAAGAACTGTGGATTAGAAACATATATTACACTTCACCACAAAAAAATAAATATTATCTGCTACTTGGTTTAATCCATGTGTCCTATACTAAATCAAGTGCACTGAATCCAAATCTGAAATCCAATTCTGCCTAGGATGTCAGGATCTTAAGTTAATTAACTGGTTTATTAACAAAAAATTATTAACAAAAAATCCAGTTTATTAGCAAAAATTGTCCGGTTTATTCACACAGCTGCACCTACTCATCTTTAGCTCAAAACAGACTAGCTGTACTATTCAATAAGATTGTTTCACACTAGAGACAAGCCCTTGGTCCATCTTGCTTTATATAAATATTTGTGATATCAGCTTACTGACTTGCCCAGACGTGCCTAGCTGCATGGAACATGCATGCCACCAGGGGACATGATTCAGCTGAGGTGGCAGCAGGCATAGTGGTAACTGCAACTGTTACAATGTTCCCATGTAAAAATACATTACCCAATTATCAGCCATTTGAACAGCTATAGCACATCTTAAAATCTGTCCATTATAGGCAAATTCTGAGTTCAGATTTGGTATCAGCACATTCAATATCATGTAAATCATATGTGTTATCCCCCAGTAGCAAAATTGTTGTGCAATGTATGGAATAATGTGAACAAAACCAAACACCCCCCCCCCCCAACCCCCACACTAATTTCATTACAGAAAAGAAAAGCATAGACTAATGACTGGTGAAACTTTTAAAATTGTTAAGAACAAATGAGAAGCAAAAGCAAGAGATAACAGGAGAAATAACAGAATCCTAAATTCAACTTTTCAGTTGAAAAGAGAACTGGTACAATAATCATTGCCAAAAATGTAGCAGAATAACAAAAGAAGAGAGCAACAAAATCAAAGAGAAATTTAAACCTAGAATAAGGATGCTATTATCTGACTAGGATAAAATAATGTGATGATGGAACAATATACTGAAGAACTGTACAGAATAAAAGCATGGATTAGAGATTTCTCTGAAGAAAAAATCATATGCTGAAGAATCTGCATTTTAAAAAAGTGAGATGAAAATGTTCTCAAAACACTTTGGAGAAACAAATATCAGGAATAGATGGAAAACTGATAGAACATGCTACAAATACAGAATCTTCTAAAATTCTGACAAGAAGGTTTATACAGATACGGAAAACAAAACAATGGTCTGCAGAATGGAAATGTTCAACTTACATTGATATGTATTCAATACTCGGTGAGAAAAGTCCAATGTTACTTACTTTATTGTTAGTATGTTTTTGCCCAGCCTTTAAAATAGAAAAGGTTTCACACTTTCTTAACAATAGAAAGCAATAAAACAAGCCGGGTGCTGCCTTATTGACAGACGTTGAGGATATAGACATAGATGTTAATAAGAAATAATTATTATCTATTTTTTTTTACAACTGCAAGACAATGTATCACAAGAAATTGGAAAAATAACCAAAGTTTGAAAGTGGAGGAATGGTATAAAGAAATATGGAATATTGCGTTGAATGATAAATTGACATGGGAATTGAACAAAAAAAAGTATAATTAAAGAAAATAAGTTTTGGGAAATATGGAAACCATTTGTAGATTATACATTGCATAAAGGTAAAGGTGGCAGACCAGTGCCAGACCAACTGAGTTTTTGGAAGTTGTAATATATTTGCTAAGGCAAACACAGTCTTCGGGGCTTTGTAAATATCACTGGTGTTTTTGATATTTTTTTAAAATACTGGGAGCATTTTATATTGTTGGATTATTTGATATAATAGAGTGGATATGTGTATAATTAAATATTATTCATAGACATTAATATTATAAACTTGTTATAAAGAAATGTGTAATTTTGTAATATGGGAATTGCTCTTTATATTATAATTTTTTTCTTGGTTTGTATTTTATGTTTTATTGTACAATGTAATGTTTGTTTGGTTGCTTGATGTTTTCTTTTTATTTTGTATGTTATAATTTATAATTTAATAAAAATTTAATTAAAAAACCCAATAAAACAGTACAGCATATCCTCTAGATAAAAATTTTACGTAATTGATAAAAATATTACATCCCAGCTGCAATTAAATTGTATATGGCAAAAACAGTTACCCAACTTCTCTATGGGATACAACTAAGCCCATACTCAAATTTAAGGGTTTATAAAATTATTCAATCAAGTTTCCTTAGGGTTCTGTTTGGCACCCCCAAATGCACTTCCAACACAGTTTTGAAGCTAGAAGCAAATGTGCCAAGTATTAAGGCCCAGAATCTTAATCTCAGGATTTAATACCCTATTTGATCCATCAGGTGAGGTGCCCTTGCTGCTGTCAGACAGCTACCAATCACGTTGCTACCATACCTGTGTACAAGAACTTCATAATCTCGGTTTCTCTCAGAGGCGTAGCTACCGCCGTATCAGCCGTATCAATTATACGGGGCCCCCGGGCTACGGGGGCCCCCAACGGCAAAAAATAAAAATAAAAATAAAAATTGGAGCAAAAATTTACTGCGCATGCGCAGAAACTCAATCTGACGCATTGCACATGCGTCAGATTGAGTTTCTGCGCATGCGCACTTTATTGGAGCCATTTTTGGCTCCAATTTTAAAAAATAAAAATTCAGAGTGGGAGCCGCAGCTTTTCGGAGCGGCTCCGATGGTGGCCCCGCCAAGGTAAGCTACGCTTCTGGGGGAGGGGTGCTATAAAAACCACACGAGGGGAAGGGGGGGACCCCAAAACGAGGAGCTAAAGCGCGCCCTGAGAGGACTGATCCGGAAAAGGAGGCGGGGGCGGCTGAGGCTGGTCGGTTCGCCAGAGCCGGGTTTTTTTATTTGCTCTCTGTGAGGGAGAGGAAGGAGCCCCGGGAGGGAAAGGGGCTGGCGTGGGTTTCTTCAGGGCAGGGCTCAGGAGGAGACGAGCCTGGGCCACCAGACATGGGGGGAGCACCCGAGGGAGGAAGGAAGAGGGACGACCTCAAGACGAGGGAGCAGGAAGGAAGGGGGAAAATGACAAGGGCTGAGGAGGGAGTTTCGAGCTCCCAGTCCCAAGTGGACGCCAAGAGCGCTTCACGAGGGGATTCCCCTAATGCTTATTAACCCTACAGTCAGATACGACTGGCTTTCAAGCAAGGGCAACATAGTCCTTTGTAAAGACTTCTCATGGTCTGAAAAGAACTCAGAACTGGGGCCGCATGGCAAGGCGCGCTGCCCCCAACTGCAGCCTCCTCCTCCTCTTCCGGAGCCGCTTGCGGCTTGCCGCTGCTGCTGTCGCCGCCACCACCGCCGGACCCGGGTGGTGGAGCAAGGTGAGGGGGGCCGGTTGCCCCCAGCGGCGGTGCTTTCCAAAATGGGCAGCAAAGCCTTGGCTCCTTTCCCTTCCCCTCACCTTGCTCCACCACCCGGGTCCGGCGGCGGTGGCGGCGACAGCAGCAGCGGCAAGCCGCAAGCGGCTCCGGAAGAGGAGGAGGAGGCTGCAGTTGGGGGCAGCGCGCCTTGCCATGCGGCCCCAGGAGGGTAAGTGAGGGTTTTGTGTTTCGGGTGGGTGGGTGGTTTATGTGTGTGTTGGGTGGGTGGGTGGATTTTTATTAAATTTTTATTTTATTTCTTTATTTATTTTAATTATTTAAGTTATTTACGGGTTTGTGTTGTGGTTGTTTGGGTGGGTGGGTGGGTTGAGGTGTGTGTGTGTTTGTTTGTTTGTTTTAATTTTATTCTATTTTATTCATTTATTTATTTTATTTTTATTTTTGGGCCCGCCCACGACGTCATGACGTCATGACGTTGGCTCCCCCCACGACGTCATGACGTCATGACGTTAGCTCCGCCCCGCATATAAAGGGCCCCCAAACAATTTTTATACGGGGCCCCGCCAAGGTAAGCTACGCTTCTGGTTTCTCTCCTGAATATCTGGGCCATTTAACTCTGGTGAAGGTGAAATCGTTAGTGAAAGAAAGAATAAGGGACATTGATCACCAAAATGATATTGCCAACATTTCAGAATTGTATCGTCAACTTTTAGACAGCTGTAAACCCACTATTGCAGGGTATCTTTATAATCCTTCTTTCAGCAAATACAGATGGGCTTTTTCTAGAGCTCATTTTGATGCCCTCCCCTCAGCACTTTTGGCGGGAAGATTCAAAGGGACTCCTTATCCACAGAGACATTGTCCCTGTGGTTTGAGGGAGTTAGAAACCCTGGCCCACAACCTATTATGATGCCCTTTTTATGAAGTCCCAAGAGATGCTTTAATTGCCTTGTTATTTTTAAATTCATGGGCCATAATGATAGATTTTATGTTTATTTTCTTCTAAAGGATCCAGATCCTATATTCACTCACCAGATAGCCAATTATTATTATTTTAATCAAAGTCCAATGGTCAAGCTGGATTCAGAAAAGGGAGATGCAATGTATGCAGCCACTATCCCCACCAAGTGTGTAATCAGTGGACAAACTCTTGACTATCCTCATATCCATAGATTCAAGACCTTCTTGCTGGTCAACAACAGGGTTTATTAAACTTTCAAAATATGTACAATAATATCTGGACTAGTAGTTCCTTCCACTCCCACAAGCCCTGCAGAGGACTGATTTGTTTGCAGTAGTTCTTGACATGGTTCAATCCGATGTGGGCTCTGAATCAATTCCCCTGGAGCCCAAAAGCCTTTAATCTTGTTAACAATGACTTCAATGGTGGATCAATGCCTTCTTTAAGCAAAGATAACTTTGCATTGTAGTCGGTGTCTCCTCGCAGCTCACTGCTGCTGTAGGTGGCACTGATGCTTCCATTGCCTTTTACACCTCTAACATTGCCTCTAGGTGGATGTTGGGCTCAACTGGCCTTTGTGGGTCATGGTCTCTGGTGAGTGTCTCTACATGATTGTGCTGGGTGAGGATCTGGCTCAAGCAACCCTTCATCCTCTGCCTCATCCTTGAGGAAACAGGATCTGCACCATGGTCAACATTTATTAATCTTTACAATAATAAATCAGAGTAAACCCCAGAGCTTTAGCTATTTGCCAAGCTGGCGAAATTTTATTTAAAATGTGACCAAAAATTGCTCAATGGCCTCAAGTCCAATCTGGCCAAAGGCATCATCCTTCCAAAACCACAGATTTAATACCCTGATCAGAACATGTGCCAATCATTCATTCTTCACATGGACTTCTGGACATCTCTGAATCACCTTAAAAGATTTTCAAATTACAATATAATTCAGATCATATGTCTTGTGATTTTTAGCTAACTTCTCATTTTCTAAAATCTAACACAGGTTCCCCTGTTTTGTTCCTCTAGCGGGGATATTGTTTTAATACTGCCTAATAACCTCTCACTTAGAAGTTCAAATTCTGATCCAGTTATAATAAATAGTGGCTCTGAATATGAAACTAACATGTTTAGCACTCCCATTTTCTTAGGAAGAACATTTTAAATGGAGAAATAACTTACTTAAATTCTGAAGTATTAAAATTCAGAGTAATGTAAGTAGGAGCAGTTGTCTTGGCAGTTGACAAAAAGCTTCCTTTTCACAGCTCCATTAGGAGTCTGCAGTATCAATATGGCACCCATGAGATCTGTTAGCTACAAAGAAGGCTTCTTAAAAAAAAAGTTAAAGGCTGAAATGATGACTCCACATCTGTCCCAGAGACCCCATATTGGGTGACATTATAAACTGAAAAGGGCATCAAGCTTTTGTTGACTGCACAGATCTCTCAGGGAATGTTTGCTAGATAGAAACAAAGCAACAATGTATGTAAATCAAACCAAGGTGATCTAAAGAATGCAATTTGCCTTGTTTTAATACCACCACTGGGTCTTAGCCAGATGCTTTGGGGCTACCATTGTACCCCCCATCTCTTCTAGATCTTAATGGCATTTCTGGATTGCATCTCAGCACTATTCAAAAAAGCCCATAGCATGTTTACCTTAACTCTGTCCCTGCAGGAGATGCTATAGTGAGCCATCCTAAGACAACTCTAGGGTTTAGTGCTCATCTCTGTTTATAGCCAGAGCCAGTGGACTTGATCCACAAAAGCTCACATTAAAATACAGCAATTAATCTTTAAGGTGCCACAATGTTTTTGTCTTTTTGTTTTGTTTACTCTCTGATATGCTTGCACAGAATAAAACTTTTTAAATGGTAGCTGTGTTAGTCTGGGCAGGGCAGGGATGTGGGTGTGGCAACCCAATTTCGCACCCCCCCCCCATCTGAAGGCCACCCAGTTTTGCCACCCCTATGCCCAAATGCTACCCAATTTTTCTACCCCCCTTACCGGTGCGTGGGTGTGTGTGCGAACCTGTTGCTGCCCACCACTGGGTGAGAGTATTCAAGTCAGATGTAGATAATTTCTTTCTGCTCCCAAACACTCCAGTTCACTGTTCTGGAAATGTCTCCAGGGAGTTTAACTAGGAAACAATGTTGCCACCATCCCCATAATTATTAGCAATTAACCTAATTATGATCTCAGTAGCCAGGCAAGGCAAGAATACAGTACTTGATTTAGTGTCAGTGTTTTCTCCTCTGCAATCCAACTAACAACAGGACTGGGTTTTATAAATTTTATTAAAAAGAAAGAAAACAAAAAAGGAAGAAATAGGGAAAACAGAACAGTTCAAATCTCTTAATTCAGATTAAGTTTTCCAAAAATCAAATAAGCAGGCACACAGTTAGATTATATACACTTCACACATGAAACCATCACACTTTTTTCTACCCTGTTTACTGTACTTGCAGAGAAGGAAAGAAGTTAAGCAATTTTAGTGTGTAGACTGTTGTGAGAATCTGCCCCCCCCCCAATTTGATCAGGTACACAATTTGGGGATTTGCTTATCAACTATTTTACCAAACTATTTTTCAATGCTACCACACACATACAAAAACCTTCCACGGCTCATCATTTTGGAATTGTGAACCAGAGGGGAGAGTGCAGTGCACAAGTCACAGGGCTGGAGATTTAGGAGCTGTGGGAAAAATAATTTTGGCAGGTGCAGACACCGTCTCACCAACCCTGTTCTCCCCCCTCCCAGGATCACAACATAGACAAATGAACCTGCCCCTTTTCGCTTACCGTATTTGCCAGCATATAAGATGCATTGGAGTATAAAACACACACCATTGTTACCAAAATAGGCCACAATATGCAATACAAGATGCACTCCATTTTCCCAATGTATTTTAAAGGGGGTGGGTGGGCTTTATATGCCAGCAAATATGGTAATTAATGCAAGCAGTAACTCTTCTTGAGGAACATATAGACATTCAAAAGGCACTTCTTTTGGATGTAGCTTTTAACCTTTCAGTTTGTTATCAAGGTGATTGTCTCTATTCCCTTTTAAGATTACCAGGAAGTCTGTCTCCACTGAGAACGAACTCTTGCCTAGAGGCAACAGACTGACTGAATTGCCAGAGTTTTAACTTATAAGAAAACAACTTTTGATATGCCTTATCTAAGGATGTCCCCTTTGAAATACGATATCCTCTCCAGCCCCAAAAGATGATAGAATAAATAAAAGAATCACAGAAATGTCAGGCTATGCCATTGAGGTGTTAGACCAGCCTTTCCTCCTGGGTTGCCTTCACAAGTCTGGCTTTTGAGAAAAGTCTTTAATTCTTGACAGAAATAATGGGGAAACACCAAGTATGAGAAGTACCAAGTAGAAGACAAAATTGCTTAGATATCCAGCATCCTGTGGTTTGGGTATCAGTGTGTGCCTCATGTCATCACTGTAGAATAAGGCTCCCCCTCCAAATAGGGGTTGCAAGGGATGGGTGTTCTTAATTTTACAAAACTATGTGAATAAATCGGGTACAATTGACGCACTGAAACTTTATGTGGAAGCATCCTATGCTTGTCCTGAGATTTTTTTATCTCCTCTCCTTCAAACACAGTGTAATTAACCGTACAATGGGTTATTCTTAAACATGGCTTCATGTATACTATTTTGGACTGGGAGGTATGTGGGTCAGTTCTTCTCTACAGCAACACCAAGGCTGTGGAATCCTCTTCCTGAAACATCATGCCCGGCCTCCTTCCTTGCCTTTTCTTGGCAGGTCTAGAAGAACTTTCATTTTGTGGGAACTGATTGATTTGGTCTCCCTTGTTTGCTGATCTTCCATTATATTCAAGAACTATTATAGAATTTTTGATTTTATAGACTGCAATTCTGTACAGTGGTACCTCGCTTAAAGAGCATAATGTGTTCCATGGGATTGCTCTTTAAGCAAGTTTGCTCTTTAAGCGAAACACCATTTTAAGTGACCAATTGTGACTCCTGGTGGGGGAGATTTCGAACCCTAATTTAGTTGTTACATTTTTGGTTGGTTTTAGTTGTTAAGCGAGGTGATCATTCAGAGAAAATTCTGCTCTTTATGTGAGTTAGTCTCTAAGTGAGGCACTCTTTATGCGAGGTTTATTCATTCATTCATTCATTTATTTTTCTAACTTGTATCACCGCCTTACTCCAAAGACTCTGGGCAGCTCACAGAAAAGACTAGTCACAATTAAAAATGATAAAAACCCATAAAAACCCACTAACAGAAATTAAGAGGTTTAGAAGACTAAAAGATTAAAAAATTAAAAGATTAAAAGAGAGAGTATTTCACTAAATTAGCCAGCAGGCTGGGGCCACCGCATCACTGGTGCCCAACACCTGCCCTGCCAGCCATGTCTTTAACCCTTTCCTGAAGGGCAGCAACTCTGTCTGGAGACGCAGCTCAATTGGCAGGAGGTTTCGTAGGGCCTGAGCAAACACTGAGAAGGCCCTCTTTCCAGTGCTAGAGAGATGTGCCCCTCTAGCTGATGGGAAAATGAGAGAGCTTCTCTGGTCAGCACTGGTGGGACGGACAGATGTTCTTGGGGTGATGTGGTCTCTTAAGTATCCTGACCCACTACCATGTAGGGCTTTTAAGGTAATTACCAGCACTTTGAACTGCACCCGGAGGCACACTGGCAACTAGTGCAGCTCTTGGAGCAGTGGCGAGGCATGAGCATAATGCCCGTACCCCATCACCACCTGAGTAGCTGCATTCTGGACCAGCTGCAGTTTTTGAATGGTTATCAAGGGCAGCCCCCTGTAGAGTGCATTACAGTAGTCAGGAGATGACCAGAGTGTGTGTGACCATGAGCAAGGAGTCTCAATCTAGGAGCGGGCGTAACTGACGTATCACACGAAGCTGTGCAAAAGCCCTCCTGGCCACAACTGCCACCTGCTCTTTGAGCAGGAGTCATGAGTCCAGGAAGACCCCCAGATTACACACCGGGTCTGTTTGGGGCAAAATAGCCCCACCCAGAACCAAAGATGGTAACTCCCGAGATAGTGTGGGAACCCTGACCCACAGCCACTCAGTCTTGCCAGGATTGAGTTGTAGCCCGTTGTCCCCCATCCAGACCCTAACAGCCTCCAGACACCTGGATAGGACTTCAACTGTATTGCTTGGATTTCCATGGGCCGAGATGTATAAATGAGTATCATCTGCATATTGATGATACCTCACCCCTTGGGAATGGATGATCTCACCCAGAGGCTTCATGTAGATGTTAAATAGGAGAGGTGAGAGCACCGAGCCCTGAGGCACCCCATATTGGAAGGGCCTAGGGCTGGACCTCTCACTCTCCAACCACACTGACTGGGCCCGGCCCTTCAGAAATGAGGAGAACCAGGACCACACTGTGCCCTGGATCCCCAATCCTCGGAGCCATTCGAGAAGGATACCATGGTCGATGGTATCAAAGGCTTCTGAGAGGTCGAGAAGAGCAAGGACAGATGAGTGACCTCTATCCTGCTCTCACCAGAGATCATCCAACAGTGTGACAGTGCAACAGTCTTGGTACCATATCTGGGCCTGAATCTTCACTGAAAAGGGTCCAGATAATCCGCTTCATCCAGGACCTCCTATAACTGCCATGCCACTGCCTTGTCCAAAACCTTTGCCAAAAAGGGAAGGTTGGATACAGGCCGATAGTTGGCGAGTACTGTAGAGTCAAGCGTGTTTTAATGCTGCTGGGAAAACCCCCTCCCGCAAGGAAGAGTTCACAATTGCTCTGACCCAACCACCTGTCACCGCCTTTGTAGTTTTAACTAACTAGGGAGGGCATGGATCTAATGCGCAAGCAGTGGCACGGACAGATCCAAGGAGCCTGTCCACTTCCTCAGGGACAACTGGATCGAACCAATCTCAGATAACATGGCTGGACTGCGATCCAGTCAACCCCAGCCCTATATTTTCCACACTAGGATTTAACTTTGAGCGAATCCAAGTGATTTTCTCCGTTAGATAGTCACCAAAAACCTCAGCAGATCCCTTCCAACCAGGAGATCCCTGCCAACCAGTTTTACTGTATGCATTTTTTTAAAAAGCAATGTGCTTATGTTTTTTTCACATTTAAGTACTGCTTTTGGCAGCTCCCCCCCCTCCCCTCCAAATGGGAAGACTCAGTCATGAAAAGTTTTGGTCGAACCTGGAGAAGAAGAGTGCAGCAGTGAAAGGAATGGAAAGCGAGTTGTGACCAGCAGAAATTCATCCCTTGATTGTCTGGCCAATTGAGGAATCAAAGCGGGGGGGGGGGGAGAGTATTATTTTGAGGCCCTCCAGGCTGATATTGGAAGAAACTTTACTTATCTACTTTTCTTGCCCTTTTTCTACCAGGGCTTCCTCTGGAACTCTTACTCCCCAATAACTCAGAAGCTTTGGCTGGTATTAAGCCAACATTTTGTTTGTTTCCCTTTGTCCCTGAAGTCAGGAAGAAAACACTCTGCCTTTACTAGATGACATTTCCAGCAAATTAAATCTGAGTATGAACACAAGTTCTCCCAGGTGGATGGCTGTGTGGCTGATCTCATTGCTGTGTAATTTAAGTGTACTTGATTAAAATATTTAGTTATAGGTGATCTTCCCAACAATTCAATGCCCTATCCTTCCAGAGTCTGATACTGTATTATAAACTCTCCCAAGCACAGATAAAGGTGCAAGGTAAGTTGAACATGTTTATTTGTCTTGTGGTTTATGTAATCGGTATTCATTCTCTCAGCCGGCAGCACAGCAAGGATTTTCCCCAGAAAAATGATTTTTTTCTTCACTGTCTTCTTGACAAAAGGAGCTATTTTTCATAGCAGCCAAAGCTAAACTCCACACAGCTAGAAATTCACAGGGTTAGTATGCCTGAAAGGAAAGAAGGAAGCATGTAGAATACATAGCAGCTCAAGACCTGAATGTGAACTTGAGGAAACACAGGTCAAAAACACATACCAGAGGTCAGAATGGAAGCTGTACATGCAAGATTATCTTTACAGATAGGTATGAGCTGCTACAAGAAACAAATGCAGAATGGAGGTGCTATAAAATTTATTTGTAAGGACAGAAGTGAGCAAAATGACATTTTAACAACAAAAGGGCAAATATTTTTCTTGATTCTTTTAATGTCCTCCCTCAAGGGTTGAACAAGAGACAGTGGTGGGATGTCAAAAATTTTACAACCCCACCATGATGTCATCACAGTGTGGGCGGAGCTAATGTCATGATGTGATGATGTTGTGGGCGGGGCCAAAGAAAAATAAATGAAATAAAATAAAAATAAGCACACACACACACACACATCGCTCCAAAGGTGAGTCACTTACGCTGGGGAGCAGGCTATAGGGAGCTTCAGGCTAGCAGCTTCTCTTCCTCCTCCCCGCTTGTGAGGACAGCAAGGAGGCCGTGCATACACGCCAAACACTGTAGGCGTGCATGCACACCAAATGCTGCTACCGGTTCTCTGGGACACTGGGGAAAGTTACTACCGGTTCTGACGAACTGGTGAGAACCTGTTACATCCCATCACTGACAAGAGAGTATGGTCAACCTGTTTCATCTGCCTTACTGGCTGAGGTTTATAGTAGTTATAGTCCAAAGCAGGGATTCTCAACCTGCAGCTCATGATACCATTTCATGTGGCCCCCACTGCCTCCACCACACCAGGAAGTGCCATGTAGCAAAGGAAGGGCAAAATGGCTGTCTGGCCCCTGAAGCTGTCTGAGGGAGTGTGACCCGGCCCCTGGCTTAAAGAGATTGAGAACTCCTGGTCCAAAGCATATGAAAGGCACCTAAGAAGGGTTTAGTCAAATAAAACTTGTGACTTATAGCTATCGTGTTTACCTTTTCCATGGTTCTTGGGAATGGCTGTCAATGAACTGGAGTAAAGTCAGGAAAATACTGAATGGACTGATATCACATGATTCTGTATGACTTTTGTTAGGTATTGCAATGGAGTTGTTTGAGAAAGGCATGAGCAGGTGGCAGCTGTGAGTCTCCAGCAATGTCTAGTTGTGCCCTAATATTGTGAGGAAACATGTGATTTCACAGTATGATCAAGTTATTGAAATAAATAAGTGGGGTCATCTGCCTCCTGACATCCTGACGTCCTTCAGATTGGTAGAACTAAAACATGCTGGCTAAGGTGCCACTTCAGCACATATGCTGGTTAGAGAAGAGGGAAATTCTTCTAGTCGGTTTGTTAGCCAGATTGGGGAAGGTTGATCTAATGTATGGGTTTGTGTCTTAGTTCCAAGCTGGAGTGTATTTTTATGTCACAAAATTATGACAAAATTATGATATTCATGGAATTTAAATGTTATGCTGTTCCTAATTGCTTGTTTGAAATATTTTAATACCATTTTAGAATCTCAGCAAAGCTCCTTTATACCTTGTTAGCTAGACATCCTTGAGTTTGGAATCCCTTGAAACTGCCACTCAGGGTAGTTTAAGAAACATTTCTTTAGGGCAGAAAATATACTTCTTGACAGTACTTTCAAGCAGAGGATTAGTTGGTATAGGGCAGGGGTGCCCAAACTACAGCCCATGGGCTGGATCCGACCCCTGATGCCTGGTTTAAGCAGAGAAAATGGCAGCCTAAAATCTATCTTATCCTGTTGCAAAACAGATTGCAAATCACGTTTTACTTCCACTTCCAGTGGGAGGAACCACATGACTGGCCCACTGAACCATGTGACTGGCCCACTGAATCATGTGACCAGCCCACGACCCTTAAAGTTTGGGCACCCCTGGTATAGGGTTTTAAAAATAACTCGTAATGTTTCCTTGTTATTGACCAAAGTCAGCCTGATTATTTAGGTTAATTTAAATTTCTAACATTCAGTGTTAACATATTAATTTTAAATATTAACATTGCAAGCTCTGGTCACATCCTACTCTGCATGGCATGGAACCCTTACTTTTGTGTTAAAAATAGAAGAGAACAATGCTACATTCCTCCTCCTTACACAATCAAAACCTATTGATATTAAATAATGTGGCAAGTAATATAAAGATACTACAACAAGCTACCTTTGAAACTCAGTTAACAGCAATGAAGTCCCTTTTTCTATCTATGATGGGCAAGTTCTTTTGAAATGGAATGTTCCAAGGTCTGTGCCACCTTCCCTTGCCTCTAGTTATATAACTCTGCATAGTGTTAGATTTATGACTTACTCTTTTCTCAGTGTAATTTTATTCTTTGTATGTTCAAAGCTCTCCTAAAAGGCTTTTATTCAACAGATATAAAACTGCTGCAGTATAAAAGACCCTGTCAACTCCTTTGAAGATGAATGTTTGGAGGAAACAGCTAAGGATGCTCAATGATGTTCACCATTAAAGCATAGGTCAAACCATGACCACTGGATGTTCTGGTTTTCATACATAACATCACAAAGGATTGGCCAGTTCAGGAGCATCATTTCAAAATTTTAAGACCTGGGGAATGGGGGATGATACTTTTGTGCATATGGAGAGCAAGATTCCAAACAGGTTTCAAAGTCTTTGCTTGGATAAATTTAAGAAGTAGTTTTAGGCTTTTAAAAATACTTCACCATAACCAGTAATGATATTTATCAGAAATCAGTATATTCTCTAGCCAATGGACCTAGCTGTGTCTGAATTAAAATTTATGGGTGTGTTATTTCATATTTCTGGACATCAATTCAAATAATTTTCTGCGAATTCCAGATATCGCAGCCCAGAACCCAGATCAGCCCTCCTGTAGCTTTCTTGCCTCACAGAGAAGGGCTGTTTCTTTGTTTAGCAATAGTAATAGCAATTACACTTATATACTGCCTGGTAGTGCTTAGTGCACTCTCTCGCGAATTCACAAGGTAATTGGCATCTTCCCCCCTCCAACATTCTGGGTATTCATTTTCCTGTCTTCAGAAAGATGGAAGGCTGAGTCAATCTTGGGTCCCGTAAGGATTGGATGTACCACCTCAACATTTTTGGCTGCAGTACAGCAGGGCTTTTTCATTCTATTATTTATGAAATGAAAACAGCCACATTGCTTTAGGATAGCTGTAGTTCTGTGGAAGACACCCTCTATAGAGTGCGTTATTTCCATGTGTGTACATACCACCTCTACAACCAATTCCAGTATTTCCTGGTTCATAAGATACCTACAGATTCATGCATGTTTTTGGACATTCATAAAGAAAGACATTTTAGGAACAGCATCAGATTTTTGGGTGGTGTGAGTGAGTGGACTGCTCCACCTGTGTGTACTTCTGGGGATCTGGATTTGTAACACCTCTTTCCTTTCAAGAGAGATTCTTTCAGGATAGAAATATTTGTTTCAGTATTTGAAAATCAGCTGAGATGACCACATTCTCCAGGCGCAGTCTTTTGGTTTGTTGCCACATTGCAAATGGATACTCGGTTCAAGGTGGGGGAAAGGGACATCATCGTTTCTGAGTTTGGGTTATTAGATCTTCTCTTTTCTCAATTCTCTTAACCATTTTCTCTCTCATTGTGTTTCATGAGTCTCAGTGTTGGTTGTATGTCAATTTATTTATTTATTTATTATATTTATACCCCACCCTTTTCCGAGGACTCAGGCTGGCTTACAATCTAAAAGAGTTAAAACACATCACTTACAATTCAAGATTTAAAATCAAGGATTAAAAGACTAAAAAGTTAAAAATTAAGTTAAAAACTACAATGGGGAGAGAGAGGTGGGGTTATTCACAGGAGCAAGCCAACCGAACTCACCGCCTGGCCCACACCCCACACATGGCCCGCCAGCCAGGTCTTCACCTCCTTTCTGAAGGGCAGCAACTCTGTCTGGAGACACAATTCACTTGGCAGGAGGTTCCAAAGGGCCGGAGCAGACACAGAGAAGGCCCTCCTTCTCATGATAGAGAGATTTTTTAAAAAAGCAAACTTTTACGCCGCCCTCCTCAAAAAGACCTAGGGCGGCTAACACAACTCTCAACACCTAAAACACAATAAAAACATAATATAAAATCAAGATTAAAAGATTAAAAATTTTTAAAAAGCTAAAACAAGATGATACCTGAAATTTTGAATAAAGCATTATAATTAATCAAAACGTTTATTAAATCACAACACTCACACACACATGGAAAATAAGGAGAAGCCAAAAGTTAAAATCATACGATTGGAATGCTCTCCAGAAGGAAAGGGGGATTACCCGATAGTCAATAGACTCTGGCAAGTAATGTAAACATGTCCCTGATTGCCTCCATTGTTCTTAAAACTGGTTTGCCGGGTGTTCTGATAAGCAGAAATTCCTTTTTTTTATTCCTTCACAAAGGAAGCTGAATGACTCATATCTCTGGTTTGATCAAAGTTCAATTCAACATTTTTAGAACACTGACCCGAGCACAATCATAGCTTAAAGAGGGAAATCAACATTCTGTGGGGAACAACCATACAACCCCAAAGTTGATAAAGGGGGGGAAGCAAGCGAAGTAAACAAAGGCTAAATTGTTGGTTTCCCTCATCCAGACATCTCCATTTAATTAAACAAACAAGACATAATGATTCTAATTCCTTTCTTTGTGTTTCTACTTAAGAGTGACTCAAACACTGTAATTCATTCATGTCCGGAACATTAACCCACGTTGGAACTGCAATTTCCCGCCTCAAAGCACCATTGGCTGTCAATACTGCTAGATCGTCTCCCATTGGAGAAGACATACCAGCCTCTGTTTCATTCAGCAGAGAACAAAGAGATATTCTTGTCAACCACAAATATGCTCCTTTGACCTAATGTAAACTCTCTATAACCGGTTTTTTCAGCAATAGCTGTAATCTGCCGCTTTTGTGTAACTAAAGTCTCTGACCTCAGAGCTGCCTTTGTTTTATGTTTGCATGTAATTAAAATATGTTAATTGCCTTTCCTCCTTCCCGGTTTCAGCCCCCTCCCCTTGCATGCAGAGTTAGTTTAGATAGAATAGTTAAATACCCCTTCCAGGTGGGTGGGGGCCATCTTCTGTTCACCAAATTTTGTGAGCAGGGATCACGAGGGGGTCTTTTCCTCAGAACGGTTGCGGGAAGGTTAGCTATTTAGAATTATAGGTCTGGCCAGACTATATGCCTGAATAGGCTTCCCTTTGCTTTTGCTCCCAATAAACCATATTTTGTTTTGACTGAAAAACCTGCCTCATTGTAAGTTCTTGGGTCTTTCTAGTACCTCTGCCAGAGAGTGAATCCAATCACCCAGAATTAGGTAACAAAGACACAAACAGAGGGGGATCAAATGAGCCAACAGACTGGGGCAACTGTCAGGCCCATACCCCACAAATGCTCTGCCAGCCAGGTCTTGACCCCCTTCCTAAAGGGCAGCAGCTCCGTCTGGAGACGTAGCTCACTTGGCAAGAGGTTCCATAGGACCCGAGCAGACACAGAGAAGGCCCTCCTCCTTGTGCTAGAGAGGTGTGCCTCTCTAGCTGATGGTACGACCAGAGAGCCTCTCCAGTCCGCTCTGGTGGGACGGACAGATGTTCTTGGGGTGATACGGTCTCTTAAGTACGGTAGCTTAAACAAAAAGTTAGCTCTGATACTTAATGCCAAAGCTTAATATGACCATGATAGCTCCAACCAATTAAAATAAAAATACAACCTATGTTTCAACTGTACAGAGTTTGTCTAACTAGATTGAGTCTGGTCTTGGTTCCCACCCCCCACCTTGCAGTCACAATTCCCCAATATTAAGTCCTCTAGTATCCTGCATCCTTTATATCAGCATGTGCTGTTGCTCAGCAACAGAAGATTTGCTCTTTAAAATTATCCAGGGTTTCTACAGCCAGCTTTCTAAGCTGTGCTGTGAGGAAGCAGTAAAACCCCACAGTATTTTGATAATATTCCCATATTTAGTTCAAATGCTTTATTTATGGTTTATTCTGTGGGTTTGCCAAATATACAGCCAATGGCATGCTAAGAATTTTTCTGTAGTTATTTATTATTGTCATTTCCCCTCTCGTCCAGAAGATTCTCTCTCTCTCAACATATGCTATATAGATGCTCTTAACTGGTTTGAAAGTGACTCGAACCAGTATTTTATAGACCTTCAGTGTGCAGGTAGACCTATTCCTGGCTTCCTTTCTTCTCCCACTCATTGAGTGCTGCACAGTCTACTTCTTGCCTAGCTTCCCTCAATGGGTGAGGATGGGGTATGGGGAAAGAGGTGCAAGCACTACTTTAATTTATTCAATCCAAGCTCACACAATGGAGTCAATTGTTCACTCCATAGTCACATCTACCCTAGCTGTAAACGAAGTATCAGTGTAGTTACTTATCAAAAAGAAAGAAAACTACAGACCATGGCAAAGCAAGTGAGCAATTTAGCATTCTCCTTTTGCTCTGCATGGTGGCTTGGTTGAGCGGATGGGAATATATAAAGGCTAGTGAGGTTACTCTGGGAACCTCACAGGGACTCAGGGATTGGAGTTTCTAGAGGGAATTTGGGCTTTCCCTGGGGGTTTGGCTGTCTATCTTCTACTTTGGGATTTCCTTTTGCTAGAGCAATTGTTGCCAGGTTTTTGCTTTGTACTCCCCCAAATTTCAGCAATTCCAATCCAAATGCCAAAGAAAAGTACAGTGATTGTAGGGCATGTGAACTGACCGATGGTGATCAGTGGCTTCTTGAACCACTCTGTAGTTGATCTGGAAACATGCAAATATCCTTGCTCTACCTGGTTTGGACACTTTTCTCTGAAGCTGCTCCATATCCTAAATTTATATCTTCCAAGCTTTGCAAAGTTCTTTTGCCACCTGACTGTTTTGGTATTCCTCAGCCCTCAGATAATAGAAGACTTAATTTTTGTAAAGATTCCATGAAGTTCATAATTTGCATAAAACTATCCACTGAAATTATTAATGGGACACCAAATAATTTAAAGCCTATGTTTATTGGATTCTGAGCTCTTAAATGTGTAGCCTTAGTGCTGAACCAGAGGAGGCAATAACCTTATAAAAATGAGATTGCTGCACAAAATGCTAAGAATAGGTACCAGTGATGGGATGTCCCCGGTTCCAGACGGATCTCTGGAACCGGTAAGACAAATCCCGGAGAGTTCTCCGGGAGGGGAAGTCCACTTTTGAGGCGTCCGGTTCCGGACGCCTCACCGAAAGAATTTTTTTTAAAAAAATCTGAGCTAAAATGGCTCCAATTGACTGCGCATGCGCAGAAACTCAATTTGCGTCAAATTGAGTTTCTGGACATGCGCACTAAATTGGAGCCAAATGGCTCCAATTTAAAAAAAAAAAATCTTCTGAAGCTGGATGGGAGGTTCCCCGTCCATTCATTTATCTCCCCCCTCCCAGCCTCCAGCTCTACAGCCCACTAGGGCCGACTTTACAGAAGAAACTGAATTTCACATTTCAGCAAAAATGCAGCCCTCGGAGAAGGGAAGGGTCAGGGTGGGAACCACCAGCCTCGCAAGGGGGAGACAAGGCCACCCTGCCCCGCAGAAACAGGGAGGACAAACGGGTGGCAGGGCGGGCGAGACGACCTCGTCGCTCTGCCGGAGGCTGAATGGCGGGAGTGGCAGACAAGAGGAGGGTCTCCCCCCCCCCAATTCGACACCGACCGGGAAGGCTTCCAGACGGCCGAGCTGCCCCCCACACATACCCCGGCTCTCACCTCGTCCTCCCTCTCGCTGCGGAAACACAAGCAGACTGGCTCCGGCAGCAGCGGCGGCAGCCCTAAGAGAAGGGTACCTCCCCTAGCCGGCTACCTGGCTCCCACAGGCACGTTGGTGCCTGGCCGCGCCGTCCGCCCGCGCCGCGCCACGCCGTCTGCCCGCGCCGCGCCGTCCTAGGGTCTCTTGGGCCCAACAAACCCCCATGCCCTGGGTAAACCCGGCGGGGCTCGCCACCGCCGCATCCTCTTCTGTCGGGCGCCTGGAGCTTCCTCGGGCCGTTGCCTTTTCGGCCCGGCTCTGGCTGCGGCCACGGAAGGTAAGTGAGGCTTTTATATTTTGGGTGGGTGGGTGGGTGATTTAATTGTGTTTTGGGTGGGTGGTTGTACTTTTATTTAATTTTTATTTTATTTATTTCTTTATTTTATTTCTTTAAGTTAATTACGGGTCTGTGTGCGTGTTTATTATTATTATTATTATTTTTGGCCTTGCCCACAACGTCATGATGTCATGACGTTGGCTCCGCCCATGACGTCATGACGTCATGACATTGGCCACGCCCATGACGTCCGTGACGTCATGGCGTGGTAGTAGAATTTTTGACATCCCATCACTGATAGGTACCCTGTATTCATTCTGAGATACAGATAAAATATGGTTAGGTCGTTGTTGCTATGTTAGGACTTAGGCTGGCAAACACCAAGAGCAAAGAACATCCAATGCATACATTAAAGTGAAGATCTCAAAAAATGACAGCAACATCACTTTATTCCCAGCATTCAGCTAATTCTGCTGGTCTTTCCAGATCTTGGTCCTACGTGTCACCTACAGAACATGCAATCCAAGTAGTCTGTGACTCCAGACTAGGATGGCTTCATGGTGGAGATAGACTATAATCAGAACTGCTCCTAAGTCAGATCTATGGTAAGACTCACATGCATTCTTTACAGAGCTTGGAAAATTACTTTTAAAAAGTAATTTGGTCTTATTACTCTTTGTAGTATTTTCCTAGTAATCTGTTGTCACTCCACATTCAGAGCAATAACAAAATTTCCACCGTGTGGAGGTGGAGAACGCAAGGTGGAGATCAAAGAAACAAATAAGAACATTTTCACTGCACAGTCACTCTCACCCATGTTTAAAACAACAACAACAACAACAACAACAACAACAACAACAACAACAACAACAACAACAACAACAACAACAACAACAACAACAACAACAACAACAACAACAACAGAAAAGGATTCTGGCTTCTATTATTATTTTTTATTTCATTGAAATACTCAAAGGATAGATAGGAAACTGGCACAGAACTTGAACAATTCTAAAAGTATCTATAAAGCAAGTAATAAATGTTACTTTCTAGGTACCAAAGTAACTTTTGTATTATTTTTGTGACACCTCATTATATAAAAAGAGTAATTATTTATAAGTGACTGAGGTTATGATCAGATGGCAATAAAGAATTGCATCTGATTGCTCTGGAAGGGCTGTCTTTGCTGGGAGCCTTCTCTTGGGCACAGAGCAGGCTAGGGCTGGTTCACTATGTCACCAGATAGGCAGAAGATTTATTTATTTATTTAGATTTATATCACCGCCCACTCGCCATAGCGACTCAGGGCGGTTTACAGTCAGGAAAAAAAAAGATAGCTCACACTGGACTGTGCCACAGGCAGTCCAAAATGGAAACCGTTTTGCCACCTGATTGTGTAACTCAGTTACTGTACTAGCAACTTTTGATTTTTAAGGCCAAGTTCATGTTTCTTAGTTCAAGAAACAAATGTTTCCCCTCCCTCTAGTTAGTATTACATGACTAAACTACAATTTTGCAAGGCTAAATAAGGAATGTTCCCTTCAAATATGTCCCAGGTGGAGATTTTTTTTTGGGTTGTGGTATGGCACATGGCCAAAGTGCTGCACAGTTGATTTAAAAGTAAGCAAAGAGCCCAGAGGAAGCCCATAATTGCATGCTTTGACTGGTTTCTGAAAGGACACGTGGAAGAAGAAGAATATATTCTAGAAATCCAGTCCGCCACCTCCCCCATGTCAGGATGTACATGTTTAGCTAGAAGTCAGCCTCATTGGGCTCTGTAAGAGTTACTCTTTGTTAAGCAGGTACAGGATTGCACCCCAATTTTATAAGTGTTTGAGTCATGTATAAAAATTATGTCACAACATGCTATTAAACAAAAGAAGAATAGGATTCTTACTACCAGACAATGAAGAAAATAGCCTCATTATTGCTCTTTTCAGCAGTGTTTGTGTCCTGGGTCAGGGTTTGCAATCCCCCCTTTCATTAATGGGGGGTGGGGGGAGCTTGAACATTGCCCCCAGAACTGGCAGCTGCGATGGCTGTGTCTTACCAAGGCCACTGACTAAATGAGCCAAATGTCACACTGTTTGCACAAACTGAATGAAAGCAGGCATGGATATCAATATTTTCCCCCTTTTGATGACTGGCCTTTTGTCACGCACCCAGATTATTTGGAGCCCTGTCAAAGCATGTTTTGCTGGGGAAGCTGCCAGGAACATCTGATCCTGTGGAAAGGTGAGAATTAATTAAGTCCCAATGGCCACTGGAGAAGGAATCTCCTAACAGTGAATAGTCAAAAGAAAGAACAAAGCATGGGGACTATATCCGCTCATTAATACAGTACTTGGGAAGATGTGTTCGGCATGTATTCATACAAAATTAACAGCACACATTTTTTTGACTGAGAAATTCTGTTTAGGTATTGCTTTCTATACTATGGGCAGTGATCTAAATATTGGCTCCTCCTAGAAGAAATAATGTTTCTTCTACCTCATCAAAAGAAATATTTGGATCCAACATATACTTAATGTTGTTGCAGAGTTAAGCATTAAAATGGACGCTGTCTGAAAGACTTACAAATTGTATCTTCCATTATATAAGTGAAATGAAAATTGTTCAATGAGTTTTTGTCAGGATCAGTCAGGGCTTGGATTTAGGATCATTGTGTCAAATGTCAAAGCTAAATTCATATAGCAACTAATTTGGATCAATGTGGATAAGAACTGGCAGATAGATATCTCAGATGTATTTTCCCTTTCTTATGTTTATATTTGCATGCATATCTTTCTCCTTTGTCTAAACTTCCCTTATCCTTCTTCTATTTTCTACATAGCAAGAAGGAAGACTTGTGGCTTCTTTACCATATCTGAGCAGGCCAGTACATAGAACTTGAGCAAATTCTGTGACAAAGGTTAGGGTTCTTTCTCCTGCACTGTCCCTGAATAGATCCTCGGAGGTACTGAAGGTAGGTTTTCTATTTTCATCTTTTTTTGAGTCTCCAGGGTAGTAACTCTGGTCAATAATCATAAGCTAAGCAACAACTACTGCACTTGGCATCATAAACACCAAATATTTTTAAATCTTGTAGCATGTTCACTGACCTCCCTTCTGGTAAGTCAAATAAGGCCACAGACTCGAGGAAGAGTGAAAATGTCATCATCTTACCTTGGCTTTGTTTCAAAGGAAGTCAGCTGGTCATGATTGTCTTGAAAGGCAAGAAGTGTTCTGGATCAGGCCTGCATGCTTAGACTATGGCTGAATCCTGTTTTTGCATGTTAGCAGGTGCACCAGAAAGTGAGCAGTTGGGAATGATGTGTGGAAAACAAGGTGGATACGGAGAATAGTTGTTGAAGGTAAAGAGCAAAAAGGATGATATCGGCCACTATGGAAAAGGGCCAATGAAACAGACATCTAGATCTCCTCTTTTTACTATTCATTGAATGTTCTTCAGAAGCTGTGTGGTACCCTAGGAAAACTACTGCTGGGGAGGCTGAAAGTACATCTCTCTAGCTTCTCATGCAAGCACTGGAGCATGGTCCATATGTGTTCTACATGGGATACAGGTTTTGAATGCTAATGTGGTTGAAGACCCAGTAGTCATTATGCAGTTGTACTTTCCCATATGTATCCCCTCACAAATAGTATCAGGTTGGCAACTGGTGCTGCCGGTGGTGGTGGTGGTGGTAGTGGTAGTGGTAGTGGTAGTGGTAGTGGTGGAGAGATGAATGTACTCCACTTCAGAGTTTCTTTCAAGGAGTTTTGCTATATAGTCAGTTATGGTCCTAAAAGCAGCATGATGGCATGGTCATATGGTTGAAAAGGAAAGAGCCAGACTTCCTTGCTGAGAAAGGTACCCATTCTTCTTGGGCCAACCATCTACAAAATGCTTAGGCAGTCTGAAGTACAGACGACCACCCACACACACTTGTCTGATGTTCCTTCTCTATTGGAATAAGCCAGGGAAATGCCCCTTCTAGCTGCATTGGTCCCTCTGCAAGGGCCAGGGTCTGAGTGGCAGGCTAGGGAAGCTCAGGGGACCAGGGTACAGTAGACCACTAACATCAGGGAATAGAACCCAAAGGAATCTATCTTCAGTAAAGCAGCAGTTCTAAAATAAATGATCTGCAATGTGTACTTCCACTTCACAACTGCCAGGGAAATATTACTAACAAGTGTGGTTTTGCTAAAAGTAATGGGAAGGGTCATGTACAGTGATGGGATGACACCGGTTCTGACCGGATCCACAGAACCGTTTTAAGGATTTCCAGAGGGCTCTCCGTGGGGGTTTAACCGTTTTTGAGGCGTCCGGATCGGACGCCTCATCGGCAGGAAAATTAAAAAAAAAATTGAAGCAAAAATGGCTCCAATTTAGTGCGCATGCGCAGAAACTCAATCTGACGCATGCGCACTAAATTGGAGCCATTTCTGCTTCAATTTTAAAAAAATTGGACCCGGCCGCCCCTGACTGCAGCCTCCTCTGGAGCCACTTGCCGCCGCTTGCTGCTGCCGTCGCCACCGCCACCCGTCGCCGCTGCTGCCATCGCTGCTGGAACCGGAGGAGGAGGAGGAGGCGCGCTCTGCTGGCCTGGGGCGACGGCTGCAGGAGGAGGAGGAGGTGTGGCTAAGCAGGCAGCCCAGGCCATCCCGGCCGCAACCCTCGGTGGGCGGCCTCGGCGCCCGGCAGCAGCCGGAGGAGGAGGAGTTGTGGCTAGCCGGGCTGCCCAGGGCCTTCCGGCCGGAACCCTCAGCGAGCACCCCTTTGCCTTGGCGCCCAGCAGCAGCCGCAGGAGGAGGAGTTGTGGCTAGCCGGGCAGCCCAGGGCCTCCTGGCTGTCCGGCTAGGCATGCCTCCTCTTCCTGTGGCCGTTGCCGAGCGCCGAGGCCCAGGGCCGCCCGCTGAGGGTTCCGGCCGGAAGGCCCTCGGCAGCCCGGCTAGCTGCACCTCCTCCTCCTGCGGCCACCGCCGGGAGCCGGGCCCGCCCGCCAAGGGTTCCAGCCGGAAGGCCCTGGGCTGCCCGGCTAGCTGCGCCGCCTCCTCCTGCGGCCACCGCCGGGAGCCGGGCCCGCCCGCCAAGGGTTCCAGCCGGAAGGCCCTGGGCTGCCCGGCTAGCTGCACCTCCTCCTCCTGCGGCCACCGCCGGGAGCCGGGCCCGCCCGCCAAGGGTTCCAGCCGGAAGGCCCTGGGCTGCCCGGCTAGCTGCGCCGCCTCCTCCTGCGGCCACCGCCGGGAGCCGGGCCCGCCCGCCAAGGGTTCCAGCCGGAAGGCCCTGGGCTGCCCGGCTAGCTGCACCTCCTCCTCCTGCGGCCACCGCCGGGAGCCGGGCCCGCCCGCCAAGGGTTCCAGCCGGAAGGCCCTGGGCTGCCCGGCTAGCTGCGCCGCCTCCTCCTGCAGGAGCTCGGTCGCTTCCAAGGGTAAGTAAGTACTGTTTTGTATTGTTTTACTTTTAAGTGAGGGGTTTGTGTTTGGGGTGGGTTGGTGGGTGTTTGGGTGGGTGGGTGTATTTTTATTTAATTTTTATTTTATATCTTTCTTTTATTTATTTATGGTTTTGTGTTGTGGTGGGTGGATGGGTGTGTGCGTGTGTACGTGTGTGTTTTATTTTAATTTTTTAAATTAATTTTTTATTTTTAGGCTCCGCCCACAACGTCATGACGTCATGACGGTGTCTCCGCCCATGATGTCATGACGTTGGCCACACCCACGACGTCTGTGACGTCAGGGAGTGGTATAAGATTTTTTATCATCCCATCACTGGTCATGTACCTGAAAAACTATCTATCAAGCTCACAGGTCAATTGTGATAAAGAGTTGAGAAACCTTAAGGCACGGGTTCTCAACCTATTTAAGTCAAGGGCTGGATCATTCATGCCCCCTCAGACTGGTCTAGTATCCCCCTGCCACCAACACTCCCCTGCCTCCTCCTCCGCCGCTACTCCTCCATGCCACCAGTCTGGCCCACACACACTCCCCCCCCCGCCGCTGCTGTTTCCCTGCTTACCAACCTGCTGTGGGTGAAGGCCTGCGCTTGGCCAGAGTGGCACCTGCTGGGAAAGACGCAGGCAGTCACGTGCATTTGCCGCTTCTGCTGCCACCACCTTACAACATCTCCCCTGCCATTAGGAACATGCCAAGCCAGGTGTAGGGGAAAAGGATGGCGGTGACAGCGGCAGGAGCAAGGGTGTGAGCTGGATGGAATGGCACCACAGGCTGGATCCAGCCCACAGGCTGTAGGTTGAGAACCTCTGCCTTAAGGCAAACACATCACACAACTGGCTTACTGAGAATTCATCTGTTCAAAAGTGTTTTGTCAAGAGAGTATGTAGGCCCCTGATTTATCTGAGTGCCATTTTCCTGCCTGCTGCATTGTTTTAATTTGTTTGTGCATTTCTTATTAACAGGACAAAAATGATGACATATAGGTGCTTAAACATCCATTCTTTTATACATCAGTAAGTAACTCTTTAAGCTGAGCAAGTTTGCGTTTCTACTTGCATAAACTATCACTTCCAGATCCAACTTAAAATCTTGCAGAGAGTCTTAGATATCAGTGCGCAATCTGACCTGGAACTACTGACCAAAAATGGTTCTTTAAGGTGGCTGGCTGCTAACAAAATTACGTTTCAACCTGAAAAATATGTACTGATGTGCCTCCCTCATCTTTTAAGAAGGGCTTACTGCAGAGCCAGATTGGAGTTACTAGATTCCATGAATAAATATGGATGTTTTCACCACATACCATATCATGGAAGAACATGCATATGTAGTTCTCCAAATGTTGAGAATATATCTCATATTTTATTCGATTGCCAGTTATACACTGATATTAGATTTTAATACCTTGCATTTCTATTGGAAAAAATAACTTTTTGGGACTCTAATCACAAACTGTCCTATCTCCTTCTGGGTACTAACATGGACATTGTAGAACTGCCAAGTTTATAATTAAGGCATCAGCTAAAAGAATCCAATATATCAATCATATTGGGTTATCCTGCAAGGGAGATTCACTTATCTGACTATGGATATGCATGTATTAAATGTATTAAGGCATCTTCTCCAGTTTACATTCCTTTTAAAAGTAGCTCAGATATGTACATATTGTATTTTATTGCACTCCATTGTATTGTACAGATTTTAATTCTTCTGCTATGTTATTGATAAGGGCGTAAGACTAATTAATTAATAAACATTCATTAATTCATTGAAGAAAACATTTCTGGACCAGTTAATTAACAGTCTGTGAATGGGAACTCAGAGCTGAGAATAGATGGAAGTTTTTTTTTAATTGTATCTGCTGCTTGACAAATCTCACAGCTGGTAGCCAACACACAGGTACACCACAGAATACTTTATAAATGACAAGAATAAATCATAAATGGTTAATGGCTCCCAGTCACAATGGGGTAAACAAGTGACCCACTCCAATAAACAAGCACATGCTTAACCCATCTGCTGGATATTCAGGGAAGTATGTCTAATTTCCTGACTAAGCATGCATAAGAGACTGGCAAATATCCTGACAGATGAGTTAGAGAAAGAACAGTCTCCTCTTTGAAAATTTGCAAGTTCACTTTTTAGACAGCCATGATGAATATTGCATAACACATTAAAAAGCAGTTGTTCCACATTTTCCTTCTGTGCATTTGGGAAAGAATGACTATTTGTGTTTGATAGATACAACACATAGCAATTATTATAACAGGTAAGGGTGAAATTTGCAGGGGAAGGCTTCCTTGGTCTTTCCCTCAGTTCACTTAAGTGCAGGGGTGGATAGCACCAGAAGGTTCAAGTCAAATCCAGACTTAGTTATGCTTAGAACAGACCCATAGGAATTAGCTGGAACTTGAACTAGACATGATTCACTGAATCTCATTTTATTTCATTGGGACTACTCTGCCCCATTATTTCTGACCTGGATCTAATCTATAGCTCCAGTTCCAGAAGTAACAATGAACTGTTCATAAAGGTAATCAGCTGAGTAACAACAATTTATTTCTATACTATGTACTTAAATGCTGGTTTCTAGTCACAACTTTTCCAGTAGATGCAACTTTTTCATTAGGGAGAACATCATCACACTATGAGAATTATAGACTACTAAATGAAGAACTTGTAGCTCAAGGAGGAACTACAGTGTTGAAAAACCATGAAATGAATGCTGCTTTAGGATTACACCCTGTGACTTGGTTAGGAGGAGCACACTATTTAATCAGGTAAAGCAGCTGGACACGAAGTATGATTTCCAGTGCTTTATTAAGTACACAACAATGTTCCATATACAGAAAAGCTCAAGAGAGAAGAACTACCAGTTATACTATAATATCTCACCCCACCATCCCAGAACACTGCACTGCCTGAGACGCCTGCTGTTTAACAGCTTGCCACATGAAAGATGTGGGAAACCAACAGTTTTCTTGACCATAGGCATTTCTGGTTTTTAAGCCATTTCACCAAATGCTAAAATGAATCCTTTATTAGAAACAGTTGACTTGTTAGGCTTTGCTATGAAATCTGTCTAACATCTGTTAACTGAACAATCCCATACATGTCTACTCAGGGGCAAGTCCCATTGAATTCACAATGTTTTCCTCGTGATTAGTGGGCAGGAGGCAGCAACCTAATCTTTCATTAACTTTTAAATGCTTTACTACATCAGAAGTTACTTGTTGACCATGACACTCAGAGTCACAAGTGGTCATGTTGACTGTAGGAATCTGGGAACTGCTGTATGAAAAAGTAATTTTTCCAAGCTCTGTTTTGTAGGCAAGATGATATCTGTGCATTTACACCTCTTAGTTTAAAGAAAAGCCTCCTAGCCCACAACATATATTGCTATTCCCTTTCTGAGATGCAGTTTTAGGGGTGGGTGGGATAACCTAGTTGTGGGAGACATAGGAAGACAGGGATATATAAAGAAGTAAGGTCACAGATGGTCTTGGACAATGGCAGACAGCATCATTGACCCATACATTATGAGAAAAGGAGTGGCTTTCAGCTCCGTACAATGGAGGTCAGGTTATGTGTATACTGCAATCATAGGTCTGTTACATATTTTGGAATATGGGGTCAAAACTGACATTAAGGGGAATGTGTATTCTCCACAATTAAACCATTTCCCTCACAAATTGGATTTCCTATCTCAGCAGTCAGATATGCAAATTAAAGCCATGTTTGTATTTCAATGACCCATCACAAAATAAACTACAGTCAAACCTCGCATAAAGAGCGTCTCGCTTAAAGAGTAACTCGCTTAAAGAGCAGCATTTTCTCTGAATGTTCGCTTCGCTTAACAAATAAAACCAACCAAAAACTCGCTTAACAAATAAATTAGGGTTCGCAATCCCCTCCACAATTGGTCACTTACAATGGGGTTTCGCTTAAAGAACAAACTCACTTAAAGAGCAATCATGTGGAACACATTATGCTCTTTAACCGAGGTACAACTGTACAGTAGTGTATGTGAAATGCAAGACACTCAAGCAAGGAGAGTCCCATGCTAGCTGTCTTCTGCCACTTGGGGGAACATTTCTACAGAAAAATAAATAAATTCAAAAAGTATCTTCTTCCGTGTCTAGGCCAGATGTGAAACTGCCAAAATGAAGGCACGTTTTGGTGAATTCATTCTTCAGTTCCTTTCGCCTTACCTAGTGTGAGAAAGATTAGCTGGCAGCACAAAGTTGCTGTTACTAGGGTATGCCTGATTGTGGTTCAATAATACCAAAATCTTCGAGGAGGCTCTTTCTGTATAATCTAGTAATAAGTGTGAATCAATTACTCACATCATTACAGAAATTCTGATCATTCAGAACAGCTAAAAAAAGTTAATTTTATTTTTAAAAAAGTATAGGTGAACAACAACAACAACAACAAGTGAGGAGGATTGTATAGTACTTTACATTATTTCTCCCAATTTCATTCAAATCTGAAAACAAATTCAAGTTGAATATGTATTATTGGTAAGAACTCTGTTGTCTATCAAATGTGGGCTGGGAAAGGATCAGAAAGGCAGACAACTTCAAGCCCTTTGGCTGCTTGAACATTTTCTTAGTGAGCTATTATTTATTTATTTATTACATTTTTATACCATCCATTTGGGAGATTTCCCATAGTTATACTTTATTAGCTATTTCAGGCCCAAAATTAAGAGAAGCCCTTATGTTGAATATGACAGCCCATTCACATATTGTCTAGATTTACCTTGGATGTCTGGAAACTGGAAGTCCTATGATTTATTTACAGAACCTTAATTTATGGGCCTGCTTTTTCACTCTCTGTGGATGATGGTAAAGTGCTATCAAGTCCATTAAATTGTATCTGGGAAATCAGAAAATGTGTCCTATTATCACAAATCTATGCACACAAATATGACTTATCTGAAGGCTCTGAAAATCATTCAAAAGGCGTGACTATTAGAATGTTTTCAGTGTTTCTGAGACATTTTGAATTTCTCCCTGTATGAGTAATAGGATAGTTGCTCAGAAAGTGTCTGTTGCATTGGGGAAAAAAAGAATCATAAACAAAAACTGCAACCTTCCAAACTTCTGGTTTACTTTAGATGCCTTTCTCTTCTAAAACTAAACACAGATGAAATAGATCACAGAGAAGAAAAAACAAAATAACACAATTTTCCCCTCCCCAACTCTCATTCATTCATCTTACCTCAGCCTGGATCCAATCATTTAATTTTTATTCTGCTGACTATAAATGGGAAAAATAAATGGCCATATGTGCAAATCTCATGTGTGTTATGTAAACACTTATTCATTGTATGCTACATTGAAGTGAACGGAATCCTTGCCAGAATAGTGTTTAGAAGCTAAACCCTAGATAAGTCAAGAACTTATGTTTCCAATGCAGCATTAAAACAATCTTTTTTAGGATAGCGTTGGGCAGCTGATTCAGAATCTAGCCCCAGACTGGAAATACTTAAAAATGTATCTCAAGCTGTCTTGAAATGTTATGAGTCACCATCACAGAACACGCATAAGCCAGCTGTTAGTCCCAATAAGAGTGTATGCTTTGAATCAAAGGGAGTTATATAAGTGTTGACTTCACAAGTCCTGTTCAAGCAGTAGGTCTATTAACTAGACTAATAACTGGATAAAGCCCATTCTTTTTCAGATATAAACATTTTTAGCCTAGAGCTTATTAGTACATGTATTTCTATGAGGACCAATGTTAGATCTTTATCAAGCTCATTTCTAGGTATGAAGAGCAACTATCAGCTGATATCTGTAATCTGATTTAGGGATGACTATTAAGCGGTTTTTGTAATTAGCAGACCAGCATGTTTGGACGCTGTAGATCATTGGTTCCCAATGTGACCCCCATTGGGGGACTTCCGTTCCCAGAAGCCAAAGTCAGTACATTAGCTAATCAGTGCTATCAGTGCTTTGGGGAATTGACTTAGGCTTCTGGAAACTGAAGTCCAAAAACCAAAGGTTGGGAAACACTGGTTTAGAGAAAAGACATTTCTTTGCACGGTTGTGGAACCTGGTTTGGAAGTAAATTCATTATGCTTATTGGCCAACTAGCTGGCTGATTGGCTAGCATATGTGTAACCAACATCTGCCACACAATTGTGAGGCTGAGGGGAAGAAAAATGATTACTAGTCTTTATGGCAAACACCGCAATTGTCCTCGAGTTAAAAGAATGAATGTACGAGCACAATTACCTTGAGATATTTCTCTGTTTGAGGGACAATATCAAATGCCACTCTACCCACTTGTGGTCATAATACTCTTGGTGAGGTGGTAGTAGTGGTGGTGGTGGTGGTGGTGGTGGTGGTGGTGGTGCTCAAGGATGGACAAGTTATTTTGCATAAGTGGCAAAATCCTTTGCATGTTCCTCTTCCTAGTCATTAACGGATTTTTTTTAAAAAAATGCTTACAATTTATTGTCATTTAATCACACTAATACCTGCAGAATTAACTACCTCACTCTGTCTAATCATAAGAACAGAGCATGTATTGCTAGATTTTCATGTACTCCATGTCCCTCACAGTGAAACTGAATGCTAAAGTTTCCAACCTCCAGTGAGATTTGTGTAGAAAAATGTTCTTCAACAATCAGTCTTGGAAATTAAGACTGTGTCTGCTTTTCAATGACTAATAACAAAACAAAGCATGCTAAATGTACTTTGTAAACATGCAGATAAGAAAGACCACATGTTTTGACAGAAACTATTTTTTACTATCTCAAGAAGCACCTCTTCTAATGATACCAAATGTTTTGTCTAGTTTGACCCATAAAATGCTCATTTAGTGGGATTGTATCCTGATTTCTTTTTAAAATGAGTCAGTCGTTTTCTAACCATCCCAGACAATATGGGATCAGGATCAAAAACCCTTCTAGACTACTGTTGAAATAAAACAAAGCACTTTCCAGTTTTCTTCCCCGGTAGGCGCAATTAAACCTGGGAAATGCAAGAGAAAAACCCAAAACAAATTATTGGACCATGAACATATAAGTACACCTGCTGAAGATGAAATAATGCAAACTGAAAACTTCATACAGTAGTTTCAAAGCTAGTAAGAAATTTACAGCTATACATTCTAATTCAGAAAATACCAGCTAAACCCAGAACAATTTAATATTTTATTCTTTTAGTATGTCCTGGTATTGTTTTAAATGCTCAAAATGTGAATTACATACTTACCTACTAATTTACGTGGACTGTGCAACTGGTTTGGTTGATTCCTAAGAGTGATTGGGCTGATTTGTACTGAGTTGAATCAGGATTAGAATGGGTTGGATATCGGTCTGAAGTGGGCCAATATCAGATCTGGATCAATCTGAATGTCTTTAGATGATTCAGTGGTTTATATACCACCGGAGTCTGAAAACATTTTCACTGAGCTATGCTGTGATATTTTTGGAAATAAAAACATTCTGATTTCCCCTTTCCAAGGTTCTGAAGCTCTTGTGGGATCACTTTCATCAGTGGGAAGCCATTTAGCTGTTAGTAGCGGATCCTTGAAAGTTCCATTTTTAATGGTTATTGATTGTTTTAATTAGTCTATGTCTGTATCATTTCACTTGCCAACTTTTGTCTCTCAATTAGAACAGATTAATATTTTTCTCTTTTGTTTATTTGTTTGAGTAATAACCTATTTAATATGTGAATCTTAATGTGTTATTTACCCACACTTATCCATCCTCCTCATACATCTCAAGCTTTCAAACTTATCAATAGGTAAGGATCTTACCAGCATTGTCTGGTTCCAGTTTTAGGAACTGTCTTGTCCTTATAGAGTAAAATTGATGTTTAAGCATGTTGAAGAACATTTTAAAGATTGATAATACAAAGACTCTTAGATCTATCTGTATGGATTCTTGTATCAACTCAGAAGGGCCCAAAATATAGGGGTGGTGGTGGTTGTGAAGGGTTGATGGAATACTCTAACAATGGTTGGCACAAAGAACAAACTCTCATCTAGTAAAGGTAAAGGTTGTCCTTGCTCGAAAGCCAGCCATATCCGACTCTAGGGTTCAGTGCTCATCTCTGTTTACAGCTAAAGAGTCAGTGCTGTCTGGGTGTGCAGACGTTTCCATGGACATAAGGCAGGAATGCTGTTTACCTTCCCACCAAAGTGGTACCTGTTTATCTATTTGCAATTTCTTGCTTTTGAACTGCTTAGTTGGAGGAGCTGGGACAGAGATGGGAGCTCATTCCATCATGCAGTACTCGGGTCTCAAACTGCTGACCTGCCAGCCTTCAAGTCAGCATCTTAACCACTTGAGCCACCACAGTACCTATTTGTCTTGAATTTGGCAGAAATAATTCTCTCTGAGCAAGGCTTTGATTTCTCTAAACTGTATGAACATCTATAAAAAAACAAGACAAGAACACAACCCAGTATTTAAATTTCCCCATGGAAATCAATTGAAAGTGTGAAGAGTTTGAATTCTCAAAATCTGATTTGGATTCAGAAGCCCAAATTTGAACCTCCAGATCAGGTCCCAAGTTTTTTTAAATTACCTGTTTGATTTCCACTGGCCATACTGCTTTTTAAAAGCACTGGGAAACAGAAAAGGATAAGAAAAGCACAGGACATTAATAATTACATTCTGGAGAGGGAAAAACCCTATTTCAGATATTATCAGTTTCTTGTTGGGTTGTTATAGGATTATGAGATATCACTGAACTTTTATTATGGTTCAGAGAGACAGCTGTAACACACCCATTTCATCACACAGTCAAGTGAGTAATACATTTAACTTTAGCTATTTGAAGATATTACTATAATTACTGTCACAGGAGAGATATGAAAGTAATTTCAAACCAGGTGCTTTGACATCTAAATTCATGAGAAAGATGAACATTTAGGCACTTTACAGAAAACTTGGTTCACTCACAAAATATAGTAGTGTTCCCATTTCATCATCCACAGGCAGGGTATAGACCTTTCATCAATTTATGTGTGTGCTACATGAGTTACATGAATAAATGTAGGCACCAAAACATAATCCGTTTAGTCACTTTCTGGTCCTGAGCCCTTTTGGCACAAAACATCCTCCTCAGCCCCAGTGCTTTTATTGATGAAGCTGCTCCCCTCCATCAAGATGGATTTAAGTGGGATTTATCCACTCGGGGACCATCACCTTTCCTTGTTAGTCATTAGTCCTCAGAGTTGTCAAGTTAGGTCACTGCCACCTGACGATCGGCATTGAGTTGCTGACAGTATGATCTACTCTATTACCATAGCGGGAGAACCTGGTCAGACTATAATTTGATATTAGTATAAACCAGGGGTTCCCCAACCTAAGACCTGTGGGCTGGATCTGGCCCATGGCACCATTTCATGTGCCCCCCAACCTTCAAAGGGCATTCAAGAAACAAAATGGCCATCCTTTTGAAGCTGTTGGGACAAAATGGCCACCCCATCATACAGGCAGGGCAAAATGACCATCTAGCCCTTGAAGCTGACTGAGAGAGTGTGACCTGGCCCCTGGCTTGAAAAGGTTGGGGAACCCTGGTATAAACAAATGAACAAAAGAATAAAAACATAAGATGCGGTACTGTTCTATCAAAGTTATCTTGGATGGTATCTGCACAGCAAATGGCTTTGATTCTTCTTTGTTCTAGAATTATTTGCTCTCTGTATATGTGTATCCTGTTGTTTACTATTGGTGTGTTTGGACATATATATTTCCCCCCCACAGGTTGAATTATTCTGGGGCAGTTAGAATATCTTCTTACCCAAAGCCTGACATATTGTGCTGAGAAGACCTGAGAAAGTGTAGGGTAATTCTAGAACAAAAATATATATTCTAATACTGTATGTTTAATGCTATTTACTAAAGCACTCTTAAAATCATGGCAACATAGTGCGTGGCAAGGGAAAGCCCTGTTCCTGAAACTTCCCAGCTTGTTCTGGTCTCAAGCGGCCCTTGAGAGCAATGGGAGGAAATTTATTATACTAGCTCTCACATTGGTGTGGTTTCTGGTTCATCTATCTCTGCCAAAGAATAAGCTGCTTTGGTACAATAGAATAGATTTTCAAGTTGCCTATTTTCACATTTCCATTCAGGCATCCTATAGGTATTTTTTCTGCTTGCTCCTGCCCCAAGGGTTTTCACAAAATATATGGCTGTAGGAAAACATGTGGGCAAAGCCTTGCTCCTTAGATGAACTGAGCCAATGAGACAAAGTCCCTAACCTCTTTTAACCTTTAAATGACCCACCTAATTTACATTGGATGCTTAGGAGGACAAAAGATACTTTCTGCCCTTTCACACAGCTTTTAATTCTTCCTCAATTGTCTTTGGGAAAAGAAACAGACTTGATTTTAAAGTCTCGTCTTGGAGATGTGAATTCCCAGTATGATACGTCTTTGATATCCTCTGTAGCAGAAGTTTAATTCTTCTTCAAGGACAGTATCCATTCTGAATATTGGCTATCATCATGGCAATAGTCATCCTGTTCTTAACTCCTGGGAACAGTTCTAATGAGGACATAGCACACCAGTCTCTCAAGTTCTTAATCCACAAAGTCCATCTACTGTATGTCCAGGGCTTCTCTTCCCTTGTATAATGAGTTGGAGTATTCTGTATTTCATGTGCTTCCTCATGATATGCCCAAGGTATTGGAGCTTTCTTTGCTTAATGGTCTTAAACAGTTCTTGTTCTTTATCCATCTGTCGCAACACTTCTACATTAGTCACATGGTCAACCCATGATATCCTTAGTAGCCATCTGTAGATTCACATTTCAAAAGCTTTGATTTTCTTTTCTGATGTTTTAGTCAATGTCTAAGCTTTGACTCCATATAGCTACACCGGAAATACATAACATCTCACTATTCAGATATTTGTAACAAGAGTTAGACCCCTACTGCATAACAAATGTTGCATTTTTATGAAAGTGAATCTTGCCTTTCATATTCATATTTTAATCTGTACCTTGGTATCCCACTTTTCATTTAACATACTCCCCAAATAGACAATTTTATCCACTCTTTTGATTTCTTCTGTTCCTGCCATTAGCTTGCTGTGAGTTGGTGCTCAGCTTATAACAAGCTATTTAGTCTTCTTTGTGCTGAGATCCAAAACATATTCTGCACTTGAAGTTTTAACTCGATCCAGCATAAACTGAAGATCTGCAAGTTTTGAGGCGAGAAACACTGTGTCGTCAGCACATTGGATGTTATTCAGGTATTCCCCATTAATTTTAATATCAATATTTAAATCTGATAGTGCTCCTGGAAAATACTCTGAATAAATATTAAACACTGTGTAGCACAACGCACAACCTTGTCGCACACCTCTGCAAATTTGAACCTTCTATATCAGCTGCTCTTCAACTCTGACTTGAACTGTTTGATTCCAATGAAGGTTGGTGATGATTCTGGGGTAGCACAGGAGTTCATGGTTTCCATGGCAGCTGTGGGCCTGACTCAGGTAATTCAGGACCCAACCAGGAGCAGTGGCCACACCCCAGATCTCGTTTTCTTGTCGGAGCGGTGGCAGAGTGATCTGAAATTGCAGAAATTAGTCATCACACCTGTGCCATGGTCGGATCACTATCTGGTGACTCTGGACTTTCTAGGGGTGGCGACTCACCACAGGGAGGTGGGGCCCATTAGATTGGTCCACCCCAAGCGACTGATGGATCCGGATGGATTCAAAAGGGAACTGGGGGATATTCCTCTGGATCAGTGACATGATTCACCTGAGGCGCTTGTCAACCTTTGGAATGGGAGGGTGACGGCAGCCTTGGATGTGATTGCACCACTACAGCCTCTCCGTACCCGTGGTCAACGAGCCTCCCCATGGTTTACAGAAGAATTGAGGGAGCTCAAACGGGTAAAGAGATGCCGAGAGCGCCGCTGGGTGAATACCCAGAGTGAGTCTGGTCGAACATGGGTTAGAGCTGCTATTAAAGCCTACCTTGTGGCAATAGAGGTGGTGAAACGTCAATATTTCACCACCCTTATTGCCTCTGCAGATAATCACCCAGCGACTTTGTTTCGGGTGACCAGATCCCTCCTTGGTAGAGGGGGGGTCAGGCCCCAGTTGGCAGGGATCTGCTGAGGTTTTTGCTGATTATCTGACAGAGAAAATTACTCAAATTTGCTCGAAGTTTAATCCTGGCGTAGATAATGTAGAGCTGGGGTTGCCTGGAGCGCAGTCTGGTCAGGATATCTGGGATCAGTTTGATCCAGTTGTCCCTGAGGAAGTGAACAGGCTCCTTGGATTTGTTCATGCCACTGCCTGTGCATTAGATCCATGCCCCGCCTTGTTGGTTAAAACTTCCAGGGCGGTGACAGGACGGGAGGGGGTCTTTCCAGCAAATTTAAAACATGCTTTGGTACGACCCCTCCTGAAAAAAACATTGATCAACCCCACAGTGCTTGCCAACTACTGGCCTGTTTCCAACCTGCCTTTTTTGGGCAAGGTTTTGGAAAAAGCAGTGGCGCGACAATTACAGGGTGTCCTGGATGAAGCGGATTATCTAGACCCTTTTCAGTCAGGATTCAGGCCCGGATATGGTACTGAAATAGCATTGGTCACGCTGGTGGATGATCTCTGGTGAGAGCAGGATAGAGGTCATCTGTCTGTCCTGGCTCTTCTTGACCTCTCAGCGGCGTTCGATACCATTGACCACGGTATCCTTCTGGGAAGGCTGCAAGGATTGGGGATACAGGGCACTGTGTTGTCTTGGTTTTCCTCATTTCTGAGGGGCCAGACCCAGTCCGTGTGGTTGGAGGGTGAGGTGTCCAGCCCAAGGCCCCTTTGTTATGGGGTGCCTCAGGGCTCGGTACTCTCACCTCTCCTATTTAACATCTACATCAAACCACTGGGTGAGATCATCTGGTCCCACGGGGTGAGGTATCATCAATATGCAGATGATACCCAGTTATATATCTCAGCCCGTGGGGACTCTAGCGATGCAGTGGAAATCCTTTCCAGGTGCCTGGAGGCTGTGAGGGTCTGGATGGGGGACAACGGGTTACAGCTGAATCCCGGCAAGACTGAGTGACTGTGGGTTGGGGGTCCTGCGTTATCTTGGGAGCCACCATCTTTGGACCTGGATGGGGTGGTTTTGGCCCAAACAGACCCGGTGCATAACTTGGGGGTCCTCCTGGACTACTGCTCGAAGAGCAGGTGGCAGTCGTGGCTAGGAGGGCTTTTGCACAACTTCGTGTGATTCGCCAGTTATGCCTGCTCCTAGATCGGGACTCCTTGCTCATGATCACACATGCTCTGGTCACCTCCAGACTTGATTACTGTAATGCACTCTACATGGGGCTGCCCTTGATGACCATTTGGAGGCTTCAACTGCTCCAGAATGCGGCTGCCTGGGTTGTGACAGGGTGTGGGCGGTATGCACATGCCTCACCACTGCTTCAGGAGTTGCACTGGTTGCCAATATGTCTCCGGGTGCAATTCAAGGTGCTGGTTATTACCTTTAAAGCCCTACATGGTAGTGGGCCAGGATACTTAAGAGACTGCCTCACCCCAAGAACATCTGTCCGTCCCACCAGAGTGGACCGGAGAGGCTCTCTAGTTGTTCCATCTGTCAGAGAGGCACATCTCTCTGGTACTAGAAGGAAGGCCTTCTCTGTGTCTGCTCCGGCCCTATGGAACCTCCTGCCAACGGAGATCTCCAGATAGAGCTGCTGCCCTTTAGGAAGAATCTAAAAACATGGCTGGTGGGACAGATATGGAGTGAAGAAGGTATAATGACCCCAACACACTGGATGATCTGAGCCCCTCTCTTTCTCTACTTTTTTATTAGTAGTTGTAGCATTTGGTGTGTTTTGAATCTTTTTTAGATTTTAATTTTAAATTTTAACAGTTTTAAGGTTTTTATATGGAAGCTTCCACTTCCTAATTCTGGGCTCTACCTGTCCAGAGAAGGATAAGACTAACGTCCTCTAGCCAGGAGGAGGAATGGACTTCAGCTGTTTGTGCTGTGTTGTTTTTTCTTATTGTAAGCCGCCCTGAGTCGCCAAGGTGGGGGGGGCGGCGATATATATCTAAATAAATAAATAATAAATAATAATAATTCTGATATTTTATCATCTACACCTATTTTCTTTAGTGCTGTCATCATTTTCTCATGTTGACATCTGTCAAAGGCTTTTGCATAATCTATAAACATTCCTTTTATGCCACATTTCATGTCTCTACGTCTTTGTATGAGGACCTGCATCGTACCTGTCTGGTATCCACTGAATTCCGGAAACCAAATTGCATCTCACCTGTTGTTTTCTCACACTTCTTATAAATTCTACTATGGATTATTTTCAAAAAGACCTTAAGAGCATGACTCATGAGGCTAATCTTTCTATAGTCCTCACAGGACTTAATGTCTGTTTTCTCTGGCAATGTAACAAAGGTTGATAACAACCAATTGCTTGGAAGTATTCCTGGGTCATAAATGGTGTTAAAAGAGGCCATCAATTCTTTGATGTTAACTTCAGAAAGAAGTTTCAAAAATGTAACTGGGATGTCATCTGGCCCTCTTGCTCTCCCATCTTTGGATCTTTGTAAGCTCTTACAACCTCACTCTCCAATACAGTAAAGTACTGTATTGTCATTTATGACAAGCTTTTTGCCTCTTTCATCACTAAACAGATCTCCTATGTATTCTTTTCATACATTGAGCTTATCCCTCTGCTTGTAAGGGATAAGCTTCTGCTTATAAGGGATAAGAAGGTTACTAGAAGGTGCTAATTTTTCATTTACTCTGGGCATACTGTCTCTTACTTTTTTAGTTAGTTTTCCTGGTTACTTCCTGAAGAAGTAGGAAGCTTCTAGATTAATTCCATGTTTCATGTCCACCAGTTTCTCAGTTTCTTCATAATTGTCTATTACTTCAACAAACAGGTAGGAAAAAAGTGAACTTTCCTCCTGTCCATGACCCTACAACTATGGGACTGGTATCTAATGAAAAAATCCACCCCATCGTCATGCATATTTCAGGGACAGAGGATACTCAAGCCAGCCCCTTTAGCAGAAAGTCAGCCATGATTCATGATTCTGCTTTCTATTTTATGAGTATAATTTTCTCTCATCAACTAAGCCAATCAGATTGCCTTTTGTACCATTACCCTCTTCAAATTTGCATAGTGGAGTTTATTCAATAGGCAAAATTATTACCATGAAGCAATCAAGCAAGAATACTCCCTCTAAGTGTGCTCACAGAATCCCCAATAACTATTTAAGAATTCTTTGTGTTTAATTTATTTATTTATTTATTTATTTATTCTTCAAATTTATACCCCACCTCGCTCAGGCGAACCTGACTCTAGGTGGCATCCATACAAACAAAAACAATATCCCACCAACCCCCCCCATTGAGTCCTCCATAGCCGCCCAAGACCCCCAAGTTCTCTCCGAGGCCGGGTGGCCGAGGGAGGCCCCTTTTATCTTCCTCCCGGCCAGTGACGGGGGCCGGGAGGGTGCAGCGGCGGCGTCTAGTGCGGCGTCGGCGTCGGCGTTTCTTCGGCCCTCCCCTGGCCAAGGGAGGCCCCTTTTATCTTCCTCCCGGCCGGTGACGGGGGCCGGGAGGGTGCAGCGGCGGCTATGTGTCATTGCAGAATTTAGTAACCTCGTAGAACCTGAACTTTAATATGAAGAATTCTAGTGAAAGAATAACGCTGTCAATAAATGAAACGTATGAAATGCGCCTGTTGTCTAGTTGTTATGCAAATCCATACCTCTCCCCCTGCCAATGTTTCTTTTCCTCCTTCTGCCTTCTGTGTTGATGTTCATGCCTCTTCTTGATCCAATGTTCCTCACCCTCACCACTTTCTCCTACATACATAGGCATGCATGTCTTCTGGCTCCCTGGTTGAAATGAAATACACCATTGAGTTCTTGTTGCAACAGTTCAACAGTCCTTGGGAGGCCCTAGAAAAGCATTTAAGGGCTGTAGAATAGATTAGATTTCTGAGGGTGCAGAAAGAGTTCCACCCTCAGGAATGTTTGGCTTTCTAAGCCTCCTCTGAAGCGCTGTAAAAATGGTTGCCAGTAGCACCCCTTTAATGTTAGAGTTACGATGGTGTGTGTATTGGGTGGGGAGTTCTAAGAACATGCTGGGAGTGGTTATGGAGCTGCAGAATCCAAGGTTCTTCCAACATCCCCCTCCCAAATTGCTATGTGTGAGGCCTGAACATCCCTTTAACATCACTGGAAGGGAAGCCTCCAAAGGAGACACAAATCTCATAACAGTGGGGAGGGGAGGAAAAACAAGAAGGAAATCTCACCCTTTGCCCCGCTATCCTGAATACTTGAGATCACAGGAAAAGGCAATTCCTTCTCTTTGGATTCTCTCTTTCCCACCCCATTGGGTTGCTCTGTTTGTGTTTCATCAAAGCTCAGACATACTAGGGATGCAGTGTTATTTTACACTCTTATGTAAATATGGCTCAGAGAAAATAGGCTTTTAATATTGCTTACATGACATTTAAAAATTCCAGGAATACACAAATCCTCAATAATAAAAGGGAAAAGGATGCTTTGAATAAATTTGTGGATGAGGTGGTTCTTCTTCTTCTTCTTCTTCTTCTTCTTCTTCTTCTTCTTCTTCTTCTTCTTCTTCTTCTTCTTCTTCTTCTTCTTCTTCTTCTTCTTCTTCTTCTTCTTCTTCTTCTTCTTCTTCTTCTTCTTCTTCTTCTTCTTCTTCTTCTTCTTCTTCTTCTTCTTCTTCTTCTTCTTCTTCTTCTTCTTCTTCTTCTTCTTCTTCTTCTTCTTCTTCTTCTTCTTCTTCTTCTTCTTCTTCTTCTTCTTCTTCTTCTTCTTCTTCTTCTTCTTCTTCTTCTTCTTCTTCTTCTTCTTCTTCTTCTTCTTCTTCTTCTTCTTCTTCTTCTTCTTCTTCTTCTTCTTCTTCTTCTTCTTCTTCTTCTTCTTCTTCTTCTTCTTCTTCTTCTTCTTCTTCTTCTTCTTCTTCTTCTTCTTCTTCTTCTTCTTCTTCTTCTATGTCCAAGTCAAACTTTAAACTGCCAAAAGAAACCACCTTCTTGATTTTGTCATTAGCGAAACTTAAATCCTCATGAGGTGAGGTGGCCATTTCTGAGTTCTGAGAGCTACACAAGCATACACCTTGACCGACAAGAGCTACACCCAGCCCTGTATCCTCCATCCTCTCACAATACCTAAAAGCATAACTATTTGGAGTGAAAGTTCTGGGGAGGTCAAAGGTGGAAGGAAGCACTGGAACTCCATGGGGTGTATAAGAGAGACTTGACCACACGCCTGTACCTGTTGGTGGATCAAGGCAAAGGAAAGGCTCTTGGTTTCTTAAGGGACTGTGTTCCTGAAAGGAAAGATTTCCAGGGAGTAACAGCCTCTTTGTGGACAAGTCCTTCCTTGAGAGGAAGATACCTGGCCAGGTGTCTTGGCTGAAACTGAAATATTATGCTTGCTGAGTTTTAAAAGACTCAATTGGAAGCAAAAGAAGATAACTGGAAGGCAGCGGAAACTGGTCCATAGGGGGTCAAAGGTGCTCTGCCTCACCATAGGCTAAGACTAGCTTCTTCATTTCTGCTTGACTGTTCCTTTTCCAGGTGCCTGAGGCAGGCTTGTTTGTGTTCTCTTCCTGCTAAAATGCTCCCTTCACATTTCTTGTTAAGTATAGAAGAGGAGGGAGTAAAAAAGAACAAATTTGATCAATTGAGTCCACTGCCCAAATTTGGAACCAGACATCAAAGAAAGCATCAAAAAGTAGGATTGTTTGTGATTAAGTTGCATTTTCTCTGCTTTTCAGCTGAGTTGCAGAGTGAAAGGAATGGCTGGTGAAGGAGCCTTTAAATAAATGAACATGTGTATACTTACACTTCCTTGTCTCTTTGTATACCCACTTTTGTCTCAGACAGTTCCTCTACCTGTCACTGGCTGCCATGCTTTCTGACATGCCAGCCATGTTAGGCGCTAGCTGTTACTCCTGAAAACACTGGCTGTTATTGGCTGACACCCTTTCCTGCACCTCTTGGCATCTGTTCTGGCAACTCTCCTTTGTGCTTGGATGGCTCTTGCGCTTGCTTCTGGATAGCTCTGTCTGTTGTACTGCAAAGCACACCACTGGATTCAACTGTGGATTATCTTTAGTTGTCCTGTAGGATCACCCTGGTAGGGTTGTTGGCTTGAACCTTACATTATGTTTGGATTATTCTGTTTGCCTTCTTGCCTGCCTTGCTTCCTGCTAAAACTCCTGTTGGAAAACAGAATGCAAAAGTTCCTATTGAAAAAAAGAGTTATGTAAGAATTCAGCTTGCAAAAACAGTTAAGAAAAGTAACTGAGACTACAGCAAAGTAGACAGAATGGAAAAGTCTTCTTTCTGGGAAACTTGGGACTCCTGAGCAGCAGCTTCCACGAAACTGGGACTTTTCGGACTTCAGCTCCCAGATGTGGTCCAGTCAGCATGTTCATTTGCATGGATACGCTGAAATACATTGTCTAAAATCAAAATACAGTTGTACCTCACTTAAAGAGCATAATGCGTTCCACAGGATAGCTCTTTAAGTGAATTTGCTCTTTAAGCAAAATTGAGGAAAGAAGGCTAACAAAGGAACAGCAGGAAAGACTTGGCAATCTCATAGACCCTGAGACATGAGGAAAAAACCTCTTCCGTTATGTTAATAACAAGTAAAGCGTATGCTCCTCACTGACATCCAGTGTTAATAGAAAACCATATAAGGTTGTACTTCCCCTCTCAATATTTTTTAGTGTTCATGTGATCAGAGAGGGAGACCATTAAGTGACTACCTTTCCACTCTGCATTTGATCAACAGATTTCTGGCCAATAGCTTCACCTTTGTGAATTCTATAACATTCCTGGGAGGATTTTGCAAATTATATTACAGTGGAACCCTGTATAACATATGCTCCATATAATGAAAGAACCGTACAATGAAAAAGATTTTGAAACAAATGGGTGCATCGTACAATGAAACTTTTCATTGTATGATGCACAAATTTGTTCCAAAATCCTCATTGTATGATTTTTTTTTTGTTCCATGTGTTGTTTTCGGAGGAGGTAGCTGAGCGGATAGCTGCCTCCTTCGAAAGCAAGCTGGGGTTTGGAGCCTCTGAGGCTGGGATTGCCTCGGAAGGCAAGGGCCCAGTGCTTCCCCCTTTGCCTTCCGAAGCAAGCTGGGGATGTGTGTGCGCTGAGCCCTGGCTGGCCTTGTGCTTGCCTTCCGAGATGAGCAAGGGGTGCACGCGCACTGAGCCCTGGCTTGCCTTAGAAGGAAAGGGGAAAGCGGATCACCCCTTTCCTTCCAAAGCAAGCCCGGGGCCTGAGCCTAGATAGCTAAGGGGTTTAGCCACACAGATGGTTGGCTTTCAGAGCAGGCGAAGGCTTTTCCCAGGCCCTCCAAAAGCCACCTGGCTGGATTGCTAAGCCCCTTGGCAATCACCCGCACCAGTGGTACCTCGTACAACAACAACCCCCCCCCCATACAATGAAGAACACTGCGAAACTGAGTTTTTTCATTGTACGAGGTACCACTGTACTAAAGCTGGTTTTTTTTTTTGTGTGCTAAATATTGATACCATACTAATAACCAAACCGTACTTACAGATCAGTAATTCTGCTGTCCTCCTATTGCATAGTTAAATTTTCTATGTTTTAGATTTTATTTAACTATTAGGCCTTATTTACATTTGCTGTTTAGAATTATTCTTTAATTTACAAAGTTGTTATATTGAAATGGGAAGCAGATATTCTTAGAAAAACAGTGACTTTGAAAGACAGATTAAAAAGTTAATACTGTATTAAATAACTGTAAATAATCCATGTAAAACACATGGGAATTCAAAAGAAGTATCTAGCATCTTTTAATCTGCTGGTTACCTTGCATTGAATACTGACCTTATTTAATTTACAAACAGAGGTGAAGGGAGGTGAAATGTGGTCTAGACAAAAAGGATTTTTTATTCTAAAATAGGTTGTGCTACAATTCATAACTAGGCAATAGCATCAAGTAACTAGAAAATGGCTAGGCAGAAAAGATCATTTAAGACTGGGTGAGGAATTTATTCTGGCCCAAGAGCCATATTATATTGTTGGATGCCTATGAGAGACCAAATGGACAAAACATAGATGGGTGAGGGCAAGTGAAAAGTAGATGCTAAGAAGGCCAAATCTCTAACTCATATGTCTTTGGAACCATGGCAATGAATTGCTAGAGCAGAGTTGTCCAAACTTTTTGGGCCATGAGCCTATCATGTGGTTGAGCATGTCGGTCATGTGGTTCCTCCCACTGGAAGTGGAAGTAAAACACACATGCGTGTGCACATAATGTGCCTGTGCATAATGCTGCCATAAATGACCCGCAGCTGTCATAAATGCATTTATGACAGCAACGAGTAATTTATGGCAGTTATGCGCATGCACTGGCATGTTATGTGCCCTCACATGTGCATTTTACTTCCACTTCTGAGAGTGGCGGGGGCAGCACAAGCCAGATGATTTGGTGCCATGCGCCAAATCCAGCCCGTGGGCCATAGTTTGGGCACACCTGGGCTAGAGACTTGGTTTGTCAGTTTCACTATTTACACAGGAGTTCTGGAGAGACAACAGCTTTGTGTACAATGTGGCCATAGAGGGGAGGGGAGGGTCACACCCTCTGAATCAAACCACATATACTATTTGCCATCTGTGACCAATATGAAAAGACACCTATCACTGACTTTACTGTATAATGTAAAACAATAATATTTTAGATCACAGTGATCTTGCAGGTTGAATTTTTATTTACATTGCTTAGATACTATGTTTCATGAAACACAAGTCTGTGATTCCTACTTCTCTTTTCCCTCATGACAGGTGCAAAAAAAGATATAGTTCAATTATGGAGCACCAGTGATCCAGAAACAAAATATTGTACAGTAGTTAAGCAGGCTGAATACACCAAACTTCTTCAATGACCCTTAAAGCTTTTCTACTGCTGAATTAAAGGTTAATCTGACTTAGATATCAATCAACCATGAACAAGCAATATCTAACAGGAAGCAAAGGAATAGGAAATCTCATCATGATAATGAGGTTGCATTTCAATCTACCTGTCACTGCTAGAGCTGTAATCCTGTAATACTTCTGAATCATAAGCTTGTAGCCATAGTTCATGCTTTTTCTTTCTTTATTCATGTAAGATGCATCACCAGCATATAATAACATACAAAGCTAAAATTAACACACCTAAAAACAAAATAGAATTAAAAAGAGCTAGATGACATCTGTCCAATATCGGGCCACATCAACAGCATTTCCTCTTGCCAACATAAGATCCTCCTCAGTGCACATTGAGGGGCATCATGTGCATTGTATCATATGGGAAACAGTTTGTACTTCTCCACATTCACACACGCTGTCATCTAGAGGGAAACCCCAAGTTTGTGCTAAGTGATCATCTACTGCAGGGGTGCCCAAACTTTTCAGTCTGTGGGCCAGTCATGTGGTTCAGGCCACTGGTCACTATGGCCCATGGGCCAGATCCAGCCTCTGATGACAATTCATCTGGCCCACAAAGCCCTCGTCACTCCCGGAAGTGGAAGCAAAACATGATGAGGGTTTCATGGGCTGGATGAATTGGTGTCAGAGGCCAGATCTGGCCCAGGGGCTATAGTGCAGGGGCCATAGTTTGGGCACCCCTCATCTACTGCAATTTTCTTCCAAAATACAGCACACAGGTCAGCACACAGGTCAGAAGTGTCCACAAAGAAAAGCCTAGTTTAGTAACAATAGATCCTGTCCCTGCTATTCATTTAATCAAGTTTGTCTGGAGGATTGAGCAAAAGCAGTGAACAGGGGTTCTGGAAACTCTTCTGTTGTTTGAGATGTGCAGAGTGCCAGCTCCCCCATTGTTCTAGCAGCAGACTAAGAGGGTCTAGTGGTAGAGGATGAGACAGCAGCAGCACCTGAGTTTTCCTGCTGTCCAAGAAGACACTGTGGCTGGTAATGCTCACACCAATGCATTCACCAGCAAATCCACTCCCCAGATAATCCAAAAGAGAAGAGGAAGCACACCTGTCTTTGAGTAAAGGAGAGACAGACACCAGTCAGAGGTCATGATGGCACTTGCTTTTTCTGAAGGAGAAGGATGGTGTGGAAATGGCCTCAGCTTTTTCTCCTGTCTGAGGCTACTCCGTGCATACCTGGTCCTTGGAGACAGACATTCAGGCAAGAGCTGGCGCCAAAGAGCTTTGGGAGCAGCATCACGAATATCCTGTCAGAATGAGGGAAGACTTCTTGCCCAGTGGTCGGCAGCCAAATTTTTTACTACCACACTATGGGTGGAGCCGACGTCATGGGCGGAGCCAATGTCATGATGTAATGGGAGGTGCCAACGTCATGCCATGATGATGTCATGGGTGGAGCCAACGATGTGGGTGGTGCCAAAGTAAAAAAATAAAATAAAAATAAAATAAAAATACAGTACACATAAAAATAGAAATAAAAACACATAAAATTATTATTATTATTATTATTATTATTATTATTATTATTATTATTATTATTATTATTATTATTATTATTATTATTATTATTATTATTATTATTATTATTATTATTATTATTATTAATTCGATTTATATGCTGCCCTACTCAGTAAAAACTGACTCAGGGCGCAAATTAAAATTGACATTAACTAGAAATAAAAACATAAAAATACAAATTAAAATAGACATTAAATACACATAAAAACACACTACATAAAACACCCACCCACCCCAAGCACAAACCCTAGTTACTTACCGTGGGGTTGGGGAACAGCAGGTGGGAAGCAACAGGAGTGGCATGGTAGCACGGTGGTGAAGCGGCACAGCGGACAGGCGGCGCGTCACAGCCTAGCCCCGCCTGGCTCAGCCTGGCTCGGCAGCGCAGCCTGGCCCAGCAGCACAGCCTGGTCTGGCCTGCCTGGCCTGGCAGTGCGCCAAGGAAAGTCTGCCACCACTGCCACCGCTCCTCCAAAGAACCTGCTGAGGGCCTCAACAGCCAGCCACTGCGTCCTTCCTTGCAGCCCAAAATGGCTGCTTGTAAATGCGCATGCGTGAAAATACCATTTGATGCATGTGCGCCTCCAGTATTCAGTGTGCATGCATCAAATGGTGTTTTGATGCATGCACACTGACAAGCAGCCAAATGTTTACTCCCCCAAAAAAAGTAAACATCCCGGGTGGTCTCCCGGGAGGGTTACTACTCCCCCGGGAGACCACCCGGGATTTTTACTACCGGTTTGGTAGAACCGGTCAGAACCAGCTGCTGCCCACCACTGTTCTTGCCACTTTTTGTTTCCCAGGTCCTGAAGCCACTACAGTACCTTAGTTTGGTTAATACAATCAGGGTTTCAGCTGCCAGATCAGGAAATTCAAGGAACCAAACTCCATCATGTATCTTTAGCACTGAAGGATGGAGAACTTAGATAGTATTCTTGTCTCCTGTGTACCAGATTGGGGCGGGGGGGGGGAGCAGTAGGCTCTTCTTCCCATGAAATATCAGAAAACAAAACAAAATAAACAAAACAAAATAAAAATAAAACACTGTAGCACTTTAAAGACTAACTGCTTTATTTTTATTGTTAGCTTTCGTGGATCAAGTCCGCTTCTTCAGACAAAGAGTGAAACTTACAGGCATGGTTTTTATACACCAAATTCAGGGGGTCAAAGGGAGAAGGGTGTGGTCAAGCAAGATGACAGACAAACAAGCACAACAATACAGCTTCACACAGCCATTAGCAACAATAGATTATTCAGATTAGCTCTAAAGGACTCCCTTTCAGTTATAAACAAAGCAATAATTGGTGGGGAGGTAAAGCTTAATTTAGATTAGGACAATCAGACACCATATCTACACTACAGGTAGTTTAACTTCTGAATGGGATAATATCATCTAATTTGATCCTTAGATTGTTGTGTATACTGTGAATTCTAAGATTAGACCTTGGAAAAGGCAAATTCTGGACTACAGCTTCTAGAATACACTGTCCACTGAGGCTATGGGTGTGAACCAAAGTCCAAAAAAAGTAACTTTACCAAGCATATAGGAACTTCCAGATCATATTCAATGCCAAATTTTGTAAAACAGTGTGATGCTGATGTGAAGGAAGGGAACATTTTGAATAAAGATTGGTTTCTCTTATTGTGTCATCTTAGTAAGAAATGAAGACCCATTCCTTAAATATTTATAGGATTCTTGTTCAATGCCTTTTACAAACAGGCTTAGATAAGTGAATGAAGTTGAGGATTTGGGCTAATCTGTCTATAGGTAGAAGCAAACATGCAAAATTTGTGTGTTCCTCATTTCTGAAGTTAGATTCTATCAGTTGTGGAGCATGGGATAGGGTGAAGACTTAAGGAGATGTATGTAGTAAGTGCCTAAAATAATGCATGGGAGCATTTTGGGGGTAGTGGATAAAACTACTTCTTTTGAATGTTGCACCATCAACTGACACCATCAATGCTTTGAAGATACTGGTTTATTTTATACATCTGGAATACTTTAATGGATTAATTATAGGTTCAAAAGTTGGGCAAGACTGAATTGTGTTTCTTATATTGAGCCAACAAATTAGGAAGAGGCATCTAATCTCAATTTTGACTAGATATATACAAAGCTGTGTTGTTTTGACTATAACTCACAGGCATTCTGAAAATTATCATTCCAGAACAAAAATTTGCATGCACCTATTTTCAACACCTAAATTTTAACTTTGTATTACCCGTAATCATGACTGGCCCCACTTTTTATAAAGCAAGTTTATGTTAGCTCAATGTTTTTACACCTTAACTCCAGGAAGAATGGTAAGGATTTTAGAAGAAATTGATTCATACCAATTGAGATTACTCATCCTCTTTAACCAAGGTTATCTATTTGGAATTGTGGTCATGTTATATTGGAATTCACCTCAGCAAATCAATTTACTAGAGGATTTTACTTCAGAATACATTTCTCCATCTCTTTAGGGCTTTATTAGACAAGACAATGATTCCATATCTAGAAGCAGTGCACTCCTGAGAATTTTTTTTAATTTTTTTAACATGAGCTTTCCTCAATCATTATTTAGCAAATTAACTTGCTTTAGTTTTAAAGTACTGAGAAATAGTGCAGCTTTTTCTTTATGCCGAATGTTTCAGGCATGCAGCCCTAAAAATCTGTACTGTCTGGAGGAGGGATTCTCAACCTGTGGCCCATGGGCTGGATGCGGCCCACGGCACCATTTCATGTGGCTCCCACTGCCTCAACCACACCAGGTAGTGCTATGTAGTGGAGGAAGGGCAAAATGGCTGTCTAGCCCCCAAAGATGTCTGAGAAAGTGTGACCCGGTGCCCAGCTTAAAGAGGTTGAGAACTCCTGGTCTGGAGGGATAACATTGTAAGAGAAGCAACTGTGTGATCTCCTCTATAGACAAAGGACTGACAGGCCTTTAACATATGTTCAAGATGATTTTTAAAAAGTATTTCTTTCCTCACCCTAAACTCTGCAGTGTTCAATCTTAAGGATAGTTAAACAGAAAGCAAAAGATCACATTTTAAATGATATTTTAATGATAAAATATATGCAAAACTCAACTTGAATTTTGGATTCTGCTCATGGTCTCCATGGCTGGATATCATTTTCATAAATACTAAGCTTGGGCAGGTGTGTCAGATTCCCCCCCCTCCAAATATTTCCCTCTTCCCCTATGTTTGTGGAGTGTATGTGAGAAAGAGAAAGAAAGACAGAAACAGATAGGAAAAACCCTAGACCAGTGGTGGCAAACCTATGGGATGCATGCAGTGGGGCAGGGGGATTCAGCAGGTTTGTTTGTTTGTTTATTTATTTATTTATTGGTCACATTTATATGCCATCCTACTCGCATAGCGACTCAGGCAGGCTAACATGGAGTCATAAAACAACAATAAAATACAACAATCTAATCATAAGATTTGTCAATATAACCCTGACCAATACTTAAATTTAAAAGATTAAAAATTTAGAAAAGTTAGAAAATTAAAAAGATTAAATTATTAAAAGATGGAGGGGAGTTGTCATATGAGCCAGCAGGATGGGGTAACCGTGTGACCAGTATCCCACACCTACCCCACCAGCCATGTTTTTACACCCAGATTCGGCCCAGTTTGCCACAACTGGTAGCATACATTCTGGCTGGCCCTGCCCCTCCAAGTTTTGAAATAATGCAGGGCTTTCCCCTGGCCACACCCACCATACCATGCCCACAGAGTAGGTAGTAATTTTTTTTATACTACCACTGTATGAATGCCAAAGGTGGCACACAGAGGCCTTTCTGTGGGCATGTGCACCATCCTGGGCAACCTCCACCCTGCCCAGCTCAGCCAGCACCAATGGGAGCATGCTTCATCACCCACCTGGGAGGTGGCAGCAGGGAAGAGGTGAGGTGACCAGATGCCCCCAATCACCCCTCCTAAGAGGCGGCAGCAGTGCACAAATGTGTGGGGTGTGTGCACCTGGGGGGGCAGGATAACCCACAGAGGGCAGGGGAACCCACAGGGGCATGTGCACTCCCATGGGGGTTCAGGGGAACTCACAGGGGCATGCACATGCACTCATATGATGTCACGGATGGGCGCCGGTGATGTCACATGGGTGCATGGATACGCACGGTACCTGCCCACGTGCCTCCTCCTCCTCCTTGGGCACTCAGTCTCTAAAAGGTTCATTGTCACTGCCCTAGACAATATCTTACATGAATTCATTAACAGGTGCATAGCTACATTGAGAAAAGCACATTTATATCACATACTGCTGAGAAATATGATTGAAGATATTATTTCTTTTATAAGGTCAGCACTTCAGCCTATGTTACTGTAACCTTTTGCCTTGCAACTGAAAATAAATGTTAATGTTTGTAATCATTTATAATAATGACAGAATCCTTCTCACAGGGGCATTGTATGATGTGAATATTAATAATCTTGCATGCTACTAATGCTAGCTATAAGGAGGAGGGATTTTTTGTAGGCTAAAGTAACTATCTTTTGATACTAACCAGGTACAGTGGAACCTCAGTTAACAAATGGCTCGGTTATTATAAAAATCACATAACAAGAGGAAATCCATAGAAAATAGTGGCTCAATTTACATATTTTTTTCTAGAATGGATTAATTGTTTTTCAGTGCATTCCTATGGGAAATTGCATTCAATACATTCCTATGGGAAATTTGGTTAAAGTAATTTTTGCTGTAATTAACATCCCGGAGAATGCATTAATTACATTAACTGAGGTACCACTGGAGTACATGAAAGAGATACTGTACTTACTTTGCCATACATTGGCTGCCAGAAACACATTCCACAAGGCTTTTTCCAAGTTTTATTCTCTGGTATCTTGGATCAGTATAAAAGGCACACTCCTGAATGTACTACTCTGGGCAGGTGACACATAAATTGCACTAGGATAAGGGTCCACATTTTCAGAGAAGGAACAGGGAGGTAGAAGAAAGATAGACAATGGAGCAGTGAACTGCCTTCTGTTACACATTATGAGGTTATTTGTACAAAAGCTTTGCAGAATACCTGATGGAATCTTCTTCATGCCTGCTCTAAACCAGAATGCTGAAGAATGATATTCTGTTGCATTCAAACAAAACTTTGGGAGTTTTCTTCTCCTTCCAATACATCATTTAATTTACTTTGAATAATCAGTTGTAGCAACATTTTCTTTTCTTTTCTGACCATATGACCAAACTGTTTAACTTTCTACATTTTTTGTGTTCTGGTTTTTTGGTTATTCTTAATTCACTTTTACTGATTACCAAGAGCTTGGGTTTCTTAACATATATTTCCAGATAGTATTCATGTGTTGCTTAATTGATTTTACTGGGTAAACTTTGTAGACTGTCTAAACCAGTGGTTCCCAACACAGGCACCCCACCCCACAGGGAGACTTCAATTCCCAGAAGCCTAAGTCAGCACATTAGCTGATCAGTGCTTTGGTGAATTGACTTAGGCTTCTGGGAATTGAAGTAAAAAAACCAAAGGTTGGGAAACACTGATCTAAACAGTAAGCTAGTACTGTAATACTATTTCATTTGAATTTTGGATGTTGTTGATAACTTCACAATTGACGATAGTACCATCATTTGAAATAACAAGTGCTTTTCTAAAGTTGTTGTCAGAGAATAATGTTTTCAGTGGTAACAATATGTACTTCTGTCATACTCTGTATCTCTATGGCATTTATCACCCAAATTTCTCTTGAGGGAGGTGAGAATTACTAACCAAACTTGCTAGAATATATTATATGACATATAATGTGTCATATTACAACATATTATTACACATTACAATCAGTGATGGGATGTCAAAAATTCTACTACCACGCCATGACGTCATGGACGTCATGGGCGTGGCCAATGTCATGACGTCATGACGTCATGGGCGGAGCCAACGTCATGACGTCATGACGTTGTGGGCAAGGCCAAAAATAAAAAAAATAATAAAAAAAATAAACATGCACACAGACCCGTAAATAACTTAAAGAAATAAAATAAATAAATAAATAAAATAAAAATTAAATAAAAGTACACCCACCCACCCAAAACACCATAAACCACCCACTCACCCCAAACACAAAACCCTCACTTACCCTTTTTGGGGCCGACGACCCCCATGGCCCGGGGCCACACGGCAAGGCACGCCCCATCGCCGCCGGAACCGAGGAGGAGGCGGGGCGCTCCATGTTGGCTCCAATTTTTAAAAAACCGGACCCGGAGCCACTGCCTGCTGCTGCTACTGTCGCCGCTGCCGCCGCCTCCCGCCATCGCCATCGCCGGGGGGGTGGAAGGAGGAGAGGGAGGGGACTGGAGTGCCGGACCCGGGAGCGTTTCTGTAATTGATCCGGGTAGATGCATTTGCTTTTTTCCCTCCTTCCTTTTCGTTCCGGAGCTGTCTTCCCCGCCTTGCCCGTTGATCGGCTCCCATCCCGTCTTCTTCGTTGCCGCCGCCGCTGCTGGAACCGGAGGAGGAGGAGGCGCGCTCCGCTGGCCTGGGGCGACGGCGGCAACGGCGGAGATGGCGATGGCGGGAGGCGGCAGCAGCGGCGACAGTAGCAGCAGGCAGTGGCTCCGGGTCCGGTTTTTTAAAAATTGGAGCCAACATGGACATGGAGCGCCCCGCCTCCTCCTCGGTTCCGGCGGCGATGGGGACGGCAACGGCAGCAGTGATGGCAGGAGGTGGCAGTGGTGAGAGCACCAGGCAGCAGCAAACGGCGGCAAGCGGCTCCACAGGAGGCTCCAGTCAGGGGTGGCCGGATCCAATTTTTTTTAAATCGGAGAAAAAAATGGCTCCAATTTAGTGCACATGTGTCAGATTGAGTTTCTGCGCATGCGCACTAAATTGGAGCCATTTTTGCTCCCAATTTTTTTTAAATTTTCCTCCCGGTGAGGCGTCCGATCCGGACGCCTCAAAAACGGTTTTACCCCCACGGAGAGCCCTCCGGAAATCCTTAAAACGGTTCTGTGGATCCGGTCAGAACCGGTGTCATCCCATCACTGATTACAATATATGCTAGAACATATTACAATATGATAAGTGAGACTACATACAAAAGCTGGTTGAAAAGTTTTACCTTCTTAATTTTAGTGGCTGAAAAGCAAGAGTCTCACGTGTCTGTATACTGTTATGCATGAACCCTGAGTTGCCCTGCACCACTGCAACTCAATATCATAAGACAAATTTGGCTAACAGCCATTACACTGAGTGGTGCTTTGGAAGGTATGTCAGCATACATTAAAAGGGACACTGCCATTGAACTTTAAATTGCACAAAAAAATAATATCTGCTGAAACTTAAGGGCAAATGAAGATTGTCTATGGACACAAATATGCTAATGATACACTTGTGAATAACATCATTCAAAGTGACAATCACCTAACCCAAGAAGCTCTACTACCCAACCCTGTCCATAACATTAGCCCTGATCTTGTACTATGTAACTTTCATTTCATCCCACACATGAAGACATAAAGTTTAAGAAGCCTGCTCTAAAAAGCAAGTCACAATCTTAAGTACTGTACTAGTAAGCACTGTCTAAAAGCAATAGCAAATGTAAAGGTCTCCCTTGCTTGAAAGCTAGTCATGTCCAACTCTAGTGGGCGGTACTCATCTCCGTTTACAGCCAAAGATCCAGCACTGTGTATGTCTGCAGACATTTCCGTGGTCATGTGGAAGTTCAGTAGGCTGTGGACCTGGATCTAAGCACAAGTATTGTTTAGTCTTCCTCTCCTCTTTTTTGGGGGGAAATTAATGTTTCAAGTTTGAATAAATACTGAGTTGGTTGTGATATATTCCATTTCCCCCCAATAACAAATGTGTGACTAAGCTATCACATGACTGTAACTTAACAAATAACAACTTTGTTCCATTTGTATTGTAATAATAACTGGTTAAAATTATTTATATAAAGATAAGAATGTGGCCTCACTAAATAATTAATATCATACAGTTCCAGTGCTTATTGGTGTTGTACCTCATGCTGCTGAATGAAATGATCTGGATTGTGAAAAGTAACTAAGTAGTATTATTTAGTTAGTTTAGCGAAATGGCAAAGTAAATATTTACTTTTTAAAATTGCAGCTAAAATTGTTAATCCTTGGTGTGCCAAGAAATTAAGTGCAAGCAAATTATTTTTAAAAGAAGAAAGAAATATCAGAATATATTCTAAAGAGATTGAGGTTGCAACTACATGGCTAAATAACATGAAGTTTGTCATGGAAATAAAATAGATGTTTTAGAAATTTGTAAAAATTGATTACAGACACAAAGGCCAATGCAAATCAGCTTGGCCTTTTTTCGACTGTTGGTGGGGGCTTCTACTTTTTTCAAGCTGGAACAAACTGAAGGATGTTTTCCCTATGTAATCAGTTGTTTCATTTTCTAAAAGGACATAGTTACATCATGATTGTGAGTGATAGTTTAGTGATGTACTAGACTAGTGTGATAATCTAGTGATGTACTAAGATGGGTGTGATGTTTTGGACAGTGGGAACATCCATCCCTGCAATTTTTCTCCCTAGTCACACCAAAAGTGTTTAAAAAAAAACCAAATTGACTGTATTGCTACATCATCTCTGCACAGATAAAAAATAAAATAAATGAAATGAAATAGAAATAACTCTGAAGAACTACAGCAGACAACGATGTTTCCATGGTAAGAGGTTGCACATTATGGACAATTTTGGAAAACTGTCCTTTTTCTCTAATGCCATGAAACATATGAGGAGAGCTGATGATTGGCAGAAGGTTGGGATCAAAAGAAGAGAGGCTGGTCTGTGGATCAAACTGCATTGGATTTGAGGCAAGTATAGACTGTGGCACAGAAACAATCCACAGATGCAATTTGAATAGAAATGTAAAATAGGCTGTGAATCAAGCCACAGCAAAGCTGAATCACTGTGATTTGTCTTGCCCATGTAAATGCAATCTAAGTGAGCAAATGTCTGTGATGAATGAATGTACTTAGGATAAATGAATGAATGAGAGCATGTGCAGAGTGTTGGATAAGAATGGATAGAAAGTAGCCTTGGTAAAAGTGCAGGCGAAGACAGTGAAGACTGCAGGCAGTGGGCAGAAACAGAATGTTGAGAAGAGGCCATTCATTTGGATATTTGACTGGAATTGGTTGAGATAAATAAAAGAGAAATAAAAGAGAGAAGAAAATGGAGGGGGTTTGAAATAGCTGCCGTCCTAGAACCATCCAACTGAGGACGGGGTAAGAAGGCTATCTTAAAGTAGTAAGGGAGGTTTATTATTTTGGCAGTGGAGTGGATAAAGTGTTGATATGTTGCCTGAAGTGTTTTATTAGTATTTAATGAAACTGCCTTTTGTTGTTTCCCTCCTTTTTGAAATCTGACTGTTGATGTTTGTAAATACCTCAGTTTTGTTAAAGTAAAACTTTTTTAACATTCAAGAAAACAAGATGACTATAAAAATAGTAAGTAAACCTTAAATAAAATCTAATTACAGTACATGGTCATGATTTCTAAAAAATATATTGAAAAAAATTATTAGAAATTATGGTCAAAGCTTCACTTTCTCTCACATTTGAATGTTGCTAAATTCTGTTCAGGAACAAATTCAAAATAGATTTTCACCCAATCCATAAGAGAGGATGACAGTGACAACCAGATAGCAGCTGTATTCGTTTGGCTCAATATATTGGCAAAAGAAAAAGAGGGGAGGGTAAATTGGTAAGTCTGAGACTTGAGTGCTGCACGATGGAGTGAGTTCCCATCTCTGTGCCAGCTCCTGCTAATATAGCAGTTCAAGAGAAAGAAACTGCAAGTAGGTAAACAGGTGAGAAGGTAAACAGTGCTCTGTGTCTAGTCATGCCTGCCACATGTCCACAGAAATGTCTGCAGAAACAGACAGTGTTGGCTCTTTGGTTGTAAACGGGGATGAGCACCAAACCCTACAATCGGATATGACTGGTTTTTAAGCAAGGGCGATCTTTTATATGTGTTTAAAAGTCCAACACAGTCTAGTTTAATGAGGTACTGAGAGCCAAGCAGGGCCACCCAGAGCTTAATGCCCATTATAAGAGTGAGGAAGCATTTCTCTGCATGAGCCTATTGTTTCACTAAGTGTATGTATGAGGCAGAAAGGATCACCAGCACAGGCATAATAATCAGCCAAGAGTCCTTAATCGTTTCCCTTTATTGGATTATAAAAAAAGAGAGACTACAAAGCAAATCCCTCATTGTTAAGAAAGAAAGAAAGGAAGTCAATTCAATAAATCCTCCTCTAATGAAATTAAAACAAATGTACATGATTCTACTGTCATTCTTCCACAGAACAGCAGCCTAAATCCAATTGCTAGTCTCAACAGTAGAAATTAAGGGAATTCATGCAAGTACTGCCTTAACATTTGGCTGGTGGTTAAATGCCATTCGCATCACACTCTTCCAAACAGCACCTCTTTATCCTTCTTCCACTCAGTCTCTCTTCCTATGCAAATACATTCTTCCACACATGCCAATTATTCTTCACGCAGATGGTGACAATACTGTGCTCAGCATATTACAATACAGTACTGTTAAAATACACAAAATGTATTCCTGTTTAGGTAAAACCACACCACTCCCAAACTGTGGAACCCCTCTTGGAAGAGGTGTACATGATACCCTCTGCTGCTTGCCCTCCTGTCACAGTGGGTAAAGTCCTATTTATTTATGCAGGCAGATTTTTGGCCCCTGATTGCCTTTTTAGGAAGGGGATTTTAGCAGATGGGGACTATGATTTTCTGTAATTTTAATTCAGTTGTACTTCGATAATAAAATCTGTTTTTGTATTATAATTTAATGTTTTTCTCTGTGTTTTTAATGGAGATTATTATGGGAAATAAAGTGAATGCAGATGTTTTCTTTGCTTCCTTATGTATGAGAGAAGGAACAGCAACATTTTGGGACAGACCTTGGGGGTGGGGGATTGCTCTAGTTAGCCACTCACCACCACTATCCTGCCATTTCTGAACATTCATGAGATTCAGCCAGCCAACCAGGCATTATCCCTGCCTCCAAGTTTTTATGGAAAGCTCCCAATACACCTGCACCACTTGACTTGGCTGGAACTTTCAGTAACCTGAAAATGACAAAGCTATATACTTTGCCTCATATATCAGCCCCATAAGGTGAAAAATGGTCAACATCGTCTTGTTAACCAAAATTCCCAGTAGGTAGTCAGGGAGAAAGATTTCAGGTTCGTACCACAAATCTCTAACTCAATAGCCAGACCTTTTATGTGGAGAAAAAGAAAAAGGTAAAAAAAGCAAAATAGTTCAAAAAGCATTAAACACAGAATCTGGAGTAGGACAAGTTTGAGAAAAGAAAAGATAAGAAAAACAAAGCAAAGTTCTACTTAATGGCCCAAATCCTATTGCTTAGCTTAGTACATTGCACCAACATAGGTCTATTGAATCAATGGAGATTTGGTGATTCAACTTTTCCATAAGCCATATTGATTTACTATGCTAAGGAAAGTCTCAGAGTGGATCCATTTGAACCAAGAAAATTGTTGAAGAGTTGATGTACCAAATCCTCATTGATTCAATGGATCTATTCTAGTAGTGTGATTTACTACACAAAGATTTTGCCTAATACTGTACTTACTTTTGGGATAGAGCAGAATGCAGCAAAACAACAACTGAGCGTAGCGTTCTCTTGAGAGTAAGCAAGACCAATTAAAGTAACTTCCAAGCTTCATTATATACTTGAAAGTCCCAATTCCAAATGATTTGATGCTAACAACCAATCAGGTTTTATTTTCTTCAGAAATTTTGTGAAGGCATGAGAAGAGTTTAACCCCCTTTCTTTCCCAGCTGAGATTGTTGTCTTTTCTAATGAGAGCAATACAGGTTTCTCTTGGAGGCTTTTTCTTATGGGATCAGAAGCAGGTGCTTCTTTTCTCCATTGCTGGGTGGTGTTTTGACCATTTTATCTAGACTCCATTTCCCCCATACACTCACAAGTTTGATTTTAAGCTGGATTCCATCTCCTATTTCTCATTTTCTTCAAACATTCCACCAAAATAAAGAACATTCACCCACTATACTGCCATTTCATGACAGTTATGTTGTCTCCTTTGGTCTAATGGTACGACCAGTTGAAAGACCCATAATTTAACTGATCATATTCTGAACTGGGTTATGGACAAAACTCCTGTTAGTCTGCAGGACAATCTTGAACTTTGGAATGTGTCCTAACTTGGTCTAGACCAGTGGTCAGCAAACTTGGCTCTCCAGCTGTTCTTGGACTTCAGTTCCCAGAAGCCTTGATCAGCAGGAGTGCTGAGTTGGGCTTCTGGGAATTGAAGTCCAAGAACACCTGGAGAGCCAAGTTTGCAGACCCCTGGTCTAGACTAGAGTGATTTGTGCCCCAGTTCAATTCTTTCCTGAGATCTGAAACAATATATAAATCTGCAAAGTTAATCCATTGATTGGTTGTTTTTCTACTGATATGCATGATCTAGAACAAAACCTGATCTAGACCCCCAGTGGTGGGCACCAGCAGGTTTGCACCAGTTCACCAGAACTGGTAGCAGAAATTCTGGCTGGCCCAGCCCATCCAAGATTTGAAATAAAGTAGTCCTAATTTGGGTGCAACTCAGGGCTTTCCCCCTGGCCATACCCACAGTGTGGTAGTAAAACTTTTTGGAGCCCACTACTGTCTAGACCTCACATAAATTGGTCCATTTTAAGCCAGTTGTGTTTAGAATTTGCCCAAATGTAATGTGTAGTTTTTAGCGAATTATAGAAAATCCTCTTGTGGATTTGGGGAAACTGTATCTACATGGGTGGCTAAATAGACATTTAACCAACTATTTGTTCCACTTTGAGGACAGGCTGGTTGCTCCTAATGTCAGTCACCAGATTGCTTCTTTGTTGGAGCAGACCTTGGAGCATTTATTCATGTACCTCAAAGCAGATGCCTCAGACGCTGCACCCTCCTGGCCCTTCCACTGGCTGGAAGGATAAAAGAGCCTCCTGTGGCCATGGTAGGCTCCAAGCAGACACCGCTGATGCTGCATCCTCCTGACCCTTCCACCAGACTCCTCCCTCTACCGGCCCTGGCCTTGAGGGGAGGAGGAACACCTGTGAGGCTACTGGCCAGCTACAAGAGCCCCGCCATGGCCGCCCTTGCTGCTGGCCTTTTCCCTTGACCATTCAGCCAGGAGGGAAGTGGACAAGATGAGTTCTCCGGGAAAAGGAGGCACAGCTGTGCCGAGGGCTGGCAGCTATAAGACCTGCTGCCCCTGCCCCCAACGGACTTCTTCTCTCACCCGGCCCAGCCCGGGAGGCAGCAGCTGATGGAATTTGTGCCACCATTTTACTGGACTCCCAACCAACGTTCCTTGCCTGGGAAGAGGAATTGGACTGCAGCTGCAGGTGGACATTTTTGCAATATAATGTTTTCTACTATGATGTGTATTGTTCTACTGTATGATATTTATTGAACCTTATTGCTCTGTTGCACTACAGGCCATGGTATTTTGATTGTACTGTAATATTGTACTGATATGTAATGTGTACTGACCTACTATATGGTATTTACTGTATTTTACTGTTTTGTTATACTGTATGCTATTGTAGTTTTGTTTGCACTTTAATAGTGATATTAAGGGACTCTGTAAGCCACGCTGAGTCAGTTGCTACCGAGGAGAGTGGGATACAAATCTAAAAAATAAAATAAAAATAAAATCTTCCTGGCTCCTGTCAGATGATTCTACTTTTTGTCACTCTCTGTGCATAGGATTGTTTTGTTTTGTTCCATTTCCAGGGCATGTGATCACTGGAAATGAACCAAAGTGAGTTGGCAAATCTGCCCATATCTAGTTTTTAAAACTACAATCCATTGGGGGAAAGGACACCATCTCAAACAAACCTTAGTCCCTAGTCTCTCCCCACCCCCCAACACACACAGTCTATTTACTTGTTTTGTATTTGGTCTGCACAAGACAGTAAAATGTCTGCTGGTTTTAATTCTGCTAGAAAAAGATTTATGACTTTACTGACTTCTTTTTTTACAAAGAGGGATTTGTTTTGTACTCCCTGTTCTTTTTAAAATCCAAAAAAGATGGAAAATTTGGGACTTTTTGGCCAATGATTCTGACTGCAAGAGCTGTTCTCCCTCACATGTGCACTTATTGAAAACATCTATGGTTACGGTTAAGCAAAGAGACATTTGCTAAGTGATACTCATAAAGATGAAATCAAAAGGACTGAATAAACCATGCCAGGTTTCAAACCATTGGTTTCAGGAAGTTTAACCTGATTCCTTTGAGCTTTTTGTGTAATTTGAGTGCAGTTCTTAAGGTATGCTGTTCTTCAATGATATTACTAGAAATAAAACAGTCCTGGAGCCAAACTAAGATTATTTTTTATTATTATTATTATTTATTAAATTTAATACCCCGCCCCAATCGGGAGAACCCGATTAAAACAGATACTGATGGATTCCAAAGGGAACTGGGGGATATTCCTCTGGACCGGCGTAGCGATTTACCTGAGGCGCTGGTTGACCTCTGGAACGAGAGGGCAGTGGCGGCCTTGGATGTAATCGCTCCACTACGGCCTCTCCGTACTCATGGGCACCATTCATCTCCGTGGTTTACTGAGGGGCTTAGGGTGCTCAAACGGGCTAAGAGACGCCAAGAGCACCGCTGGTTGAAGACACGGAGTGAGTCTGACCGAACACTAGTTAGAGCTACTATTAAAGCCTACTTAGTGGCGATGGAGGGGGTGAAACGCCAGTATTTCACCTCCCTCATTGCCTCCGCAGATAACCGCCCAGCTACACTGTTCTGGGTGACAAGGTCCCTCCTTGGTAAGGGGGGGCTGGGCCCCGGGTGGCAGGGGTCAGCTGAGGCTTTCGCTGATTATCTGACAGAGAAAATCGCTCAGATTCGCTTGAAGTTGAATCCTGTCATGGAAAATGTAGAGCTGGGGTTGCCTGAGGTACAGTCTGGCCATGTTATCTGGGATCGGTTTGATCCAGTTGTCCCTGAGGAAGTGGACAGGCTCCTGGGAGCTGTCCGTGCTATGGCCTGCACATTAGACTCTTGTCCTGCCTGGCTTGTTAAATCGGCCAGGTTGGTGACTGGCGGTTGGGTCGAGGCAATTATTAATTCCTCGCTCCGGGAGGGGTTTTTCCCGGCATCTCTAAAACACGCATCGGTGCACCCCCTCCTGAAGAAGCCTTCCCTCGACCCAGCCATAATGGCCAATTTTCGACCTGTATCCAACTTATCCTTTTTGGGTAAAGTATTGGAAAAGGCAGTGGCATGGCGGCTACAGGAGATCCTGGATGAAGCGGATTATCTAGACCCATTTCAGTCAGGATTCAGGCCCAGATATGGTACAGAAACTGCATTGGTCACACTGGTGGATGATCTCTGGAGGGAGCGGGATGGTGGACATCCATCCGTCCTGGCTCTTCTTGACCTCTCAGCGGCGTTCGATACCGTTGACCACGGTATTCTTCTGGGAAGGCTTTGAGGATTGGGGATCCAGGGCACAGTGTTGGCCTGGTTTTCCTCATTTCTGAAGGGCCAGACCCAGTCGGTGTGGTTGGAGCCCTAGGCTGCTCCAATACGGGGTACCTCAGGGCTCGGTGCTCTCACCTCTCCTATTTAATATCTACATGAAACCGTTGGGTGAGATCATCTATTCCCACGGGGTGAGGTATCATTAGTATGCAGATGATACCCAATTGTATATCTCGGCCTGTGGGAACACTAGCGATGCAGTGGAAGTCCTTTCCAGGTGCCTGGAGGCTGTCAGGGTCTGGATGGGGGACAACGGGCTTCAGCTGAATCCTGACAAGACTGAGTGGCTGTGGGTAGGGGGTCCTGTGTTATCTTGGGAACTACCATCTTTGGTTCTGGATGGGGCAGCTTTGCCCCAAACAGACCCGATACGTAATCTGGGGGTCCTCCTGGACTCGCGACTACTGCTCAAAGAGCAGGTGGCAGTCGTGGCCAGGAGGGCCTTTTCACAACTTCGTGTGATTCGCCAGTTGCGGCCGTTCCTAGACCGGGACTCCTTGCTCATGGTCACACATGCCTTAGTCACCTCCAGATTTGATTATTGTAATGCGCTCTACATGGGGCTGCCCTTGGTGACCATTTGGAGGCTACAGCTGGTCCAGAACGTGGCTGCATTAGTGGTATTGGGGTGCGGGCGTTATGCCCGTGCCTCACCGCTGCTGAGGGAGCTGCACTGGCTTCCAAGTTGCCTCCGGGTGCAATTCAAGGTGCTGGTTATTACCTTTAAAGCCCTACATGGTAGTGGACCAGGATACTTAAGAGACCGCATCGTCCCAAGGACATCTGTCCGTCCCACCAGAGCGGACCGGAGAGGCTCTCTGGTTGTGCCATTGGCCAGAGAGGTGCACCTCTCTGGCACTAGAAGGAGGGCCTTCTCTGTATCCGCTCCGGCCCTGTGAAACCTACTCCCAATAGAACTATGCCTGCAAACGGAGCTGCTGTCCTTCAGAAAAGGATTGAAAACCTGGCTGGCAGGTCAGGTCTGGGGAATGGATCGATCAATTTCCGCAGCTGGCTGGCTGGTTTGACACCCAGTGCCTCCTAGCTATAATACCTAGCTATAATGTCTGGTTTTTAATGCTAAGTTTTTAAGCTTCTTTTAAAACTTTTAAAATTTTTAATTTCAAAATTGGTTTTATATTGTTATCTTGTTGGGAATCGCCCTGGGTCCCTTTGGGGAGGAGAGCGATAAACAAATTTAAATAAATAAATAAATAAATAAATAAATACCGTACATGCTGGGGTATAAGACTAGTTTTTATCCCTGAAAAACATGCCTCCAATTGGGGGGCACATCTTGTATGCCAGGTGCACTTCAGTTGAATAAAATACAGTAATACCTCAGATAACGTTTACCTTGGATAACTTTTACCTCTGATAACGTTTACCTCACATAACATTAAGCAATCTGGGGAGGAGAATTGCATTGAATAACGTTAAGATCCTATGGGATGGATCAGATAACAACTTTTATTATCAGATGACGAACAGGAGTTTGAAGGCTTTTAAAGGGAAACTGTCACGCCAGCAAACTTGCTAGGGACTTGCCTGGCACTTGCTCTCTCCCTCCATTTGTTACCTTCCTTCTATTATTGACAGTTCCAGTTTGGTTAACAGATTAGAAAACAAACAGCATGGCAGCTCCCATAGGTTTATTGTTCCATTCAGCTTTAGTGAATTGTCTTTGGTGAATTACGTTTAATAAACTTGCACTGTTTTATGTTTACTGTACATGTCTGATAACATACAGCCCTGTGACAGTTTTTCTGCATGTCATAAGCATTTGAATATAAATTAACATGTTGAAATCAAATCTGACGTTCTTTTACATTTTATTTGGTGTGTGGAAGGTGTGCGGAAGAGGGGGTAGTCTTATACAGTGAGTATATAACAAACTCTATATTTTGAGTGGAAATGTTGGGGGTGGGGTCGTCTTATACACCCAGTCGTCTTGTACACCGGCATATACGGGTAATCCTTTTCTTTGGATTATACTGTATTACAAAATTATATATGCGACTTACTCTCAGACCGCTGAATTCCAGAATTTATCTATCACTTTGTATCTGACCCATTCTCCAGGAGCATATATTAGTTCCATGATAATGCTGAAATATAGGTTAGGTTGATAATTGCTATCTCAAGGTTACCCAGTTAATTTCATGGCAAAGGTTTTCCATTTGAGTCTTCCAAATCTAAACTCAACATTCTGGCCACCAGTGGAAGTCAAGATTTAAGCAGAAGGGGGGGGGACATAATGAAGAGGGCAATAAACCTTCTGGTCAGGTCAATGGCTGCTAGTAATGCCCACTATATTTTAAATGACTACATCAGGGATTTGCAACCCGCAGCCCACAGGCCAGATGCAGCTCACAGCATCATCTCATGTGGCCCTCACTGCCTCCACCACACCTGGAAGTACCATGTGGTAGAGTAAGGCCAAAATGGCCATCTGGTCCCTGAAACTGTGACCCGGTCCCTGGCTTATAAAAATTGAGAATTTCTGGACTACATCATCTCTTGGCTTATGAGGCTTTAACAATACTTTTATGTGATAAGTCTGAAAGTCAATGCAGAGACAGGTGTGTGTGTGTGGGGGGGGAGGATTATACAAACCAATATTAAAGAGGAGGAGGAGGCGGCAGCTGGTATCCTATGGCTAATTTCAACTAGATAGTACAGTAGATCCATTGAATCAATTCCATTGAAGCAACACTTACATAAATCTAATTTCGTCATTATGTCTATCCTAGTTGGGACTAGTGATGATAAACAAGCAAAGGTTAATATTCATAAAGAAGATTGGGAGTAAAATTCTTAGACCATCAAATATATTACCAAGCATTTCTATTTAGGGGCTGGATATAAGCAGTTTAACATTTTGATGACTGAAAGCAGGAGAAATAGGTTTGCATTCAAAGATCCTACAGTATGAAACAGTTTTCGTGCTATTCTCAACTTTCCAGCATTCTCTGCCACAAAGAAAAGATGGCAGGGGGATGGGCAGTGACTTCTGGATGAATGGAACTGCCTTGCACTTTATCATTATTTTTTTGAGGCAAAACAATTTTTAAGCAATCTTCTTGATTCCAGTCCTTTAATGCAAGCATTGCAAATGATTTTTCTTTGTCAACCCTAACAACAGAATGGAGCCAGATATGTCATGTTTCTTTTTTATGAAACTTTCAGTGTGTTAAGGGTGCTGTATAAGTGCTATAAATAATATTTTGGGGAGAAACAATGATTAGTAACCTTTGAGTTACTAATGACACAAAGTACCCAAGTTTTTAAAAACTTGCCTTGTGATATACACAGGAGTAACAAAGTTATGTTTGAACGTCTACCATTGAAATCAGCAGGAGTTTCAAGTTTATCTGTCCTGAAGTTGCCACTTTAGTGGAACAAAGACTCACCAAAGACACTGTGACTTATCACTGCAAACACGGGTTTGAGTTGCTAGAAATTATTTCTTAGAATGGAAAGATTATTCAAAGCAAGAATGCTTTAAAACGTGTAGAACTATCCTATACAGAGATACTGCAATGTTTCTCGTGGCAGCCACAAGAATTCCCGAGCTGTTTCCATATGAAAGGGCTCATCATGGATGCTGAAATGTCTATGAAATATAGGTCTCCCCTTACACAAACTCAGGACTATTTGTTTTTAGTTTAGGTTCCTGAGCAGCAGCAGGGTTTACAATTTACCAGTGAAACCCCCAGTTTTTTCTGAGAGGTTAAGATCATATGCAGACACATGAAAATGAGCAAGAAACTGCACAAGGGTATGGAAAAATAACTCACTGACCATCAAGTTTAGGCAGATGCAGTGGCAAGAACTTAGCCAAACACCACTGGAAGAGGCCAAGGTCTCCTAAGGCTACCAAATACTGCTGATCATGACTTTCTTGCCCCTAAGACCTCCTGCTAGCACTCGGGGGGCCTGAGGGGCTTAGCATTCTAATATCAACCTCATCCCTTCTCTGACCTGCTGCCTGTAGCCCTCCAAATGTAATGTGGTAACATCACACACATCGGTGTACCTAGGCTCCAGATATTGCCAGACTGCAACATTTATCATTGCTTATTGCTAGCGAGGACTGCTGAGAATTTCAGTTGAAAAAAGATCTATAGAACCAAGAAATGTAGTCACCAGAGAAGACCATTATAGCCTTGGGGCAAATGATCGTTTAGTGAAGCAGACATAGGAGTAATCAAGATAAAGGATAACATTTAACACCCCTGCCATAGGTTGTCATGATTACTGAATTTGGAATCCTCTGTATAAAGTTTAATATTTTAAAATATATCTTTGGGACAACAAAAGGCTTCATATAAATCAGGAGGTTCTCTCTGCTTCATCTCATTTAATAATAATGGTGGGGGAATACAGCTCCCTTCCACTGGCCTAACTCAACATAAATGTGATCTGAACTCACTTTTGTTTATTGGATGTGTATTAAATTTTCCGTTTCCTTTCTAGTTTGCACCCTGTTCTTTCCAAAGCATCTAACAATAGCATAGCCAAAGAAAACAGAAAGCCAAGCAGAACACAAAATTATCTGACAATAACAATACGACAATAATTTATCAGTAGCATTTCAACATAATCTTGTACACTTTTTTCAAAAGTAACTGCCACTCCATTCAATAGAGCTTCCTTACAAGAAAGTGTACCTAAGACTGGACTGATCACCAGTAAAATCACAGAGCCAGTTAACATACAATTGCGACATACAGCAGCTGTCCCAGCATCAGTTAACCTCCTGATGTTTTGGCTTTTTTATCAACTCCCACCTCCCCCAACTACCATGAATGGTGCTCAGATATCACCTAATCAAAGGACAGACACACAATTTAGAGAGAGTCTGTGATTTGCCAATGTTCTTCTACCTCTAAGTAAATATACCTTGGATATATTGTAAATGTACTTTCTAAAATCTAATGCATGTTACCCTCTTAAAACATGTCTTTCAAGGAATGCTCCTAGCAGACAACAGGTGAACCCAAGCAATGAAATGAGAGCCCAGAGAAGCAAGGGGCGCCCTAGAAAGAATAACGGTAGAGGTCACCCTTGCTCAAAAGCCAGTCGAATCTGACTCTAGGGTTCAGTGCTCATCTCTGTTTATAGCCAAAGAGCCAGCGCTGTCTGCATCTGCAGACGTTTCTGTGGACACGTCATGGGAATTTTGCTTTTTTGAATCACAAATTGTAGAAACCACCAGCCAGCAAGGTTTTGAAGGTGTGGGGAAGAGTGGAAACAATTAATGGGAGACAACATCTTGACTGTCCCTATTTTTCAACCTAAAGTAGTACTTCTTATGTAACCACAACAGACTCTGGCATTTTTGTTTTGTTTAAAATACTAGGATGGAGTGGAGGTGGGGGAAGGAGACAATTCCAAGAGAATGTAAAATGTTTGTGTTTGACACTGAATGCTGTCTGACATGTCATAGATGCTGTGGATCTTACAAAACCCTGGGCTTTTCAGCTTTCATCTAGTGGAGAGTACTGCCACAGAATTTCTTTTGTTTTCAGAGCAAGTGATGAAGTTATTTTCTCTGAAGAGGGGAGGGGAGATTTATCCTTCATCAGGGATAGCTTGGTTCAAGTCAATTGAATTGTTTGCAAGTTCTTTATTATTACAACATTAGCAAGTGTAGGGATGAGGCTGGCCCATGTGTGTATTGTCAGAATAGTTGTGTGTGCATTACCTTTTTACAGAAGTAACCAAGCCAAGATGAAGACTTAACCTTTACTCATTTGTATTGATATTCTATTTCTCAGTTTCGGGTTGTAGCTTCCATAGCAATTCCTTGCTGACACTGGTGCTGTGTGTTGACCTGCAGATTGAATGTGCATGCTGTTGCTGGGAAACTGAGACTCCAGGAGGGGAAAATATTTTAGATTGAAGGTGCCTTTAGAAAGGTTGCATAGTTTTAACAAGATTGGTAGGAAGCCTAATGACTTAGCACCACTATCCTGTGCAGACCTACCCACATATAAGGCAGATGGTTGTACAGCAAACCACATCCCGTTCCTGTAAGTAGTGAGAGAAGGCAGACCTAGAACGGTGCAGCAGAAGACAGGAATGTATTTAAAACAAAAGAGAATGTTTTCAAAGGTAAATTATTAACAGTGCTTTCTCTGGAAGGATCTGGAAGTTCTTTGTTAGATCGTCCAAGAGGAATAAGTTTGTTATGGGCACTGCTGATTTAGTGATGCCACACCCATCTTTTCTGTGGCTATTACTGTTAATATTTGCCAGACTGGAGGTGTCTCGGTTGACTGCAGAAAACCAACTACATTTTATGGCATCTTAAAAAATTTGGACACAAGTATCCAAAAACTGTAATCCGTTGCAAACCTACAACTATGGTCCACTAACACTTATGCCAAGGGTTTTTATCCTTGTTAAATGTATCTGACACTTCAAACTTTCTCTGGTAGTGACCGTGGGTGTTTACTTGAAGCTCAGCCACCTCTGAAAATTTCTTCTATTGGGTCAATGTACACTGGTGAGAGAATTGAGCTGGTTACAGCTGTGTTCTCAGTCATTTCTGCAGCCTGCTATTTGTTAGTTCCTTAGCCAAAACACATTATTATTGAAATGAGATCAGCTGTATTTTTATGAGGCCAGTGGTAGATTCAGATTCTACTCAAACAAAAGTAACTCTTTGTAGGCAAATGGCAGTATGGGCTTCTACTGCTGCACTTCCAATAGACTGTTTGGAAGGTGCATTAGACCAGAATCCTATTCTGGGAGATTTCATGCATAGGAGAGTTGTCACTGAAGTGTTTCCCCTTTGATGGTATGTATGTTGCATGAATGGTTACACTCTGGTTGGGAAATGAGCCATGGGATTATACAAATAGTTTCCCAAAGTGAGGAAACTATTTGTATAATTCGTCTTCTCTGTGTGGTTTCTCCCCACAGGCTCCTTGCCTAAGCACAATACAAGACATCTGGTTTTCATTCTCAGCTTTACTTCATATGCCTTGTACAGCCCAGAAAAACCAACTGCAAACTGGGGTTCATAATATCGCTTTTCACCAACATTTCCTTCTTTCTGTTTCTGTCTACACATGATGTCTTCTATGTCAAGAAAAAACATTAAGAAAAGATTATTTCTACTCCAAATGCAAGCTTCTTAAGGATAACATGTAAACAGCCTTGAATTTATTGTCTGTGTCATGACATTTTGGCACATTTCCCCAAAAATATAAAAGCTACACTGTCTTTGAGTTTCACAGTGAAGTACAACATGTCTCTGCAAATAATAAGTCATTGCTGTTTCTGTTGTGATCACTTTTTTATTTAATTGAAATACAAAAGCACACACACAAAGATAAACAAAAAAGAAAACATCACAATAACTACACCCCACCCCCACCCCCACCAAAACCTTAACAAAATTACATATAACTACTACATGCACCCACCACCAGTGAGACTTATAGACCTTCTCTATTAAATATTCTCAATATCATTACACTTTAATATATTCATCCCCTTGTTCAAATAATAATACATTTTGCTTTGGCTTTACTCCTTTCTCTTTCACTAATAAAAGGCCTCCCTTGCTTGAAAGCCAATAGTGTCTGACTCAAGGTTTCAGTGCTCATCTCTGTTTACAGCCAAAGCACTGACTTCCAGTGCTGTCTGCCTCTGCAGGCATTTCCCTAGTCATATGGCAGGCATGACAGACACTGCAGCTGGTACCAAAGCAGTACCTATTTATCTACTTGCAATTTCTTGCTTTTGAACTGCTAGGTTGGCAGGAGCTGGGATAGATGATGGGAGCTCACTCCGTCGTGCAGCATTCGGGTCTCAAGCTGTTGACTTGTTGATCTTCGGGTTGTGAAGCTCAGCATCTTAACCACTAAGCCATCATGGCCTCTTTCATTAATACATAATCTAAAAATTCTCCCCATATTTCTTTAAAATCAGTTTTTTACTGATCCCTTTAAAGGTAATGTAACTCACATGTTTAGTTATAATTTATGTTCCAATCATCCAATTCAAATTCCCAATCTAATTTCCATTTTATAACAATATTCAACCTCAAAACTATTACAAATATAACAATAATCTGTTTCTTATTCCATTCTATCTGCATGTTTCCAAAATCAACTAATAATGCTATTTTAGAATACATCTCCAATTTTATAGAAAACGTTTGATTAATTTCCCCAAAATCTTTCCTCATATTTTCCTGACATTCGTAAACTCCCAAAATGAATGAAACTATGTCCCAACTTTTTTTTGCATCTTCAGCAATCTTTTGAATATTTTGAGTCATAATAACTTAAACACACCAAAGTTATAAAACATTTTCAGATTGTTTTGTAGCAATTATTTTTTAATTCTAACTGACATATTTTTCATAATTCTTTGTTTCCATATTCTAGCCCAGGAGTTCTCAACCTTTTAAAACTGAGGGCCGGATCACGCTCCCTCAGACAGCTTTGTGGGCTGAACAGCCATTTTGCCTTTCCTCCACCACATGGCAGTTCCTGGTGTGGTGGAGGCGGTAGGGGGCCACATGAAATGTTGCCGTGGGCTTCATCTGGCCCATGGTCCGCAGGTTGAGAATCCCTGTTCTAGCTCATTCCTCCTCTTTAACTTTACCTCCTAAATCAATTTGCCAACTTAATCTTAAAGCTTGTTGTTCAGCTTCATATTCCAACAATATTTTATATATTTTACTTACTAAGCTCTTTGATTTTATTTATTTCTTTTCCATCTGTATTATCCATTCTTCAAACTTTGTTAATTGTCTATAACTATTATATTGTTTTAGCCAATATTTAGTCAATGTCTCCAATTGTATTATATTAAATCAAGATACTTTAACTTTCTCAAATATTTTTATATGATCTCTGTTAGACACCTTGCTTAGCCAATCCTTCAATCTTATAACCTCCAGCTCTTTCTAATTCTTTTGTTAAAACTTTTAAAAGATTATCTGGAAATTTAGATCTGTTATAGATGTCAGTGGTGAAATTTCTGGGCTAAATACCTCTTTATTTTTATACCTTGTTGAGTGGGCGGCAATATAAATCTAAATAAATAAATAAATAAATAATACCAAATTTCAAGACTATTCCTACAAAAGGGTTTTTTATATATTTTATTATTTTAATAACCCTGTTTAAAAAAAACCCTGTTTTTATATATACCAACCAAGTTAGATGATTCAATATATCCCAAAATAAAATCATTTGCTATTATAATATTAAGAATCATCTTAATCACCGTTTCTGCCACTTCTGCCACCTCACTGCCCCTGCTTCCGCCGATTCGCCGCCTCTGCCTGCCTCACTCACCCAGGTACAATGGAGGGAAATAACAAGAATTGAGGTGGAGTCCACAGCACAACCCATGGCTGCTGTGAGGGCGCAGTGGGCTGGATGGAATTATGCCACTGGCCCGACCTGGCCCACATGCCATAGGTTGAGCATCCCTGCCGTAGAGTGTAGACTATCTCAAATGCTGACTTTTATGTTGTTAACATTCAGATTGCACTTTGATAGGTAAAGCTTGGTATCCTTTCCCCTGCTTGCAATGTAGGCACAATAATGTGCAGCATTTCCTGGTGTTTTGAATCATGCATATGGATGGACAATATCCAACATTCAGAAAACCTGAGGCTTTAAAAAAAGAATTGAAGAGTAAAAGTAAATGTGCTTGAAAGCCAGTTGTATCCGACTCTAGGGGTGGTGCTCATCTCTGTTTTCAGACAAAGAGACAGCGCTGTCTGCAAAGTTTTCTAAGTTCATGTGGCAGGAATGACTAGACACCAGTGCACATGGAACACTGTTACCTTACCACCAAAGCAGTACCTATTTACCTACTTGCAATTTCTTGCTTTTGAACTACTAGGTTGGCAGGTGTTGGGGCAGATGATGGGAGCTCATTCCACAGCATGGGGGTCTCAAATGGCTAATCTGCCAACCTTCCGGTTGTTAAGCTCAACATCTTAACTACTAAGCCACCATGGCCCTAAATGAATAGTAAGGTAAATGTCACCTTTGCTCAAAAGCCGGTCATATCCAACTCTAGGGTTCAGTGCTCATCCCCTTTTATAACCAAAGAGTCAGCACTGTCTGCGTCTGCAGACTTTTCTGTGGAGCTCACTCGATCATGCAGTACTAGGGTCTCAAACTGCTGACCTGCTGGCCTTCCAGTCATCATGTTCAGAGTTTTTACCACTAAGCCACCCCAAAATGAATAGTAAATAATAGCAATGAAAACAATTTCAGGATTGCCAGCTAATTTTCATGGATGGCCTGTCTGGCTGGACATCCCACTATGGTAATGGAGTTGACCAAACAGCTAGAGACTCAATGTTGAGTGTTGGGTGGCAGTAAATAACCTGATTCCATAAAGGGGCCAATGGCTATGGGCAGATGAGCCCCTTTAGGTGGGGTGATGGTCCCCAAAGTTGAGGAAATGCCACTGGAAACCATCGTATTGGGCCCAATGGCAAAAAGAGTGGAGGCGGAACTCTGATTCCCAAGGGTCATGGAGGCAGAAGAGGCCATGCAAGATGGACTGGCTGTGAAGGCGTAGCTTGATAATATCCTCAAGGCTGAAGCAGTCCATTGCAGTCCTGGTGTTAAATCCTGCATGTTTCATTTCATACGTGCTGCAGGAGATGGCTCTGAGATCATAGTGTGTGGGTCATTCCATGGCAAGCTGGGATCCACCTTAAACAAATTTGCACCAATTTTCAGATATGAGTTGCAGCCACCACCACCGCTGCCGATCCATGGCTGCAAATGAGACAAGATGTGTATTAGTTCTGGAGACTCCTATTAAATTTGTTCAAGTTACATCAAACTCCCAAAGAATCAGTAAGCACGTATCTAATTACCATGGAAGCAGATTCTAATGATGAGCAGCTAACATTTTCTTTGCTGTTGCTTCTGAATTAGATGGATTTGCAGATCATTGAGCTCTTGAATGACTTTAGAGGAAATATCTATCTATCTGTCTAAACAAGTCATTTCCAAATAGAATGAAATTGCAAAAATAAAGACCCTGGAGATTCTTTAAGGCTTCTCTATTCTGGTGACTGACTTCTCTGTCTACTCTATGCAATCAAAAATCCCTGTTAACTAGAGCTGGAAGCTAAGCAAGGTCCTTTTGGGGCCAGGGGCTGCTGCATAATGATTTTCTGATTTAGAAGATGAACAGCACCAACTGATCTCAGGAACAGAGGTAGACTATAATATCAAAAAGTGACTTTTATTTCCAAAGAATGAGGATCTGTTTGACACAGGAGGGTGCATGGAACATTTTGTTTTTCCTTGAAAAGCCTGGCATTGCAGAATTAACATTGCCATTCTTATGAAAGGAAGAAATCAGAGCAACAATGCTGGGTCAGAAATGTGTCCCTCAATAAGGAAATGAAAAAAAGAGATCAATCTTGCTATACATTCTAGTGTGCTAGCCATAGTGTGTCTGCAATCTAACATGTTAATCTCACATTTAAACTGGTCTGAATCTGTGGCTCCTTTTTGCATAGCATGGATACTTCCTGATCAGATGTATGCCATCAGAGCAAGGTGTATAGAAGGGGTACCCAAACTTTTTGGGTCATGGGCCAGTCATGTGGTTCAGTGGGCCAGTCACGTGATTCAGTGGCCCAGTCATGTGGTTCCTCCCACTGGAAGCAGAAGTAAAACATGCCTTGCAATCTGTTTTGCAGGACGAGATAGATTTTAAGTTGCCAATTTCTCTGCTTAAGCCAGGGGTGCCCAAACTATGGCCCATGGGTCACATCTGGCCTTCAAAGCCAATTAATCTGGCCCACCCCCCCTGGCACGTTTTACTTCTGCTTCTGGGTGCGGGCTGGATGAATTGACATCGCAAGCCAGATCTGGCCTATGGGCTGTAGTTTGGGCTCCCCTATTGTATAGGAACTACCATTCATAAAAGTAAAGGAACAACAGTCCACTGAAGAACTGTATACATATTATGTTAAAAATAAAATAAAATACAAGTCTACCATTAGGTAATTTTACATAAGATATGGAAAGATCCTGGTCAAGCTGAACAGTTCCAGGGCAAACTCCACCCTCCCCCACCCTCTGAGAGGAGAATGGTAAAGCACTAATGTGTATTTTCTACCTCGAAAATCCTGGAAAGGGTTACCATAAGTCAGAATGAACTTGATGGCACAGAATTATTATTATTGGATACAAATCTACCATTTGATTCACAGTTGAGGACTGGTATGAAATTAACAGTTCAAGCCCTAACCAAGGACCTAAGAACTGTTAAGGTAATGTCTGAGTATATATGCATTTATGGCTATTCCCCCACTGCTCTATCCACTAATACACTTCATACCAGTCCATTTGATGGTGAATGGCAAATGTTATCTCAGCTCAAGATAATATATTGCTAATAATGATGTGCTATCAATTCTGATTGTTGGCGACACTTTCCAGGTTTTTTAAAAAGGTAGACTGTATTCCAATATGGTTTACCATTCCCTTCTTCTGGAACTGTGCAGCTTGCCCAAGGCTACAAAGTTTTTTCCCAAAGGGCTCAAAGAGTGGAAAATTGAGCTCCCAAATTCTGACACCACAGCCAAATACCTAATTAACTGACCTATCAGGCAAACCGTTAGCTTCCTGGGTTTAAGTCATCCAGATCTAAGAAGAGAAGTCAGAAAGCTCCAATCCTTCAGATGTTAATGAACTTCACCATTAGTTAAGCTTGCTAGGACTTAATGGGGATTGAACTTCCACACCATCTGAAGGCTACATTGCCCTAAAACCTAGCTGGCAGTTGGAGTTTTGTGGTTCTGCCTTAAAAATCTAAGATCTATCTTGCCTACCTTCATTTGATGCATTTGTTTAAGCAGACTGTAAAACAGCAGTTTGTCTCAGAACCCTCACAAACTTAGTCAGGAATAATGTTTCTAGGGATAGCTTGTCCAGCTTGGTTCCCATAAATAAGATAATTTGAATATAAATCCCTTCTTAAGAGTGAACGGTCTGGTTGGTCATGCTATCCTTGCTTATCTTCATAATCCTATCTGTAAAATGGAAGGAAGGAGATTATGTTTTACAGGTAAAATAGAATAAGTGGATCTGAAGTAACTATACAGTAGTTTAACTACACAACCATTTCTCCAGTAATTTTTATTATGTGAAGTGCATTAGGGAACTTACTTTCACTAGATAGCTTTGAGATAGTACCTCCATGTTGTGCTTAAGTAAGGATAACACAACCAACAAGAAATTGCACATCTGAGAGGAGATTTGTACTTAGACATGCCTGATTTAGGGACTAAACTAGGCAAATGTTTATCACACAATGATCAATTGTGCAAATGGCTTTTAAAAGGAATTTTGTGTGTGTGTGTGTGTGTGTGTGTGTGTGTGTGTGAACACTCTAGATGGAGTATTTTCTCTGAAGAAAAAGCTACAGTTTGCACACATTCCACCACGTGAGATACTATGTTATGCTGACATCTCTTCCTAACTTTCACCTTAGAGTATGAGGCAGATCTAATTTAATAGGTTTTAATTGTGTAGGCATGCTCAAATGTAAAATGCTACATTTCTGTCATGTAACCAGATTGAAAACAACAAGAAAATCTAATTTTGCTGTTTCTGCCTGTTCTTATTTTTCTCTCTAACAGAACAAACTTTCCTTGTATTGCTTTATTGTGTACAATTGCTTCTGATCATGTTTTCTTTCTGTTCCATTTTTCAACATACACTGCAACAGTACAGTGACTTTTGATCATTCAAGAGTGAAAAAATATACATAGAGAAGGAGATGGATGGAACATTAAAAAAAAATTAAAGTCAAGTCAATGTTTCAACAAATAATAAGATCAAATAATAAGCTAAAAATGCTGCTTTTAAGCCAAAGAGAAAATGGAACTTCAACTGAGCTGCTCAGAACTTGTTCACTATCTTGTGAATCTGCTTTCATTGTTCTGGACAGGGAGAAGGTTCCATTCAGACTGCTTTCCAAATTGGCACTGATATTTACAGACCACACTGACAATGATTACAAGAAACAAGATGATAAGGACACTGATGCACTGATGCTACAGGATAAAATGACAGAAACATGAATAATTCTAGGACCACTGGAACAACTCTAGATTAAGGACTTGCCACTATAACTGGAAACTCTGGTGTGGGTGTAGTTTTTAGCAGATTCGGGCTTGACTACTCATTTTGTTTCTGCATCAGATTTGCCATGCTTGAAATCAATTTAAAGATGGGGAACTACATGACAAGCAGCTAAGTGGCCATTTTCAGCAAGTAGATTGGGCAAGTTTTTGGTAGCCATATAAAGGGTTTTATATAAAAAACAAATAAACTATTTAAAAAACTTAAAAGGCAATGTAGGTCAGTGGTAAAGTTTTTTTCTACATAAGGGCAAAGGAACTAAGGAAAAACTGGAGTGCCAAATACTTAGTTCAGGTGTAGAGCTACAGTACGGCAGCTGTGGTGCTGGCAATGGCAGTGGCTGAACTCATAACTTTTCATTTCAAATCCAGCACAGCATCACTTAAATGCATATGGACTATGCCAACATAATCTAAAAATTGTAATCTCATCATTTTCAAATGCAGCAATTTGAAATCCTGTGAAGTCCCTTGGACCTATATGCAATATAGCTTACAATAGAACTCAAAGTTGTCATAAAAGGATACTCATGCTGACACAAAGACCATGTGGCATTAAATCAACTTCAAAAAGCCCAAATGAGCTTTTGATTTACTTCAACAGTGTCATTGAGCCCTCGGTTTCAGGAAAGATTTCAACTGGTTGATCTGAATCTTCATAGTGTAGGGAGAAAATTTGAAGGTGGTCTGTTCTAATTTTGAAGAAGAAAAGGAATTTAAATTTGTGATGGATTCAGTTTTAGGAAATTAAATCTTGACGAATGACCTCCAGTTGTTTGTCATATACAGTAATACCTTGGATAACGTTTGCATCAGATAACGCTAAAATCGCATAACGTTAAGCAATTGCATTGAATAACGTTAAGAGCCTATGGGATGCATCGGATAACAACCGCTAAAGCCTGTGCAGTTACAATGTATCTCTATGGAGCTTTAAAGTTATCCGATGCATCCCATAGGATTTTAACATGCATTGGATAACACTAAAAATCGGATAACACCAAGACTTGTGGAGCCAAGTTTTAGCGTTATCCGAGGTTTTACTGTATTACCTAATTCTACCACCCCATATTTTGCTTAGGCTTATCGGTTTCACTGTTTGTTAATGTCTTTTCAATAACAATAGCAATTAGAGTTATATACCACCCCATGGTGTTTAGTGCACTTTCTGGGTGGGTCACAAGTTTATTAGCATTTTGCCTCCAACATGCTGGGGACTTATTTTGCCGACCTTGGAATGATGGAAGGCTCAAACTTACCATGTGTGGGCTGCTATACAGCAGTTTAACCACCAGAGCTCTTCTTCTTTTTTGGGACATTGTTTATTTTGTGAATATAAGGAGAACGTCTAATAAGTGTTGGTTGTTGTTGTTGTTGTTGTTGTTGTTGCTGCTGCTGTTGTTGTTGTTGCTGTTGAGTTGCACAGTAGAGTCTGACCCTTTGCGACCCCATGGACCATCGTGCGCCAGGCTCCTCTATCTTCCATCATCCCCCTCAGCCCTCTCAAATCTACGCCCATTGCATCTACAATGTCATTTATCCACCTCATCTTCTGGCGTCCCTTTCTCCTTTTTCCTCCTATCTTTTCCAGCATCAATGCCTTCTCTAATGAGTCCTCTCTTCTTATTTGGTGGCCAAAATACTTAAACTTCATCTTCAGTATTTGTCCCTCCAATGAGTAGTCAAGGTTGATTTCTTGCAGGATTGACTTATTTGATCTCATTGCTGTCCAGGGAACTCTCAAAATTCTCCTCCAGCACCACAGTTCAAAGGCGTCTATTCTTCTGTGCTCAGCCTTCCTTATGGTCCAGCTCTCACAGCCGTACATTACTACTGAGAATACCATTGCTTTAACTATGTGAACTTTTGTTGGCAGGGTGGTGTCTCTTTATGCTACCTAGGTTTCTCATAGCTTGTCTTCTAAGAAGTAAGTGTCTCTTTAGTTCATGGCTGCAATCACCATCTACAGAGATCTTAGATCCCAGGAAAAAGTATGAGGTGATTGCCATTTGTATTACAAATCTACGATTTTGCCCATTGTAGGCTAGGGAGCACATAAAGTCTGCTTTGCGCATGCTCCATTTATGTCATCTGACTTATTAATAATATGTGATTAAAGCTAGGAAGAAGGAAATTAGAGTGGGAATGTACATGGCTGCCTAAATGGAAGATAGGACACAATACAGTGACAAAAAGGTCAATCTACTCTGCATCAGAGACTGGATTTCTGAAGAAATCTAAAATGCCTCTGTTTCCCAGGAAAGAAAGAAAAGGCTGTCAAAGCAAAGGGCAAAAAATACACTTAAAAGATTTCATTTTTCTTATTCACCTTGAGTATTTTGACCTTACTTTTGTGTGTGAAAAAAGTGACTCTATTCCTCTTGAAAAAAGTCCAGAAGAATACTATTTTTCAGAGAAAACCGATACCAGTAGGATCTGAGTGCACAGTTAACTGTACAGTAAGTCCATCCTGTTTCAGAATGTGTTTTTTTAAAAACAATGTAATAAACTTGAGACTCTGAGCCTGGCAGCTCTACAGCTTGGGTTTGGAAAGATGCAAAGGTACAGATACTAAGCCTGCACATTTTTGGGGAAAAACCCAACCACATTTCTTTCAAACGTCTCCAAATAAGGAGACCACCAGAGTAGGATGAAAGTGGAGGGAGAAGAGGTGTGACATTGCAATTGGCAGCTTTATCTCCTATTGACAGTAAACGGTTTAACAGGCAGTGGCATACTGGTAGAATTCAACATTTTGGTACTCATTAATACAATACCTGTAGTCAGCCTTCCCCTGTAAAGAGAATTCAAACATGTGAAGAATAATTTTATTCCCTTTGTCAATCAATGAGTTCTTCAGGTCTTTTATACAGCTCTTTATTCCTGATTGAAGACCAAATCACCCACAAACACTTTGTATTACAACAAACACAGTATGCAACAACTTCCTGAGATTTTCCGAGAAATTCCATTTCTACTGTGGCTACTGTGTACATGAGAGCTAAGCTTGGGGAAGCATGAGAATGGTGGCAGATGATCTCCTTGATAACCAGGAAGTCCTTGGGTTTCACCTTTGTTGGCCCTGGTTCCACTACACCGTTGTGAAAAAGTACCTCTAATCATAATGCCTTGGAGGAAGAATAAGGAAGCAATATGTTACTTTCATCAGGTAAGAGGATAAATTATACAGTGCAAAGCTTCTGGGGTGGAAGGATTGGCCAGCTTTATATCCAGGGGACACCAGAGGCGTAGCTACCGCCGTATCAGCCGTATCAATTATACGGGGCCCCCGGGCTACGGGGGCCCCCAATGGCAAAAAATAAAATAAAAAATAAAAAAGACCAAAAATTTACTGCGCATGCGCAGAAACTCAATCTGATGCATTGCGCATGTGTCAGATTGAGTTTCTGAGCATGCGCACTTTATTGGAGCCATTTTTGGCTCCAATTTTTTAAAAAAAGCCGGAGTCGGAGAGTCGGAGTCGGAGCTGCAGCTTTTAAGCAGCGAGGCAGCCCCGACTCCGAGGCCCTCCCCCCGGTCGCCGCGGGGGCTCCCTGCCTGCGCCAGCCCGGGCGGCACTCTCCACGGTCGCCGCTGGGGTGGGAGTCCACCAGCTGCAGGACCAGCTCGCGGGCGCGCCCCGTCCCCCGGCAGGCGGCAGGTCACCTGGAGCGCGCCTGGAGCTCCCCTGCCGCGCGCGCCTGGAACTCCCCTGCCGCGCGCGCCTGGAGCTCCCCTGCCGCGCGTGCCTGGAGCTCACCTGCCGCGCGCGCCTGGAGCTCCCCTGCCGCGCGCGCCTGGAGCTCCCCTGCCGCGCGCGCCTGGAGCTCACCTGCCGCCTGCGTGCGGAATGGGGCGCGCGAGCTGGTCCTGCAGCTGGTGGACTCCCACCCCAGCGTCGAGGTGGAGAGCCCCGCCCGGCCTGGCGCAGCCTGCCAGGGAGCCCCCGCAGCAACCGGGGGGAGGGCCTCGGGGCTCCCTCGCTTCGCCCGCTCGCCTTCCACAACTGCCCCTTGCCTTCGCCGTGCGCGGCGAGGGAGCGATCGGCAGCAGCGGCGGCGCGGCGGCGGTGACAGCAGAGGCGGAGGAAGAAGAGGCCCCAGGATTAAGGTAAGTGAGGTTTTGTGTTTCGGGTGGGTGGGTGGGTTGAGGTGTGTGTGGTTTTTTTTTTTTTACATTTTAATTCTATTTTATTTATTTTATTTTTATTTATTTTATTTTTATTTTTGGCCCCGCCCACGACGTCATGACGTCATGACGTTGGCTCCCCCATGACGTCATGATGTCATGACGTTAGCTCCGCCCCACATCTAAAGGGCCCCCAAACAATTTTTATACGGGGCCCCGGCAAGGTAAGCTACGCTTCTGGGGGACACTCAGGTGTATTAGACATGTTTCCCACTCTTTAGGGAGGCTCGTTCTATGTCAACTAAGTAATATGTTACAAGATATTGCATTGTCTATTCAGTGCTCCTAGGCAGTATGAAAGTCTTTTTTTTTTTTGAGACTGTGGAACTGGAAGGGGTATTGCACTTGCTAAAAAGCAAAACAGTGTTTGAGAGCAAAAGGTTGAAAATAAGATATCCCTGATTCTAAGTGACCATGATGTCAAGCTAACCTGGGAGTGCATGCTCAGAGGAAACTACGTAGCTGAAGCTTTCAGCTAAGGAAACTGTCAAGAACTAACAAGAACTACATTTCCCATCTAGCTGCAATTAATTCTTCTTCTTGTCTCTCATCCTAGAATTAACCAATCAAGTAATATTAAGGTACAGTAATTATAAATCAGTCATATCCAACTCTAGAGGGTGGTTCTCATCTCAATTTATAGTCAAAGAGCCAGCACTCTCTGTGTTTGCAGACATTTCTGCTAGATGCCATAGTGCATGAAACACTGTTACATTTCCCGCTGGCTGAAGAGGTACCTATTTATATAACTGCAATTTCTTGCTTTTGAACTGCTAGGTTAGCAGGAGCTTGAGCAGACTCCATCGTGCAGCACTCAGATCTTGAACTGCTGATCTTCCAATCAGATCTTCTTATCTTCGCTCAGCTCTGCCTCTATGATGTGGACCATATTAGTAACAGTCACCCACCTAAAAACACCAGGAGAGGGTAAATGTCTTCTTTTAAAACTTCAGAATTATAAATTGTACTCTCCACAACCTACAGCACCTGCTCTTCTGAAACATAGTCAGCTTACTTTTCTATATAGTGACCCCAAAAAGAATCTCCAGGTGAGATATTCAAGGAGTAATTTTACCAGTTCCACTCCCCATGACAGAGCAGAGATTCAAATCCAGGCCCTCTGAACCTTATTTATTTATTTAATCATATTTCTATGCTGCCCCCTCACAAATGACTCAGGGTGGCTAACAACAGTTAAAACATAATCATCAATAAAACCAAAAATAAAATACTCATTCTGTCATTCTTTCTACTATACCACATTGGGTATTCACCATGTTTTCAATAGGGCGTACATTCCTACAAGTCACACCCAGTTTTTGCACAAAAAACAATTACACCAGTATTTGCAGTTCCCCTTAAAATTCATATGTAAATGTACATACTTTTAAAGGTACTTAGCATTGAAACACTGCACTAATTTGGCCCAAATATGGCAAGTGCAACTCCCTCATATGAGACTACAAGATTCATCTCACACAATTCTGAAAAACAGAAATAATAATTTAGCTGTTGGCTGATTTGCAGTGATAGTCAATTTGAGGCACAAAGCTGTTCACTTTCTGAGATTTGCATTCAGACCAAAATAAAACTGAATGGTCAATGGTCTAAACATAAACAGGCTGTTTTTAAATGGCTGAATTGGCATTTGTAGTGAATCTTATGGCTGGCACACATGCTAGACATGTAGGGTATGTAGGTACACAACAAAAGAAAGGCAATTATTAAGGTTGGAATTGTTTCCTAGTTCCCCCAAAAAAGTTCCCCTCATGCTCAGCATATGTTCCAGCCAAAATACAATTACTTAGAACAAACGCTGGAGGTAAAATATATTTACCCACTATATACTCATAAATTTTCGTGGCAGATTTAAAGATCCTGAAAATGACATGGGAAGATGCAGAGGTAATCACCCAGGACCAAAATCATTGGAGATCATGTGCTGCCCGATATATTACATAGCATAGGAGAATCTACGTCTAAGTAAGTCTATGCTCAGAAATCTTAACAAGTTGATTTTAGGTTTGTTAGAAAAAGATGATGATTTAGATTAGTTACAAGAGAAAAAAGTGAAGAATATTTTCCTCTACTACAACCATGTGGCTGAAAAACACACAAAGAGTTTGAAATGGCTGCATCTCCCTTTAGAACAGGGGTGGCCAACCGGTCGATCGATCGCGACTATTAGTCCAGTCGATCGTGGCAAGCAGTGATGGGATGTCCCTGGTTCCATACGGTTTCCGGGAACCGGTAGGACCAATCCCGGAGGGTTCTCCGGGAGGGTAGTCAACTTTTGAGGCGTCCGGTTCCAGATGCCTCACCGAAAGAAATTTTTTTTTAAATCGGAGCAAAAATGGCTCCAATTGACTGCGCATGCACAGAAACTCAATCTGACGCATGCGCAATGCGTCAGATTGAGTTTCTGCGCAAGCGCAGTCAATTGGAGCCATTTTTGCTCCGATTTTAAAAATTTTTTATTTTGGAGCTGGAACCTTTCAGGGCGGCGGTGGTGGTGGTGGTGGCAGCACCAGCCCTCAGAGGAGGGCACCTCCCCCGGGGCACGTTGAGGCCTGACTGGGCTGTCCGCTGCTGACAAGCCCCCATGCCCTGGGGACGCCCGGTGGGGTGCACCACTGCTACCTGCAGCCGCCGCCTCCGCCAGGCGCCTGTGGCCTCCTCCTCCTCCTTGGGCCGGTGCCTTTTTGGCCGGCTCTGGCTGCGGCACCCGGCGGAGGAGGAGGCTGCAGGCGGTGGCGGTGCACCCCACCAGGCGTCCCCTGGGCATGGGGGCTTGTCTGTAGCGGACGGCCCAGGGAGGCTCGGTGGCCGCGGCCGGAGCCACCGCCAGAGCCACTGCTGCCTGCCGCCCGTGGCTGCAGCCGGAGCCGGGCCAAAAAGGCACCGGCTCAAGGAGGAGGAGGAGGCCACAGGGCTGCAGGCAGCGGCAGCTCCGGAGGCAGCAGTGGGCGGCGGCTGTGGACGGTGGCTGCAGGCAGTGGCTCATGTGGCCGCGGCCTTCAGAGGAGGAGGAGGCTGCAGTCGGGGGCGGCGCACCTTGCCGGGTGGCCCCCGGCCATGGGGGTTCGTCGTCCCAAGGAAGGTAAGCAAGTGAGGGTTTTTTATTTGGGGTGAGTGGGTAATTTATTTGTGTTTTGGGTGGGTGGTTGTATTTTTATTTAATTTTTATTTTATTTATTTCTTTATTTGTTTAAGTTATTTACGGGTTTGTGTTGTAGCTGTCTGGGTGGGTGGGTGGGCTGAGGGGTGTGTGTGTGTGTGTGTGTTTATTTTGCTGTTTCATTTAAAAATTCCAGAGGTATGTGATTGGTAGATCGCACAGGGTTTCGTCAGTAAACAGTAGATCTTGGGTCTAATTAAGTCGGCCACCCCTGCTCTGTGCTCCTGACAAACAAGACACAAAGGACAAGAACTGGAAAATCAGATTCCAGGTGGGAAGGTAGCAGCTCTTTCTGATTGGTTAGCAAACAAAACATGCAGTCAAGTTAGTCCAGTAACAGAAGCTTCCTTCCCTTAAGGATTATGTGTTAACCCTTTTCATGCTGAATTGCAATATCCCAATAATACACACAAAACTTAACTCTTGTTTGTGCACACATGCAGCTAAAGTTTCCCACTTGATTCTGACAGACAGTCTTTGGCATTCTAGTAAAAACTGAAGTAGACCCCACAAGCTTGAGATGTGCTCATCCTGATTTAATATACCTGGACAATTTAATAAAAACATGCAGCATCTGTTTTATTAAAAACCTTACACCAAAGGAAAGAGAGGGAAATCCAAGCTACTAAGTCCAGTGATCAATTTTCTTGTGAATACAGCCAAGAGATTTAGCTACTCCTGACTGTACAACCTGATCATGCCTCTGTCTGTTTTGATTTTACCTCCATAAATCTGCTATTTATTGCATGTCCTGGTCTCTGAAATGAATTTCTCTGAAAGCAGTACAAGAAAATGAAACTTTACTTTGATATCAGGATACAGGATACACATCAACAGAGTGAGAAAGCAGCTAAACCATGATTTATCCTTTATTTTGGTTCACTGACAGCACAGTGATGTGCAAACTATTTTCTTGCTACCGCGTGATATGAAGTTAGCTGCTCACCATCCCAGTTCTTTTCAGTCTTAAGCCAGACCTTTTTGGATCATATGAGCTATTGTTTTTATAATGAGAGTTGGAGTACTCTGATTTAGTTTGGTTTCTGGCAAGTGACCCTCTTGAGCCTATTTGGTCTAAGCCAAGCTGGAATATTTTTCTCTGTCTAGACCAGTGGTTCCCAATGTGGAGCCCACGCCCCACAGGGGGACTTTAATTCCCAGAAGCCTAAGTCAGTACATTGGCTGATCAGTGCTTTGGGGAATTGACTTAAGCTTCTGGGAATTGAAGTCCAAAAAACAAAGGTTGGGAAACACTGGTCTAGTCACACCATGAGATGCAATCAATAAGCACTGAAAAATAATAAGAATGTAAGAAGGTGGGAGTGGATTAGTTTGTAAGCTGTGGTGGTAGGGTAGGAACATAAGAGCAAAGGAACATAGTGAAATACTTTGACATCATTCCCAGAACCTCAAATAATCCATGGCTGCAGCTGATGTGTATTGCAGCTCATCACACAGGTTCTTACCTAGTGAACAACATTACTTTGTCTTACCAGCAAGGTCCAGTGTGTTAGGATTATGCACAACAGTTACTTACCACATAAAGCTTATCAAAGAAGTGCATATGCCATTTTGTGAGTTTTACAGTTCTATACCATAGAATCATGTTTAGCTGATGATTTATGACTTCATGTTAAAAAAAAGGATGAGGTGGGGGAAAAGTTTAACTTGATTGTTTTTCAATACAACTACAGTCACAACCATATTGGGGGACAAAGAAGGAGCCTCCTTAAAGACTGTGAAGACTGTGAGTGTGTTGAGATACCCCTGGGCTACAACAGTGCCTTGTAGACTGATCCAGAAGCACCATTAGATTATTTCGGACATGAACAACGAAGAATACCCCTATTTCCTGGGGAAGGTGTCCTTATTCTGGTAATTTCAGCAACTTCTTTAATAGGAAAAGAAATTTGACTTTTGGAGCTTTTTAAATGTTCCACAGGAAAAGCCTCAAGCAGTGGTATTGAAAGAATGTTTTAATAGCAACACTGGCAATCTTTGTAACAATAATGGTACAAACCACTGTTTCCATATGTTGATGGGAAGAAGTGTGAGTATGTGGATGAACAGTTAGAAATTTCTAAGAATTTTGTTCCTGTTTTGCTCTGGAGAAATGTTTAGCAGAATTTCAGGGAGTTCAATACTACAGGAAATCCTAGGTCTCTGCTCTTCAAAAAGTCAGCCAAGCCCACACAAGCTGTTGAGGTAAAAGCGTTAAAGAAAAGTATTAATTACAGCTTTTTTGCCATGCCTTTTCCCTCTGTACAGATTTTGTCCAGATGTTATAAGAAAAATGAATCAAGTAGCTCACAAAGCAAGCGGACATAACCAGGTTATCCTACACTCATGTGATATGAAAACACCACTTTCTGTGAGGAGCAGTAAAACATTCTGGATGAAATGCAGAGGTTAATGGGAGCAATTGCGCTTTGTCTGATCCTATGCATAAAACATTACAAACTATTCTCCTCGAGTAGCAATTATTTGTTTCACATAAAAGTAAGAGGCTCTTTCAGAATATTTTCTAAGAACCTGTGTAACAACTTGGCATCCAGGTGTGAAGACATCCATGGGACAAACTGGTTCATGGAAAGAGTTTTGACACTTTTTGCCCTGTAGGTACATGGATGTCTTCATGACATTAGAAATTCCTACTAGAAGGAGCCTTGACAGACAGAAGGCTCACTTTGGGTCCATTCCCAGACATCACGCATGCTGGAAATGGGCCAAACCAGAGCAATTCTACCAGCACAGACACAAAATAAATAAAAGCCCCAACTGGAGTTCAGAAAGAAATGGAGGTTATTTGGTATAGCCAAATAATGTTGTATGATTGGAAAAAGGAGTAATCCAGCCCATCCCCAACAGCAGACCAATCAGTGGGCTAAATACCCATCTGATCAGACCCTGAGTCAGTGGTTCCCAACATGTGGCCCATGTCCCACAGGGTGACTTCAATTCCCACAAGCCTAAGTCAGTACATTGGCTGATCTGTGCTTTGGGGAATTGATTTAGGCTTCTGGGAATTGAAGTCCAAAAACCAAAGGTTGGGAAACACTGCCCTAAATGAACCCAAGAATCTGGATAAACTGAGATAACCTAGAGTTTGGGGCCGGGGAGGCTCCTTTTTTGTTGTCTGCTTTTTGTCTCTCCCCCCCCCTCCCCCATGTTAGTAGCTCCTTAAATGACCGGTAAATTTTACAAGTTAGTAACTTCTGTCACCTCATTTACAAAGCTGCCATAGTTGATCTCCAGATGGATTTAGAGCATCCTTTCTCCATTTGTGGCCTAGCTGTCAACTTTGCTTGTTCTTTGCCTTAAAATTATTGTTTATGTGAAGCAAGTATCACTTGACGTTTGCAGCTGGTATATCTAGGAAAACTTTAAGATTATTCACTGTTGTAGCTCTTCAAACATTTTTGTGTGCTTTACACACTCTTTTTGATTATTCTGCAAAGGGTATATGGAATGTTCCAACACAAAACCATGTGCACACACTCCTCTTGGCAATGCAGGATTAGCTCTCGTTCTGTTCCTCTACAAAACAGATGTTCAATTTCCTACTCACTTAAGCCCATCTTGCCAGGCTGCATAATTTACATCTTGCCACATGCATTAGAAATGATCATGATGGGCATCAGAATGATTAGCAGATTAAAGCAGTACAGCTGCACACATGCACGTGGTTACGCTGTCCTGCTGTTCTCTCGTTTTCAGTTAAACAAACAAACAAAATAACATTAGAGGCACCATCTGAAATATCTTTAAGCTGAACCAGCACTGTTATGAATGAAAAAGAGGGCCAGTGAGCTGATGTCAATGTCCTATCTTTGAGAATTGAAGAAGGCTGCCAAAGCCCCTGATCCATTGAGAACATCCCAAGAGCAGGAATAAATGGACCAAAAAGGAGTGGTACATATCCATTCACAAATTATGGGTTGTGGACTGAATGAAGCCAGTTTTGCAGTCCCTAGGACTCCTCAAGCATATTTTAAAATGACAACTAGAAAGTAGTCTGCATAGTATCTTACCAATCAGTACCAATTCATGGGTCTTCTTCTTCTCAAATTGAAATTAAAATTTACGTTGTTAGTACTTAGCAGTTTAATCTATATGTCTGTATATGGAAACTGCATTCTGGACCTTAATTCTCTTACTTGTCAGATTGAGCGAACCTGGACCAAAAGGGTGGTAAGGTTGCCCTTGCTCAAATGGCAATCATATCTGACTCTAGGGTTCAGTGCTCATCTCTGTTTATAGCCAAAGAACCAGCGCTATCTGCATTTTGCAGATGTTTCCATGGACGTGTGGCAGGCATGACTAGACATTGGAGTGCATGAAATGCTGCTTAATTTCCCACTGAAGTAGTACCTATTTATCTACTTGCAATTTCTTGCTTTCGAACTGCTAGGTTGGCAGGAGCTGGGACAGAGACGGGAGCTCACTCTGTTGTGCAGTACTTCGGTCTCGAACTACTGACCTGCCAGCCTTCCAACCTTCCAGTCATCAAGTTCAGCATCTTAACCACTAAGCCACCACAGTATACACACGTAATTGATTAATTAACTAATTCTGAAGTACTCACTCATTTTAACAGCAGTTCTGAGATTGTTTCTTCTTCTGATGACATGTCCCACTGCTTAGGGACTGTCGAGGCACCAGGGACCACAGAGGGAGGCAATGGTGGTGGGGGCAACAGTGGTCCAGCTGCTGTCTTCTGAACAGTTAGCAATGCAGACACATACACAAAATTGTAAGTGAGTGGATTGATTTTGTTAAATTAACTAAACAAATGATTTTGAATTTCAGTGAACGAATATTATTTTTTGAATTAAATTATTTTTTAAAAAAATCCAATTCTTTTATTGCTATGTGTTAATTAAGTAAGTCTGCCTATGTTTGGTGGTGAATTCTTTTACACTGAAAATGATTTCATTTAAGGAAACAGAGAAAACATTTTATTACCTAATAATAATACTTGAATAATATTTCATGCATAATGTAATCTATTGCAAATATACTGTAATTTTTATTTTTAAAAATACTGTGGGCACACCCTTTCCCAAATGGCCTTCCCACAAGAAGACCAGGACAAAAAAGAAAAAGAACACAAGATATTCTACAAGTAATTAAACAGCTACTTCCCTAATAAGAAAATAAAAGAAATTGTATCCCATTGTGTGTCTCCATTGAAGATGCATTTCTTTCGCTGATAGTAAGAGGTGGTAGAGAATCCCCTGTCATTCAAGTTGATTAACTTATAAAATGCTACTTTTTTATTTTAAACAATCACTTTTCCATTGCTGCTGCTGAAGTAACTACCTGCAGGGAAAGCAGATTTTAGAAATTTTGTCTTCCAAGTTGTTCCTCCTCCAATCAACAGCAAATAGTACATTCAGGTGAGAAGGTGGCTTTAAAATACTTCCAACAGACGCAACAAGCAAAGTTTCATATTAGCTTGTTAGTTTCTATCTCATAGAATCTGCAGCCGCATTAATGCATTCTGATGGCTGGGCATGAAGACAAAGCACAATACTGTACAGTAATACCCCGTATAACGCGAGTACCGTATATCGTTAAAACCGCATAACGTTACAAGATTTTCGGAAACATCTTGTATCGAGTAACGCGATTTTAACGTTACACGATAGAGTCGTTCTTAGCAGCAGGGTGGGTGGAAAGCTGAACGGGGTTCTCCGTTCAGCTTCCCAGCCACCCTGCAGCTACGGAGGCAGGGGTGGGGAGGCTGGAAAGCTGACGGGGGGCTCCCCCATCGGCTTACCCAGCCACCCCACAGCTGCGGAGGCATGGGCGGGTGGCTAGGGAAGCCGACAGGGAGTCCCCGTCAGCTTCCCCAGCCACCCTGCAGCTGTAGATCGGGTCCTCTGATCTCTCTGGAGGTGTTTCTGGGCTTCCCCGACGTCCAGAGCCGGTGCAGCAAGCCAGAATGTCAGAGTTCGAATCCCGATGTTCTGGCTTCCTGCACTGGCTCAGGACGTCGGGGAAGCCCAGAAACACCTTGGATCGGGTCCCCACACCTCCCTGGACCCGGCGGGGGGGTCAGACCCCCCAAAATTGGTAAAAAAAAGGACGTTTTTTTTACCAATTTTGGGGTCTCTGACCCCCCCCCCGCCGGGTCCAGGGAGGTGGGGAAACCCGCTCCAAGCTGTTTCCAAAGTTCTCCCACCTCCCTGGAGGCAGCAGCAAGCCAAAATGTCAGGATTCAAATCCCGATGTTCTCGCTTCCTGCAGCCTCCAGGGAAACAGGGCTTTTTTTAACATTGTGTGTTCAATGTATCGCACAACGTTAAAAACCGAATAACGACGGGACTTGTGGAACCAAGTCATAACGTTATTCGGGGTACTAGTGTATATCTAAGATGGTGTAAAGAGGGATTTATTCTCCATGAAGAGAAGGTAAAGCTGCAGCCCAAAGGATATATTGGGTCTACAGCAGGGATTCTCAACCTGTGGCCCATGGGCCAGATGTGGCCCATTACATCATTTCATGTGCTCCCCACTGCCTCCACCGCATCAGGAAGTGCTGTGTGGTGGAGGAAGGGCAAAATAGCCATCCAGCCCCAGAAGCTGTCTGAGGTTTTAAAGGCTTTAGAAGGTTGAGAACTCCAAGTCTACAGGCTGAACCATATTTCTTTGGGATTCAGCCTTAAACAAAACACAAACCATAACATTCCATATTGGTTTGGGAGGAAACCCCAAATAAATTCAAATTATAGAGAAGCCTTAGCACCAAAGTTTAAACAGAACAAAATTTGCATGCCTTAAATCAGGGTTCCCCAACCTGTTGCCCAAAGGCTGCCTGCAGCCCACAATCTCTTTCTGTGGAGCCTTTCAACCTGTCTGTTTTTACTGCTATCATTTTCAAGACATTCCCCCTCCCCCAGACCCACACTACAAAGTCAATCCTGACAGCAGGGATCAAGGTTGGCTCAGCCTTCTATTCTTCTGAGGTTGGCAAAACAAGTATCTATTGTGTTGGGAGCAAAAAATACCTTGTGAACTGCCTAGAGCAGTGGTTCCCAATGGGTGGCCCCTGCCCCACAGGGGGACTTCCATTCCCAGAAGCCCAAGTCAGTACAATGGCTGATCAGTGCTTTGGGGAATTGACTTAGGCTTCTGGGAATTGAAGTCAAAAACCCAAAAGTTGGGAAACACTGGCCTAGAGCATGGGTGCCCAAACTAAGGCCCATGGCACCAAGTAATCTGGCCCACACTGCTCCTAGAAGCGGAAGTCAAATGTGCCCACACATGTGCAAAATGTTGCCATAAATGCACCACGGCTGTCGTAAACGTGTTTACAACATCTGGGGCAGAAGCGTAGCATGCCTTAACGGGGCCCCGTATAAAAATTTGTTTGGGGGGCCCTTGTGAAATAAAAAAATTGGGAAGTTTTTATTAATTTTTGCTGTAGGGGGCCCCCGTGGCCCGGGCCCCCCGTATAATTGATACGGCAGATACGGCGGTAGCTACGCCCCTGATCTGGGGGTGCATTTACAGCAGTGTTTTGTGCATGTGCAGGCATGTTTAACTTCCACTTTCAGTGGGAGGAAGCACGTGATTGGCCTGCTCAACCACGCGACTGGCCCACAGCACAAAAGTCTGGCCACCCATGGCTTAAAGAATGCTCTAAGTGCTCTGGGATGGTATATAAGTGCAATTACGTATTCCTGCCTCAAGTGGCACCATCTGTTGCTGTTTTTCTTACAAAACAAACAAACAAACAAACAAACCACAATAGCATCTTTGTTTCTTCTGGTCTCCATGGTTCCTTCTATTGGACCCCTCTTGGTCTTATCCTCCATACTAGCATTTTGCCTATTCTGGGTGCTTTGTACCTGTAAAATTAACATTTCTTCATTGAGCTCTGAATGTTTACTTTTGATTTAAATCAGTCAGGTTAATAATTTTGTTAATATTTTGATTTAATATGTTTCCCTTTTTAGGCGATGGGACCCCCATGTCCCAGAAAGCTGGGGACCGCTGCTTTAAATAAAGCAAGTTCCACTTACAAACTTGGGGAATGAGAAGTGACCTCTTTCCAGCCAAATTAACCCCCATCCTTAATAGAGTCATGAGTCAGAACTTGCTACTGAGAGTCATAATCCTTTCCCCAGCAGTCCTGGCTGAGCAAGCTGAAGAGATGGGAAATCCACTTCCTCTGCAGAGGAATATGAAGAACCAAGAATATTGTAGCATGAAGGGAAGCTTTTGAAGAAAATCAACTGGAACAAACTCCAGCATATTGCTAATGCAGACTTCTTAAACATGAGAAGAAAGAGTTTTGAATTAACTAGTTACAGATAACAAGTTGCTTGAAACTGATTCCTTTCCCCAGGAACAAAGGTGTAAGTATTTTAAATTATGACCATAATGGAAAGAGAGAGAGTTTTGCTTCTTCTGGATGATAGCCATAATTATGCTTTTGTTATTTCCCTAGCTTCAGGAGCATGGTTCCACTGAATCAAGCTGGAACAATATAATGTACTCCATGGTATATTTCACGCTGCTGCCTTATGTTTTAGCTTGATGTTGAGGTGAACATTAGTCAAACAGCAGAACAGTATGTTTTAGGTTTCAGGCCAGTAGCTTGTAGTATTCAAAAGCTATTGACATGTCAAACTAGACACATGCCCCTCCTCCTGACCTTGTCCCCTCAGTACTCCATCCTGACACAATTTGTACTAGAAGGGTTTGCCTTCCCCTGGCAGGTCAAGTTCACAAATGCGACTGTACTCCTTGATTGTGTGCTGTTGTTAGATTCCCAAGGACAGCATTGGGAAAGAGTGCTTCTGTACAATTTCACTGAGGATGCTTGGGTAACAGCTTTCCTCAGTGGATCTGACCAACCAAGAGCTAGCCATGTCTTCATTACATCACATTTTGACTATAGTGGTGTGGTTGATTTGGCCATCTTTCCCTCTGTCTGATGAGCGTTCCAGTAATAAGGACTTTGAATTTCTTCCTTCCTGTCCACTAGCAGGGGTACACAGAAAGAGCCTCCTCAAAGATTGTGGTATTTTGGAACCACAATCAGGTGTACCCTGGGCAATGGCAACCTTGTTGTGCCAGTTATTCTTTCTCACACTAGGTCAGGCTGTTTTGGCAGTTTTAACACATGACCTAGACATGGAAGAAGAAGAAGAAGAAGAAGAAGAAGAAGAAGAAGAAGAAGAAGAAGAAGAAGAAGAAGAAGAAGAAGAAGAAGAAGAAGAAGAAGAAGAAGAAGAAGAAGAAGAAGAAGAAGAAGAAGACATGTTTTGTTGCAATTAGAAGAAGGAGGGTAAATGCAGGATTTTGTATGAAAATTCTGAAAATCTATGTGTCCAAATCCCACCACATTCCATGATAGAAACAAATTACATTAATTTGGCAACTGTATCGGTCTGGACACCTTTAGCAATTCATTTCTCACTCCCCCCCCCACACACATTTTCTCCTCTCTAATTTTGTCTGCATGTTGATACAAACACAGCTGCCTCTTTGGATGCTGGGAAGCAGGACATGACATTGCCCTTGAGGAAAATGCAAGATATTCTGTGTCCACTGGCCTGTGTATGGTAAAGGAACTATACAATTCTAAAATGGAAAGATCTACACTGGTTGTTAATACCTCCCAAATATAATTCAGTGTACACTAGTACCCCGGATAACGTTATGACATGGTTCCACAAGTCATGACGTTGTCTGGTTTTTAGCCAACAATGCTAAAAAAAACCTGAGAAGAGGCGCTCGCACGCGCGCGAAAAGGCACGCCAGTGGGAGCCTCTTCTACCAAACGGGTATAGCACATCCAAATACGGGTATAGCACGTCCAAACGGGTATAGCACGTCCAAATATGGGTATAGCACATCCCCGTATACCAAACGGGGATCGCACGTCAAGGCAAGGGATCAAAGCGGGGGGTGCCACCCCCCACTTTGATCCCTTACCTTAACGTGTGATCCCCGTTTCGGGCACCTGGACAAGGGTCGGCTTTTACGAATTCCCCCGTATCCTGTGCTAACCCCCACCGACGCGTGTCCCTCGCCCAAAGTTTCAAAAGGGTAAAGATCCTTACCCTTTCAGAACATCGGGTGGCTTGCAGGCGTGCGTATCAGTGGGGGTTAGTGCAGGATACGGAGGTCTCCCCCGTATCCTGCGCTAACCCCCACCAACGCGCGCCGCTCGCCCGAAGTTTCGAAAGGGTAAAGATCCTTACCCTTTTGGAACATCGGGTGGCTTGCAGGTGCGCGTGCGTCGGTGGGGGTTAGCACAGGATAAGAAGGTCTCCCCCGTATCCTGCACTAATCCCCACTGATGCGCACCGCTCGCCCGAAGTTTCGAAAGGGTAAGGATCCCCGTACCCTTTCCAAACATCGTGGGGGCGGGCGCTGGGGGGGGGGTTAGATTGGGTAGATGTTCTATACAAGATTTTTCCAAAAATCTTGTAACATTATGCGGTTTTCGTGCTATACAGTACTCACGTTATCCGGGGTATTACTGTACTTATTTTCACACAGAAAGCCAAAATGGCTTGGGCTCTGGTTATCTCTAAGGGATCCTCTGTCTTGTTATTAAGGAGAGCTATTCTTGAGGTTACCAACACCAACAGAGGCCTGCTTAAAACAACATATAAGAGATGGATTTCTTCTCTATTGCTCCCAGACAACAAGAATCCATTCCCATCAGAGTTGGGATCACATCCAGCATTCGCTGCTTTGAGGAAGAAACTGTTAAATCTCTTTAATATTTATGGCATTAATTTGGATGATCTTCTTATAAACTAATTTGATTTTTATGGTCTTATGGTTGTTATTGGTTCTCTCTCTCTCTTTTAATGTATTTTTATTCTGCCACCACCCCAATATTTGTAAGCTGTCTTGAACACAGCCTGATGTCACCAATAACAGTGTAGGTGTCACTTCCTCCCACACATGGGTATTATGGAACGTCATATGGAAGCAGATCCAAACAAGGGATTTCTGCATCAAAATAACACAGGGTTACTTTCCCCTCTCCTTCTTAGATTGTGCCATGTATAAGAAATGGCTAAACATGGGCAATTGTGGGTCTCATACTGGACAGTGAAGTGTGTCATTTGGATCTGAAGTTCTGAAGTGGAGCATAAAGGGGACAGAATTGTTGTGTGGATTTGCTCAATAATGAGGGAAATACCAAGTGACAACAAACAGCTTTCACCACTTGAGGGAATGCTTTGTCTAAAAAGGGGCTAAACCTATCACTTTATCCAGTGTTTCCCAAATGCTGGTTTTTGGACTTCAATTCCCAGAAGCCTAAGTCATTTCCCCAAAGCACTGATCAGCCAATGTACTGACTTAGGCTTCTGGGAATTGAAGTCCCCTGTGGGCTGTGTACCCCTTGTTGGGAACCACTGCTTATGCCAATTTGGTGTGTGTGTGGGGAATCTTTTCTGTTGCAAGTGATGCTTACCAAGCCAATGCTTACTTGTTCCTGGGAGAGGGAGGTGACAGGGCCCTTTATACATACATACATATATATATCTAGGCAGTGGTGGGCTCAATTTTTTTTACTACCACACTGTGGGCATGGTATTGTGGGTGTGGCCAGGGGAAAAGTTCTGTGTTGCACCCAAATTAGGATTACTTCATTTCATAACTTGGATGGGTGAGATCAGCCAGAATTTCTGCTAATGATTTTGGCAAACTGGTGCGAACCTACTGATGCCCACTGCTGTATCTATGCTTTTAAAAGGTTAGTTAAAGGGAGCATCCCCAAAGCAAAGAGCTGTTCCTTCTCTGCATTTACCCACTGTATTCCAGCCACTCCACAACAACTGATAATGTAGTAGAAGTTTATGGAACTTTGATGACACACACACACCTTTCTCTATCCAGAAGATGCTAGCAACAAGGTTGTCAGTGTACACAGACTTTTACTTTGACAAGGTCAGAGTGTCAGTATCCTCCAGCATAAACAGCCTGCAGTGGCAACTCAGATGAAAAATGTCTGCATACCCTCAGAAACCTGGAGTAAAATGATCAATCTGAGGGTCCTTCATCAACAAGAAAATCCTTTCTTCTGCTCCTTTTGATTTCCTGCCTTCCTTTCCCCTTCGTAATGGCATCTTTCCTGTGTTCTCTATTTAATAAATTTGAACTTCCTGGTCTTTCTACCTCTCAGAGCCTTTCAAGCTTTCTGCCTTTCCATAATCTATCACTGAAATCCCGAAAGAAAAATTATCTCAAGAGAGGTCAATGCCCTTTCTAAGCCTTGACATTGACTGACCTTCCTTCAGCATACAAATCTACTTGAAAGCCAATGAGGGACAAGCAAAAGGGTCACAGTACAAAAGACAGGGGACCAGTTCTAATCAGTATGGAAAGACTGAGCATGCTACAACTTACAGGGAGAAGTTTTCACATCCTGTAGAAAGAAAGACACAGGGACAAATCTTAGCCAAAGAAGTAGGATTCACCTGATTAGTGGGGCTGGTTTTCTTTTAGTGCCTCTTGTATTACAGTAGGAAGATACTTGTTACAGTACTTTTTTTGCAGCAATGGAATCAATTCAGAGCATTGCTATGTGAAATGGACCTATGACTCAGATAATGCAGCCTCTATGTCCATGTCCAACCACTTGTACTTATTAGGTATACTTTTGATCACAAATGTGTTCCACTCACATTTTTGTTGTAGTTTGTATTTTGTGAAGTTATATTTTATAATTTTTATTGTACTGTTGCTGTTTTGACTGTTAGCTGCCCTGAGTCGCCTTGGTGAGTGGGCGGCAATATAAATATGAATGAATAAATAAATAAATAAATAAATTTTGCAACAAACCAGCATGGCAAAAATAAGCAGGTGTAGCTTTTCCCTCTTCTCAAGCCAAGCTTTATTGACAAGAGAAAATTTAATGCTGAAAAGGGTCCAGATTCAAATTTTCACTGAGCTACAACCTTCACTAGGTGACCTCAATTCACTCACTGTTTTTCAGCTGCACTTAAGTCACAATTGTGGCGACAATACAGTGGGAAGGAAGACCTACATATGCAGCCCAGACTTCCTTTGTAGAAGCACAGATAGATCTGTGGTAAACACATAAATCTTCTCCCTGTCACATAATTATAAAAGGTTCTGAGGCACATTTGAAAGTTAGGATTCTTACTAGCCTGACAAAAACATGACTTTTGACATACTTTGAAACTACAAACTGAGAGAAGGACAATGTGCTAGAAGCAGTATGAGGATAAAAATTCAGGATCAACTAGACTCACTTGTTAGAAGGTACTGTACAGTAATACCTCGGATAAAGTTTACCTCGATAATGCTAAAATCGCATAACGTTAAGTAATCTGGGGAGGAGAATTGGACCGAATAACATGTATCGGATAACAACCGCTAAAGCCTGTGCAGTTACAATGAATCTCTATGGAGCTTTAACGTTATCCGATACATCCCATAGGATCTTAACATGCATCGGATAACACTAAAAATCGGATAACACCAAGACTTGTGGAACCAAGTCTTAGCGTTATCCGAGGTATTAGTGTACTTGAATTTCACAATCTCTTGCCCTTGATGAGAAATCAAGAGGGAGAATCAATCTTTTCTTCTAAAACAAGATTCCTCTGCAAAAGATCTCACCCCCAGTGAAATCCTATGGATACTCTTGTGGGATTTTCCAGATATATCATGGCTACTTTTTTCTGGAAATAAGGCCAGGTTGCTCAGGATTATTACAGCAACTACACAGAATGTTGTGTGGCATGAATCAGTCTAGATAAACACAGCTCATTTTATTTATTTCTGTGTCAAATATTCCATCAGTGCCATTTCTCTCGACAAAACCAAATAAAAACCATAATTACACCTCTGTTTCAAGAACTGAAAGTGCAGCTGATGGGGAAGAGGCCCATAAGAAATGTTGTTATGGGAATGAGAGCAATGTAATGTGTGACAGTTGCATGATACTGTAACACTTTCAACAGAATGATTATATTTTAGCTGTGATTTGACAAGCAGAGGTTGTTTAGATGATGTAGTGGTGACAGGAGCTGGCTTCAAACAGTTTGTAATAGCTGTTAATTTCATACACCTAATCCTCAAAGCAACACTTATAAAGCTGCCAGACAAGACACATTGTACCTGCCCAGTGAAGTCTTAGCTGGTAGCTTCCTTTGGCATCCCTGTTGTCTTAGTATCTCTTATAATTAATTACTATGTGCTCTCAAGTCAACTTATGGCAACTCCTTCCACTGTTTTCTAAGTAGAGATTACACAGAAGTGGTTTACCATTCCCCCCTTCTGGGGGCACCCTGGGACTGTACAGTTTGCCCATGACTGACCGCACAGACTGGTTCTTCTCTCACAATGCACCGCGAGGAATCATACTCCCAGTCTTTGGCTCTGTAGCCAGATACTTAAGCTACTGAACTATTCAGCCAGTCTTTGGCTCTGTAGCCAGATACTTAAGCTACTGAACTATCCAGCCAGTTAGTGCCTCATAGAACCCACCAAAGAGGGCTCAGACCATGCCATGTATGTGATGAAAAGTTAGCAGAAATTAATTCTGTCCCTTTGAGTACTCCCTCAGCTTCAAATGACACTGATTGCAGTTATGTATTGGTTGGCATTACCTGCAATCAGTGACTGAAGATAGTATGGCAGGTATCTCATACAAAGACAAATTTAGGAATATACTAATATACTAATCAATTAATTAAAAGTCATTATTATATTCATAAATCTAAATAATTGCTGGATGCAAATTTGTAAGTCTGTTTGTCATGCAAATCATATTTCAGGTGTCTATGCTGCTTAGTCTACCAGCTATAAGTCAGAAAGATATCCTTTTTAAAATATTATAAGTATTTTCCCTTTAATTAATTAATATATCATCATTCTGGTCAGTGATGGGATGACAAAAATTCTACTACCACGCCATGACGTCACGGACGTCATGGGCGTGGCCAATGTCATGATGTCATGACGTCATGGGCTGAGCCAACGTCATGACGTTGTGGGCGGGGCCAAAATAAAAATAAATAATATAAAAATAAACACACACACACACCCCTCAGCCCACCCACCCAGCCAGACAGCTACACACACAAAGCCGTAAATAACTTAAATAAATAAATAAAAATTAAATAAAAATACAACCACCCACCCAAAACACAAATAAATTACCCACCCACCCCAAATAAAAAACCCTCTGCCGGGCGCCTGTCACCTCCTCCTCCTCGGGCCGGTGCCTTGTACCCAAGGGGTGGGGGTGGGGGCGTCCGCTCAACTCAGGCAGCAAAACAAGCCAGGCAGGGCAGGGCTGGTGACGGAGGGCGGGAGAAGCCCAGGTGCCCCCCCCTTTGAGAGGGTGGGTGTCGAGCAAGCAAGATGGGCCCGGGAAAGGTGGCCTCCCTCCTCCTGGGGCAGCTTGAGCTGCAAAGAGAGCAGGGGCGGGGGGTTGGGGGGGGGTTGCTGGCAGGCCGAGGCGTCCCAGGGCGTCCTCCTGCCCAAGGGACTCCCAATCCCCACGACGGGTGTCCGGTTGGGGGGGGTTGGTGCCACCCCCACTACCTGCCTGCCTCCTTTACCCCACCCCCACCCCCCGGGGCAAGCCGAGGTGAGGCTCACCTGGACGGAGGCATCGAGGGCGGCGAAGAGGACCTTGCAGGTCGGGCAGCTCAGGTTCCTCCAGCCGAAGCGGACGCCGGACACGGACAGCAGGCGCTCCGGCCCCTCCGTCACCTCAGACCTGACCCCGACCCGCGACGGCGGCAGGAGTAGGAGCAGCGGCGGCAATAGGAGGAGCAGAGGCAGGAGGAGCCCCCCGTGCCCAGCCTGGGCCCCATGGCTCCCCCGCTCCATCTCTCTCTGCTTCCTCCCGACAGGCTGACAGGCCGCCGCCGCCAACGGAGAAGGGCTGGTGCCGCCGCCGCCGCCGCCGCCGCCGCCCTGAAAGGTGCGCGGCTCCAACTCTAAAAGAATTTTTTTTAAAAATCGGAGCCAAAATGGCTCCAATTGACTACGCATGCGCAGAAACTCAATCTGATGCATGCACAATGCGTCAGATTGAGTTTCTGCGCATGCGCAGTCAATTGGAGCCATTTTAGCTCCAATTTTTTTAAAAAAATTTCTTTCGGTGAGGCGTCCGGAACCGGACGCCTCAAAAGTGGACTCCCCTCCCGGAGAACCCTCCGGAATTGGTCCTACCGGTTCCAGGGAACCGTCTGGAACCGGGGACATCCCATCACTGATTCTGGTCAAAAGGTTACACAGGGTGGCGAACCACCAGATAAAACCACATTAATAGATACAATGCATTAAAATACCACAAAATAACCATAATAAACATGTAAACACACAATACTCCATATAAGAATCAATTAAAAATAAAGAATGTGATTAGCTAGAGACAAAATCAAGGGTGTTGGGAGAATATCCCCCAAAATGTCTCTCTAGAGTTTATTAGAGAGTAAACAAAACAAAAAAAAGACAAAAAATGTTGTGGCACCTTAAAGACTAACTTCATCAGACACTGTTGCAGCTTGGAAAGGTTACTTGTTAAAATTACAATTACAATCCCTGAGCCTGTTTACTTTATATTGATCTATGGGAGCTATGAAACAGAAAAGTAACTTTTTGAAGCTCTGCCTAATGTAGCAATGAGCTTTAAAGGGTGGGGTGGGAAAGTCCCATCCATGTTAAGCTTGTATGTGAAAATGTTAATGAACTCTTTTTAAAAACTATGCTTAACTATCTGTCTTTCATTGTTCTAAGAAAGACATATCTAGAAATGAAACACAAACTCAGAGTCACATCTCTTGAAGAGTATAATCCAGAGCTCCATCAACAATTAGCTAAATTCATTGGAACATTTAGGCAAGGAAAACAGGTATTTCTAGGACATACCAAGATACATCGTAGAACTGGAAAACGAATATCATGACACTAAATCTGCTGTACACAAAGAATTGGGTTGGGAATACAGGGCAGGGAGTTGCATCAGTCATCAAATAACAATTACACTGATCATTAAATACAGATGGTTAATGAAGGATAAGGCAACATTACATTTTGTGGGTTATTATGGGAGATGAAACATAGAAAGGGAATTAAGATGAAACATTTGCAATGGGTGATTAACCTGGGTCCATGGAAGTAATCCAAATACTGTACTGCAGAAAAAAAAGCAATTAAGAATTACAAGATTCGGTTCTACAAGAAATTTATCTTTCTCAATAAGTGTTGGGACAGAGCCTATTGGAAGGAAAGTGTTAATGTCTCGCAGATTAGGAATATGTACCAAAAAAGTGATTTAGGTTTGTAGTGACAGAATTGTAAGTAAGTAAGTCCTCTCCCCCACCCTCTTTTCTCCTCCTTTTGGTTGTTACTATACAGATCCATAGTTTTCATTGTTATGTTCTTGTTGTGGGTGGGAGATGGTAGGTTGGGTGGAGTTATTTGTGTTATGTGATTTTAAATATGTACACCACTAAGGGTAATGACTTGTGCAAAAAAGCAAGCCAAACAAACAAGCCAAACAATTTTGTAAATATAAATTTTCTAGACTGAATAAGCATATATAAAGTCCATTTCTAACAGTGGTTGCCTCCAGGAGACAAAGTTAAAGAATTTTCAAGTGCAAGATTAATAATGAGTAATAACTGGATAAAACCAAGTCATATATTCAAAGGATGGATCAGGTGGATTGCAGTTCCAGCAATTAAATTGTTTCATCCCACACATTTTTTTTATTTTTAAAAAATAACTTTCATTTCTTAGAGGAAATTTGTCAAAATAGTTGACCTCTGTGCGGAACACAAGCCTCAGGTTTCAGAAGAAGCAGTGTAGGTAGTTATGTGGAAGAGCAGCTTTTACAATTTTAGGAGGTTCTGGAAGAAAACTCTTATATTTATTTGGGCATTTGTTATGAGAATGGCATATAGCACAGAGATGGCCCTTGTTTTAAAAAACTGCAAAATTTTAAAAGGTTAAGTACTGGAATTACAGAGTTATAATGGACCAGCAAACAATGCAGCTGACATAAGATCAGAGTAAACTTGTGTTTTTATTACTTAATTCAATATTGTGACAACTATATTTTAATGTTTAGTAACTATCTTCAAGGGCAACCTACATATTATATGCCACTGAGTCACAACTGATTTAGAGTGACTCCAACAGGGATTTCAAAGTAGGTGAGATATTAAAGAAGTACCTGTACCAGTAGCACACCAATTAGTTTCCATGGCAAGTGGGGATTTTAACCGAGGTTTCCTGAGTCATTCTATGCAGTAAATTAGATTGGTCCCCATATACATCACATTATTTTATTATATTTATTTATTCCTCTCCCTTCCTTCAAGGAGCTAAAGCTGCGCACATTGTCTTCTCCACCCTCATTTTATCAACACAAAACCTCTCTGTGCAATGAGATCAATTATGTTCTGAAAAATCTACTCCTGTACCTGTAGCTCTCTAAGTATTCTTTGGGGCTACAGGATTTGGTTTTAGAGAGGTAGTTTTTAGACAACATGTTTATAACTATTTTCTCTGTCCTTTTCTCAGGTTTTGTGGGGCACCGGCAACTCAGTCTTGCTGCCAATATTCTTTCAAGATATTTGTTTGTGATCCCGTTGAAATAACCTTGGCAGACTGGATATGTTCATTTCATCCCTAGTTCTCAGAAATCATCAGAATGCTTTGTTAATCGGTGGTCCAGGAAAAAATGGTACTTGTGTAAGAGGACTGAGCAGAGCTTGAAAATTGTACATTTGGATTACCAAACCCAGGATCCCCAGTTGCTTGCTGAAAATGTGGTACTCAGCTATTACTATTTCTTGCTTGCCACTTTTGGGCTCACAGCTCTGCTAAACCATTCTGAGCAAAATGTGTCTGTTTCATCTTGATGTTGTGTCTTGCTCATATCAAAAGGGAAAAAAAGGGAGATTTAAAGGACAAAGGGCTTGGAAATGTCAAGGGCAGAGAAAATGGCAAACAAATCCACCTTCTTTTCTTATTAAACTTTCTAAGACTGTTCAGCAATACCCATAGCATCTTTTTAATTCTACAAGCAAGAAATTGTTTAAAAAGGGAAGCTCACAATCTAGTTAATCTGTATAATTTCTGGGCAAATTTGTTGCTTCAGGAAATAAAATTTTAAATTGTATTGACTTGAGATGGAAGTACTTGGAGGTTTAAGGTGGACTATCTGTCCCCCACACATCATTTTTAGGATTCCTTTATATTGGGCTGAACAACTGAAGAATCCTATTCAGATGTCACTGGGATACAATTCCCATCCACTCAAGATTTGGGATATTTCCCACTCTGGGCAGCACACAAACAAATAACAAAATAACACAATAAACAAACAATAAAATAAAACTACCAAATAAGTACATCATAAAATAAGATAAATTACTTGGCATCTATTATTTTATTTTAAACACCTGAAATAAAGAATGTCATTTATGGGTTTTTCTGCCACAGGAGTCAAAATAACTTCATTGCCTTGGGGTATTTGGCTATGTAGTTTGGCTGATTATTTATTTATTTATTTATTTATTTATTTATTTATTTATTTATTTATACTTGATTGCCTTCTGCTCTACCTCAGGCAGCAATATTACTTGAACCAGTCTTGAATAATCTGCTCTGCCCTCGATTGGTCACAGATATCACAGTATTTTATCTTTCTGGGAAACTTTGTCTGATACTTTCTCTTTGACTCATAAACTGAGAAGCCACAATGATAAAATAAAACTGAACAGTGACAGATTCAGGACAGACAAGTGGATGTGAGCCTTCAAACATTCCATAGTGAAACTGGAATTAGATCCCACATGATCTAAAGAGGAAATTTAGCTCAGATGGATTTAAAAGAGGCATTGGACAGGTTTGTGGATGAAAATCCTCTTGATTGTTTGGCTGTTGATCACACGTTGACCATTTTACTAGGCAGAGGGAGGCAACTTCATTCAGTGGCAGTTGCAGCTGTTTCCTTGTGCTCAATGGCCTTTTCCTTTTATCAGAGGACAGCTGTATGTGTTTTATACAGTACCTTGTTCTTTTGCAGCCTCCAAGCTGTCCTGCTGCCTCAGTGGCCCAGGATCCAGTCTTGTTGCCAGTGTGGAAAGAGGGTTTACTCCCAATACTTTCAACCACTGTATGTGAAATGGAAGTAGCATATTCTGCTGTCAAGGTCAAAAATACAACACTCAAATAATACCCTAAGGCAGGGATTCAAAACCTATGGCCCACAGGCCTAATCAGGACTATGGCATCGATTAATCTGGCCTATGGTGAGGATCCCAGAGCTGCTGCCGCCACCAGAAGCACTGAAAACATGCCAGAAACAGCAAAAATGTGGCAAAAAACCTGGAAATATGGCAAAAGCATACTGCCTTCACTCTCACCACCATGGGAAGTGGCAAAAACAGCTGAGTTCACACCGTGGATGCACCTGCCTTTGCTGCAACCAGAAGCGGTGGGAGGAACCATGCCTCCGGACCGCTCACCTGTCTATGAGGGCGTGGTCCAGCCTGCGGTGTGAAAAGTTTATGGACCCATTCCCTGAGAGCACTATAGAACTTTATAACACCCTGACTTGCAATGCCATTCCAACCAGCCCATCGCCATCTCCCCAGCACCCGGAAGTAGAAGTGGGCATGTTTACATCAGCCATAAAATGCAGAAGTGCATGCATAAACACATCCATGGCTGATGTAAATGTGGAAGTGGGTGCATTTATGTCAGCCATAAATGTGTGTGCTTCCGCTTCCAGGGGCATGTTCTGGCCCACTCAGCTGTTCCAGGCGCATGCTACCTCTAGCTACTATTAGCAAAAGTATGCTGCTGAGTACTAGCACAACAGTAGAACAACACTTTGTCCTCATTACTTGCTTGTGAGTTTCTCAAAATATGTCTTGTGAGCCACTATAGGAAATAGGATGCTCCATTTAATTTCTTTGGAATGACTGTGGTGTAAACTCATTTCTGCAACACATTCACGCTTCAGCTTTAAACCCTCTTTCTCCCTCCCTCCCTCAGCTCACTCAGTCCCATGTATGGGGGAAGATAATAATAATACTGATATGCCTTATAGGGTTATTTTAAAGGTTATAAAAACTAGTCTTTGGAAACTGTAACTCTGAACAATTAAAAGCCCTATACAAATGTGAAGTGTTTCTATTATTAGTAGTATTATTTCATAATATCTAATATATTAAGATATAGAAATTAGTATACATCATATGAATATGTATTATCTATAATAACCATCAAGAGATTGGGAAGTTAGAGAGAAATGGGATTTAGTGAACTTCTGAAAGACCAGGCTATGTAGTCAGTGCCTGTGAACAGCTGGCTGATAGGAGGAGGTAAAGCCCCTATCATTAAAGCAGTGATGCCTATGACTTACTTTGGATGTAAAAGAACTTCAAAGCTAGGTCAGTTTGTTCTCTGGTACTGAGTTAATTGGGAAGATTAATTTTAAGAGGAGAGGGGCAGAATTTGCTGTTGTTTGTAAGTCATGCTTGCTCAAAAGCCACTCATATCAGACTCTAGGGCTCAGTGCTCATCTCTGTTCATAGCCGAAGAGTCAGGGCTGTCTGCATCTGCAGATGTTTTCATGGACATGTGAGTGCATGGAATGCTGTTTACCTTCCCACCGAAGTGGTCCCTATTTATCTACTTGCAATTTCTTGCTTTCGAACTCAGTGATGGGATGACAAAAATTCTACTACCACGCCATGACGTCACGGACGTCATGGGCGTGGCCAATGGCATGACGTCACGACGTCACGGCTGACGTCATGACGTCATGACGTTGTGGGCGGGGCCAAAATAAAAATAAATAAATAATAAAAATAAACATACACACACACCCCTCCCTCTCAGCCCACCCACCCAGACACAAATAAATAAATAAAATAAAAACAACCACCCACCCAAAACACAAATAAATTACCCACCCACCCCAAATAAAAACCCCTCGCTTACCTTTCTTGGGACCCGGCACCCCGATTGCTGTCCACAGCCGCCGCCGCCGCCGGAGCTGCCTGCACCCCTGTGGCGTCCTCCTTGGGCCGGTACCTTTTTAGCCCGGCTCCGGCCATGGCGAGGGGCGACGGGCAGCCGCGGCTGCCGCGCCTCCCTGGGCCGTCCCCATGCCGCACCGCCGCCGCCTACAGCTTCCTCCTCCGCAGCGCGCGGCAGCCGAGCTCAAAAGGGACCGACCCAAGAAGGAGTCCACAGGGATTCAGGCAGCGGCAGCTCCGGCAGCGGCGGGCGGCGGCTGTGGACGGCGGGTGCAGGCACCCGGCCCACAGGCGCCCGGCGGAGGCGGCGGCAGCGGTGTACCCCGCCGGGCGTCCCCAGGGCATGGGGCTTGTCAGCAGCGGACGGCCGAGGCAGCCCTCAACGTGCCGCGGGGAGGCGCCCCCCTCAGAGGGCTGCTGCCGCCGCCGCTGCCCTGAAAGTTCTAAATGTTTTGAAAATCGGAGCGAAAATGGCTCTAATTGACTGCGCATGCGCAGAAACTCAATCTGACGCATGTGCAATGCGTCAGATTGAGTTTCTGCGCATGCGCAGTCAATTAGAGCCATTTTCGCTCCGATTTTAATTTTTTTTTTCTTTCGGTCAGGCGTCCGGAACCGGACGCCCCAAAAGTGGACTTCCCCTCACGGAGAACCCTCCGGGATTGGTCTTACCGGTTCCAGAGATCCGTCTGGAACCGGTGACATCCCATCACTGTTCGAACTGCTAGGTTGGCAGGAGCTGGGACAGAGATGGGAGCTCATTCCATCATGCAGTACTTGGGTATTGAATTGCCAACTTGCCGCCTTCCAGTCAGCATCTTAACCACTTAAGCCAAACTCAATGCCTAATTCGAAGATCCTTGATTGGAAACTGAAGGTATAAAATGGAGGTAGAAGTTACTCTACTTGACTTAATTATCTTTTAGGAGATATTTGTTTCCTGTTATGCTGTGAGGGAGGCACTTTGTATATGCTCTGAGGCTATGCTGAAGCTATCTTGGGCAGTATGTATTAGGTAATTTACTTAGCTTTCTTATTGTGTGTTCACTCTGTATTGTTCCTGCCTCAGATTTTACTCTTTACATCTTTTTTGTAACTTCTTGAAACTGTTTTTAAGACTTTCCTGAATTATTTGTTTACTATCTCCAATAAAATGTACAACCCTCTTTAAATTGTTTGGATTTTGTATTAAGAGGTTTTGTGGTACTTGAAACCAGGCCTTGTTTTGACCAACCTGCTGGAAGTTTGTATGTTTTGTGGGAACGGTGTCAGTTCTACCTTACAGGGTTGGTGTGAGAGTTGGAACATCTGACATTGTGTTTTTTGGGGGCTCTTTGAATGCATGTTTTAGTCAGGTGCAGCGGTGGGGAACCTATGTCCTTTTTGTGGTCCCCATTTCCTTTTGATGGAATTTTATAGAGCAAAATCCTTTTACTTTTTATTAATATATTTTACTAATGTACATTTTAAAGTACAGTGGTACCTCATACAATGATTTTAATCTGTTCAATGGGGCTCATTGTTATATGAAACAATTGCTATACAATACATGCATCATATAGCAATTTTCCCTATGGGATGCATCGTACAACAATTTTTCTTGCTAAGTGGTTTTCCCCATTGAAAATTTGTTATATGATTTTTTCCATAGGGAAAATTGTTTTGTGGGATGCCATTTCCCCCCAAAACCTAATTGCTATGTGATTTCATTGCTATACAGGGCAATTGTTGTATGAGGTTCCACTGTATATCTAAAAAGTTTCTTGAATGTGGCCTTATTTGATTATAGCTAAATTAATGTGGCCTTTCAACAGGAAAAGGTTCCCCACCCCTGGGCTAAGGTGTTAGGAGATTACGAGACAGGTAGATTTTCCCAGTCATCAACACACTTAGCTCTGGGCTAACCTTCTCCAGGATCATATGGGTAGTGTGGCTCAGTAGTTCTGTGATAATAATTTATTGCATTTGACAACTATGTACTCTCATATGATTAGTCTTACTAACTATATATTGATGTTGATAATGATAATAAAATTAAATAATTGCTGTTTTTACTAGATAGGAAGTTTAAGGAAACAGCCTGATTCCTTTAACAAATATTCCACCAAGCTTTCTGTATCTTTTTAATTAATATATACAGTACTAAACAAGTGTAGGGTTTTTTGACCAAAATTCTAATTTTAGATACTTTAACTATGAAAGTGGAACAGGCTCCTTACAAAAAGTGAAAGAACAAACAATATCTGTCATGGAACTATATCTCAATAGCTGATGAGGAATGCAACCCAAAATTAGAAGGAATCACTACCATGTAAATTCAATCCAAAAGCAACTGTGTTTTGCTCCATATGCACTGAAGACAGACAAGAGAGGCTCTGCATCTATCAAAACTAAGTACAATCTAATCTCGCATAAAGACTGCCTTGCTTAAAGAGTAACTTGCTTAAAGAGCAGATTTTTTCCTGAATGTTTGCTTTGCTTAACAAATAAAACCAACCAAAAACTTGCTTAACAAATAAATTGGGGTTCGCAATCCCCCACACCATAAGTCACGATTGGTCACTTACAATGGTGTTTCACTTAAAGAACAAATTTGCTTAAAGAGCAATCCTGTGGAACACATTATGCTCTTTAAGCGAGCAACAACTATATAACTGAATTGTAACATCCATGTTAGCAGTCTCCTTTGTTTCTTTGTCAACTTTAGTATAGGCTTAACTCTCAGACTAATAGGACTTTGTATAGATCATGCCCAGTCACTTTAGAGAAAATGGAGAAAGAGAGTTATTAAGAAGCTGGTGGGGAAGGGGAGGGGATGAGTCCTTGCTCCCAAATTTCCTGAGGTTGCCTGTGCCACCCAGCATCTGCCACTTGAGACAACTGACTCATTATGCCTAAGGTTAGGGCCAGCCCTGACTGGACAGCTGCAAATCAGGAAAACCATAAGGATCTGGTGAGATGTTTCCTGCAGTTGTGGATTTCTAGTCAAGTCATAGGCTGGAGGAATCCTAGGACTTTCTATCCAACCAGATATTAACTCTAGTAGTAACAGAAATGAAATGAGTGGGATCAGAGGGATTATAATGGCGGAGGGGTGATATTGTCATCCTGGACAGCAACTCATATCTGAGAAAGCATCCCCCCCCCCCAAAGCAGGAAAAATGTCATTGGCTTGAATTTGTTTAAGGTAGCTCCCAGCTTGCCATGTAGTGACCCACACACTATGATCACAGAGCCATCTCTGTGACACACATGAAATGAGATGTGCAGAACTCAACACCGGGACTGCAATGGATTGCCACAGCCTTGAGGATATTGAAAAGGTGCACCTTCACAGCCAGCCCATCTGACATGGCCTCTTTCACCTCCATAACCATTGGGAATCAGAGTCCCTCCTCTGCTCATTTTGCTGTTGGATCCAATACGATGGTTTCCAGTGGCATTTCCTTGACTGAGGGGGACCATCACCCCACTTAAAGGGGCTCATCTGCCCACAGCCATTGGCCCCTTTAGGAAGTCTGGTTAGTTAACCGCAGACTGGCTATGGTCTACAGGGCTGTAGCCACTGGGGGCAAAAACAGCCCCCCCCCCAATGTTATATATGCGAGTGTGACATTGTTGCCTCTCCTGAAATTTTTTTACCTCTCTTGAAAATTTTTTTGCCTCCCCCTCCCCCATTTAGAATCCTGGCTACGGCCCTGACGGTCTACTCCATTACCCAAGTACTACTAAGTAGTAGCAGGTAAAATATTTTTTTTTGGGGGGGGGGGAAAGGTGCCTATGAAACCAGATTGCATCTCTATTTAAAGTTTGGAATACATTTAGGTCCCCCTTCCCAATATGTTATATATACAGTATTATATGAAGTTCCTCTTCCAAGTTTGCACGAGCAGCACCCCCCCCCCCCAAGACAAGATACTAAAGAGGTGGGTTTGTGTGTGGGGTTTTTTCCTTTGCTTTTTGGTGCAATCCGATGTGCGGACTTGCCCTGGCCTCTTTTGCTTTGGAGAAGGCGCAGCAGCAGCAGCAGCAGCAGCAGCAGCAATAATAATAATAATAATAATAATAATAATAATAATAATAATAATAATAATAATAATAATAATAATAGGCGCTCCATCCATTGGCTGGTCGGGGCGGGGCGGGGCGGGGGAGCCGGGGACGGCCAGGAGGATCCCGCAGGAACCGCCTCTCCCAGGCCGCCCTGAAGAAAAGTGTCCCGTCAGGGGAGGCGGCGGCGGCGGGCGGCGGAGTTGGGCGGCGGGAGCCGGGGCGAGTTTCCAAGGGGGAGCCGCCGGGGCGAGGCAGCCGCAGCTGAGGGCGGCAAAGGCGGCAGCGCCTCTGTCAATCAGGCGCACTTCCCTCCCGCACGCGCTGCGCCTTCCAGCCCGCCGCCGCCGCCTGGAGTCTGCCTCAGTCTCGCCTGCCGCGCGCTGGGGAGCAAACCAGCCAGCCGGGTGGACGCGCCGGGGCAAGCGGGCGGCGGCGGCGGCGGCGGCGGGGAAAGCGGACCGAAAGCACGGCCAGCCGCGTTCCTGAGTGAGGCGTCTCTCGCCGCCGCCGCCGCCGCCTCACCAGGCACGGGAGGGCGGTGCCGGCTGCTGCCCCCCCAAATGTGGCCGGAGCCCCTTGCCGGGAACTTTAAGGCTGGCTCCGAAAGCGGGGCTCGGGCTGCGCGCCTCCTGCCACCATGGGTCCCCTCGCCGCCCTCGCCTCGCTCCTGGCCGCCGCCTGCTGGGCGCTCCTCTTGGTCCCCGGTGCCTCGCAGCAGCGTCCCGGGGAGAGAGGTAGGGAGAGCCCCCTCATCAGCAGCCCCGCTTCTCTCGGGCCCCCCGCACCCCCCGCCTCACGCGCCCCCCCTGCCCGCGCGCCTCTCGGGCCGGGTCCCCCTCGGGGCTCTCGCGCCGCTTCCTCAACTTCGCCCGCCAAGGACTCCCCCCCCCTGCGCCCCTCCCCGCCTGCCCGGCTTCTGCCCACAAGGACGGGCGGGACGGGACGGGGGTCTCTTGACGCGCTCCCCGCCACGTGTGGAGGCTGCTGCTCTATCTGCAGGGGGCTGTGAAGAGGCAAAAGGGGGGGGGGAGGAGGGAAAGGGTCCTTCAGCCTGAGGGGAAAGACGGCGGGCACAGAGTGTGTGTGTGTGGGGTGTGTGTGTGTGTGACCAGAGCGGAGACTTTCGCTCCCCACGCGGGGCCAGCGGGAACCTGGAGTGAACTCTCTTTACAGAAGGAAGAAGCCCCGTGGCAGCCCCTGAGTCGCGTGGGTCAATTCCTAGAATTCCACGGGTGGGATAAAACGCCTGGCACCAAAACTGCCCCAGGGTCCCTTTCCGGCAGGCTTTTTTAAAGGTCACGAAAAGAAGGAAAGGAATGGGTTTTTTTTTTAAATCTAACTTTTCCATTGTAACTACCTGACAGGAATTTTTAATTTTTTAAAGCAGTCCCGGTGTTAGTCTGTGCAAACATACCAGAGAGTAAACAAAACAACAAAAAGGAATTTTAAAGTTCCTTGACTATCACTCTCGTTTGTTTCTCTTTTGGAAGGACCAGATACTTTGGTCAGGTGAGCTTGTTTTACACCAGGATACAGCTGTGAAGTTGTAAGGGCCTCAGGTGTCCTCCCAGCAATGTCCCCCGCCCCCCCCCCCTCAGGGGCACCCAGCACAGGATGATCAACTCTCTGGCTCCAATTGGCCACAAACTGGGTTGGTTCCCAAAACCAGGGTCATAGCCAGGGAGCCCCAGGGCCCCCCAAAGCCCCTCCTGAGCTAACAGCCCCCCCACCCTGTGATGCCTATGTTATATATGCGAATGTGACATTGTTGCCCCCTCCCAAACTCTTTTTGCCCATCCTGAAAACCCCCCCCCCCCGAATCCTGGCTTCAGCCCTGTCCAAAACAGTGGGGGAATGCTGCTGCAACTGCTGGGTCCTGTTTCATGAAATTCCCTTTGCATTGTATCAGCCCCACTAGAGTTGAATGAACTTTATGTCTGTGTGCTTGAGAGACACCTAAGGAAGGAAAGAGCTGCACAGCTTCAGGCAGCTCTAGGATGCAACACAGTGGTGCTTGATTTGATGTTAATTATTGCTTGGTATTGATCCTCTTTCCTTTTTCTCTGTTTCCAGATTATATTTGGGGCAATCTAGAAGAATATAGTCTTGTTGTTCCAACTAGCACAGACTCAGAAGGCAGGTTTCTCTCCAATGTGGTGTCGGGTGCCTCCACAAGGCGCTTCCGGAGGGAAACGGGGGATCTTCCACACAAAAGTGGGAGTGAGCAGATTTTCTACAATGTCACAGTTTTTGGAAGAGAGTTCCACTTCAGGCTGAGACCCAACTCCAGGCTGGTCGCTCCAGGGGCGACTGTGGAGTGGCAAGAGGAATCTAACCTGACTTACACTGAACCACTCAATGGGAATTGTCTCTATGTGGGAGATATCACTGACCTACCAAATGCTTCTGTGGCTATAAGTAACTGTGATGGACTGGTAAGCTCCTTTCTTATGATACACCTAAGAGAATGAATGCATTGCCCTTTCTTTTCTTTTGATGGAGAAGATGTAGATCTTCAGCCTTCACAAAAACAAACCTATGACACCTCGTGTGTTACATTCATTGTGAAATCAAATAAAGAAAATGTTCCCATACATGCACTAAAGTGTGAGGAATAATGAGCTTCTCTTATAGATAGCCAGGGAGCCAGATCACTCTGAACTGACACATAAATTGCTGTGACAAATCACTTATTATCAATATGGAAACCTGAGTTCTCTTGAAACTTATCAGCATATCTAAAATAGGGACCTAATACTGTCATCTCCACATTTCTAATCTATGTAATATCTGTTCCATCTTAAGATTGGCAGGGGCTATGGAGGATGTGTGTGCGAGTGCACATGTACATTTTAAGGAGATAATAATGCTAAAACAGAGGCTTGGGTGTAAATTGATTGGTTTTTCTCTTTGGAAATGAAGTTTATTCAGAGATTGTGGTTACCCCTTTCTGAACTGCCTGCCTCATTCCATTTTTCCTGCACGTCTACCAGTCTCCTGACATAAGAGCTCTCTTAGAGCTCCCATAATCCTTAGTCCACAGTTTGTTTGACAGCTGGGGATGATGTGTGTTATAGTTTAAGCACATCAGGTGCACCCCCAGATTGAAGAAATCTGTTTCTACTCTCCCAAGGAGGATCTAGAAAGAAGTTCAATAATTTTCACACTGCATGACGCCTACGTGGCGACTCTTTATGTACTTGAGGTGTCATTTATATGCATGTATGCAGTTGGAAACTAGTTATAGTGCTCCATTCCAGCACACATGCAGAGAGGCCAAGCTGTGTGTCTTAAGCCATATGTTTAGACTAGTTGCTGTGTGCTGTGTAGGACAAACTGTGCTTGGTTTTACTTTCTTGGGTTGAATTTCTAATTCCATCCAATATCACTGTTTGAGAAAGAGGCTTGCTAATATGCAGTGTGTAGCATTTATATGATAAATGGGTTTGAGTTTAGCTCAGTGTTTCCCAAACTTTGGTTTTTCGACTTCAATTCCCAGAAGCCAAAGTCAATTCCCAAAGCACTGATAAGTCAATTTACTGACTTAGGCTTCTGGGAATTGAAGTCCCCCTGTGGGGCATGTGCCCCACATTGGGAACCACTAGCTTAGATCATCCTTCACCAGTGTTTTCTGACATCTGTACAGAATCCAACTGAAAAGTGAGAGGAATGGTGTAGAGCTGCAGTTGCTAGGTTTCAGTTTGGCAGTGTTGTTCTGCTTAGATAGGAACCCATGGTCATGTAGCAGTTGAATCTTTTGATATTGTTTGATATTGTCTGCTGTATTTCTACATCTCACCTAGCTGTCAAAAGTCATAGAATCCTTTCTATAAGCTAACTGTTGGCAGTCATAGGGATCTCCTAGTGTGTTTGGTGTCATTTAGGATGACAGGACTCTGGCTTTTAAGCTGGTTCTCTAACCATTCAACCTTCTCCAAACACCAGACTCTGGCATGGAGAGACAGTGAAGAACAGGCTTCCTTAACTGGGTACCCTCTGGAGATACTGTGCTACAGTTCCTCGACTGATGACAAGGTCTGCTGGAAATGATGGAGATAGCAGTTGAATACATTTAGATGGTGTCAAATGGAGAATGCTGGTCTGGAATGTGAATAGATAACTTCTCAGGGTTCATTCTTTTCTCCAGATCAAACTTGGAGCTGGAAGTGTTTCTTGCTACACAGTTTGTTCACCACCTTACCAAGTCCAATGATCTACACTACAATGGAATTGGTGCTGCATAGTACATCTAAGTGTGAAAGTTTGATATGGTGTGCAACTTAGAAACAGGTTTTTAGTGAGAAAGACAGTGGGCAAAATCTGAGAGGGCCATAAGAATTAAAATGGTCTCTAGGGCTAAAGTAAACCCTGACTGCTCATTAGAAGGTCATATAGTAAAGATGAAGCTAAAGTACTTTGGACATCAAATGTGAATAGAGGACTCATTTGAGAAAGCCTTGATGCTGGAAAAGGTGGAGGGCAAAAGAAGAAGGAGACAGCCAAAAATGAGATGGCTAGATGGTATTGTAGTGGGCACAGAGCTGGGTGGGTTGAGGAGGATGGTAGAGGACAGAGGTGCCTGGCAGACAGTGGTCCATAGGGTCGGAAAGGGTCGGAGTCAAATGTGCGACTAAACAACAACAACAATTGCTAAAGTCAGTAGAGTTGCCATTTGGCCATCCGTTTTCTAGAGCACAGATGGGAAAAGAGTAGCCCTCTAGATGCCAGTGGATCACACAACTCTTGCCATCTCTAATCCGTGGCCATGCAGCATGGCTGGGAGGAGGCAGGACTTGCTGCTTGAGACCAACAATGATTTGGAGGGAGGGCCACACATTTCTTACCATGGATTTAGACATAGAAATCTCATTCTACTACCTGTTGCCTAACATGATAACCATCAAACCAACATGCCTTTCTGGAAAGGATTGTCTCTTCCTCTGGAGCTTGCAAAGACCCATCTGTAGGACAGGGATGAAGATTTTTGCTGTCAGATGATCAGAGGTGGGAAATGTTTTGCATTTCTGATCATCTGGGAGCAAAAAATTAAAAATAAATATAAAAATAATAATTAAAAAAATCATCATTTCCTGCATCTGAGAAAAATTGTTTTGGGAGTCCCTTTGCAGTTGGGTAAAACTATGAGAAAGTGTCTTAAATAAAGGTAAAGGTAAAGGTTTCCCTTGCTCAAAAGCCAGTCATATCTGACTCTAGGGTTCAGTGCTCATCTCTTTCAAATCTGAAGAGCCAGTGCTGTCTGCCTCTTCAGATGCCTCTGTGGTCATGTGGCAAGTATGACTAGACACAGGAGCACACGGAACGTTGTTTATCTTCCCACCAAAGTGGTCACTATTTATCTAATTGCAATGTCTTGCTTTCAAACTGCTAGGTTGGCAGAAGTCTTAAGTAATGGGCCTCTAACTTTTAAAGTGAGAGCTAGTGTGGTGTCATGGAGACTGAGAAGAGGTGGGTTCAAATTCACACTACACCATGAAAACCTGTTTGCAGGTGATAGCAATGGTAATACCACTCCTTAATTATTTCAGATGCCTTGAAAACCCCTTTAGGGTTGCTGTAAGTTGGATGCAACATGATGGCATGAAAAACACAGCTTTTAAAAGAAAATCCATAAAAAATTGGAAGTTTTGTCACACCTAAGGAAGTTAAAAATTGTGACCAGAGCAAGAACATTCTCAGCTGTGGCTTCTTCATTATGGAACATGTTGCCAGTAGAAAACAGATCTTCCAATTTATTTGTCTTTTTCAAACAACTGAAAATATTCCTGTTTTACAAAGCTTTTCCCTCGTTAGTAAATTGATGCTCTGAGTTGCTTCAGCAAAGAGAGCGGCATATAACAACAACAACAACAACAACAACAATCTACAGTATTCCCCATATTTGTTTGGTTGGCTGAGTTTAGTGAACTGTGAACATGAGAATGTATACTACATATTATTGGTAGGGTTTGTTGGTTTATTGGTAGCTATTATATATGTTTATCTTTATATTATTTTACTTATGTATAACAAAGTTCTTGAGGTTATTTGTCTTTTTGTTGTTGATGTCTGTGAGCTACCAGAGTGGTGCTTGCAACAGTTGGGTGAGATATAAACTCAATCAATCAGTCAGTCAATCAATCACACCATGGTTCTATGCAGAATCGCTTGGCAGGGTGTCCTATTGACTTTCTTCTAGGTAAATATGGTTAGTATTCAGCTAAGAATGAATTGCCTCCCTCCCTCCTGAGCTTGCTACCAGTGAGTTAGTAACAGATTGGCATGCTCCTTTCCATGATGTTTGTAATTGTGATAGGATGTCATCAAAAGTGATAAAAAATGTGGATAGGTATAGCTAAGGAAGGGATCAATCATGAGAATGTTTCAGCCAAAGCAGAAAAAACCCCTTACTTCTTATACCACAACTCACAGATTTCCTCAGCTGACATGCCCAGTGGCAAAACAGTAACTTTTCCAAACATTGATGATCCAAGATCCTGCTAAATTCTTGCAGGCAAGGTGGAAACATCAGCAGAGTTCCTGTCCCCTGGCAAGGCTATGTTCTACTTTAATCAAAAAACCTGTTCATTGCAATTAATGAGAAGGAAGAATCCTACGGATACTCTGAGATAAGTCTGGATTTTACAGGATACACGACTGCAATCAGGTGCATAAGTGGTGTTGTTTTGTTCTGTACCTGTAGCATGGCCATAAGGTCCAACTCTTCTCTCTCTCCACTGTTTCTGTGTCTCTTTTAACCCTTGAATGAATTTGGACATTCCAGCCTTTGAAAGTGTTTTACTGTATATTGTGGTCCCACTAGAGTGGACCGAAGAGGCTCTCTGGTCATACCTTCAGCTAGAAAGGCTCATCTCTCTAGCACGAGAAGGAGGGCCTTCTCTGTGTCCGCTCCAGCCCTATGGAACCTCCTGCCAACAGAGTTACGTCTCCAGACGGAGTTGCTGACCTTTAGGAAAGGAGTGAAGACCTGGCTGGCGGGGCATGTGTGGGGAGTGGGCCAGACGGCCAACTCGGTCGCCTGGCTCGTTTAAATATCCCACCTCTCTCCTTGGTGTTTTAACTTGAATTTTAATTTTTATGTATGCATTTTAATTGTTTTTAGTTATAAAGCCGCCCTGAGTCTTCGGAGGAGGGTGCGGTACAAATGAAATAAATAAATAATAAATAAATTCATCAGCAGACTTCATCTGATTGCCCAGACATGAAGCTTGGAAGAATTATTTCTGATGTCAGATTTCTATTTTTGTTGTCTTTTGTATGGGGATTGGCCCATTTGTTCTAGAATCTAGATAGACTAGGGAAGGGTATTGTTACAACTGACAGTGGATAGCAGATGTGAGCCATAGTAAAACTGTTCATCTTTGAGGTACTAGGTAAAGGCAAAGGTAAAGGTTGTCCTTGTTCAAAGGCCAGTCATATCTGACTCTAGGGTTCAGTGCTCATCTTTATTTATAGCCAAAGATCCAGTGCTGTCTATGTCTGCAGATGTTTCCATGGACATGTAGCAGGCATGACTAAACACTGGAGTGCATGGAAGAATGTTTACTTTCCCACTGAAGTGGTACCTATTTATCTACTTGTAATTTCTTGCTTTCAAACTGCTAGGTTGGCAGAAGCTGGGACAGAGATGGGAACTCACTCTGTCATGCTGCCCTCGGGTCTCGAACTGCTTACCTACAGACCTTCCAGTCATCAAATTCAGCATCTTAACCACTAAGCCACCTCATTCCCTTTTTTGAGGTACTACAGGACTGTATTATAACACAGCTTCTCCCTTGGAAGTAACCAAATAGTTATTTGAATCTCCTTGACTTAACTTCTCTTTCTTTGCCTAGTGAAAAGGAAAGGGCTGCCCGGTAGTAATGTTGTCCTTTTTTAGTAATGTTTTCTTGGCGACAGAAGTCTGCATGTTCTCCTTAATTGGGTGGTCCATAGTAGACTCCAGCTGCCATGTTCTTTTTGTTTTCAGCTCCCAATCATATTAATCCAGATGTTCTCTATGTGGCATGCAAGCTCATCCTCCTGTATTTCTATGCAGGGACATGTGGTTTTATCATCTACTGTACCCTGACTCCATCTCCCTTTCTGCCCTTTCAGTTCTTTCTGAAAAGTTTATAGCCTTCAACTGCTGTCTTTCAGTCATGGGATCCATCCCACCAAGTCACTGTTATCCCTATCAAATCAGTTTTCCTCTCCTGAACAAAGAGTTCCAATTCTTCTTGCTTGTTTCCCATACTTCTTGCATTTATATATAAGCATTGTGTGAATCACGGCCTGCTTTCCTTTCCCCCTTTTTATGAAGATTATTTTTATTGGTCTCTGTTAGATGCCAAGGCTCCCAATCTTCTTTCTTATGCATCTTTGACAATTGCTGGGTATCATGCACCAAATGCATGGTGTCCTGCATGATCCCCAGGTGGGTAATCCAGGTTGTGAATGCCCAAGCTAGAGATTGTCCCATTTAAAACAGTTGAGGTTCTGCCTGTACAAGTAACTTGTGAATATTACCTTATACACCAATGTTGGACTACTAGACTTTCCCTTATGCACCCAGAGATAACCAGACTGCACTGCCGAATAGACTATAGATATATTTTAAATTTTGTTTTGTGTCAGTTGCAGTAAGGAAATGCTTTCCAGAGATTGTCTGATCACTGTTTTGGTCATTATGGGTAATTTAAACTGACCAACTTCATACAGATATGCGGTTCCCAATCATAGGGTGAGAAAGATCCCAGAAGGTAACGCAGTTTGACTCCCTCCCTCCCTCCTCAAGCTCATCCTTATCACATTAACTTCATTACAGAATAGATCTTCCATTATACAGATGAACAGCCAGCCCTACCATCTGGCGGACAAGGCATGGAAGGGAGTCAATCAAAATTCAAAGAAATAAGCAGTAATGTCCAGGTAGCTTAGAAACACTTATTTTTAAACCTGGAATGGAGTTTATAGTTTACATCAAGGGTGGCCAACCTTTTCTCACCGCAAGCCTGAGCAGACAGCTGAGCAGATCGGACCACACACCCTGGAAGTGGACACATTTACAGCTGATGTAAATGTACCCACTTCCACATTTATGACACACACAGGCACGGGCACATTTTACAGATGATGTAAATGTGCCCACTTTCACTTCTGGGTGCGGCAGAGGTAGCAATGGGCCGGATGGGATGGTGTCGGGGACCGGATCCAGCCCATGGGCCATAGATTGGGAACCCCAGGTTTACACACCTGGATGTTTAAGATCTCAGTGTTCAATGCTCCAAGCAAAGCCACAACAATGGTCCTCTTGTACAGGGCAAGAAACTTCGTAATTAACTTATTATTTTTAGTATTTTATTGATATAGTAGGGGGTTGTGGGAAATGTTTTAACTGTAGGGAACAGGATGCTCTTTGCAAGTAGCATAATGCATTCAGAAAACCAGATTATTATGTATTGAGTGCTCTAAAACTTTTGACCATACAAGCCTATTGTAGACCATTAAAGGCTTGTAAATGCCCCCCCCTCCATTCATGAGTGCCTGACATGCCAAAATATTTGGTTTCAGGTTACCAGTAGTTTTGGGAAACACCTTTTTTCTAGGTTTGATACATTATGAGCAAAGATCGGAGAGGTGACTAAGGTTTCTCTTGCTAAACATTTCTGCAATATTAAGCCAACACTGTAGTGGAATAATTGAAGGGGCACAAGTCAGGCCACACAACACAAGGAAAAGAGGCTTTGCTGGTTTGTTCGTTCCTGAGGGCAAGGAAGGAACTTTGTTTTCTATCTTTGTTCTTGGTTGTTTTTTGCAATGGAAGCAATTCAAGTTTTCAAACAGCTTCTGACAAGTCAAAAGTTTCATAGTCTGGCTCTGAAATGAAAATTGATATGTGTAATTAAGCCTTCAGACCAAATGTCTATCCAGCTCAGCCTTATCCACTGTGTGAGCTGTCCTCAGAAGTGTGTTAAAAGTGGTTGATTTTGATCCACAAAAACTCTCACTGAAATAAATTAATTACTCTTTAAAGTTCTGCAATAGTTTGACTTCTTCCCTCCTTTCTCCATTTACTTTTGCCAATACATACAGTACTGTGTCCCACCAGACTCTCTGAAGCACATTGGAGTCACTTAGCATGTGCTATGTGATTGTTTTGAATACAGAGGGTAATGTGACCTCTGCTATGCAGTTCTGACTGATCAAGTGATATTATTGCCTTCATATTTTTGTAACAATATGAAAATATGTTCCAGGTGAAATGCTGTTATAAATTTTGGTGGTGGGTAATGTGCAAATTATGGCATGGCTGGAAAAAAAAAGATGTTTCCTGGAAGTTTAGTGTTTCAATTGAAAAGGTTTCTCAAAACAGACATGTCAGTTTAGAAAAGAAGGTAGCTACATTGTGCCTTCTTAGGTCTTGTATGATCAATAGCTGGCATACTGATGCATTTTTGGAATTCAGATGCATTGTTAGCACCTTCTGGGGCTAGCCTCTAACTTGGCACTTCTAATACTTAATGCGATTGAGATCCCCCTCACAATGGGCAAAGATGAATCCCTTTGCCCACAGCTCCCTGTTCAAGAGTTAAGCTGGTGGCATCTCCAGAGTACAGTATTTGGGTGGACCTAGGAATGGCAGTTGTACCTGGAAAGTTGAGGGCAACTCCCTGGACTTATAGGTGCTACTTCAAATCTGGAGCCAGACCTTCTGGTTATTCTACAGAGTTGCTGGGAATAAAACTCTGAGACTAGACATAGTGGGCAACTTCTGGCCACCACCAAAAACTGGGGGTGGGTAGCTGAATGCTTTTTTCTAAAGTACCTATTTGCATGCTGTATGTTAGCTGGTTTGTACTTGGTATTCACTCTGTAGGGAAAAAATGATAATCTTATACGTAGTTACCTTATACATAAGGTAACTGGTTGCCAATTTCTCCCTGCAATTTCTAGAGCTGTCACATGTTGCGAAGCACAAGGTAGAGATAAGGGTCCAATCAGGACTAAACAGTGTGTGTCCCAAAATGTTACAGGACATAGGACTTCCCTTCATAATTCACAGCTGGTTTAAGGGAAAGTCTAGTCCAGGGGTTCCCAACATACGGCCTGAGGGCCGGCCCTGGCCCACAACACCATTCCATCCAGCCTGCTGCTGCCTCTGCCACACCCAGAAGTGGAAGTGAGCATGTTTACATCAGCTGTGAAATGCACCAGTGCATGCGCCAATGCGACAACAGCTGTCATAAATATGGAAGTGGGGGCATTTATGACATAAATGTGCCCGCTTCTGGGGGGCATGCTCTGGTGTGCTCAGCTGTCCAGGGTCATGGTCAGGCCTGGGGTATAAAAAGGTTGACCACCCCTGGTCTATTCCAACATTGGTGTAATTGTGAAAAATAGGATTGCAGCAATCCTATTGCCCAAAATGTGAAAAGAGTGTTAGCAAGAGACTAAACTTTGCTGTTTAGTATATCTCAGTCTCTTAAAAATATTCTCTACACAATATTTGAGGAACACCATTTCTCTGGCTATTTCCCCGGAGGCTAGATTTCCTACAAATCCATAGTACTGCAGTAGGGCTATATGAACTTTCCTAATAGGAATAGTGACCATAGTGCAAGGCACATCTTAGTGACAATCAGTGCTTCTAGCCCTCATTAGTCTCTAGGAGAGAATTTGTGCTTGGGCTGCTACTGTGTCACGCCTTGTGCCCTTCTGGTATGTGACATGTTTACATACATCTTCCTAGCTGGGAGAAAAGACAAGGAAAGGTGGTAGAAGAAGGTGAGGATGTTTTTGAATTGTATGAATTTGCCGGAAAATGGGAATGGCAAAGGTGATGACTGAAGGTAATTGGAGTAGTTTTGTGTGGGGCAGAGATGGGGAATGTGTATTGATCTCCAGGTCAGCAACATCTGTTGCCCCTCTCTGCTATCTGTGCTACCTGTGGCTGATTAAAGTTACAGTCCAACATACCTGGAGAGTGGATCCCTTTTAAAACTGAAGATGACTGTGATTGAAATAGGGATGTCTTGCACTGCAAACATGGGGTGTGCTAAAGATCTTTAGCCCTCCCATTGCTAGAAGCGTTGCTGTTCCTTGGACTTACAAACACATTTTCACTGTAGTTTTTGGCAATACTGTACTTGGCCAGATGGACATTGTTCTACTTCGACAAACCTCTCTTTGTATTCTAAGTAGTCAAGTGTTCTTGATCGGCGGGGAGGTGGGGGGGGTTATTGGTGTTTGTTCACATGATCTGTTCTTTGTCTTTTCATTCCATAAATAACTTGCCTCCATTTTTTTGTATGATCCCAGCAGCATAGTGATATCTTATCCATTGTGTACTGTGAGGTTGGGACTAAGTTAAATCTACCCTGCTAGGAGTTTCACAGTGAATATCTGAGGAATAGGAATACCTGTACAGTATCTGCTTTCTCCATTGCAATGTACATAGAATGGAATTAGTGCAGCAGGCAATATAAAATGAGTAGGAAGTATGATACGAGTTTGTAGCTGACCCAAGGGTTTATATTCACTGTGTTTCTTTCCAGTGGTTTCTGGGACAGGATGCTTATTTCATTTCTAGGCTCTGAGGACTCCTGTCATTAAAGCTGTCTTTAGCTGTACAGATATACAGTAGCAGACGTTATTTATTAACTCAGAGAAGTGAAAAGGAGAGCAAAAAGTATTACTTGGGTAATGTAACTAGCAATTATACTATTATTTATAGATGCAACAACTTTCAAACTTTACTTTCAAGAGCACTTTAAGAGGCATTTTGACAGGCATCTTTCAGGTTTTATGCCATTCTCTTATCACTCTTTAGTGGAAAGGGAGGTGTTTTTCTAGTTTGTACGTAGCACTTTCATAAATATATGCTGCAGTATCAGAATTGGCCACTGTAAGGAACCAACTAGTCATCTGTATGTTTATCTCATATTAAATATGCTATTGCAATCTATCAGTAACATGCAGCATAACAAATTACTTATGCAAAGAGAGCAAAGAGAATGATAATGGCAACCTGCTTGCCAAAAAGTAATGACTAATGTGATGTGCTTCTTTTAAAATGTAACATTTTGAGTTTTGTCTCAAAAATATCTAGCAACCAGTGATGGGATGCAACAGGTTCGCACCAGGTTTCCAGAACCGGTAGTAACTTTCCCCAGTGTCCCAGAGACCGGTAGCAGCTTTTGGAAGGAACCGCCTTCGGGGCTTACCTTTTCACTGGTTCCCCCACTGCGCATGCATGCCAAGCACTTGGTGTGCATGCACGCCTACAGTGCTTGGCGCGTATGCACGGCCTCCTTGTTGTCCTTCCAAGCGGGGAGGAGGAAGAGAAGCTGCTAGCCTGAAGTGCCCTATAGCCTGCTCCCCAGGGTAAGTGACTCACCTTTGGATGTGGTGTGTCTGTGTGTATTTTAATGTGTATTTAATACCTTTACCTATATTGACGTATTACCACAGTTCCTAAAAAGGGCCTGGCTTGGGGTTTTTAAGCAAAGTCTTGGAGTTACCTCATCAATAAGCTACACCTGTGCTGTTCCAATTGCTGTTCCAATTGGAGAACCCTTAAGGAAGTACAGCTGTTTTGCATTTACATTAAGGCATATTATCATAGAGAACTGGTTAGACAAAGTCTTAGTACCTAACTTCTTTAACTGTTGAAAAGTTGAAAAGTGCCAAAATGAAGCCATCTTGTGGTGAGTTCATTCTGTAGTTCCTTCCATCTGACCTAGTGTGAGAAAGATTAGCCAGAATAAGATTTAAGCTCTGGTTTAAAAGCGCGCGTATTTTTATTTTATTATTTATTATTAGTTATTTTTTATTTTTTCCTTTGGCCCCGCCCACAATGTCATGACATCATGATGTTGGCTCCGCCCATGACATCATGACATTAGCTCCACCCACACTGTGATGACATCATGGTGGGGTAGTAAAATTTTTGACATCCCACCACTGCTAGTAACATACCCTGCAAGAGGCAGACTGAAATTCCATAAAACCCCATTCTGTAGGGGACACTGGATTGTTCCGTTACAGTCCTCAAGAGGAATTCAAATACAGTATACCATATTATGGACTACCAGTTGCTGAGCTGAAGCCAAAGCTTTATGCATTGTAAATCCTCTCAACACTGTAAAGAAGAAAACAACAACAACAACAACAACAACAACAACAACAACAACAACAACAACAACAACAACAACAACAACAACAACAACAACAACAACAACAACAACAACAACAACAATGGAGTTGGAAGGGCCATTAAGTCCAACCCCTTGCTCAACGCAGGAATCCAAATCAAAGTATAGCTGAGTCATGGCTGTTTAATTTTCTCTTGAATAACTCCACCATCCACTACCTCCTGTGGTCTTTGGCTCCATGGTCATACTGCTCTAACAGGAAGTGTTTTCTGATACTCAACTGAAACTTAGTATCCTGTAACTTGACTCCTTTATTACATGTCCTGCACTCTGTAATGAAAGAGAACAGATTCCATCCTTACTATGACACTCTTTCAAGTATTTGAAAATGGCTATCATATCTCCCCATAGCTGTGTCTTTTCTCAAGGCTAAGCATTTACCCAAATACACATCCTCATTCACAGTCTGGTGCAGTTAATAACTAAAGCTGATCCAGCACACTTACATAGTTAGCTAAAGACAATCTTTTTGAAATCTTATTGCTTGATTATACATGTAGAAGGCAAATACGTAACATTCTGTGGCTGAGTTGGCAATTATTGGCTCACTGCTGGGATTTTTGAGGTTGATGACCTAGTGTCTGCTAGAAAATCTCATCAGGGACTTGTTAGTTGTCAGCTAGAAGTGTCTGAATATTATATTTGCCTTCACATGTGTAATTAAGCCACAGGATTTCAGGTATTGTTTGTTTTTGCTTATATTTCAAATGTATACATATGTCCATACACATGAGCATATACCGTACTCATAACAAGTATATATGTAATTTGAATCTACTTTCTCCATATAATCATCGGTTGCAACTTGTATCCAAGATAGGTAGTTAGTTAGTTAGTTAGTTAGGTAGGTAGGTAGGTAGGTAGGTAGGTAGGTAGGTGATAGATATTAAAAACCATATAGTCCAGCCAGACTCTGTTCTTCTGAAAAGTAGAATATCTCATGTTTTTTTAATTTGTATTTATCTTTTGAAGTATTGCTATCTTGTGTTGCAGAGTATAAAACTTCAGTTAAGAAAGTGGGATATTATCTTGTTGGCTTTGTGACTGTGCAGTTAAGATTGATTGAGTGATAGATAGAATGTTTATTACTCATTTCCCCCACATTATTGTTCAGAACTGTACTAAGGACTATTCTGTTTTATGTTGATGTGTGAATTTTCATCATTGTTACAGTCAACACATGCATTTTAGGGCCTTATTACTGCCACCAAGCTGTTAACAACTTGAGGCTTGCCTTGTTTAGAATTATATCTTTATGACAGCTATTCATGGAAAAAATGAGAGCATTTTGTTTTATGTGTAGTGTGAAAAAGGGCATAGCATCTTTTAATGTTTTGGCAAATTAAACTAGATAAAGAGGCATCAAAATTGGTTTCAAAATTGTTTCCCATAAACTGTCATTTGGTGTTCTAGATGGGGTTACACCCTCAATTTATATGAACACCACTGTCAGGGCAGGATGCATGGCCAACAGAATCAGAAAACGTGTCACTATAAACGTGACACTAATTTCCACAAAATCCACATATGCAGTGGTGGGATGTCAAAAATTTTACTACCCAACCGTGATGTCATTACAGTGTGGGCGGAGCTAACTTCATGATGCCATGATGTTGTGGGCGGGGCCAAAGAAAAATAATAATTATAAAATAAAATAAAAATAAGCACACACACCCGTCAACCCACCCACCCACAACACAAACCTGTAAATAAATTAAATAAATTAAATAAAAATACATTAAAATACAAAACCCCAAACACAAACCAACCAGAGCCTTTAAACCAGAGCTTAAAGCTTATTCTGGCTAATCTTTCTCACACTAGGTCAGATGGAAGGAACTACAGAACAAACTCACCACAAGATGGCTTCATTTTGGCACTTTTCAACAGTTAAAGAAGTTAGGTACTAAGTCTTTGCCTAATCAGTTCTCTAGGATAATATGCCTTAATGTAAATGTAAAACAGCTGTACCTCCTTAAGGGTTCTCCAATTGGAACAGCAATTGGAACAGAACAGGTGTAGCTTATTGATGAGGTAACTCCAACACTTTGCTTACAAACCCCAAGCTAGGCCACCAGGCCTTTTTAGGAACTGTGGTAGTATGTCAATACAGTATAGGTAAAGGTATTAAATACACATTAAAATTCACACAGACACACCACATCCAAAGGTGAGTCACTTACCCTGGGGAGAAGGCTATAGGGCGCTTCAGGCTAGCAGCTTCTCTTCCTCCACCCCGCTTGGGAGGACAGCGAGGAGGCCGTGTATACGCGCCAAGCACTGTAGGTGTGCAACCAGTGAAAAGGTAAGCCCCGAAGGTGGTTCCCCCCAAAAACTGCTACCGGTTCTCCGGGACACTGGGAAAAGTTACTACCGGTTCTGGAGAACTGGTGAGAGCCTGTTACATCCCATTACTGCACATATGTTAATAGAGATACATAGGCATTTAGACTTAGTTATTGACCTGAAACCTTTTGGTGTTCTTGTGAGGTTTGCCTAATTTTGCAACAGCTCATTGCATCTAATTGATGAGGAGCCAGAGAGGGTCTCAATCACATGCCTGGTCTCTTGACTGCTTAACTGAGATGCATCCTGGGCCTGGCACATCATCATTTAACAGCAATTAGGTGTGATAGGTTATAAAAACCTTACTTGAACAACAATAGGATTTCAGCTCTTGTATTTTAAATAGAGATACCAGTAAAACCTCACATAAAGAGTGCTTCACCTAAAGACTAAGTTGCTTAAAGAGCAGAATTTTCTCTGAATGGTTGCCTCGCTTAACAAGTAAAACCAACCAAAAATTCGCGTAACAAATAAATCGGGGTTCACAATCTACCCCACTAGAAGTCACAATTGGTCACTTACAATGGTGTTTCACTTAAAGAGCAAACTCGCTTAAAGAGCAGTCCCTTAGAGCGTATTATGCTCTTTAGTGAGGTACCACTGTACAATATTCATCCACTGTAGTGAAGAAACGTTTGACCAGATAACATATATGTATGCCTGCTGTTGAAAGGCAACTTAAAGCCCTTCAAATAGAGTTTACCTACAAAGTTTCTTGTCTTGAACAAAGTAGGGAGTCTTGACTGATTGAGACCTATGGAATAAATCTCATTGATAATACTGTAGTCAACTGCTGCTAGATTTGTTGCTCTTGTACAAAAGCGAAAGTGAAAGCACTGATATTACTGGCACCAAAATTGTATTTTGCTTTAAAAATTGTACTATGCACAATATACAATGGTGGGGTTTTTGTGAGTGCAAAGTATAAGACTTTTGTGCACAGAAAAAAAACTATGCAGCAAGTAATTTGGCCCAAGAGAGAGATAACCTTTCATTTTGTTTTTGTTTTTTACCTGCAAGAATAAATTAAAGGGAGATTTACATCCTGCTTGGAACAGAGGACTGTACAATCCTTTGCTACAAGTCAAGTTTCAAAGAACCACAAAAACAAGGGTCAAGGATGTGACATAGTAAAGTAGGACAAACAGTCATACTGCCAGAGAAACAGTACATGTAGTAAGAACCTCACCTTTCATTTAAGACAAAGGAAAATAGATAGGCTTCACGTTTGTTGAGAAAAACCTAAAATATAGTTGTATTCTGCACCTTTATGAATCTATCCATGTACATGTTTGTAATTATTTTTCTGTTTATTGGAGACAGCATGAACACAATGTTTTGTTTTATTTTTATTCTAGTGATTTTTTTGGGTTGAGCTTGCGGTTACTGTTTTTATTAGATCTTATCATTGTAACTACCTTGCATGCTATTTACTGGTAGTAGCCAGAAAGCAAAGTGTACATGTAATTCTTCATCATTATCTTCTTCTTCTGAAAAGGTTTTGCCTGCTACCACCAGAGATGTTCAAACAGCATATTTTATACATGTCAGTTTGTAGCATGTATGCATTGCCATTTTGACTGGCAGCATAGGAACATCTCACATATAGGAGGTTAAGAGCCTTCCCCCCCTACTTTTTAATTTTTTTAAAATATGTGAAGCAGGTGACATATGGGAATAATAACTGAAAACACAGCAGAAGTTCAAATTTAATAATAGTGAGGCACATTGGTTCCCAATGTTTGGGCTCCAGATATTTTTAGACTGCAGTTCCCAGGAGCCTCACTCATTTATCATGGCTTATGGTGAGGCATTTTGGTACTTGTGTCATCTGGCATCATTCCAGGATCAGCAGGTTGGAAACCGTTGATTATATTCAGATACTTTTTGACATGGTAAGGTATTTAAGCTTTACTCCCTCTGCTGCATGAGATGGTTGAGGGTGTCAAGCAAAAGGTGGATTAGTTTTGCAGGAAGTAACAAAACATGATGGAAAACACAGAGGCTTAGAACATTTTAGAACAGGGGTTCCCAATCTACAGCCTGTGGGCTGGCCCTGGCCCTGATGTCATTCCATCCAGCCCATTGCCACCTCCAGCGCACTTGAACTGGAAACAGGCATTTTTACATCAGTCGTAAAATGCACCCATGCATGCGCAAACATGCCAGCAGCTGTTGTAAATGTGGAAGGGGATGCATTTATGACAGCCATAAATGTACTTGTTCTACTTGGTGGGGGGATGGTCTGGCCTGCTCAACTGCCCAGGGGCATGGTCAGGCCTGTGGCGGAAAAAAGTTGGCCACCCCTGTTTTAGAAGCTGTCAAGTCTGCACATGGAAATCCTGCTTTACAAACAGTGATTATGAAGGTAACTGCCTGAAAATGAACTAGGCTTGTTTACAGAATCAAGATTTCAGGTGAGCTAGTCTCAAATTTTGATCCGCCAGATATATCAGTCTCTCACTACCTGCCCAGCTTCTTGATTTACGTAACCACAAGCTGACAAACAGAGCAGCTATTCAGTTCAGGATTTTGCTGGGACAGTATATATAATCCTGTTGTTGCTGTCAAATCATAATTTTTTTGTTTGTGTGCTCTGAATGCATCATATTCCCACCAGCTGTTCACCTGAAAATGGGATGGGATAATTTTCTACACGAAACAGGTAGATGCCATCTGAACAGAATGTTCTAACACAATCATGATTGAGTTTCCTCTGTGTTACACAGTAAGGATCAGCCTGCATTTTGCTTCTTCTCTTGCTTTCTGTTGTGTTGCATTGATGTGGTACCACTAACCTGTTTGATGCCATCCATCTCCCAGGCCACATAAGAGAAGCTTTTCTGTCCAAATGTATTTCAACTACTAGCATACTTCAAGGAAAAGGTGGAAATAAATGATCTTCAGCTTTTGCTGGACTGTGATTCCTATAGTAGTCAGTATGAGCAGTGGTCAAAAGTGATGGGAATTGTAGTAAAAAAAAAAAACCAATCAGAAAGTCACAGATTTCTCAATCCTGCTCTATGGTCCTTCTGTACTTTCTGCAAATGTATAATAAAGGCGTATGACCTCTTTATGCTCCCAGTTCCCTCTAATTTTTCAGTTTAGTAACTTGTTTGGACAAAGTCATAATTACCTCTGCAGACAAAGAAAACATCTTATTTGTGAAATTTTGGCTCTCATTTTCAAACTGTACTATTCCAGACTCATTACTTTTTATAGAAGCTTTTATCATGATTTTTCTACAAAGCTATGGTTTCCTTAACTGTTCTTTACTTTTGAATACTCTTCCTTTTTTCTGGTATGTGAACATCTGTTCTTAGTTTCACTGTCACAGAGTAATAAGAGGGTTCCTATTCAAAGAATAGCTGGCTAGGAAACTCAGTGGTTTAGGTGTCTGACTGTGGTCTGACTGGATCCAGAGGTTGAGAGTTCAATTCTCTACTGTGACTCTCAAGAGAAAAACTAGCCTGTGCAAACTTGGGCAAGCTGCACAGACCCAAGGTGTCCCCAGAAGGAGAGAATGGTAAATCACTTCTGTGTATTCTCTACTTAGAAAACCCTGGAAAGGGCTTCTGTAAATCAGAATTGACTTGGCAGCATGCAGTTATTGTTAGCTGGCTAGATAGCTCAGTAGTTTAGGTGTGGTTGAGAGTTCAATTTCCCAATTTGCATCACAGAAGAGCCGGATTTTTAGCCTTGAGCAGCCTGCACAGACCAAAAGTGTCCCAGAAGAAGAGAATGCTAACCCACTTTTGTGTATTCTTCACCTAGAAAACCCTGGAAAGTAAGTCAGACTTGATGGCACACTATGATTTATTATTACTTAAAGGTCAGCAGGTTGGTAGTATTGTCTCAGAAGTGTAGGGCCAGCCCTACCATTAGGCAGAGTGAGGCAATAATTCCTGTTAGCAGACATTGGGAGACGATACTGGGCACCCCTTAGCAGTTGTTCCTCTTGAATCTCTCGACCTTTCACCTGTCTTGGAGAGTAGAGCAGAGTATTCTACAAAGTCTTCCCTCACCAGACTGGCCTGTGAGGTCTTCCATTGAGTTCACTCTTCCATTGAGAAGACTGAAATAAGGATCAATGGTCAGGTCAGTTCTGTTTCTGGACGTATAATGGACTAGCTGCCATCTTCTCCTTTGTCTCGAGTAGGGCAGTGTCTGGGTCTTGTCCTGCAGGAGGGCTAAGGTAACCAAATTGAATGTTCTTCAAATTCTGCTGGAAACAAGGCACACAAGGAATCCATGCATTTCAACTACACTTTTATTAGAGTTTTGAGGAGGTGTCTTGAAGCACTGCTTGGCCTGTTACAGAGACAGAGAAAACCTGTGTATATTTCACAAAGTTTGTGACTTGAAAAAAAGGGGAGGAAGTTAGTTTTTTTTGTAGCAGCTTTGCAGAGATCTTTCTAGGGCTGGACATTTGGCCCTTAGATCTAACAAAGTTGTCAAACGTGCTTGAAAGGGGAGAAATACCATAAAAATGTAATAAAAAGTGGCCCCAATATCTCCAAATTGATGTCTGGAATAAGAAAATTGTTATTCACCATGTCATAAAATACACTTGGTTATTGAGGTTAGCTGAGAACAAAGTGGCATTAGCCCTTGTTTTTTTTTTAACAAAGTAACGTGTTAATAGTGTTACTGTTAACATGCTACTTCTACGTTCCACATGCAATTAGGTATACAGTTTAAGGCTCTGCTGTCATAGTATGTCTAGGGAATAATTCAATGACAGCTACTTCTAAGTGGAATGTGGACAGGACTGGATTGTACATCTTTCTGTGTTGTGCATTTGGGAGGCTGTTTCCTTTTAGTAGGTTAAAGGAACAGAAGGCCATGCCTCAAAGTATTGTTCCTTGCTTACAAACCCCATCCATCACAACTGCATTCACAGCTAGCCAAAAGTTGCAAGTCTGCGAGATGACTCTGCAGTGTTCCATCCATCTCACCTTTCCTGATGTTTTAGGTTTATGCATTTTAATGATGAGGGAAACATGTGGATCTTTAGAAAGTGATTTAATTGCCAAAATTCACCGGTTCTTTAAGTGCATAGCTAAGGAAAGAAAATGTGAAAGTTGAGAAGACCTTGCCATCCAACAAAGCAGCTTTAACTCTGTAATGTGAAAGTATGAATAGAGAAGATAAAATAAAGGAGTTTGGGAATAACTACTTAGAACAAATTACTTGTACAGTAATACCTCGGATAACGTTTGCATCAGTTAATGCTAAAATCACATAACATTAAGCAATCTGGGAAAAAATAGCATCGCATAACATTAAAATCCTATGGGATGCATCAGATAATGTTAGCTAAATACTGTCCTGGTTACAATGTATCTCTATGGAGTTTTAACATCCGATGCATCCCATAAGATTTTTAACATTATCCGATGCATGCATCAGATAACATTAAAAATCGGATAACACTAAGACTTGTGGAATCAAGTTTTAGCATTATCCGAGATTTTACTGTAATTAATTTCCTTTTGCAATCACTAGCACATAACTAATACTGTATGTATATTATGCATGGATTATTCATGTGCCTTGGTTCATACTATCTGTGAGATGAGTCTAACTCAGTGGTCAGCAAACTTGGCTCTCCAGCTGTTCTTGGACTTTAGTTCCCAGAAGCCTTGATCAGCAGGAGTGCTGACTTGGGCTTCTGGGAATTGAAGTCCAAGAACAGCTGGAGAGCCAAGTTTGCAGACCCCTGGTCTAACTTAATTTTACCTTTATAGTTATATGATGTATATGTATTGTATTTGTATTTTGGATTTGTATGCCGCTCTATTCACCGAAGCGACTCAGAGCGGCTAACAACATAGATCACAGAGTACAGTCGAACCTCACATAACGAGTGTTTCGCTTAGTGAAAAAATCGGATAACGAGCGGTTTTTCTGTTAACTGGTCGGACTCGCATAACGAAAATTTTCGCTATGTGAGTCGGACTTTCCCCATGGAAAAACTTGCTTAACGAGCGTTTCTATGGGGAAAACTCACATAACGAAAAATTTTTCACTATGCGAGTTTTCCCCATAGAAACACTCATTATGCGAGTTTTTCCATAAGATTTTTCGCTATGTGAGTTTGTTTCGCATAGCGAAAAACTCGCATAGCGAACAGCCTCGCAGAACGAATTAAATTAGTTACGCGAGGTATGACTGTATCACATATCAAAACATCAAAGTATTAAATATAAAATATCAACGACATATCAAAGTATCACATATCACATATCAATAACATATGGCCTGAAAGTTCAGGTTTTTTTTTGCCAACTCCTGTATAATTTCTTCCATTTTGTGTGAACTACCTCTTAACTAGAAGGTCTTGTTCTAAAAACAATTGAGTAACAGAGTTTAGGAACACAGTGTGATGTGGTGGGTAGAGTGATGGATTAGAACTCAGGAGACCTAGGTTCAAATCCTTGATTGGCCATGGAAACTCACATGTAATGGAGTGTGTCTGTAGCACTGCTAAAACCACTAGTTAAGTATTTCCCCTTGAAACCTATTTTAGGGTTGTCATACATTGGATGAGACTTGATAGTGCACAACATACACAACAGAGCTTAGATTGTTTTCATTCTCCCCTACCCCCAACAGTCAAAGATTGATGTCTATAGTAGAGTGAATCTGTTCTGGGGTTTAGTCCAACCTTTAAAGAAGCAATCAAAGGGCTAAAAGCTGTTTTGGCTCTGCATATCTCCTGCAAAGTTAGTAATTAAACCCAGACCAAATTCAGTGCCACCAGCCTCCACTACTCCCAGTAGCTCTTCAGAATGAGGAACATAATGGAGACTGTTGTGTAGTATAGTCGCTCACCAGCTTCCTTCCTTCAGTGAGCAGGTTCTATATCAACTTGCCTGTAGCACACATAAAGCCATGATCTTACTATTCTAGAATATACATTTCAGAAGCTACCCATGCTAGCTGGGAGATTCTGTGGACTGCAGTAATAAAAGAAGGGAGAAAGTGGCTTTCCCACGTTTTGGATGCACACTTATTTCCAGCTAGTTATTGACCAGAGACTTAATATAGTACATGAGCACATCTTTGTGAACATCCAAAAGTCCCTTCTACCATCAGATCTTTGGGCCTTGTAATCCAGCATTCTCTATATTGACAGGCAGAGGATTTGTCGTAGAGCTGTGGATGCTCTAGATTTGGCCAAATCCTAAATCATGAGGTGAGGACAAAGAGGAAGTGCTGTCTTGTGACAGACCTTCTAATTGCAGTAGGTGGTTTTATCTACTGTCTTTCTAATACTTCTATCTGCTTTATTTTATTATGGGACTTTTTATCCCCACATTTCAGTCTCCAGTGCTGTTTCCTGATTTCATCTCCCAAGAGCAGAAACAAAGAATAGTTCCTGTGGAGACTGAGAGACCTAGAAAGATAAAGCATTTAGGTGAGCATCTGAAAATTGGACCTTCTCCCTGGGATTCTCAGGATGCCATTTGAATGGCCGTGCTTCTCTGGGTCCCTTAGAGAAGGGACAAATCCCAGGGAGATCAGGATTGGAGAATGAGACCATTTGGTTTTCGTACTGTGAGGTGGTCTTCATGTTTGTGCACCCATCTCCACCCATGTCCAGTTGGTGCCAGGGCTCAATAGCTCATGGGAAAAGTGTTGAATGCATATTGCTTCAAATAAGTACAATAGGCCTGGGCACATATATCTACTGACTCTCTCCCCAGACCCCTCCTCTTGCTCCTGGCAGTTTGAGAGACCAACTTTGGAGCCAAATCTTCATATAGTGCAGGGGTTCTCAACCTTTTAAAGCCCAGGTATGGGTCACTCTCCCTCAGACAGCTTCAGGAGCAGGACGGGCATTTTGCCCTTCCTCCACCACATAGCACTTCCTGGTATGGTGGAGGCAGTGGGGTGCCACATAAAATGGTGCTGTGGGCCACATATGGCCCATGGGCAGCAGGTTGAAAATCCCTGATATAGTGCAAGGCAGAGGGCAGGGATTGGGATCATGATTGGTGAGTCTTCTTGTTGCACAAGCCCTGGCAACAGAGGTGCATCCCTTTACACTAGACAGAAATATTAAATATGGTAGCTACCTGTCCCTCAGTGAAACCTATCTATTACCACTAAACTTGTCATAGTTTCCTTAAAATACAATTTGCAAGTCATTGGAGTACTATTTGGCATCTTTCCTATTATTTTGGTGCAGAGTCCCACTATTGCCACCTTCCCTGAAAATTTTATCTCCAGTCCCCCATCTGGTATTGCATTACCCTATTATGAGAATTAAAGAATCCACATTTGAAAATAATAGTTAATATTTTGCTTGTGTGACATATCTCTTCTTTCTTTGCAAACAATGGTCTTTTTAAAAAAGCTGCTTCAGTCAAAAAGTTGTCAGTATGAGAGAATTTAATATAGCAAGAGTATATTCAAAATTCTTTTTTCTCATATGGAATTCATGGATTATTCACTTTTCTCCTTTTTTTTAAAAGATACTTGTCAAAATTTTGGCAGCTTCTGCCCACTGAATCTTCTTGCAAAGAATATGTGACCCCCCCTTCTGTTTAACTTTCTTTCTCCTGAGATAATGATATTGAGTCCTGCTTGTTCTCACATACAGTAGTTGCAAAATTGTCTCTATGCTTCCTTGGTACAAAATTAAGCCTGTCATTCTGGCTGGATAGTGCAGTAACTGGGGAGACCTTGGCTTAAGCCCCTACTCAGTTTTTTGACAGGCCTCAGGGTAGCCATTGTTTCTCAGTCTAACCTGTTGACAGAGTAAACATTTCAAGTACAGTATGCTGATGTTTCCCTCCCAGGCAGGAAGAGAGGTGTAAAAAAAGTAGTACAGTAGTACAGTGTTAATATTAAATCATTCTGTGTCATTTTGTCTTGCTTAAGAATAGGAAGAGGTACCTTTGAACAGAGTTTTGCAGTCAGTGGCATTTATGAAGGTGTGCAAGAACAACATCAAATGACAGCAGTATCATTAAATGTGTTTGCCCTTACAACTTAAGCAGTGGTAGTTGGGAGTGGTAGTTCAGGAAGTAATTACTACTCCCAAACTATGACAAGCTTGGAAAACTCCATAAGAATTTCCAAGCCCTAGAATGAAGAGCATAATTGGGTATTTGAAGTAATTAACTGTATGTTAGTTAATTATTTCCCAGGACAATGTCAAGGAACAGGATTTATTTTTATTAATACTTCACTGATATTTCTTTCAGTTCACTTAGATTTTAACATGCAAGCTTTGATTTTTATACTATAATTTGCTTATTCTTGCATATTATGTTTCTATTATGTAAATACAACATGTTAATAAGCATGTGTACAGTCAAACATCGCATAAAGAGCATTTTGCTTAAAGAGCGTTTCGCTTAAAGAGCAGAATTTTCTCTGACTGTTTGCTTCACTTAACAAATAAAACCAACCAAAAACTCGCTTAACAAATAAATCGGGGTTCGCATCCCCCCCCACACTATTGGTCATTTACAATGGTGTTTCGCTTAAAGAGCAAACTCGCTTAAAGAGCAATCCTGTGGAACGCATTATGCTCTTTAAGCGAGGTACAACTGTACTTGAAAAAGGGACTGATAAATTGTAAAGTGTTTGTATTTTTAGGATACCTGCTGGTTCAGCTAGTATTTCAGGTGCTGGTAATGACCTTTAAACCCCTACATGGTAGTGGGCCAGGATACTTGAGACTGCGTCATCCCAAGAACATCTGTCCATCCCACCAGAGCAGACCAGGGAGGCTCTCTTATTGTGCCATCTGCTAGAGAGGTTCATCTCTCTAGCACCAGAAGGAGGCCCTTCTCTGTGTCTGCTCTGGCCCTATGGAATCTCCTGCCAATCGAGCTACGACTTCAGATGGAGTTGCTGCCCTTCAGGAAAGAGCTAAAAATCTGGCTGGCAAAGCAGGTGTGGGGCACCAGGGATGTGATGACTCCCGGCTACTGGCTGATTTAGCAATTTCACTCCCTCACCCTTTTAGCTGTTAGCTATTGGCTAATTTTTGTAGTAGTTTTAATTGGGTTTTTATGGGTTTTAAGTTTTAGACTGTGTTGTTGGTTTTAACTTTGTGAGTTGCCCAGAGTTGTTTCGAGTTGGGTGACTATATAAATTAGACAAATTTCAGAGCCGGTTTTCAGGAATGCTTATTTTAGGAGGAGATAATCAGAAGACTGTTCTGTTTTGATCAATATTTGTTTCAGTCACAAAAATACCATTTTACGGAGTTGAAAATGATTTCCTGGCCCCCTGTTGTATTTTCACAGGGTTGGTTTGGTTTGAATTGAAAATTAGTGATTGGGCCAAATTCATAATCTAAGCAACAAACCAAGTATCAGAAAGTTATCATCATCTCAGTTCAACCCACCACTGGTTTCCGTGCCTTCTGCTCCATCAACCACAGTGGGCATCGGCTACCATAGGAAGTGTCAATCTGTGGCTAAATTCTGCACAAGTGATGGGGACCTCCGTTATCTGTGATGACTGTGCTTCACCAACCAGAAAGGATCTCTGTGGAACAGAATCATGATGCACAACCGATATGCCAAAAGGCATAATGCAAAGTGGGAATCAAACCAGATAAACATTATTTTAGTAAATATTGGGTCTTGAGACAGTCTCATACACAGAAGATGTATGAATGCAAATGTACTGTATACCCACAAGGCTTAGTTTATACATGTGGAAGGTTATAATGTTTAAAAAATTTAAAAATAAATATCTAAAAGAATTTAAATCTTGTCAAAATGTGAAGATTAGAACTTGGAAAGTTATTTTTATGAGGCAATGTTGCCTATTGTTTTTTCAACAAACTTGTTGCACATTATTTAAACATTTATATATGACATTTTAAAAATATACCTAAAAGCATCAAAGGCAAAATGAGCCAAACATCCCCCATAATGGCCCCAGACCTTAAATAATTTACTTGTAACAAGTGAACATTATTCATTACACTTAAAAAGTAATGCTAAAACTTGTTAACATGTTATTTTTAATCAATAATAGTGGTATGTCCTCATTATTCGCTGAACAAACGCTATTAAAGGAATTAACAAGAAGTTTTGTGCATCTTGAAGACCTACAAAGTTTTATTTGACTTTTACTTTTGTAGACAGCAGCCTACTTCTTCAAATGCACAGACAGTAACATTTAAGTGAAGGGTTGGAATGCGGCAGAAATGTAATAGAAATGCAAAATATACTAAGTGTGGAATAGTAGATTGAGCAATGAACTAGGGTTCAAGAGGCCTGGATGTGAATCCCTACTTGTACAGGTGGAAACTCAATGGAGGGGTGGAACTGATAGATACAATATGTGCCAGCAAGTCAACTTTGATGTATGATTACCTTTTCCAGGGTTCTAGGTCAGGAATTCTCAACCTCTTAAAACCGGGGGCCATTGGGTCATGCTCCTTCAGACAGGTTTGGGGGCCAGACAGCCATGTTGCCTTTCCTCCATCACATGGCACTTCTTGGTTTGGTAGAGGTAGTGGGGGGAGGGGGGAGACATGAAATGGTATTGTGGCCCGCATCCAGTCTGCAGGCTGCAGGTTGAGACTCCCCGTTTTATTCACTCAGAAATGGGTTACCATTGCTGCTTTCTTAGGAAATTTTGGGACTGTGCAATTTGCCCATGAGTCTTCTCTCAGGAGGCACAATGGTGAATCCTACTCCCAACCACTGGTTCCATAGTCCAGATACCTACTCCAGCCTTTAAATATCTCACTGACCTTGAAAGTCCTGCTAGGCTTGTTTTAAGTTGGTTCTGACTTGAAAGGACAGAGCAGTAATGAGACAGACTCTGACATCCAGCTTACGATGTAAAGAGGGCACACAGATGGAACATGGATTGAGAGGGAACAGGAAAGAAGAAGACCCAGGTGTTGATTCTTAGCTGTATTGTTCTTAATGTAAAGAACTGGTGTAAGTTAAAATCAATGCTAAAAGGAAGAGGAGTCAAAGATAGCTTGTCTCTCAATTTATGGAGTATTTTTCTTCTTCCCTTCTTTTCCTCTCAGCTTTTCTCCTCTTCTTCCCTTTGCTATAATTATCTATCCCAATTGTTATGTTTATGTCCCACTTTTGCTTCAGTAAGAACAAGAGAGCCTACATGACTTTCTTCCCCACTTTTATCCTCACAGCATGCTTGTGAGATGAGATTAGCCTGAAAGAGATGATGTGACTGACCCAAGGTCACTGGTGTATTTGCATTTGATGACTCAGTGGAAATGAGGACTTCATTTCCCCAAATTCCAACCCATCACTCCAGCTCCTGTACCATAGTGGCTCTCAGCTGGCTCTGATGCTTGCTATACATTGCCAGGAGAACAGAAATGGAAGGAGAAATTGTAAGAACCTGGCTTCTTGGATACAAGTTGCAGCCGATGACAACGACAACGACAACGACAATGACGATATACCAGCAGAAATTCCCACAAGTGACAAAATCCCATCTGTACCTTCTTGTGCTAGGCTGGAACTAATAACAGGCTTCCATTACTTTATGGCAGAGACAACTAAGATGAAACTCCAGATGCTGAAACTCCCATCACCCCCTACTATTAGCCATGCTGACAGGAATTGCTGTCCAACAGCATCTAATGAACAGTTGCTCAAATCTTTTTCAATGGGGTAGTGGGGTTCCCATCAATTTTAGATCCCCTTTGGTGCTACAGTAGTGCTGAGGAATACAGGGAGATATCCATATGAAGAACAGTCCTGTGTTACTGAAATGGGGATGTTGTAGTTCAAAATGGTTCTTGGATGCTGTTCGGCTGAATAGCACAGTATTACTTGTGGCTCCTTCTGTTTAGTGGAAGGTGACCTTCTAATTCTGTCTTGGTGGTGGAGAGAGAGGACTAAGTTTAGTGCTCAAGTGCTGTATTGAACATTCATATTATATAACTGTTTGCTTCACTTTAAAGTTGCCCCTTCAAGGCAAGGGGCCAGACCACATCCATTTACTGTATATAAACCCCAAATTAACAAAACGTAAAAACAAACTCCCATTTCCTTTCATAGGGTTGCTTGTGGCATGCAACTCATAGCTTTTGTTTGGCACAAACAGGTTCAAGAGTAGCTGCACTGCTGCTTTAGTTTTATATTTATAAAATGGTTAAGTTTGTTTGAACTTCTAAAGGTGTATCTTCACACTTTTAGGTGCATGCATGCACTTGCTGACACATAGTAAAATAAAATACGTTGTTGTGAAATGGGTTTGGCCACATGAACTATTCTTTCTTTATAGGATGGAATTCTGGCATCAGAATTGGGCTTAATTTGGATTTACTCATCGATGACCAACCTGGACCCCATTGATTCAATGACTGTGGACAATTTATGACCAAGTCAAGTTCTAACCCAGTGTTTACCAGCCTTTTTTAAAAAAATGATCTTCAACCTTTCAGTCAACATACAAATCTCCTGTCTACCTTCAAATCTATCTCCTTAAACAAGTTTATTTTAAATTTGAAGTACTTTATTTACAACTGAAACTAAATCAGAGTATTTTCAAATTTTAAAAAAAGTTAGGTGCACTGCTAAATGCCTTTAGGTCACACCAGGGATTCTCAACCTGTGGGCTGGATGCGACCTATGGCACCATTTCATTTGGCCCCCTACCACTTCCAACACACCAGGAAGTGCCATGTGGTGGAGGAAGGGCAAAACAGCCATCTGGCCCCTGAAGCTGTCTGAGGGAGTGTGACCTGGCCCTTGGCTTAAAAAGGTTGAGAACTCCTGGGATACACTGTTAATGCAACAAGCTGTATGCTAGAAAACCAGTGTGAATAAAACTTTGAATATATTTTTTCCAAATTGTGCATACTTCCCCGCACCCATTGTTAAAGGCTTTGCCTTTCTAGACGGTCTGTTTTGTAATGGATCCAGCTTGCTTGAGAAGATGTGTTGGCACAGCTATGACAAGGCATCCTTCCTTTTTCTTTAGCTGGGGAAAAATTGATGAGTCTCCTGAGAGCAATGAGCAGAACAGCTCAAATAAAGGATTTGGAGATGGATTACCTGGAAAGAAGAAGGAAAGACAGAGGGATTTAAATGCATCTGATCAGCATTAGGAATCTGAAATATTTGGGGTCATTTGTAATTGTGATGGGGCTGAGTGAAGCCCATTTGAACTTTAGTCCCCCCACCCAAGGATCAATGGGTGTCACTCAGCCTCAAGAAATGTCAACCTCTTCATCTCTCTCTCTATGTTTATGAGTACAGTATTCATAAATCCTCACCAGGCATTTTGATTATGGTTAACTTGCTCTGCTCCACATCCATTGCCAAATACTGTATCTCACTTTCTCTTGGGGAAGCTGACTTTCTGCAGGGAACACTCTCTTTATCTGTAGAAGATCTTCCTTTGATTAGGACATAAGGCACTGCCAGAGGCAAAGAACGTGTTTTCTGTATGTTCACATACAAAAAGGAGCTGGACTGGTGGTTGTGGTTGAGAAGTTTGTCTTGTTAGCTGGAAGGCTGGCAGGTTGGCAGTTCAAGACCTGGGTACTGCATGATGGATTGAGTGCCCATCTCTGTCCCAGCTCTTGGGGACAGGAAAGGAGACTCATTTGGGCATTCCCTGAGTGGAGTTTCTCCTGCAAAACTCCTTTCAAACCAGAATAATTTGACATGAAATTATTATTATTATATTTCAGTGTTAGTGACTAAATAGCATCTTTCACCATGCCTGAGACAGTAAGCCAGTTTAGGTGGCCCAGAACAGGTTAAGTCACCTATAAAGTCCTGCCTTCTAAGAGTTATGAGCCGTTCATTTCATGTGTAATACTTGAGAGTTGTCAGCTGTCGCTTAATGGATGCTTCTGCTTTTCTAAACTGTCATCGCTTTGTATAAGATAATTTATATTTTGGAATATAGAAACTCCCGAGTACTGCACATATTGTTCTATACACAGATTAGCATGCACAATGTATTTTTGTTGTTGTTGTTCAGTTGCACAGTCAAGTCTGACCATTGCGACCCCATGGGCCACCACACGGCAGGCTCCTCTGTCATCTGCCATCCTGCTTAGTCTGCCCAATGGCAAACCACTGATGCCATCTAGCCAAAGATGCAGTCCTCAGGGAAATTTCTGCAGTCCTTTAAAAGCCATCCCAGAGCCACCCTAATGGGGAAAAACAACCAGCCCTGTTTGGGAGAGTAATAAAAGGCCTAATTGTGACTTTAAAGGTCATGCAAGGCCTCCACTCCAACAAAAGCAAAGTAATAGTCTCCATGATGGAGTCTGGGAGCAAGAATTTGGCCTCCATGCCTACTGAGATTGCCTTTTCCTGGTGCCCATAGATACAAAAGTATTTTAGGAACTTCTGCTGGGCCACCTGAATACATAGTTCTTTGCATCTGGAAATTGCATAGTGGGTCCTGAAATTCTAACCCCACAAGACTGAGGGCTCAGTGAAAAAGTTATCCTTCTCCCCATATATGCATAGCCATGTTATTGGATAGCAGTGAAATGATCATTAAATTTATATACTGACTGTGTGGTTGCAAATCATCTTGTGCACTTGTTTATTTGTTTCTTAAAGGTTAGGTTGCAAGTTGTATTAAAGTCAGCATTGCATGTGAAGCAACTGTGATGCACATATTTTGGTATTGTGGTGTATTTCTGGAATCCAGGGGGCTGCTAGTTGCCAAGGACAGCAGAAATATTTTCCTAGACCGATCAAGGCCAGGAATAAAAAGAAGGAAAATGATTCCAGCTTTTGTGGTTGGGGAGAAGTAATGTCACTACAGTTTGTATTGTGCAAGGAGCTTTTACACCATAATCCTCTGTCTGATGTAATTTCAGTACGTGCCTCATTCAGGCATCCCCTGAGCGGAGTTTCTCCAGCAAAAATCCTTTCAACTCAGAGTAATCTCTGACATGAATTATTATTAGTATCTGGAGTCTGATTCTCTCATTCTCTTGCATACCATTTACGAGTGGAGGATCTGTAGCAAATCAGAGTGGGAATTTCAAGCCCTTCTTTCTTCTTTGTAAAACATAGAACTGTGAAAGCTACTACCGGTATTAAAAAAGGGATTTGGTGCAATATATTTGGACACCACATGATTATTATCACTGCAGCCCATGAAAGTGATTTGTTATAAATAAATTGTTAAGAATTTATTACTGGGTTTTCCCTCTAGAGAATTCCCCCAAGGAAGAGAATAAAGACAGGGATGAATGAAAGAGATAAGGGATAAATGCTTATGCCACATCATGCTGAGAAAAGTTTTCATAGAGTTAGGCAAGAGTTTCATTCCACTTTGTAGCCCACAACAGATTTTTGACTCCCCAACTTCTTCTTATCCCTTCCTGGGTCAGTCTCCTCCTCCTTCACATTGGCTTTCCTACTGCTTGCCCAGTCTCTTACTCTCACTCCTTGTTATCTTATCCTTCAATCAGTGATGGGATGTAACAGGTTCTCACCAGTTCTCCAGAACCGGTAGTAACTTTTCCCAGCCTCCTGGAGAACCGGTTGCAGCTTTTGGGGGGAACCACCTTCGGGGCTTACCTTTTCACTGGTTCCCCCACTGTGCATGTGTGCCAAGCACTTGGTGTGCATGCATGCCTACAGTGCTTGGCGTGTATGCACGGCCTCCTTGCTGTCCTCCCAAGCGGAGAGGAGGAAGAGAAGCTGCTAGCCTGAAGCTCCCTATAGCCTGCTCCCCTAGATATCCTAGAGAGCTGGTTCGGCAAAGACTTAGTAACTAACTTATTTAACTGTTGAAAAGTGCCAAAATGAAGCCATCTTGTGGTGAGTTCATTCTGTAGTTCCTTCCATCTGACCTAGTGTGAGAAAGATTAGCCAGAATAAGCTTTAAGCTCTGGTTTAAAAGCTCTGGTTGATTTGTGTTTGGTGTGTGTGTGTGTATTTTAATGTATTATTTATTTATTTATGTAATTTATTTACGGGTTTGTGTTGTGGGTGGGTGGGTGGGTGGGTTGAGGTGTGCGCGTTTGTGTGTGTACTTATTTTTATTTTATATTATTTTTTTAATTTGTTTTCTTTGACATTGGCTCTACCCATGATGTCATGATGTTAGCTCCGCCCACACTGTGATGATGTCATGGTGGGGTAGTAAAAAAATTGACATCCCACCACTGTTCAACCTGATTCTCACTCACTGCACAACAGCTTTCAGCCACTCCTGTGATTGTTCCTCCACCCTTTCCAATTGGACAATGCCTTGCACTGTCCTCTCTGCCCTGGCTTCCATGGCAATTGTGCGTTGTTTTGTCACCTGATTTTCTCGCCTTTGCTGGTAAATCTCCGCCTGTTCCTCTGCCATCAGAAGAATCAGCATCATATTGACTGGGTAGGTAGGTACGTACGTACAGTTGTACCTCGCTTAAAGAGCATAATGCATTCCACAGGATTGCTCTTTAAGCGAAACACCATTGTAAGTGACCAATTGTGGGAGGGATTGCGAACCCCAATTTATTTGTTAAGCAAATTTTTGGTTGGTTTTATTTGTTAAACGAAGCGAACATTCAGAGGAAATTCTGCTCTTTAAGTGAGTTACTCTTTAAGCGAAGAGCTCTTTATGCAAGGTTTGACTGTATGTATGTATGTATGTATGTATGTATGTATGTATGTATGTATGTATGTATGTGACAGACACATTTATTTATTTATTTATTCAGATTTATATTGCCGCCCACTCGCCGAGGCAACTCAGGGTGGCTGACAGTCAAAACAGCAACAGTACAATATAAAATATAAAATATAACCTCACAAAATACAAAATACAACCAAACCAGAACACAGACCAACTCCCCTCAGGCCGTTGTTGTTGGCCCAGAGGAGTGGGCAAGGTCCTTAGCCACCTGCCAGGCCATGGAGTCTTCTCCCTCAGGCTGTTGTTGTGGGCCCAGAGGAGGGGGCGATGTTCTCAGCCATGCAAGGCCATGGAATCTTCTCCTCAGGCTGTTGTTGTGGGCCCAGAGGAGGGGGTGATGTGTTGTTTGCTTCATACAGGGGCTTAATGTGTCCCCTTTCTCATTTTTATTTGTTTATTCCAGTTCTACTCAGAAAGTTGCAATATATTTAGCTCTTTGTAGAAAACTCCTAGCCACAATAGGATTATCTACTGAAGAGGAGGAATGATTGCAAGAGAAAGAACTTTAAAGGCCTTTTCCCTTGAAGCCCATTCCTGTTTTACACATATTACTTAATGTGTCTTCTGAAGAACTGCAACACATTTACAATTGCCAAGGGCACTTTATCTTTCTGATATCTAAAGAGCAGCAGTATATGCTGCGGGCTAGCAAATGCTTTCGATATTACATTATGACCATCTTGGGCAAGTTGAAACCTGATAAAGAATTTTTCTAATAGTATGTTCAGTGCATTTCTTTGGGGGGAATGAAACTATATCTATAACTATACTGTAGCTATATCTATATCTAGGTAGATAACTAGATAGATAGATAGATAGATAGATAGATAGATAGATAGATAGATATCTATATCTATATCTACATCTATATCTATATCTATATCTATATCTATCTATCTATCTATCTATCTATCTATCTATCTATATATATATATATATATATAGAGAGAGAGAGAGAGAGTATTCTGCCTGTGTTTATTCCCATAGAAACCACTCATCCTTGTTTTCCCACTTTGTCCGTGTTCAACACTTTGGAAATGATTAAAGTCTGAGACATATGTTTACTTGTCAAATTACTGAAACAGGAGAATTTCAGCAAGCGAGAACTGTCTGAAGTAGGCTTCTTCCCACCACTTAGCCTGTTCCAGACACTTAGTAGAAGATGTAACAATTAAAATCTATAGTGATTTTTTTGGAAGTTAAAATTCTTCCTCTCCCCCCAGCTCAAAAAAATAGTCTTTATGGACAGAATTCCTACAGAGTGACACACACACAATTTACTTATTCATTGTTAGCCATTTACAATTCTTGATCTCTATAAAAAACAACCCCTGCCAAATCAGATAACTTTCAGTGATTTCCACTTGTAAGTTTATTTAGTTTTGGGAAAAGAGGAACATGATACTTTTAGAATTTGAGGATTATTATTTATGCTAGTTTTACCTTCTAGAGTTACTGGGTTTTTTTGCACCTGAATATTAGAAGTCAGATTCCAGGAGGCTTAACAGGCATGTCCATTGTGAACCCTTTGATTGCAGACCAACATGCAGTGACACAATATTTTTGGTCTCTGTCCTTCGTGTCCTAATCAGACCCTGGACTGTCAAAATGAAGCTTCTTTCTTCTCTTTGTCATTGCCCAAATGCAAGTCCTCATCGGTACTTATCTCTGGCAGCAATTTGCAGATCAAAAGATGGGCCGGACTCTGAGTCTCTCCATATTCACACTGTGTGTCTTGCATTTAAAGACTCCAACCCTCCAATCCTCAGCTTTATTTATTTATTTATTTCAACTTATTTAAGCACCCCCTCACCAAGGCGACTCTGGGCAGTTTACAATGCAGGAAACCACACTGACATAAAAACACTCCAACACACAATACTCATAAATAAAACATCATAAAACTCCAAAATCTTAAAATCTAAAATCTAAAAACCAGATGGCAAGTTGACCAATAATCATATGAGCCAGTGGAGGAGGGGAGGGTGTAGATTCAGTAGAAGCACCCCACACCCGCTGGGCCAACCATGCCTTTAAATCTCTTCTAAAGGCCAACAATTCTGGTTGGTAGCGGAGGTCAGTCAGCAGGAGGTTCCAAAGGGCCGTTGGTACACATAGAGAGCCCCTCCTGTTCGCTCTGGTATATCTACCTTTAATGATGTTCCTTTCTTATTGAGCTCCTTCCTCCATCTTCTAATTTGGTTTTGCTGTTGTGAACCCTCAAGAATGTTTGTTCTCCTTCGTGTTGTTTGGGGGTGCACACTGATGGGTTCTGCGCCTGCGCTGAATCCTGAGCGGAGCTGAAAAGCTAATTGGATAAGATTTTTAAAATGTGGGACCGCCCACCATGCCCAACCCCTTCTGGCGCCATTTCGCGCTCTCTCCTCAGTTTGCTTTTTTCCGCTGCGCGAGCAGGAGCCTGGAAAAAAAGCTGTGAGTTTCTTAGCTGAGATTGTCTCAGAAATCTTCAATTTTTTCTTACAAACAATTTTTCTCGGACCAGGGGACTCATAATCCCTTGGTCCTCGCGTGGCTGGGGGCTCGCCCTCAGCCGCCGCTGAAAAAAAAAAATCTTCTTCGTCGCAATCTCGTGTCGGGGCCTCCCGGCCGGGATAATTTTTTCCACTAGGCCATCTACTTCGGTGGATGGCCTCAGCAGCTGCCTTTAAGCTGTGTCCGTCCTGCAACAGAAAGTTCCCGAGCAAGGACGGACACGTGTGTTGCCTCCGCTGCCTGGGGGAACACCATCAGGTCCAGACCTGTGTGGTTTGCTGAGGCTTCTCGAAGACTGCACTGAAAAACCGCCAGTACCGTCTTCAAGCCTACCTCATGGAGGCCGCACTTGCGCCGCCATCTTCCCCAGCACCAGAGCAGGCGGCTGCCTCTACATCCGCTCCTTCGACCTCTGCTCCTTCTTCGCGGCCCTCGGCCGCAGAACTGTTCAAACGTAAGAAGGAGCAGGAGAAAAGGAAGAAGGATAAAAAAGAGAAGAAGAAGCGCCGAAGCTCCACATCTTCTCTTCCGTCGACCCTGAGGCCGGCTCCCTCTTTGCTGCCACGTTCGCTAGCGTCTGTCCCGGTAGCAGCTCCACCAACACCGGGTAGGATGATGGTCGACGCTCCGAGCACCGCCACGCCGGAGAGGGCTCCCAGCCCACCGCTGCCTCCACCGGAGACTCCTCCGCCACCACCGCCGCGGAGGACCACCTCTCTTCTTGCCTCTTCTGTGGTTCCTGGCCCAGCTTCCGAGCCGTTGGCCCAGTTGAGCCTCATCACCCCGCTTGTCGAGGCGATGGTGCAGAAGTTGGTCGTCCAGCTCCGGGCCCCTCAGCCACCACCGCTGGCTTTCGTGGAGGGTCCTCTGCCTCCCGAACCAGCTCCGGAGGCACCACCACTCCGTGAGGAGGGCCCGGCACCGAAGAGGCACCACGTGGAGCAGGCGCAGTCGGAGGCCTCTCTCCCTCCGTACCAGCTGCCTTTGCCAGGGAGCGATCCGAGGACCGCCAGGCCGTACTGGTCGGACTCAGACCCCGAGGCCTTCCTACCACCGCCCAGCGTCTCGGAGCGGTCGGAAGGCTCCGACGACTCGTCGGACCAGGAGGAGGATCAGCCGCCGCCAGTTGCCGCCGACAAGTCCCCAGACGACAACATTGGATCGGTCCACGGCTCCCAGCTGGAGGACCAGAGGACCTACACGGCGCTGATCACCCGCCTCGGATCCACGCTCGGGATCAGGGCGGAGGCTCCCCTGGAAGACTGTGAGGACGTGGTTTGTGCCATGGCCGATCGGAGGGAGTTGGTCCCCGTCCGCTTGGGCCTCCTCCTGAAGATCACCAAGGCGGCCAAGGAAGTGTGGAAGAAGCCTGTATCGTCCCACTCAGTGTCCAACAGAGTGGACTCCATGTACAGGCTTCTCGACGACTCCAACTTCCTACATGTCCACCCGGCACCGAACTCCCGCGTGGTCAAGGGTTCCCAACACCGAACCCCGGTGAGCAGCACTCCCCTCCCGTCCACGCAAGAGGGGAAGAAGTTGGACGCACTGGGCAGGAGGTTTTACGCCAATGCCTCCCTGTCCTTCCGTGCGTCCAACTATGCGATGGCCATGGGCGACTACCAGTGCCGCCTATGGGAGAAGGCGGAATCCTTCAAGGCGATGCTGCCACCCGAACACCGAGCGGAGTTCGAGAAAGTCTGCCTGGAAGGCAACCAGCTGGCCCTCCAACAGATCTGGACCGGAAGGCACGTTACGGAGTCGGAGGCGAAAAACCTGGCCTCCGCCATCCAACTTCACCGGCACGCATGGCTTCGTTCCTCTGACCTGCAGGACGACGTCAAGTGGCTCGTGGAGGAACTGCCTTTCGATGGCGAGGGGGTGTTCGCCAAGGAGACGGACACCTCCTTGGGGGAGCTGAAAGGGGACTACGCCACCATAAAACAGCTCCGAGCCCCACGCCGGGGAGCCAGCCGGTACCATCAGGACCAGCCGTCAACATCACAGGCAGGCCCGTCCTACCAGCCTCACCAGCCACAGAGGCAGGAGGACTACTCCCGGTACCAGCCCTATAGACCAAGGCAGCAAACCACCCGTCCGCGCTACCAGCAGCGCCATCAGACCGGTAAGCGGACGGAACGGAAGGGCAAGTCCGTGACCGAGACTCTACCATACCGTCCCCTGGCGGACTACCTGTCCAAGTGGTCTGCCATCACCACAGACAAATGGGTTTTAGCCATCTTAGACTCTGGCTATGCGATCGAGTTCAAGAGATGCCCTACTGTCGGACGGGTCCATGTCACCGACCCGTCCCCACCACTCCAAGAAGAACTTTCAGCTCTCCTGGAGAAGGGCGCCATAGAACCGGTTGCAGTGTCGGAGTCTCACGAAGGGTTCTTCTCCCGCTACTTCCTCGTGGACAAAAAAGACGGGGGGTCGCGTCCCATCCTGGACCTCTGTCTCCTCAACAAACACATTGACGCGAGGAAGTTCCGGATGGTGACTCTTCACTCCATCCTCCCACTGATCAACCACGGGGACTGGTTTACTGTCATCGACCTGAAGGATGTCTACTTCCACGTATCCATCAGGAGGGAACATCGTCGCTTCCTCCGCTTCCAGGTGGGGAGCGACATCTACCAGTACACATGTCTACCCTTCGGCCTCTCCACCGCTCCGAGGGTATTCACGAAGTGCATGGCGCCGGTGGCTGCTCATCTTCGGCTGCAAGGCGTCCAAGTGTTCCCGTACATAGACGACTGGTTGGCCTGCTCCCCAACCCAACAGAAAGCCAAGGACGATGTTGCTCATTGCCTGGCCCTTATGCAGAGTCTCGGTCTACGGGTCAACTACAAGAAGTCTCAGTTGACCCCCACTCAAAGAATAGACTACATCGGAGCCGTATTGGACTCTCTGGCTCTGAGAGCCTATGCTCCGCCCAAACGTCTGCTCGACATCCGTGCGGTGGTGGCACGGATCCAAGGCAGGCATCGGGTCCGTGCGAGGGACGCCCTCTGCTTGCTAGGACTCATGGCGTCGACCACGGCGGTGATCTCGCACGCCAAGCTCAAAATGTGATCGCTCCAGTCGTGGCTCCTTGCCTCCTTCGACAGCACCCACGATGACCTCGGGAAGTGGCTCACACCAACTCCCGAGCTGCAAGACCAGTTGAACTGGTGGACAATGGACCACAATGTGGCCATGGGGAGACTCTTCACCCTTCCCGCACCACCCGTCCAAGTCACCACCGACGCAAGCACGCACGGATGGGGTGCATGCTGCCTCGGGTTACGGGTCCACGGCGTCTGGACGCCTGCGGAAGCCAGCCACCACATCAACTTCCTCGAACTGTTGGCGGTGTGGAAGGCGATGAGGTCCTTCAGACTATCAATAGCAGGCCACGTGGTGCAGATCGCCTCGGAAAACACCACGACCCTAGCCTACCTCAACCGGCAAGGAGGAACCAAGTCTCTCTCCCTCCTTCACCTGGCTGTCCAGATTTGGGAGTGGTGCCTGAAGGTACACGTGTTCCCCATAGGTGTCCACATCCAGAGCACCCAGAACTCCGATGCGGACTCCCTGAGCCGCAAAGGGACGGCGATGCACGAGTGGGAACTAGACGGATCGGTGTTCGACCGTCTGTGCCGACGGTGGGGCACACCGAACCTAGACGTGTTCGCAACACAGGCCAACACCAAGTGCCGCCGTTACTGCTCCCGAGCGGGGATCGGCCACGGATCGGAGGGCGATGCCTTCATGGTGCCGTGGCACCAGGAACTACTGTACATGTTTCCACCGATCCCTCTCATCCAACGGGTCCTGGTACGGATCCGTGCGGAGAACGCCTGGGCGATCCTGATTGCCCCGTCCTGGCCGCGCCAGCCGTGGTTCCCGCTGCTCCAAACCCTGGCTTGCGACCGCCTTCGCCTACCCACCGATCCGAATCTCCTCCGCATGGAGGATGGTCGGATCCTCCACTTGGATCTGCCGAGCCTGCACCTGACGGCCTGGCTTATCCACCCAACCTAACACGGATCCTTGAACTATCAAGGAAGCCTTCCACGCGGAAGTCCTACGATGCCAAGTACCGTCGCTTCATGGACTTTTTGGTATCCAGCGACCGCACCGTGGACTCAGCGTCCCTGCAGGACGTAATGTCCTACCTCCTGCACCTGGCCGAGTCAGGATCTGCACACTCATCCTTAAAGGTCCACTTGGCTGCGGTGGTGGCCAAGGCCCCACCTTCATCAGTATTGTCCTCCGCTTTCAGAGACAAGACTGTTAAAAGATTCCTCCAGGGACTGCGTAATGCCTACCCTCCAGTAAAGATACCACCTCCTCAGTGGTCTCTCACTGCTGTGCTCACCGCGCTCACGAAGGCGCCCTTTGAGCCCATGGCTACAGTGGACATTAAGTTTGTTTTTTACAAAACTGCATTTCTCGTAGCCATCACCTCTGCCCGGAGAGCAGGAGAACTGGCAGCCCTGAGGTCTGACCCTCCTTTTCTCAAGTTCTACCCTGATAGGGTAGTATTGCACCCGGACCTGGCCTTTCTGCCCAAAGTCCTGACTGAATTTCACCTGGCCCAGTCCATCACGCTTCCAGCATTCTTCCTGAATCCTTCGTCTGCACAAGAGAGAGTGTGGCACTCGTTGGATGTCAGGAGGGCCTTGCTGTTCTACACACAAAGGACTGCGTCCTTCAGGAGAGCCAAACAACTGTTCGTGGCCTATGGTGGCAAGTCCAAGGGACACTCTCTGTCTGCCCAGAGACTTTCCAAGTGGATCTCAAGTACCATCTACCTGGCCTATGAGATGTCATCCTTGCCACCACCTCCCCATGTCCGGGCACATTCCACCAGGACATTGGCTTCCTCCACTGCATTCCTAGAGGGCATCCCGATGGAGGACATCTGCAAGGCCGCTACTTGGTCTAGGGCCTCTACCTTCATCACCCACTACCAGGTTGACACAAGGTCTGCTCCTGACGTCAGACGGAGCAGATCTATCCTGACGGCTGGTCTCTGATCCTCTTCGTTGATGACCACCCATCCATGATGCCTTCACGCTCTCCTACATCTCAGGACGCCGGCTGCCCACCATCCAAGTAAGTGAGCTTGTTAGTCACCCATCAGTGTGCATCCCCAAACAACACGAAGGAGAAGGACAGGTTGTACTTACCAGTAACTGTCGTTCTCCGAGTATGTTGTTTGGGGATTCACACAACCCAACCCTACCTCCCCTCAAGGCTGCCGGCCTGAGATGGCCTTATGCTTCGCGGGCAGCTCTAGTATCAAACTGAGGAGAGAGCGCGAAATGGCGCCAGAAGGGGTTGGGCATGGTGGGCGGTCCCACATTTTAAAAATCTTATCCAATTAGCTTTTCAGCTCCGCTCAGGATTCAGCGCAGGCACAGAACCCATCAGTGTGAATCCCCAAACAACATACTCGGAGAATGACAGTTACTGGTAAGTACAACCTGTCCTTCCTACCATAAAGACCTTCCTGGGCCTGAGCTGGCGGACTTGAGGCTAATATCAGTTCAGAGGGTGTCGAGGGTCATTCTCTTGCTTAGTTCACTCAGCATCTGCTAATTGTCTTTTTGGTAAATCATCCCTTCCCTCATTTTGGCTACCTTCTTGAAATGTATTACATTATTTCCTGCTACCTTCTTTATCCAGCAGCTGCATGTAGGATCAGATGCTGCACCACACAAGCAGATTTCAGTTTGCAAAATGAGTCTCCTTGCTGTTTTCTCTGTCTTGCCTGTCTCTGATCAACAGTATTTGGATCCTTCAGTCTTCTGGAACACATTTAAGGGCATGGGGTGGTTTCCTGAGGGGGGGGGGGAGCAGACCAGGCCAGCAGCTTCTGAATCCCTGCTATTTGAAGGTTAAAACCCAGAGACTAAGGGGGGAAGCTCTTGGGTGACAATTGTAAGGTAATATGTATACCTTTATATGTGAAATAGATGGTGTAGATTTTTTGCTTTACCTCCTAGAACAGAGATTCTCAACAATTTCAAGTCTGAGTTTCAGCATCACTGGAAAACTAATAATCTTATTTTTAGATTCCATAATTATATTGAGAGCAAAGAGAATTATTTCATTAAGTTTGTTTGTTTATTTTGCAGAGTGAATCATTGTTTCTTACACAGAATAAGTGGAAGGACTTAAATCAGTTGCTGATAGGGAGCCAAGCGCCTGTACTGTAATCTGAAACATGTGATTAGTAAATTGCTGAGAGATATCCTATGTGGTGTAGACATTGAGTGACAGACTAGGACTCAAGAGGCGTGCGTTTGAATATCTACCCTTTCATGGAATCTCATTGATTGTGTGCATTTCAAAATAATGCACAATTTAAAATTACAGTATGAGCATATATGAAATATAGGCAAAAATGGGGGACACATTAAGATATTTCAATAATTAGACTGTGTTTTACTAGTAGTAGGCTACTTTATTAGTGTTATCTTGACCATTTCCTAGATATTCTTTTGTTCATGTGATGGGACATAAACCGCTCACACATAAATGTTGTATTGTTGCATCGTTCTGGATTGACCAGGTTAATTGTGAGAACAAATTCTCCAATAAGCTGGTCAATAGACAGGTTGTGCATTCCCTATGATGGTGAAAATGTCCTGTTCTTGGACCCTCCTGAAACAATGATCTAAGAACATTTCCTTCTTGCTATTGAAAGGATACAGAAATAGGTTGCATTCATCTATCATAAATTGTGTAAACTTCTATTTGAGTAGGCCTAATGCAGCATAGCATGAAGGATGATGGCTCATGTCATTGTGTGCCATATGCAGTATGCTTGTGTGAAACTGTTAATAAAGAGAGCTGCTGGGAGGAGATCAGGAGAGAGAGGAGTGGAGAGAAGATTCCAAAGTACCCAGCTAGCTGCCCACAAATCTCGTGTCTTCATTCTGCTGGTCAGAATCCCATGTAGTAGGTCACTATAGTGTATAGATTGAATTTCTGTACATTGACAGAAAATTAATCCTGTATCCCTGCTCCTAGAAAGCAAGGATACAAAGTAACACAAACATTACATGGGGATATGGGTAGTGACTACATTACTAGCTGCTACTTTGGGGCTGGAAAATAGCTGCCAATATATATATTTTTAGCCTTGAACATAACATGTCACAGGTAATATCATTAACCTTAATGTGCTACTACCAGGCTCAGGGATGCTCATCCTTGGCTGAAGATATAAAGAGCTCTGGTAAAAGCTTGGGAAGAAAAGACATTTTATTCCTTAGACATTATTTCAAGGAATATGGATCTACCAAACATCCATTAATCATTATTAAATGACAACATATGGTTAGAAGCAGCACTAGGTGAAGACAAACAATGATTCTTCATGCTCTGCTTGTGTTAATCTGCTATTTGTCTGAGCTTTCCTATGAGCCATTTCCTGGAGAGAATCCTTTCATATGAAAAAGGAGAGCATATTGAGTTGTACAACACTGTATGGTTTTATAGTTCTTCCTGCTTTGGGGGTGTCCACATGCATTTAAATTCATCCTTGATGTGACAAGTTGGGAGGAAGTCATTTTAGACAGGTAGGTAGGTTGCCCTTGCTCACAGAAAAGTCTGCAGATGCTCTTTGGCTATAAACAGAGATGAGCACTGAACTGTAGGGTTGGATACAACTGACTTTCAGGCAAGGGTGACCTTTGTCTTTACCTAAGAACTCCTAGTTAGTTGGTTGATTATTTATTCATTTATTTGTTGTTTGCTTTCTTGCTGTCTTTTTACCTATAGGGGACCCTAGGTGGTTACAACAATTAAAATCATATAATCACAAATTAAAATGCAATGCAAATTATATACTGTATTAAAAAACTGTTAATGTATATTTTTGAAGATAAATTTCATAACCCTTTCAGTCTTCTCTCCTGAGGATAAATATGTCTGTGTCCTTTAACTATTCCTCACAGGGTTTTGTTTCCAGTCCCTTTAACATACAGATTTCCCTCATTTGGATGTGTTTTAGTTTGTTGGTATCTTTCCATGCACTCTGATGTTGAGGCATGCCTGCCACATGTCCACAGAAATGTTTGCAAACGCAGACAGCACTGGTTCTTCGGCTATAAACAGACATGAGCACTGAACCCTAGAGTCAGATACGACTGGCTTTTGAGCAAGGATGACCTTTACTTTTATTAAAATGTAATACGAGAGTTGGACACAATACTCCAGGTAGCACTTGACCAAAGTTGAGTAGAACAGTGCAGTTGTTTCCTTGACCTAAACTTTATATAGTAGAACCCCTCGTAATGAAAAAACTCCATTCCACACTGCTCTTCACTATGCGGGGTTTTTTTTTTTGCTATGTGGTTCTCTATGCAAAATGCCCCGCATAATTAAAAAGAAAAGTTTGTTAACTGAGGTTCCCATTAAGCAGGTACACCCCATTACCAAAAACCCCACATAATGATTTTTTTTTGTTATGCAAGATATCGCCATTGCATCACAAACACTTTGTTGTGCGAATTTTTCACTATATGATGCATTCGTTATGCGAGGTACCACTGTACTTCAATTGATGAAGCCTGAAATGACTGTAGCTCTTTTTAATCACTACATAACACTGTTGACTGACATTTAGAGTGTCTACAAAAATAGTTAGCAATTGATTCACTTGATCTGGGAGTTACATTTTTATTTTGAATTTTTAAAAATTTGTTAAATCTTTTTGCCATGGTGATCTTTGCATTGTGAAGCAGGAGCAAAAGAGGACAAGGTTTCTAGATCTTTGATAGTTATATAGGAGAGGGACCTTCATCAGGTTCAGCTTGTCATATGCTCTTTGCATCAACATACCTTCTTTTTTAAAGTCACACGAGTGCTTTTTATCTTTTTTCCTTAGGCCATCCTAGCTGACAGTAAGCTTTGTGGCTGAGAGCAAGGGATGACATTTTCTTTTCTAAGACTATGAAAGTAATTAGTCATGAATTTAAAATTATTTTGCTGGAAAGGTTGCAAACTCACCTGTTGTGCACCATCAGAGTTTTATCTCTTCTATGTACTGGTTGCAACACTAGTAATTATGGATTATCATGGAAGAACTGAAATTGAAGGTAGGAGCAAAAGAAGAAGATGAAATATATGATGGATTGATTCCCTAAATCAGTGATGGTGAACCTTTTGGAGACTTTAGTGCCCAGACTAACCTTCACCACAGACTCAACAGGCTGCCATCTGTGCCATACCCTCACGTCGCGTGCGAGCTGCCTGCCTTACCCCAGGCCAGGGAGGGAGGGAGTGCTCCCATTGGGCTGAGTGAACTCTGTGCTGGGGGGAGGGAGGAAATACTCCCATTGGGCTGCTGGGCAGAGGGACAGGGAAAGCTCTGTGCGGGGGATGACAGTGTGAGTTGCCACAGAGAGGGCTCTGAGTGCCCCATCTGGCATTTGTGCCATACGTTCACCACCACCAGCCTTGAGTTTGCAAGAATTGAACAAGATTGTTGAGGACAGGACAGTTTGGAGATTGCTCGTTTGTAGGATTCTGATAAGTTGGAAGTGTTTTGCTGACAAGCAACAACAACATGGAAGGGTTTACAAAATATCAGCAACATGAGATCGCAATGCAAACATAATCCACAGTTACTGGATCTTGTGTTGCTGACATGCTATACTACATAGCTTATAATGGGGACTGTAGGTTCTCCAGACCTGTTGCTCTACAACTCCCATGTATCCTACCCAGAATGATAAAGGTCTGTGGGAATCGAAAAACAAAATACATGGAGAGCAAAATCTTCCCATCCAGCTATGAAAACAAACCTTTAATTACCATACCTTTAGTGGATTTATAATAACTGCTCTCATTTACTCGACTCAAAATGTATATGTGACCAGTAAACAAGAAACACTACTGATACCATTCATTTAGAAGTTCTGATAGTTTAGTCTGTGTATAAATAAACCCTTCTTGTTTTCACTAGCATTTTTCTGAGTGTAATCACTTTCTCTGCATTTGGTAGATGAAAAATGCAGCAAACAGAATAGAGGAAATCTCTATTTTTAAAGAAAACATGCTTAAAATAAAATAGATTTTGGATGCAATGTACACTACATTAGGATATATTTTATATAGTGAAATGGGCAGCTACCAGCCTCTGTTGTCTTCATAAGCAAAAGCTTTGGGGAAAATAAGAGTGCAAGTAGTGGCTGAAATTTTGAAGTAAACGGTCTGTATGCTTTGTAGCTCCAGGTTATTTGAGCACGGATCTATTTTTCATTCTTGAATTTAAAGAAAACAATGTTTCTGTTTAGAAAAAGTTTCAGTTAAGGCAACAGAGTTGTCTTAACTTTTGAAACATGAATTGTGCATACAATGCAAGATACTTGTAAACCTAGAGTTGAAGCAGTTTGGTTAAATGAGGTTTTGCAAAGGGCTTAAAGTTCAAAAGCTTTTGGATTTCTAACTTCCAGCAACACCTTCACAAGAGGGGAGGGGGAGCAAATAGAGATGACATGTTAAAGAATTGCTCAATAGGAGGGGGGAAAAGAATAGATATTTATTTTTTGATAATGCTCTGTACTTTCTTCCTCCCTGCTCCAGTTCTCTCTTTGCAGTGTGAAAACCCACTTCAGAATCTGGATCCAGATAGTCTCCTACATATAGCATGTAGTACTTTAACACTTTACTTACCTCTAGCAGAAGGCTAACTGTCTTTCTTAATTCCAAAGTCCCCCTTGTCCTACCATTGTAGCACAAGTCTTGAGGTAGATGTAACTGAAATCAAGTTAGCTTATTGTGATATCTCAGCCCTCTGTCTCCCAGATATGAGAACCAGAAACATAATGAGGGACTCATAGAAATGTTTCACTTAATGAATTTGTGAATTAATAATCTGGAATGTAATTATATTTATAATTATATATTATAAATCAGTTCAATATATCTTGAAATCTCTGTGGGAACTGTTGTTTCAATTTATTTATTTTATTAACTCAATATGCTTCATGCCTCCCCACCCACCCCCTGCAATTTGGCCAAAGTCTGGAGGGTACAAACTGCTGTTCTTGAACCAGGGCCATACCCAGGATTCTAGATGTGGGTGGGTGAATATTTTTTCAGGATGTGCAACAAAGCCTCTTTTCAATGCATTCCTATGGGAAACCACGCTTCCAGGGTGGGCAAACTGCTAAGTCAGGGTGGGCTGAGCCCACCCTGGCCACCCCCTGGCTACGGCCCTGTCTTGAACTCCTCTTGTAAGAACAATATATGTAATAAAATTAATTACCAGTAGAGTTATCCAGTCTTCTGAGATAAAAGGTGGTTGAAATATGAAAGAGGCACATCATGACATGATTGATTCTTTCCATTTTGTTCCATCATAGGAATTTCCTTTTTAACAGCCTGTCAAAACAATAGATCGTGATCTTACAAGCTTTGGTCCAGTAGCTTGTGCCAGCTAGAGTAAACAAATTGAACCAATTGCTGAAGAATCAGAGAAGAGTTATGAAAATCATACTATTCAGTGAATCTACTCTACCAGGAAGCAACAATTACTGTATTTATAGGTCATAGTCATAGTTCCTTAGTTTTTTCAGTTTGAATGTGACAGTGCAGCTCTGAACTTATCAATTCAGATGTAAATTGCATTACTGGAAGGTAAGCAAGTACTGTATAGAAGTATTTTCCAATTAATCTCTAAAGGCAAAGCCCTCTTTAATTTCCTCTGTTCACTCGGACTCGGTGCAGGAGCGTTTAGGTGCTTCTGCACTTTTGCCTTGTGTGAGTGTTCAGCCTCATTTCTTTCAATAGGGAAATCTTCAGGGTGTGTGATGGTAAAACAGAAGTCATGGGAAACTCTACAGGTGGAGTGTCATGCTCTGTCCAACATCAACAGGGTATTGGCTTAAAACTACTATCAGCAGTTATTTTAAGCCTGCCCTAGTACTCTGGAGATCGCTGTGAAAAATGCATAATCATATAAAAACAGCAAAGCTTTCAATCCTTAAACTGCAGAATTTTTTTTTTAAATTGACAATTCCGCTGTTTAAAAAAAAAGGAGAGAAAGTAAAGCAGTGTCTTTTGAAAGCTATAATTCTGTCTGCAGAAGGCATTTAGTTACTTGTGTTTCCCAGTCAAGGCTGTCTGCGCTTATCTCATTCTTGGCATCATCCCATTTTCAACTAAGACGTGGCAGTAAAGTATTCTGAGACTCTGCCAAAGAGAGATTGTTGTAGGGAAAATGTATCTTGCATGTTCAGCTGAACTCTGTTATGCTGCCATAGAGTCAGGGTTACACATTTTTCTCTGAAAGTTTGAAGAGGTAACAAGAGCTAATAAAGGATGGCAAATGGAAATTGGCAAGGAAAATCAGGGTTAGCTCCCTAGTATTAACACGTTATGATTCAATTAGCTTCATAGTCATATTATGGTCTGGTCTAGCATTTGATGAAATGATTGGTTGTCAAGAGAGAGACAATTATTGTGTTTGTTGAGGTAGAAATTTTCAATTAAATTTATCATTTGCTGAATTAGAAAAGCAGACCCAACATGGCCAGTATTACGCATAGTCATATATACACATTAAGGCTGAAAGCATTATTTGATTATCATAATTAATGAATTAGTTACAGGTGTGGAATTTGAAATTAGAAATAAAGCAGTTTTCTATAAAGCAACATCCACTTTGTAGAGCTCACATAGTATGTGGGATTCTTTTATTTAGGATAATTTACTAAACTTTGGATTTGTGTTTAGGAAAATTACTTATTGGCTTCACTTAGTATTCAAACATTCTCATGTGTGTTAAGATTAAGTGACATTTATAGTCTTTAGGTAATTAATGAATTAAAATCAAAACAGCCAAGTAAACATTTTTAATAGCTTGGCAGACTTAAATCTGTGGTGTTTCATCATTTTCTGGCTCCTTTTATTCTTTCTTTTCCATCCCATGTCTACATTCAAAGTCCTCCCCTTTCTTCCTCATTGTCTCGTACTATAATACAGTAAAACCCGTTACATAAAATTCAACTTACATAATGATTTTGTCCTAAGACTAGGTCCTGATTTACATAAATGTTCCAATTTACATAAATTTCCCTATGGGTTTGCTTCAAGTTACATAAAAAAATTCCTATGGGTTTGCTTCAAGTTACATAAAAAACGATTTAAGCAAAAGCCTACGGAACAGACTTTTTATGTAAGTAGGAGTTTTACTGTAATATGATTTGAATGTTAATGTGGGAACAACCCCCATTTTAGTATGATTATTAAATATGAGTTCAAAGTGCAGAACAGGACAACGTATCTGAGTACAGAAACTGTAAAAATAAATAAATAAATAAATATTAGGAGACATGTTGTGTAACATATGTATGCAGTGGGAGGATGGAGGATGAAAAACACATCTGTGGTTGCCTTGTTAGGTTAATAACTTCTAGTGAAATATTGGTGAAGGTCCAGACTAGAGAACATGTTCAAGGATCCTTGTGAAAAATGCTTGAGGTTCTTTAAATGTTTGCTGCTGCAAAGTGAGGATATGTGTTGAATTGGTTCTGAGCAGGGAGGAGGCATAAACCAAGCACTCCCAGTAATGGCTCCATGACCCATTTGAAGGTGCAGAACATAGGAATGCAGTTTGTGCACCTGTACATTTTTTCTTTGGGACTAAATCACAACTTGGTGTTGACTGGCATGTAGAATAGCGTATTTGCCAGCGTATACGACACATTAGAGTATAAGACGCATCCTGTTATTACCAAAACAGCAGTACAAGGTGCACTCCATTTTTCCAGTGTATTTTAAGGGAGGGAAAAGAGGGCTTTATAAGCCAGCAAATACGTTAACGCCCCCCCCCCCCAAGACAGAACAGGAGAAAAAGAAGCAACTCATCATGTATGTTGCGCATAATAACTTTGTATATTTTTCAGTAATTAAGGCATAGCTAGGGGGCACTATAATCTTACTATACTGGGGAGAGCTTTACTCTCTTTGTGGCATGTGTATAACTGCTCTTCACTACTTTTAATGATACCTGGAATGCATCATGACATTGGTGTGTTTTGAACCATTGGTTCCTAGCTTATAGCATTCTGAAGGTTTAAAAAAAATTAAAAACAAGAGGTATTTTCAAAATCTAAGTATAAAATTTTTAGCCATAATTAACTACTTATAGGGTCTTGGAAGCATAACCAGTTGCTTTTAAAAGGTATATTTCCAAGTTCTGCCAAAGTGTCATGGTGCTGATCTACTCCCCATGAGCATTATTTTTATTTTTAAAATTACATTTCTACACCATGCTGTTATTTAGCCTCCCAATCCAGTGCTTCCTGTTGCTAAACATTTTTTAAAAAGTCAATCATGGATGCCTGATTAGGTTAGGTTGGTCCTAAGTCTCTGCACAAGATAGGTTATAATATTACTTTTCACTCCACCCTTGGAATCATCTTGTAGTGTTGGAGAAGGAGGTGCAGAAAATAGGCTTTTGTAGAATTCACACGATCAATATACTGTACAGTACTTAACATGTCTCTGTGGCGGATGGAAGGGAAACCATTCAATTTTCAAGGGAGTTGCCTGCTCTCAAATTTATACAATCAGCTATCTTGGAAGGCTAGAACAGCTTCTGAAAGAGAAGAGCATCCCCATGTGGGATTCATTACATATATATGATCAGAGAACCACGTGAAACATAGGGAATGGGAAAGAACCTTCTTGAATAATAGATCATCTAAAACCACTCTTTGACTTTTCTTTGAACAGAGATGGTCTTCCATTTAGAAAAAGGGAAATGCAAGAATATCCATTCCTAAATAAGGCATTTCCTTATTTTTTTCCTCCCTTGTGATTTTTGTTCTTATTGCCCTGTGTTTTCTGTGATACCTAATGATTGATATTTACATTCTGAGGAGGCTTCTTTCCTCCCTCAGTAGCATGGCAGTATGCCACAGTCCCAAATAACATATTATAACAGAAAGCAAATCAGAATTATCTCCCATTGATTTGTTAGGCAGAAGGCAGAAATGTACTTTTAAATGGGTGTGCAATTCATTTGTCCTCCTGCTCTTCCAGACCCTCATAATCCGTTTCTTAGATACTTTACCTCCAGATGTGTCCTGGCTGGTACTGGAAATGGGCTCTGTGGGGAAACAAGCACCCAGGGTGAGAAAAACTGTGAGTACCAGAAGGTATAGTTTCTACCTCACTACTTTTCCCCTTTAAATTGCTTTCCTGGCTCTGAAGTGGGATGGATGCTAATCTGCTAATATAATTTAATTTGATCAAAGTGTAGACAAGTTTTATTTTGACATGATGGCTGAGAAGTTGCTAGAATTGAAAAAATAAAATAAAAATAAAAAGTAATTTTCTCAGATTCTGGATGTAGCCCTGACACAAGTTCTGGAGACTTGCATTATGCCTTTTCACCCAGAGAGAAGTGGCCTAGAAATTAAAAAAAAAAAAAAATACACAAATAAGCGTTCCTTGCCTGCTGGGTTCTCTGTGACCTAGGAAATTTAGTTTTGTCTCCCAGTCTTTCCAAGATGGAAATGGTATTTTGAAGAATTTTTTTAAATCTGGAAAGAACTTGAGGTGTTAAACAATTGAGTGCACAAGAAAGCAAAATGCACACATTTCTATACCCTGAATAGAAATTTTAAAGGAAAGTAGGGAACACTTGTGAAATATTATTCTGTGACAAGAATTCTAGATCTGAGAATAGCCGTACCTCATAAATCTTTAAATCTCCTTCTTCCTTGAGCCCCAATCCTAATTTCTTTGAAGTTTCCTGTTGCACCTTTTCTTGTGGCTATAGCTACTGTTTGGCATTTGGGTCAGGTAGTCGGCCATCGTTCTTCTCATACAGAGCTTCCTTTGTAGCAATAGGAATAGCAATTACACTTATATATCACCCTATAGTCCTTAGAGCACTCTCTAGGCTGATAACACATTAATTAGCATTTTGTAGAGAACAAATAGATCAATCTTAGAAGAAATCAACCCTGACTGCTCCTTAGAAGGGCAAATAGTAAAGATGAAGCTAAAGTACTTTGGATATCAAATGAGAAGAGAAGACTCACTTGAGAAGGCCTTGATGCTTGGAAAGGCTGAAGGTGAAAGAAGAAGGGGGCAGCCAAGGATGAGATGGCTAGATGGTACTGTAGAGAGATGGGCACAGAACTGAGTGAGTTGAGGAAGATGGTGGAGGACAGGAATGCTTGGAGGACAGTGGTCCATGGGGTTGCAAAGGGTTGGAATCGACTGAAAAACAAGTCAAGGTCTGTATCCTTCTTTTGCTCCTTTTCATCTTCTTCTCCTCTAGTTATTTTTCTCTTTTCAACCTTTTGCCTCCTTTGTGTGAGGGAAGCTCATACTGGTATCTTAAGGATGGGAACACCCAGGAAACACATTTTTTCCACAGGGTATGGGTATCTGAATCCAGACCAGATCCTCTAGGAAAACAAGAATTTCCAGGGCTCCTGGAAGTCAGGCTGCTACTGTAACAGCATTCCAAAGCAATAAAAGTAATAGTAATACTTTTGTGTCAGAATTTATTCTGTGTTGAAAGGATTTTTGCAGGAGAAGTTCCACTCAGGGAACGCCCAAATGAAGCTCCTAATAAAAATAATGAAGAAAGAAGAAAATATGAAAAAGAGGAGAAGCAGGTAGAGGAAAAAAAAACTTCCTTTCAAACTCCATAGTAGTAGCAGCTTGGAGAATTAATTTAATTGATGAGTAACAGCCAGTGAGGAGAAATAATCTCTGACATGTATCAAATTTAGGGGCTGTAATGGTCACATCACACTATAAGGAAGTGTTATGTGTCTACCAAAAATACCTATTCCAAACCAAGAGATTACAAAGTATCACTGCTATAAGTCGCCTCGGCGAGTGGACGGCAATATAAGTCTGAATAAATAAATAAATAATAAATAAACAAGAATAAAAACAGCATTTCCCTGTTCGTGTATCCCCTTCGTATCCACATGAATCTTAGCCTGTTTGAGAAATGAGTTTATAATGCCTATAGGACTTTGAATGGAGTACTTTTACAACATATTATATTACACTTTTATATTGGCATACAGTGGCCCAAATCCTGTTATGTACAGTAATATATCACACTAGAGTAGGTCTGTTGAATCGAAAAGAATTTGGTGAATCAACTCCACTATACATGCCATTGATTCAAGGGGGACTACTTTAATCATAACTTACTTAATATATGCAGTTAGAGTAGACCATTTGAATCAATGAAACTTGTGGATGAGTCGACTAACTAAATCTCTATTGACAGTGCAATCCAAACCCAAAGGCACCTCTTAACTGTAATGGGTTTGAAATGGGCACAAGCTCTAGAATGGCACAACTCCTTGTGCTGGCTAATTTCATATTTATTGGCACACATGAATCTGCCAGCAGAACTGTTATAATGGCTTAGATCAGCCAGCAGCAGAGCAAAGGGGAGGGGTTGAGTTATGTTGCAATCAAACTCCTCTCAGTCCAGACACACAGTTGTTGTTTGTGCACAAAAGTGTAAGTTTAAGTAATTTTCAGCATCTACTTAGGCTATGAGGGGTTTAGATCTAGCTCAACCTCAGCTGAACTAGTTAAGGATTATACCCTAACTCAGTGGTTCCCAGTGTGAGGCAAATGCCCCACAAGGGAACTTTAATTTCCAGAAGTACATTGTCTGATCATTGCTTTGGAGAATTAACTTAGGTTTTTGGGGATTGAAATCCAAAAACCAAAGGTTAGGAAACACTGCCCCAACTCATTTTCTTAATGGGCAAGGTAGCTCATAGCATAAAATAACATCAGCAGTGTGAACATTGGAATAGTTATCTAAATCCACTCACTGTTATACTGGCAGTCTTCCCTGCAGAACTATCTCCATTTTAGCTATCTGCATGGTCATAACTTTCAAAATGTGGGCCAGGTGGATTCTGAACCGGAGATGTTATGTCATATGCACAGAAGAACCTGTTCTACCACTGTACATGATTAAAGGAGGATATAGCTGAAGATCTCAACCTCCCTTATATTACTTTGAGGACCCTGAATAGGCTGAGGGTTGGAGTCCCTAAATGCAAGACCAACATGTTCAAGTGGGCACTGCTGGTGGACAACAACACACACTGTGAATGTGGAGAGACACCAAGTCCGGCTCATTTACTGGTCTGCTGATTGCTGTCGGACACATGCACCAATGAAAACTTAGGTTTGGGCAATGACAAAGTGAAGAAAGTGGCTTCATTTTGGCAGTCCAGGATTTGATTGGGACACAGAAGAAGAAGAAGAAGAAGAAGAAGACGATGACGATGACGATGACAACGACCATCCCTTTGGACCTTGTCTTGTACTTCCCTATACAGTAATACCTCGGATAACGCTAAGACTTGGTTCCACAAGTCTTGGTGTTATCCGATTTTTAGTGTTATCCGATGCATGTTAAAATCCTATGGGATGGATCGGATAACGTTAAAGCTCCATAGAGATACATTGTAACCGCACAGGCTTTAGCGGTTGTTATCCGATCCATCCCATAGGACCTTAACGTTATTCAATCCAATTCTCCTCCCCAGATTACTTAACGTTATGCGATTTTAACATTATCCGAGGTAAACGTTATCCAAGATATTACTGTATTTTAAATCTGGTTTCTAGTCACAGTTAGAGTAGATTAGTTGAAACTGTGAGATTTATGTAAAAATTGATTTACCATTCATTAATAGGTTTGACTTAATTGAAACAGGCAATTTGATTTAGGCATAGAATTTTAAATTTTATCAGAGATTTGTTTCATATATTTACTATTTTTAACTACAAGTCAAAGGCAGCATGTGTATGTGTGTACCTCCATCTAATTCTATATCTATAGCTGTTCATTGAATGCTAAATCCCCAAACTTAGTATAAGTAGGTGGTGCTATCTGCAGCTTATTCCAAGAGCTGTCATGCAGAGTGGTGTCTTATTTCATAACTTCTTTGTGTAAACATTAGTATCTTATTAAAGCTTTGCTGCTCTTCCTGTAATTAGTCAGGATAAACATCCTGGAATGTCTTCAGAGCTGGACTCCACAATAACCATTTCTCTGCCTTTGGCAAAAAGAAATTTGTGAAGTGGTTCATCAAAGCGACATCTACAGGCAAACTGAAATAAAAATAATTGCAAAAATATAGGTAGGATAAGTTGATAGGGCCATTTAATCAGCTAAGGCAGGAGTTCCCAACCCCCACCTTGCAGGCCTAATCTGGCCCATGCAGATCATTAATCTGGCCCACGGTGGCCACCCGGGCGCCTCTAGATCTGCCCACCACCACCAGAAGTTGCTACACATTACTTACTGTGGCAGAAGTGGCAATCACACAGTTTTTCTGGGGTTTTGCACAGCCTCTGCCGCTTCCCAGGGTGGCAGGAGGCTTTTGGAATATGTTCGCTCTAGTTTGGAAATTTTCTGAGCCTTCTCTGCTCCACTTCGGCAGCTGAAGAGTGGCAGTGGATGACTTCCAGTGCCGAGCAGAGCTTATTTCAGCACCTGGGATCCCAATGCAGAACCAGGACGTCATCCACTGCTATTCTCCAGCTACTGAAGCGCAGGGGAGAAGGCTCAGAAAATTCCAAAACTGGAGCAAACATGCTCTGAAAAGCCTCCTGATGCCCTGGGAAGTGGTGAAGGCTGTGCAAAATCCCAGAAAAACTGTGTGATTCCTGCTGCTGCTGCCAATCCAAATGTAAGCTGTAGGTGCAACCATGCCTCCGGCCCCCACAGCAGGAACTGGCCCCTGGCGGGGAAACATTGGGAACCCCTGAGGTAAGGCAAGATAGAGTAATGGACCCATTGCTCCCAGGTAGAAGCTTGGTCTACACATAAGTGCAGCAACACATGGAGAGAGAATTACCAGAAGTGCAGGCTGGGTTCTGAAGAGGCAGGGAAACTAGAGACCACATTGCCAACATATGTTGGATTATGGTGAAAACAAAGGAATATCAGAAACAAGTCTACTTCTGTTTCATTGACTACACCAAGGCCATTGACTGTGTGGACCACAACAAAATGTGGCAAATAATCAAAGAGATGGGAATATGGAATGACTGAGTGGTTTGGAATAGGAAAAAGTGTAAGACAAGGATGCATTTTGTCACCCTGTCTATTCAACTTATACACGGAACACATAATGTGCGATGTAGGGATGGATAAATCACAATTTGGGATCAAAATTCCTGGGAGAAACATCAACAATTTGAGATACTTAGGTGATACCACCCTAATGGCAGAAAGTGAAGGAGACCTAAAAAAGCTCCTGATTAGGTTGAAAGAAGAGAGTACAAAAGCTGGCTTGAGACTCAACATCAAGAAAACCATGATAATGGCAATAGGTCCTACCAGGCCCTGGCAAATAGATGGGGAGGAAGTAGAAGCAGTGATAGACTTTACTTTTCTAGGATCAAATATCACTGCAGATGGTGATTGCAGCCATGAAATAAAAAGGAGACTGATTCTTGTGAGACAAGCTATGAGAAACCTGGAGAACATAGTTAAGAGTAGAGACATCACCTTGCAAACTAAAATTTGCAAAGTCAAAGCAATGGTGTTCCCGGTGGTAATGTATGGTTGTGAGAGCTGGACCATAAGGAAAGCTGAGTGTAGAAAAATAGAGGCATTTGAGATGTGGTGTTGGAGGAGAGGTTTGAGAGTACCCTGGACAGTGAGAAGAACAAATAGGTCAGTCTTAGAAGAAATCAACTCTGACTCCTCCTTGGAAGGTCAAATAGTAAAGATGAAGCTAAAGTAGTTTGGACATCAAATGAGAAGAGAGGATTCACTTGAGAAAGCCTTGATGCTGGGAAAAGTGGAGGGCAAGAGAAGAAGGGGGCTTGAGGAAAATGAGATGGCTAGATGGTATTGTAGATTCAATGGGCACAGAGCTGGGAGGGTTAAGGAAGATGGTGGAGGACAGAGTTGCCTGGTGGGCAATGGTCCATGGGGTCGCAAAGGGTCAGAATCGACTGTGTGACTGAACAACAAAAACAACAATCAACTTTTAACAATTTTTTAACCCTATGTTGAAAATGACATCTCACTTTCCTCCCCTACTTCTAGAGGTAAGTCTTGAACCTGTAATTATATCTCTGACTCTCTTGATCTCCCTACTCTCTTCTGTAGATTCTCTTTTATATTCTCCTACTTCAATTCCCTTTTCCCTGTGCTAGATACTATTCTGACCTCCATTCTGTGCACTATTGACTCCTATATACTCTGCCGTTCTGCCAGCATTGAGATCTGTTTGGGCCCTTTGAGTGTTGAACTCCTGAGGCCTCAGGGGTCAAGGCAATGGCCTACCAACTGGTACGCTGTCTTCACTGGTCTCTCTCTAACAGAAGGGGATATGTTGGCGTCATTATTCAGTGAGGAGTCCTCATATGAGTAGACGTCTCGATCATGACATTCCGCATAGCTTCTGTCCATAACAATCTGCTCCTGGAAGTTCTTCTCTATGTTGGTGCAACATTTTTTTCACAGCGGAGGATAGTTTAAAAATGGAAAGCTGTAACTAAAAGTTTTGATACATCACAACATAAAAACGATATTAGTCTAAAATGAAAAAAAGAAGGCAGTTGCATAAAGACCATTTACGGAAGATTTAAAAGTATTTTGCAAATAAAGTTTTTACATGCTGTTGAAATAACTCAGTAATATTGGATACTGGATGAGACTCCCTTTGGAGGAAAATCTGTAGAGTATCACTGCTAAGCAGGCTACGTTCCATCATTTTGGTTGGAGGTACCCTTTGTTTCTTATTCTTGCACCGTTAGGGATTGTTTAGATTTTTGTTTGATCAATGTTTGGAAATAATCTGAATTGATTCTCATCTCCGGAACTTGTGTGCTGATTTGGATATTCCTATTATTCCCATTTCGCATCTCCAGATATTATGGTGGGACCGTCCAGTTTTTAAATGAAGGTAACAAAAAGTATAATGAATTGTATTTTACAATAAAATGAGTTGATTGTGGGATAAATCAGTGCAGAAACACAATAGAACAGAGATATGCATGAACTTATGTAAGACTGGCACAAACCAAAAATAAAGGGATCTGGTCATCACTTTGTACCTTGGCAAATAGACTCCATGAACTAGAGAGACATCAAGTGCTGCTTGTACTTTTGCATTTTTCACTCCCCACATTATTTTGCATTGTCTTCTTTTGATGTATGACATTCCTCTCTGAAGACAGAAGTCTAATAAAAGGCCTAATTTATTGTTTTATGATTAAACTTCGTAAATATGGTAGGAAACAACCCTGCACTTGGCAGGATGGCCCTTTTATTTTGCTTCTTGACTGAAATAGCTGCTCTCATATTTCCTGCCATCTGGCACAGCTTACTTAATACTTGTGAGTGATCAATCATTATTAGGATGAGCTGCCAAATAAGGCAAGTTAAAACTAGTATCAAGGAAGGTATCCCTTGACCTCAACTGGCCTTATGATTTCAGGTCTAGACTTGGGAATTGATGGATATCAATGGAGAAAAAGGAATAGATTTAAAGCCATTATCTGGTTTGCTAACTCTGCCATAACCCATTCTGTCTCTATCCTCCATCCATCAGTTCTTATGCTAGACCTCTAGCATTCACTTGCAGGGTGAGGCAACCTGGTATCCTTTACATCTGTTAAATTATGTTTATGACAATCCCCAAACAGTGATCAAGGAACAAGAGAATTTCAAAATGTCTGAAGGCCACCAGGTTGTCAGTGTGTGTGTGTTTCATGCCAAGTTTATTCCAGTTTATGGTGACTCTAATGGGGTTTAAAGTGGGATTTTATTAGTGTTATAGGGACTGTGGTGGCTTAGTGGTTAAGACACTTAACTTGATGATTGGAAGTTTGGCGGGTCAGCAGTTCAAGACCCGAGTGCTGCATGATGGAGCGAGCACCCGTTTCTGTCCCAGCTCCTGCCAACCTAGCAGTTCGAAACCAAGAAATTGCAAGTAGATAAATAGGTACTGCTTTGGTGGGAAGGTAACAATGTTCTGTGCATTCTGGTGTCTAGTCATGGATATGTCTGCAGATGCAGATAGCACTGGCTCTTGGGCTGTAAACACAGATGAGCACAGCAGCCTAGAGTCAGATATGACTGACTTTCGAGCAAGAGCGACCACGACCTTTACCTATATTAGTATTACTGTCCACTGTGTTTCTTTGACTGAGTGAAGATTTGAACCCAGGTTTCCTGAGTCCTAGTCCAACACTTATTGACCTTCCTGTGCTGGCTTTTACCAGATTTCCTACTCCTTGGGAATAGGAGGCAGTGCATCAGGTTCACCAGCTGAGAACATACATTGTATGAAATAAAATATGGATAAATATTCAGTGATGTTTTAGGCTTCTGTAGTCATTATTTTGTCCATAATAAATTAATTGTCCACAACAACATATAATATTATCGATAATAAATCCCAAGCTACATCCCAGCTTATGTTGTTTTGAATTTCTTTTCATTGCCCAGATCAGAATCAGTTTTTGGATATTAGCCTTCCTTCACTTGGCACACTGAAATCTCACAATCATTTTTTTTGCCAGCTGGTGTCTCTGACCTTTTCAACTGAAATGTAGAATGCACAGTCTTGTCAACATTAAGCTGTAAAGTGGCTAGAACTCAATAATGTTCTGAATTTCTCCCATGTCTTCTTGTACACATTCTTCCTTTTGCAATAATAAAGATAAATAAAGGAATGAGATTAAACAGAGAATGCAATGTGAATAAAAAGCTCCTGACCTTTTCCCTTTAAAAGCAATTATTGTGAAATTTTCCATCAGTTTTTAAAGATTTGTTTTTAATTGAGAAAAGAAATGTAAACCAAATATGGAGAAAATCCATAAAATATGGATTTAACTCACAAAAATAATAGAATGAATGTGAGAAGATTGGTATTCTATAGTATGGCATCTGTAGACAACATAATGTGATTTTGAACAAATGGATTTGTTTTTAATCCATTTTCACATAAATTCTGGCAGTAGAGAGTTTACATAGCTTTCTGTGGATGGTTCTGCCGGCTGTTCTGATATTTCCAAGAAGCATATGCACATATGGGTTAAAATCTTAGAAAAAAAAACAGAAACCCACAAAGACTTGAACAATTCTACTTAAAATATTTTTTCACTTCTGAAATTATGCTTGTAAAAGGACACAGTTTGAGGAAATATTAAAATATTACATTAAAGAAGGATGACCTTAATTTTTATAAGGGTGTAAATATACCAGTGGATTTCCAGTGGTGGGCTCCAAAAAATTTTACTACCACACTGTGGGTGTGGTATGGTGGGTGTGACCGGGGGAAAGCCCTGCATTGCACCTGAATTAGGACTACTTTTTTACCCCAAAACTTGGATTTAACTAATGCAATGTATTTCAATTTTTTTCCAAATCAAAAATAAGGAGTTGCTTTTTAATGCTGAATGAGAATTTTGTTGGCACACTCAATTCTGTAACAAAAAAGAAAGTCAAAAGATTCTATAGCAAAGACTCTCATGGGTTGCTTCATATCTGCTTGACATGACTTTGAGTAGCTTAGGTGTCACTGATCATAGCGATTGCCTATAATTTTCCAGAACTTTTAACTATTCTCTTGGTGAGAAAATAAGATAATTTCTAACATTATACAGTTTTTGGCAAACTGGTCATCCAAAGTGACTCATGGAATTTGGCTTTCAGAAGTTCTGAACAGCCTGTCTTTGTTATTAAAGCCAGTTTCTCACTGTCCTTTTTTGCAACTGATATTGGTTTCCCCCCACTTTTTTTAATAGGCCGCTTCGGACTGTAATGTTGAGTGGCTGATCTGATGGGATAGCCACCCCTCTTTCACTCTTTTAAACTTTTTAAACCTTTTAAACCTTTTAAACTTTTAAATCTTTGAGGGTTTTTTTTTGTAAATTTATAAATTAATTATTATTATTATTATTAAAGTTGATTTGGTTTCTGGGTTTGTGGGGGTGTGGTGGGATTGTTTGGTTTGCACTCATTTGTGTAACTTTTTCTTTTTTGTGAGCCACCTAGTGTTGGGTTCGCCTGATTGGGGCAGGATAATACATCTAAATAAATACATAAATACATAAATAAATTATGCATTTTTAAAAAATCCTCGAACTTAGGGGGCAATCACACAGTGAGGGAAATTTGAATCAACTTATCTTCTTTTACTGTGAGGTGGCAACAGGACATTTGATACTCTTTGATATACGTGGCCACACAAGCCGAGGATAATAATAACAATTTTGTGTCAGCGATTACTCTGGGTTGAAAGGATTTTTAGGGGAAGCCTGAATTAGGCTCCTTTCATGTCCAAAAGTGCAGCTCTTGGGTATTGAAACCCGACCTTCCAGTCTCCAGCTCAAGCCCCTTAAGCCACCAGGGGAGTCGCTGTAAGCAGAGGAGAACTTTTATTTGCAGTTTCATTTGTAGAGCCTGCAGGTGACACAAGGTGACTCACAGAAATGGATCAGTGGTATGGGTGTCATGCTGAGATGCAGAAGGCAGAGGAAAAGCCGCTGCATTATATTCTCAGGACAGTCTTCATGGCTGATCACCATGATGATCACCTATATTCAGATTTGGATACGGCAGAAGAAGAAGTAGGTGGTGAAGTTCAAAAGAAATGTTTTAAAGAGGCTTTCTTCCTAATTTCTGCAGTTCATCTTGCCAGTGTTTCGTGAAGCTTTTTAAATAAATAAATAAGTAAATAAATAGGACTGTTTACTCAAGTGGTAGCTGCTAAAAGAGAGAACAGTGTATCAGGATACTAGAGGTTTTGTGGAGATAGGTGAGTACTAGTGCTGCATGTGTGTGTGTGTGCGTGTTTGTTTGTGCATGCAGGAGAGAGAGTTCTTTGTCCTCCTTTGAGAGGCAAGAAGCAAGGTGAAAGGTGCTTTGCTAAAGCTTTGTGCATGCACTTGTTTGCTTGCATGCTTTAAACCAAAGTGAAAGGATTTGATTTTTAAAAAAGTACAAAGGCCTCTAGTGGGCAAGAAAAATGATATTTTGAGGCTCTAGGACTCCAGCTGATTTGCAGTTATTATTGTGTTGCATGGCCAACAAGGGAAAAAAAGCAAATTGTCTCTCCCAAAATCCATAGTATTTCATACATTTACTTCCCACCCCAGCAGCAAACTTTAATTAATCAAGGGGTGAATGTGATGACACAGTGAATCTCCAGGATGGCCATATAAAAGCATATCCCTTAATCCAGTTAAAGGGCAGCCTCACATCTTCCCAGGGCTGGTGTTACCATTTGACAGAGTAAGGCAGTTGTTCTCCTTAGCCCCTGGGGAGCTGATGCTGCTCTGCAGAGCTATCTTTTGTTGAGAGTTGGCACTGATGAATTTCTGGTTGGGTAGATCTGGGCCAGTTGTGTTTGTAAGCAAAATAGGTCTGTTCTGAGCAGCTTCTGTCAGTAGAGTGGCTGCTCCCTTCATGCTCTTTTTGTCTTTCTTTTCTTGTTGACTAGATGTGCAGAGATTTGACTTTCTGGACTAGAGCTCCCAGAATTGCCTAGAGACAACATAGATAAAAACTCTATTCTAAACACCCATAGCAAACTGAGAGTCCAAGTTGTCAAATCTGCTCATATCTGTTTCTGAGGTTTTTGTCTCCAGCTAAGCCAGTCACATTGAAAGAGGGAGGGACAGATACACCTTTGGCAAAAACCTCTCCCCACCAGTAGCACATTTCTCGCATCCTTCTTACCTCACGTCCCTAAACCTCGTGGTGGTGAACTCCTCCTCTTCCTTCTCTATAGTTTTCAACTGTTTATAGCAGGGATTCTCAAACTCCAGCCTATGGGCTGGATGCGGACCACAGCGCCATTTCAGGTGCTCTCCTGCCTCCACCAGGAAGTGCCATGTGGTCGAGGAAGGGCAAAATGGCTGAAGCTGTCAAGGGAGCGTGAACTGGCGCCCTGGTTAAAAAGGTTGAGAACTCCCGGTTTAGAGCTCTGCCAGCAGCTTTTTGTAAGCATTGCAACTCAATTCCAGTATTTGATTGATGTGTGGTAATGGGAAAGTGCTCTGATAGGTGGGTCTTATTTGGACAGTTTGTCTTTTCACAATCCTAGAATTGTGTTCATGGACAATTCTATCAAAACAATAAGGATCTGACAGAGAATGTGACCCTCACTTCTATTTCTGGTTTTGTTTGAAAACCAAGCTCTTTTAATTCTTGTCTCTGGTTTTGCTACCAGATGGGTTTACCCTGGCCAACCCAAAGCATAGGTTTGTACTTAGAAGGGCTTGTTCACACAGGTTCAATGAACTAATTTTAGCTCCCCCGGTGGCATAGTGGTTAAGGCACTAGGTTTGGAGACTGAAAAGACAGGTTTGATTTCAGTGATGGGCATCAAAAAAATTTTTACTACCACACTGTGGGTGGGGCTAACTCTATGGGCGGGGGCAAATCTGAGGGTGGGACCAAATCTGTGGGTTGCTGGAGGTGGCCATGTGATCTAGTCATGCCTGCCACATGGCCATGAAAACGTCTGCAAACACAGACAGCACTAGCTCTTTGGCTGCAAATAAAGATGAGCACTGCACCCTAGAGGCGGATATGATTGGCTTTTGAGCAAGGGAGACCTTGAACCACTTGCAGGGACAAAACCAGACATCAAATATCTCTCTCTCTCTCTCTCTCTCTCTCTCTCTCTCTCTCTCTCACACACACACACACACACACACACACACACACACACACACACACACACACACACACACACACACACACACACACACACACACACACACACACACACACACACACACAAAGTCCCTCTCCACATCCACCCACCCTCCATCCCTCTGCCCCCCACCCCAACTGTCTCCATACCCACCCATCCATCCTCCATCTGAGACCTCTCTCCCCCCCACACACTCAAAGACACTTATCCTGGGGAAGAGGCAGCAAAGTGCTGGGCAGCTGCTTTTTCTCCTCCTCCTCCACACTCAGGCTGGCGATGGTGGCATGGCCATGCTGGGCCCAGCCATGCTTTCTTCTCCTCCCAGCATGGCATGCAGCATGGCACGCAGAGGGAGTGGGACCCCAGGGGAGATGGCCACACCAAGACCAGCCCCCACGGGCCATTGACTCTGCTCGCGCAAGGCCACACAGACTTGGAAGAGGAAGAGGAGGTGGGCAGTGCCAGGGAGGTGGCCAGGGCAGGGCAGGGAGGTGGGCGGGGCAGGATAGGGAGGTGGGCAGGACAGGGCAGTGAGGTGGGCATGACCACCCAATTTCACTACCCCCCGCTCGAAGGCCACCCAATATTACTACCCTCCTCTCCGGACCAGTGCGAACCGGTCATTGCCCACCACTGTTCGATTCCCGAGAGCTGCACGATGAGGGACATGAAAGGGAAAGGAGCCTCATTTGGGCATCCCCTGTAAAATTTCTTTCATCCCAGAGTAATCTCTGACATGAAAATGAACGAATGAACTAATATCAAATGACATGTTACATTCCTAGCACGTTTAAATTGCATGAAAGATCATGCTTGTTTTGTAACAAAATTGAGCTGTATTTCTAGATAAAAATTATTGATGTCTCTTGTTGCAAATAACAGGTGCTCATACAAACTGAGACCACACTTCATTCGTTCCCGTCTGTTCAGTTTACCAGTGCACGCTGCTAATGCACCATTTGTCAAGCAAATTTTATTATGTTAATGATTTGGAGACTAATTTTTAATTTGTGTTGCCATGCATATGAGAACTCAAGTGCCCCACATTCTACAACACTGGATCCACAATGAACTTCTGCCTTCTGTTTCTGCTAAAACTTGGTTGGGCAGAAATGAAAACTAGATTCTTGGGGTGTGCATAGGTGGGTTTAAAACACAGTTGTGCCTCCTGGAAGTTTCTGGGAGGTCTTTTAAAGCGAGGGGTTCACTCTTCATTTTTGTTGCTGCTGCATTTCCAGAATTCAATGGAAGTAATAGATAAGAGTTGCAGGAAGCAAAAACATGTATTTGCAACCTAGGAAACGTGTGTTCACATCAATGAGAAAATAGTTGCTAACTGATTCAGGCATTCTGGGAATTCAGGTCAAAAAAACTACCCTTGCTTATTTCTGCATGTGTTGGCTATCTCTGTGCTACGTCCAAGATGACCATTTCCACATTTCTCCCAGTAGTTGTTGAGCTTTTCTTTGCCACTTCCATATTCTACAAATGCAATGACTCCAAGCTGTTCTTTTGATGTCTTGTATTACAAAGGCTGACCTAGACATTAGCTAAGGTAAGGCAGCCCCACTTCAGGTGGCAGAACATTGGGAATGGCAGAAAGCAGCCAATACTTCTCAGTCTCTTCCATGTGAGCTTCCTGCCACAGAGACTGCCACCAGGCACCTGTTCCTGCTATCTCTCTACTTGCACAACACATTTGTGTCTTTCTGCTCAGGAAAAGGCATGACGGAGAAAGCTGGAGAAGCAACAGCTTCTTCCTCTTGCCAGGGCCTCCCTGCTTTTACAGAGCAGATGCTTTCCCTCACATCCATGGCCAAGTATTAAGCACAGAGGTGGGCAAGAAGTGATAGCTTTGTGTTGCAGGTGAGGAGGCAGTTAGGAAAAAGAAGTTACAACTGCTACTCCCTCCCAGTCAATGTTATCAAGGATGGAACGTTATGGTGCTGGTGGGAACAGCAGTTGGGCAGCAATGACACTCATCGTGACACTTCAGATGGTGTAATCTGTTCTATTTGCAACTAGCAAAATAGGTTTAGTGCATCTTGTTTTGTGGAATCATTCGCTTCTTCTGTCGGCAAAAAGTTTAGCATTTTGCCCTGGCGTGTGTCAAAATCATTACCATACAGCAGGGGTTTATTTATTTATTTGTTTGTTTGTTCATATTTCTCCACCACCCTTCTCACCAAAGTGACTGAGGGTTCTCAACCTTTCCACGCCACGGGCCAGACCATGCCCGCTCAGACAGCTGAGCAGGCCGGATACGTCGGTCCCCTCTGCTGTAAACACTGCTGTAAACAGCGTGTAGTTGGTATGTTTGTGTATACGCAGATGCATTTATGGCTGACGTAAATTTGTCCGCTTTCACCTCGGGGGTTGCTGCTGCAGGGTGGATGATTTGCCACCACAGGCTTGCTCTGGCCCTGGAAGGACGACAAATCAGCAGTTTGAGACTTGAGTACTGCATGACGGTTTGAGCATCCGTCTCTGTCCCAGCTCCTTCCAACCAAGCAGTTTTAAAGCAAGAAATTGCAAGTAGATAAAAAGGGACCAATTTGGTGGGAAAAGATCTTGGGGACATGAAAGGAGGCTCTCCAGCAAAAATCCTTCCAATCCAGAGTAATTTCTGACACAAAATTATTATTATATTTATAACACTGTTCTAAATAACTTTGAGTTTTGACTAACACTGAGTTTTAAAACCTGGCGTAGTCTGTTACAGATTTCTCAGTGGCAGACAGTGAAGACGGAACAAAGAAAGAGGAAACCAACTTGAAAGTGTTAGGAAGGAGAAAGTTTAGCCAATTGCTACCTTGTTTCCCTGAAAATAAGACACTGTCTTATACAGTAATACCTCGGAATAACGCTAAGACTTGGTTCCACAAGTCTTGGTGTTATCCGATTTTTAGTGTTATCCGATGCATGTTAAAATCCTATGGGATGAATCGGATAACGGTAAAGCTCCATAGAGATACATTGTAACTGCACAGGCTTTAGCGGTTGTTATCCGATCCATCCCATAGGACCTTAACGTTATTCGATCCAATTCTCCTCCCCAGATTACTTAACGTTATGTGATTTTAGCGTTATCTGAGGTATTACTGTATTATTAAAAACTCCAAAATATGCACAAGGTCTTATTTTCAGGGGATGTCTTATTTTTCCATGACAAAGAATACAGCACACATTTATTGCTGATACAGCAGATTGCCAGGCAAGATTTAGGTGAGTGCCTTATTTTCAGTGGGGGCCTTATATTTCTGAGGTGGGGAAAATGGGGGGGGGTGCCTTACTATATGAGGAGGTCCTATTTTCGGGGAAACAGGGTAGCAGGAAGTCTGAGAAATGGCTATGATAGTTCCTCTGTTAATGTAAACCTTCTGGTAAATACATTACCCTTAATTTCTTTGTTAGCCTCTGAGGTCAGGAGAGAAAATGGAGAGGAGGGGTGTGGTATTGGCAACATGGATTTATTTGGACTGGCTTTGTTCAAGGGAATTAATTTCTCAGTTATCCCTCAAATATCTGTGAACTAAAGCAGTTCACCGTAAGGAATTTGCTACATGCCATGGCAAACTCTGCTTTGGATTTCTATTGCCAAACAAAGCTGCCTGGCAGCACCTTTCACTGTCTCCCTCTTTATACCCTGTTGAGAAGATTATTTTTATTATGTGTTAGCCCTCCTGAATTCAACTCCAGCATGCATTGCTTCTACGATGAGAAAAAAACCCTGCTCTTTATTTTTCTCACAAAAATGTTATGGTTTCTCCTTCATCCTGTTGTTTTCCAGCCCCTGAAAAAAAATATTGAATTGTCACCGCAGCGTGCCAGGTTTACCCTTCCAGTGCTGCAGATTTTGAAACAGAGGAGGCTTTGAAAATTTCCCTGACGCGGTGACACTACTGATGTCAGGTGGTGGCAGCGGGTGGAGGGGTGGTCTACGGTGAGTCCGGGTAATCACCGTGGGCCACATTAATGATAACCAGGGGCCTAATTGGGCCCGTGGACTGTAGTTTGGTTGCCCCTGCCTAAGAGCCATGAATTCCTGAAAAGGCAGGAGAGAGGGAGAAGGAGGAAAAACCTGGAACCAAAGGGAGGAAGATGAGGTTGATGTTTTTATTCCCTTTTAGTCCTGGGGAAGCAGATGAAGTATCTTTTATTTATCGGTTATCCCTGGCTCTTTTATGACAGGAAACAAGGGCTAAATTGGGCTTGTGACTACACAAGCCAGAAAGAACACTTGCAGTATGAAGCTAAGCATGTTTATTTAGAAATAAGTCCTGCTGAGCTCAAGGGGGCTTGCTCCCAAATCAGCTGGCTTAGGAGTGTAGCCGTAGGCTCCAATTGTGCCATTTCCCCTTCAGCCAAATCTTTAAGGCTGCAGTTGTGTTAGCCCTTTATTGACAAAAAATGCACTAATCTGGGGGGCTCAATGAGAATATTAGGTAGCCTGAGGAAGAAGAGCAAGGGGTGCTTTGTCTCCCCTGAGTGCTTCTTGCTCCATTCTAAACCATAAAAACACAACAGTGGTAATTCTTTTAGTGTCTGTGTAACTTTCCATGGCTAATTTTGGCTAGCTGACATGATACGGGGGTGCATTTCAGTTAAGTGTGTTACCAGGCATACAACTGAGGGACATCCTGACATATCAGTTAGTGGCAAGTTATGTAAAGCTTACAGAAACACCAATAGGGTTCTGGCCAGTCATAATAAATTATGGAATTCATATACAGTACAGTAGAACCTGGCATAACGAAAAAACTCAGTTCCACGGAGCACTTTGTTATGTGGATTTTTCTCGTTATGCAAAGCACTATTGGTGGTACCTCGCATAAAGAAAAAACAATTCGATAACCAGGGTTCCCATTGAACAGGTATACCCCGGCTACTGAAATCCCCACATAATGAATGTTTTTTGTTATGCGGGGTAGCACCCTTGCATAATGAACGCTTCGTTATGCGAATTTTTCATTATGCAAAGCATTCGTTATGCGAGGTGCCACTGTATTTGATCATTTTTTAAATATTTAGATAATTCATTAATATTGTCTGCTTCATACACCAAGCTTTTGGCAGCATGCAGCAACATATATAGTATAACCTCCCTACATTGATCACCTCCCTAAGTTGACCTAATTTTCATAGACTGGACATACACCATATGTACACATATGGTGTTTTTTAGGGCCTTTCTGACTTCACTCTCTAGAATGTCTGGCTCATGTTCAATGTTCTCATTATTGTGATTATCAGGGGTGTTGAGGTCCTTTTTGCAGAGTTCCTCTGTGTACTCTTTCCATCTTTTCTTAATCTCTTCTGCATCTGCCAACTACTTGCCATCTTTGTCTTTTATCGTAGTCATTTTTGCTTTAAATGTTCCCTTGAGTTCCCCAATTTTTTTGAAAAGATCTCTAGTCCTACCCCTGATATTGTTTTCCTCTATTTCTTTGCACTGTTCATTCAGGTAGGTTTCCTTATCTCTCCTTGCTTTTCTTTGAAATTCTGTATTCAAGTTACTGTATTTTTTCCTTTCTCCTTGGCATTTTGCATTCCTTCTGTCCTCTGCTATTTTAAGAGCCTTATTGGACAACCACTTCGCTTTCTTACGCTTCTTTTCTTTTGGTATGGTTTTCCTTGCTGCCTCCTTCATGATTTCCCGCATCTCTGTCCATAATTCTTCTGGCAGTCTGTCTATCTGGTCCAAGCCATTAAATCTGTTCCACACCTCCACTGTGTATTCCCAGGGAATGTTGTCTAGGTCATATCTGTCTGGCCTAATTGTTTTTCCTACTTTCTTTAGTCTAAGCCTGAATTTTGCAATCAATAGGTTGTGATCTGAGCCACAATCTGCTCCTGGTCTTGTTTTTGCTGACTGTATGGAAGTTCTCCATCTTTGACTGCAGAGTATGTAATCAATCTGGTTTCGATGTTGGCCATCTGTTGATGTCCATGTGTAAAGTCTCCTCTTGTGTTGCTGGAAGATAGTGTTTGTTATGACCAGTGCGTTATCTTGGCAGAACTCTATCAGTCTTTGCCCTGCTTCATTCTGTGTTCCAAGATCAAACTTGCCTGTTATTCCATTTACTTTTTGATTTCCTACTTTGGCATTCCAGTCTCCTATGATAATGTATACATCATTTCTTGGTGTCTGTTCTATGAGGTGTTCTAAAACTTCATAGAACTGGTCAATTGTGGCTTCATCTGCACTAGTGGTTGGTGCGTATATTTGGATTACAGTGATATTGAATGGCTTGCCTTGTATTCTGACTGACATCATTCTATCATTTTTGAGATTATATCCCATTACTGCTTTTCTCACCCTTTTATTGACAATTATGGCTACTCCTTTTTTTCTGAGGTTTTCTTGTCCACAGTAGTAGATATGATGGTTTCCAGAGCTGAATTCGCCTATCCCTGTCCATTTTAACTCGCTGATTCCCAAGATGTCAATGCTTATTCTTTCCATTTCCTTTTTTTACTACTTCCAGTTTTCCCTGGTTCATAGATCTCACATTCCATGTCCCTATACAGTATTGTTCCTTGCAACTCTGTATTTCTCCTCCCCCTTTCCTGTCCCTCCCCTTCTTTTGATGTGCTGTGCTCAGCATCCTGTTTCATTTAATTGCCCCATTTGTTTTGCCTTTTGTTTTGGTCCATAGGGTTCTCTTGGGAAAATTCCTGACGTTGGTTTGCCGGTTTCTACGTCAGTATCCTCTCATCATACATATTATCACAGTTTAAAACAAGATATTATCATACACATTATAACAGTTTAAGCAGTATAAGACTGAAAAGTAAGCTAATTAGTGTTGGTTATATGTAGTTATAAGTCAAGAGTTTCTAAGTATCCTTGTTATGAAATCCAATATATCAAGTCTCTACTGTAAGTTCACTATAAGTCTCTACTGAAATATCTAAATCAGCTACATTAGTGTAGTTGAATTACTTATCATATGCATGCAGTCAGTTTCAGCTGCCCAGTGGTCTTGTGTCGGCAGCGCCTGTGTCTGTTGCGAGGTCCCTCCTCTGGTGTTCGGTCTCCTCACCCTGCTAGCTGCCCGGTGGCCGCTGAGGTTCTCCTCACTGCTGTTGTGGTGGCGAGGCGCAGGTCGGCGGTGCGTTCCTCCTTTCCGCCCGACCCGCCGCTGGTGTTGTTCCTCGCCTTCCCTCCGGCCAAAGGGGAAATGGCCAAGGGGGCGCAGGTCAGCGGCGCGTTCCTCCTCTCCGCCTGACCCGCCACTGGTGTTGTTCCTCGCTTTCCCTCCGGCCAAAGGGGAAATGGCAGGGGGGGGCAGGTGGGCGGCGCGTTCCTTCTCTCCGCCCAACCCGCCGCTGGTGTTGTTCCTCGCTTTCCCTCCGGCCAAAGGGGAAATGGCTGAGGGAGCACAGGTCGGTGGCGTGTTCCTCCTCTCCTCCTGACCCGCCGCTGGTGTTGTTCCTCGCTTTCCCTCTGGCCAAAGGGGAAATGGCAGAGGGGGCGCAGGTCGGCGGCACGTTCCTCCTCTCCGCCTGACCCGCCGCTGGTGTTGTTCCTCACTTTCCCTCCAGCCATATCTGTTTCTTACTTTTTAGGGGAGATTGTTGTGGACATTTTGGAATTTATGAAATGTAGCACAGCAATATTTTTGAGATCAGGGCATTTTGTGCAGGTTACGTTCATGTGGTCTTGGACCTTGCATTTTCCTAACTTGCTTTTGTTTGCTTCAAGCAGTTGTTGCACCTAGTGGAAAGAAATGGGTTTCCACTGATGTGGAGCTAATATTGGTAAAAAAAAATTAAAAAAAGATCTCATACTGAGCCAGCTGAAACAGCTACTTTGGTAATATTGAATCCATTGGCATTAGGAATAAATACTTATCTGTGGAAATGGAGAAGGATATGCAAATTTCAAGTGAAATTGAGACAGTAGAACAAAAGTGAATAGGCAGTGACAATTGCTTGCTGGTGTTCTTTCAAGACAATTGATGTATTTCTTAATTAGGTTAGGGAATCATTAGGTAATTTAAGTGAGAAAGCAAGTGAGCGAGGAGATTTTTGTTTGTTTGTTTGCTCATTACCAGACAGTGTGGAAAACAGAATACTGTATAGCAAATTTTAAGATATTCACATATTATGGGAATGATACTTAGATATATTTTTCCAGCCCACCTTCTCTAGCATAAATTCTCAATTAGTTGTAAGGAAAATGAAAGCTAGCTGTTAATGGTGAACTTGTTGAAGGCTTGTCATTCTGATTAAAAAAAAAATAAGACACTTTGGAAGATGAAACCATGCCAGAGAAATAAAGATCTGTCTTGATTCCAAATGTCAAATTCTAATTTTGGCTTCATTTTAAATCCTATTTAGCCTTTCTTCACCCCATGCTTTAGGGAAAAAAGGCTAATTGGATTTCTGACTGGATACACTGTTTGCATTACATTTGATTTCGTAAAGGGTTACATTCCACAGACTGAAATGTTGTTTGCTCCCAGAAGGACAGTTCCTGGCTCCAGCAAGCAAAATATGTTTGTGGCTAGGCTTCCTTCTTCTCTGTGACAGATTTTCTGTAGGAAGGGGGGGGGGGGAGAGAAGTGGTAGAACTGGTAGGAAAACCTGGGGGTGGGGGATTACAAGTAAAACTTTGGACCCACATTTAAATTCCATGAGTAAGGTAGGACTATCACTGTCTGGCAATAAATATATCAAGTAGAATAACTCTTGTTTTGCTGGCATATTGCTATACAATTTGGAACTGTTTAAAAACATGTTGCACCTCTAATTCTTGTATCATTGATTTCACTGAGTGTTAAGAGCACTTAGCTTTCTCTGAAGTGTGCTTAGAGTTATAGCCCTTTGAGCTTAGTAAACACATCAGGCACTTAAATTGGCAAGAAGTTGTGATCTGTTGTATTGATGGTCTCGATTCAATCCTTTTTTCTATTATATTCAGTAAGGTTGTAAAATTACATTGCAAATTATAGAAGAAGAATGGTCTGACAGACATTGATCTGGCTGCAAATGTAGCGCAGATTTATAGTTAATAGTCCTATTTCCAGTGGTTGAAGCTAAGATACTGTCTCATCCTCTCCCACTGTCTAAGTAACCTGCAAAGAGAAATGTGCATTAGAAATGGTGTGTGTGTGGAGTAGGTGAGATTGTAGTATCAATTTTTCTTCAAGAACTTGGAAACAGTTGCTTTAAAAATAAGTATTTTCAAACTCTGCCCAAGGAGCAGCTTGAGAAATAGTTGAAGTGTTTGCATCTTGGCCACAAAAAACATTTGATTCAGTAAATGGTACAGTTGTGTTTATCTGGTTGTCAGAACATGGGAAGGGAAGATCAAGAGCAACCTTCTGCACACAGAACATAACTCAGTGGAAATAAATGACTGCAAGTAAACAGGACTGAGATTGTGTCATCCTATACATCTTTATTATATAGCAAACAGAGGACTCCAGAGACCATGGGACACCAAGCTTTCATGACATCCACCATCAGTATCCACATGGTAGGTGCAGAAGTCTACAGTGAGGGAGCCTATGCATTGTAAACTCTCTCCAGGTGGTAACTCCTCTGGATTCCTCTGCATACTTGTGTCTATCCCGGCCCCTTCTGTTGTTGCTTTGCTCACACTTGTGTTTAAGTTCTGCAAATGAGCAAGAACTGTGAACAACCTGGGTTCCTGCTTGCCAGCAAGTCTACAAGCCAGCAGGACTCTTTCATCTTCTGACTTGTGAGTGGTTGCGTGAGCAAGATGATGATGATGGGGCTAGAGTGAAGTGCTGCTAAGGGTAAAAATTATTCTGGGTTGAAACTCTGCTCAGGGAATGCCCGAATAAGGCTCCTTTCATGTCCCCAAGAGCTGGGACAGAGATGGGCGAGTGCAGTACCCGGGTCTCAAACTACCGACTTGCCAGTCTTCCAGCTAACAAGGCAAGCTTCTTAACCACTGAGCCACCGCAGCTTTGAAGTAAAGTGAATTAAAAACTTCTGGCAACAGCAATTCACTTATGGATATATTATATTTTGAAAAAAATTTAACAAGAAAACCCAAAACAAAATAAGATCTAGTGCTGGAAGCTGAGGCTATCAAGTTAGAACTCATTTAGATGGTTATGAAGAAGAGCAAAAGATTAGTATGAATAGTGCTGCTGCTAGTAAAGCAAATGGGTTGAACTCAAGAAGACATCAGGCTGCTGTGTGCACAAATGCAAAAGGATAATTTCAATGCAGCACAGTGCATATGACTAGAACACAGAGTATGAGAAGTATGTATCAAGGTAAGCTTAAAATAGTAAAATAAGAATTGGCATGTTTAAGCATTAAACTACAGTAAAATAATGGGTTACAACTGTCTGAGTTTAAATTTGCTCTGGTTTACAACTGCAAATCCTATGGAAATGCCGTCCCGGTTTACAAATTTTTAATATATTTGTTTCAGTTTACAATGATCAATTCAGGACCATTTTTTAAATTTTCCAATGCATCCCTATGGATGTTTCGGGCTACAATTTTTTCAGGTTACAACGGAGGCTGTTGGAAGGGACCTATGGCATAACCCACAGTTTTACTGTACTTGGTGTGAGTGATCTGAAGTGAATTGGAAAAGGATTTTGCAAACAAAAAGTGTTTTATTCTAGAAATAACAGAAGAAATGGTATGGCTGTAAAAGTGCAGCAAGATGTAGAATAAGTAGTTAGGAGCTATAATGTAAAGTGTGACAAAATATCAACCAGGCTCCATGAAGATCATATCAGCATAATGGTAGGTTTATGATAATGAGAAGTGTTCCAACTTCTGATGATTATGAACAAGAAATCAAAAGCTTTTGTGCTAATATTCAGGAGGAAATTGTTTATGCACCAGAACTTAACAGGTGTCTGGAAGGCAAATGCAGGGGGGGGGGGGAGAGCAAGAATATTGTCACAGAGTTTGCTCTTGGAGTGAGTCAGACATGAAGTAGGAGAGTGATTAAATAGAATTCGGTGAAACAACCTTTCTGTTTACAGTATTGCAAGAATGTGCTTTAGGTAACCAATTGGATTGATGTTATGGATGGCTAACAGAGAAATCAAACAGACTCTATAATCAGAAGCAGAAGATGGAGAAGCTTTGGACCAGGAGGAAATTGTGGTACAGACCATGGATTGTTGCTTTCAAAAATTAGAGTAGTCTTGAAAATGAACACTAATGTCACAATTTGTTTTAAGAGAAAGAGCTGTTAAAAGAAAGACTTCTTTCCTGCAGCCAGCATGTTTTCTCTCCTCTAAGGAAAATTTCTTAGAGTGATGTGACTTAGCAATCAGGCTTGTAAACTGAGTCCTTATTTGCTTTCTGATAACCAGTCCTAAAACAGAGGATATTGAAAAAGCAAAGCAATCACACTGACATAGCACTTGGTGCACTCTCTGAGTTGTTCACAAGTTAATTAGCATTTTGCCTGCAACTTGCAAGGTACTCATTTTACCAGCCTCAGAAGGATGGATGGCTGAGTCAACCTTAAGCCCAGGTCAGGATAGAATTCACAACCTTTTGGTTGCAGGACAGCAGTTTAACCACTGTGCCATAAAAATTAATTGTGGGGTGAAGAAAAAGTATGTATTCGGTGTCTTTCGACACTTGAGGGAACACTATTTCTAAAGTCATGGTGAACATTTTTTATCTAATACCCAGTGGTGGGATTCAGCATGTTTGCCCCTGTTCACCAGAACTGGTAGCAGAAATTCTGGCTGGCCCCGCCCATCCAAGTTTTTAAATAAAGTACAATAAAAGCTCGGATAACGCTAAAACTTGGTTTCACAAGTCTTAGTGTTATCCCATTTTTAATGTTATTCGATACATGCATCGGATAACATTAAAATCCTATGGGATGCATCAGATAATGTTAAAACTCCATAGAGATATAAGTAAAACCTCATATAACACTAAAACCTGGTTCCACAAGTCTTGGTGTTATATGATTTTTAGTGTTATCTGATGCATGTTAAAATCCTATGGGATCCATAGAGATACATTGTAACCACACAGGCTTTAGCGGTTGTTATCTGAAGCATCCCATAGGATCTTAATGTTATCTGATGCAATTCTTCCCCCCAGATTCCTTAATGTTATGCGATTTTAGTGTTATTCGATACTAATGTTATACGAGGTATTACTGTACATTGTAACCGGCACAGGCTTTAGTGAACATTATCCTATGCATCCCATAGGATTTTAACGTTATGCGATGCCATTTTCCCCCAGATTGCTTTATGTTATGCGGTTTTAGCGTTATCTGATGCAAATGTTATCTGAGGTATAACTGTAGTCCTAATTCACATGCAATGCAGGGCTTTCCCCCTGGCCATACCAACCATACCACGCCCACAGAGTAGGTAGCCAAAAGTTTTTGAATCCCACCACTGCTAATATCATGTTTTGAGTGGACTGGACTAGGGATATGAATCCTCATAGAGGAGAACAAGGATCTACAAAATTATTATCTGTGCCTTGTTGGAGGGTAAAATATTTTGTGGAACTCTGGATAAGGGAATGCAAGTGAGAATTTTTTCTTTTTCAAAATTACACAAAATAATTTTTAACACATAAGTCAAAAACACATCACAAAATGGTAATGTTTGCTGCTTTCATGCATGGTCATTTAAGGATTACAAGTGTGAGAAAAATCATTTGAATCTCTTTTTTGAGAAAAAAATCCTATGAGGTTTTTCAGTGTTTTCTGTGTGTAGATGTACAGTTGTACCTCACTTAAAGAGCATAATGCATTCCACAGGATTGCTCTTTAAGCGAGTTTGCTCTTTAAGCAAAACACCATTGTACACGACCAATTGTGTGTGTGTGTGTGGGGGGAATTGCGAACCCCGATTTATTTGTTAAGCGAGTTTTTGATTGGTTTTATTTGTTAAGCGAAGCGAACATTCAGAGAAAATTCTGGTCTTTAAGCGAGTTACTCTTTAAGCGAAGCACTCTTTATGCGAGGTTTGACTGTACTATCTTTCTCCAGAGGAAAGGATAATGACATTTTGCAGAATTGTAGAATCCTTGCTCAAGGGGGGGGGGGGAATCTTATCCTATCTTGCTATCATTCAGAAGTGAGGAATCTTGTGGGGCTTGGAAATTTGTTTCTGAACTGAGGCACCGTGAAGAAACAAGAAGGAATAATGGAGGTATTCTTTACATCTCCAGGCTGCGTGGTCTGTTCTTGGGCAAGGGCTTTGGGAAATCTGCTCCTGCTGTCGTAGTTTGGATTTAGTCTATACCTTTCTGTACCAGGTGTGTGTTTCTACATCACTATCCATAATAAGTAGAACTTATTATAGAATGTTACATTGTGAGTTCTCCTGTAAAATGTTTTCACGGCCAGGTATGCTTTTTTCCCTTCTGTGGTCCCAGCTCTCTCCTCTTCCTCAATTCCCTGCTGAACAAGCACTTGGGCTACTAAGCATCTCCAGTTCTTCATGGGACTCCTTTTTTGGGGTTCCCTGTCCTTAAGGCTCTCCCTCTCAAGCCTCCTGATGAATTTCTTGTATGTGTGTGGATGGGATTGCTTCTGCTACCTAAGCATCTGCAGTAAAAATAAAAATAAAAGCTTGCTGATAACATGTAGCATTTTGCAAGGATATAGAATATTAATATATCCCCTACATTGGAACACGTGCTCCAATTTATCTGTGAGAACCAAATAATGTTCCATTACAATGCTCCTTTTCTTTTGATTTTTCTTCATGCATAAAAATAAATCTGCTCTGTGGTGTGCTGAGACTTATTCGTAAATCTTCTTACTGACAATTGACCCCTTACAATTGAAAGCTTAGGTTTAATTTAAGCTGCTGTTGCAAAACCCACACCATACTTTTAGAGAAACATCTGACTTGTATTTGGAAGGAAAAGGAAAAGATGGAAGACAGCTAACTTGCATGTGAGAATCACTAACTGAGTCAAGTTTCAGAATATTATTTGGTTTTTCTACCCTTAGATATAAGCCCAGACTCTGGGTTATCCTCTGCATCAACAGATTGTTCTGAGGTCAGCTCAAAAATTAGAACACACTGTTGTTGTTCAATTGCACAGTCGATTCCGACCCTTTGCGACCCCATGGACCACTGTCCACCAGGCACTTCTGTCCTCCACCATCTTCCTTAACTCGCTCAGCTCTGTGGCATTGTGTCTACAGTACCATCTAGCCATCTCATTTTTGGCAGCCCCTTCTTCTTTTGCCCTCCACCCTTCCCAGCATCAAAGCTTTCTCAAGCGGATCCTCTCTTCTCATTTGATGTCCAAAGTACTTTAGCTTCATCTTTACCATTTGACCTTCTAAGGAGCAGTCAGGGTTATTTTTCTTATATTGACCTATTTGTTCTCCTCTCTTTCCAGGGTACTTTCAACACCACATCTAAAAGACATCTATTCTTCTGTGCTCAGCTTTCCTTATGGTCCAGCTCTCACAACCCAGTTTATATATACAGAAAAGTTACAATTAGTAATGCACAGGTCTTGTATTTCTTTAATTAGGCATAGACTTTTTGCCACTGCCTCTACAAACAGAACAGAAAACAGAACAAAAATGAATGGCTAGGGTAACATGGGATGACCCTGTGGTGCAGTGATCTGAGTTCAGACCCAATGGGCATGAGATTGCCTAAGACATCTATCCTTCTGATGTTGGTAAAATGAATACCCAGCTTTTTGGGCACAAAATGGTAATTAGCTTTTGAACTGTCCAGAAAATGTGTTCTAAGTGCTATATGTAGCATCAGCAGAACTGCATTTACCATGCCTAACTTTTTAAATTCTAAACAACAGGCATGTAAGGTGGCTCTTGTTCAATCTCCTGAAAAGGGCCAGAACTACTGAATTTACTCCTTCGTCTGCAAAAGTGGAGGAACTTCAGACATTGGAACCTGCTTGTTCAGATGACAACTCCCAAAATCCTCAGCTATCATGATCAGCGGGATTCTGGGGGTTATTGTCCCAAAAGTAACTTAGGTTTCCAAGTTCTGAAAGTTATTCTTAGAAATTGTGATTAACCTCACAGTGGAAATTTCTTTCGTTGCCAGACTATATGAAATGCTACTGCTCTGACAGCTGCTCAAAGACTAGTTGCTGTCTGAGGACCCCTTCTCCACTGTTTTTGCAGTTTTTCTCTGCCTTCAGTCCTGGCAGGTTTTTGGCTGGAATAGCCAGACTGGCTTGAAAACTCAGTATTAGTTCTCCAGATCCCTACCTCTACCTAGAATTTAGCGAAAAAACAGGATCCAGGACATAAATGTTTGTCTCTCTAAAAAAACAACAACCCCCGCACACTAGGTTATGATATGCCAAAAAAACAAAAACAAACAAACCCACAAACAAACAAACAAAACCTCCTGGGATATTAATCAAATGGCATCCACCGTTTTGAATCCCACCATTTCGTATCCCACTGCTGCCACTATTTCATATCCCACTGTTTCGTATCTCACTGTTGCCACCATATCAGCGATCCCCTCCAATGCTCCACACTCGCTCAGAGGGAGTTATACAACCATTCAGGACCCTCTGCCTGGGCTCTCTTGTGCTCGCTCCGTGATAGCCTTGGAAATCCCAAGGCCCAGGTTATGAGCACCCAGACTTGGGAAATCTGACCTGGATTTGTACCGGGTTGGTCCAAACAAACCCTCCAACCCCCCGAGGATAGTTTTGGCTTTAAGCATCCTCAGCCAAAATAGTATTAATGATAAAGGCTTTGTAAAGCCTGGCAACACTCACCCTTTTAAATAAACACAACAGTTTTACAAGAACATACAGCTGTACCTCGCTTAAAGAGCATAATGCGTTCCACAGGATTGCTCTTTAAGCAAGTTTGCTCTTTAAGTGAAACACCATTGTGTTTTTGGTTGGTTTTATTTGTTAAGCGAAGTGAACATTCAGAGAAAATTCTGCTCTTTAAGCGAGTTACTCTTTAAGCGAGGTGCTCTTTATGCGAGGGTTGACTGTAGTTTCATTTATTGATATATATAAATAATGTACCCAGGGACAAAACATTGCCCTTTCCCCAACCATAGAGAAAACTAACATACCCTGTTTCCTGCCCTGTTTGAAGACTGGGGTGAGCTCCAGCTCCTTGTACTTTAACTTTCACACCAGCTTCTACCCACCATCACTCTTAAGGGGCCAGTCAAATACCACGTGACCTAAAATAGGCCACTTTTTTATCCTCCCTCCCCCTCTGTGACTTTCTGTGACTTTTGGTCAACCCCCTCCCCCCTAAATCACGTGGTTTCTCAATTTTTCCGGATTTGAAGAGACAATATAAATTTGAAATAGTAAATAATAAATAAATAATAATAATAAATGGCAGAAGCCCAAAAAAGAAAGAAAGGCCTCCCTAACAAAGCCTTTTCATGCAAGCAAGGAAAGAAGAGGGAAAAGATTTGCAATCTGGATTTCAATGGGAAAGCCACCCCCCCCCCGGTCTCTCTTCTGATGTCTCCCTATTTTGGGTCTCCGGAGGTACTGTACTCTTGCTTTTTCGAGCAATTGACCTGTCTGATATGGTTGCACCTGTTCAGTATAGCTTCTAGCATAATTAGATCATACAACCCCCTCCACCATGTCAAGGTACTGTTCCTTTAATAATAATAATAATAATAATAATAATAATAATAATAATAATAATAATAATAATAATAATAATAATAATAATTAAATAAATAAATAAATAAATCAGCACCACCACCACTGAGCTATCTAAAGAGAGGCTGTGGCATGATTTCTATTAAAAAACAAAGCCCTTCATGCAGGAATACCTATTAAAATACCTTGGTATTCAGAGCAATCAGTTTATGCCAAGGTCAAAGAAACTCTTCTAGCCTGAGGGCCAAATTCCAATTTTTGGTCTCATTCCAGCAGTGGGGGAGGTTAAGCTCATCAGGCAGGGCAAGTATACACTCATAATCTTTCAGAAGCACAATATATGGGATAATACCTGTCCCTATGCAGTTGCCTCTTCTATGACTACTCCCACTTCTTTATTTCCTGTGTTTCTCTGAAGGTCTACTGCAAATTAAGCTGTTCTTGCTAACAAGGCAGATGCCATTAATAATAAGACGGAAAACCCTCTTACATTATCAGCAGTCACACAGCACCTTATCCGCTTTGCAAAGAATGTATCTGTTCCATGCAATTATATGCATGCTTACAAAGCACAACTTAGTTTTGTGCCTAGCATTTCAAATATAAATGCTGGCCAAAATACAGATATCTCTATTCTTGCCTGTGGCATTCAAGGCATTTCTACTTGCATAATCCATTGGATGTTTGTGCAGACCTAGCTGATGATTTGCAGAACACAGAACTAATAATAGAATATGATATGATTTGAGATAAATGTCACCAAAGCTATCAATGTACTGCTTTAATGAGAGAGAAGGCAAAAATAACAATTCTACATAAGGCTAGGGTCTCAAATTTACACTGATGCATAATTAAGTATGTCCTGCAACCAAAAAGTTGTGAGTTCAGTCCTGACCAGGACTCAAGGTTGACTCAGCCTCCCATCCTTCCATATCCTAGCATATTGAGGGCAAAATGCTAATTAACTTGTGAACCACCCAGAGAGTGCACTAAGCGCTATGGGGTGGTATAGAAGTCTGATTGCTATCAGCACTGAAATTATTGACATGCAAGTTGGTCTTCTGTTTCTTCTACACTGTCAGGGAATCAAGGAATTGGATGTATCAAAATGGGGATTATAATGGTTGAACTTTTTGTCATTCATTTGATTTTGTGAAATAGAGTGATAGGGCAAGAAAGAAGTGGACTCTTCACACATATGCTGTATCTCCTTTGACCAAAAGGCTAATGCCTTCATGTTACATTTAGCAGAAGACACCTCAAAGGACTCATTTATTAATTATTATTATTATTATTATTATTAATTCGATTTATATGCCGCCCTACTCAGTAAAAACCGACTCAGGGCGGGTCACAGAAAACACACAAATACTGTATAACATTCTGTGAAACAACAATGAAACATAAATATATCATCATAACACAATACAGTTAATATAATCAATATATCTAAACATAAGGGGAAAAGAAAAATGTGATGCAATACAATATTACAATCTAAAACATAAATATAAAACCGTAACAATATAGTTAATACAATCAAAATATCTAAACGTCAGGGGCGGGGGGAGAGAAAAATATCAGAGACAAGCCCGCAAGCTCCTACTCCTAAACATGAAATAATCTGCCTAATCTCTAAGTAATCATTATTCCTGTCAAAGTATTCTTGTTGGTGATGATAGAAGGGAAACCATAGCCTCAGGATGTTACCAAAAGAAACAATTATTTTGGAGGTTTTTTTAAAAAGCCCAATGGATGTTGCCCCAGGATTTTGGCCTTTCACAGAGCTATACATTAAAAGGGGAGGGGATATTTTGCCCCAAATATTGTTGGAAATATGTATCTGGTAGTTTTTCCCTGAGTGAAATACTAATCTGGCATGCTGTCTAGTAGTCAGCCAGGAAGAGCTGTATTCCTGACAATAGATTAAAGGAAAATGACCCACCTCTGGGGTGAAAGAGAATCAGTTAGAGCCAAACGGGAGAGCTTGTTAGTAATCGCTCAGGAAAGAGATTGCTTGGTCTTATTTATGAGTATACTAGGTAAAGGTAACCCTTGCTTGAAAGCGAGTTGTATCCGACTCTAGGGTTCAGTGCTCATCTTTGTTTCATAGCTTTTGGAGTCATTTCCTTACCTCCTTACCACTACTCAGCTCAAGGTGTAACATGACGTTTTTCAGTTACAAAAATGGCCTTCAGGATACCCACATCCTTTCATTTAATGTATAGGTTTCCCCTCAGATTCTCTAAAAACATTTTCTTGGAGCAGCATTATAGCTTGAATTGTCTAATTTGCAAGATATATTGCCTTCTCTATTTGCAAATGTGAGATAACGAATTGTCACATTTGATTTCCTTTCAGTGCTCATTCTGACATTTCATGTTTTTATTCAATTCCTTTAATTATTTTAATGCTACTTACATGGCATGAGGAAGTACACTAGTACCCCGAATAACGTTATGACTTGGTTCCACAAGTCCCGTCGTTATTCGGGTTTTAACGTTGTGCGATACATTGAACACACAATGTTAAAAAAAGCCCTGTTTCCCTGGAGGCTGCAGGAAGCGAGAACATCGGGATTTGAATCCTGACATTTTGGCTTGCTGCTGCCTCCAGGGAGGTGGGAGAACTTTGGAAACAGCTTGGAGCGGGTTTCCCCACCTCCCTGGACCCGGCGGCGGGGGGGGGGGGGGTCAGAGACCCCAAAATTGGTAAAAAAAACCGTCCGTTTTTTTTACCAATTTTGGGGGCTCTGACCCCCCCGCCGGGTCCAGGGAGGTGTGGGGACCCGATCCAAGGTGTTTCTGGGCTTCCCCGACGTCCTGAGCCAGTGCAGGAAGCCAGAACATCGGGATTCGAACTCTGACATTCTGGCTTGCTGCACTGGCTCAGGACGTCGGGGAAGCCCAGAAACACCTTGGATCGGGTCCCCACACCTCCCTGGACCCAGCGGGGGGGTCAGAAACCCCAAAATTGGTAAAAAAAAAATGGACGTTTTTTTTTACCAATTTGGGGGTCTCTGACCCCCCCGCCGGGTCCAGGGAGGTGTGGGGACCCGATCCAAGGTGTTTCTGGGCTTCCCCGACGTCCTGAGCCAGTGCAGCAAGCCAGAATGTCAGGATTCGAATCCCAACGTTCTCGCTTCCTGCAGCATAAAAGAGGGTGGGGGAAGTTCAAAATTAGCGCACATCAGCTCTAGGGAGGTCGGGAGACCCGATGCGCGCTAATTTTGAACTTCCCCCACCCTCTTTTATGCTGCAGGAAGCCAGAATGTCGGGATTCGAATCCTGACATTCTGGGTCGCTGCACTGGCTCAGGACATCGGGGAAGCCCAGAAAAAGCTTGGATCGTGTCTGCCCACCTCCCTGGACCCGGCGGGGGGGTCAGAGACCCCAAAATTGGTAAAAAAAACGTCCGTTTTTTTTACCAATTTTGGGGTTTCTGACCCCCCCGCTGGGTCCTGGGAGGTGTGGGGACCCGATCCAAGGTGTTTCTGGGCTTCCCCGACGTCCTGAGCCAGTGCAGGAAGCCAGAACGTCGGGATTCGAACTCTGACATTCTGGCTTGCTGCACCGGCTCTGGACGTCGGGGAAGCCCAGAAACACCTCCAGAGAGATCAGAGGACCCGATCTACAGCTGCAGGGTGGCTGGGGAAGCTGACGGGGACTCCCTGTCGGCTTCCCTAGCCACCCGCCCATGCCTCCGCAGCTGTGGGGTGGCTGGGTAAGCCGATGGGGGAGCCCCCCGTCAGCTTTCCAGCCTCCCCACCCCTGCCTCCGTAGCTGCAGGGTGGCTGGGAAGCTGAACGGAGAACCCCGTTCAGCTTTCCACCCACCCTGCTGCTAAGAACGACTGTATCGTGTAACGTTAAAATCGCGTTACTCGATACAAGATGTTTCCGAAAATCTTGTAACGTTATGCGGTTTTAACGATATACGGTACTCGCGTTATACGGGGTATTACTGTAATATGAAAGTAATAGTATACTACCCTATTTGGGTGTATATCTCACTGCACAGAGATACTTACAACATTGTGCTGTTGAAACCTGGTTGCCTGTTCTTATTTAGCTGACTTCTTCTTTTTCCATGTCTAGGCCAGATGTAAAACATCCAAAATGAAGGCACCTTTTGGTGAGTTCATTGTGCAGTTTCATTCACCTGACCTAGTGTGACCTAGTGTGAGAAAGATTAGCCAGCAATACAAGGTTGCCCTTACCAAGGTACATGTCAGACACCGGCCGTCCCAATTCAAGGGCCCCTCCCTTCAGTTCCTGAGACCTAGTCTCATTATGGGAACCTTCCAGCCCTTACCTTCGTCTGAGAGATCCAGACTGTTTTAAAGAGAACTCACTCTTACCATGCCCAGGCAATAGAGCAATCAAGGGAGGTCTGGGTAGCGAGGCTCCATGAGTGTGCAGTTCGTGTGCTGATGATGAAAGAAACAATCTTCAGAGAAAAACAGTTGCTTTATCGATCAGGTATATTGATCAGGTTCTTAAGGCATAGTCCATAGAGAAACTTAAATAAAAAGGTCAGTAACATAAGATCAGTCCAGTAACAGTCCACATTAGGTAATCATGATGAAAAAGAAAAAGAATAGTCCCACAGGCCAAGATTTTCCAGGACCTCTCTGAGGAACAGGTTGCCCACAGTACTCATGATTATAGTCCAAACATACCACAATCTTCGAGGAGGCTCTTTCTGTGTACCTCATTTAGCTGAGTTATTTGCTTTATTTTATCTGCTTAGCTCCTTCCAAAGGGAGATACTACAATTTCCTGTGAGGGATGATGGCCATGTCATCCTGAATATGCCCATTCTCATCTGATCTGTATAGGGCAGTGATGGTGAACCTTGGCATTCCAGGTTATCTTGGACTTCAGTTACCAGAAGCCCAAGTCAGCAATTCTGCTCATAGCTTCTGGGAAATGAAATTCAAGAACACCTAGAGTGCCAAGGTTCACCATCACTGGTGTAGAATATCTCTTGAATATCCCACAAATTCTACTGGAGACCTTCTGTGAGAGAAGTTGTGTGATCAACAGAAGTCCTACATTTACTCCTAAGTGTTCCCCTCATACCCCAGGACAAAAGGTGATGTGCATATTATTGAATCAGTTAGTTACAATGATCACAGGGCTTTCAAGTTTAATTTAAAAATAAGTGAGAAAATGCAAAAAAACAAAAAACAAAACAAAACTGCAGCATGATAACATTTGGCTTTTGCCACCCCAGCCCCCCCCCCCAACAAAGGACACAAGACAACCATATGGAAAAAACAAGGCCACTTTATTAAGTGACATAAAATATAACAAACCCTAACGCCGGGGCCAGCAAAGCACAGGGGGGGGGGGGTCAATCTCCGGGGGGAGATTTGGGTTGGGCCAAATTAGCATAACCCCGCCCATACCCAAAATCCTCCCCCTCCCACAAGGTGTGCCCCCCACACCTCCCCCCCCGTGCTTTCCGCCACACTCCGGGGTTCCGCTGGAACTCCGGACCCCCCCCCCAGGAAAGACAGGCAACCACCCCCCGGCGAATGTCCTTGATGAAATAAGTGTATCCCGTATCCGAGAGGGTGCACCAATTGTCCCGAAAACATGCCACGTTCGATTTTAAGATAGCCGAGTGAGAAATAACCCGGCCCCCCATCTTCAAGAAAACCTGGGACAAACGATAATTCAGGTACATCCGAACTTGCTCCTTGCTTGAAAATCCGGGTTCCATGCCGACCTCCTCCTCCCAATCCTCACACATTGGCAGAACTTCTGAAAAAAGAAAATTAGTACCGGGCCAAGCCTCTCCCAGCCGGGAAACAGCCTGGACCGCCCCCTCCACAATATCTTCTACCCCACTCCGGCCCACTTCATTGCCCCCCACATGTAAAACTACCACACATGGCCGAAAACCCCACGGCCTGGGAAATAGCCTCCATTCCACCCCTTCAAAACCTATCCCATCCATCCCCGTCCAGTGGACCGCACAGTCGGAGAGTCCGATGCGACTCCCCCAGCAAGATTGGGTGGCCCACTCCGCTGCCCCCGCTACATGTCGATCCCCCATGATCCAAACGTCGCCCCGCCACGGCGGTCTCCAACCTGTAAAACATAAACTCATAACAACATCAGTAACTTAACATTCCCCCGGCAGGTCCCGGACATACGACCGGAACCTGGCCGAGGTCCATCTCCCTGCTTTCTTTATATCCTCCACCCTGTAACCCAAGGCCGCCAACGTGGAAGCCGCTCCGATCCTAAAAGAGTGCGAAGCAAAGTTCCAGCCCACTATACCCGCCGCCACCAATGCCCTATTAGTGACTGCCTTAAACTGGAACATGGTTAAAGGGGCTCCCCCCTCATGCACCAAGAAAAAACCACCACCATCCCCTCGTAGTGCCAGGTACTCCTTAGCCCTTCGCACCGGACACAACTCCCTAATGTGACAAGGCCCCAGCACCAAGCACTTACCCAATCCTCCTTGGTCCGTCTTAGAACAACGCACAAAAATATACACCCTACCGTTCGCTACCACCACGTCTTCCCTGCCCAGAGCTTTGCCTGAACTGTCCTCCCTGGATCGCGCTACTAGCTCGCTAATCCGCAGCGCTCCGAAAAAAGCGAACAAAACCGCCGCCTTGAATAAAGCCGTTTCAAAACCATCCACGCACACAGTCTCCCACACTCCGTCAAGCCGGAGTAGGATGCCCGGGGAAAAGGGGGTGCGCCTATCCCCCCCCTCCCCGCCATCCTTTCCCACCCTTCTAAAACCTTCTTAACCCTAAAATCTCCGGAATCATCCCTAAACCCTCGCGACTTGGCATAAAACGCCACCGCCACCAGCTTCCCTCTAATAGTGTTGGAAGCCAATCCCTTGTTGTGCAGCCACACACAAAACTGAAGAGTGTGCTCCACCGGGACCGGCCAAACTTCCCCCAGCCCCTCCCCCCGCCGAAACTCACAGAACTCCTTACACGCCGCCGCGTAGGACCTTCGCGTGCTCTCTGCAATGGACCCTCTGAGAGCCTCCGCTACTTGCACTCTCCAAGCGCCCACACCTCGTCCGGCAACCACCTGGGCCGAGGAACCGCCGAAGGCACCAACTCCCGAAACCTGTCCAATTGCTGCCGGGATAAAGCATCCGCAATGCAATTGTCAACCCCCGGGATGTGCCTCGCTACAAACAGCATATTCAACTCTAAACATCGCTTCGTCAATGCCCTGACTAAAAACATCACTCGCTTTGACTTGGAAGTAAGGCTGTTTATCACTGTCACTACTGCCATATTATCACACCAGAAAATCACCGTCCGGTTCCTCCACCTGTGACCCCAAATCCACACAGCCCCCACGATGGGGAAAAGCTCCAAAAACGTTAAATCCCTGGTCACTCCCGTTTCCACCCACCTATGGGGCCACGTCCCGCAACACCATTCACCCCGAAAAAACATTCCAAAACCTAACGCCCCTGACGCATCCGTCTGTACCTGAAGTTCCTCCCTGAGCAACAACCTATCCCTCAAAAAAGACACCCCGTTAAAACTAGCTAAAAACTCCTCCCATACCCCTAAATCAGCTCTGATCCCTAGCGTTAATCTAAGCCTATGATGCGGTTTCTTTAACCCCACCATGGCATCACACAGTCTCCTCAAAAATGCCCTACCCGGAGCTACTACCCTACAAGCGAAGTTAAGGTGCCCCACCAAAACCTGCAACTCCTGCAGCGACACCTTCCTTCTACTCTTCATTACCTTGATTCTGCCTCTCAAGTCCTCCAACTTATCCTCCGGCAACCGGGAGCATTGCTGCTCCGCGTCCAACTCTACCCCCAGAAAAGAAAGCTTACGCGCCGGCCCTTCCGTTTTTTCAAGCGCCAGCGGCACCCCCAACTCCTCGCACACCTCCTGAAACAACTTCAGCTGCCCCAAACAATGCTCCTCCCCTTTTCCAGAACATATCAAAAAATCATCCAAATAATGAGTAATAACCCCCCCCCCCGCCCTAGATGAGTATACCCACTGTATGAACGTACTAAACTTCTCAAACAACGAACAAGAAATCGAACAGCCCATCGGCAATGCCTTATCTACATAAAAAACCCCTTCAAAAACAAAACCCAGTAATCTGAAGTCCTCTGGATGAATAGGCAACAGTCTAAATGCCACTTTCACATCACATTTTGCAAGAAAAGCCTCCTTTCCTGCTTTCCTGATCATAGCCACCGCCTCGTCTAAAGAAGCATATTTCACCAAACTTAGTTCCACAGGAATGGCATCATTCACCGACCCCCCTTCAGGGTAGGATAGGTGATGAATGAGCCGGTATTCCCCGGCACCTTCTTCGGCACAAACCCCAGAGGCGAAATGTGCAATCCGTGCAAAGGGCATGATCGGAAGGGCCCCACTATCCTGCCCAAAACCATTTCCTTCCTGATCTTTTCCCTCACTTTTTCTTCGTTCCCCTTAACCGACTTCAGATTCTTATCTGCCGATGGGCCCTTCACCCCCCCAACCACTGGAATACGAAAACCAAAACGAAAACCATTTGCTAAAAGCTCCGCGTCCTGCCTCCTAGGGTAAAACGCCAGCCAATGGTCCAATCTCTCCAAATTAATTGGGCTGGGGTAAATTGAACCCAGGAGGTCCTTGCCCCCCAGGTCTAACCTGGTTTTGTACCCCCTTTGCCGGCCCTCCTCTCCCCCGGCCACAAGCTGTGACCGGATGCGTGCCGCCGCACTGCGAACACCCATGCTTGAACCTACACTGTTTGCGGGCACAGTATCCATGCGAATTAAACTCCCAACAGACCAGCCTGGGTTGAACCAGCTGCCCCCCAGAAACCCGGGGGGGTGTCAAAGGAGGTCCACGTAACACCATATGCCCACTATCATGCCTCTCGCCCAACAGTGGCCTGGCCGGAGCCAGATATTGCAACCAAAGCATGGAATGCGGCTCATCCCACCTAATGTCCGGCTCCTGCTGAGCCAAAGATCTAAAGAATTCATCATATTTCATCCATGACCCCCCCGCAAAATCCGTGTACGCCCTGTACACTATATCCAAATATTTCAGCAGCGAAATCGCCCTATCTGGCCTTTCGTAAATAATGATCCCCATGTAAATCAAATAGGCCGGCAGCCAGCTCCCCCAATTCCTAATAGGTTTCTTTTTCTTCACCAATTCCTTCTCCCTCTCATCCAACTTCTCCGCTTCCTTCACATCCACCTCCCGATTAAGCAAAGAAAACAAATCCACATACTCCCCTTTCAAAATCTTGTCTTTGGTCGCTTGAGACAAATGATCTCCAAACGGGCAGCGCCTCTTGCGCGCAGGCGCACCCGACCCCACATCTCCTCCCGCCGAAACCTTCCCGCCCAAAGACACCCCCCCCCATTCTTCTCGGCTGCCGAAACCACTGGGGTCTCCACCCCTTTACCGCCGGCACCACTCTCCTGTCCCCCAACCGCCACGGGTCCGGAACCACGTGTCTCTTCCCCCTTATTCTGCTTCTCCGAAATAGCTGGCCCAGTCTTATCAGTTCCCAACTGTCTCACACCCGTCCCCCACGGAGGCACCGAACCCATTCCCCCTTCCCCCGATGTTCTACTCCCACCCTCCCTAGCCCCACAGCTCTGAGGGCCACACGGGCAGCCCCACGGCCACCCCCAGTCACTCTGAGTCGCTCTAGAAGTTCCCGAGCCCCCAGACTCACCAGTTCCCCGCACCGACACCGATTGACTCTGCGCCAACGCGCTCACGTCCGCCGTCTCGGCCGAGCTCGTCGCACCGCCACCCAAGTCAATCGACGTTTCCGCCGAGGAATCTCTCCGGCCCACGTCGCCGCGGCTTGATACCGCCGGTCCCACCGACCCGCCGGCCTCCGCTTCCATTTCTACGGTCGAAGGCCCCACCAGTTCCTGCGACTGAGGGGCCTCCCCTTTCTTCCGCTCGAGCAGCAAAAGCCTCTCTTCCAGCTGCCTGAAGGCCTCCCGCCACGAACCTTTTCCCTTTCTACCTCCTCGTCGGGTGCTTGAACTCTGTGTACGGGGAACCTCCATTCCACCCCCCGCTTCCTCTTCTAGGGCCCTCACCCTATCGTCAAAGGACCCCAATTCGTACTCCTCCTCAGACGATTCCTCTACCGCCTCCCTGGCCCCTTTTGGCTGGGAAGCCAACTCTTCAGAGCTGACCACCGATTGCCCTCTCTTCCTGGACATGGCCTACAAAGATTCCCCGAAACCAAAAGCACGTCTGCACCCGACCAAATCCCAACCCACAAGAAGTCTCCAGAACACCACACCCTCTCTTCCAAACAAACTCCTCCCCCAAATACAAAATTCACCAATCCCCATCTTCCACACTGTTGTCTTCCGACCTGACCACCAGGGAGGGGCGGGGCGGCAAAGACCCTTCTCGAACAGTAGCCACTGCCTCGAAGGTACCCTTCTTGATTTAAATTAGACCTGATTATGAATCAAAATTTGGCAATCTGAATTTTGGGGTAATTGTAGAATATTTCTTGGAAATTTCACACAGATAAGTTTTCCATTTTCAAAATCTGCTTTAATCTATTTGAGGTTTGCTAATATGAGTGATGTTTTTTCCCTCTGTGGTAGTGTGTATGATTCATGTGGAGCACTTGGCCATTAAGGCTTACTCTCTAAGAACAGAAAACATTAAGTAACATAGATTTTTTAAAAAAATAAATAAAAATTCTTTTAAAATCTAGAACCAAGAAAGTGTTGCAAGGGCAGGAGTGAAATGAAATGGGAGAAGTGTCTTTGTCTAAGAAAGCTACTGCTAAAGTAACTACTAAAGTAACTACCAGTAAAGTAACATTGAGGTGAACAGAAAGTAATTCAAAAGTACAGGCAGGATGGGCTAGATCAAAAAAGACTTAGGAAAACAGGACTGAAGTTTGCATATTGCTAGGAAGATGAAGATTTAATTTTGGCCAACAACAAAGCCAAGAAAAAAGCTTCATTTTGGCAAAGTTTGATCTGGACACATTTTGCAAAGTTGGAACTGGACATTAAAGAAGAAGAAAAATTGTTTGGACAACATATAAATGAAAATAAGAAATAAACACCTAACTAGTAACAAACTTTAACAAAGGTAGGTGTCTGTCTGTCCTATGAACTGAATATCGTACTAGGGTCTTAAGAAATCACTAGATATGAATTGCCACATTAGCTCATGTAATATGCATCTTCCATTTATCTATAGTCTTTGTTTCCTGCATCCATCTACCATTGTTATTAAACTAATCTTCTTTGGAAAAAGACTTAATACTATAGATGGGTCTTATGTCATCATAACAAAAGGTATGTTAAAAGTAACCTTACAAACTCCGTTCTTTTCATTAAAAAATGATAAAATAGGTAACTCAGCCAACCATTTTGAGGGGCTGTGATGACTTAGTGTATAGCGGCCAACCGTCACGGATTCTCCGGGACAGTCCCGATTTGAGAGGGGGAATCCCGAGTTACCATTTTTAGGAAAATGGCCACGGAATTCCCCCATGACGTCCCGGCTGTCCCGATTTCTCTTTAGCAGCAGGCATTTTTTTTAAAAAAGGAGCAAAAAATGGCTCCAATAAACTGTGCCTGCTCGGACACACAGAGAATAATACACCCCCCAACTCTGCTTACCTTCAAGTTCTGCTTTTTTTCTCTCCCGACGAACAGCTGATCAGACTAAAGAGGCTTTTTTTTAAACTACAACAAGGGGAGAAATCCAGCGATTTGATTGGCTCTCTATGTCAGCTGACATAGAGAGCCAATAAAATCGCTGAATTTCTCCCCCTATTTGATTGGCTCTCTATGTCAGCTGACATAGAGAGCCAATAAAATCGCTGAATTTCTCCCCCTTCCTTGTTTCCCTGCCTACTGTAGTTTTAAAAAAAGCCTCCGAGTGAGTCTGATCATCAGCTGTTCGTCGGGAGAGAAAATAAGCAGAGCTTGAAGGTAAGCAAGGTTGGGGGGTGTTATTCTCTGTGTCCGAGCAGGCAGTATAGAAATATAAGCCACCCCCGGAAAAGAAGCCATCAGGCCATTTTTTGCCATTTTTTGGGGGGGAAAAAGAATAAAAGCCATGGCTTATAATAGAGGAAACAGTATTGGTCCAATACGTGTTTCCCCTATTATAAGCCATGGCTTTTATATTCTTTTTCCTCCCAAAAATGGCAAAAAATGTCAGCTGACTATTGGAGCCATTTTTTGCTCCTTTATTTTTTTGGCCCCGCCCATGACGTCGTGACGTTGGCCCCGCCCATGACGTCGTGACGTTGGCCCCGCCCATGACGTCATGACGTTGGCCCCGCCCCACTGTCCCGGACTCAGTTTTGTGGTGTTGGACGCCTTAACTTAGTGGTTAAAAAGCTCACCTTGTGAGCTGGAAGGCTGGTAAGTCAGCAGTTCAAGACCTGGGTACTGCATGATGAGCTGAGCGCCTGTCTCTATCCCAGCTCCTGCCAACCTAGCAGTTCAAAAGCAAGAAATTGCAAGTACTGTAGATAAATAGGGACCATTTTGGTGGGAAAAGATCTTGGGGACATGAAAGGAACCTCATTCGGGTCTTCTCTGAGTGGAGTTTCTCCAGGAAAAATCCTTTCAACCCAGAATAATTTCTGACACAAAATTATTATATTATTACCTCCCTAGACTCTGCTTGCAGGTGAACTCATTATTTTGTTAGCTTTGAATTATTTATTTTTGAAACTGAAAATCAGTTCCACCTGTAGAAACAGAACATATTGTGTGACATTGGCATGTGGTCTTAATCCTTGAAATTGGTTTTTTTGTTAGCATATGTTGCTGGTACATTTTGTGCATATCAAGAGTGTAAGACTGGAAATGTTGAAAGTGGAATGTGTTTTGACTTGACATAGGTTGGTTTTTTGAGGCTTGAGGTTTAATTTAGTTGGTGACTATTCTGCAGCTGCCATGCTACACAAAAGGTGCTTTCACTCAAAATCTAATGTGTTTGAGCTTTTCTTCCAACTGTTTCAGAATGAAGTTCTTTAGTCAAATGCTTATTGGGATTTAATTCAATTCCTTTTGAAGTTAATGAATGGCTCTCCTCATGCTTCAGAGAGAACTGGATCAAGTGTTCTTTTTTTGTTATCATATTAAATACAGTGACAGATCTCAGAATACAATAATGTACAGGACAGAGGGTGCCTGTTACCTGAATATCTGTTCACCTGTCATTTGTCCTAATCAGCTTGGAATCTTTATATTTAGCTGAAGGCTTAATTTTCAGTTAAGTATTTCAAGGATATCTTACTGGTAGAATTTTCCAATCCAACATGATTGATCACAGAACCAGACGTCACCACTTAAAACATGAAGTTCTTATTTTTCATCTAGCAGGTGTTGCTAAGCTCATGGAATTGGGCTATCAGGTTGTAGAACCAGAGTTGGGAGTGCAATCATAGAAAAGAGCCTGTTTGTGTAGCCTTGGGCCTGTTGCATAGTTACAGAGTGCCCATAGAAGAAAGAAACCACTACTGAGTACCTCTACCTAGAAAACTGGCAGGGGTTGCCATAAGTCAGATCTCACTAGATAGCACTGATGAAGGACGAATGCCATAATTTTGATGCTGGAGCCAACAGTTCTACACAATAATGTTGTACTGCATCTAAACAATCTCTGAAGTTCTTCAGCCAACGTGCTCTTCCCTTCCTGCAATTTTATTTCCATTCACTTTACCTTGAAGCTTGTTTTCTCTTATTTGACCAAGTAGAGATCCAAGTAGCTGCCTGGCAATATGAGGCAATCCACTCAGTGATGGGATGTAACAGGTTCTCACCAGTTCGCCAGAACCGGTAGTAACTTTTCCCACTGTCCCGGAGAACCGGCAGCAGCTTTTGGGGGGAACCACCTTTGGGGCTTACCTTTTCACTGGTTCCCCCACTGCACATGCATGCCAAGCACTTGGTGTGCATGCACGCCTACAGTGCTTGGCGCGTATGCATGGCCTCCTTGCTGTCCTCCCAAGCGGGGAGCAGGAAGAGCAGCTGCTAGCCTGAAGCTCCCTATACCCTGCTCCCCAGGGCAAGTGACTCACCTTTGGATGTGGTGTGCTTGTGTGTATTTTAATGTGTATTTAATACCTTTACTTATATTGACGTACTACCAGTTCCTAAAAAGGCCTGAGGTGTGTGTGTGTGCTTATTTTTACTATTTATTATTATTTATTTGGCCCCGCCCACAACATCATGACATCATGATGTTAGCTCCGCCCACACTGTGATGACATCACGGTGGGGTAGTAAAATTTTTGACATCCCACCACTGAATCCACTATGTTCTTGTGCCCTGCTGGCATCTTATTAAAGACCATAGCTTTATGTATTACCTGTTTCTTCCTGCACGGTGGCTGGCCAATCACTGGAGAGTAGGCTAGGCAGGGGCAGGACCTTCCCCAGTGGAGCAGGCTTCATTTGGTTCCATCAGGAATATTGAAACATCTCCCTGTTGCGCTCAGGCTCAGCCAGCCTTCAGACATTGATGCAGAAGCACCATCCACACCCACACACCCTTTTAGTGAGACTACACTTTCAAGGGTTGAAACTGTAGGTTTGAGAAAAGAATAATATTGGGCAACATTTGGCTTCATCTGTGTACTTTTGAAAGCTTGCTTACCCCTAGGCACATTTTTTTTACAGCTTTGTTGACTGGACAGTCATGTGTACAGGACAGGATCCAGGTTTGGGGATCTGGTGTGTATTGTGTCTTTTTAATGAGGGATTGAACTGTGGACTCTAAAATGCTACAACGCCCTTTTTTTTAACTTCAGGACCAAACTATTCTAGGTTTTTTCATATAGTGTCTTTTATTATATATACATATATTTTACATTTTTTTAATCCAAAAACTTTCTATTAACCTGCAGCTTTGTCAAGGGCTTTCTTGTACATTTAAAATACTGTGCAGTATTTCAAATATTTTATCCTTTTATATTTGCCTTTTAAACTCCAGAATTTAACACAGAAGAAATTAGAATACACAACACTATACAGTGGCTGCTATGAAAGCTAATTTTAACTTTTTAAGGGGTCGCATATTATCTTTAAGCACGTGCATTTTGCTGACTTCCATTGCGTGACTATAATCCTACATTCAAGCAAATTCCAAGGTACAGTGGAACCCCACGTATCGAACTCGTCGTTTACTGAAAAAGTAGTACAACAAAGTGTTCATTATGCAAAGGTGATACTCTGTATAACTATCCCCCCCCCCGTTATATGGGGTTTCCGCTAAGCGGGTGTACCCCTGTTAACGGAAACACCGTATAAGGAACTTTTTTTGTTATGCAGGGGATCTCCCATTGGAGATCTCCCCCCTATGCAACTCCAGTTGTTTCTGGAATCCAGTTTGCTTTGAGATGAATGACAAATTGTTTAAAGTTTTCTAAATGGTTAAATGATACAACTGAAATATTCAGTTTAAAATCTTTTAAATGTTATTCATATTGGCAATTCCTTAAGACTACATTGACAGAAATCACTTTTGCTGTTATTCCTGCTGTCAAATATCACACATGATAACTGTGTTATAAAAGTTCTACTGATTCTTGGCATTAGAAATGTATCATTGGCATTGCATTATGTTATAAATTATGTGGTCCCTGTTTATATTTGAGAAGGTGTAAGAAAAAAACTGCCATTAAAATGATTTAAGGTGGTCTGTTGACATCAACAAAGGTGTTAATGAAATATTTTGAATTTTTTGGAATAGTAGCCGTATTAGTCTGTGGTTCAGGCATATCAGAAAACAAAACAAAACAAAAACACTGTAGCACTTTAAAGACTGCTATATTTTTATTGTTCGCTTTTGTGGATCAAGTCCACTTCTTCAGACAAGGAGTGAAACTTACAGGGATGGTTTATATGCAGCAGATTCAGAGGTCGAAGGGAGCTGGGTGTGTTTAAGCAAAATGACAGACAAGCAAGCACAACAATGCAGCTTCCCACATCCATCAGCAACAATAGATTATTCAGATTAGCTCTAAATGTCTCCCTTTCAATCTCAAAGGGTCTGAGAAAGCCCATTCTGGTCTCTTATCAACCTTTGACTGCAAACAAAAACACTGTACCTGGTAACTGTTTCCTGGTAGTGTAGAATAATTCATTCTCAAGGATAGGAGGATGTAACACGATGCATTCCACAAGGTGAAATGGAAGAAAGACACTAGCAATAAGATGCTTCAAATGGAAGGAAGCAACATGGTGAGAAACTGAAAGTAAACCTGAACTTGTCAAAGAATCAGGTCAAGGATGAAGACAGAGTGGACATTTCATTCAAAAATATCTTGTCCACCCACCTACCCACCCCTTTCTCCTCAGGGCCGGATGGTTTACAACAAGGGTAACCAAACTACGGCCCGGGGACCAGATGTGGCCCCCAATGCCAATTCATCCACCCTGCCAAGCCCTCATCACTCCTGGAAGCAGAAGTAAAATGTTCCTGTACAGGCGCACTTTACATCTGCTTCCAGGAGTGATGAGGACTTCATGGGCTGGATGAATTGGAGCCCGGATTCAGCCCCTGGGCCATAGTGACTTGCTCCTTGAACCACATGACTGGCCTGAGGCCTGAAAAGTTTGGGCATCCCTGGCTTACAACGTTATAAACAAATGATATAAAAATATAGAAATTGCAGAAATATAAAAATACAATATAAAATATATATAAAAGAGTAGTGTTGCTCACAGTATATGGATTCCAATTTGCCCAGGGTAGCATTTTGCTGATTTCTGAATAAAGACAGAATGTGAAGGATATTTTTCCTAGGCAGGATGCTTGCAGCAGTTTTTTATTAATGTGAACAGTGATCCATTTCACATGCAATTTGGGTTGACAAGATAAAATTCGGCATGTTATTCTTCATCTGAATTCTAATTTCTATTTCCCACCCCCATTCTCCTAGCAGACTTTGGAAGATTGATTCACAAACAAGGGAGAGAGGTCTGATTTCATTTTCTCAGGTCGAGTGCACAGGATGTACTGAACCATTCAAAAATGTAAATCTGTTTTAGTATTTTGTATGGGTTACACTATGATGAGACCCAAAAATACTTGGAATAGAAATCTTTTTTGCACTTCTCAAGTAATTTTTTTTGTAATCCTTTGTTATCTTGATCATGGCCTTACAAAGACTAATTACTTGTAGAGGATTTATGTCTCCTTTTCGATTTACTAATATAAAACTCACTGTCAGTAGGTGGATTGTTATGTAGGTAAAACAACAGCATCCATGGACCATAGTAATGTATAAGTTAGTTTATCAAGAATCCCTTCCCCAAAGCAAAATAAAGACAGAGCATGCTCCATGGGTATGTATTATTAATTGATTGTGGGGGTAGATGAAACAGTGGAGAACATGAGCAATGGTATCTTAGAAAAATACCAAAAATAAGCAAAGTCTTGTGGTACCTTAAAAACTAACAAGTTTTATTTCCTGTAAATGCTAATGGACCGTAGACCATTTTTGTTGCAGTGCTTTGAATTTCTGGTGGAATTCCACTTAACTGTGCAGTAAAGGTAGAGACCCACAGAGGAGAATAACTGCCAAGTCTCCCAGAGTCCACCCCTTTCTTATAAACTGGCACTTTCAGTATCAATAACTCACTCTGAGATATTTGTAGGAGAAAGTATAATGCAATATACTGTTGACATCCTCTTGCTGAGCTTGCACTGTGTTGATCTGCTGCTGTTCATTTAAAAGACCAAGTTTATAGACACCATTAGATTTTAAAACATGAAAATATATCTCTTCATTTTTCTTTACTATGTACAGTTGTACCTCGCGTAAAGAGCATAATGTGTTCCACAGGATTGCTCTTTAAGCGAGTTTGCTCTTTGAGCGAAACACCATTGTAAGTGACCAATTGTGGGGGGGATTGCGAACCCCAGTTTATTTGTTAAGCGAGTTTGTGGTTGGTTTTATTTGTTATGCGAAGCGAACATTCAGAGAAAATTCTGCTCTTTAAGTGAGTTACTCTTTAAGCGAGGCGCTCTTTATGTGAGGTTTGACTGTATGTCTATTTTCAAAAATTATGGAAAAGTCTTTGTCTTCTAAACATGTTGCATTGCAGCTTAGGAACAAAGGGGACACCACTTACAGTATTCTTACTTATTCCCTCAAGCAGTTCAGATTGCAAAATGCTAGTCCCATTTCCTTCAATTTTCATGGAATTACCATTAGCAACTTGAATATTTCTACTGGAGCTTTCATTTAAATTCATAGTATAGATTATTTTTTATGTGTACAATGACTGGAGGTCAAGGATTCAGTAATTTGATTTTTGATCACAACCATGCATGCTTTCTGTTTACTTCCCTTCCCAGGCTTTCTTTTCTGTCTCTCTGTTAGAGTCAGGTTCTGTGTATCTTTTCTGCAATCCTTTTGTTCTTTTATTTTGATTTAAAACTAATAGAGATCCTCTTAGTTGAGAAATCTCTGTGGAATGGGCATTTTTTCCACATGTGTCTTGTCCTTCCCTTGTCTCCAGCAGCTGCATGATTGGCTGTGAAGTGTGCCCTTCCTATTGCCTTTCCCACTCAACAGAAAATTGGAGCCTCTTCCAGTTGAGATCAATGCACTCAGACACCACAAAACCCTTTTGGAAACCTCTGTTTGCTATACAAGATGGATACAAAATCAAAACAATCACTAAGTGACATTGTGAAAAATCCCATTTTTTGTCTATCAGTCAGTTTATTGATTGATTGATGTACTTCATATTGTGTTACCCAAAGGTCCAACAACTAAACCCAAGCTGCACTTTCAGGACACACTTGTCAAGAAAGGACTAGAACCAGGCCAAATTTTTGTCACCAATAACCAATCCCAAAAGCCTGTCCAGGAGGAGCCTGTGGTCAATACTATCAAGGCCTCTGAGAGATTGAAGAGGACCAGCAGGGAGACCAATACTGTCTTGGTTCCATGTTGATGCCTGAACCCACAGGAGAACCAATCAAGGCATTCAGTACTCTCCAGAAATGCCTCCAGTCAATTTGCACCACTCTCTCTACCAGCTTGCCCAAAAATGGAATGTAGGCGATTGGACAATAGTTGCTAAGATTATTGATCACCATCTTGGTTTTTTTAATGGGCCTGGTGATTGTCTCCTTCAGTCATGCTAGCAGAATACCCTCCTGAAAATAGAGAGGTCTCTCTTTGAATTCAGAGATAGGATGGAACAATTGATTAATAGACAGTCACCCGAGCCCAGAAGAAGTTCCTCCCAGTTGCAGTATTTGAGGTTTTAATAAAGCTCCATCAATGTTTGCATCTGAAGATGTCACCTGTACTCCATGAAGGCCTATGCCAGATGGAACTTTCTGGAGCCACATGACTCTTCAGGAGCTGCATGACATACTACACAATAACACAGCTACACTCTGGAAACTTCTGCCATGACCCTGCTAGACCAATTCCAACTGAGGGTTATTTGGATGGACTTGAATTTAACATAGGTTAGATACTCCTAGGCCTCCCAGAACCTGTAAGAATCTTCAAAGGAAAGACCTGTCCCAGTGACCCTGTACCAAGCCATATGTTTGATTACAATTGAATTTACCTTTTTTGCCTGGCTGTCCTAATTTTGATTGTTGTTGGAGTTGGCTTTGGATCTCCCAACCTTGTTTTCTCTGATTTCTCAAGGTCTCCGACTGTCTGGTAGGATTCTGTTTGCTAAGCCTCTGATTAGGCTCTTGAACCTGATTCTGGATTCCATGGATGGATGGATATGACAGTTGTTCCACCTTTCTCAGGAACAGTTCTCAACCTTTTTAGGCCAGGGGCCAGGTCATGCTCCCTCAGACAGTTTCGGGGGCCAGATGGCCATTTTGCCCTTCCTCCAACACATGGCACTTCCTGGTGTGGTGGAGGTGGTGGTGGGCCACATGAAATAGCACCACATGCTGCATTCGGCCCGTTGGCCACAGGTTGAGAATCCCTGGCCTAGCTGTTTGTAACACTGAATAGAAGCACTGTACCCTGAAACATTTTGTTGCAGCCCTCACTTGCTATGAAGAGTGGCAGACATGTTTCCAGACATGTAATTGTGTAGAAGTATTTATATTCTGTTATTTTAAGCTTGAGAGCTTGGCATGTGTTATGGGAAAGTATGTGATATCTGTAGGGATTCATTAGCATTGTTCTAAAGGGGCTGAATCCTTCCTGTGTCCTCAGAAGGTCTTTATCATGATAAAGTGATGTGAATAGTCCTGTGTCCAAAAACATTTCTTCTCTTCCCATCTTTTTTCTTTCACTTGGTAACTTGGATTGTTCCTTGGAGGACAGGGCAAAGAAGAGGCAGTGGAGATTATGATAAGACACTTAAGGTGCATATCTAGGGGCCCCTGTTTGACACCCCCCCCCCCAATAAATGAGTATTTCAATAAGTATTCACAGACTGCAGTCTGAGTTCTTTCAAATTAAAACTGGCTTTCATATGAACTTTCCTTTTGTCTTTGAGATGATTTGGAAACATTATATAAAATATAGTTAGTATGCACAGAGAAAAGCATTTCATACCAGATTTTTCTCAAAACATGACCTATGGGTCATGAGGAAAAATGACACAACATGCATTCAGATTCTAAAAAGGCAAACTACTATTTTTGTAAAGACTGTCTATCTCTATCATTTAGTGACAATGTGGTATTGGCTTTCATAAAGGAAAAGTCTATAATGAACACTTAAAGAATATGGTATCAGATATCTGGTTCTTTCCAAAACTCTTTCAGATCTTTTCAATATAATGTAGAATCTTACATGGCAAAAAAAATAAATAAACCCCAACAACTCCTAATGGCTTGCTTTTGTATCCTAAAGATCACAGTGATTTTGCTGCAAGAGAGTCTACATCTGAGTGTGCTTATCGAAGGAGAAAGCAGGCACTCTTCTATTCTGAAGCAAATCTTGCTACACAATTGGCTTTCTCTTGTCAAAGCAGAGTATTGTGGCATGGCTGTATTTCACATCTAACAAAAGGAAAGGACAAGAGTAGCACATTTCTCCACGTTATTCATTCCCACAAGTTTGTAAGAGTAGCAAGACATCATTTTCCTCTTGCATGTGTGTCTGTATTAATAGCTGTTCTTAAAGCAGGAGTCCTCCATTTTTGTGGAAGTTTATAATGAGATTTCAGGTAAAGGTTTCCCTTGCTTGAAAGCCAGTCATATCTGATTCTGGAGTTCAGTGCTCATGTCTGTTTCAAAGCCAAAGAGCCAATGCTGTCTGCTTCTGCAGACCTTTCCATGGTCATGTGGCAGACATGATTAGACACCTTTTTGTAGCTGTATGGAACAATTTGCCTTCTTAACATTTTTCTTTCTTTCTTATTTTAATAAAATACAAATATCCCTTTAAGCAACTCTCTGGTTTATTGGCTCAGTTGTTGGTCACAAATTCAGGTCTTGTCTCTATCAACTATTGGATATTTTGTTATTTTAGTGGTTATGAGGGCAGTGTTACCCTTGTGAGGTAGGCACTTTGCTTCTCAGTGCTTAAGCATCTAAGTTTCTGTTGATTTCAAACTCCCGGGAACATTGCCTAATCCAAGGTGGATTGGAGTGTTGAGAGACTATGGTACCAATCAAGGACTAATAGTCATCACTATAACACTCTCTTTTTCGGGCTCACCCATCCCAAGATAAGGAGAGTTGTGTGGCAAAGTGGCAGTAGAAGGAAACCCCTGACTGGGACTTGCGAGAACATAATGTCTTCGACAAACAGGCTGCTACATCATTTTGTACACCATTATTTGTGCAAAAATTTTCTTGTGTATTCCAATATATTCCACACACATATACAATCCATTTCCAGAAGAATGCAACTCCTACATACACTTACAAGTACAGTAATACCCAGGATAACAATTGCACCGGATAACGCTAAAACCGCATAACGACGACAAATTTGGGGGAAAGATTTGCACCGGATAACGTTCATTTTAGCGTTATCCGATCCATCGTCATAAAGAAGTAAAGGAGGCCAAAGCTCCTCTCCCTGCCACTTCCCTCCTCCCACCCTCAGCAGTTTGGGGACTCCCCACACCCACCCCACTGCCTGCTCAGCCACGAGAGAATCCAGCCTAGCCCTGCTTACCTTGCTGCACGCTCCGACAGCCAGTCAAGCCGATCGCTCGAGGCTTCTGTTTTTCTCTTTCACTTCCTGTACTGAAATGACAGGGAGGGGGAAAGAGTGAGGGGTGATTGGTTCTCTAGAGAACCAATCACATCTCTCGATTTCCCCCTTCCCTGTCGTTTCAATACAGGAAGTGAAAGAGAAAAACAGAAGCCTCGAGCGACCGGCTTGACTGGCTGTCAGAGCATGCAGCAAGGTAAGCAGGGCCAGGCTGGATTCTCTCGTGGCCGAGCTGCGCGGGGGTGTGTGTGTGTGGCTTTAAAGGCAGGGAGGTCTCTTTCTTTCCCTGCCTGCCTTTAAAGCGGTTTGTCCCTGAAGTCAGGGCTTTTTTTCTTAGCGTTGTTCGATGCATGCATCAGACAACGCTAAAAATCAGATAACGTCATGACTTGTGGAACCAAGTCATAACGTTATCCGGGGTATTACTGTATAAAGATTGCACACATATACACCTCCTTCCCACCTATGCATTCCTCATGCTTTCTTGCTATACTATCTCAGCCCTCCCCTCTCCTTAGCTCCAAACCTCACATTTGCTCCCTTTTGCTTTCCCAAGCCCTCACTTATATTCCTAGCCTTTCCTCAGCCTCCTGGGTAGTTCCTTTTCATCTTCCTGAGCCATTCTTGAATCCCAGACCAAGTCCCTGCTCAGAATGTTTTGCTAGAACTTGGAAGGTGACTTCAAGAATAATGAATCTGATAACATGCTGATGAATCTTAATGCCTGGCCTCCAACACTGAGCAGAGCCAGAGCAGCCCTCAGTTATAGATGGTTTCAGCATGACTCTTTGTAAAATGTTCCAAGCACTGTCTCAGTCACACTACAGCTCACTAGATATTGATGGGTAGAAATAAGTTTATTTGCCAGTAATAAAACAGAAAGGGACTTAGACATCATGGCAAAGTTCCAAGGGTGTATTGGCACCTGTGGTTGACATGTGGGGATTGGCAAAGTTATATATTAAGTTCATATATTAATATAAGTATATAATATATAATATAACATTAATATATAATATTAACATTAACATATTATATATTAGCCACCCTCTATGATCTTACTAATATATTAGTACAGGTACAGTAAAACCTCATATAACACTAAAACCTGGTTCCACAAGTCTTGGTGTTATATGATTTTTAGTGTTATCTGATGCATGTTAAAATCCTATGGGATCCATAGAGATACATTGTAACCACACAGGCTTTAGCGGTTGTTATCTGAAGCATCCCATAGGATCTTAATGTTATCTGATGCAATTCTTCCCCCAGATTCCTTAATGTTATGCGATTTTAGTGTTATTCGATACTAATGTTATATGAGGTATTACTGTATTGGGATTTGAGATGCATGAAGAGAGAAGAGATTCCTATAAGTACATTTCTAAAATGACTATATTTTTAGCTTACATTTTATGCCTTGTCTCAGAGAAGCTCATCTTTTTTTCTCTTTTATGAAGAAAATATGTATTCAATCTGTAGGATTAAGTGCTTTCATTTTCTTCAGACCCTCCTCTCTTTATAATTCTCTCTCTCTCTTTGGAAAATCCTCTCTTTGTAACTTTCCTACTGTAATATTACACTTGCCAAAAAAAAAAAAACCCAAAAAACCAGTTTGCACATGTTATGCCATGTATTTTTAAAAATATATAAAAATGTCACTTTCCACCTTTGTTATGACATGTTTTGCTTGGAGGGCTTTCCCTTATGATGTTTAAGTTACTTCCCTGCATGCTGATACTTGAATTTAATCTTGCAAAACATCTAATGAAAACTTGTTCTTTTGGGGAGTGATGGTGTTGGGGAGAACTCCTTTACCAAATATGCTATTTTTCCTCCTGTAAGAGAGGATGCTAGAGCAGCCTTTTCCAGTGTGGTGCCTCCAGATGCCTTGGACTCCCAACTATTTTCACTCTGGACATAATGGTCATTAAGGTCACTGGGGTTGCAAGTATAATAAAATTGGAATCGCCAAGACTGTACTACTTTTGCCTGTACATTTGCTGTACATGTGCAGGTTTGGAACAGTCCAAAGAGGGAAGCCAACTCCCCCCTTTAACTGATGTTCTTTCCCTTTAAAGGGGAAGAAAACAATAACAAAAAATCTCCCTCTTGGCTTCTATTCTTTGCTTATGCTATTTAGCACTCTTGAGAACAGGCAAACTTCTTTGTTACTCACCTGAAGAAGGGAAGAAAGAGAAAGTTTTCAATTTCTTTTTAATTGCTGCTAACATATCAACAGTGTTTTGAAAGCTCTTTCAAAGCCTCATTGATGAACTGTGTCAATTAGAGACAAATGGAAAAAATGGAAAACTTTCTCTTTCCCCCTTCCTCATGTGAATAACAAAGAAGCTTTCCTGTTCTCAAGATCATTAAGCAATTAAAAAGAAACGGAAAACTTTCTCTTTCTTCCCTTCCTCAGGTCAGTAGGAAAAAAACCTCTCCATTTCTCAAGACCATTAAGCAGGAAGTAAAAGAACTGCCTAACAGCCAGTTGGTTTGATCTAAGAGAATAACATACCCTAGAACAGAACCAAAATGGGACAAACTTGCTAGCACCAAAAGTCTAGTCTTTGATAGGGGGCTGAGAAAGGTATGGGTAGGCATCAGCCAGGAACCAGCTGGTTTGTGGAGGCATTTGTGGCCCTAGAAAAGGCATGAACCAACCAGTCCACAACTGAACCAAACCACAGGGCTGGAATGCAACTTGCATCACATTCAGGATATACGGTGAATTCCTGAATTAATCCACTCTGTGATTTCAAACATAATGCAGGGAATCAAATCCAATGTAGCCCTGCTCTGAGTTAGGTATCTGGCTATGGAGCTGGAGGTTGAACATTTATCACTACCCCTGTGTCTTTTAGAAGAAAAGCCAGCCTGTGTAGTTTGGCGCAACCTTCAATAGTCTCAGAAAAAAAGAATGGAAAACCACTTCTAACTACTTTCTACAGAGAGACCCCTGGAAAAGGATAACTGCAGTGTCAAAACTGACTTAATAGCATGACGTTATTATTTTAGGAGTGTCTGTACATTCTCTGGAATACAGAAGTGATGTGAAAGTAGAGCAAGTGTGTTTGTTTGTTTATTGGATTTATATCTCATGCACTTAGTGAAACCACTACTCTGGGCAGCTTACAACATGGGTACAATATACAAAATATAGCAAGCAAACACAATAGAATATAAATATAACAAACTTCAAATGAAACAAATAATGACACATAAGCAAACAATAATGAGCTATGCAAACTACAGATGCTGCTTCAGTAATCTAGACAGCTCTGTGATAAAATTGCTAAGTCTGAGGTTCATTTACAGCAAAACACTTGATGGAATATTTTTTTTTCCAAACATTTACGAAAATCCAACAAAATGGGGGTGGTTCTAATTTCAGCTAGTAAATAATTCCAGAGTTGCAGGCCCTAAAGCAAAAAATGCACAATTTCTAGTGGAAGTTGTCTTTATCTCTTGGCATACTATTGTTCAGTATAACTTTTATGCTCTGAACAAACTTTCTACATTTCCATTCTCTGTCTGGAACTTTTGCTATAATTGAATGCATACCTGGCAAGAGACAGATGCATTTATGTTTTGACTGGACTGTTATTCTCAATCACATCCAAAATTATCTCCATACAAAGAGGCAAAACTATATAGCTTTTATTTACATGTTTGTCTCTAACATGCTTTGAGGGGCACATCAAGCCCCTTCCCTCTCTGTTATTGTTTTCTCAATGTAGAGAACGGTGTGTCTGCACTGTAGGCTTTTTGCATGATGAAGAAACCTGTTTTTCTAGAGAACTTGCTTATGTGGAGAGCCCACAATGCAAGTAGGAATCCCTTATATACAGACATGCTACTCCCCCCCAATGGAGAAAATGGTGACACAAACTTTATTCTGGTTGTAGTAAGTGTATTTGGGGAAGTAAGGTTTGAATAATCAAGAACAAGCCCCACTGGATATGGTGGGACTGTTACTTAAGAACAAGTCCAATTGTATACGGACTCGCCTCTGAACTGCAGTGGTGGGCATCAGCAGGTTTGCCCCAGTTCACCAGAACTGGTAGCAGATATTTTGGCTGGCCCTGCCCATCCAAGTTTTGAAATAAAGTAGTCCTAATTCGGCAGGGTTTTTCCCCTGGCCACACCCACAATACCACACCTACAGTATGGTAGTAAATTCTTTTGGAGTCCACCACTGTTGAGTAGACATGCATGAGCTGGCAGTACATATTGTGGAAGTATTTTAAGGAAGAGACCTTTTTAAAGGACAAAAGTTATGCATTTCTAATAGTTAATTTTTAAAAAAAACTGCCTTAAAATGACAGTAAGGTTAAGATGTGTAACACTGAAAAAAATATTCTGGTGTAAGAAAAGTGAATTCTCAATGCATACACTTCTTAGTTAATTTTGAATTTGATCCAGAGATTGAGAGAAAGAGAGGAGGGAAAAGGAGACAGACACAGAGAGAGTTCTATTTCTTTTCCTGCCACAATTTAGCATTTGGAAATCATTTCCCCTACTTTGAGTGGAAATGAAAAACTGAAATGTCAAAATATTACATAAACCAGGTACAGTACTTCTGAAATGTCTTCATTTGGAATTGTCAAATGAAAAAGTCAGTATTTTCAATCAAAATTCCGATTTTTGTTTGTGTTTTTAGAAATTTTGTAGAAATTGTGGTCATTGAGAAATACATATATTTCTTTGGGTTTTACACTTTCCAGAAGATAAACGTGGTTTTGATAAAACTGTTTATAATTATAAAGGTTCATTTTTTCTTTATTTTACTTTTTATACATATCCAGCCTGTTCTACAACTCTGTACTCTATCAAGTTTTCTTGTGCGAAGAATAGTAAAGCATAGGCCCATTGAATCCATGGGGATTTGGTGAGTTAGTTCCTCTGTTGATCAAAAGGGGCCTACTCTAGTTATGACTTACTTTAGCACAGTAAGTAGAATTTAGAGTAACCTCATTTCAATCAATGGAATTTAATATTTTCAAATTAGGGCAGGTTTGGTACCTTCCATTACCAGTTTCATCATTATTTCTGCCACTTAACAGCACAGAATAAATAAATAATTTCTTTCTTTATCTGGCTTTCTGTCCATTTCTGCCTGCCCAGAATATGTCTGGCTGTGGAAAATTTTTTAAAATTCTGCCATGGATTTTCATTGTGCAGTGATGCAACTGGCATTTTCCAGAGAAACATAGCAAAAAAATGGAGATGCAATTTTAGTTTTTCATTGTGGTGTGTTACATGGACTAAAATATGCTCAAATTCCTATCACATGCCTGTCCTGTATTTCTGTTTCTTCAGGAGACTGATGTTTCATCACTGGTAAAGTTAACAGCATCCCAACCTTGTGTCTAATGCTGATTCCTGAAGCAAACTGTGTTTGATTTATTGGGCACTCATATAGACCAATTAATTGTTTCAACGGAAATTCTGGGAAACAGGATATTGAATACCCTTTATACCAGCAATTCCTTTTCGGTGCTTGTTAATGATCTGATGCTTCCATTGGGGCCTTGCTTAGAAAACAGGAATGCCAGTCTTAATAAAAACTCCTTCATTATTAACGAGCAGCTGCTTTTGCTGAAGGTCTTCAATTGTATACAGTGGAACATTGGTTCACATAATTATTGTATTCTCTGGGATGTTTCTTACAGTGAAAATTACTTTAACTGATTTGCCATAGGAATGCATTGAATGCAGTTTCCCATAAGAATGCATTGAAAACCAAAGTACATTAACTGAAACGTGGTTTCCCATAGGAATGCACTGAAAACCAATTAATCCGTTCCGAAAAAAATTATGTAAACCAAGCCACTGTTTTCTATGGATTTCCTTTTGTTATGTGATTTTTATGTTAACCGAACCATTTGTTAACCAAAGTTCTCCTTCGTGTTGTTTGGGGATGCACACTGATGGGTTCTGCGCCTGCGCTGAATCCTGAGCGGAGCTGGAAAGCTGATTGGATAAAGAGTTTTGAATGTGGGACCGCCCACCATGCCCAACCCCTTTAGGCGCCATTTCGCGCTTTCCCCTCAGTTTGCTTTTTTCCGCTGCGCAAGCAGGAGCCTGGAAAAAAAGCTGTGAGTACTTTAACTGAGATTGTCTCAGAACCTTCCAATTTTTCTACTCTACAATTTTTCTCGGACTAGGGGACTTGATCCCTTGGTCCTCGTGTGGCTGGGGCTCGCCCTCAGCTGCCGGTAAAAAAAAAAAAAAAAAAAAAAACCAAGAAGGAAACCGTTCTTTCCTGCAATCTCGTGCCGGGGCTTCCCAGCCGGGATAATTTTTTCTCTTCGGCCATCTACCTCGGTGGATGGCCTCAGCGGCAGCGTTCAAGCAGTGTCCGTCCTGCAAGAGAAAGTTCCCTAGTTCGGACGGACACGTGCGCTGCCTCCGCTGCCTCGGGGAGGGCCACCAAGTCCAGACTTGCGAGGTGTGTAGAGGCTTCTCGAAGGCCGCCATCAAGAACCGCCAGTACCGCCTCCAAGCCTACCTCATGGAGGCCGCACTCGCACCACCGCCTCCCCCAGCTCCAGAGCAGGCCGCTGCCTCAACGTCTGCTCCTTCGACTTCTGCTCCTTCTTCACGGCCGTCGGCCTCCGAACTGTTTAGACGGAAGAAGGAGCAGGAGAAGAAGAAAAAAGATAAAAAAGAGAAGAAGAAGCGCCGTAGCTCTACGTCTTCTCTCCCGCCGACCCCGGGACCGGCTCACCCCTCGCCGCCACGCTCCCTAGCAACCGCCCCGGTCGCAGCCCCACCTACGCCGGGCAGGATGCCGGTCGATGTCCGGGAAACCACACCGGAGAGGGCCCCCAGCCCTCCGCCGTCGCCAGAGGCCCTTCCACCTCCACCGCCGCGACGATCTACCATTCCGTGGCTCCTGGTCTGGCTTCCGAAGCGCCACCCCAGTTGAGCCTCATCGCCCCGTTTATCGAGGCGATGGTGCGGAAGCTGCATGCCGAGCTCCAAGGCCCTCGACCGACACCATCCGCGTTCGTGGAGCACCCTCTGCCTCCCGAACCAGCCACGGAGGCACCACCGCTCCGTGACGAGGGTCCGGCACCGAAGAGACAACGAGTGGAACAGGCGCGGTCGGAGGCCTCTCTCCCTCCGTACCAGCTGCCTTTGCTGGGGAGCGATCCGAGATCCGCCAGGCCGTACTGGTCGGACTCGGACCCCGAGGCCTACCTGCCACCGCCCAGCGTCTCGGTGCGGTCAGGAGACTCCGACGACTCGTCGGACCAGGAGGAGGAGGATCGGCCACCACCGGTTGCGGTTGACAAATCCCCGGACGATAACATCGGCTCCGTCCATGGCTCCCAACCGGAGGACCAGAAAACATACACGGCCCTCATCACCCGCCTTGGATCCACGCTGGGGATCCGGGCGGAGGCTCCCCTGGACGAATGCGAAGATGTCGTCTGCGGTTTGGCCGACCGGAAGGAGCTAGTCCTCGTCCGTCTGGGACTGCTCCCGAAGATCGCCAAGGCGGCCAAGGAGATCTGGAAGAGACCCGTCTCTTCCCATTCGGTGTCCAACAGGGTGGACTCCATGTACAGACTGCTGGAAGACTCCGACTTCCTACACGTCCACCCGGCGCCGAACTCCCGAGTGGTGAAAGGCTCCCAACAGCGGACACCGATTAGTAGCACCCCCGTTCCGTCGACCCAAGAAGGGAAGAAACTGGACGCACTGGGCAGGAAGGTCTACGCCAATGCCTCCCTGTCCTTCCGTGCGTCCAACTACGCGACGGCCATGGGGGGCTACCAGTGCCGACTGTGGGAACAAGCGGAGTCCTTCAAGTCACTGCTACCGCCGGACAAGCGAGCGGACTTCGAGCGGGTCTGCATGGAGGGAAACCAACTCGCTCTCCAGCAGATCCGTACGGGCCGCCACGTCACGGAGTCAGAGGCGAAGAATCTGGCCTCTGCAATCCAGCTTCGTCGCCACGCCTGGCTCCGCTCCGCTGACTTGCAAGACGACGTGAAGCGGCTGGTGGAAGAGCTCCCCTTCGACGGTGAGGGCCTCTTCGCCAAGGAGACCGACACCTCCTTGGGAGAGCTGAAGGGGGACTACGCCACCATCAAACAGCTCCGCCCTCCACGCCGTGGGTCCCACCGTTACCAGCAGGACCAACCGTCGACGTCCCAGGCGGGTCCGTCCTACCAACCTCGCCCACCACAGAGGCAAGGCGACTACTCCCGGTACCAGCCATACCGGCCACGACCACAACCCAGCCGCCCACGCTACCAGCAGCGTCCCCAGACTGGTAAACGCACGGAACGGAAGGGCAAACAACGTGTTTGACTCTTCCGTGACCGAGACTCTACCCTACCGCCCCCTCGCCAACTACCTATCGGCCTGGTCTGCCATCACCACAGACCGATGGGTTTTAACCATCTTAGACTCTGGCTACGCGATCGAGTTCAGGAAATGCCCTACTGTCGGACGGATCCGCGTCACCGATCCGTCCCCACCGCTCCAGGAAGAACTATCAGCTCTCCTAGAGAAGGGCGCCATAGAACCGGTTGCAGCGTCGGAGTCTCACAAAGGGTTCTTCTCCCGCTACTTCCTCGTGGACAAAAAAGACGGGGGGGCACGTCCAATCCTGGACCTCCGTCTCCTCAACAAGCACATCGACGCGAGGAAGTTCCGGATGGTGACTCTTCATTCCATCCTCCCACTGATCAACCACGGGGACTGGTTCACCGTCATCGACCTGAAGGATGCCTACTTCCACGTATCCATCAGAAGGGAACACCGCCGATTCCTACGCTTCCAGATCGGCGGCGACGTCTACCAGTACACCTGCCTACCCTTCGGCCTCTCCACCGCTCCGAGGGTATTCACGAAGTGCATGGCGCCGGTGGCTGCTCATCTTCGGCTGCAAGGCGTCCAAGTGTTCCCGTACATAGACGACTGGTTGGTCTGCTCCCCAACCCGACAGAAAGCCAAGGACGATGTTGCTCATTGCCTGGCCCTTATGCAGAGTCTCAGTCTACGGGTCAACTACAAGAAGTCTCAGTTGACCCCCACTCAACGAATAGACTACATCGGAGCCGTATTGGACTCTCTGGCTCTGAGAGCCTACGCTCCCCCCAAACGTCTGCTCGACATCCGCACGGTAGTGGCTCGGATCCAAGGCAGTCGTCGCATCCGTGCCAGGGACGCTCTCCGCTTACTAGGACTCATGGCGTCGACCACAGCAGTGATCTCACACGCCAAGCTCAAAATGCGGTCGCTCCAGTCGTGGCTCCTAGCCTCCTTCGACAGCACCCACGACAACCTCGGGAAGTGGCTCACACCGACCCCTGAACTCCGGGACCAGCTGAACTGGTGGACAACGGACCGCAATGTGACCGCCGGGAAGCTCTTCACCCTCCCCGCGCCATCCGTCCAGGTCACCACCGACGCGAGCACACACGGATGGGGTGCGTGCTGCCTCGGGCTACGGATCCACGGCACCTGGACGCCCGCAGAAGCCGACCACCACATCAACTTCCTCGAGCTGTTAGCGGTATGGAAGGCGATGAGGTCCTTCAGACTGTCCCTAGCAGGCCGCGTGGTGCAGATCGCTTCGGACAACACCACGACCCTAGCCTACCTCAACCGGCAAGGAGGGACCAAGTCCCTCTCCCTCCTTCACCTGACGGTCCAGATCTGGGAGTGGTGCCTGAAGGTACATGTGTTCCCCATCGGTGTCCACATCCAGGGCACGCTGAACTTAGAGGCGGACTCCCTGAGCCGCAAAGGGACGGCGATGCACGAGTGGGAGCTAGACGGATCGGTGTTCGACCGCCTGTGCCGACGGTGGGGCACACCGAGCCTAGATGTGTTCGCGACACAGATCAACACCAAGTGCCGCCGTTACTGCTCCCGGGCGGGGATCGGCCACGGATCGGAGGGCGATGCCTTCATGGTGCCGTGGCACCAGGAACTGCTGTATATGTTTCCTCCGATCCCTCTCATCCAACGGGTCCTGGTACGGATCCGTGCGGAGAACGCCTGGGCGATCCTGATCGCCCCGTCCTGGCCGCGCCAGCCGTGGGTCCCGCTACTCCAAACCCTGGCTTGCGACCGCTTCCGCCTACCCACCGATCCGAACCTCCTCCGCATGGGGGACGGTCGGATCCTCCACTCGGATCTGCCGAGCCTACACCTGACGGCCTGGCTTATCCGCCCGACATAACACGGATCCTTGAACTTACAAGGAAACCTTCCACGCGAAAGTCCTATGATGCCAAATACCGTCGCTTCATAGACTTTCTAGCATCCAGTGACCGCACCGTGGACTCGGCATCCCTGCAGGACGTCATGTCCTACCTCCTGCACCTGGCTGAGTCAGGATCTGCACACTCATCCTTAAAGGTCCACTTGGCTGCGGTGGTAGCCAAGGCCCCACCTTCATCAGTATTGTCCTCCGCTTTCAGAGACAAGACTGTTAAAAGATTCCTCCAGGGACTGCGTAATGCCTACCCTCCAGTGAAGATACCACCTCCTCAGTGGTCCCTCACTGCTGTGCTCACCGCGCTCACGAAGGCGCCTTTTGAGCCCATGGCTACAGTGGACATTAAGTTTGTTTCTTACAAAACTGCCTTTCTCGTAGCCATCACCTCTGCCCGGAGGGCAGGAGAACTGGCAGCCCTGCGGTCTGACCCTCCTTTTCTCAAATTCTACCCCGATAGGGTAGTATTGCACCCGGACCTGGCCTTTCTGCCCAAAGTCCTCACTGAATTCCACCTGGCCCAGTCCATCACGCTTCCAGCATTCTTCCTGAATCCTTCGTCTGCACAAGAGAGAGTGTGGCATTCGCTGGATGTCAGGAGGGCCTTGCTGTTCTACACACAAAGGACTGCGTCCTTCAGGAGAGCCAAGCAACTGTTTGTGGCCTATGGTGGCAGGTCCAAGGGACACTCTCTGTCTGCCCAGAGACTTTCCAAATGGATCTCAAGCACCATCTACTTGGCCTATGAGATGTCATCTCTGCCACCCCCGCCTCATGTCCGGGCTCACTCCACCAGGACATTGGCTTCTTCCACTGCATTCCTCGAAGGCATCCCGATGGAGGACATCTGCAAGGCCGCTACCTGGTCCAGGTCCTCCACCTTCATCACCCACTACCGGGTTGACACAAGGTCTGCTTCCGACGTCAGACGGGGCAGATCCATCCTGACGGCTGGTCTCCGATCCTCTTCGCTGATGACCGCCCATCCATGATGCCATCGCGCTCTCCTACATCTCAGGACGCCGGCTGCCCACCATCCAAGTAAGTGAGCTTGCTAGTCACCCATCAGTGTGCATCCCCAAACAACACGAAGGAGAAGGACAGGTTTCACTTACCAGTAACTGTCGTTCTCCGAGTATGTTGTTTGGGGATTCACACAACCCAACCCTGCCTCCCCTCAGGGCTGCCGGCCTGAGATGGCCTTATGCTTAGCGGGCAGCTTTAATATCAAACTGAGGGGAAAGCGCGAAATGGCGCCTAAAGGGGTTGGGCATGGTGGGCGGTCCCACATTCAAAACTCTTTATCCAATCAGCTTTCCAGCTCCGCTCAGGATTCAGCGCAGGCGCAGAACCCATCAGTGTGAATCCCCAAACAACATACTCGGAGAACGACAGTTACTGGTAAGTGAAACCTGTCCTTCCACTGTATCTATGGAAAGTTCTTGGACTCAGGAGAAGTGAGATCAGGGGAGAAGAAACTATAATCTCTTTGGCATAATTAACTGAACAAACCTTTTGCTGTGTTGTTGTGGTGTGAATGCTGACAGGGCAGTATGTGCCTATTGTTCCAGGGGACCCGTCTTTTAGCCAGAGGCGTAGCTACCGCCGTATCTGCCGTATCAATTATATGGGGCCCCCGGGCCACGGGGGCCCCCAACGTGCTTAAGCAAAACAAATCTTTACCCTTCCTAAGGGCCCCCAAACAAATTTTTATACGGGGCCCCGCCAAGGCACGCTACTCTTCTGCTTTTAGCGTACATACAGTACTTGTGCAGTCTTTCTGGTAGGCACCTGCTTCATGATAAAAACAGTAAACTGGTCTCATGTGGTTCTGGGCAACAAATGAGTTTGTTATTAACTCTGTTGCTGCCAAAGTGAGTGATAATCATTTCCCATTAAGAGTTCTAGTTTTCTTAACATTGCTGTATCAGAACATATACTTTCCCAACTTTCAGTCAGATACTACTATCTCTTCAATGAGAAAAAAGGAAAGGTCAATAAGGTGTCACTCTTCCCCTCCTCCCCAAGAATTTGTAACCAGAAAATAATTATTCCAACCTCTGTGTTTCACTTAAGCAGGAGAATACTGAAAAAGCATAAAGTTTTTCTGGTGTCTGCTTAACCTAGCAATATAAAAGCAGAGTCTATTGAAAGCATCTAAGCATGCAGCACAATTACAGAACAGAATCTGTTCTTGGGGAGTCCCTGTTTGAGTTCCTCAAGGCTGTGCTCTTGTTGTAACTTAGTCCAGCCTAAGCTCAACTCCCTGATTGATTGCCTTCTCTTCCCTTCCTTTTTTCATCTCTCAGTTCAATGTGCAAAACTAGCTCCAGGCTTTTTCTCTGCATTTTTCTCTGTCATTTTATAAGGGGACTTCACTAGAGTTTTGAGGTATTGTATTTTAAAAGCTAACAAATTTTATTTGGCATAACATTTTGTGGATTGTGAGATAGGTATCAGGGTACGCATACATTCACACAGATGTACATGCATGTGTCTCTGTCTTGTGCAATGGCAGAGCTTGGTCTATGGACTGCTATGGAAAAAAAGACCCATGTTATCAGATAATTATTTCTCCTCCTCCTCCTCCTTCCGGTGCCTTATCTGTTCCGATATTGATTATCATCATGGCAATAGTCTTACTGTTCTTAACTTTTCGGAACAGTTCTTCTGAAGACATGTCACACCAGTCTCTCAGGTTCTTCAGCCATGAAGTCCATCTATGTCTAGGGATTCTCTTCCCAGGCATCTTTCCTTGCAGAGTGAGTTGGAATATTCTATGCTTTTATATTTTAGAATATAAAAGTACAATATATATTAGTATATAGCTGTAATTCCTAATTGCTAAGTATTTTGCATTTTTTTAAAAATGGAGCATCATATCATACATTGTGTGTGTGTGTTTCTGGATCCTGCCATCCTTGCACATACTGTGAAACCTTCCCAATACTTCAGTAAGTCTCAAACTGCTTGGTTTGAACGTGTGGTGTATCAAAACCTCTCCTAGCCTAGAGATGTTGGTGATTGCTTAGGATTTGCCATCCCCTGGCCAAACCTGTGCTGACACAGCGGCTGGATCTCTGGCTTGGAGGAGGGTTGGGTCTGGCAAGCCTTTGCCTTATCCCTTGTCAACCACTTTGTTTTTTTTCCTGCCAATAGATTTCAACCAGCAGAGCAGTTTGGATGGCAGAACCTCCTGTTGCAGGTCCCTAACAGAAGACTAGTTTTTGCAACCTAGGGCAGTCTCAGATGAAGCTGTTGTGGCAGGATTACTTTTCTCAATTTCTTTTTCATGTTTCTGCTATAACATACTAAGATACATTCTGAATACAGGTGCAGTAAAACACCGGATAACGATTGGATCGGATAACGCTAAAATCGCATAATGTTAAGTAATCTGGGGAGGAGAATTGGCTCGAATAACGTTAAGGTCCTATGGGATGGATCGGATAACAACTGCTAAAGCCTGTGCGGTTACAATGTATCTCTATGGAGCTTTAACATTATCCGATCCATCCCATAGGATTTTAACATGGATCAGATAACACTAAAAATCGGATAACACCAAGACTTGTGGAACCAAGTTTTAGCGTTATCCGGTGTTTTAATGTATTACATATTTACATCATGTCACTACTCTGAATGTGGAAATATCCCCTTGCCCCAGGTTGCCTTAAAACCACACTGTGCAGAGAACAAAGTACACTGGACTGGGTTTGGGTGTGTGTGAGACTTCACTGAAAGAAGCAGGTACTGTACTGAAAAAGTGGGAAAGAAGTTATGGGACTTTGACAGAAAGCATTGGCTGAACAGAGAAATGTCCCAATAGCATAATATGAGAGGTGGGAAAGTGGCAAATGCTGAATGCAAATAATAATAATACAGTACAGCAATACCTCAGATAACGACTGCATCGTATAACGCAAAAATCAGATTTTGCATCAGATAATGGTCTGTTAGCGTTATCTGATGCAGTCATTGGTAGCAGCAGGGTGGCTGGAAAGCTGAACGAGGTTCTCTGTTCAGCTTCCCAGCCACCCTGCAGCTGTGGAGGCAGGGATGGGGTTGCTGGAAAGTTGACAGGGGGCTCCCCCGTTGGCTTCCCCTAGCCACCCCACAGCTGCAGAGGCAGGGGCGGGTGGCTAGGCAAGCCGACGGGGAGTACCCATTGGCTTCCCCAGCCACCTTGCAGCTGTGGATTGGGTTCCCTGACTCTACCCCCTGCCAGCAGGGAGGGGCAGAGAGCCTGAAATGGACAAAAAAGTCTGGGTTTTTTTCACCCATTTCGGGCTCTCTGACCCCCCCTGTCAGCTCCAGGGAGGTCAGGGGACCCGACCCGTGCTGTTTCTGGAATTCCCCCACCTCCCTGGCCAGTGAAGCAAGCCAAAACATCAGGATTCGAATCCCGATGTTTTGGCTTGCTGCACTGGCCGGGGAGGTGGGGAAATTCTAGAAACAGCTTGGATCGGGTCCCCTGACCTCCCTGGAGCCGGCAAGGGGGTCAGAGAGCCCGAAATGGGTGAAAAAAAGTCTGTTTTTTTACCCATTTGGGGCTCTGTGACCACGGGGGGGGGGGCTTGCCGGCTCCAAGGAGGTCAGGGGACCTGATCCAAGCTGTTTCCAAAGTTCCTCCACCTCCATGAAGGCTGCAGCAAGCCAAAAAGTCAGGATTCAAATCCCGACATTTTGGCTTGCTGCAGCCTCCAGGGGAACAGGGCTTTTTTTAACGTTGTGCGATCAATGCACTGCACGACGTTAAAAACCAGATAACAACGAGACTTGTGGAACCAAGTCTCATCATTATCCGAGGTACTAGTGTAATTGCAAATGGCATAGTGATGAATGCACAGCCCAGGAAAGAAGATGTCTATCACCTCTTCCTCCATCACCCACAGCCTCCTTTTCCAAGAAAAGGCAAGATTAAACCTACTCTGCAAGAATAACTAGGAAAGGTAAGATGATCCAGTAGATTCCAGTAGATGCTGCAGAAGATACATGTATTATGATTATTTAAATATTTTAAAGCTAATAATATTCTCACAGAAGAAGAAGAAACATGACATAATATTTAATTAACTACAAGAGGCCTAGTTTACATTGGAAGGCAATATGGGATTTTATTGCAAATGTGTTTTTCTATGGTTTCCCTCCATGAATCGCTACTAAAATTGGAAGCATTCATTTGCTCACATCTATCAGTTGCACCAGGTGCTTGGATTGCTCTTGGAAACATGTGCTAAACGTTCATGTGGCAGAAGCAACATCATTGGGTGGTCTAAAAGTTCTGGTTTAAAATGTGTCCCTGCTGTTTATTGTGTTCTATTGCAGGGCGGAAACCGGAGCAAGTTCACAGTTAGGGATCGTAACATATCACACGTGTTGGCCTTTCCAAAAAAGAACACTGAAACATAATTTATATAATTTCTTCAGTTGGGTTTAATTTTAGTTCAGACTGGAAACTGAGATGTCATATATCTGCCTAAGGGGATATACAAGCGAAAGGTGCTTAAAAGAAACATTAGGCTTTTTCAGTGATGGGATGTAACAGATTCTCACCAGTTCTCCACAACCGGTAGTAACTTTTCCCAGTGTCTCGGAGAACCGGTAGCAGCTTTTGGGGGGAACCACCTTCGGGGCTTACCTTTTCACTGGTTCCCCCACTGTGCATGCGCGCCAAGCACACACCTACAGTGCTTGGTGCATATTTTATGCACGGCCTCCTTGCTGTCCTCTCAAGCGGGGAGAAGGAAGAGAAGCTGCTAGCCTGAAGCTCCCTATAGCCTGCTCCTCAGGGTAAGTGACTCGCCTTTAGATGTGGTGTGTCTGTGTATATTTTAATGTGTATTTAATACCTTTACCTATATTGATGCACTACTACAGTTCCTAAAAAGGCCTGGCGGCCTGGCTTGGGGTTTTTAAGCAAAGTCTTGGAGTTACCTCATCAATAAGCTACACCTGTGCTGTTCCAATTGCTGTTCCAATTGGAGAACCCTTAAGGAGGTGCAGCTGTATTACATTTACATTAAGGCATATTATCCTAGAGAACCGGTACGATGACCATATCCATCTTGCAACATGGTGCTGTCCAAGCACTTATACTAACAGGTAAGTGACGGGTTTGTGTTTGGTGTGTGTGGGTGGATGGGTTGATTTATGTTTATAGGGACCTAGGGCGATTTAAAACAATTATAAAATCATTTTAAAAAATTAAAAACTTTAAAAAACTTAGTATTAAAAGCTAGAAATTGTAACATAGGCATACTGGGGTCAAACCAACCAATTGGCTGGGGAAATTGAACCATCCACTCCCCAGACCAAACCTACCAGCCAGGTTTTCACTCTTTTTCTAAAGGGCAGCAACTCCGTCTGCAGGCGTAGTTCTATTGGGAGGAGGTTTATTTATTATTTATTTAATTTATTTACAGGTTTGTGTTGTGTGTGTGTGTGTGGGTGGCTTGAGGGGTGTGTGTGTGTGCTTATTTTTCTTTTTATTATATTATATTATATTATTTTATTTATTTTGCCCCGCCCATGACATCACGGTGGGGTAGTAAAATTTTTGACATCCCACCACTGTTTCTATCCATAGGTTTAATTTAATTTCTGTAGAAGTCCTGGGTTCCGCACTGAGGGTGTCCCATAGATGGTGCCATTCATACAATGTAAGGCTAAATCTAATTGTGACCATTGCCTTCCCAACACCTTTCTGAGATTTGTTTTGTTTCAATTGCAGTCAAATTTCATTTAGTTACTGGATTTGTTCTAAGAGATGGAATTTAGCATTCCAGTACAGGTACTTTCAATGGGAAGTTCATTTCCATGTCAAGGGGAACTTTCAATTTGCTCATAAATATGAAGATTAAAAAACAACAACCCTGCTCTCACATGAAAGTGAACTTCTAAAGTTTTATCAGGATTTGCATGATTTGTAGAAAAGCTGTTTCCAAAGATGTTGCCTTTTCAGTGTGGTTTGAATACAAGTCATGATAAGTCTTGCTCTCCTTCATACCAAAATGTAAGCAGCTGTGGCCAGATGTGGAGGAGCTTTTGGTATATCAGGAAAAGCCTATGAATAGTGTTATAGTGAACTAGTAACTTTGCAGGTTAGAGCAATGGAATTAATTAGCTGTAATTGGTTTTGAATATGTTAGAGAAGCCGAAGGGTAGTTACTGAGCAACAGTGCTAGGTGAAGGTGAGGTTGACGGAGGATCTTTCATAATCAACAGTGATATTCAAAATAATTTATTTATTATTTATTAGTTCAAATTTATATTGCCACCCACTCGCCGTAGCGACTCAGAGCAGCTTACAAACAATACAATACATTACAATACAAGATGTTGATGGGGGCTCAGGGGGAAGGGTGGTACCACATAGAAGAAGTCAATGGTAAACAGTAGCTGAACCTTTCTTATTTCGAAAGCCCTGTGATTAGACAGTCCAAAATAAAACAAGAGATAGTGCTGGAAGATGAGACTCCCAGGTTGAAAAGCATTCAATTAGATTCAGGGGAAGATCAAAGGACCAGTGCAAATTGCAGTGTCACTAATGATGCAACTAGATTAAAACCAAAAGGAGGTCTAGTGGCTGACATGCACAAAGATGAAAGGAAAGTCCAGTGATACACAAAACACACAGTTGGTACATGGAACATGAGTAGCATGAATCAATGTAATCTGGAAATTGTAGAACAAAGAGTAAGCCTATCCAACACAGTTTATAACAGTCACTGTTTTACTCTTTTGAGAAGCCTTGTAAAAAGATCAATATTTCAATCTCTGCAGCTGAGCTTCTGTATAAATGAATTTTAAAAAGCGGATGGGACTAACCATTATATTTGATCCGATTTAAATTTGGAGATAAAAAAGGTTGTTTGTTTCTGCAGGAGGGGCAAAACAGTTTTACTTTTTCAAAATTCATAACTTGAAAACTTTTTGCCCAAACACCCCCAAATCTGGTACAGAGCAAGAACAGACTGTCTGTTACATCTGATCCAAAGACAAATTTCAAATATACAATTTTTTGTTTGTTTGCCCCCATTTAAAAAATTATATTTTTTATTATCTGCACAACATAGTGGGGCGTGATTAGTGAACACTCTAGTTAAGCAGCTTCAAGAGTTTTTGAATATGTTGGCTTCTACCCAGTGACATTAATTGTGCTAGCACCAGACTCATTATACTTGAGATTCTGCATTTTCAGTTACCACAAATATGGTACCGAGTACAGTTCCTATTCCATATGGTTATCTAACCATATGGGGATTTTCATTCCAGAAGTGTTAAATTGGATTTAGGCCCAAGGTTTTAACTAAAAACTAGTAACTGCAATTGTCCTCCCTCTGAGCCTTGAGTTTGACTCCCTCGAAACTACAAATGAGATAACATTTAAGGTAAGGCCACACATTCCCTGGAGATTAGATTTGAGACAGCAAATCTACTACATAGCAAGAAATAGATATTCAGCTTGCACCAATTCACCATCTACTTGTACATTAGCAAATAAATTAACTACAGTGGAACCTTGGTTAACAAACTTCTCAGTTAACATAAAAATCGCATAACAAAAGGAAATCCATAGAAAATAGTGGCTTGGTTTACAGAATTTTTTGCGGAATGGACTAATTGGTTTTCAATACATTCCTATGGGAAACTGCATTTTGCTTAATGTATTTTGTTTTTCAGTGCATTCCTATGGGAAATTGCAGTCAATGCATTTCGAAGAGAAACTCGGTTAAAGTAATTTTTGCTGTAAGAAACGTTCCGGAGAATACGTTGATTACGTTAACCAAGGTTCCACTGTATTATGATATCATAAGGCTACAGAGGTAATCTCTGGGGCAGGATATTAGTTTTGATAAGTACTGACCCTGGACAGTCTCCATGCCTAGGAGACTGGGGAACACATGTAACAATATGTTTTAATTTTTTGGAATAGTAGCCATGTTAGTCTGTGGTTCAGGCATATCAGAAAACAAAACAAAATAAAAAACACTGTAGCACTTTAAAGACTAACTGCTATATTTTTATTGTTAGCTTTCGTGGATCAAGTCTGATGAAGTGGACTTGATCCACGAAAGCTAACAATAAAAATATAGCAGTTAGTCTTTAAAGTACTACAGTGTTTTTTATTTTATTTTATTTTGTTTATTTTGTTTTGTTTTGTTTTCTAATATGTTTTAAAACTCCAGAAAAAACCTTAGTTAATCTTTTATAGATGGCAGTCCTCTATTTGCGGGCTGCCATCTGATGCCAGCTCTACACATTCTGTCTTAATTGATGGGAAAAATATGTTGCATTCAGAAATCTCTTGCCATCAAACTTGCATTTGTGACATGATTTTTCTTCTTCTTGCTTTTTCCTTTATTTTACACCCCCACCCCACCACCACAATGAAGTCCAGGCTAATTAGGTTCAGTTCAGCAAGCTGCTGGACAGATGTCTACATGGCCTGTGGAAATACATATTTTTCTCTGAGAGCTCCAACCACATTATTGAGAATATTACAGTGTATTTGAGGCAACTTTGGGATAAACACGATCTGGAGCAAATATGCTAGAAAACAGTCTAGTTCAGATAGTTATAGGTATGTTTAAAAATGTAGGACTCAGAGTCATTATGCCAGATTCAGAATTGGGATGGTCAATCACACTGAAAGCATATAGTGGGAAAAATATAGGACATCTTCAATGGAAGCAAATACCAGAATGGAGATTTCTTTTTCTATACTTTTTACATGGTCTCCCCTCATTTTTAAACCCCCCCCCCAATGAACAGGCATGATATACTGTACTCTATGCTTATTTGATATAGTGAACAGGTTCTGAAAAAGTTGAAGACCTCATGAGATAGGTGCAGTTTTCATGGCAACATTTTGCAAGTTCCTCTTCTTTGCCACTTGCCCAGGCAATGTGTTGAGCAATTAGTTTCATAATGAGTTGGTACTTGTGCACTCATGCAAGATTCACAACCTTTTAATGTAAAGGTTCCTAAGAGGGATACTGGTTTGTATTCTGCATCAAATTTCCTGGATGTCAGGATGAGAAAGGTTAAAGGGAGAGCCTTTCCAAGGTGCGCAGAGCAGTAGATTTCTTTCTCCACTTTTGTTTGGCTCCCTGTTGAACCAGTTCACATTCTGGCATTGATACTGTTCATGGCTCCTCTTTAAGGTATTTAATGGTTTTTCTCAAAGACTCAGAACCTCTCTTGTTGATTCCATATCTAGAAGCAATATACCCTTAAAAGGAGAAAGCATCTCTTCACAAACCAGCATTTTGTATGATAAAATCACTCTAGAGGCATTTAAAGTAGAAAAAGGTATCCTCACTTACAATTACCATTTTTAGTTACAGTCAGAAAGAAAAAGGGAAATGGAACTTCCATGCTTCTTCCTGGGTCAGGGGCCAGAGGAAGAAAAAACCCTCACAGTTAAAAAAATGGAAGGAAGAAAACAGGGCGGGACTTACCTCAAATGCCATAGACAGGAAAAGAACTTCACCAATTGTGATTGCAAAGGACAGATACATTAGGTTGAAAAGCACACTCCTACTGATACCCATTGTCAGTGCATTCAAGTTGTGATTATCAAATAATTAATTGTTTTCTTTATTCTTCTATTATATTACTGCTTGTAGTATAGTTATTTAATTGTAAACCTTTTTGAGTTTTTTAAAAAAAGAAAGTGGTACAGAAAGCTATAAAATAAATAAATAAATTGTGGTATACTCCCCCTAAAGTGAAGAACAGACTAGTATGTAGGAAGCCAAGGAAGTTCTTCTATCATACAAGAACATCAGTGAGTTTGGCTCCTTCTACCACAGGAGGATATTGATACAGGTACTGTACTGTACAGTACTAGTATTTCCCCTCTACATGCTGTATTTTTGTTCTTACTATTTTCCCTTTCCCCTAAATTACATACATCACCCCCCCCCCCCGGGTCTCTTTTCTAAAGTATGTCAAATTTCAGCCCCATATTTAACTGTATGGAAATGCCACTGAGCTCCACAGGGCTCCGTGTGGGTAAATGAGTGAAATATTACAGCTTCTGCATGCTTTGTTTTCCCCTTTAACTGTCTCCTGAGGTCCAGAGTCTGCTGGGTCTTGTCACTGTGTAATTTGGTTTCTTTTGCACTGTCAGAAATATCAGAAACTTCTCATTACTGTCACTAGGGCACAGGTAGTATGTAGAGAAGGAACATTGTAGAAATGTAAAGCTTTCATTCCTAAATAAAAGGCCCTTAAAATGTTCATACAACTAGCTGCTGTAGTAAAACAGATGAAATGGCACTGCTGTGAAGAACAGACAATGTACAGCTATAGGGTTCAGTGGAATCTGCCACAAAATACTGTAGTACGTGTGCTCCTGAAAATATAGTTTCATTCAAAATGAGATGTTGGAGGAGAACTTTACAAATACCAAGGGGCCTGAAAGTCAAATAAGTGTGTACTAAATCAAAACAAGCCACAACTCTTTCTAGAAGTAAAACTGACTAAACTGAGTCTATTGTACTTTGGGTATATCATAAAATTCATTTGGACAAACTCAGTAGAGGAAGCTGTGGCCTTTAGTATGCTATAACTGAGCAGGCTGTTAAAGACAGAACCGTTTGATGGTGCCAAAAGTCAGAAGCAACTTGTCAACACATATAACAGTGTTCCTGATTCCTGGTAGTGTTGTCTGTTCTCTCCTTCAGTCTCCAGCTCCTCTGCCATCAGTCCATTTGTACTCACAAAACATGCTCACTTTTCACCAGGTTGTGTTGGGTCCCCTTGCGTCTCCCCACCCCATTTGAAGTTAAACTTCTATTACTTGGGTCAGTATCCTCTTGTGCATGGATACTGTCATTTGGCTCCTATAAGGACCAGTGCTCAAGGAGCCAAATCCATTTTAGGTACAGAGAAATGATCTCAGCAGAACTCAAAGTACCCCTTGGGTGCTGGAATTATCTGAGATGTCTTTCAAGTGAATCCACCATGACGGCTTGTATCGAATATTGCAAATAGCAGTAGATACATAAATGTAATAGAAATATTTAAAAGCTAGATATGTTTATGCCAAGGCTTGTTTGTAAGATCATCAGATTCACTGTTCATGTGTTATGCTAAATCATACAGAGCGGGAGGGCAGACTCATAAATAATTATTTATTTGCTACATTTATCCAGTGAGCTCAAGCTGGTGCAAAGGACGGTCTTCCTCCCTATTTTATTCTCACAACAACCCTGGGAGGGAGTTTACACTATGACTTTCATGAGATAACTCTCCGTCTCCTGAAACCTAGTCCAACTGTTACTACTAGGACACACTGTCAGAATTTAGAACTTCAGGTCACTGGGGATTTAAATCCACCAGAGAACCTCTCTGCACCCTAATAATAATAATAATAATAATAATAATAATAATAATAATAATAATAATAATAATAATAATAATAATAATAATAATAATAATAATAATATCAGAAATTATTCTGGGTTGAAAGGATTTATGAGGGAGAAACTCCGCTCAGGGGATGCCCAAATGAGGCTCCTTTCATGTCTCCAAGAGCTGGGATAGAGATGGGCACTCAATCCATCATGCAGTACCTGGGTCTCAAACTGCCAACTTGTCAGCCTTCCAGCTAACAAGGTGAGCTTCTTAACCACTGAGCCACTGCAGCCCTTGCACCCAAATGGCAGGAGGAAAACAGCAGTAGTATGATGGCAGTAGGTCCAGTTAACATGGCAGAGCTCCTCTCAATCCCATGATTAAGATCACAGAGCAGATAACATCAAAACATGTATGTACATATGTGTGTGACCATCAGAGAGAGAGAGAGAGAGAGAGAGAGAGAGAGAGAGAGAGAGAGAGAGAGAGAGGTGGTTTCTGGGATTTGTAGTGAAAAAACTCTACTGAGTTAGTCCAAATTGCTGCCCATGGAACAGACCCTTTTAAACTGCTTCATATCAGCCTTCTCCAGCATCTGTTGTTAATTTTTACTTCAGCAGCCATTGCTTAATAAACTGATATTCTGCCTAATCAAATCATTATAGAAACACTATTGGATCTTAATAAGAATGCACTTCTGTCCTTCAAATTAATTTTTCCTCTGGTTTTATATAAAAAAGGCATGCACCAGGATAAAATTAAGATTGAGAATACAATTTGGGAGAACTGCAATTATTATGCCCAGCTTGCAACAATGGTAATCATGCTGTGGTCCTCTGGGTACACAGGATCTATCATATTTATCATTTTCATTCCCAACAGTTCTTTAATAATCCTCTCCCACCCACCACCCAACATTTTCATTCATTGTAGACTGCCAAACCAGAATCTTGCCAAAGCTCCTTCTGTCACATCTTTTTGAGGTAAAAAGGATTTTTTCTTCTTTAACTATTGATGAACCAGACTCTGTGGCCAATTACCTCTGGAAGAAACTGCCCAAAAACTCAGTGTGAGAACTGAGGATGGGGTCTGCTTCTGTTATCCTCCTCCTCCTCCTCCTCCTCCTCCTCCTCTTCCTCCTCCTCCTGCTGCTACTGTGTCTAGGCTAGATGTGAAACTGCCAAAATGAAGCCACCTTTTGGTGAATTCATTCCATAGTTTCTTTCACCTGGTGATATAGTGTGATAAAGATTAGCCAGCAACGCAAGGTTGCTGTTACCAGTGTACACCTGATTGTAGTTTAAAAAATCACAATATTTTAGGAGGTGTATCCTTGATCTATTGTAAATGGAAGTACATAAGATAATGTAAGACTGGGGGTGGACCACTTTCTGTACTTAAAATGTGAATGCAATCAGCTCATGGTGTCTGGTATAATAATTTCGTGTCAGAGATTACTCTGGGTTGAAAGGAATTTTGCTGGAGAAACTCAGCTCAGGGGATGCCCGAATGAGGCTCTATTCATGTCCCCAAGTGCAGCCCTTGGGTATCGAAACCTGACCTTCCATTCTCCAGCTCAGCGTCTTAACCAGCATGGTGTCTGGTGAAGTACTTGAATGGCATAGGAGCAGTCGATCTAAATTATAGCCACGTGCACAACACCACTTTGAGCAGTTTGATATTTTCCCCCAATGACACTTGTACAAAAAGTCTTCACACAAACTTTGGGTGGGTATTCCTAAAGCGGAACTCCAGTTGTGTGAGTGCAATGTTTACTTAAGGACACTGCATATTATTGCAGTGGTGGAGCATTCTACTCTGCGGGTGCCAAAACAGGATTGTGGCTAAAAGCTGTGGTCTTCTGAGGAAAACAGTGTAATATACTATATTTGATGAAACCAGTACAAGTGATGGATATTGTTGATTTAACAATCATGTGTAACTGTTTTTCTATGGATTAGATTTTAGAATTTATGTTCACTTTAATTGTTTGCAAAGCAGGTGACTTTACAGGAGAATAGATGGCACAAACTTTGACTTCAGGTTTTTGCGGAAGTCTTAAGCAGTTTCCAGTGTCTTCTGTGCCCCGTGCCTTGGCTTCTACTGCTAGTCTCCATGACTTCCTAAGTCAGTGGTTCCCAACCTTGGATCCACAAATGTTCTTGGCCACAGCTTCAAAATCTTTCATCATGGGCCATGCTGGCCAAGATTTCTGGGAACTGCAGTCCAAGAACATCTGGGAACCACTGTCCTAAGTGATGGGGCAGATGTCCTTTCTGTGCAGCAGCAACACTTAACAGAGATCTCACCTCATGTATTAGGTGATTAGTACTGACTTCATAATTACATTGGATCCTTTATTACCCCATTGTCCCTGCATTGGGGTGACGTAAATATGATTAACTTGACAGTGGTAGTTCCGGAATGCAAATCTCAGAACTCTGCTGCATACCAATATTGGGTCATACCAGAGGTCTGCAGCTGTTTCCCCCCACCTTGACAGCTTCTTCCCAGCTTCACATTGGTCCTGATGTCTCCAATCTCTGACCCCCAGGCTTTATTGATAGGAGAGCGCGCACGCACGCACACACACACACATTATTAATTTTGTTCTTGAGTAGAAGCCAGGATCACTTCAAAGCAAAGTGCTGGTTTCCAGATGTCTACCATCTTTGCTTCTTAATGCCTATTTCGTCCATGTGCAGTGCAACCCCAAGGAATTCATGTGAAATGAAGATGCTGGTGACTGGAGGCCCTCTCTTCTCTTTGAAGTGATCCCAGCTGCTGGAAAGAGTTTATCTTGATGTAAAAAATTATAATAATGAAGTGCAATAAAGGGAAGAATGGATTTGGTAGCCTTGACAGCTACCTCAACCTGAAAATAGAGGACTGTGTACCTTATACTTAAGTAAAGGTAAAGGTTGCTCTTGCTCTAAAGCCAGTCATATCTGACTGTAGATTTTGGTGCTCATCTCCATTTATAGCCAAAGAGCCAGCACTGTCTGCATCTGCAGATGTTTAAGTGGACATGTAGCAGGCATGACTAGACACCAGAGTGCATGGAAAGATGTTTACCTTCTCACCCAAGTGGTACCTGTTTGTCTACTTGCAGTCTCTTGCTTTCAAACTGCTAGGTTGGCAGAAGTTGGGATAGAGGCAGAAGCTCATTCCATCGTGCAGCACTCAGGTCTCAAACTGTCAACCTGCCGACATTCTAGTCATCAAGTTCAGCGTTTTAACCACTCTGGACTTACCTGTCCATTTATCAGAGTAATGGAGGTGAGCAATATGCCAACTAAATCCCCTCCGAGGGGAGAAATACAGGCCAGGTCTTTCTTGGTTCTATTGAATGCTGTCACTTGTTTACTGGAGGGTGAATGAAAGTCATGAAGGTAAAGGAGAAAAGTCTTCTGTTCTTCAATTGGCACAGTTTGGCTCTGTGTGGATTTGGCAGCCTACTTCATTGCTGCCATTTATTGTAACTGCAGGATTTCAGCTTTGTTAAAAGTTTAAAGAAGGTGGGCATAGGTTACCCCCCTCCCAGCACACACACACACACAAATCATGGCCCACATAGTTTTGGAAAGTCTAAGCCTGTTGTCATTTTTATTTATGAAGCCTGTGTGTATTGCCCAGTCTCTAACACCCTGATCCAGGAGGCTTGTGCTAGCATAGCAATTCGGAGGTTCAGACTACAGGTTCCTGGGCCATTCTGTTGAAAGTTCATTGCTGTAAGAAAAGAAAAGAAAAAAAAAGAAGTACGTTTTCATAAGTAGCAAAGATGTAGCCTAGCATAAATCATTCTACCTAATTTGCTTGAGGTTACCCTGTGCTTAATGTAGAAAGCAGACTAATAGATCAATGCAGTGGTACCCTGGGAGATATGTTTATAACATTTTAACATTTTCTTTGCCAGCCCTAATGGAACTCTACAAGTGCAAGCATGTTTTTCATATAGTCAGCTAGTAAAATTGTAAATAAAATAAAGAAAACACATGGCTGATGTTTAAAGCTTCCTTTTGACTCAAACTGCCAGCTGGAGACTGAATAAATTATTTTAGCTTTAGGGTAGCTGTAATTTACAGTAAGAGTGTGGCAAAAGGTTCAAGTGAGGGGTGTGTGTGTGTGTGTGTGTGTGTGTGTGTGTGTGTGTGTGTGTGTGTGTGTGTGTGTGTGTGTGTGTGTGTGTGTGTGTGTGTGTGTGTGTGTTGTGTGTTTCTATTGCATTTTAAAATTAGATTTACCATTAGGAAAACCATGATGCTACCATGCTTATTATTGTAAAGCAGTTTCTTGAAGTTAGTGTAAATGTAGGATTGCTGATTAAAGAAACATAGGGTTGGATACCCACATTTACCAAGTATTTTAAACATTATTTTAAATGTATATTGGCAATATTTACAGTACTGTTATTATTACTTGGGGGGGGGGGGTTGGAGACATTTTAAGTCCTAAACTCATTTCTGTGGGTGTATTAATAATGATCTTGTGTCCTCAAGTCAATTCTAATGTATGGTGACCTTGCCCAGGGTTTTCTACATAAAGAATCCCTAGAAGTGGTTTACCCTTCTCTTCCTCTATGCTATGGGACACCCTGGGATTGTCTAGCTTGCCCAGGGCCACACAGGCTGGCTCTTCTGGGATGCATATTGGGGAACTAAGCTCCCATCCTCTGGCTCCTTGGCCAGATAACTAAAGCACTGAGCTATACAGACAACAAAACCCTTTGAACTCAATGGGGCTTTCTTCAAAGTAGACAAGTGTGGGATTCTTGTGTAATTGCAATAAGACCCCAACTTTCAGTTATATCTTCAATACATTGAGGGAAGGGAACCGTATTACAATTGCATATTGAATAGATGGGTTTTTTTTAATAGTAGCCATGTTAGTCTGTGTTTCAGGCATATCAGAGAATAAACAAAAAAAACTGTAGCACTTTAAAGACTGTTATATTTTAATGTGAGCTTTTGTGGATCAAGTCCACTTCATCAGACATGGGAGTGAGACTTCATGGCATCAATTCATATACATCAGATACAGAGGCACAGAGTGATTGGTCAGCATGACAGATAAGTATACAAATCAATCCACGACAGTCACATTAAAATAAAACAGGTAGTTTTTAAAGTGCTGCAGCATTTTTGTTTTGTTTATTCTCTGATCTATTGAACAGAGAGTCACAAATCAAAATGGAGAATGCCTAGGCCACACGTTAAATGTATATACTTATCTAGCAATGTTGATTTTCTTTTCTTCAGCACATGTTGATAGTGTATGTTTCCTGGATATGTACTGTGGGGCTGAAACATTGCATGGACTCAGAAATGATCAAGCATGATGTATTTTTCTGGAGTCTTCAAGAAACCTCTTGCATTTATCTATTGTTCATCAGACCTCTGCTAGGGCCAAGAGTATATCTACTTGAATCTAGCCTTTGAGTGTTTTACCCAAGTCGTAACAAGAACTTGGATCCTTGAAAAGGCTCAAGAGCAGCAGTATCTTCCAATAATGTCTGCAAGTGATCTGAAACTACTCTCCCCACTAATTATTGTTTTCTTCAAGCAGGAGGGCAAATGTCCCTCCTATGGGGAAGTATTAATGATTTGAGTGGCCTAGTCTACTATCACTTCCTTAGCTGCTTTCAGGAACCATCAATAGTAGGTTCATGTGGGAAAGTTATGACCATGCATTCTTCATGTGCCTTGTCCACATCATCAGCCATCAAACATGGAAAATATTCCAATACAACCAGACAAGATGGTGCATTAGACAACTCTTCACGGTGCATTCCATATGTGGCCAAATTCGCATCCAAGGGAGCTTTCCTCCATTTGCACTCTAGCTGTCTCCATTATTGCTTCATCTCTTGCAACTCACCTGTGAACCACAACAAGGGGCAAACTCTGCAATAGAGAAGTCCTTTATGTGTGATTGTGTCAGCTGCTCTGATTGTCATGGCATTCCACTCAGCAATCAGGGTTTTAATGTTATTGATAATGGGTTCTTGGTTGGGGGATGCATGAAGTGAGTCAATTAAGAAATTATTTTTGAAAATAACTTTTCTGTGTACTAGTCCCAGCCAGTTCAAGGATTTCGTAGTGCTTTCAGCTTATGCCATCTGTCGTTGTTCTGTTCCATAGTAAAGAGGCCCCCATGAGCAGCCTCAATTGTTGAGGTAACACAGTTGTTCGTTCTGGGTTCACTTTGCATTAGAGGCAAGCCTTGTGAGCAGTAACAGTTGATGTTAACACTGCTTCAGTAGGGCTGCAATTTTAATTTCTCACAATGTCTCAGGATGATGCTATGGGAGAGCATTATAGGAAATCAGAATGATGGCTGTCTTAGGCCCAGCAACACTGAATTCAGATTAAAGTGGCAGTTCAAATGCCTCAGAGTTGGCATCTGCAGATGTCCTGGTTGCCAAAAACTGTGGTAACATGACATTGGGCTTGAAAAGCTATCTGGGGGTGACATGAATTGTAGTGAAAAGTGAAACACATCTGAAGGGCACCAGCTCAAATACGTCTGGGCTACAGTTGTGCCAACAGAGGTGAAAGGCTAGCTTTATTCTAATACATTGGTAAATGTTTGGAGAAATTTACACAAGTTGCATTATTATGTATTATTCTATCACTTGTCCATATTGTTGGAATAATACTTTTAGAATAGTTTTTTCCTGAATCCAAAAATTAAATTCAAGTCAAATCATACACAATTCCTTGCTTGGCTCCATGGTTTAGAAAAGAGAAATAAATTTCTGCTTATGTGGTGAGAAAGAAACGTACATATGTCTATACTAATGAGGAGGAAATGAACATTAATTAAAGCTGGGGCTTCAGGATGGCTCTGAACTCCAGTGCTTTTGAGAAGCAGTGTAGAAGCTATGCTGGCTTACTTCATTAGAACATGAAACTGTGATGTGAATGTGAATGAGGAGACAATTAAAGCAATCGCTGAGTTTCAGCCAGAGGAGAGATTTAATTAGAGGCAGGACCTCAAGCTGTAAAACCTGCAGATTGCTGTCGATTCCACATATGCTGGCAAATTAAACTTTTAAAGAAAGCCGAGCAAATTCAAGATACACTGGTCGCATTCGGAAGGATTGAGAGAATGACAGGTTATTTCACTGAGCTTGTTCATGTGGCAAGTTGCAGTGCGAATTGTTTTGAGGGAACATGGTGATGGGAAAATATGCTAAAGTCAAGATGAAGAATTTGGTGTGGCAGAAAGTGGGGAAAACACTTCTCTTGATGTAACACCAGAAAGATAAGAAAATATATTTGCAGATTTTGATTGAGCTTGATGAATACTGCAAGACGGTGGTCTCCAACCTTCTGGGATATGTGCCCCCCATTAGAGTGCCCATTGCCAAAAGAGGGCCATCTCTTAAATCAAAATGTAGCAAAATTACAAACCTACCAATTTAGATCAAAAATAAACATTCAGATTCCAATGAAGAAATTTTAATGTTATGGGTACCTAAACTCTGTTGACTAGCAAAGTGCCCAGAATGCCCAAAAATCTAGTCTGGAGGATAAGACCAAGAGGGAGCTGACAAAAGAAACCATGAAGACTAGAAGAAACAATGTTGCTATTGTGTTTTTTCTAAGAAAGGGACAGGAAAAGCAGTGGTCAAGGGTGCTGACTGAACTGAGGCAGGAAGAACAGTGTGGGTCTGAAGCAGTGATGGGTTGTTACCGGTTCGGACCGCTTCACCCAAACCGGTAGCACCCATCAGCAGGGGGTCACCAGGGGTGGTGGTAAACCCCCAGGCGACCGGTTCGGTCACCTCTCTGACCCCCCTCTGGAAGTGTATTTCCAGGCAGCCAAAATGGCTGCCCGGAACTGTGCATGCGTCAAACCTCCATTTGATGCATGCACAGTTCTATTTTCTAGCACACATGCATCAAATTGAGGTTTGACGCATGTGCACTAAAAAATGGAACTGTGCATGTGTCAAATGGAGGTTTGATGCATGCGCTGTTCCGGGCAGCCATTTTATTTTATTTTATTTTATCTGTCTCTGCCCACAACATCATGATGTCATGATGTTGACTCCACCCATGATGTCATGACATCATAATATCATGACATCAGCATCGCCCATGACGTAATGACGTCACGGTGGGGTAGTAAAAAAATTGACAGCCCACCACAGGTCTGAGGGGAAATACCTTGAGAGTGACCAGAGTAAACAAGTCTGTTGGTGGGGCGCATAGAATGAGTGCAGGGGCTGCATGCAGTCCATGGGCTGCAATTTGGGGATCTTTGCTGTAATGGATCAAAATTATAAAGCCTGTGCTTTGATGCTGAAATTGAGTCACAACTAGAATAAGCCCATTGAACCAGTGGAATTTATGGAGGAGTTGACTCACCAAATCCACTCTGATTTAACGAGTCTACTGTAGTTGTGACTTACTACTGAATTTCAATCTATACATATTCCTGAACAACACGATCCAGGGGGGCTCATTTAATTGAAGTGTTTATCATACAGTATTCAATGTAATGTTTAGAAACAGTTGGAACTGAACCTGGGAGTTAGATTAGCCTACTTTTTTGTTTGCTATGAGGAGTCAAAGCAGGAGAAAGCAGAATTTCTCTAACAGGCAATAATGTTGGGAAAAGTTGAAGACAGTAGGGAAAGAAGAACAACTATGAAATGGATTGGCTAGATGAAGGAAAACAGGGACTTTTCATTTGCAAGACCTGAGCTGGGGCTGTTAATGAATTGACTTTTTGGAAATCACTGATTCATTGGGTTTCCATATGCTAGAAGTAACATGGCAGTGCATAACAAGAAACAGTATATTGTGAACATTTTAAAACACATGAGGTATGTATACACTTAAAATTGGAGGTATAAACTAAATATTGAATGAGTGCTTCTTAAAGGAGAATATAGCATTTGTATGTTCAGATTTATGCAGCAGACATAGAGAAAAACTGGAAAGTAAAACCTGGAAGATGTCTTTCAATCTTTGGATATCGATGAGAGTCAGAATACACAAAAACATGGGCTTTTGTTGTTCAGTCGCACAGTTGAGTCTGACCCTTTGCAACTCGATGGACCATTGTACTCCAGGTTCCTCTATCTTCCACCATCCTCCTCAACCCACTCACATGTATTATATTTGCAAATATTTCTCTGCAAATCCTCTCCCTCTGTTTCAGCAGCTGGAATTTTAATAATCTGAATGCTGATTTCAGTTCCATGGAGTTATTCCAGAAACAAGCCCATGATTTTTGCGAAATCTTGAACTGAGCTTTACCTTTCAAGAACTGAAAGTAAAATGTGGCCTCTCTGTTTTAGTCATCTAGAAATCAATGTAGGGAAATGTTATAATGGACAGTGTTCATATTTAATCTGGTACAAACAGTGCTGAAGCAAGTTTGGAAGCTGCTAAGGAAATAAATTGTCATGGCCAGAACATTTCTGTGCGTGCCAATACCTTCTTTGCTGGGTGTTGTATTTACTGACACCTGTTATGCCATTTTAATGGCATTTGGTTGTACTATGAGATTCTCTCCCCCCACCACTCATCAAATATATCTGTGTGAAGAGCTGAAGCATTGTGCTACACAGTACTGTATGGTGTTTTTTCAGCACCCTGGCTAATGAACAGTGTGGATTGCAGGGTGTGAATACTGAGTGTGCAGGCATACTGCCTCTTTAACTGCCCCCCAACACACCCACATAAATTTTCATAGCAGGCTTAAGTATAGCAGTGAGTAAAAAAATCTAAATAACTTTTTTACCTGCTCAATATGTCAGCCGCATGCTACCATTTTATTTAAAAGCTAAGACAATTATGGGCAGTTTTATTAGAAGAAGAGGATCTTGATAAGAGATGGGCAAGCTCAGAGGGCTTGTGGCCATGATTTTCCTCTAACCCCCTCTGTGGGTTGCATGGAGTCTAGAAATGGATCCTACCCCAAAGCACTAAAAACAAACTGTTTGCCAGCAGAACAAGCATCTTTAATAGAGACTAGACAGTCATCTGTTAGGGACACTGTAGATCCTGCAGTGAGAAAAGGGTAGAACTGTGTTAACTTTGAAATCCCTTCTAATTTTATTATTGTATTCTGTATTCTATTATATGATGGAATTTTGCCAAAATGATTGGGGGGGGGATATTCCATGTGCTTTCTGTGAGCAGTAATTATATTTAAATTATACTAGCATGTTAATGAAAACATAAATGAAAGTTACATCTGGTGTTTTAACATACGCTTCCAGGAATAAGAAAACCAAAGCATTTTAGTTGCATTGTTCAAGTGCTATCTTAAGACCTTCTGCCAGTTGTTGACATGATGTCATTGACAGCACTCCTCTCATGCATACGAGCGAATGCTGGGCTTGAGCTTCTTCAATGCATGGTTAAATTTAAAAAACAACAACAACAACATCCAGCCATGCTTGAAGGTTGATCCCTGTGTCTCTGTGTTCCCAGACTGATGTGGTAAGATTTGTGGAAGGATTTGTGGAAATATCATGTTTGTTGAATGACAAAGCAGAGGTAGTGCTAAGGAGTTTTGTAGGTTGGATCTCCTCATTACTGTAACTGCCCAGTGACACTGTTCCTGTACTCTCTTAAAATCTGGTGTTCCCAAATGCCTCCATTGCTGTGGTGGTATATCAGGTAGTCTAATATCTTTGCACATGAGACCACATTGTTCTAGAGATATACACATGAGGGTGAGAACAGCAAGGCACTCTGCAGAGGTAACAATGGCCGATGGTAGATTGGATGCATTCTTACGAGCACATTGTTGTTCTCTGAACCTCTTTATATGCTGTGGTTGGAGAATGTGTCATGTTCCACTTGACATAAGACTATAACTCTCATTGACCTAATAATAGTATAAAAACCAGAGTGATATGAGTTGCTTTTATATACAAAAAACTAGGCCTTGGGCCAATTCATAGTCCTCTCGGTTATGAAAGAACATAATGATTTTTTAATGTAGTAGACTCCATATATATTTTTAAAAATGTGGCACACTTTGGGATTACTTTATAGTTATTTCAACCCATGTGCACATATATGGAGCCTCTTCAGCCAGCATATGCTTCATTATTTCCATTCCTTATTCCGATTCCCCAGTAACTATTAGCTTCCTGCAGCTGAACAAATATTTTATTTTTCAAATATATCTCACATGCCCTGGAAGCAAATAATAGTCTGTTTGTCATATCTGTATTTTTGAATCATTATCCTTATTCAATTTAAAATTGCTAGAACTTTCTATTTTCCTTTATATAAGTACAGTAAAACCTCATATTACACTAAAACCTGGTTCCACAAGTCTTGGTGTTATATGATTTTTAGTGTTATCTGATGCATGTTAAAATCCTATGGGATCCATAGAGATACATTGTAACCACACAGGCTTTAGCGGTTGTTATCTGAAGCATCCCATAGGATCTTAATGTTATCTGATGCAATTCTTCCCCCCAGATTGCTTAATGTTATGCGATTTTAGTGTTATTCGATACTAATGTTATATGAGGCATTACTGTATAGGACTAAATTCATTTTGTAATGTCCCCCACCCCACCCTTATTTTGATATTCCATAAACCATGGCAGCATCAAACTCTCCCTTTCAAGATGCATTTATATTCCATGCAAGAATCTTTAAAAATTCCAATCATGCAGATGGAACGGAAGAAGGATGCCATGATCAGCATGACTTTTATCTGCAACTTTTTTTTCCATAGGAAATTTTTGGCCCTTTCTCAGTATAGTTCTTCTAATCTTGCAAAAATGGTTACATGAACAAGTAGATATATGTGGTGTGGTGAGGGCTCAATTCTCAATTGTCTGATTTATTATTAAGTTTTAGCCATGTACCGGTTACAGTTTCATTTCTTTTGACTGAACATGTAATGTCTTTTCCGGTTTATAGTTGGGTATTCATATATTTTTGCAAATCTGTGAAGGACCAATAGTATTGTTATAAACCTGTTCAGCAACTAAAATAATTAGATTACCATTCTTTTTTAGGATTTGGAGACAGTACTGAAAATTAGGCCCCAAAACCAATGAGATCATTTCTCCCTCTATTTGGCTCTAGTTAGGCTTCATGTAGAATACTGTGTCCAGTTCTTAACACCACATTTTAAGAAGGATGCAAAAAACTGCAAGTTCAGATGAGGGCAACAGGGATGATCAGAGGACTGGAAACCAAGCCATATGAGGAAAGACCGAAAGAACTGGGCATGTTTTGAGAAAAGGAGACTGAGTGGGGATATGATAGCACTTTTTAAATACTTGATAGTCATAAAGAGGAAGGGCAGGATCTGTTCTCAATCATGCCAGAGTGCAGGGCATGTAATAATAAACTCAAATTACAGGAAACCAGATACAGGCTGAATATCAAGAAAACCTTCTTAACTATCAGAGCAATACAAGAATTGAACCAATTATCTTGGGAAGTGATGAGTTATCCAATGCTGGAAACATTCAAGGGAGAATTAGACAATAATTTGTTAGATTTTTGGAATGATAGAAAGATAGAACTTCATAATCTAGGATTTTTAATAAAAAACATACTGTGATTGTTTTAGTCATATTTATTATTTAAATTGTTTCTTATTAATTTTAGTCACGTGAGACTAAATCCATTTTTAGTCCTAACTGGATTAGACCAGGGCGGATCGGAGAGGCTCCCTTGTTATTCCTTCGGCGAGAGAGGCGCGCCTCGCCTGTACTAGGAGGAGAGCCTTCTCCGTGTCCGCCCCGACCCTCTGGAACCTCCTGCCCACCAAACTGCACCTTCAGACAGAGCTATTACCCTTCCGGAAGAGCGTGAAAACCTGGCTGGCAGGACAGGTTTGGGGACCCGGGAACGTGGGCTCCCATACCAAGTGGCTTATATAAGGACTGCCTCCCTGGGTTGGAATGTGGGAATACTGGTGTGTAGTCCTGTGTTGTTTTAACCTTTGATGATTTTTAATTCTGATGTTTTTAGTGATATTGAGTATTTAGGTTTTATCTCTGTTTTTATCTGGATGTAAGCCGCCCAGAGTCGGGTCCTCCCGATTGGGGCGGGGTATTAAATTTAATAAATAATAATAATAATAATAATAAATAGACCCTTATGTCAGTAGAATTTACATACATGTCGATTTAACAATCTCCTATCTGTTCTTGTTTAGTCTAATTATTGGATTTAGTGCTTTGTATACTGCTTTAACAGAAAATTTGTATATTTCAAGTGTGGATGTAGGAAGCAAAATAGCATTTCAGGCCAATGTTTTCCTGCCTGTTACATTTGAAAAATCAAATTTTGCCTTTTAATTTTAGTGCTTGTAATTGTGCTGGCTTGTCTTCTTCAGTTTTATTTGTCATTGTCATATGTAGAATTTATCTCGAATTAGATTAAGAATTACATGGCAGATTTTAAAAACTGAGTTATCTTGGTGCCTATAAAACATGACATTAGAACTAAACCATCTGTGCTGACATTTCCTAGTGAGAGGGTTTAGGAGATTGACATGTTCACTAAAATGCCAAGGATGCTCAGTTTGTAATTATTCCCTGAACTTCCTTTAGCATCACTGAAAACAGTAGTCTAGTTTTCCTTTCCCTGGCTACTCAGTCTAAGGCAGCCAGGGATTTAATAGGTTGAACTTCATCCCCTAGCTGTCATAGATTAAAGTACAGTAGTTTCTTACATAATCCTTGAATGCATTTCTCCCATTACCATCCATGTTAGGTGTCCAAAACAAATAATCTAATGATGGGACAGAGTTTTTAGATTGTTTAGATTGGGTTTTTAGATTGTTGATCTGTCCCTGTTCTTCTTGTTAGCCACCCAGAGTCTCTGGACTGTGGCAGCGATATAAATTGAAAAATAAATAAATAAATAAATAAATAGCTAGCACAAGCATCTCTAATCATCATCAGATAGGATTGCCAGGTATCCTGATGGTGGTTAAAGTCTTAGGGAATTGCTATACTCTTTGAGGTCTCCAGATGGCAAGAGAACTCTCAGGACAAGTGCTACTGCAAGAGGAGGAAGTCTAGTTTTTATGAGTGAATTGCCCAGGAAAACTGGGTTCTTATCTCCATGCATTCTCAGCTAGCTTAGTGCAAGTGTATATGGAACCCTTGTGTTGTTCCCTTGCAATTATGGAACCCTTGTGTTGTTCCCTTCCCAATTTCCCTTGCAACCTTTCCCTGTCCTAACTCTGTGACATCAATAATAATAGCATCCCTTGTCCAGAAATTGCAGGGGATAGGAAACTACTCATCTGGCAATTCTATGGGCAATCTGACCTGATAACTACTGCTTTAGATGACCAAATCATATAAAACAGTAATCACTTTCCATTGTTACAGCCCTTTTCATTATTATTATTTTTTGAGAAACCTGCATGCTTCAGCCTCAACCAGCCTCTTTTTAACAAAGAAATCAAATTAAAATATAAAATTTTAAATAAACCCTGAAACATGGTAAAATCACTTTACAGTACTGTATATTGAAAATAAGTTCAAATAGATTTTTTTGTGACACAGGAAAATGGAATTTACCTTAGGGAAATAGTAGAAATGAAACAAATTTAATATGAAGGCTTGTGGCCCTGTTAAGAAGTCCTTCACCCCTTTCTTGGAACAATGCCCCTCAATGTGGGAACCAATAATGTAAAGTCATATCTTCCATTTCGACTTATTTTTTCCACTTCTAGATCCACCACTTTATTGTACTCAAGAAGATTTACAGTGCTGGAATGCAGTGACTATGAGATAGCTAGAACCTTTAAATTCACTGTGCTAAAGTTAGTCATTGAGATACTTGGCTATAGAGATGTTTCAAAAACTTTATTTCTCCATATACCGGTTTCTTTGTCAGAGCTGTTAAAGATCTACTGAATGGGACTCCTTTCTTTATGGAGACAGAGAAATATCTTCCTTCTTTCATTCCTTCCTTTGATTTTTTTACACCACCCAACTACAATGAAACATAAACATACATCCAACATTCTTCTTTTTCTTGTGCTGTATCCGATTCCGAATACACTGATACCTCAGATAATGTTTGCATCGGATAAAGCTAAAATTGGATAACGTTGGGGAATTTGAGCCAAACATTTGCATTGCACAACATTAAGATAACGTTGTCCAATGCAAATATTTGCCTCAAATCCCCCAACTTTGATCTCTGCCCCAAAGCCTCTGCCCTCAAATCCCCCAACTTTGATCTCTGCCCCAAAGCCCTCACTGTTAGACAAATCCCACACTGAAAGGCTAACAGTGAGGGATTCGTCTTGCCCACCATGTTGTTCAGTGGGGGAGGCAGGGAGAATCTCTCTGCCTTTGCCTTTTGCCTTTGGGTTGGGGGCTGAACTGGAACCAGTACTCCCCCCCAACCCAAAGGCAAAGGCAGAGAGATTGTGCCTGTCTCCCATGCTGAAACAACAGGTTGGGCAGGACGAATCCCTCACTGTTAGCCTTTTAGTGTGGGATTCATCTAACAGTGAGGGATTCCTCTTGCCCACCCTGTTGTTTCAGCACAGGAGGCAGGGAGAATCTCTCTGCCTTTGTCTTTGCATTTGGGGGGGGGGAGTATGGGCTCTGTTTCAGCCCCCAACCCAAAGGCAAAAGGCAAAGGCAGAGAGATAATCCCTGCCTCTCATGGTGAAACAACAGGTTGGGCAAGAGGAATTCCTCAGTGTTAGCCTTTCAGTGTGGGATTCGTCTAACAGTGAGGGATTTGTCTTGTCTACCCTGTTGTTTCAGCACAGGAGGTAGGGGGAATCTCTCTTCCTTTCTCTTTGGTTTGGGGTGTGGAGTACTAGCTCTGGTTCAGCTCCCAACCCAAAGGAAAAAGGCAAAGGCAGAGAGATTCTCCCTGCCTCCTGTGCTGAAACAACAGGGTGGGCAAGACGAATCCCTCACTGTTAGACGAATCCCACACTGAAAGGCTTGCAAACATAACAGTGAGAGATCCCTCACCATTAGATGAATCTCACACTGAAAGGCTAACATTGAGGGATTTGTCTTGCCCACCCAGAAAGGGAAACAGGTTTTTTTAGATGTTGTGTGATCAATGCATTGCACAATGTTAAAAACCGGATAACTTTAAGACTTGTGGAACCAAGTCTTAACATTATCTGAGGTAGTAGTGTATTGGCGATCATCATGGTGATCAGCCATGAAGATTGTCCTGAGAATATAATGCAGTAGCCTTTCATCTTGCCTTCTGCATCGCAGGGTGACACCCACACCACTGATCCAGCTCTGCGAGTCACTTTCTGGTCCTGAACCCATTTGGCATGCAAAGTCCTCATCGGCCCTCCATCAAGATGGATTCAAATGTTTCCCAGGGCCACCACAGAAAAGGAGTAATAACAATTTTGTGTCAGAAATTACTCTGGGTTGAAAGGAATTTTGCTGGAGAAACTCTGCTCAGGGGACACCCAAATGAGACTCCTTTCATGTCCCCAAGTGCAGGCCTCGGGTATCAAACCCTGACCTTCCAGTCTCCAAGCTCAGCATCTTAACTGAGTGTGTTCTTGTGAAGTATTTTTGGGCTTCTCTTAGGATGGGTGCTTTCAGTCCACCTTCCATGGAGAAGCTTGATGTCTTGGCATGGTTTGTCAAGGAGAGGTGCGGCAAGGTCTTAAACTGTTTAGGGCTTTATATGCCAATACCAAGACCTTGAATTGGGCACAAAAACCTACAGATAGGCAATGCAAACAGATTCGAGTTGTGGAAAATGATCACGTCTCCACAACCCCGACACTAGTCTTGCAGCTGCATTCTCCACCTGCTGCAGCTTCTGTAATTTCTTTGTAGTCCAAAATTACACATCTGCACACTTCTAATTGCCACCTCTTCTTCCAGAGAGTTTTAGTGTCTTTAACAGTTGTATAGTACACAGGTATATTGTCAGGCTCTTCATGCTGGGAACAGCAGAATCTACTGAGTTTGCTTTGTGGAGATAGTTGAGAATTTTATTTCGAACGAATTAGATCTTTTCAAACGATTTTTAGTTACTAGCTTTTCAGAATTCCCAAATTAAAGAATTTGGGATAACAAAAAATGAATATAAGAGAAAATTAAGCTTACCGATCCATCTATTCTTATGAAATATGCAGCTAATGCCTATGCACATTATTACTGACCCTTCCATTCTAAAAGTGCCCTGATCATGACCTTCTCACTGCATATAGCCACATCCCTTGGTAATTATATTCTAGAAGAAATCCCTTTGGTCTAATGCTTTACTGTTGTCCTTCCTTGTCAAGCAGAGACACTGATGTTGTATTTTCTTGCTCTAATAAAGTATGCACCTTGCTTACTCTCTGCATCCTAATGACTCTCTGGAGAGAGCTAAAGTGTGCTTAAGCATATTGTAGAGGCTTTTCCAAAATGCCCCTGACATGGACAATAACTTGAAATGTTTAATCTTTGCCCTGTCACTTTAGGCTGGCATGATTCGCACCGACAAGGACGAGTTTTTCATCGAACCTCTGCAGAAGGGGAATGAGAAGGAGGAAGAAGGTAGAACCCACATTGTGTATCGCAGGGCAGCAGCTGCCAAGAAAACACTTCCAAGTGAGCATCCAGATATCCCGCATCGAGGTAAGGCTGGGATGTTAATCACAAATTATGTTTAAAGCTCAGCTACAAGTATGTTGTGTCCTTGATGAGAGACATTCCTTCTCATACATACCAGGCTTCTGCTTTCACAAGGTGGATGAATTGTTGAAAAGTTGTCTCTCTGCTAAACAATTATGGAAGAACTGGCGTAATCTTGAAGAGTCTTTTGACTTTCCTCATGATTATTATATTAATCTGTGACTTGGGCAGTCCAATTTCTAGTCTCACCTTAGTCATGAGTCTCACCTTAGTCATGAGTCTCACCTTAGTTATGAGATATGGGTCACTTATTCTCCCATGGATGAACTGGCTTCTTATTGTAAAATAATGTGGAGAGGAGAGTAGGGGCATTACCATGAGTCAATCAGATAAAAGGTAGGCTAGCAATGCAGGGTTGTAGCTGCCTTTATATATATGACATTGTTGCCCATCCTGAAAAAATATTTGCCCATCCACATCTAGAATCTTGGCTACGGCCCTGTAGCAATGTAACAGATGAATGAATATATACAAAACTAAACGAGCACACAGAACCACTGTATATAAGCTAATATACCATATTGGTGTAGAGGGGAGTTGAGGCCTGTCCCTTCTAACTCCCATTGGAAACATCTTAGGCAGGGATTCGGCATGTGGTAACATTTCATGTGGCCGGCGGCCTTGCTGCAATCACTGCTGCTGCTGCTGCCACTGCCTCAATCCTTTCCCCCTCCGTTTGGCTTGGTGTGTCCCTAATGGCGCTCCATAGCAGGTTGGATGTTGTACACCTTACAACATACACCCTGCAATGGATCACCATTGGGGACATGCCAAGCAAAGCAGAGGGGGAAAGGATTGAGGTGGTGGCTGAAGCAGTAGACACACGCAGCTCCTTGCATCTTTCCCAGGGGCCACACTGGCCGAGTGTGGGTGAGAAGGACAACCTGGACTCCTCCATGCAGCTCCCCTAGGCTGTTAAGCTCGGAAATATTGTGTGGGGAAGTGGGGGGCTCAGATTGGTACTGTCAGTGGCAAGGGGAGAGGGGGGCACAAGATGGCAGGACCACCCAGAGCACCCAACTTCCCCCACTGTCACCGGCAGCAGCAGGGGGTCCAGCACACCAACAGTTTGAGGGGGTGTGGTCTGGCCCATGGCTTAAAAGGTTGAGAACCCTTGATCTTAGGTGTGTGTATTTGTTTTTGTTTGGCTAAGCTGAATTCCCTTAGAATTTTCCTTTAGACTTATACACTGACCATGCAAAGATCAGGAAGGGATTGAATAGTGTCCATGGGGGCCTTGACAACATAAAAGACTCATGTGTCACCAGCTCCTTACATGACTGGTGCCTTCACTTGATAATGATGAATGCCTGCACAGCTGGCAAATATGAAGGAGCCTCTAAGGATCAACTAATGTGTTTCTGTATCACCTAAAAGAGCATCTCTCAGTGGATGTCACACATCCAGCTGTCAGTTGTTAAAGGTTAAAGTAACAACAAATCAAGTGATGAATATCAGCAGGTGAGGCTTTAAACTATGGATATATAGTATTTTATTCAACATTCTTCACTTATGAATTCTCAGATTTTTACTGAATTTGTCTAGGCTGGTGGTCAGCAAACTTGGTTCTCCAGATGTTATTGGACTTCAATTCCCAGAAGCCCTAATCAGCAGGTTACTGACTTAGGCTTTTGGTAGTTGAAGTCCAAGAACACCTGGAGAGCCAAGTTTGCTGACCCCTCTTCTAGGCTATGATGGGATGAGTTGTTTGGCCAGAGATGCCTGTACTGTACTTATAACTTAAAGGGCCAGGCCACCTCAGCATTTTCTGCCTCCGCTTTGGCTCTTCTTGCCAGGCTCCCCTCTGCTCTGTGGGAGAAAGTCCAAAATGATTTGGCAGTGGCCCAGAGATAACAAGGCTTGGATTGAAACAACAACAACACAAAATTATTATTATTATTATTATTATTATTATTATTATTATTATTATTATTATTATTATTATTATTATTATTATTATTATTATTATTATTATTATTATTATTATTATTATTATCTCCATGCTGCTGCCGAAGTGCTTCGGACTTTCTTCCATAGGGCAGAGGGGTGCCTGTCGAGAGGAGCCAAAGCGGAAGCAGAAATTGTCAAGGTGGTGTGGCCCTTTAAGTTATAAGTAGGAGCATGCTGCAACACATCCTGGTGGGCCAGAATGGGCCTGCGAAGGGGCCTATTCAGTCTAGCATCTGATCCAGTCCAACTGTTATATCTAAAACCATATGCAGGCAAAAAAGGAGATGGAGATAGAGGTGTGCATATGAGCCTCCGTGTGAATCACCTCCCTCCCACACACTTGGGAATTCATTTCATTTCATTTATTATTTATTTATTTATTTATTCAATTTATATGCCGCCCTACTCGGTGCAACCGACTCAGGGCGGCTCACAAAACTCACAAATATAACATTCAACACTATAATCAATTAATAAAACATTTCAGCAACACTTCAAATAATACAAAATCAAAAACATATCAGAAATCCCCAATCCCCAATCACAGTTACAGTTCAAAATCCCCAGAGTCCCCAAACATAATTACAAATTACAAATTACACAATATCAGGTCATCATAAAAGCACAGCTGTCGACATTCTTCTGCTCCGGGCCGAGATAGCGAGGCCGAAATGGCGAGGCCCGGAGTGAGGGTGCGAGCCCTACTTGGAGAAACCAACTCAGGGCGGCTCACAGAACCCACAGATATCAAATATTACAGTGCAACAAAAATACAATGGGGTACAACATGGCAAGAAAATAAAATACAATAAATACCATACAATAGATCAAATACACCTCATAGAAACATTACATTGAGTGATGGGATGACAAAAATTCTACTACCACGCCATGACGTCACGGACGTCATGGGCGTGGCCAATGTCATGACGTCATGACGTCATGGCCAAAGCCGGCGTCATGACGTCATGACGTTGTGGGCGGGGCCAAAATAAAAATAAATAAAAAATAAAAATAAACATACACACACACACCCCTCCCTCTCAGCCCACCCACCCAGACACAAATAAATAAATAAATAAATAAATAAATAAAATAAAAACAACCACCCACCCAAAACACAAATAAATTACAGCTCGCTTACCTTTCTTGGGACCCGGCACCCGACTGCGTCCACAGCCGCCGCCACCGGAGCTGCCTGCACCCCTGTGGCCGCCTCCTCGGGCCGGTACCTTTTTAGCCCGGCTCCGGCCATGGCCAGGGGCGGCGGGCAGCAGTGGCTCTGGCGGTGGCTCCAGCCGCGGCTGCCGAGCCTCCCTGGGCCGTCCCCATGCCGCACTGCCACCGGGCTAAAAAGGGACCGGCCCAAGGAGGAGGCCACAGGAATGCAGCCAACGGCAGCTCCGCTGGCGGCGGACGGCGGTTGCAGGCACCCAGCCCACAGGCCGGCGGCCGGCGGAGGAGGAGGCGTCAGCGGTGCGCCGCGCCGGGCGTCCCCAGGGCATGGGGCTTGTCGGCAGCGGACGGCCCAGGCAGCCCTCAACATGCTGCAGGGGAGGTGCCCTTCTCAGAGGGCTGGTGCTGCCGCCGCCGCCGTCCTGAAAGCTTTAAACATTTTTTTTTTAAATCGGAGCGAAAATGGCTCCAATTGACTGCGCATGCACAGAAACTCAATCTGACGCATGCGCAATGCATCAGATTGAGTTTCTGCGCATGCGCAGTCAATTGGAGCCATTTTCGCTCCGATTTAAAAAAAAAATTCTTTTGGTGAGGCGTCCGGAACCGGACGCCCCAAAAGTGGACTCCCCTCCCGGAGAACCCTCCGGAATTGGTCCTACCGGTTCCTGGGAACCGTCTGGAACCGGGGACATCCCATCACTGATTACATTGCAAAAACAACCACCCGCAGCTGTAGTCCATTCCCCCTCCCAACCAGAGGATGCTGGTCGGAAGTTTAGCGGCGGCAGTGGTGCGGAGGGCCCAGGAATCAGCTTGGCAGCAGTGTCCACCCACCCACAAGCACCATGGCTTTTCTTCTCCCTGGCCCCGAAGGGAGGGGCCCAGGAGTCAACCTTCTTGTGAGAAACACAAAAGTCTGTATCATGAGTTGTAAGCATGTTTGCTCCAGCTTGCTTACAGTGCTGGTGTGATCAAGACCTCTAATAAAGCAGAAGCATTGTAAACATTTTCAGCTAAAACTTCTTACAGATCTTAACATTACTCACAAAATAGTTATAATGATTTGCAGGAAGAGAGAGGTGGCCTATATCCACCCCACTTGCATGTAATATTTTGAGGTATAACCTCTGAGTAGGACTCTTGTTTCCTCCATTGCTGAAACAGATGTCTATAGAAAACTAGAGTTTGGAGTATTACTCTTTAAAAAGAACTTTTTGTATTACTCACTTATTGGCAGCCATTTTATTTTTGCTTTGACTATGCAGGTAATCCGTGGCAGTATACAAGCTGTTTGTGGTATCCTAACCTGAATGACAGGACAATACGGGGAAATAAGCTTTGGTTCCTTCTAGTGGCCAATACTGATATTGTAGTGTGCGAATATTTTACAGAAATACAAAAGACACAACAACAACAACAACAACAAAAGCAACAACAATAACAACTTGCATTACAAATTGAAAAAAGAGTGGAACTAAACCATGAAAAATTCTTATTAAAATGCCTTAAAATTCACTTTGAAATGAATATTTCCCTGAACACTGGATGGAAAAAAAGAGGAAGCAAAGAATAAGAATGAATATTTGAAAGTAACTAGAAAAATAACTCATTAAACTAAATTTAAAGAAGTTAAAAGTAAGTGTTACATTAGTTTTGCTGTAACTTTGAAGCCACTCTTGTATCACTCATTCTCAATAGCAGTCAGTTGCTGTAATTGCATTATAACTAGTTTCTTCCAAGCCCTGAAGGAAATTCACAAGAGGAAATGAGCACAATGGCCCTCTCCCACTGCTGGGTCCCAGTAACTGATATTCAGAGGCTTGCTGATTTACCTTCGGAATACGAGCCACTGATATCTTCAATGAATTTGTGCAACTTTCCTTTAAAGGCATCTCCCATACTTGCTGGTGTATAAGATGCATCAGAGTATAAGGCACACTCAGTTTTTCAGTGTACTGTATTTTAAGGGGGGAAATATGCTGGCAAATATGATAATTAGTGGTCATCAACTTATCTTGTAATAGTGGTTCCCACTTTATGTGCTTTGTGTGAGCTAGTGCTATCTTCTGTTAGTGCTAAGTCTCCAATCATTCAACCTCATCAGATAACTTGAGCTCTAGTATTATGAAAAAGATTAAAATGTAAAAATTCGGCACATATATAATACTGTATACTTATCTGAATTCTCCACATCATGCATAATTTTATGCATCTGTATGGTAGCTGTGTTAGTCTGTGCAAGCATATCAGAGATTAAGCAGAACAAAACAAAACAAAAAGACAAAAAAACATTGTGGCACCTTAAAGAATAGCTCCTGTATTTTGATGTTAGCTTTTGTGGATCAAGTCCACTTCATCAGACCTTTTTATCTGTGCCATTTCCCACCCTATTTCTTCTCCTCTCTGAGACCCTTTATGAGTCATGAGGATTCCTTCTGACTTGCAAGGTTGCGTTGAGAAATGAGTGCTTATGGAGGCAGACTCTGTAAGGATTCATTTCGCCATAAACTTTGTCACAAACTTGTGACTGTCACAAAAATGGGGAAAAGATTAGACTGGGATGACTTGTTTTTGATAAATTAATGCTGGGTTTTAGAAATCAAAGTATTATTTCACATCTCATAGATCAACTGTTCGAATCTTTACTATGTTGACATCAACTCGATCTGTCAGTATTTGCCCACATTTTCTCTTCTTCCACTTTGTGGAGATGGGAATAATATTCCCTTGCTTTCAGTCTTCAGCTCATGTGTACTACACCACTGGTCAGGTTTTTGTTGTTGTTGTTGTTGTTTGTTCCAGAAAAAGGTCAGTTCTGTGAGTCTCAACTAAAGTAATCCCATTGCCTCAATGGGATTTAAATAAGTGGTAACACCACTGATGGGATGTCAAAAATTTTATTACCCCACCATGATGTCATCACAGTTGGGGGTGGAGCTAACATCATGATGTCATGTTGTCGTGGGCGGGGCCAAAAAATTAAAAATCATTTTTTTAAAAAAAAATTAAAATAAATAAAATTAAATTATTATTTTTTTAAAAAAACCACACACATACACCCCTCAAACCAACCCACCCACCCAAACAACCACAACACAAACCTGTAAATAAATTAAATAAAGAAATAAATTAAATAAAAATTAAATAAAAATCCCCTTGGAAGTGGTGGCGCAGCGGAATGGCAGCGAGGCGGCAAAATGTTACGGCAGCAAAATGCCGCAATGGCATGGCATCCTGGCAGGACAGCGGGGCCAGGTGTGGAAAGGCCACCGCCACTTCATCAGGTGCTCCCTGCGCCCTTCCTGCGCATGTGTCAAACATTCATTTGATGCAGTAAAAAATAGAACCACGTATGCGTCAAATGAAGGTTTGATGCATGCACAGTTCAAGGGAGCCATTTTGGCTCCAAATTTAAAAAGTCCCCCCACCCCCCCGGATGCCTCAAAAGAGAAAAAATTCCCGGGTGGTTGCTACCGGTTTGAATAACCACCTGGGAAATTTGCTACCAGTTCGGGCGAACCGGTGCGAATCGGGAACATCCCATCACTGGGTAACACAACAGCAACAACAGAATGCCCTTGAATAGATTTTGATTTATGGCAGAATTTTCTAGGCATAAAGTACTCAAAAGTGGTTTACTCTTCCTTCCTTCCTTCTGGGTACATCCAGGGATGGCGCAGCTTACTCATGGCTACACAGGCTGACTCTTCACCTGGGCACCACAGTAGGAAATCAAACTCCCAACCTAATTTACTGAGCTTTCTAGCCAGCAAGTGTTGACTTACCATTATGCAATTGATTAAATAGATCTATTTTCTAAAAGAGATTAGCAATAAAATATTGACTGTGGTTGCCCATGACAAATTAGTTGTACCCTTTGAAGAATGTTAAAGAAAAAGTAAAAGTTCAGAATCGCTTGAAAGAATTTGAAAACATAACAGGGTTAAGAATTAATTGGGAGAAAACAGAAGCAATTACATGTAACTATAAACAAAAATTTATTTATAATAAATTTCCCCCACGGCCGGAGGGAAGGAGACGGAGGAGAAGAGCATCGGGTCGGGCGGCGAGGAAGAGCGCGCTGCCGACCTGAGCCCTTCCGGCCATTTCCCCCACGGCCGGAGGGAAGGAGACGGAGGAGAAGAGCATCGGGTCGGGCGGCGAGGAAGAGCGCGCTGCCGACCTGAGCCCTTCCGGCCATTTCCCCCACGGCCGGAGGGAAGGAGACGGAGGAGAAGAGCATCGGGTCGGGCGGCGAGGAAGAGCGCGCTGCCGACCTGAGCCCTTCCGGCCATTTCCCCCACGGCCGGAGGGAAGGAGACGGAGGAGAAGAGCATCGGGGCGGGCAGCGAGGAAGAGCGCGCTGCCGACCTGAGCCCTTCCGGCCATTTCCCCCACGGCCGGAGGGAAGGAGACGGAGGAGAAGAGCATCGGGTCGGGCGGCGAGGAAGAGCGCGCCGACGACTCGCACCTCACCAAAGCAACAGGATAACCTCGGCGGCCACCGGACAGCTAGCAGGGTGAGGAGACCGAACGACAGAGGAATTCCAACCAGCGCCAGAGGAGTCGCAACTCGATGAAAGACCACTGGGCAGCTGAAACTTACTGCATGCATAGGATAAGTAACTCTCTAATGTAGCTGACTTTTGATTCTTCAGTAGAGACTTATAGTGAACTTACAGTAGAGACTTGATATATTGGACTTCATTACAAGGATACTTAGAAACTCTTGACTTATAACTACATATAACCAACACTAATTAATGATCATTACTAATTACTACTGACTTATAACTTTATATAACCAATGCTAATTAGCGATTTGTAGACTGATAGTGTTTAAACTGTGATAATATGCATGAAAATACGTTGTTTAAACTGTGATAATATGTATGATGAGAGGATACTGACGTAGAAACCGGCAAACCAACGTCAGGAATTTTGCCAAGAGAACCCTATGGACCAAAACAAAAGGCAAAACAAATGGGGCAATTTAGATGAAACAGGATGCTTAGCACAGCAGATCAAAAGAAGGGGAGGGACAGGAAAGGGGGAGGAGAAATACAGTGTTGCAAGGAGCAATACTGTATAGGGACATGGAATGTGAGGTCTATGAACCAGGGAAAACTGGAAGTGGTAAAAAAGGAAATGGAAAGAATAAACATTGACATCTTAGGAATCAGCGAGCTAAAATGGACAGGGATGGGTGAATTCAGCTCTGGAAACCATCATATCTACTACTGTGGACAAGAAAACCTCAGAAAAAACGGAGTAGCCATAATTGTCAATAAAAGGGTGAGAAAAGCAGTAATGGGATATAATCTCAAAAATGATAGAATGATGTCAGTCAGAATACAGGGCAAGCCATTCAATATCACTGTATTCCAAATATACGCACCAACCACTAGTGCAGATGAAGCCACAATTGACCAGTTCTATGAGGACTTAGAACACCTCATAGAACAGACACCAAGAAATGATGTACACATTATCATAGGAGACTGGAATGCCAAAGTAGGAAATCAAAAAGTAAATGGAATAACAGGCAAGTTTGGTCTTGGAACACAGAATGAAGCAGGCCAAAGAATGATAGAGTTCTGCCAAGATAACGCACTGGTCATAGCAAACACTCTCTTCCAGCAACACAAGAGGAGACTTTACACATGGACATCACCAGATGGCCAACATAGAAACCAGATTGATTACATATTATGCAGTCAAAGATGGAGAACCTCCATACAGTCAGCAAAAACAAGACCAGGAGCAGATTGTGGCTCAGATCACAACCTATTGATTGCAAAATTCAGGCTCAGACTAAAGAAAATAGGAAAAACAATTAGGCCGGACAGATATGACCTAGACAACATTCCTTGGGAATACTCAGTGGAGGTGTGGAATAGATTCAATGGCTTGGACCAGATAGACAGAAAGCCAGAAGAATTATGGACAGAGATGCGGGACATCATGCAGGAGGCAGCAAGGAAAACTATACCAAAAGAAAAGAAGCAAAAGAAAGCTAAGTGGTTGTCCGATGAGACTCTTAAAATAGCAGAGGACAGAAGGAATGCAAAAGGCATTGGAGAAAGGGAAAAATACAATCACTTGAATACAGAATTTCAAAGAAAAGCAAGGAGAGATAAGGAAACCTACCTGAACGAACAGTGCAAAGAAATAGAGGAAAACAATATCAGGGGTAGGACTAGAGATCTTTTCAAAAAAATTGGGGAACTCAAGGGAACATTTAAAGCAAAAATGACCATGATAAAAGACAAAGATGGCAAGGAGTTAGCAGATGCAGAAGAGATTAAGAAAAGATGGAAAGAGTACACAGAGGAACTCTACAAAAAGGACCTCAACACCCCTGATAATCACAATGATGAGAACATTGAACATGAGCCAGACATTCTGGAAAGTGAAGTCATAAAGGCCCTAAAAAACACTGCAAACAACAAAGCCAGTGGAGTTGATGGCATCCAAGTTGAACTTTTCAAAGCACTACAAGATGATGGAATCAAATTATTGCACTCTATATGCCAGCAGATTTGGAAAACACAACAATGGCCACAGGATTGGAAAAGATCTGTATACGTTCCACTCCCCAAAAAGGGTAATGCCAAAGAATGTTCAAATTATCGAACAATTGCGCTCATCCCTCACGCTAGCAAGGTGATGCTCAAGATAATACAGGATAGACTGCAACAGTATGTGGAGAGAGAATTACCAGAAGTGCAGGCGGGTTTCAGAAGAGGCAGGGGGACTAGAGACCATATCGCCAACATAAGATGGATCATGGAAAAAACAAAGGAATATCAGAAACAAGTCTACTTCTGTTTCATTGATTACACTAAGGCTTTTGACTGTGTCGACCACAACAAAATGTGGCAAGTAATTAAAGAGATGGGAATTCCGGAACACCTTATAGGCCTCATGAGAAATCTGTACATGAATCAAGAAGCAACAGTTAGGACAGAAAATGGAATGACGGAGTGGTTTGGAATAGGAAAAGGAGTAAGACAAGGCTGCATTTTGTCACCCTGCTTATTCAACTTATACACAGAACACATAATGCGCAATGCAGGAATGGAGGAATCACAATTTGGGATCAAAATTGCTGGGAGAAACATCAACAACTTGAGATATGCAGATGATACCACCCTAATGGCGGAAAGTGAGGAGGACCTAAAGAAGCTCCTGATTAGGTTAAAAGAAGAGAGTGAAAAAGCTGGCTTGAGACTAAATATCAAGAAAACCAAGATCATGGCAACAGGCCCTATCAGTCCCTGGAAAATAGATGGGGAAGAAGTAGAGGCAGTGACAGATTTTACTTTCCTAGGATCAAAGCTCACTGCAGATGGTGATTGCAGCCATGAAATAAAAAGGCGACTGATTCTCGGGAGGCAAGCGATGAGAAACCTGGGGAACATAGTGAAAAGTAGAGACATTAAATTGCAAACAAAGATTCGCATAGTCAGGGCAATGGTATTCCCTGTGGCAATGTATGGTTGTGAGAGCTGGACCATTAGGAAAGCGGAGCGCAGAAAAATAGACGCCTTTGAGATGTGGTGTTGGAGGAGAGTTTTGAGAGTACCCTGGACAGCGAGGAGAACAAATGGGTCAATCTTAGAAGAAATCAAGCCTGACTGCTCCTTAGAAGGTCAAATAATAAAGATGAAGCTAAAATACTTTGGACATCAAATGAGAAGAGAGGACTCACTTGAGAAAGCCTTGATGCTGGGAAGGGTGGAGGGCAAAAGAAGAAGGGGACGGCCCAAGATGAGATGGCTAGATGGTATTGTGGAGATAATGGGCACAGAGCTGAGTGAGTTGAGAGGGATGGTGGAGGACAGGAGTGCCTGGAGGACAGTGGTTCATGGGGTCGCAGAGGGTCGGAATCGACTGTGCGACTGAACAACAAAATAAACAAAAATAAAAATAAAAATAAATGAATTTTATCAAATTAAAATTAAGAATAGCTGGAAATTTTTAGGTATCTACACATCCGAGAACATCAAGGACATTCAAAATCTAAATTTTGACAAGGTTAAAAATAAAGTTAAGAAAATGATTGAACAGTTGAATAAATTAAAACTTTCCTGGTTTGGTAGAATAAATCTGTGCAAGATGAAGATAATGCCAAAAATCTCCCAATAAAAATAATGAATAGGTTTTGTAATGGTGGAAAGAAGCCAAGAGTCATGAAATCCTTGTTGTATCTACCACAGAAGGAAGGGGGTTTAGGAATTCCAAATATAATAAACTATTACAAAGCATTTCAATTAAAAAGAATAATAAAAAAGTTAATGCAGGAAAATATAGAGAGTGATGAATTGGATTGGCTAGAATTTAAGAAACTGAAAGGAGGATTATTTTTGGGTAATCAAGGGCTCAAGATTAAATTAAGAAGTAAAACATTGAAGGAATTATACAAGCTCTGAAAGTGTTAAAGGTTAAGGCAGCCCCAGATGAATCTCCGATAGTAGAATTGTTGGATATGTCAGACTGTCCATTAAAAACCACTAAAGAATCAAGAAATATCTAATACAGAATAAAGTTCTTTTATTAAAGGACTAAATAGAAAAATGTAAGGATCAACATAATAGAAATGAAATATATGTGAAGCTATATTTGAATTGGTTCCAGAGAGTGCAAATGGAAAGGTGGGATAAGAAAATAAGAAACAGAACAAGGTTGAAAAGACTGTTAACATTATTTGAGGAATTAACATATAAAATAAGGAGAGGATTAACCACATTTAAAGGCTTGGTTGGTAAATTAGACCATGAATTAAGCAGAAATAAAGAAGCGTAACAAATATTAAGGAAAACGTGGGAGAATGGATTAGGACAAAGCGGTTGAGCCTCTGGGCTCTGTCAAAGATGTTGAGCCCCCAGGCTCCATCAAGGACATTGAGCTCCCAGGCTCCGTTGCAGGAGTTGTGTGTGTTGTTGTTTGTATTGGTGTTTTGTTATACATGGTGATTTGATATACTTTATTTTGTTATATTCTGTTAGCCTCCCTGAGTCGCTCTGTAAGTAGGGCAGCATACAAATGTGAACCATTAAGTTAAGTTAAGTTAAGTTAAGTTAACAAGAACACATGGAAAAATAAATGGGCTCAATGATGAATGAAGTCACTTTCTATTAGGGAAAAGGAACACAATTGTAAAATTCTGAGGAAGTGGTATATGACCCCAGTCTGTTTACATCAAATGAATAGAGCTATGTCTAAAACATGTTGGAGATGTGGTAAAGAAACAGGAACATATTTACATATGTGGTGGGGCTGTGAATGTATAATCAAATTTTGGAAGCAAATACAAAGGAATTGGAGAAAATTATCGAGGTTACAGTTAATTTAAACCCAAAAATAGCATTGTTAGGGGAAGTAGATGATATTAACATGGATAAGAAAAACAAAGAATTGTTGATTATATTGTTGTCGGTGGCAGGACAACTAATTGCAGGTGAATTGAAAAATAAATTTGTGATAAGCAAGGACAGATGGTATAAGTAAGTTTGGCAGTTAGCTTTAAATGATAGATTAACAATGGAATTAAAGGTAAAGAAAGGAATGACAACACACAACAAATTTTGGGAAATTTGGAAGCCTTTTGTAATTTATGCATTGACAAGTGAAGATGGGGTTAAGCTGTGCCCAGAAACATGTAAATGTTGGGAAAATTAAAAGATGAATTAACACAGGGAAGGAATAATGCATATTCCAATATGTATAGCACAGGGGAGGTTGTGAGACGGTCTAGGAAGAGTTCAAATGAGATTGTATAATCACTTTAAAGGAAAAGGAGGAAATACAATGTATTTTAAATTGAAAGATTGTTATTTATGTTATCTGATTACTGGAACGGAAGAAATTCTCAGCCTCAGGAGACCTAATTCATATGGGGTAGTCAAAATATAACCACCTTTCCCCCAATGCCTCTCACCATAGTAAGGCATTTTCTGTTCCTAGAAACATTTAGGAACAACAATTTTCAGGTAAAATGGGCTGGAGCATGCCACTGTCCAATAATAAAACTGGAAATAAACTACCAAGCTCTTTTGGGATTTTTGCATATTTTGCTAAATTTTGTGTATTATCACTGGTGAAGGTAGCCTACAGTAGATTATAAGGGTAGAAAATTAGTCTCCAGACTCTTCAAAGTTTCCTGTCTGCGATATAGATAATGGACTTTAAAACATCTTTTTGCTGGCTCCTTCTTAACTCCAATATTCTATTAGGACATTCCTTGCGTTCTCAGAAGGCATTTACATTCCACAATGTACAAAACTGGGTTGCATTTGTCCCACAAACTTTAGACTCCTTCAAAACATGAGGCATAGCTAGGGAACCTTTCACACCAGTGTTGTCTTTCAAACCTACTGCCTTTTAAAGAAATGGAATGTGCTTGAAGAAAACATATGCAAATAGAATAGCACAAGATTGTGTCAATCTGGAGATAATTTCAGCACAAATAAAAATGTTTTATGAGTTTAAAGAGGAGAAGAAATGCTTCTTGGCAACACCATCTACATGTGATCTAATGGGAGTAAGAGACTAGAGGAGATAAATTTTCCAGTGTCCAGTGTCTCTCACATGTTACATTTTTATGGACTGAAAGAATCAGAGTGTCCTAAACAAGCACCAGTATTAAATGGTCAAGTACAACACTAATCATATTTATGAAGTGTAATCATGTGTATAAAAATAAAGGGAGAAATTCTCAGTGGCATTAATACGTAGCTACACAAAGTGGAGAGCATTCTAATTATTTCCCCTTCTTTGACCCAGTATAATTGTTAATCCTTTTATTTTATTTTTTTCTTATTGCTGTTTGGCACATAGAATTGCCCTATCAAGTCTATCATGGCATGAGATGTCCCTAAACTGCTTGAAATTTGTTTCTGAGCAGCCATTCATAGGATTCTATTGTTGATGATCAACCACTCAGACTACTTTAATAAAGCTGTATGCACATACATTAACAACACTCTGAGCTGCCACACTCCAAGCAGCAAATGGTTGGCTGGCTCAGTAGGCAGAGAGCTGTAGGCGCGCATGCATGCCAAGCATTGTAGGTGTGCCAAGCGCTATAGGCGCTAATGCACACCAAGCGCTGTAGGCGTGCCATGTGCTGTAGGTGCGCATGCACGCCAAACGCTGTAGGTGTGCCAAGAGCTTGGCGCGCATTTGCAGTGGGGGAACTGGTGAAAAGGTCAGCCCCCGAGGTGGTTCCCCCCAAAAGCCACTGCCGGTTCTCCGGGACACTGGGAAAAGCTACTACCGGTTCTGGCAAACTGGTGCGAACTGGCTGCTGCCCATCACTGAACTCACTCCGTCATGCAGTACCTGGGAATCAAACTAAAACCTTCCAGTCAGCGAGTTCTGCATCTTAACTACTTGAGCCACCTCAGTCAAATTAAAGCCACCTAAATAGTGGTACCTGGTGGGTGTAAGCAGATGTTTTCTTCAGTTTGCAGTTCTGCTTGGCTGATATCAAGAGTCCATGATGACCTATAGTTTGTTCCATGGGTAGCAATTGATGGTATCTTTCATAGTATTATATGGTATCTTTCAGGAAGAAAAATAGGGATAGGCTATATGGTTCTTAAAATAAGTGCAAAAGCAGGTGATAACCTTTATTAGACCATTAAAAGTTAAGCAATTGCTTCCAAACCTGGTGTTAGATGTATGAAATCCAGCTTCCTATTAGAGGAAAGCATGTGATGACAAAATTGTGACAAAACAGAATGCTGTGGATCTCAGTTATGTGTTAGGGGAAATAACTCTTTCAAGTAAGGTAGGGTTCTCTAAAATATTTATCCTACTTTTTAGGAACTAATGTACAGTAATACCTCAGATAACACTAAAACTTGGTTCTACAAGTCTTGGTGTTATCCGATTTTTAGTGTTATCCGATGCATGTTAAAATCCTATGGGATGGATTGGATAACATTAAAGCTCCATAGAGATACATTGTAACCGCACAGGCTTTAGCGGTTGTTATCCGATACATCCCATAGGACCTTAACGTTATTCGATCCAATTCTCCTCCCCAAATTACTTAACATTATGCGAGTTTAGTGTTATCGGAGGTAAACGTTATCGAGGTATTACTGTATATGTATGACATTTTGTGAGATGAATCATATTTTGGTAAGAGCTTGGCTACTGGCCATTGTAAGGCAAAGAAATCCTATCAGCTTATTTTTAAAAGGGAAATTTGAAAACTGGTTTTCTTTTCTATATCCAGTCAATACTGTGCAGTATTTCCTTTTCTTTTTCATAACCCTGGTGATTAATGAGAGTCCTCCTATCATGCAGTCAGTAAGGCAACTAAGACAATATTCTCTCTCCCTCTTCCTGCACATGCATGATAAATACCTCTTGTCTTTCCCATGCCTTTTTGATGCAGTGGTGAATTGTGAATTTTACCATGATTTGGCTTCCTTGAGTAAGGAGGCAGCTTATGCACATCTCCGAAAATGAGACTCATGGGATTGCTAGGCCAATGACTGTCACTGTCCCTGACTATTAAGGTGACTGATGAAGCTTCTTTCCCTAAAAATAAATTAAAAGCTTTGAAGCAGTTTTATTACTAAACTTTTGATACATTGTGGTCACTCTATTTTCATAGTTCAGGTAATGTGGTTTCTCTTTCTATGCATGCTTTTTCTTTGAAACAAAAAGCCAGTTTGTGGAGGTCTTATTTTTCATGTGTTTTTTAATTAATAGCAGAAAAAACTTAGATACAGTAGAACCCCGTATAACAAATGCCTCATACAGCAATTAAATTGTACAACAATGAGGTTTTGAAAAACCATTGTGCCCCATATAACAACTAAAATTGTTACACAATGCAATGGATCTCTATGGGAAAAATCGTACAACGAATTTTTGCTGTTGTACGACTTTTCCGATAGAGATATTCATTGTATGATGCATCCCATAGGGATCGTAAAGCAATTTTTTTGGACAATGAGCCCCATGGAATGGATTAAAATTGTTGTACGAGGTACTACTGTATGTGCAAAGTTCTACACTTAGAGGAAGGAAACCCCCAAATACAAGATGTGAGATAGTTAGCTCTGTGATATTACATGCAAGGAGGATCTTGGAATTGTTGTAGATCACAAGTTGAATATGACCAACAGTGTAACGTGGAACCAAAAATGCCATTGATATTTTAGGCTACAATAACATAAGTTTAGTCTTCAAATCATGTGAAGTACTATTTATCATCTATGCAACACTGCTTAGGTTTCATCTTAAATACTGTGTCCAATTCTAGACACCACACTTTAAGAATTGGAACAAGTTCATAGGAGGGCAATATGGATGATCAGAGGACTAGAAGCCAAGCCCTATGATCAAAGTCTGAAATAACTGGGCATGTTTAATCTTGAGAAAAGAACAGTGAAGAGATATGTGCTAGCACTCTTCAAATATTTGAAAGATTGACTTACAGAGGAAGGGCAAGATCTGTTTTCAATCATCTCAGAGTGCAGGGTACGTAATAATGGCTCATATTGTTAGAAACCAGATTCTTGTTGAACGGACCAGAGAGGCGCTCTGGTTGTACCATCGGCTAGAGAGGCGCACCTCTCTAGCACTAGGAGGAGGGCCTTCTCTGTGTCCACCCCAGCCCTATGGAACCTCCTGCTAATTGAGCTACTGCTCCAGTCGGAGTTGCTGCCCTTTAGGAAGGGGGTTAAGACCTGGCTGGTAGGACAGGTATGGGGTCTGGGTCAGACAGTTGCATCGGCTTGTTGGCTCATTTGACCCCTCCCTCTCTCTCATTGTATGGATTTTTTAATCTTTTAACTTGTTTAGTTTTAATATTTTAATATTTTAATAATTTTTAAATTGGATTTTATATTGTGTTTTTATGTATCTTTTTAAGCTCTTGTTAGCCGCCCTGAGTCTCTTTGAGGAGGGCGGCATATAAGTTGGTAAAATAAATAAATAAATAAATATCACAAAAACCTAACTATTAAAGCAGTATGACAACGGAACTAGTTACCTCAGGAGGTGATGAGTGCTACAGCACTGGAGACATTCAGGAGAACCATCTGTCAAATATACAGATGAGATAAATGGAGAGCAGGTAGAATTTCTTCAGGATCAAAGAACAAGGTATAAATGAAGCCTAGCAGCTTCACAATCTGCACAATCTATTTATGTCTATCTTTTTAAAAGCTGCATGTTTTCATACTATTTTCTATTTGGTCTACAGCATTTCTATCATTATGGAACTGCCCGATAGCTCAATGGTTTAGGATGTAGAGCAGTGGTGCCCAAACTAAGGCCTGGGGGTAGGGTGTGCCCCCCCGTGCCAATTTATCCGGCCCGCGAAGCCCTCATCGCTCCTGGAAGCGGAAGTAAAACGTGCCCATACGGGCGGGTTTTACCTCTGCTTCCAGGAGCGATGAGTGGGCCGGATGAATTGGCATTGGGGACTGCACCCATCCCCCCGGGCCTTAGTGACCAGCTCCCTGAACCACATGATCGGCCCATGGCCCAAAAAGTTTGGGCACCCCTGATGTAGAGGATGGGAGTTTGAATCACCTTGACAGAAGGTAGACTCAATGATCCATAATGTCTCATCTAGCTCTGTAGATTTCAAATTGATATTATTCATTTATACTGAAATTTGAGCTTGGTTTAATCGGATAAACAAAATATTATAAACATGTGTTCCTGTTTCTGTATTTGAGACCAAAAAGGTTAAGAGTTTATATTGGCTCATTTCAATAATCTTGGACCATCTCATAATTATCTCTCATAACATCCTCTTGGACAAGAAAATTTATGTGACTGTGGAGCCCTGAGATCATTTTTTCCTGCAGCAATATGACAACTCTTTTCCTAGCCTTACCTGCCCCTTAACTGTGAGTGTGACAGGGACTCTTCATAGGTAAAGCCATCCATCGGGGCTGGAGTCAAGCTTTTAAGGGCTTAGACCTATGTGCCAGAAGGCACTGCTGTTACTTAGCATTTAGTTGTTGCTGTTGCCATTGTTATTGTTGTCTTTCTTGTAGATGAGCCATTGTAGTAAGGGGGTTCTAAGAAGTGACAGGTCATTAATAGAAAAGCTGTTCATCCTGCTATTGAGAGCCAAGGAAAAGCATAATCTCTCACTGGAATGTAGCATTATTTGTGTTTGACCTTGATTTTACTTCCAGCATTTTAATTTAATCTATTGCTGTCTTTTAATGTTCAGTGCAATTGGTAAAAGCCTCTGTGCCTGCTGAGAGAGCATGGCTGAAAAGTTTGAAATGAATTAATACCTACAAACACTAAAGTACAGTATCATTTTCTTGATTTACAGCACAGCCTAGCAAGGAATTTAAAGCAGATAAAGCAACAAAATCTGGGTGCATGAGTGAGAGGCCCTGAAGCTGAGGCATTGCTTTATCTGCATCTTTGTAATGTTTGTGTTAATAGAACCAAAGGGCAAAGTTCTCTTGTTTCCTTCTTATTTGTTGCAGTGGGAGAGGACTTTGTGGTCATTAGTTTTACAGTTGCTCATTTCCCTCCAGGTCCATTCTTGTTGTTGGAGATGGGACTCTGCCTGATGGCATGCCTGCTTTCTGTCTCCTCAGACATTGAAGGGTCAAGGAAGTCTCTGTGGCAGCTGGAAGAGGCTTCCCAGTCTTGGATCTTCTCTGAGCCAGAGGTAGATCCCATGACCTCAGAGTACCTTCGCAGGGGCAGTATGATTGGAAGTTTAGTGTAAACAAAACATTCTTAGCTCTTCAAGCCAATTGTCTTTCCAGACAAATGAGACGAGAACCACATTTTAGCATTTGGTTGTTTTATGGTTGTTCAGGCCAAATACCAAAGCCAATGCATCCAGGCATAGATGGAGAAAGTACTATAGAATTAAAATTGCAAACCCTGTGTCAAATTTGGGTAGACAACTGTAGTGAAAAAAAGAAACAGGGTTTAAACCTCTGTCTACCCATGCATATGAAGCTTGTGACTTCAGCAGAGGGCCACCTTGCCTCTCACTGTTGTTTTAGGGGCTATTTTACAACAATTTATAAGTGTAAGGGTCACCCTTGCTCGAAAGCCAATTGTGTCTGACTCTAGGGTCTGGTGCTCATCTCTGTTTACAGCTGAAAAGCCAACACTGTCTACATTTGCAGACATTTCCATGGTATGTGGTAGGCATGACTAGATGCAGGAGTGCATGGAACATTGTTACCTTCTCTGCCAAAGTGTCACCTTATTTATCTACTTGCAGTTACTTGCTTTTGAACTGCTAGGTTGGCAGTAGCTAGGTTAGACAACAGGAGCTCAGTCTATCACACAGCGCTTGGGTCTCGAACTGCAGACTTTCTGGTCGTCAAGCTCAGCATCTTAACCACTAAACCACCGTAGTCCCTACAACAATTTACATTGCTCAATTATTCATTGCATTCTTGATATAAAGGAAAGTAGAGCCATGTTTTATGTTACATAGGAATGAGTATTACTCAAGAGAAAACAGACATTGATCAGAACACATACTCTCACCTAACTCTAAAAATACCCCTGTGGGATATAAAAAAGGAAAATTAAAATAGAATGAATTATTTTTTTCTTTTTTAATGGATAGAAAATATTTGTTCCATTGACATAGTCCATTGGCTTCTGCTTGCTTTCTAAGGATTTTAAAGTGGGGGTGCCAGAGGAATTGCCTGACATGGAACTGAGCCATGCCCTTAGAACTTCAAAGTCAAGTATTAAAGTGGATTTAAATTGATGCAAAGCTGAATTTTTGAAAATCCTCTTTATCTTCTTTCCCTCCCTTTCGAGCCTATTCCTTTTTAAAAAGTGAGGCCAGGTGCACAAATCATTACATTAAATAAAGGTACGAAGTCATCTAATTGGTTATATATTTATAATATTTTACTTTTATTACAGGGCCAAGGAGCAGTACTTCTGATTCTATGAAGCAGTGTAAAATAAACTGCATTTTACTGAATTAACTTGTGTCATTTCCATTTTGCTTTGGATCAGGTAATTTAATCAAAAAATCTGAGGGACAAGAGATTAGGTGAATATATTTGTAGGCATCTTTACTAGTAGTTACATTCTTATTACTGGTAATTAATTATTTAAAACATTTGCATTCTTCCTGTCCTCAACAATACTTCCAGCCTGTTAATGACAATCAATTATAACAGTAGACCTTTTTCTTTCTTTCTTTCTTTCTCTTCTTTCCATAACTCTTCTATTGCAGGTTGGACATTAGCTTTGTTATACTGTCTTTGGATGTGGCAGTTCTAAATAGGGAAATTGTACAACATTCAAAGCGGTCCTCAACATTTGTCAGCCAAAAGTTCTTCTCCTTCTTGCAGTTATTTTTCCATTTATTTTACCTTGATCAAGGAGCTGTAACAATCTATACATCTTCTATCTCATTATGTGATGGACATATTCTAGCTTTTATATTGGCAGACTTTACTTCTTGGTATTTATTCATTCATCTTAGTGCTTCTTCATTGATTATACTCTAAATCAAAGGAATTCTTAGCATCTTGCTATAAATCCAGATTTTAAATGCTTGTAATATTTGTACAGTATTGTTTCCTGGGTTAAAGTTCATGGTTCCATGCTATATAGTAGTACTGTCCTGAGTAAACACAGCACTAAGAAAAGTGTATTCTCAAATAAAGGTTTAAAGTTTTTATTGCATACTACATACTTCATATTAAGAAAATTGTTCCAGTTCACCTCTGTTCTGATCAGTATTGCAAAGCTGTGATCCTATTGTTCGTTGAACAATGGTACTTCTGTTTGCTGACACGCTCCACACCAGGGGTTCCCAACCTACAGCTCACGGGCTGGACCCAGCCCGAGGCACCATTCCATGTGGCCTCCTGCCACTGCTGCACCTGAAATTGGAAGTGGGCATGCTTATGACAGCCATAAAATGTGCATGCATATGCGTAAACATGGTTATGTCAGCTGTAAATGTGCCCATAGTTGTTGTAAACACAGAAGTGGGTGCATTTACTTCCACTTCCAGGAGGCATGGACTTGCCCACTCTCCTGTCCAGGGGGCATGGTCAGGCCCACAGCATACAAAGGTTGGAAACCCCTGCTCCACACTTTCAGTTTGGAACTTCAGCTGCATTTCTTCAGGTGCTCACTGTTTATATATCACTATTAACATGGTTTTCTTAATATTGTTTTTTAAGCTGTGTTCATTACTTAGTTCATTGACTTCATTGAGTAATCTTTTCAAAGGGTAAAAGCAGAAGACATTATAATGCTGATCAGAAAACACATGAAAAAAAATGATGACAAAATATTCCACTAATTTTAAAAGCTATTCACCCCAACCAGCCTAAAAGGGAAGATTTTACAGTGACAAAGCAAGCAAGCAACTAACCAAACAACCAATCTACAGTAATACCTCAGATAACACTAAGACTTGGTTCCACAAGTCTTGGTGTTTTCCAATTTTTAGTGTTATCCGATGCATGTTAAAATCCTATGGGATGGATCGGATAACGTTAAAGCTCCATAGAGATACATTGTAACCACACAGCCTTTAGCGGTTGTTATCCGATCCATCCCATAGGACCTTAACGTTATTTGATCCAATTTTCCTCCCCAGTTTACTTAACGTTATGCGGTTTTAGCGTTATCTGAGGTAAACATTATCTGAGGTAGTACTGTATATGGATAGTGCTGTTTGTCAGGTGGGTATTTGCGCTATGGGATTATAGCATTGTCTAAAGAGACTCCACGGTCAGAATCCTATACTGGAATGTTGTATGCATAAGGGCAATGGTAGTTGGTTGGTTAGTCTGTTTTGCAGTCAGGGCATGTCTGAGCATGGAGTGGACAACCAGCAAGATTATGAGCTCCACTTGTGCAGTTCCTGCATTACAGTCCATAATTCTGGTCTTTGAGTCTATTCCAGTGAGCAGATACATAAGGTACTTAGTTCAACCAGTTTGCCAATGACAGTAATTCAGTTCCAAGGTAATGATGGGGCTGCAACCTAGTAGACATAGTGCAGGATAGGATACCATATTGCCTAAATATAACATGTCCACTAGAGACATGTTGGGCTGCATTTTATGCAGTGATGGGATTCGCCCCAGTTTGCCAGAACCAGTAGCAGAAATTCTGGATGGCCCCTCCCAGTCAAGTTTTGAAATAATGCAGGGCTTTCCCCTGGTCACTCCCACCATACCACACCCACGGAGTAGGTAGTAATTTTTTTTAATCTCACCACTGATTTTATGGTGTTTGAAAGCTTGCAAAGCCCTTACTACAACACACTACATGACTATATGTTGCTGTTTTTGCTAACTGAATATAATTACAAATATGGATGAGAATATCTAACTGAAATATACAGTACTTTATATTACACAAATAGAAGTCCAAGAGGTATGGCATAGTATGTATCTAGAAGTCCTAGGGCTAAATGAATTAGAAATCTTACCTAATACAAAGTAGTGAAAAGAAAATGTATTTTTGCATTTAATTGTTTTGCTGTATTCATCTTTCAGCTTGATCTCTTTCTGAGGGTAAAAAAGAAATAATAGAAGAAAACACCATGGTTTCCAATGGAGCTTTCACCTTACAGTCTTCTACTAGAATTAGAGCTTTTGTGATATCAAATACAGTAATATCTCGGATAACGTTTACCTCGGATAACGCTAAAATTGCATAACGTTAAGTAATCTGGGGAGGAGAATTGGATCAAATAACGTTAAGGTCCTATGGGATGTATCGGATAACAACCACTAAAGCCTGTGCAGTTACAATGTATCTCTATGGAGCTTTAACGTTATCTGATACACCCCATAGGATTTTAACATGCATCGGATAACACTAAAAATCGGATAACACCAAGACTTGTGGAACCAAGTTTTAGTGTTATCCGAGGTATTACTGTACTAAGAAATGTGTGCTTTCATAATTTGTTTTACAATATCTTACCACATCACTTGAGTTTTGTACTCAGTAATTATGGAACACTATTATTATCAACAATTTTAACCAATTTGGCAGACCTTCAATATTTCTGGAATGGAACACAATTTAGCATATCATTTGAAGTGATTTATTTATTTATTTATTTATTTATTGAATTTATTACCACGCCCCACTCGGGAAAACCCGACTCTGGGCGGCTTACATCATGATAAATAAAAGTAGAAGATAAAACATATAAAATCGTAAAGTTTAAAAGTTATCTGAAGCTAAAAACAGTGCAAACTGCACGCCAGTATTCCCATAGATCATGGATCAGCCCCCCAAAGCGGCACTCCTTAAATGAGCCACTTAGTATGGGAACCCATGTTCCCTAGTCCCCAGATATGTCCTGCCAGCCAGGTTTTCAGGCCCTTCCGGAAGGGCAAGAGCTCCGTCTGCAGGCGCAGTTCGGTGGGCAGGAGGTTCCAAAGGGTCGGGGCGGACACGGAGAAGGCTCTCCTCCTCGTACAGGCGAGGTGCGCCTCTCTCGTCGAAGGAACAACAAGGGAGCCTCTCCGATCCGCCCTGGTGGGCCGGACAGATGTTCTTGGGGTGACGCGGTCTCTTAGGTATCCTGGCTTTAAAGGTAATAACCAGCACCTTGAATTGCACCCGGAGACATACTGGCAACCAGTGCAGCTCCCAGAGTAGCGGCGAAGCACGAGCATAACGCCCACACCCCACCACTACCCGGGCCGCCGCATTTTGGACCAGCTGGAGTCTCCGGATGGTCATCAGGGGCAGCCCCATATAGAGCGCATTACAGTAATCAAGTCTGGAGGTGACCAAGGCATGTGTGACCATGAGCAAGGAGTCCCAGTCTAGGAGGGGGCGTAACTGGCGTATTACACGAAGTTGTGCAAAAGCACTCCTGGCCACGGCTGCCACCTGCTCCTCGAACAGTAGCCGTGAGTCCAGGAGGACCCCCAGATTATGCACCGGGTCTGTTTGGGGCAGAACTGCCCCATCCAGCACCAAAGATGGCAACTCCTGTGTTAGCACAGGACCCCGTACCCACAGCCACTCAGTCTTGCCGGGATTCAGCTGTAGCCCGTTGTCCCCCATCCAGACCTTAACAGCCTTCAGGCACCTGGAAAGGACTTCCACCGCACCACTTGGGTCCCCACGGGCCGAGATGTATAACTGGGTATCATCAGCATATTGATGATACCTAACCCCGTGGGAACGGATGATCTCACCCAGCGGCTTCATATAGATGTTGAATAGGAGAGGAGAGAGTACCGAGCCCTGAGGCACCCCATATTGCAGGGGCCTAGGGCTGGACTTCTCCTTCTCCAGGCACACCGACTGGGTCTGGCCCCTCAGGAATGAGGAGAACCAGGACAACACAGTGCCCTGGATCCCCAGACCCTGGAGCCTCCCCAGAAGGATGCCATGATCGACAGTGTCAAAAGCCGCTGAGAGATCGAGAAGTGCAAGGACAGACGGCTCCCCTCTGTCCCGCTCTCTCCAGAGATCATCCACCAAAGCCACTAGTGCGGTTTCGGTACCATATCCGGGCCTGAATCCTGACTGAAACGGGTCCAGATAATCCGCTTCATCCAGGACTTCCTGTAACTGCAGCGCCACAGCCTTTTCCAAAACCTTACCTAAAAAAGGTAGGTTGGACACTGGACGGTAGTTGGAAATTACTGTGGGATCGAGGGACGGCTTCTTCAAGAGGGGGCGCACTAAAGCGTGTTTGAAAGGTGATGGAAAATGCCCCTCTTTTAACGAAGCATTGATAATCGCCTCGATCCAGCCAACTGCCATGGTCTTGGAAGCTTTAATTAACCAGGCAGGGCAAGGGTCCAGTGCACAGGTCGTGGCGCGAACAGATACAAGAAGCCTGTCCACTTCCTCAGGGCCAACAGGGTCGAACCGATCCCAGATAACATGGCTAGACTGTGCCACGGTCAACCCCAGCTCCACCCGTTCCACGCCGGGATTCAACTTTGAGCGGATCTGAGCGATTTTCTCCGCCAGATAATCAGCAAAATCCTCAGCCGATCCCTGCCACCCAGGGCCTGGCCCCCCTCTACCGAGAAGGGATCTGGTCACCCGGAACAAGGCCGCTGGGCGATTATCTGCGGAGGCAATAAGGGTGGTGAAGTATTGGCGCTTCACCACCCTTATCGCCACTAGGTAGTCTTTAATAGCAGCTCTAACCAGTGATCGGTCAGACTCGCTTCGAGTCTTCACCCAGCGGCGCTCTCGGCGTCTCTTAGCCCGTTTCAGCTCCCTTAGCTCTTCTGAAAACCATGGGGCAGATCGATCTCCACGGACTCGGAGAGGCCGTAGTGGCGCGATTACGTCCAAGGCTGCCGTTGCTCTCTTATCCCACGCGGCGACAAGGGCCTCAGAAGAATCGCGTTGCAGGTCAAGAGGACAATCCCCCAGTTCCCTCTGGAATCCTTCTGGATCCATTAGTCGCCGGGGGCGGGCCCACTTAATCGGCCCTGCCTCCCTGCGGTGGAGTCCAGCCCCTAGGAAGTCTAGAGCCACCAGATAGTGATCTGACCATGGCACTGGGGTGGTATCTAATTTTTGTAAAAACAGATCACTCTGCCACAGCTCCGACAAGAAGATTAAATCCGGGGTGTGGCCACTGCTCCTGGTAGGACCCTGAATTACTTGAGTCAGGCCCACGGCTGCCATGGAAGCCATGAACTCCCGAGCCCCCTCTGAGCCGATCCCCAATGACGGCAGATTGAAGTCCCGCAGGACCATCAGCCTGGGGGTCTCCAATGCCAGCATGGAGACCGCCTCGAGGAGCTCATGCAGGGAATCTGCTACTCTGCAGGGAGGCAGGTACATGAGCAAGACTCCCAACTGACCCTTAGGGCCCACACGCAAGAACAAGGCCTCACAACCCAGAATTTGTGGCGCCGTGGCCCTGGTGACTCCCAAGGACTCCCTAGCTATCACAGCGACTCCACCACCCCTTCCCCTCTCCCTAGGCTGGTGCCAAATACCGAAACCAGCTGGGCATAGTTCAGACAGAGGGACACCATCCTCTGGCACCAGCCAGGTTTCGGTGATGCATGCCAGATCAGCCTGCTCCCCTAAAATGGTATCTGCAAGCAAAGGGACCTTGTTGCAGACTGATCTGGCATTCACCAGCAGCAGTCTAAGGGTGGGGTCACTCTTGACCTTCTGCTCAGGGCCTAGAGGTGTAGCCGGGGGGCCAGAACACGGGACAGCAACCAAGCATCTGACCCGTGTTCTCCGAGTGCGGCCCGCCCCTCGGCTCCCAACGTAACGCCCCATGCCCGTTACCACACTAATATGGGCCCCACGGAAACCCCCAACCCCAGCAGACAGAGCCCGATCCCCACCCTCTGGCTGGCAGACCTTCCCTTGTGACCCCCCATTTACATTCTCCCAAACCCGCTCCAGGGGCTGTCCATCCGCCGTAACTCCTGGCGGCCATGATAACGGTGGGTCCAGGGAGACCTGATTTGAGGACAGATGCTGGTAGAGGCCATAGTAACACCCATAACGACAGCCGGGAGGATCTCTCCTCCCGCCGCGGGTGCTGCTCAAGGCGGCGAAGGGGGTGACAGAGGCGGCAGAGCGGGGTCGGCCGGCGCGGGGCTTTTGAAAGTTCCCGCCGCCGGCATGCGTGCCAGGTCCCGGCGTCTTCCTCTTTCCCCCGCCGCAGGTGTTGTTCGGGCTGGCGGGGGAGGCGGCAGAGCTGGGTCGGCCGGCGCGGGGCTTTTTAAAGTTCCCGCCGCCGGCATGCGCGCCAGGTCCCGGCATGCGTGCCAGGTGATTTGAGGTGGAGAGTCTAGACCAGTGTTTCCCAACGTGGGGCACACACCCCACAGGGGGACTTGAATTCCCAGAAGCCTAGGTCAGTACATTGGCTGATCAGTGCTTGGGGGAATTGACTTAGGCTTCAGGGAATTGAAATCCAAAAACCAAAGGTTGGAAAACACTCATATAGCCAGATTTTCAGCCAATATTTACAAAGGGACGAACAATGCTAAAAAAAAAAGCCCTGACGTCAGGGACAAACCACACGCCGAGGCAAGGATCAGCTTGTCCGAAATTCCCCCCCGGGGGGGAATTTTGGACAAGCCAATCCTTGGCTAGGCGCTCGATCGTGCATCTGCAAGGATCGGCTTGTCCAAAATGACCTCCGGGGGGGGGGATTCGGACAAGCCGATCCTTGGCTAGGCGCGCGATCGCACGTCTGCAAGGATTGGCTTGTACCTGAAGTCAAACTGACCCTAGGCTAGCGATTGCTAGCCTAGGGTCAGCTTGACTTCGGGGGCAAACATCTTGTCTTGCCACCCGACACGACCCTTAACGCTTGCTAAGGATCGTGTCAGGTGGCAAGACAAGAGGCACCCGCCCGTGTGCCTTGTAGCGCACAAGCGGGTGCCTATTCCCCCCACCCTAATGGCCCCTTAGCTAGCGCTAAGGGGCCACTAGGGTGGGGGGAACAGGCACCCGCTCGTGTGCTAAAAGGCGCGCCAGCGGGTGCCTCTCTCTTGCCACCCAACACGATCCTTAGCGCTTGCTAAGGATCTTGTCAGGTGGCAAGAGAAGGCACCCGCTCGTGCACCACAAGGCGTGCGAATGGGCGCCTTCTCTTCCACCCACCCTAATGGCCCCTTAGCAAGAGGGGGAAGAGGTGCCCGCTCTGTGTCCAAAGCTGCTAGGCTTCGAACACAGCCTGAACGGGCTGTTGACAAAGCCTAGCGGCGCTCAGGCTAGCTAGCCCAGGCGCCGCTAGGCTTCGTCCAGAGATCGCTCAGGCTGAACTAGGGTCGGGGGAAAGGCAGGCACCCGCGTGCCTTTCCTCCGACCCTAGTTCAGTAGCAGTGATCCATCGCTGGGGTGTGTGTGAATTGGGTAGATGTTCTACCCAATCCACCCCCCCACACACACACACGATTGGCTTGGATAACACTAAAAAGATCGTTATCCGATGCAAGGTTTTTCTAAAAATCTTGCATCGTTATTCGATTCTAGTATTATCCGGTCCAAACGTTATCCAGTGTTTTACTGTAGTGGTATTTTTCAGTTGAAATGTTTTTCAAAAGCTTTGAGTTTATGACTTTTTCAACAATACTCTAACAATTTTATCTGTATTCTTTTGGGTGCACATAAAGCCAACACATAAAATTTGCTGTTTGTATTTTACATTCCTACAGAGTTTTGTTGATACATAGGTGTTTCCCAATTTTCTATTGCTGCCATTAGCATCATAATCTAGTAAACAATGAATTGTTAAGCAAAAATAGATTGGTGCAGTGCTTTAAATTCTTGAAGGAATCCTTAAATGCTCTTTTCAGCTTTCTTCTGCTGCCTACAGTGTAAAAAACACATGCTAGGTCTTAAGTGATAGAGAAATTAATAAAATATTCCAGCTGTTTTTGAGTGATTGCAGCTGTGTCCTTTTTTTTTTTTTTGGTAGGGGATATGCTGCTTGGAGTTCAGCCTAGAAAAATATCTTTTTGATGTGCTGTCAGTGTCTCTGCCCAGCTGGAAAGCATTGTTGGTAGTGACGGCAGAAGGGTCAGTGCTGTTGACAGAACCACATGCAGAAGAAAGCTGAAGAACGTGACTACATATTCAGCTGATTCCATTGACTTAAGGAGAGAAAATAAAGCACAAAAAATTGTTTTGCTGCTAATAAACTCTTTGCTAGTAAAATGGGTTTGAAGTTCCATACTTGTCCCGGATTTAAGTGCTTCTGACTCCAAGCTGGATCTGGAGATGGGAAGACCTTGTGGCACTGAATCAGATAGAATTAAAAGTGTTTGAGGATTTGTTTTCCTAAGTATTGATAATGGTAGAGACAGATGAACAAGGTCTTGTTCAAAGGTCTTGGACAGAACTGTTTATTTTGTTACAAATTGTGCAATATATGGAATGAGCTACTTGCCCTGAACAAGAATGTTGACTGCTTTGTTTAACAATTTGAAACACTTGAGTGGGTGTTGGTATCTTTCTTAGCTGCCTTGAGTCCTCTCATGGGGGAAAAGATGGCTTATAGATGAAACTAAGCAAGAAACAGACAGACAGACAGTCCATCTATGTGTGTGTGCTTTGCTTGCTAAAGGGAAAGGACACGACAGGCATGATACATAAATTGCAAAGACTGTGGGGAAAGAGTAGGAAAGAGCTTTTCTTTTTTGTTGGGCTCAAGGAATCTCATGGTCTTGTAAAATTCCTTTTTAAGGTGTCATAATATTAAGATATCCTAATTCAATGAAAATGAGTATAGCTTTTCTTTCAATGCCCAAAGGCAGATTTTCTTGCAGTATATTTGCAGTATCGAGCCCTCATAATACAGTGATTAAACTGTTATACTGCAGACCAAACTGCTGGCATTGTCAGTTTGAGCCTGACATGGATCAAGGTAGACTCAGGCATCCATCTTTCCAAGGTTGGTAAAATGAGTACCCAACAAGTTGGGGACAAAATATTAATTACCTCAAGAACTGCTCAAAGAGTGCACCAAGCGCAGAACGGTGTCTGACTAAATAAATTAAGGAAAAACAACTGAAGAGGCCAAGAAATATCATGGCTTCTTAAAATACCCAACGGGACCATAGGTGCTCCTACTAGATCCTTAAACTGTGGTAATTAAAAGTAACTATAGAGTAAGAAACAAATAAGCATCATAAGGTGATGCAGTGAGCTATCTTTTTAGCCATGTAATGAATTGTTGTTCAGTCACACAGTTGAGTCCGACCAGTTGCGACCACTACACGCCAGGCACTCCAATCCTCTACCATCCTGCTCAACCCACCCAGCTCGGTGCCCATTGTGTCCACAATACCATCTAACCATCTCATTTTTGGCCACCCCCTTCTTTTGCCCTCCACCTTTCCCAGCATCAAGGCTTTCTCAAGTGAATCCTCTCTTCTCATTTGATGTCCAAAGTACTTTAGCTTCATCTTCAATATTTGACCTTCTAAGGAGCAGTCAGGGTTGGTTTCTTTTAAGATCAGCTTATTTGTTCTCTTTGCTGTCCAAGGTACTCTCAAAACTCTCCTCCAACACCACATTTCAAAGGCATCTACTGGTATTCTGCGCTCAGCTTTCCTTATGGTCCAGCTCTCATGGATAATGGATTGGTTGTATACTTTCTCTAATCCAAGCAGGTACCGTATTGCATTCTTACCGCTCTTATCACAACAAGTATTGCTTCGTTTTATCTGTACCTGTATCTATGTGCTTCTGAAGAGGTGTTTGCCCTCATTGCAAGTGTGGAAGCATATCACGGTTGTCTAAGAACTTTGCAGAATATACCTGTTGACTCTGAATGTCCTGAAACACTAAAAGATGATTTAAGGCAGAAGTGGCTTCGTTGTAACAGCTTCTCAGAAATAATCCTCTATACTTGACTTCACAACGAAGAAAATAAGAGTGATACTATATTATCTCTCTTGCATGTTCTCTTTGCAGCCTTTATCTCTTCAGAGAGGTCTGTGACTTTTCAAGAAACACAGACCATCTTTCTTTCGTATAATTGTTTTAATGCTTTAGTTTGGTAGAAGCATCTTATTGTAGCTCATTTTTTAAAACAACAATAAAGCACCTCAGCTTTCCTGGAGGCTTGAAGCAATGAGATGTCTCATACATGCAAGGCAATTTTGTAAACAAAATATACTGTAATTTGAATGAGCTGCACAATATTTAGAGGCACAAAACTGATTTCAGAATCTATAGTATTCATGAATAGTTATTGCTGTGAAGCTATTACATTTAGATTATTATTACCGGTATTTGTAAACTCCAGATGATTTTTAACAGTCTCATATGTTCTGGGAGCCAGCTTGTATTGACATTTCCATGGTAACACTTGGTGACATTTTAAAAGCTGATAATTAGCAGAACATGGGTATCAAGACGAGGTAAAAATCTATCAGTTTGTCATGAAAAGGAAGAAAAATAAACATGCCTAATTTTTAAAAAGGTGATTTAGAAATGTTGACTGTGTTTAAGCACTTACTGACATTCATATTAACAATTGTTTAATGAATCAGTGCTGACTTATGTTGCTCAGGTACTATTCTAAAGATACCTGGATGGCAGAAGCATAGAGCTCCAAAGAGGTGGGGGTTTAAACTAGAAAAAGGAGCAAGAAGATGGATGTCAATGCAGTACACAGATATTCTGTATAAAAAGTTTATTTAGTTTGGTCAGCATTTTATCTATTTAGACAGCTCTAGCTAAGAATGGAATCATAGTCTGCTTTGCTTGGAAAACTGTATGTAACAATTGGTTTGATTTCTTTTGGATGTTATCACTCTCTTTATGGAATGTTGCTACTTTGATTTCTACTTGAATGTATTTCACCCTTTTTGAACTAATATAACATTAGCAGATATAATCACCGTAATAATCCAGAGACATGACTTAGACAAATCTTTGTGACAGTAAATCACAAATAAACCTAGGTCCATGATGGCAAACCTTGGCACTCCAGATGTTCTTGGACTTCAATTCTCAGAAGCCCAAGCCCCTGTGAATCCACACAAAGGGGTTTACTGCAATTCATCCAGCCCATGCTGCCCTTGTCGCTCCTGGAAGTGTTTTACTTCCTCTTCCAGGAGCGACGAGGGCAGTGTGGGCCAGATTAATCGCAGTAAACCCCTTCGTGTGAATTAACGGGGGCTTGGGCTTCTGGGAATTGAAGTCCAAGAACATCTGGAGTGCCAAGGTTCGCCATCACAGACTTAGGTTAATATACCAAAAAAGAAAGAAAGAAAAGACAATACAAAACAAATCAATACACATTTGCAATATTACAGTAGCCATCAACGTTTCTTGCTGTGACAATTAGATACTTTCAACACTTAAGGAGCTCATTATTTTTAAAGATTTTAATGAATGCCTGCTTGCAATGGATAGTTGACCATAATGTGCGTTGGGATATTGATGTTTGTTGCCACAAATTGTGAATGCTATGAAACAATTCTCCTTTCTATCTCATTCCAGCAGATTGTAGTTTTGAATTAGTATCCAAAAGAGAATTTGGAATTGATCAGAAAGAACAGAGTGTATCTTAAGACACACAATTTTGAGGTTCCCTTGGTCTGGACGAAGAGTTTCTGCCACTTATGAAATCCCTTCATTGGAGCCAGAACATGGAGAAGTAAAAACTCTGATACTTTTGAAGAGGTAGCTTAAATCCCGTTCTTCAGACCTCCTGCTTTCACTTAAACAAGGCAACAACATGTTCAATAGACAGGCTACCCAAACAACATCATTAGGAAGGGTCACAGCTTGACTGTTCTGTTTCCAAGTAATTATAATGTTTATGTTACATATACTCCATTATGCCATTATGTCCATTGTACCACTGAAGGTCTTTGGCTTTCATAAGTATTAATGTGAAAGTGTAAGCATGGAGAGACTTCTAGCGGTGCCTGGTGTCCCATGCACTCTCCGCATTGGAGGGGGGTCTGAAAAAGTAACCTACTATTACACATCACTCCACAATACTGGGAATCCTGAAATACCATTTCCCCTAGAGTCAGGGGAGAAACTCTCTCCATGCTCACATTTTCAAAGCAACTCTTTTGTTGAACACCAAAATAGAATTGGAGATAGCACACCAGGCTCTTCTGTCATCTGTCATCCTTGGTAGCCCACCCAGATCTACACCCACTATATTAAAGTAGACTTAATTGTGTGTCCTTTTCAGGATTTCTAAAGTATTAAGTACTGTACTCAGAAGTGGTTTACCTTCTCTTCTTCTGCAGGGAAGGTGTGTAGTTTTTCCCATGGTTGCATAGGTTGGCTCTTCTGCTGACAAAGCTTAATTGAAGAATTGACCTCCAGTTCATTGAGTTAGCTGATTTCCAAATAAATGCATATTGGATTGGAATCTAGCTATCTTGGACCACGCCTGCAGCTGTAATTTATGTGCAACAGCTCTTCACTACTGTCAATGTCTTTTTATATATTAAAAAAATTGTTGTCAGGCAAACAACAATTGACTACTGTCAATGTCTTTTATATACACTAGTACCCTGGATAACGTTGAGACTTGGTTCCACAAGTCTCGTCGTTATCCAGTTTTTAACGTTGTGCGATGCATTGATCACACAACGTTAAAAAAAGCCCTGTTTCCCTGGAGGCTGCAGCAAGCCAGAATGTCGGGATTCGAACCCTGACGTTTTGGCTTGCTGCACTGGCTGAGGACGTCGGGGAAGCCCAGAAACAGCTTGGATCGGGTCTCCCCACCTCCCTGGACCCGGCTGGGGGGGGGTCAGAGACCCCAAAATTGGTAAAAAAAACTTTTGGGGTCTCTGACCCCCCCCCCCACCGCCAGGTCCAGGGAGGTGGGGAGACCCGATCCAAGCTGTTTCTGGGCTTCCCCGATGTCCTCAGCCAGTGCAGCAAGCCAAAATGTCAGGGTTCAAATTCCAACATTCTGGCTTGCTGCACTGGCTGAGGACGTCGGGGAAAGCCCAGAAACAGCTTGGATCGTGTCCCCTGCCTGCTCCAGAGAGATCAGAGGACCCAATCTACAGCTGCAGGGTGGCTGGGGAAGCTGACGGGGACTCCCTGTCGGCTTCCCTAGCCACCTGCCCATGCCTCCGCAGCTGTGGGGTGGCTGGGGAAGCCGATGGGGGAACCCCCCGTCAGCTTTCCAGCCTCCCCACCCCTGCCTCCGTAGCTGCAGGGTGGCTGGGAAGCTGAACGGAGAACCCCGTTCAGCTTTCCAGCCACCCTGCTGCTAAGAACAACTGTATCAGATAACGCTAAAAATTGCGTTATTCGATACAAGATTTTTCCAAAAATCTTGTAACATTATGCGGTTTTAGTGCTATCTGGTACTAGCGTTATCCGGGGTATTACTGTACATATAAGAAAGTAATTGACAGTAGTGAAGAGCTGTTGCACACAAATTATGAGCAGGTGTAGTCCAAGATAGCTAGATTCCAATCCCATGTGCATTTAAAAAATACCTGGTAAAAAAAAAAATACCTGGGTCTGACTGCTGTGTTTGGTAGCTCTGATCTGCTAGATTCTGGGCAGCACATTGCCTGAACTTGTGTCAAGGAATGATACATCTTGACAGGGCAGAGCATAGCTGCATGAAAATAACATTGCAAGCCCATCTTTCAAGGGAAAATGTTGAAATGGAACATTTCTATATAATAAAATTAAATCTAGGAGGAGGAAGGTAACCAGAACAATAATGTCATTGCCAGCTATTTTCTCAGAAAGGTGGTGGCTGATTTTATTTATGTAGACTAGCAGTTGTCAGCCTTTTCTAAGAATCATGCTAAAGAACAACAATGCCATTGAAAAAGACATTGGCATCGCCCAATTGAAGCACATCCAGGGCTTCATGCTTGGGAAATCAAATCAGCGATTACAGCATATGGACTCTTAGCTATCAGGGACTGGCTTTTTCAGAATCCCATTGCCAACCCTCTTGGATTTCATTATTATAAAGGGCATATTGCTGTTCTGGGTGACAAATTAAAATGTTTAGGTTTTGGTGACAGCCTTTCAAACAGCTGCCTTCTATATCCCTCATGCTGCAGTCTGCATCTGTTCTCCCCAGACATCTTATGAATCCATTTTCCGTGCCCCTGTTACTCCAGCAGTTCTTGGTAAATTTCATAGCGCACCAAAGAGAGAGAGAGAGAGAGAGTCAAAATGTTGTGGCACCCTAAAGATTTACTTTTATATTTTGATGTGAAGCTTTTGTAGATGAAGTCCTGTTGGTCAAACATTAGAGTAAGAGTCTATGGCTGTCATATTTATACACCGCCCTAAAAGCAGATGAGGTAGTATTTTCAAATCCAACCAGATGAAATATACGTTCTTTGTCTACTTCTCCTGAGAATCAGCATCACTGAGCAGAATCAGACTCAATGCTGAATAATCATGATTACTTATGACTAGCAACATAATCCTATAAATGTCTGTTGAGAAGTAAGTCTTACGGAGGAGAGTGAAGCTTACTCCCTGATGAGCCTGTTTAGGATTGCAGCCTTTGTTATGTACCATCAGGTTGCTTCTGATTTATGACAATCCTATGAATTAATGACTCCAAAAGGAGCCTCTCATTAACAGTCCTGCTCAGATCTTGAAACTTCCACAGCCTTTAATGTCATGTTATGTTTTCCTCTTTTTATGCAGTCTTTCATTCTTGCAGGCATTATTATATTTCCTGCCAATTCTTGTTTTCTTACAATATTTTCAAAGTACTCATAGCTTTAGCATAGTGATTTTAGCTTTCAGGGAGAGTTTATGCTTGATTTGAACTAAAATCCATTCATGCATCTTTCTAGCAATCCATAATATCCCATAAAGCTCTCCTGGGAAACTACATTTTGAATGATTTTTTTAACCTAGTCAGGTTTTGCCTTTGGCCAGCTTCCACAACCTTACATAAAAATCAGAAATATCATAGGTCTGTGTCTCCAGTGATGTATCCTTACTTTAAAGCATCTTCTATAGTTCCTTCATAGCTACCATTTCAAGACTCGTATCCTTTTGTTATCTTGTCTACAATTGGCACTTTGATTGACTGTTGACTCAAGGTATGGGAAATCTTTAAAATTTTCAATTTCTTCTTTATCAACATCAGACCTATGTAATTTTTCTTTATTCATCAATAGTCATTTAAAGCAATTCCTATTTATTGCCAGTCATGTGGTATCATCTGTATATTGCAAACTATTTATGTTTCTTCCCCTAATTTTTACTCTTGTTCATTTTTATATTATGTATCTTCGTGTATTCCTATATAGACAATGAAAATTCTTTAGCACAGGCATTGATCCTTGAGGCCACAGTGCACAGAGCACTGGGTACAAATAGCATTGAGCAGATGATGGTTTTTTTTCTTTCTTTTTAAGAAATCTTTTCCAGCTGGAACTCTAATCCTGCACTGAAGATATTTGCAGTCTCTGATTTGCATTGTGCTTTCAGGCTCTACAACAGGGGTTCAAAACCTTTTTAGGCCGTGGGCAGTGGTGGGAAGCCAAAAATTTTACTACCACACTATGGGTGGTGCCAACATAGTGGGTGGAGCCAACATCATGATGTCATGGGTGGAGCCAACGTTATGACAAGTGTAGGGCCAATGATGTGGGCACAGCCAATGTAAAAAAACCCCATAAAAATAAGTACACATAAAAATACAAATTAAATAGACATAAAAATACATAAAAATACACATAAAAACACATAAAATACACATTAAAATAAATACACATTAAATAGACATAAAAACATAAAATACACATTAAAATAAATACACATTAAATAGACATAAAAACACATAAAAATACAAATTAAATACACATAAAATACACATTAAAAATAAATACACATTAAAATACACACACACACCCCACACCCAAAGGTGAGTCACTTACCCTGGGGAGCAGGCTATAGGGAGCTTCAGGCTAGCAGCTTCTCATCCTCCTCCCTGCTTGGGAGGACAGCTGTAGGCATGCATTCACACCAAGCGCTTGGTGTGCATGCACAGTGGGGGAACCGGTGGAAAGGTAAGCCCCCGAGGTGGTTCCCCCCAAAAGCCACTACCGGTTCTCCGAGACACCGGGAAAAGTTATTACCAGTTCTGGCCAACTGGTGCGAACCTGTTGCTGCCCATCTGGCCATGGGCCTGACCATACTCCTGGACAGCTAACTGGGCCAGTCATATGGATCCCTTCCCATAAAATGCATCCATATCTATGGCTGTTGTAAACACATCCACTTCTAGTGTGGGGGCGACATGGGCCACATGAAATGGTGCCGTGGGCTGGGGCTGGCCCACAAACCGTAGCCAGCCCTTGAGCTATAGGTTGACCTCCCCTGCTCTAAAACCTCTGTTTTCTCAGGGAGAATCTTTCACTTTCTATATCATTGCAGAGAAGGTTGATGTTTCTGTTAGATTATTCATTATTCTATTTAGTGATATTCCCCTCCCCCTTTCACACTGGGGTGGAGGTCTTTTTCATATTTTGAAAGTTGATGCTGACACATCTAAACATGCAACTTCTCCGTGACTTTAAAAATAAATCTTTTCATAATTTTTAGCATACAAACTGCAGCCGGACAGTGTAACAGTACACATGTCTATTCATAATAAAGTCCAGGTGATTCAATGGCTAATATTTTATTGCTTTGTGCGGTTGGTTAAGGCTGATCATAGAATTAATTTTACCTCATTAGCCAGCCATTACGGTCTCCTGAATTCATTCACTGAATAAGCAGTTATACAGCTGGTTGCATAATGGAAAGAAAGCCAATGAGGAAAACTGCTTATGCAGTTGCCTTTATGGGCATGGCTTTCCTTTCATAGGATTTTGGCCAGTGAGACTTATTCCCAGGTAAGTCGGTATAGGATTGCAACCTTAGCTTTGCCAGATAATTATATTACCCATAAATTACATTGAAAAATGTTTGGAGTTTACTTATATGATAAGAAAGGAGGAGAATTTGATCTGAATCTTATGCTCTACTTGAAGGTCACATCTTAAATAAAGAAGATGGCAAAACTCAATTTCTGGCTAAAATCCCAAAACCTTCCATCCAGAACAACCAGTAACTATTCTGGTTGGGAGATTCTAGTAGTCATCATTAGAAATTGTGAATTTCACAAGTTCTGCCTGGATGTTTGGTATGCAACATGCGTAAATGTAATAACAAACAGCATGGAAAAGTAACTTTTTGGGCTACAATTTCCTCTAGACTGTGTGGTCATTGGGAGTTATAGGCCAAAATAATTACTTTTCCAAGCAATGGTGAAAACACTCCTATTTCAAGGCATGGGGCAGCCCAAACAACAGTCCTTGATTTTCCCCAACTTTCCCACCCTTTGTTTCCCATTCCATTAGCCTTTCACCCAGAAGTATTAGACAACTCTGTAGGGATATAAGAGAACTGGAAGTGATCACTTTAAAGCACTGGGAATTTCTGATTCGAATGCCAAAATAAAATTCATCCATTATCACCAGACATACACAGGGCCAAAGTTACATATGTAGGACCTATGTCAGGCAGAGTATCTTACCTGGAATGGATCTGAACATTTTTGCCTGTAAATGTCATGCAATTTTGTCATGGTAGGCTGTTGAGTGGTCTTCATTTCCCTTCTTGGGGGCCAAACTCTTAATATACCCTTGACAATTCAAGACAACTCTGCTAGATGAGTCTGGGCAGAGGCAGTGGAAAAAGAGAAGACCTATTAGCTTCATTAAAGACCTGCTCCAGTGGAGTTGAGAACTGAAAGAATTTGTTTGTTCATATTGGCCAACATAGCAGTCTGTGTTGTCTTTTATCCTCCTTATGCCACATGTCATTACATGTGCTTGCAGTTCAAGATTTATCACTACACCACTGCTGCTTGGGAAGCTGTCTCTTGGGAGCTTGCTTTTCCAACTTGCTTTTCCTTTTAGTTACTTGGCTGTCTCCCCTCTAACTCAGAAGTCCTAGTCCTTGCCCCCCACCCCACTTAGATACAACACAAGTCTGTTCTGAGATGTTTTATTAGTGTTGTCAATGTGTAGAATCTTTAGCCCCTCAGTAGAATCCAAAGTATCATCCAGGGATATGGGAGAAGTATCCAGTTTCTTCATATTATGCCCAAACCACTGAATGCTTTACTGCAGAGGGCACTTGCTTTGAATCCAGAATTCATTCTACATTTGCTTGCCTTGTAAACTATGGATTGGGCAGAGCAACATCACTGTGGCATTACCCCAATACAATACATAGATTATATGGATGACTTCAATTCATATAATTCATGGTAAGCTATGTTTGGGAAGCAATACTGTCACTGTAGAATAGATGATAACTATCTTGATAAAGAGGCTGCTATTTTTGGTGGTTTTATACTGTGGATTTTCCATGTGCGAATGTTCTGGATCATGACTGTGCTATTCTGTCATTTCCTTTGATATACATGCTATTCAAGTGTTACAGTATCTGGGGTCATTAATATGCTTAGAGGGGAGCATTTTGCTCCACCTTCTCTCATAGTCGCTTTACTCATATGATGAATTTGAAGAGAAGTTCCTGCTCATGTGTAGGCTGTACAGGCAAGTAAGAAACTGGATTTTCCAAGAATCTTAAAACTTTATATGAGTAGAAATATCTCCCCTTTAGACCCATTGTTGATCTTGTAAGCAAAGTGGAAACAGAGGGGTGAAGCTAGGCATGATCCCCTAAGTGTTCTGATGAACTCAGATTGTACTTCCTGAATAGGACTGTGACCATATGATGTAGTGGAACCACAAGATTGGCTCTCTCTTTTTCTGAAACTAGTGTGGGACAAAAGCAGAGCACCCAGTTTGCAGCCAGAGATTTCTCTCAGTCACTTGGTTTTAGAAATCTTCAGACACCTTTTAAAGTAAAAAGGATAGTCAGTAAGTTCTAATAAAAATATATGTTTAACTGAAGTTTCTCCAGTATTTCTTCTAGGAAGCTAACCAATTTTCCATTATTTCAGAGTCTCCTTAACTCAAAGTTCACAGTTAGATTTGAATATAATATTCTGGCCCCATATTTCACATAGCTTTTATGAGGTTTCTTACATTCATGCACTGATAAAGAACCAGTGCAACATCACAAACTAGATTCTGGGACTTGCCAAAGGGTGGGGTGGGGTGAACTGATTGTATTCTGTTCCACATTGAAGTAAATGTGATTTCATGTCCAACCCTTCCTTCTTTCTTTCTTTCCATTTGTTTGAATCATTTTTTAAATGATATAATGGAATAGTGGATTTTTCTTAACATTTTAGTTATCTGCTATTGAAAGTATGACTATTCTAACTACCCTTTTCTATCAAAGGTGCTTTCAGATTAAATAACACTTCTTCTTTACTTGCATTCATTACCTCTAATTTTATCTTTGCTTAAATAATCCAAAAACCAGTAATTTAGGACAATCATGTAACCCCGGTGTCATTATATTTTTGGGCTCTTGTTTTTCAAGAAAGGGCAGACTGTTTTGACAGCTCACTTCCACTGCATAAAATATGTATCTCAGAGCAGAGTCCAGGCAACAATATGTTTCTGATGTTTTCAAAACATGATTTGCTAGACTAATTTTTATTATGACAGTTATATTCTGAGCTAAACATCTATGGTTAAAACGCTCCTGTTAAATTATGGTGATACTGTACTTAAAGGAGTAGGATAATGAAACATTTAAATTTAAGTAATTTTGCCAAGGTTCTGGAATTTGTTCAGACACTTATTAAAATGCTTGTTTTGCATTATGAGTTTGGATTTTTTTTTTTGTAATGTGTCATGTGTCCACATTTTTTCTAGTTTTAAACTGGATAAATAATATAATATGTGCAAGCTGACATTTCAGCAGTCATTAAGAGCTGAAAATCCACTAATCAGTCTTAATTAATGGTCATATGAAGAAAAATGTATTCTTGCTGGTAAGACCAGAATATCTCTATTGATAGTTTGAAAATACAATACAGTAATCAGCTTCATAGGAAGGGCAACACATTTTGCTGGGTGAAAAATTGTGAACATAAATCTGTCTCCATTTTTCTGTTCTTTCTGTCCAGGGTGGAAAGAATGGTGAGAATGTTCCCTTTAAAAGCCAGGTATAAATCATTGTACTACAGTATAGGCTAACTATAGTATAGTAAATTATGCCAGGCTAACACATCTAGTCTGTTGCTTTAAATGGATGGCTCAGCAGCTGAGTAAAATTCCTACCCAGTTAAACCAGAAGTGTCAGCAGGAATTAATGGGAACATAAATTAACAGAAAATAGAATTCAAAGGTATCATGTAATGAAAAACTGAGGAGTGAATGGCACTTAGGCATTTCCCCGTCTCTTAGCGCTCAGAAGAACAACATTAGTAGCAGGCAGAGAGATACAGGGGAACCAAATGAGAAGTTTTCTCATTCCAAAGCAATGCTTCTGCTGGTCTGTTTTCTGTCAGCAACGGAAGGCTCCTCCTTATGAGCTCATCTGGAAACTAACAGAGGTCTGACCTGAGAAACTATCATGCAAATGAATGTTTCAGTCAAAAAATATTAGACAGTGTGGCAAAAATAACACCTTTCCACTGTCTGACGAAGTGGACTTGAGCCACGAAAGCTACATTAAAATGCAGCAGTTAGTTTTTAAAGTGCTACAATGTTTTTTGTCTTTTTGTTTTATTTTGTTTACTCTTTGACTTCCTTATGCTATGTTCTGCACTGGCTGTACAGACAGAAACATGTCTACCTTCAAAGAGAACATCAGTTTTAGACAACTGGGCATCGTTGACCCAAAGAAAAAATGTTTATTGAAGCTGCAAGATGGAAACCCTTATTTATTTGTTTTTTTAATTTATCTCTGCTTCATCTTTAGCCTATTTTTTCAAACCAATGTACATGGTTCTCTTCCTCCTCACTTTTATTTTTCTAGCAATCCTCTACAATAGGTCAGACTGAGAGAGAGTAACTAGTCTGAGGTCAATTAGTTAAATGTTATGGCTCAGTGAAATGTTGAACCTTGATTTCAAGCTATTTTGTCTTAGAATGAAATGTGGTTTTAAAAAGTCACATTCTGGGATTTTTCTTTGCTTGATGTCTCTTCCAGAATAGTAATGAACACAAGAGGAGATGTTGTAGATCATTGTGACTGCTGACATTTGGGCTGCTAACATTCAAGCTGGTCTTTGTTATGTAAAGCACCATCTTTCCTACTGTTAGTGTGGGCACAATTTTGCAAGGCAGTGTTGGGCCATTTCCTGGCATTTTTAGTCTTAGACACAAGAAGCAATATTCCACATTCATAAACCAGAAGTGTTTTAAATTTTCCAGCTTTTTAACACAGAGTTTACCAACATGTACTATACCCATATTTCCAGTTGAAGAAATTACCTGGAGGTCTAGGCCAGGGGTGCCCAAACTTTTTGGCCAGGGGGCCGGATCACAATTTTTCAGAGGCTCCAGGGGCTGGGGTATTTTTTCAATAGTACCTCCACCCGGCAGCCTCACCACTACTCACCCACACCGCCTCTGCCACCGTGGCTGGCTCCTCCACTTCCAACAACAAACACAAAAGATCAAACCAGAGGAAGGAAGGAAGGAAGGAAGGAAGGAAGGAAGGAAGGAAGGTTGCCAGGTGGGGGGGAGGACAATTTTTTTTTGCCATTTGAGTCAAGGGCGTAGCCAGGACTGCATGAGTGAGTTCTGTGGTGGCTTAGTGGTTAAGAGCTGAACTTGACAAATGGTAGGTCGGCAGGTCAGCAGTTTGAGACCTGAATACTGCAGGATGGAATGAGCTCCTGTCTTTGTCCCAGCACCTGTCAACCTAACAGTTCAAAAACAAGAAATTGCAAGTAGATAAATAGGTACCACTTAGGTGGGAAGGTAAACAGCATTCCGCACTCTAGTGTTGAGGCATGCCTGCCACCTGAACATGGCGAGACACCAACTCCTGGCATTTGGGAAGGTTTCCCCCCTTTCCTCCCTCGCCTCCTGTCAACTCTTTCTCTTCCCCTCCCTCCAGCCTCTCTCCTGGAGTTCAGGGATGGAGGAGCCTTTCCCCCCAGCCAACAGGCTTTCCTTTTCCCCTTTCCCCAGAGTAAAGCCAGGGGGAAAGTGCCTTCCAGCAACATGAGTGAGACCCACCGCATCACCATCTGGGGCTATGGCTGTGGGGCTTCTGCCTGGTCAGAGGCAAAGAGTTCGACCAGCCGCTGGCCATTTCCAGGGAGGTGTGGCTTCTCTTGGTTGTGCCCCAAGGTTTTCATTTCTTTCTCTTTTGGAAACACCAGAAACATGGGAGTGGGGAGACGAGAGGCACCTCTTTTGAGGCAGGAGCCACAGCTCACTTCCCCACACTGTTGAGGCTCGGTGGGAGCTGGAACAGCGCTTTTCATATGGCTAGGTGCCCTCTCATCTCCCCACTCCCCTGTTTTTGGTGTTTCCAAAAGAGAAAGAAATTAAAACTTCAGGGCACAACCAAGTGAAGCCCTGTGGCTGGGAGCCTCCCTTATGCTGGAGATGGTCAGCAGCTAGTCAAACTCTTTGCCTCTGACCAGGTGGAAGCTCCACAGCCCTGGCCCCTGGACGGCAACATGGTGGGTCCTGCTCATGTTGCTGGAAGGTACTTTTCCCCAGCTGTACTCTGGGGAAAGGGAAGGCTGGTGGGGAAAGGGAAGGCTCTGCCCCCTCCCAATTCTGGGAGAAAAGCCAGGAGGGAGGGGGAGAGAAAGAAAGAGTTGACAGGTAGTGAGGGAAAAGAAAAAGAAAAACAAGCCTGAACGCCTGGAGTTGGTGTTTGCGGAAGTGGCTGCAGATGTCCATAAGCATTCCAGGGAGTGCCGTGGATGTGCATGTGCATTGGCGGGCACTTTCCCCCATCCACTTCTGGGTGCGGCGAGTTTGTGCGGCCCCTGATGAATTGCTACCATGGGCCAGATATGGCCTGCAGGTCATAGTTTGGGCACCACCAGTCTAGTCTATAGTATTATAAATATGTCATTCATGGGAGGACACAGATAGTTAAACCAGTAAATTCACTAAATAAACTTCCTTAGAAATAAGTCCCACTGAATTTAATAGAGATTTCTGAGTAGGCTTACAGGTAGTTCAAGTGTCAATGCTTTATAGGCTTTATTCAGCTTGAAAGAATATTTTTTTTTCTAAATCAGTAACAACCAGAATACAAAGTATTCATTCATACACTAAGTTTTGGATTTGATAATGTAACACAATGAACAACTACTGTTATGTGTTACAATGCAACTTATTCTGACCAAACTTTGCAATACAATCCTACATACTCAGAAACAAGCTCCATTATGTTCATTGGGAGCAGGGAGATTGGAAGAAATAAATGACTGAGAGCCTGTCCAGGCTGCCTAATTAGAAGCAGGATGGATTGGCTGTGCAATCATCACTTACGGTTAGGAGTAGTAGTGATGTGCCATTCATTCCTATCTTAACAGGATGTGACTCTTTATCCACTTCCCCTGATTGTCTGTGAACAGTCAGGGTAAGTAATTTTTTTTTATTCCTGCAGATCATCACTGATATAATGCATCGCTATATTGAAAATTGAGACCACTCCAGAGTCCAACATATATGCCTCATAAGAAATCTGTACATGAGTCAAGAAGCAACAGTTAGGACAGAATATGGAATGACGGAGTAGTTTGGAGTAGGAAAAGGAGTAAGACAAGGCTGCATTTTATCACCTTGTCTATCCACCCCCTAATGCGCAATGCAGGGTTGGATGAATCACAAGTTGGGATCAAAATTGCTGGGAGAAACAACAATCTGAGATATGCAGATGATACTACCCTAGTAGCAGAAAGTGAGGAAGACCTAAAGAACCTCCTGCTTAAGTTGAAAGAAGAGAGTGCAAAAGCTGGCTTGAGACTCAACATCAGCAGCTCTTGCCTTCAGATAATATTCAAGGACCACATGGCTTTTTAATTGTTTTCATATGCTGTTGAAGATACCCTGAATAGGCAAGGAAGGCAGTATCAACAAACAAGGTCATTTTACATTGCTCAATCAGGACTGTGAACTAAGGACATCTTTTTCCAGCCATTAGGTAACACTTTTAAATTGGCTATAGTTGGCTTCCCTGGTGTCTAAATTAAATTTGATGCCAACTTCTCTAAAATGGGGTCTACCGTCCCCCATGTGCCTCTCTTTTTGGCCAAAAAGGAACCATGTGCTTTGATATAGCACAGTTGATGAAGGGGGAGTGTTAAGTGACTGGAAATTCTTTGTCTAACAAGATTAGGAGAGATGTTCCAGTACAAACCAGGAGAGGTGAAATCTGAATCTTGCACTTCTGACCTGAGTCTTCAGCCCCCATTCTGAAACTTGCTTTAAGCAGAGAAGCCAAACCCACATATGTGGTCTTGATTTTTGGAACTTTTGTGTTTCTTTCACAGCATACTCAGCTTTGTGATGTATAGGTGGGTCTGAAACCTAGCTTATATCTGAAATGTTTTAGTGATCTAACACAAGTATGGCTTCAGTTGAATCTTAATTCATTGGGGGGCATCTCTGATGATGATGATTAAAATCATTATTGTTTTCTGAATACCAAAAATTAATTAAACATCATTTTAAAAGGATAAAGTATGAATATGTAGGGAGAAAAAGGAGTGTCTTCGCAGCAGATCCAAGGTCAGAAACAAGCTGTTGAATCCTAATTCAGCCAGACACCTCCTGCTTAAATCTGGGAAACTGTTGGCAGCCGAATAGATAGGAAGCATATTTGAAGGAATTTCTTCTTTAAAAAAACCCTTTTTGTTGTTGTTGTATATGAGAGGAAGTGAAAAAATCTGCTGCTATAACAAAGGTCAGCCAAGGTAACATGGAAAGAGGCCTAGCTGTGTGTTGGAACTTTGTTTAAAAGCCAAGTCAAATTTGGGCATTTTGCCCTGTTGAAAAACATAGTGCAAAGAGACATTGTAGGTCAGATGCTATGGGATATATATGGATGCATTAGGGAAAGAAACAAATAATTGTGTAGGTTTCTGCCAGAGACTTTGCAGTGAATAGAATTATTTGTTTCCTGTTATTACATAGATTGCCAAATACTGTACAGTCAAACCTCGCATAATAGTGTTTCGCTTAAAGAGTAACTCGCTTAAAGAGCAGAATTTTCTCTGAATGTTCGCTTCGCTTAGCAAATAAAACCAACCAAAAACTCACTTAACAAATAAATTGGGATTTGCAGTACCCCCCACAATTGGTCACTTACAATGGTGTTTCGCTTAAAGAGCAAACTCGCTTAAAGAGAAATCCTGTGGAACGCATTATGCTCTTTAAGCGAGGTACCACTGTATGTTGTTTCTATAATATATGACCATCTTGTAGAAATAGTACAGTAATTGTTTCTCTCCACAATGTAGGGATGGGTAATCTCCAGGATTCTGGGGAACTTCTTCTCACACCAAGACTGTACTGCCCCCTTCCAAAAATAAAGTTTTTTAAAAGATAGAAAAAAGGGGAAGATATTCAGGATGCCTTTAAAGCAGGGCTGCCCAAACTTTTTATGCCATGGGCCAACCATGTGGTTGAGTGGGACAGTCATGTGGTTCCTACCACCAGAAGTGGAAGTAAAACACACCCACGGATGTGCAATCCACTGCCGTAAATGCACCAATGGCTGTTGTAAACACATTTATGACAGGTGCTTTATGGCACCATTTTGCACATCCGTGGGTGCATTTTAATTCTGCTTCTGTAAGCGGTGCAGGTGGCATGGGTCAGATTATTAGGTGCCACAGGCCAGATCTGGCCCACGGGTCATAGTTTGGGCACCCATGCTTTAAAGGAATATGGAAAGACTTGAAATCACTGCCATTGTCAAATGTAGAAGGTAAAGTCAATTCCATTTTTTTTTGTTTTTTAAATCTCTAAAAAAATCATTGCAAGCTTTTGTGATTCAAGATCATTTCTTCATCACAAATTACAGTATGGCCTACAAGCTGTGTTGTTACAATCTACTGTTTCAAAATGAATACTGTATATCATTTAAAACTAGATACAGTTGAAGCCATGCTTCTTTTTAGGAATACAGTAATACCTCAGATAACATTAGTATCGAATAACACTAAAATCGCATAACATTAAGCAATCTGGGGGGAAGAATTGCATCGGATAACATTAAGATCCTATGGGATGCATCGGATAACAACCGCTAAAGCCTGTGTGGTTACAATGTATCTCTATGGATCCCATAGGATTTTAACATGCATCAGATAACACTAAAAATCGTATAACACCAAGACTTGTGGAACCAGGTTTTAGTGTTATCCGAGGTTTTACTGTATCAGGATCTGAAACACTGATTGGGATAACAGGTCCAGCTACACGTCAAGAAACATGTCAAGAAACTCAAGGGCTGGAATTTTCACAGCAGAATCAGCATTTGAGAAGTCAGCAAAGGCCCCCTCCCCCTTTGCTTATAGCCCTGATTGAAATCCTTATCCATTCCTATTAACTGTGCAAATATATGTTATTATAAATAGCTAAGTGTTCAATGAATTGATCTTTTGTATTACATATAGTTTGGCTTTATGTGGAAAGTAATAATTTTGATTCAAAGTAAATTTCACCTTGTAGTTTTTCTGAAACCAAGTACAACATATTTTCCAGCTATCATAGTCCTGTGTTTCATTTTATGGAACAGTATGGATGATTCAAATGTTGTAACAGGGAAGAATTTGGAGCAGTCCAAAAGTCTTTTGCCCAGCCAAATGTAGCAGCTCAGATTTACACTATACAGTTGGTGAAGATGTGGTATGTACTTGTGCTTTCAAGAATACTTTAATTGAACTATATAATGATTACTATTTTTTTTCTTTAGTAGCTTGGGCAGCTACAATTCACAATAACTGAAATCCTGTCATTTAGTGTAGTAAGTTACACTAAAGTGAATTTATCAGGGTTTGCTGAGTCAACTCCTGTATAAATTACTTTTAGAGGATGTTAGGATGCACTACTCTCTATCTCTGAAGCACCAGATAACTTGGTAACTTGGTAAAATTATTATGTTCCAAGACTGCTGATGAGGAACATGTGTTAAACATTGGCTGAAATCTTGCCCTTTAACAAAGGAGTTAACTTGCCTAATCCCACTGATGAAATTGGTCTACTCTAATGCAGCTTACTAAGCAACAGGATTTCAACCAGCATTTAACGCATATTTAATATAGTTATCAGGAGTAAAACTTTCACAACATTATCTGATGCTTAAGGTGGGATGAGATAGGGAACAATGTATGTTAACAGCTTTCTGAAAGTAACTAAGAAAATTTAATTATATAGCTTTAAAGTTAAGTTATGACATAAAAATATACCGTAGAGGCAATGGGCGCGGAGCTGGGCGAGTTGAGGGGGATGGTGGAGGACAGGAGTGCCTGGCGGACAGCGGTCCATGGGGTCGCAGAGGGTCGGAATCGACTGTGCGACTGAACAACAACAAGGCCCCCTTATTCATTGGGGATAGGTTCCAAGATTTATCATGATTTCCTGAAACCCTGGAAAATAGTGGTCCCTACTGATTACATTGTACAATGGAACCTCAAGATACAAAATAAATCCATTCCTCAAGGTTTTTTGTATCTTGAAAAATTTGTATCTCAAAATGCAATTTCCCATAGGAATGTATTGAAAATTAAATAATGTGTTCTGGAGGTCAGAAACCTCCATCCCTCAACAAAAAAATCCATGTTCAAAACTTTTTCTAAAGTGGCAAAAACATGGTGGAAAATTCTAAAGTACACTTTAGAAAGAATTTTGAACAGATAAAATATGTTTTCTGCCCCCCCCCACACACACACATTTTTCTGAGCTCCAGAAGGCTTTCAATGTACAGTACGTATTTCAATGCACATTCGGCACATTTCCACCAGTGTCCCCTAGTGGCCAGCTCTGGTAATTGCCGGCTCAGTCCTGACTATCAACTGTTATGGGGAAGGGGGAAATTTTGGCTCTTCCTGGTTGTAGGGAAAACTTCGGATGGTGCCAAAATGTGACAAAAAATTCAAAAATGGAGCAGAAATGCTTTGAACACCCTCCTAGCACTGTGGGAAGCATCAGAAGACACCTCCCCTCAAAAAAAAATTCTGAGTCTTGGAAAAACAAATTGTATCTCGAAGCATTATTTTTCCAGGATTTCTTTTTGTAACACAAGTTTTTTGTAAGTAGAGGCATTCATAACTTGAGGTTTTATTGTAGATACATGATAAATGTGTAAATCAAGCTAACCAAATAAAATGGCAGTACAGAGCAAGAGGCTGTTGACTATTTTTAGATGGCCAAGCAGGCAGCAAAACATGATCAGCAGCTCCAGTGATTGCTACCAAACCAGAGTGGGATTTGAATGTCACACACATCTTACACAGCACACCTATGGCAGTTGCATCTCTTACCTTTAACAGACTTAGCAAAAATACTGGATGATTTTGTTTTGATCTTTTATATGTATTTTGTGATGTTTATCTCTATATATTGTAAGCCTCCATGAGTGGTGCTCGCATCAAAAGGGAGGGGTATAAAAGTGAAATACAGTACATAAATAAATAATATGGCAAATCAGGATCTGTGAAAACAGAACCTCATGGGTTGCGATCCTGGTGCACTACTCTCTGTTTTGCTTCCCACAGCTTGGTGGGCACAAGTTCATGTAGTCACTGCCTGTTTCCCAAGGTGCCTCCTGTCACTGGTGGCTTTTTGTTACACTTACATTGCATTAGTTTAGCACACATACAGACACGTCTTTATTGAATATATGAATCCCAGTGCCACTTGGGACTGGGAGGAGATCAAGGTTTCTCCTCTTCCAATGCCAGTTGTTGACCTTGTGAATCAACTGCCTCCTTTGAGACCTCGGTGAGTCTAACATTTCCTCTGAGACATCAGCTGGTGCCCTGAGTAATTCCCGCTGAACTCAAAGATTCTGAGTAGACATAGAAAAATATATTGTGCTAGTTCTGGCTCTTGGCTTTTCTTCCAGTGGAAGGAAGCTGTTCAGGATTTCATAATATGAGGTTGTTGTTTTTCTTATTAGCTATGGTTTGATGGGCTAGGGATAAGCAGAGAAACACATGCCCTACGATGCAAAGCTTACACTGATAAACAAAATGATTTTAAATTCAGCTCCTATGGGGAAAAGAAACAAGAACAAACTGTTAAGAAACAGGAGGAAGGAATCTGAGAAGGGAGTTCAGAATTTCCTGATATCACTGCTAGGTTTGGTAAAGGGCAGGATAATATATGACTCAATAACAACATAATCATTTGTGCATTCAATTCCTCTTTGTATCAAGTGATAACCTCACCATCCCCATCACCTGTTTAGATATCCCATTTAGAATTCTGCCCTAAGATATTGCTGTTAGAAAAGGAAAGCTAAGCCACTTACTCAGAAGTAGGTGTAATTGCAGGTATTGCAGCATGGTGGCCTTAAGAGCGTTAATAACAAATGATAGCTTGGGAATTGGTTGTCACTTGCTTGAGTGGGATTTCAGAATAAACAAGCAGAGGATGCTCTGTAAATATATATCTGATTGGGGTTTTAAAGGTCAGGCTTCCGTTGGCTGCTTGTTAACAGTTAGCTGCTCTACCTTCCTCTGATTTATTATGAAGCTTCACATTTGTCTTTCTGCTAGACAAATACAACAAGCCATTACAGCTGGCAAGATGCACTTTGTTCCCCTTTTCCCTAAGGGGAGTTTGGATAGGAAAGCTAAGGCACTCCTTTAGCTCTGCCTAGAGTGTGAGGATTCCAGATCACCCAGTTAGCCAGGTTTTGTTCAGATTTTAGAGGTACCATATGGTGGGTACTTTTCCAGTCTACCAGCTGGTCGAAATTCTAGCCTTTCTTAAAAATAAAATAAAAAAGCAAGTCTCTAGCCCTTATAGAAGCAACAGCAAAACTTGTAGTCACTGTTTGAGCCACTTGTTTTGCAAGAAGGAACAAACCTTTTTCTGCAATCAGTGAAGCCATCCATAGTTTAACATGAACACAAAGTTATGTGAACCTGAGATGTCCGGGTAAATGTGCAGTCCAAAGAAAGCAGATACTGTAATCCTATAGAGTGAACACTGACTAGGCAATAATGAGTGCTATAGACCCAAAAAGCAGCTTTTCCAAAGCCTCATATGCTTTTTTCTGCCTTTTCTGCTTTGGAAGGGTTCTGGACTCTAATGCCCTTGGGGCTCTCTCATTCTATAAGACAATAATTATATGAGTTTTGGGGTACACAGAAAAAGCCACCTTGAAGATTGTGGTATTTTTGAACCACATCAACCATACCCTGTAATGATCCTGTTACTCATGAGTAGAACATTCGTCTACACGTAGTTGGGACTGCACCTGAATCCAGGATTTTAAGCTTGCCTTCTCACGCGTCCTGATCTAAATCTAGTCTGTAAGTAGGGTATTGCATAGGAAATTAAACCACTCTAGTCATCTTCTTGTCTTATGTGTATATATATTGTAGCAAAAGCAGGTTATAGGTTAATTAAGCAAATGAAACAATCTTAGTTCAGAAAGCACATTAAAACAATGAAAACCTAGTTAATAGGGGAAGCCCTGGGGTCCCCACTTAACTTAAAAACCCCTACATGACTTACACAGAGTTGAGTACCGGACCAAGAGAAAGTCCTGCCTATTCCCTCTGGTTTTTATCTCCTCAAACAAGTTCCACCCTCTTGCCATTCCCCTAAAGGAATCCAGCCAATGACTATACAGTATCACATGTCTGTCCAATTTAAGTTTCATTTCTTGCAAACCACGAGCGTTGAGATGTTTAGTCTGGCAAGCAGCTTCTGCCCAGTGATACCCATGATGCACCATAACTCCTACCATTCAGTATACACTCACACTAAAATCTCCATTACAGATTCAAAAAACACACAGGCCCCATTCTAACCATGACATACCCTAGCAATGGCCACCTTGTGCCTGCTAATCTTTCTCACACTAAGCCAGGCGAAAAGAACTACAGAATGAACTCCTAAAGGTGGCATCATTTTGGCAGTTTCACATCTGGCCTAGACACAGAAGAAGAACAGGATGATGATGATGATGATGATGATGATGATGATGATGATGATGATGATGATGATGATGATGATTAGTTTCCAGAAACATCCATTGCCTTTTATCTTAAATAGGTTCTGGGAGCTTAGCAAATTCTTGACCTGAGAAAAAGAAGAGCTCTAAAAAAAACAAGTGCCCATTACGAGATGCTTCTTCTTGCTGTTGTTGAGGCTGAGGTTCTGGTTGTTGCAAATATTAAATTTAATGCTACTTTTTTGGTCTTGGAATAGGATATGGCCTTTTGAATAGCATATTCTATCATGTATCCTCCAGAATTAAATAGTCCTTGCATTTCAGTAAATGTGCAAAGCAAATTGATATCCTTGTCAGAAAGCAGAAATGTGCAAAGTTAATTACTTGGGCTATATAGGTAACAGAATCTCCAGCAAGTATAATTGGTGACTATTGTGGTGGCGTTGTATATAATCCAGAAGTGTACATTTTCAAGATCTCTAAATCTTGTTCCCTATGACAGTGTAGTATAATATGCAAATTAGGCTACCCAGATTTGGAGAATTAGACTGTGGCAACCTTAATAAAATACCCTCTGCTTTTCCAGTTTCAGTAGGCAACAGTTACCACTGTATGATCCCAAGGGGAAATGTGAGGCTAGGTGGAAAGGGAGAAAGATGGCTCATTTGTGGTCAGGTGACAATCTAGAAAGAGAAAGGTGTATGCATAAGACTGGGTTTTGCTCTGGGCAGAGACAGACAGAAAATGTTAGGAAGAAAATGTTTTTTGGCTGGCTCTGTGTGGGTTGGCTGACAAGAGAAAAAGACAGTCAGGGAAGGATGCAGGTAGAGAGGTTGACTGAGAAGAAACAAGTGGATTGAGAGTTAATTGAATGGGAATTATTTTCATGGGGAATTGATTTAGAGGGATCTTTGTATTTACAGAAATAAATGAATTTTTGAGAACTTCATTTAAGAAGTGCTTTGGAAAATGAACTGGTTTTCCCTCTGTGGGGAGGCAACCCCAGAAGTGGCAGCTGCCCATCACCCCCTCCAACTGAGGGCCCAGACTTTGATACTTTTCACTCCCTCTGTGGACTGGGGTCAAGAGGGTTCGGAGAGGGGTTTGTGTTGGTAGAGGAAGAGTGGGAAGGGGAACCAGGAGTAAGAGTAATGGTTGTGGAGATGGAGATGAAAGGGTTAAAAGAAGTTCAAGAAGGGACAGCTGGGGTTGGCCAAAGGAGAGATAAGAGGTAAGCAGAGGGAGAGATAAAAGGGGAAAGAGCAGAAGAAGAGGCAAGAAAGACAGAGCACTGACAGACTGCCAAGGAAAACTGGCACCTGCCACTGGGCTGGACTTTCCTCTTTAAAGAACATCCCTGGAGCTAGTGTTGATGTGGGGGCCCTTAGAGGAGGCTGAACACCAGAGGTTGGGAATTACGATATATTATTCACTGGGTATTTGAGGATAAGATCCAGCCTGTGTCATCTTGTGCAAGCTATATGGTCCCAGAGTGTCCCCAGAAGAGACAGTGGCAAACCACTTCTGAGTGTTCTATGCTTAGAAAAAGAAAGGTTGTCACAAGTCCAAATTGACTTGATGGACATATTAAATACAATTATTTATAAAATGTGAGGGCATAATCGATTATGAATTGTTTTTGTTCATCAGACAATAATATACATTACCCTTGCCACTTGGTGTATATAATCTGATATCCATAGTGAATTACCAGGGCTATCTGCTCTGGTGTGGCCCACTATTGACATCAACCTTAGATTCATGATACAAAGAAGGTGGGTTGCACAGAACCCTAGACATAGCATTCTTCCATGACATTTTGGTACATGTTAAATGGCAGCTCTGCTAGAAACAATGTTATAGGCAGAAATTGTTATAAAATAGCATTTCTAGCCTGATTCGTAATGTAGGGTTTTTTTTAAGAAAGTCTCACTGAGGTCAGTAAGGCTTCCTTATTTTTTTTTCCTGCAGGGAAAAATGTAAACATACATTATAGAAGATAGCTTGATGGCAGGTGAACAATAACCTTTTGCTCTCTTTCCTTCTCTCTCTTTCTCCCTCCTCTAATTCTTAGTGACACAATATAGCAAACATTGCCCCATTGTTGCTTCTGCTAAATGAATAGGAATTAAGCAGCAGCAAAATACTGGGGCTTACAATGTCAGTATTTACCCTTTATGATTGCTGAAAAGATGCAAAATTGCTAGAAGATTTAAGAAAAGGTCATAACATTTATGATAGTTTTAAAGCATGCTTTCTCCTCCTCCCTCCCTTCCCCCCCTCTCTCAAACACATGCATGCACACGCACTCACACATGCACACACATCTGGAGTTAGAAATACAATTTTATTCCATTCTTACCATTAGCAAAAATGTGACATGTACTGCTCATTTTCTAACTAGATTAATTGAGAAAAAGGCAGAATCCAAAAATTAAATAACCAGATTATAAATTCTCAGAAAATCCATTCTCTAGTTATAGTAATAATGGTGAGAGATGATGTTATCCTTACAGTTTCTCTGGATTCAAACACAAGTGTCACTAGATAATTGCAGTGTATCTAAAGAGCCTCTTTTTACTTGACTAATCTTTGATCCTGATCTAGATATTTTTAGCAACCTATGAAGCATTACAATGCTTCTATTTTATAACAACCTGTATGAAAGCTCACAATTCCATGCCATACAGCAGAATTGAGTATATACAACATCATGATTTAATGCCCTCCCTCCCTCAAGATGTAGTAATTTGGCATCATTATTTTTTTTTAGATCTTAAATGTTAATCTTTCACAGTTTTAAATGTGAGGGTTTTTAGGAATGTTTTTAAAGAATGTTTTATGTTTTATTGTGGTACTTTTGTGATCTATAAACTGCCCTGAGTCACCTTGGTGAGAGGGGCGGTGGATAAATATGAATAATAAATAAATAAATAAATAAATAAATATTGAGCACATACATAAAGACTAAGTGAAGTTTTTGTTGCATATTGTATTGTTTGTTGTAACAGAACTACTCAAGGCCATCTCCATTCTGCCTTTCTTACTCAGATTCCAAGGTACTGTATTTATAATTGTCAATATGCTCTGCACCCTTTTCACTTCAATTTTTTTAAATGGAAAAATAGCTAATGCTGGAAGGCAACTTTCCTGAAAAGAACTTACTTGTTAGTTAATAGTACAGGGGTTTTATTTTATTTTATTTTATTGGGGGGGGGGCGCACACACACTACTGGATAATATTACATTCTAACAACATAGTTTGTGATACCATGGGATCAATTCTATCTCCAACTAATTGCAGAAAAATTAATGTGTTAAGTAGTGGGGTAAGAAAAATGTAGTCCTGTGGATTTTTATTGGGGGGGGGGGGGACAACTCTTCTTTATGGTTAGCTATGGTGCTTATGGCTGGTGGCAATTGTGATCCAGTGACATGAAGTGATCCACACATTGTTCATTGGTTCACCAGCTCCTCCTCAGTTCTCTGTTGCAAAGTTTTTTCCAAGAGGAAGGGGGTAACACAATTACTGGAGGTGAAATTGGCCCAGCGAACAAGAACATACAGTGGCACAATTAGAAAATGCCAGACTTTGGACCCAGTGGTTATAACTAGTCTTCATCACAAAAGTCTGAAGGCAAATCTCTTTAGACAAGACTGTGTTATGACTTTACCCCTGTCTGTGGTGGTGCAGACTACTACACTTACTTCCAACATGATGAAGCAGTCCTGTTGTGTTTGAAGGCCCGTCCGTTCATTCTGTTCATTTTGGCTCTGGATATCTGACCCAGAGTCCTGCTTGAATAGCACCACAGACATATGAACCAATGTTTCTGACCTGTTTTTTAGTATGAAGGCAGGATGGGCTTCACAAGAAGTAGAAAAGATGGAGGAATGTAATGGACAGGAGGTTTAAAAGAAGGAGCTATGAAGATATGGACACTGAACAAGTGAATGGCTTTATTGCTAAGAACCTTATAGAACAGTGATTCAGCTGACCACCTGTAAGTGGGATAGGGACACTGACATCTCCTCACCACTGTTACTGTAAAAGTGTTGGAGAAATGCATGGATGTCATGGTTCAGGGTACTTATGTCACATATGGCAGCAGATTTTAGCTTTCATCCACACCTTTGCAGAAAGAAAATGCTTCATCCAGCATTGACACACAGAGTCGTTGTCCTTGCCTCACAGCCATTCTCTGGCCTTTGCAGGAGCCACTTCATGCCTAAAACTAGACTGTGGTGTTGTTCTCTCTGATGCTTCCAAAACTGTAAAAGTTTATTAAATGTAGAGTATGATAGTCTGTGGTGAAATCCACAGGGATTAACTTTAATTCCCCCCCCACACACACACACACACAATTCATCAACAGCTGTTAATAAACTGGGGGGACAAGCAAGGCTAGCTTTCCTAAATCCCCTTCTGCTTATTCCCAGAGAAGCATTGGGAGGAGGAGGAGGGAAGAAGAAAGCTCATCTGCTGGACCTATTGTGTAGCTATTGTTGTTGTGATCAGATGTGCATATTTTACTTCATTTCTAAAATGACTGTTGATTAATTTATTAGTTTATTTTATGTGCAAATGTTTGTATCCCAAAAAGGGTTTCCAAAGCAGCTATCAAGTCAAATCTCCAGTATACCTGATACATTCAATCACTGTTTTAACAGGATAATTGTAACTGTGATAGATATTAAAACAACTTTATACTCCATGCTGATAAAGGCATAGTTTTCTGACTAATAGAAGGCAACACATCTAAAAAGTGTGGGCAGATTTCTAAAACAATGTTCAGCTGGCAAGAAATAGGTTAACCACTAAATGACCCTGGAGTGGGGGGGATACACAACCAACGATATTTCTCTTGCTCCCTGCATTCAACTGTTGTATATATATTGCATCACAGAATCATAGTTTGTTGTTGTTGTTCAGTCGCACAGTCGATTCTGACCCTTTGCGATTCATAGACTCATGCAATAATGGTTGGAAAAGACTTATAAAGCCATTGAGTCCAACTCCATGCTCTGTGTGGGAATCCAAGTTAAAGTATATCTAGCAGATGGCTGCCTAGCTTTCTTTTGAATGCCTTTAGTGTTGGAGTACTCATCATCTCCTGAGGTAATCGTAAACATTATTCTAATAAGAAACCATCCCTGATGGTCAGGCAAAATCTAGATTCCCCTGCCTTGGATTCATAGACCGCTGCAAAAGCTAGTCAGCCCCTGACTATCTCCTGCAGTTGAGTCCAGTGTTTTGTAGAATGTCAGTCAAATGCTTATAAGTACTATATGCTCAGTGTCTCTATATCCCTATATGTAGTATGGGGTTGGATTCATCTGCCTCTCCTTAGCTACTTTTTTTTTTTTTTTGCACTATGCTTATTTTGCAGTTGAAAGCTTTTGGGTAATGCATTCACCTGTGTGATCCTGAGTTTATGTTTGGGTACATTGCTGGGAACTTCTAACTTGATATAATATCCTCACACTTTGAACAGACAAAACATATAGTGCTATGATGTGTTCCTGTAACCACTCTCCTTCTTGCTATGCCATTTTAGTTGAGAACATCTCCTGTATGCTGACTTTTTTTCAATTTCCTCTAAATGTCTGAATATAAAAACATGTATATCCAGTTACAGCATTTTCACTTACTGTTATCCATAAACACAAAAATATTAAAGAACAATTAAAAAACTAAGAACAATAGGATAATCAGGGTAAAGTAGTGGTTTGAGTCACTATGAGAAATAAGATAGTTTTGTGGAATTCTAGTCACCACTAAACCATGAATCATTTCAGATAATCTTAGACTAGTCACTCTCTTTGAATATAGCCTAAGTCACAGGGTTGTTGCTAGGAGGAGAAAGGTTGCATATGCTGCCTTGAATGCATTGAAGGAAAGGTAGGATATATGTTAAAATGGATGGATGGATCTATCCCATTTTAACTTATTAGTTACCTCCTAGCAACAACCCTGTGACTTAGGCTATATTCAAAGAGAGTGACTAGTCTAAGATTATCTGAAATGTTTCATGGTTTAGTGGTGACTAGAATTCCACAAAACTATCTTATTTCTCATAGTGACTCAAACCACTTCTTTACCCTGATTATCCTATTGTTCTTAGTTTTTTTAATTGTTCTTTAATATTTTTGTGTTTATGGATAATAGTACCGGTAAGTGAAAATGCTATAACTGGATATACATGTTTGTATATTCAGACATTTAGAGGAAATGAAAAAAGTCAGCACACAGGAGATGTTCTCAACTAAAATGTTAAATTAACTTGTCATTTCTTAATCCCATTGAAAATGACTTTTTCATGCTGAGTTTCTAGCTCTCTTGGACTGTTGGTCATATCTCTAATTCAGTATGATTGACAAGGCAATGACAACTCACTCCTATAATTTGATTAGTTTTCTTCTGGTCTCCGTGGCAAATAGCAAAGCCAAGAGCTTTGAAACTAGGGAAGTAGAAGCTGGAACATCTGTGGTTTTGCACACATTATCTGAAAAATCTCTTTTGTCTCAATATATTAAAATTACCTTGTGACAAGTTCCAGGATTCTGCAGTTGCTTTAATACAACCAAGGCAGTAATGAAAATTAATCAATAATTAGATATTGTTCAAACCATAAACCAGGAAAATGAACAGCATGGAAGTAGATCAAATCAGAAATGTACAGCAAAGTTCAGTAAGTGTCTGAAATGACTCTATAGCAGTGATGGTGAACCTTGGCACTCCAGATGTTCTTGGAGAGCAATTACCAGAAGCCCAAGTCAGCATTCCTGCTAATCAGGGCATCTGGGAATTGAAGTTCCAGAAGACCTGGAATGCCCAGGTTTACCATCACTGCTCTATAGCAATGTTGGCTGGGGGATTTTGACAGCTATTATCAAGAAAAGTAACTTCTGGGATGACGTCATATCATTTTATGGTGTTAGAAGCAGATGTATCATTCTCTTAAATGATTTGCACCATATCACAGGTATAGATCAACTAGAGTTCAGTAAATCAGAGTCTGATGTAAGGACTTTGTGATGTTTATCATGACATTTGGGATACTGTGATACTGAGAAGCTGTTCAGAATATACAGTCTCCCGTTGCAAATAAGGAGCCCAACAAAAATCATGTCTCCTTCAGGCGGGATATTTGTACTTGGTGCTTCCTGTCAGTCTCCTAATATAAACATGGGGCACTGCATACTGTACCAGTTGTGCCCATTCCTTGAGATGTCGGATTTGGCCACACTGACACATGCATTCTTTACATCCTGTTTGGATTACTGCAATGCTCTCTGTGTGGGACTTCCTTTGAAGAGTGTTCAGAAACATCAGCTGGCTCAAAATGCTACAGCCAGACTGCTGACTGGTGCTGGTTGTAGGGAACATGCAACTCCCTTTTTACAATAGTTGCACTGACAGCCAGTCCATTTCCCACCCAAATTAAAGGAAGTCAAGTTGGCTCCCTCTTTGCTGCCCTTCTGTCATCAAGTTAAAACCTTCCTCTTCAGGCAGAATTTTCAGCAGCAAGAGTCTAATGAAGGCTTATTAATCTGACAGATTTTAAACATTTTTTTGTTAAAAAAAAGTTAATTTTCTTAATATAGTTATGCATTTCCTTGTTTTTAATACAATATTTGTATTGTATTTTAAAACTTTTAAAACAGTTTCTCCATGTTTTAACTGTTCTCAGCCACTTGGGTCCCTTGTGGTGAGAAACATGGCATATAAATAAAATTAAATAAATAATATAATATAAATAATAATATAAGATTAAATAAATAAATAATAATAATTACGCACGCACGCACGCACACGTGCACGCATGCGCGTGCGCGCGCGCGCGCGCACACACACACACACACACACACACACACACACACACACACACACACACACACCATAAACAATAAAGTACTAAGTAAATCAATTTATGATATAACCATTCCCTGGAAGGGCACTTTAGTCTAATCCTTTACAGTATAAAAATGTCTCCTATGACTGGGATCCTACTGATGTTCACATAAGGCAGGGATTCTCAACCTGTGGCCCTTGGCACCACTTCATTTGCCCCTCCCCCGACTCCAACATACCCGGAAGTACCATGTGGTGTAGGAAGGTCAAAATGGCCATCTGGCCCCTGAAGCTGTCTGAGGGAGCATGACCTGGCCTCCAGTTTAAAAAGGTTGAGGACTCCTGAAGTAAGGTTTGTATAATTTGCCATGGTTAATTGGGGCCTATCTAGGTTGTGCAATGAGGTACATGACCCAGGCGTGCAATAATGCTACACACTGACACTACTTCTTGCTACTTGAGTTGGCTGCCATGGCCACTGGCAGTGGCATAGCGTGGGTTTCAGCCACCTGGGGCATAGGCCAAATTTGCCATCCCCTGGGTGGGGCCCAGGATGCCAGTGATGGTGGAGGGTCCTGGCACCCGTCACTGCAGCAGCCTCTTCACTCTGGCCACTAGGAAGTCCGGGGGCAGTGGCAAAGTTCTATTTATTGTGAAATTTTGCCTCCCCCAAAAAGTGCTGCCCAGAGTGACCCCGCCCCCGGGGCCACACACCATGCCACTGGCCGCTGTCTTTCCCCCTGTCTGTCTGCATAGCTTACCCTTTCCCCAGCTGGGACTGTGTGACTGTGTAAATTGTTTCTTGGCCCAAACATATTCAGCCTGTGAGTGGTCAAAAGAGTAGTCAAAAAATCTAGTGTGCAGCTGTGTTGGGTTTTTTTTTTTAACTACAGTCAAACCTCACATAACGAGTGACTCGCATAACCATTTTTTGTTATGGATAACCCAGCCAGAATGGTGATCCATGCCATTCATACTGGCTGAGGAATTCTGGGAGTTATAAGCGAGTAACTTTTCCAAGTTCTGGCATTTTTGAGTCTGTGATTAAAATTTGGCACTTCTACGTTTCTTTCAAGGAAGAGCTTGTTTGAAGGCTGTATGATCAAGATCAAATATATTTCTGTTTGATATAAGGTGAGAGTTTATTAAAAAAACAAATCAAGAGAAAGTTTAAATAAATGGCTCAAGTGCAAGCAATTACAGTGTCTCGGTATTCTGTACAGAGAGAAATTAATATATGAGGTGAAAATGTCAAAACAAAAGGTCAAGGAAGTGAATTGAAAAGTTGAACATTAGCTAAAAGAATCTGTTTGTTGGTGGAAGCTCCCTGCAGTATTAAAAAAAGATTAGAAGAGGATATATAATGACTGAATATTTCACACTTAATTAAAATGTTGCATAAGAGATCCAAAGTGTTCTGTTTCATGTTGAAAGTGGGACAATCAATGCAATGAAAAATCCATACTCATTGCTGCAGGCTTTTCCCTTACACTAATATATACACCTAAAGGGATTTGTCTGTAGAGATTATTTCATGAAAGCGAAATATATGGAACAAAATATCTGGAAACCTTAACACAAGCCGTAATGGACCTTTTGCATGAAATTATATAGATGAAACATTCCAGTCAAATGGATGGAATTAACATACCAGTCATGCACACTTTTCTCTGTTTTGGAAATCTGCTGTTTTGAGGCACAGTAAATTAATTTATATCTAATTAAATTCCAGCATAAACTGGAATTAAGATTGCTGGGGAAAACATCAACAACCTGAAATATGCAATGATACTACCCTCATGGTAAAAAGTAAAGTAGACCTAAAGAGTCTCTTGATGAGGGTGAAAGAGGAGAGTGCAAAAGCCTGCCTGAAAATCAACATTAAAAAAAACAAGATCATCTAGACCCATCACTCCCTGGCAAATAGAAGGGGAAGAAATGGAAGCAGTGGCAGACTTTACCTTCTTGGATCAAAGATCACTGCAGATAGTGACTACACCCATGAAATAAAAAGACACTTACTTCTTGGGTGGCAAGCTATGACAAACCTATGCAGCATAATAAAAAGCAGAGATATCACCCTGCCAACAGTAGTTAAAACAATGTAATAATGTATGGCTGTGAGAGCTGGACCATAAAGAAGGCTGAGCACAGAAGAACAGACAATTTTGAACTGTGGTGCTGGAGGAGGCTTTTGAGAGTCCCCTGGACTGCAAAGAGACCAAATTAGTCAATCCTGAAGGAAATCAACCGTGTCTGCTCATTGGAAGGACAAATACTGAAGCTGAAGCTCAAGTACTTTGGACACCAAATGAAAAGAGAGGACTCACTTGAGAAGGCCTTGATGCTGGGAAAGATCAAAGGCAAAAAGAGAAAGGGGTGGCAGAGGATGAGGTGGCTGGGGGCATTGTTGATGCAGTGGGCTTAGACCTGGGCGGACTGCAGAGGGTGGCAGATGACAGAGGAGCCTGTCGTACGGTGGTCCATGGGGTCACAAAAGGATCGGACTCAACTGTGCAACTGAACAACAACAAATATTTGTAGCATCAGAGACTTGCCTTATCACAGCGGTGCCCAAACTAAATCCCGGGGGCCGGGGGTGACTCCCAAGACCAATTCATCCAGCCCGCAAAGCCCTCGTCGCTCCTAGAAGCGGAAGTAAAACGTGCCCGTACGGGCGTGTTTTACTTCCGCTTCCAGGAATGACGAGGGCTTCATGGGCTGGATGAATTGGCCTCAGGGGCTGCACCCGGCTCCCAGACCTTAGTGACTGGCTTCCTGAACCACATGATTGGTCCACGGCCCAAAAGGTTTGGGCACCCTTTCCTTATCAGCTGCACTGGTGGATGTAATTAATTTGAGAGCTTGGAAAACTTAATTTTGGGGATAAATGTAAAGGTCTCATTTGCTCGAAAGCCAGTCATGTCCAACTCTAGGGGCAGTGCTCATCTCTGTTTATAGCCAAAGAGCCAGCGCCTTCTGTCTCTGCAGACATTTCCTTGGTCATCTGGCAGGCATGACTAGACATCAAAATACACAGAAGGCTGTTACCTTCCCACCAAAACAGTACCTATTTATCTACTTGCAATTTTTTGTTTGCGAGGTGCCCTCTTGCTCAGATTATGAGATACTCCTAGAGGAGTGGTTACAATTTTGGAGTGCCATCCCAAAAGAAGGATTTGGCTTCCACATACTCACCAGAAACCTTTGTGCGAGATATACCATCAAGATATACCATCTGAATTACTGCAGGCCTATTCAGATTTCTGGGGTATGTGAGATATTTACCAGTGCCACCCCACCTGCTATGACTTTTCATGGCCAAGCAGGAAATTAAACCCAGATCTCCTGATCCCTAGTTCACCACTGTACACATCACACTAAACTGACTCCTGCACTGGTCAGAGACTCCTTTATGTATCCAAAATGACAGAGGTTGAAAAATTAAAAGAAGGGGGGAAATAAACCCCAACATTGCCCAAAGCGGATTGGTGAGCTTCCAAGTACACAGAGGGATACAAAGGGAAAGAAAAAATAATGGTCATCCCCCCCCCAAAAAAAAAAAAAGTTTATTCCCTCAGTGGAAGAGCATCAGTTAAATTAGTCATGACTGAAGTTACCTCAGCTAGTGGTGTCTTATGTTGAAAACATTTTTTGGCCTAAATTGATTCATTATTGGTTTCAAATAAAGTAGACTCACTGATTCAATAGGGCCAATTCAAACATCATGTTTTCATCTTGCATGAAGAATCCAGTAAAACCCTGTCAAGTCTATTGGCTTTCCTGGCAGGCTACAGAGTTTTGGCTCGTTTAATCTGGCAAACTCAGGCAATCCTCCTTTGTTCTGTGATGGTTTGGGATTTCAAATCAAGTTGCAGACCATTTTATTCCCTGGCACTTGTGAACTTTCAAAATCATGTTTCTTTTCCCATCCTATAATTTTCAGTGTCCTAAATCCAGATGTTCTCTCATTCCTGCCCATTTTCAAACAGTTGACAGGATTTGGGGCTTGTTTTCTTTTTGGTTCAGTACCACCGGCACCAGGCGACATCTTTGGGCAGATTAGGACTTTGAAACCTGCAACAAATTTCTGACTTGTGTTATCTTAATACCACTAGTTAGAATAAAAATCACTGGTATATAGGAAGGAAGACTTAATTCTCAGGAAGCCAGCATTAAACTTAAGTTAGGAAATAAAATTGAAAGGTAGGGATAGAACTTATTTGAATTAAAAACGTTATTACTGGAACTCAGATCTTTTCAGCAGGACTGTGTTTGCTCTGTTCTGCTCTGATCTCATTTCCTCCCTTCCTCCCTCTCAATCCTTTCTTTTACATAATACCATAAGGACCACTTGCCAATAAAGAGCTTGAAAAGTTCAGCACCTCAGGCTCAGGAAGATGAGTTTTGACACTGGGTGATGTGATTATATATATATGCAACCCATATATATTCATCTGAAAGCTCCAACAGGCACCTCCCCTGTGATATGGTAGAGAGAAGACTGATGAGATGTACGGTGCTGATGTGCCAATTTTATACTTTGGAGCAATCATTTCATTTATTCCTTTTCTTGAATTTAGGTCACATATTACAACTTTGGTAATTTAAAATTTTGCTCTGGACACTTTTTGTGGCTATATACTGACTTGCTATATTATTGACAGGTCTGTTACCATCTGACAGAATTCTTTTCAGTGACGTTACAGTTGTATTGGGTATAGGATATTTATGAATATTTGGTAGTTGTGGAGCAAAAAAACAAGGCAAAGTTAGGCTTTGTATTAAAGCAAATTCTCAGGGTTTTTTTTTAAATAACAACTCCTTCCAATCAATAGCCAAGCTACAATAATTAAACAGACAAAAATGTAGGGTAAAAAAAGAAAAATAGCATTTACTCACAGAAGAAGATAACATGTATTCTGAAGTCTTGATAAGATGCAGGTAAGGAAAACCATGTGTGGTAGTTAAAATGTAGATAAAATGACCTTTCCTTTTCAGCCAGGTTACTAAAAAAATGGAGACACCAAGAAGCAAACAAACAATAGCTAGTCAACCAAACAAAGAAAGGTCACGAGAGCTGCAAATAGGATCAGGTAACCTCTGTAGCAAGAAGACAGGAACTTTTCTAATTGGCTGGTTAGACATATACTAACAATTACATTACTCCTTCTAATATATGTCTAACAAAAAAAGCTGGAGTGAATGAAATAAACAATACTGTATAGTCGACCATTTTCATTTCATTGTATAGTCCACCATTTCCATTATAACATGAAAGTTGGCATACACATCTCCTTGTTTGTGGGTAGCCTGCCCACAATGACAGTGATTCCCCATTTGTTACAGAATAAAGTGCCCTTTTAGATGATCTAGATAGGATCTGGCAACCAAAAGGTGGAGGAGAGTCAGAACATTATGAGATGAGATATCATTTTAAAAAAAATGGGGCTGAAATCCTGTTGTGTAACTTAAACATCCAGAAATTACACAAGCAAAATTTAATAATTCCTGTTTCTGTCCACCTCCTCAAGGATCGTTGCCTTGTCATCGTGAGGGGACTTATGTGGTTCATGAGGCTATGTACTGTGCCATGTAGGGCCACCCAAGATGGACAAGCCGTAGCGGACAACACAGACTAAATGTGATCCATGGGAGAAAGAAATGGCAACCCACTCCAGTAGCCTGGACAGTACCTACGGGCTAAAAGATATGACTGGAAAATGAGTTCCCCAGATTGTAAGGTGTCCAATATGCTGCTGCGGAAGAGTGGAGGAGAAGTACAAATAGCCCCAGAAAGAGTAAAGTGGCTGGGTCAGGCTGAAAGCATACTTAGCTGTTGAAGTGTCTTACAGTGAAAGGAAAGTCCAATGCATAGGAATCTTGAATTTAAGATCTATGAATCAATGTAAGCTGGGTGTGATGAAACATGAGATGGAAAGACTTAACTTCAACATCCTGGGAATCAGTTAACTAAAGTGGACAGGAAAGGGTAAATTTAACTCAAGGGACCATTATATCTACTGCTGTGGGTAAGAATCCCTCTGAAGGAATGGAGTGGCCCTTATAGACAATAAAAAATTGAGGCAACCAGTCTTCTTCTGTGTAAACACCCTCTTCCAACAGCCTAAGAGGAAGCTAGCCCAACTCAAACTACAATACAGTGCAATCCTACAGAAATTTATTCGGGAGAAAGCCAGATTCAATGTAGCATAACTGACTTCCAAAATATGTCCATAATAATGTGCTAAAAATCTATTTGTCCTTAAAAACCCCAAGAACCTTTGCTGCTTTTGTTGCAACTTGTACAGGTCACTCTAAAATCAAGAGTTGTCCCAGATGCCAGATGAATTAGACTAATTCAACCACAACCAGTGTTTGTCTGGTTAAATATTAAGAGGAAGAAAATAGGCTGATTGACAGGTTCTGTAAAAATAAATAAATTACATCCTTCATCTTCTTTCTATCCTGCCTAAGTCCTTGTTCTGTTGTGCAGGGCAATAGCAATAAATTTTCTGGAGCATATACCAGATTCTCAAGTAGAGCACCAAAAAGAGTTTATTGATTATGTCCCTTTCATCTCTTCTCTGGTTGCAGAATATAATAAAAAAGATATTGGCCACTGCAGCAGATGCTGCTTGGTACAACTTGCTTATGGGCAATGTGCCCCAGCCAGCACTGATTCAGCATTCAAAAGTAATTTGCACACAGTATTGGGACAACTGTGTTTTTGAGTTTAACGGGCTGTTTAATTTTAGTATTTTTGTCAGTGTCCAGTAATGGTTAGTAAATCATCTTTAAATGATTTATGTTCTGCTGCCACCCAGCTCCTAATACTGGCAAGAAGAAACAGGCATCTTGTTTTTACTTTTGCAGGGAAATGGGGAACTATGTTATACCAAAGCTGGCTGAGTATTTCAGTGTGTTAGGTATCTTGGCTGAAGAGCTAAAGGTTGGGAGTTCAGTTCCCCACGGAACTCCCAAGAGAAAAGCCATGCTATGTGACCTTGGGTACGCTGCACAGTCCAAGGATGTCCCCACTTTTTAGCATTCTCTACCTAAAAAACTGAATAAAGGGCTGGCATAAGTCAGAATTGATTAGACAGCACACAATTGTGAATTATTATGTTATGTCATGGTACAAACCATCTTCTTCTTTACTTCCTCTTTCACCCCTTTGAGTTTTGGGAGAGATACAAGGTCCTTGTTTGGCACTTCAAGCAGTCTTCACTGGCTGCTTGAAGTTATTTGTTGTTTTGTAATATTTCTCTGATGCTATCTCTCCACCTTCCTCTGGATCTGCCTTGTGGTCTTTGTCCTTCTCTGCTTTCCCCATATGCCTTGTTGTTGTTCAGTCGCACAGTCGATTCCGACCCTCTGCAACCCCATGGACCACTGTCCGCTAGGCACTCCTGTCCTCCACCATCCCCCTCAACTCGCTCAGCTCTGTGCCCATTGTCTCCACAATACCATCTAGCCACTTCATTTTTGACCACCCCCTTTCTTCTTTTGCCCTTGTATGCCTTGTATGGTATAGAATTCCAAGATATACTCTTCAAATGGCCAAAGTACTTTATTTGTTGTCTATGTATCTAGCTTAAGATTGGTTCTGTTCCAATTCTTTCCTAATGTTATCCCTTCTAGTCACTCCAGCAGCCTTCCTCAAACATTGCATTTCTGGGGTGACCATCTTTCATTTATGTTTTGTTGTAAGTGTCCAAGTTTGGCATTGGCAACATAAGGTTGGAATTAATATGCCTTGTATGAGGTGTTTCATTGTGCTGGGCAGTATTGCCTTGTGTTGTAAGAGCAGAGATAACTGTCCCAATATTTGGTTTGCCTTTCTGCATCGTATGTTAATCTCTTCATCCATTTTGCCATCTTCAGTAAATGTTGTTCCTCAGTATTTGAACTCTGCCACTTGTTTTATACTTGTTAAAGTAAGGCTAAATGAGGCATAAAGATTATATAGAAGCAAAAACATGGAGAATGTATTTGAGTGTTCTTAGAAATAAACAGATTGTACAAAAATTGGAAAAGGGATGGAAAAAACATTGACAGGTAAATGATAATGGAGCAATAAATCAGGGAATATTGTGGGATTTGATGAAAGTGGTAGTTAAGAGGGCTGGGTGTAAAAGAAGCAACCATATAAAAAATAGAAAAAAATAAAAGAATTGGTAAAGGATTTGGAGAAGAATTATATTTATTAAAAACAAAAAAATTTTTGAATGAGATATTAGCTTTAAAGAAAGAGTTACAAGAAATAGAAACTGAAAAGTTCAGAGAAATTTACTTTACCTAAAAAGGGAATATTTTGAGTACAATAATAAAAATTCAAAGATGCTGGCTAGAGACACCAAAGGAAAAAAAGTTAAAAGTGAAATGGGTATAATTAAAGATGGAAATGGGAATAGATGCTGCACCTGGTACCATCTCATCAGATGTTTAAAAAACAGTTGATAATGTCTCTTTTTAAAGAGGCCTTTGGGAATAGCTCACCAACAGCCAATCATTAGGCATTTTATTCTGTGTCTCTACGTCACAAATAGATTTTCTTTAGGGTTTCTTGGGTTTAGATGTATTTATATGATAATTTTAATATTTATGTCTGTTTGTATTGTTGAATTTTATGCTGTTAGCTGCCCAGAGTATGAATGTTTTTTCTAGAGGGGCAGGATGTAAGTTTAATAAATAAATAAATAAATAAATACATGCATAAATAAATAAATAAATAGATGAAGGACAAAATAAAGGCAAGACAGGATTTTTATCAAGAGTTGTATACAACTAAAGATATACCAGATGATTTTGTTGTTTTGATTTTATTTTGCTTTGTATTTTAATTTTTAAAAAGTGTTTTCCATGGTTTTCCCTGGTTTTCTACACAAATATTCCATCCCTAGACACTTCTCATGGAAGAGAATATGGCAGCCAAAATTGTGTACAAAACACATCTCTTAAAACAAATACATATGGCTGGAATTACATGCAAACTTGCATGTAGCAAAAATAAATAAATAAAACCTTTCAGATTGGGCTGACTAACAATGGGTAAACACAAATTGAAATAGTTTTGTTATTTCTAAGAAGAATTTTAAAGGAAATAATTTGCCTTTCCTGTCAGCAGCTGTGAGCATTTGTGTGTGAGATGGGAGATTGCAGAAACCAAATGCAATTTGCCAACATTGGAAATAGTTTTTTTTTTCATCCAGATTCCCCTGGGCAGGAGAGTTCCAGAAGCAGTAAGGAGAGGAAGGTTCCAAGTTCTGATATTGGTTACAGGAGAACGGAAACAAAATTATTTGCATATGACTCAAAAATCCATCTTCTCTGTTTATCTCAGGGCTGGCTAATAACATCCAAATGTTCCAGGGCTTGCTATGAAATGAGTTAGATGCAGGGGGAAATGTGAATTGCTGAGATTTTTTGTAATCAGCACAACAGCAGAAGAAAAAAAACACATTTAGTACTGCAGCAGCAACAGTCTCCTCCATGATTTGTGACTGAACATCTGGAATGCAAATGAAGTGTTTGTTTACCTCCTGGTGACCAATCACACAGCAAAGTATGCCACTTTGCAAGCTAGCAGAGGTGGGAAGGGCTTGTGTGATGAGCTACAGGAAGACAAAATTAGAAGGGCTTCGGCAATAACAATCAGACTGCTTTTAACATTTCTAAAAATGAAATTTCTGTGGCATCCAGTTTAATTCTGAGAATCTCAGGAAGACAAAGAAATCACTGTTATCCAAATTCCAAATCATATTAGGGTCATACTTTTAATAGCACACTCCACTTCTTTCAAACAGTAGGAAGTTTGATATCAGAGGACAGGTATACAAAGCAAAAGGGAAGGTGCTCTTTATCCATACCTGAGATACCTGAAGGGAATTATAGGAAGAAAATGATGATGTGTTATCTTTGAATTTCAACAAAACAGGGGAGTTTACCTCGCAGCTGTATGCCATCTAGAGAAGTAGGGAAACAATGGAGCCAGGCTCAGAACAAAAGAGCAAGCATGCAACAGAAAACTTGGTCACCCTTCTCTTTTTAAAATTTGTTTTATTTTGTATTAATACAAAGAATTGTCCAGTCAGGCGGGCCTTCATCTCTAACCTGAACAAAGTTTGTGAAAATCTCTTTTCCCTCTCCCATTAGCAGATGTCCTCCTTATCTGTTGACTAAAGTAAGAGAAATGCATGTGAAATTTATGATGCCCGTTAAGTCTGTCCAGAGCTGGCTTGAACTTCCCGTTATTTATCTAGCTAGGCTGCTGTAGGATGTTGAAATCCTGCTTCTTTCCATATTATTTCCCTCTTTGCTTTTCATGTCTGTTTTAGTGCTACTCCATATATTCTTCAAGTACTTTATCAAGAAAACACTGCTCACCACTTCCTTCCTTCCATGGTACACTTACACAATATGATATGAAATCCTGTCTTCTCTGCTCTTGCCCTGAAGTCCTGATCTTTGTCCCACCTCCACACTCTACAAGGAAAAAGCCATGTTTATACAGTAAAACCCTGACTTACTTATGCCTCAAGTTATATAAAATTTGACTTACTAATGATTTTCCACTAAAACCATGTCCCAATTTACATAAATGTCCCAATTTACATAACACAATTTCCATAACAAAGGAAGTAGTAGTAGTAATTTCCTATGGGTTTGCTTCGAATTATGTAAAAAATCATTTTATCTATGGGTTTGCTTTGATTTAAGTAAAAAAAAATCATTTTTCCTATGGGTTTGCTTTGAGTTATGTAAAAATTCATTGTTCCTATGGATTTGCTTCAAGTTAAGTAAAAAACCGATTTACATAAAAGCCTACGGAACAGACTTTTTACATAAGTAGGATTTTTACTGTACTGTATTTTCATTTGGCTAGGTTGGCTCTGATTTTGAATATGGTATCTTTAATAGTTTGAATGAAATATTTTGGTAATACACGAGTTCAAAATAATTTATCTTGTAATACTTTGTTTAAATTCAATTATTTAAATGCAGTGCACTTTATTTTTTTATGTCTTCTGATATCTGGGGCTGTAATTCTGTCTCCAATTAAGGAGATATAATGAATATACAGCTAGGACTCACAAGGACTCACTAAACCCAACTCTCAGCTGACAGGCAGTTTGTTGATAGGATAAATTGATGGTCTCTGAAAGGAGAATGAGAAAAAGGAGGGGTGCATGGGAGGAAGAGGAGGACGAAGGCACTCCAGTAGGAGACAGGAGAACAGAGGCAAATGAAAGAGTATGTGTGTCTGAGCAAGCAAGCTGAAGAGCTCATTTAGCAAGAGAGGGAGGGAGAGGAGAGGGAGAGCCCAGAAATCCTACCAAGGGATTTTTGCAAAGAGTTAATTCACTGCTTCCCTGCCTTTCTTTCAATTATCCTGCTTGCAAGCGGTGAAGGCAAAACAGCACCCTGAGAATCCTGCCAGGGAGGGGGAGACACTTGCAAGTGAGATAACTGAAAGAAAGGCAGGGAGGCAGTGAATTAATTCTTTGCAAAAATCCCTTGGCTCACCTTGAGCAATGGCACAGACAGGAGACATGCTGGAGCACAAGCCCAAAGAGCTCCAGCTCATGAAGCCACTGGAAAAGGAGAAAAAAGGATGGAGGTTGCCTGCCCCGGACAGGGATTATGTGGGGTCTTAGAGCCATGGTCTTCTTGACAGCCCCAACTGATGCATGCACAGTTTGAAAAATGCAATGATGTCACATGGCTGTCCCGGTTTGTTGGGATAGAATTATGGCAATCCTATCCAAAGTCAGTGCATTCCCTCCTCCACCCTGCCTTGGAACAGCAGCCTTAACTGTTTGAATACATTTTCATTCATCAGTTATTTGTTTAATAACTTCCTTTCCTTTTCCTGAAAAACAGTTGATTTATAGATAAAAGAACTGATATATTTGCATTATCCTGTTGTAATTCCAGTCTTGTCCTGTGCTTTGGTATTTCATCGTTTCTCAGACTGCAAATGAGATGGTTAGACGGAGACCTGTCACTCGCTGTGCCAAAAGCTCACTCATTGCAATCATTAAATATGCTATTTCGCTGTAATTTAATAACATTTTGTTGAAGAATGGAGCAAACATTTGAGTGTCTCATTGGCAAAGGTTAATTTAAATAGTTTTGGACATGTTTGCCCTATGAAAATGGTTTTTAAAAATAGTTTTCACCACATCCTGATAAAAATAGGGGGAAAAGTTGAAGATTAGTACAGAATCTAAAAAAACCCTGGTAGTCCATGTTTTGAAGAGGAGTGTGCCTTGTCCGGCCATGAGGGGGTAAGCTATTCCCCTGGCTTAGTCCACAGGCGGTTGATGGAATCTGACATGAGATGAGAGAACTCTTTTTCACATTCCAACACTTTCCTTGTCAATCTATATTTCTGTTTTAGTAAATATCTAGAGTTATGCAAAAGTATGCATAACAGCTAATCATTTTAAAGTCATGTGAGATTCAGATGAAGTTCTAAACACATGCTAAATGTATAATGTAGCTTGACCCTCAATGGAAATAACTTGCTCTAAGGAACAAAGGCAGATATCACCAGTTGCAAATGAAGTTGCTGCCATCTTATTGTGCATTTCTCCCTGTTCTCACATATAACCAAGATGTGCCCTCACCAAGCTTGAAGTCTGCAGCTGAAGAAATGACACTGGGAAGTCATTTTGGTGAAACTCTTGTCTTAAACAGGCAGGATATAACAAGAAGAACAAGATGTCAAATAGTGAAAATTCTGTTTCTTGCCAATGGAGAATCTGTTCATGCTTAATGCAACATATAACCTTTTTGTTGCTGGTGATTTAATCTATAACTAGTGGTGGGATGTCAACATTTTTACTACCCCACCATGATGTCATCACAGTGTGGGCGGAGCTAACATCATGACGTCATGATGTTGTGGGCAGGGCCAAAGAAAAATAAATAAATAAATAAATAATAAAATAAAATAAAAATAATCACGCACGCACACACACACACACCTCAACTCACCCACCCACCCACAACACAAACCCGTAAATAAATTAAATAAATAAATAAATAAAATAAAAAATACATTAAAATATAACCACCCACCTAAACACCTACCCACCCAAACACACACTCACCACAAGATGGCTTCATTTTGGCACTTTACAACTGTTCAAAAGTTAAAGAAGTTAGGTACTAAGTCTTTGCCTAACCAGTTCTCTAGGATAATATGCCTTAATGTAAATGTAAAACAGCTGTACCTCCTTAAAGGTTCTCCAATTGGAACAGCAATTGGAACAGCACAGGTGTAGCTTTTTGATGAAGTAACTCCAAGACTTTGCTTAAAAACCCCAAGCCAGGCTGCCAGGCCTTTTTAGGAACTGTGGTAGTACGTCAATATAGGTAAAGGTATTAAATACACATTAAAATACACACAGACACACCACATCCAAAGGTGAGTCACTACCCTGGGGAGCAGGCTATAAGGAGCTTCAGGCTAGCAGCTTCTCTTCCTCCTCCCTGCTTGGGAGGACAGTGCTTGGTGCGCATGCGCAGTGGGGGAACCAGTGAAAAGGTAAGCCCTGAAGGTGGTCCCCCCAAAAGCTGCTACCAGTTCTCCGGGACACTGGGAAAAGTTACTACCAGTTCTGGTGAACTGGTGCAAACTGTCTATAACCCAGAATGAATGATAGCACATGTTGTTTGAAAGGTAACAAAATTGGAAAAAGCTTAATATGCAAATACCCACACCCAAAAAGCAAACCTTAAAAGCATTAAAGCTGCAGAAAAGTGGAAGTACCCCAACCCCAGAATAGACTTTGGAACATGAGCTAGATGCTGGTTACAAGGCAGTTGAGTATTCAATCTGAGTTGACCTGTAGATAGGAAGGAACATGGCAAGCGTATACCTGGTCATATGAGGTATCAGTCTAATCCTGTATTGCCTTCTCAGCCAACAGTTGTTTTTCAGGCTCTCAGGTGGTGGTCTTTCATTACCTGATCCTGATGCTCCTATAAATTGTTGATGCCAATTGAAGCTATAACCTACTGCATGTTTGGTCTACGCAACTAATCCCCATAACCATTAGACTAGTGAAATGTTCTGCTTCCTTTCTCTGTGTTCCCTTCCTTTCGTAAGCACTGTTCACAAGTGGAAAACAGACTCTGAATCATTTTGTCTCTCTTTAGTATATCTTCTGTTTATAAACATAAAGTACCTTTCCCTTTAAGAATGGCGGAATACATACTTCCAGTTATTGTTACATTGTACTCTTTCTTTCCTCAAAGGCAGCCAAATAGCGTAGCATTTTAAAATTGTGCAGCATTTTGTCAGTACAGGGTATGCAATATTTAGTATGGACAGCAATTTAGTTTCACCTCACAGTACCTGCTTGCAATTTAATTCAGCTTCCTGTATTTGTCCAGTTTCCTTATGCATGATCTGTAGTGTAAGGTTCCAAATGCAACTTGTACTGTGAAAAGAGGATTTATGAATTATGAAGAGGCTTACGTGGCTTAGAGGAAAATGCAATGGGCAAGATAAAAGACAAGTAGAGGACATTTGGATACAAAATAAGAAAAGGGTGAAATAGATAAATGATATTGCAAATTTATAATAATCACAGCAGGGGAGAGAGTGGAAATTAGACATGTGACTAGCAGGCACCTTATCATTTCTATGGCAGTAGTGGGCCAACTTTTTAAAAATGTAATTGGGTAACAGAAAGGAAGACATGGCTGGAAGAGAGATCTGGGTCTACTGGTGCCTCTCTGAATAATTTGCTATAGATTGAGAATGATGTTATTGTCTATAAATTAATTAACAGTAACAGCAACCAAATAATTTCCTGATATATACTGCTGAAATGTGTCCTTACAGAACTTCACAAAGTTACTTTTTTGGACAACAGTTCCCATAGTTCATCAGTGGACATGCCGGCTGGGTCGTTCTTGGTGTTAACAGCTTCCAAAAGGAACTTTTCTACCTCCCAATTTTTATAGTAAAGAACTATAAGCTGCTTTGAATTTTTATTTTCATAACAAATTTCTGGGTTCCAAATTCTTTAGTTCTGAAACTCTGTATAAGTCTGCCTGTGCACATGCACAGTGTTGAAATATAGAGGGACCATAGGACTATTGCAGAAGTACATGAACATAGGGAAAAACAGTGAACAGCGGTCAGCAGCATTCCATTCCCTGAGGTTCTATGGTCAAAGCCCAAGACCTAAAACCAAGCTCTTGTTGATGGCTCAAGGTTAGATCCTTCAGAATTAATTGTAAAATTGTGTGCATGCAAGCAGTAGACAGTACCGAATCCATATAATAAGTTGAAGGGCTAGACCAATGATGGTCAACCTTTTAGAGACCAAGTGCCCAAGGAGCCGTGGTGGGTGGGGAAGCGGTGTTGCCATTGGTGCCGGCAGAGCGGGGCTTGCCTGTGATGGGCACGTGTGACCACAGAAAGGGCTCTGTCATGCGACCTCTGGCATGCGTGCCATAGGTTCACCAATATTAGGCTAGACAGTGTTGAGTCCATATAATGAAGTGAAAGGCTAACGTGTGAATTTTGTCAGTGGTAGCTTTGGAGTACACAAGGTAATGAAGACCAGGATAGTTGTGAGCATGTACAAATGGCCTATCCAGAAGCTGTGAGAGTGAATCAGAAACAGAGGCATTACCGAGTTGGCAGCCTCCCATTATTCAAGACTTCGTGTCTAAAACCTGAGACCCAGTAAATGGAACACCAAACCTTGGGAATGTGGGACAAAACCTAAAACATAGCAACCTTGGACAAGTGTGCACATAGTTCTGTCTGCAACCTCCCACAGTAGCTATCCTTTGGGCTTTTATTCATTGAGTGCTAAGGATTGAAAAGGGCTCTTTAAGTATGATTGTACAGTATGAATTGTGAAACTCAAATAGGGCAAACTCCTGTGCAATGCTTAAGTTATTGCCTTTACTTTAGCTTAGAGGAAAATATCATTGAAAAACAAAATGCATCTTATCCTCCAAAGTCTAAACATTTTCTGTTCCCTTTTTAAATTGATTTTCTGCTCACGGATCATCTCTAATTGTTTTGACCAGATAGCTGGTGGACAGGAACCCTTACCTTGCTCATTGCCATTTGCATGTGTGTGTGCACAGCATGCCATCAAGTCAATTCTGACTAGATAGAGAGTACTCAGAAGTGGTTTACCATTCTCTTCTTCTAGGGTAGTGGTTCCCAATGTGGGACACATGTCCCACAGAGGGGCAATTTTATTTTTAGGGGGGCCAATTTGGAGGTTTGTTTAAACCAAGGTACTGTAATGGCCTTTTAGATTTCCTCCACATGAACAAGAGTTTACTTTTTAAATATTAATAATTATATGTCATGTGGAGGGAGCATTAGGATTTTAGAGATACAGTACTTAGGTGGAACATGGCCAAGAAAAGGTTAGGAACCACTGTTCTAGAGGCATCCTGGAGCTACTCAAGCTGGTTCTTTTGGGATGCACAGTGGGAAGCTGAACAACCTATGGTCATTTCCTAGACCAGTGGTGGCAAACCTTTGGCATGCATGCCAGAGGTGACACTCAGAGCCCTCTCTATGGGCACCCATGGGGTTGCCTCAGCACAGAATTTGCCCAACCCTTCTGCCCAGAAGCCCAATGGGAGTGTTTCCTCCCTCTCCTGTTGCCGTGTTGGCACTTTGTGATAAATAAGTGGGTTTGGGATTGCAGTCTGGGCCTTCTATTATCTAAAAGGTTCACCATCACTGTCCTAGACTGTGCATTTCTGATCATCTCATCTTCTCATTTGATTTTATCTTTATTATTATTATTATTATTATTATTATTATTATTATTATTATTATTATTATTATTATTATTATTATTATTATTATTATTATTAAATTAGATTTATATGCCCCTCTACTCACCTCACTGAGGCGACTCAGAGGGGCTCACATAATACAAACATATACAGTATCACAATCTCAAATATAAATACAGCATAATATAAAAATATAACAACAGATGCAGCACAGATAACACAATAAATTTTACATAAAAGAAAAAAAAACAATACAATAAAATACAGTGTAAAAATACAATACAGTCAAGAGAGACAGCAAGGTCTTTATGGCTGAGCTAGCTGGTCCACACAGCTGGCCCTCATTCCCCCTCTCCAGCAGGCAAAGAGAGTTCTGTGATGTTCCTGAGGTGGTCATGGAGGCAGCAATAGCAGTAGCAGCAAGGTCTTTATGGCTGAGCTAGCTGGTCCACACAGCTGGCCCTCATTCCCCCTCTCCAGCAGGCAGAGAGAGTTCTGTGATGTTCCTGAGGTGGTCATGGAGGCAGCAATAGCAGTAGCAGCAAGGTCTTTATGGCTGAGCTAGCTGGTCCACACAGCTGGCCCTCATTCCCCCTCTCCAGCAGGCAGAGAGAGTTCTGTGATGTTCCTGAGGTGGTCATGGAGGCAGCAATAGCAGTAGCAGCAAGGTCTTTATGGCTGAGCTAGCTGGTCCACACAGCTGGCCCTCATTCCCCCTCTCCAGCAGGCAGAGAGAGTTCTGTGATGTTCCTGAGGTGGTCATGGAGGCAGCAATAGCAGTAGCAGCAAGGTCTTTATGGCTGAGCTAGCTGGTCCACACAGCTGGCCCTCATTCCCCCTCTCCAGCAGGCAGAGAGAGTTCTGTGATGTTCCTGAGGTGGTCATGGAGGAAGCAATAGCAGTAGCAGCAAGGTCTTTATGGCTGAGCTAGCTGGTCCACACAGCTGGCCCTCATTCCCCCTCTCCAGCAGGCAGAGAGAGTTCTGTGATGTTCCTGAGGTGGTCATGGAGGCAGCAATAGCAGTAGCAGCAAAGTCTTTATGGCTGAGGTAGCTGGTCCACACAGCTGGCCCTCATTCCCCCTCTCCAGCAGGCAGAGAGAGTTCTGTGATGTTCCTGAGGTGGTCATGGAGGCAGCAATAGCAGTAGCAGCAAGGTCTTTATGGCTGAGCTAGCTGGTCCACACAGCTGGCCCTCATTCCCCCTCTCCAGCAGGCAAAGAGAGTTCTGTGATGTTCCTGAGGTGGTCATGGAGGCTTCATATGACATTAGTTTTGTTTCCCTCAAGGGGCCTGTGACTAGAGACTAACAAAAAAATCCCAAAATTTAATATTTTTTTAATGGGAGCAGGGCTGTGGCCGGGGTGGGACCCTCCTGAGCTAACAGCCCACCCCCTCCAACCCACCCAGTGATGCCAGTGTTATATATGTGAGTGTGACATTGTTGCCCCTCCTGAATTTTTTTGCCCCTCCTGAACCCCCCCCCCCTCTAGAATCCTGGCTATGGCCCTGTATAGGAGACAGTTTTGTCATCTCAGCAATGTCATATTCTATACACAAACATGATTCTCAAATGCTTCAGTATGTTAATGAGGTCTAACATTTAGGGTATGGATTACATCGGACAGAAGATTTGTGGATTTGCCTGGCCTACAGATGTATGACCTATAATGGCTCTTTTCATATGTTTTGACTGAAAAGAGTGGTACTACATGAAGATTATTAGTCAAAGAAAAATTCCCTAGAGGAAAAGCAATCTGTCAGTTTTGCCTAAAGTCATTCTTAGATTCTGGCCAGTATTTATTATTTTTATTAAAAGCTCGCTCTTTTTTCCTGCAGTCTTTGCTGTTAGACTAATTCATTAATATATATAGTATTATTCATTGTACAGTTAATTTTATTTTTATTCCTTTCATTTATTTAGCTATTGTGAAGTGCAATTTTAATGAAACATTACATAACTAGATTCAATACAAATTGAATTTAAAACTGCATGTAACAGCAATTTGCCAAGATATCTGTCTAAAGTTATTTTCTTCTTATAAAGACCAATATAAAATCTAATTTCCAATATGTCTAGAATTGGAGCCCATCTATTAGATTTGCCAGATTTAAATGATTTTTGTATTATGTATTTGCATTTTTAAACAATGTGGTACTTTATGTACAGTAAAACCTTATATAACACTAAAACCTGGTTCCACAAGTCTTCGTGTTATATGATTTTTAGTGTTATCTGATCCTCTATGGGATCCATAGAGATACATTGTAACCACACAGGCTTTCGCGGTTGTTATCTGAAGCATCCCATAGGATCTTAATGTTATCTGATGCAATTCTTCCCCCCAGATTCCTTGATGTTATGCGATTTTCGTGTTATTCGATACTAATGTTATATGTGGTATTACTGTATTTGAATCTTAGTGTTTCCCTTTTTCTGCTTCTTGATAGAGGTGAGAGAATATACTTTAATACTTTCATTAACATCACTTAACATTATGAGAAGATAAGATTCAAGCAAAAATTTATAATCCCTTTTGCTTTCCTCCATATTGATACTGTAGTCATGTGAATTATAATATTTCTGTAAATGCTCATTTTATCACTGAGTATACTAAGGTATCCCTCCACTCCATTCTTTAAACCTGTCTGTAAAATGATTTGAGAATAAAACAAGGATGCTTCAAGAAATCATATTTATTAGCATATAGATGTACATTTTGAACAGTTTGCAATATTTTGCCATTCTCTTCAATACATGAGCATGAATCATATATTCTCTCTGCCTGAAATATTATTTTTATGACAATGGTATAGATTTGCACTGATGTAGAAGAATGTTGTTTGCTCATTTTCACCATCACTGGAAAGAATCATTAATATCAATGGATTCTGGTCCTATCCTAAATATGAGCATTTTTAGATACAAGCCCATGGCAAGTATTAGGGTTTGGTTTTTGTTTTGTTTTGTTTTTTGAATTTTTAACTTGTCAGGGGATGACTGTCCAAACCCCACCCCCACCTCCACACATAACAACTCATGCTCCAGAACTTTTACATACTTGAAATAACTTCCTACATTACAGTCTATGTATCCAAATTTGTTTTCACATCATATGGTTGGATAAATCCAGGTTATCAAACTAAACTTGAATGAACTTGGTCTGAGTTCATTCAAGAGGAACTGAGAAAACTGAAGTCTTCATGAAGAAAAAACGTTTTGAAACATGAACATTCTCGTGACTCTTCATATGTCATGTATGCTAGAAAAATGGATTTAATTTCTCTCTCTCTCTCTCTCTCTCTCTCTCTCTCTCTCTCTCTCTCTCTCTCTTTCTTGGCTATTTGATGCTTTCTCATTAAGACTTTTCTGAGAAGACTTCATTTTTGCATAACGTAGAGCTATCTTGGCATTTTGTACCTTTCTGAATGTTGTATCTGTACAATTTGCCTAAAGAGGCTTGCTTTGTGATAGCTATTTGTGTGTCAGAAAGGACATTAACAGGATATTAGCTTTAATTATTTTTCACCATCATTTTAGCTAGATTCATTTAGTTTAACTACCTTTAGTTTGCAATTTGCCATCAAATCAATATTTGCAATCTAGTGACAAACATAATTAGTCTTTGCTCAATTATATTTAGCAATTCTTAGAAGGAATAAGTTGTACTTGCAGTGCTGAAATTAGGATCAGAGGGAATGGTAGATATCTTGTTGTGTAGCTCCACCTATACTGGGGAACTGACATCGCTGATCATGACAGATTACCCCAAATTAAAGGGTTCTCTTTTTTTCAATTTCTCAGTGAATATGACTTCATCTTATTGTGCACAACTGACACAAACACCCAAATCAAAAATTGGAACTCTTTAATTAGTTGAAATCTTAGGGAGGATGTCAAGAACAAGCCAATGTTCGGGCATAAAGGTGTTTTGATAAATAAACAGAATTGCAATTAATTATAATAAAGCCACACAGACCTACCTGGTCAATAGAAAAAAATGCAAACAAGGTTTAAGACAAAGAGTTTTGTCTGTGGAATGTTATTGTTTGAAATGGGTTGGCACAAAAAGAAACTAAACATTATTTTAAGATATAACCTGAAGTTGAAATATCTGTTGCAGGAGTTGGCCTACAAAGACCATATTCACATTAGCTATAACTCATAATTTAGGAACATTACTTTCTTCGGTAACGTCCAGAGTAGCCATGCAGAAAAGCTCTGCAATACCTTGTACCTGTTAAGATTTCTGGGTATACATATGCATATCCATGGCCAGATGTTTTAGGAATCTCAACATTAGCTCCTCTATATTGACTTCACTTCTTTGTGACAATGAGAAAAGAATTACTGAGGAACTTTTAAAACTTAAAAGACACACTTTAAAAAAAAATTCCAGCATCTTTGGGACATTTCTAAAGTGACTTTTGTCTACCATTAAACTTTCTAGAAGTGTTTATGTTTGTTCTATTCTTATAAATAATTCCTTCTGTAATGTGAAATGCTGACTGTTACACACGTTTTGGTTTGTTTGTTTCTTCCAGAGGCTGATTTAAGCAATCTGGACAGCATGTTGAACCTGTTGAAGGATGAAGTTGATACCACGCAAAGGAAAAGAAGATATCCAAGACATGCCACTGATGATGATTACAACATTGAAGTACTTCTAGGTGTTGATGACTCAGTTGTATCATTCCATGGGAAAGAACATGTTCAGAAGTATCTTCTGACCCTGATGAACATTGTGAGTACAGTATTTTATTAGCATCAAAAATTAAATCAAATCAGTTTGGCTGCTTGAACTTCACTGTTCTTTCTGATATCCATTGCTTTTTTTTTTACAATAAATACTTTAAGAATCCAGGATATCACAATTTCAAAGTATATGCCTGAACCACAGACTAACATGGCTACTATTCCAAAAAAATTCAATGTAGGAACTGTGACAGGTTTTAACAGTGTAATCAAAAAAAAGGTGTCTAAATCTAATTGTACCCAGAACAGCAGGATGTAATTCAGAGATAAAACAATCATATCATTTTTCAGACAATTACTCTATACTACACTACATATTACTCTATACTACAATTACTCTATACTACACTACATAGGTAGTGTAGGTCTTTTTGTCAGATCTTTCCAACGAAGTGATAGAGGTCCCTCAACACCCAAAGGGGTAAAAGAGGAAGTGAAGAACTGAAAAAAAAAACCTTTTATAACATTGACTACTCAGCTTTGTATGGGACTTCTTCTGTGTCATACTTCATTCCAGCTTTAGTCTTAAGTGCACATACCTCAGAGGCAATTCTGGTGAACTCTTTGGGTCTTATTTCCAAAAACAAAAGTGCACAGGATTGGCTTGTCACTTTGTTTATACTAGATAGCATAAGGCTTGGGAATTAGAATATGTACTCCCTTACGTGGGCTGTGAGCATCCCATAGAAGGAAGCACTTATTTTAAGCACACTGTCACAGGTGTGAAAAGAACAAATAACTTTTATTTGGTCTGAAATCTCCCTTGTTACCATTGAAAGTATTCATGAAAGTATTGGAAAGACCCTTGCCAATACTAAACAGCAGCACTGCAGAAAGATACAAGAAGAAACGTTGTGGGGTCATCTGCAACTCCTATCCTGTTCCCGTTTTGGATCCTGTACTAGTCATTTTTGGCACTGTATCATTGAAATTACTGTGACCTGTGTTACAATCTGATTTCAACAGATTGCTGATGCTTGAGCGTGCAGAAAGTGATTTTGTGTGACAGACCAAAGCAACATTCTACAAGACAATTCTTGTTCCCAACCTAGGGCCTGTGAGCTGGATCTGGCCCATGGCACCATTTCATGTGCCCCACCCTTCCAAGGGCATTTGAGAAACAAAATGGCTGCCCTTTTGAAGCTGTTGTGACAAAATGGCCACCTCCATCATGCAGCCATGGCAAAATGGCCATCCGGTCCTCAAAGCTGACAGAGAGTGTGACCTGGCCCCCAACTTGAAAAGGTTGGGAACTCCTGCTCAAGAGCATACTCAGTAGAACCTTGCGTGAAAGAACAATGGTTCACAAGCGTTTGCTTGCCCTTAATTTCTGTATGGTCCCTAACCAACTGAATGAGGAGAGCAATAGAAACTTGGACCTTGGTGACTTTTTGATCTTAAAGGTCCAGGCACTGTATAACAGTCTCCAAAGACTTGTTTCTCCTCACTTTGAAGAGGGAGAAATTCAGCCAATGCAGCTATTGCTTTACCCAACAGGAAGATTAGCTTTTCCTCCTGGATTTTCATTTCTAAAAATTTCTCTCCACCCTTTTCTTTTCACATCACCCTCACCCCCAATATAGATTGTGTGATTGGTATTGACATGAACATATTAGATTTTTTTAAAATGCAGAGAGAAGGCGATGCCTTTATTGGAACACTGAAAATAAAAATGATGCAAGCTTTTGAGATCCAAAATCTGTTCTTCAGGCATGGCATGATATCTCCTTGCCAGGTACAAGCCTTAGAAATGTACGAGGAACAACAGGAAAAGACTTTTTGGTTCCAGCCTGAGCTATGAAATTAAATGACTTCTGGAATGTTTCTGATCAAATATGGCAAAGACACTAAAGAGATGTTTAGTGGCACTAAGCATAGGTTGTGGGGGAAGGGATCTGCAGCTTGAGCTCCAGTTAATCATAAGTTGTCTTATGAAACTCAGATGAAAAATCCATCTGTCCCTAAGCAAAGTTAATGCTAATTTATTTGGCATGTCAATAACAGATTTCTTTCGAGTAAACACAGCCTTCATGCATTATTTAAATATTTTTGGTCCGAACATTCCCTTCTGGCAGGAAATGAGGATAAACAAGGAGTAAAGGGGACTATTTGGTGGGAGTGATAAGAATGAAACAAAATAAAATAAGGAGAAAGCATTCCACACCCTTCCTGTGCACATCCCAACATGCTTTGACTGCAACTGAGGTATAGAAAACCTTCTGTTTCACAATAAAAGAAAAATATTAAGAAATAGTTGAGGATGATCCAGACCATGTACAGTAATACCTCATATAACATTAGTATCGAATAACACTAAAATCGCATAACATTAAGGAATCTGGGGGGAAGAATTGCATCACATAACATTAAGATCCTATGGGATGCTTCAGATAACAACCGCTAAAGCCTGTGTGGTTACAATGTATCTCTATGGATCCCATAGGATTTTAACATGCATCAGATAACACTAAAAATCATATAACACCAAGACTTGTGGAACCAGGTTTTAGTGTTATATGAGGTTTTACTGTATTACATTTTGTATTTCCTGAAATAGATAGATAAATGCGTTCTTTAGAAATGTATCTTATCTGAGCTATGATTAAGAGGAAACTGTGCAGAAAATTTTGAAGCCCTGATCCCAGCTCAGGTTTTATTCCTGCCTAGTGGTCTCTGCAGCCACATCCCAGTTGTTCTTGACTCTGCCAGACTTCCAAAAACCATAGTACAGTAAAACCTCAGATAACGCTAAAACTTGGTTCCACAAGTCTTGGTGTTATCCGATTTTTAGTGTTATCCGATCCATGTTAAAATCCCATGGGATGGATCGGATAATGTTAAAGCGCCATAGAGATACATTGTAACCTCACAGGTTTTAGCGGTTGTTATGCGATCCATCCTAAAAGTATAGGACCTTAACATTATTCGATCCAGATTACTTAATGTTATGCGATTTTAGCGTTATCCAATCCAATCGTTATCCGGTGTTTTACTGTACAGATCATGTGATCGTTTTCTGGGATCTTCTAGCAATAGGCAATTCTACATGAGTGAAGTTGCTATTAGAATATGTGTGTAGTGTACATAACTGTATATTGAAACTTCCATTTTAAAAAGCCAGGATATCAATTCATCAGAATGTTGACAATGGTGCTTCACAATTCAAAACACCAGGAAATGGCCATCCTCATTGGTGTAAGGTTAAGAATGTGACCACAAGATGAACTACCTGGCATGAAGCCTACGTGCTCCCTTCATGATCTTTCCATCAATAAATTCAGAAATACGATTGAAGATCATCCATTCCAGTGCCTTATAAGGATGGCAAAGGAGTGACACTGGTTGGTAGCTTTTCAGGTCATCTGGTTCTTTGCTGGGTTTCAATAAAGCAATAACTCTAGGCTGTCTCCACAGAGTCATGAGATCTAGCAGCACTGCTCAGAAAGGGTGCTGGGTCTGGTCCTGACACTCAGCCTATATCCAAAAACAACAGACTTTCTCAACATGAGACCTCTGAATCCAAGGCCTCCAAGCTGGACCTCATTGATTAGCATAATTTTCCCAATTGTCTTGTGAGTCTCTGAATGCAGTCACTGCCATAGGGCTGGCCTTAGAAATTCCATGAAGCTTTGGCTCAAAGCCAAAGAGCTGCCCCTTTCCCAGAAGGTATAGGGAGCCTGAGAGACTGTGAGGGTTCAGATAAGATTTATTACACACCAGAACAAGTCACCCTTTCCCTCAGATGTGCTTAGGAATGTTTTATGCTTCTTGACTTTCAAATGGCTATTTGCTTCTGGCCAAAGCCTGACTATGTGATCATATGTTTCTGAGAATTGTAGTCCCAAAGTGACTTTGCTCAGTGCTTTTCCTGGCTTGTCAACTACAGTACTTGCTGTAGGATACACTACTGGCTGTCATGTTTTCTCCAAACTGTCTCAGTAGAAGGACTGGGCAGGGGCAAATCCTGCCTGTAGCTTGATATCCTGGCTTGTTTCATCCTCCAAGTCCAGGAACTATAAAATGTTTCTCTCTGCTCTGTGAGATTTTCTGCTGCTGTTGTGTCAATTTTTGTATGTGTAAATTCTTGGCTTATGCATTTTCTGTGTCTTGTGCTCCTTGTGGGGCACAGAAATTCCCTGTTGAGGTGTGTTATCACATTGAGGCAGCCTAAATTGATGAGAACAAAATGGGGAGGATAATTCCTAACATCCGTATTTTATTCTTTCATGTTTATATTAAAGATATCATATCAGGGGAGAGGGAATTCTTAAGCCCTTTTCTACTGAGGTAATTTGTCAATTCTACTACTACATGAGCAAGACAGTTATTTCCCCTGTTTCAAACATTTTTCCCTGAATGAGGAAGCACAAGCTAGTCTGACCATTCTCATAGAATTTGAATGAATTTCCTTCATCAACTCAATAAAAAACAAGGTAATATCTCATTTGCTGTATGGTTTACTCCTTTTTCAATATATCAATAATGGCTCATGAACCAATATCTACACCAAATATTTATATGTGCAAGGGAGAGAGAAAGCTTCATCAATGCTATGACTTTTATCCATTAACTTGGAAATGATGTTACACTCCTGAAGGTGATTGTGAACCAAGAAATGCCAGAATATTTTTTCCACTCATAGCAAAGCAACAGTTTCATGTTGAATTACTCACAATGAATGTAAGCAAATGTAAAGCAGACTAGTTGCCATCTTTCCCCCACCAGCATGGCCTTCTGATAATCCTGTACTTCACCTTTTTGTGACAGAACGAGAGGCAAAATTAATGAAGCAGCAACTGCTGAAAAAAACCAGCTTTGTTTTGGTCCCACCTTGTCCTTTAGCTACCCCGTTTACCAACGTTGTGGCTTTTTTTTAATATATCCCGTTCAGGATTCGTGGTTTCAAGAATTCAGAATGGAGTGTAGTACAGTTTGCCTTTAGTGACTCCCACTACCAAAATATTTCCTTCTCAGATGCTAGTTAAACTTTCTTCTGTTAGAGATCCAGTGATGGTGACTTTGACTTCCTCACAAGAGAACTGTTTCTTTGTCCAGAAGCAATTATGGGTGGTCCTTTTGGTAAGATTTGGCATTACCCTAATACACATGTGACATTTGTGCCTGTTATCATGGGCTGTGTACACCATTTAGCCAAGATGGTGAGAAAGTTTTAATTCTGTTCCACACTCAGTGCCTTATAGATAGATTCACCTTCCTGCCATGACCACCCGTTCAGGGTTTCTGCAGCTGTCAGGTAATGCAGTATGTTTAAAATCTCCTAACCATAGGTTCCAACCCAGTCACTGCAAGTGCCAGCTGTATGCAGCTCTTTTATTTTGCTATCTAAGCTGTTCAATAGTAATTATAATTTCTTACCTAGGAACTGTGTACAAATCCCACAGGATCTTCTGCATTTCCCCCCTTTGGCTTCTTAGAATGCATAATATTTATTTTATGTATTCAGTTTGAATCCTATCTTTCCTTCTAGGATCCCAAGAAGCCATACGTGCTTCTTCCCCATTTTGTCTTTTCAACTACACTAAGAAGTGGATTAGGCTGAAAGAAGGTGCCAAGTCACCCTGTGACTGCAGTAATAAAAAAGGGTTTTGAATTTCATTTGTCTAGTAGTAACCACTATACCATACTGCCTCACTCCACTGTGTATTTTTCCCAATTGCCCTTTGTCTGTTTGTTTAGCATTCTGCTCTTCTTCTAAATATTTTAGATTAGACTGTGCTGTATAGAGATGACGTGACCACAATTTTAAAATGGGTCTGCTGGAAGCAGTATTTATGCATTTAGTGCATATTTCTAGGACTGAAGCATGTAGGCTAAAGTTGAGAAGGCCAAATAATTTGAGAGAGGAACTCAACAAAATGTATCTTGGCCATGAATCCAGAAGAAAGTCTGTGACCTTTCTACGGTCAGTATCACTGTCAAAAGAAGAGACAAAGAACCCAACAAAGCTCAAGTAACTTACTTTGCCAGAGGCACATCTGTTTTAGAGATTTTAAAAAAACACCCACACATTCAGAGAGAGATAGCTTGGAATGCTTTTGGTACAGTCCTACAAACTAACTCAGCCTCCTGGCATTTTGTTTGCACAACTGTGTAAAATAGGCCAAACTGTTTCGGCTCTACAGTGTACAAGTTACTCAGGTTTTGCTTCTTCATCCTTTGCTTCTCAGTGGATAATCAAAGCTGTCAATTTAATTTGTGGGTGAGATTAGGTAAAGATAAAGGTCACCCTTGGTCGAAAGCCAGTCCTATCCAACTCTAGGATTCAGTGCTCATCTCTGTTTTAGCCAAAGAGCCAATGCTGCATCTGCAGACATTTTCATGGACATGGGGGCAGGCATGACTAGATACTAGAGTGCACAGAGTGCTGTTTACCTTCCCACTGAAGTGGTAACTATTTCTCTACTTGCAATTTCTTGCTTTCAAACTGCTAGGTTTAGCAGGAGCTGGGACAGAGATGGAAGCTCACTCCATTGGGCAGCGCTCAGCCGACCTGCTGTCCTTCCATTCATGAAGTTCAGCATCTTAACCACTAAACCACCGCAGTCCCTCCGTGTTGGCAAAATAGTTAATTCTTGGATTCCAGGAAGCAAACTAGTAGTAGCAACTGTTGTCGCTGTTTGTTGTTATTATGATGCAGGAGCCAGAATCTTATGCTGACCTATATTTGGGACTGTGTTCAGCTTTGCCTGAGTGACATCAACCTGTAGAAGAAATCATGACCTGCTCTTTAAGGAATGAGAAAACACTGAAAGACTCTTCTTTGAAGAATGGCACCCATTTAGAACTGCAATGGCCTGTCTCACAACCCAGTCTCATGTGCCCCAAATCATATACCTTCTGATTAAATTAGAGCATATGTATGTGAAAGCAAGGTTCTACATGTCTATTTGCTGCATGGAGAGGAACAGTTTATTTCTTTACTTGATCCAACAGCTGGACCTGCACAATGTAAAGCTCACATTTATCAGCTATTTGGAAAGTTTTAGTCCTCTGCTCTGTCGCTACACCCTCTCTCCCTGCAAACAGCTGCTTTTCTAAAAGAACTACGTGCATTTGATCCTGGCTGATGTTCATGCGCACAGAGCAGGGACATACTATTCCGTGTCCTTAAGGCCTGGTCCAAAGAGTCTATCCAGTGCTTTTGAGTCACCGTTTGCTAAACTGATTTGCTGAATTGTATTATGGCTCATAACTGCTGTGTCTGTGTGTGCATTCAAGCTGCGAAAGAATTTTCCCTGTGCATATTTTTTTGCCTTTTCATTTCCTGTGACCTCACTGCTTTTCTACTCGCCCATGTGCACAACACAACCATTTGTAAAGGTAGCTACAAATGATGGTAACATTTTATCCATCAGATGAAGTAAAGTCTAATCTACAAGTCTGTCTACACTGTGGTATGTTCTTGGCTGTCCTGGGGTAGCTCTGGGCCATTCTGGTATTTTGATACAGATTTTGAATAAGTCGCCCCAGTACTGCCCTTCACATAGAGGAAGGAGATTTTTTGCTGAATACATTGGGCTTCCTGATCCTGCCTGTCCCCACACATATGGGATTATTCTCTGAAATTTTGGTCCAAACACCTTTGCTTATTTCACTGCACAACAATGATTTTGCTACTGGGAATAACACGTGATTTACATGCTATTGAGTGTGCTGATTCCAAATCTGAACTCAGAATTTGCCTATCATGTACAGATTTTAAGTTACAGGTGTGTTATAGCTGTTCAAATGGTCGGTAATTGGGTAATGTATTTTTACATGGGAACACTGTAACAGTTGCAGCTACCATTATGCCTGCTGCCACCTCAGCTGAATCACATCCCCTGGTGGCATACATGGTCCAGCAGTGGCTGGACAAGTCAGTGAGCTGACATCAGAAATAGGTATATAAGGCAAGATGGACCAAGGGCTTGTCTCTGGTGTGAGACCACCTTATTGGATAGTACAGTTAGGCCATAGTGAGTCTGTTTTGAGCTAAAGATGAGTAGGTGCAGCTGTGTTAATAAACCAGATAATTTTTGCTACATTTGTGGCAAATGTACCCCATGTGATCAATGCAAGAATCTAACCAAGAGAGTGAGATTTGCTTACAAGTATTACTTTGGATGTGAAATTGGAGGTCAGGATAAAAGCTGAGCACCTTATATCTGGTGTCAGGTGTCTTACATTGGCCTAACACAATGATTGAATGGGAAAAGAAATAAAATGTCTTTTGCTGTGCCTATGGTTTGGCGTGAGCCAAAAGACCAACACCCGGACTGCTACTTCTGTATGAGTAAAATTACTGGGTTTTTGAAATGTTTGAAGTGTTTTGAAATGTTTGAAGTGGTAGCTGTGTTAGTCTGTGCAAGCATATCTGAGAGTAAATAAAACAGAACAGCAAAAAAAAGATAAAAAGATAAAACTATTGTGGCACCTTAAAGACTAACTCTTGTATTTAACTGTGAGCTTTCATGGACTAAGTCCACTTCATCAGACATAAGAGTGAGGCTTCCTGGCACCAATTTATACACACATCAGGTACACAGGCACACAGTACTTGGCCAGTCTAACAAAATAATAACATTGTATCTTTTTTTTTTCAAATGACAAAATCCCCTGTTATTATTCAAACCTGCTGCAAAGCTTGGCCTCCTATTGCAAATGGTTGCAAAACAAACTTTTCTTGCAAGCTGATGCATCACATCCAAAGGGTAGATGCAACAAATATTGTGGCATTACATATTTCCCAGTGAGTTAGATTTGATGCACCACAACTCACTGGTTGTTCCATGCTGCAGCTTTGCCTGGGTCACTCAAACCATTGTCAATAGATACTAACCCTTTGGCAAATGTGTAATGCCACAATGTTTGTTACATCCACCCTTTGAATGTGATGCATCAGTTTGCAAGAGAAGCTTGCTCACAGGTTCTTCATTTTTCTACCTGGAACAAATATGCCTTTTATAGGCTCTTTTAGGCAGGATTACATGATGGAGTGAGTGCCCGTCTCTGTCCCAGCTCCTGCCAACCTAGCAGTTTGAAAGCAAGAAATTGCAAGTAGATAAATAGGAACCACTTTGGTGAGAAGGGAAGCAGCATTCCGTGCACTTCAATGTCTAGCTATGCCTGTCACATGTCCATGGAACCATGTGCAGACTATAAACAGAGATGAGCATTGAACCCTAGAATTGGATATGACTGGCTTTTGAGCAAAGGTGACTTTTACCTTTACTTAAGCAGGAAGCCTCCTTAAATGGTTCTATTCCACCTTCTACTCCTTCCCAATTTCTCCTGGGAGCTATGATGCATCAGGGTAATATATTGGAGAAAAGATCCACTCTGTGCCCACCATGTATCATTGGCACGGACCATGGAGGTTGAATGGAATGTGAAGGTAGAACCTTCCTGTATGTTCTAACCCACCTGCTAATGAACATATATCAACTTGCTGTCAGCGTTGCACAAACAGCTAATTAAAGTGAATACTGTCTTTGAAAACCAGCACAGTGCGATCGATGCATGATTAGTAAACCTTGTTTTTTTTTATCCCTTTCCAGAAATAATAGTTTTAGTTTTAAGTATAAAAAGCATGGAACAATTTTCAGCACAGTACGGTCAGCATTTTTCATCTATGGCTTTTGTTCTGAAGTTTTGGGGTGAATATGCAAGCCCTACCATCTGATTCAGATCTCTGACTGATTCCATGAACTGCCCAGCACTTATCCTGTCAAACTTGAATCTGACACAGTATTCTAACACAGTTGTTACATGAACGTAATTGTTTCAGAGGGTTTTGTGTGTTAAGTATTATTTCCATACTAAGCTTTATTGGAACTATGTTGCCCATGTGAGATCATTGTTAATGTTGTCAATGTTCTTTTACAGGTTAATGAAATCTATCATGATGAATCCTTAGGTGCCCACATTAATGTTGTTTTGGTGAGGATCATCATGCTGAGTTATGGGAAAGTAAGTAGACTTCTAATAATTATAAGTAGACTTCTAAATTTTATGTTATAGACAGCAACTTGTAATTCTTTTGTGGCCCATCATGTTGCTTTTATGAATGTCTTTAGTAGCATTTTATCAAGCAAATGTGAAACAAGTACAGTAAAACCTCGGATAACACTAAAACCTGGTTCCACAAGTCTTGGTGTTATACGATTTTTAGTGTTATCTGATGCATGTTAAAATCCTATGGGATCCATAGAGATACATTGTAACCACACAGGCTTTAGCGGTTGTTATCCGATGCATCCCATAGGATCTTAATGTTATCCGATGCAATTCTTCCCCCCAGATTGCTTAATGTTATGCGATTTTAGTGTTATTCGATACTAATGTTATCTGAGGTATTACTGTAGTTTAAGTCCAGCATTACACTGGTGCGAAGACTGGTAGTTATGTGGTGGATCTTTCCCTTATTCTCCTCCCCACTGTATCCCCTGAATGCCTGGAAAATTTAGCATTACTTTCTGAAGTGGTGGAGGAAATTATTGAATCTGCTTGCATAAGTAGAACAAGATTTCTCAACCTTGTTTTGAGCTTGCCTTCTGCTAATACACTATTGGCTGTCACCCATAATACTTGATCAAACATGATCTTGTGACACTTTAAAGTTTGAGAAGGGAGAGAAACCAGAATGCCATTGTGATTAAAATTGTTTCACTGGAATGACTCCATATATTTGCTGAAATGCAATAGTGAGTTGCAACTAGAGAAGGCCCATTGAATCCACCATATTGTGCTGACTATTTTAATATAGTAATTTCTTAAATTAGAAATACCCAATCCTCCTTGCTTCTGAGTATGCTACCATAACCTTCTGTTAATTCTTGTTGTTGTTTTTTTACATGAATTTGATGAACATCTTACATTTTGGTTGGGTGGTGTGGCAGCTTTTGCAATGTAACGAAAATCATGTACTTTCGACTAGCTGCCACCACAAAACTAAAGCACCAACAAAAATAATGGTTGCATCGACTGAAAACTCGTCTCAGCAACTTTCAGAAATGTAAAGAGCCATTGGCCAAAAATAAAAAGCAATGACGTCATTGCTTCCAGAAGTTGCCTTGAAAAAAATGCAATCTTCATGGGGGGTTGGTTTTTGCCGGCCCAGCAACCAAACCACACAACCGATTCAGGTGACCAAAAGTGGATTTGAAAAAGGAAAGAATAACCTTTGTGGTGACACTATTACCTTTGAAATTGGGCTTTGGGGGGGAAACTATGAAGCATTTTTCAAAGAACCACTCAAACAAAGTCACAAACACAAAAAATAAAAAGGAAAAACATGTTAGAAACTGAATATGACAACTTCCCGAGGTGGATACAGTTTGAATACAACATGTGGAGAAGAATGACACTGAAGCAGGAATCAACAACAAAGATATTAAGGAAAAACGTGACTTGTAAAAATGACATTTGGGGGGGGTCACTTGGTGGTGAGCCTGTGACCAAACAAATCAACTGATTGAAGTGATCCAAAGTGCAATTGATAGAGGACATAATAACCTTTCTTGTGACACTTATACAATTTGGATCAGACTTCAGAAACATTTTCTATGAAGGTTTAAAACAAAAAACCACTTTCTATCCTTCCTTCCTTTTTTTAAAAAAGTATTTTTCCAACTCTCGCCTTCCCTTTGGATGTGGAATTAAACAGGCTGTCAGCATGTTCATTTCATGAAGGAAGAAGGGTAAAAGAGAAAGTGGGGGTGATCAGGACCCACCTGGGAGAGAAGAGGCAAACAATAACTTTGAAAAGTTCTCACTTGCATCTGCTACTTCTGGCTGGCCTCTTCGCTGTCAGGTGTGTCCTGATACCCCCTCCTACACACACACACTTTCTTTCTAACCTTCCTTCCTTAAAAAAAGCAGCAGGTAGAGTCTAAGGACACTACCATCAGGGATTTAGTTCATGAATTCGATGTGTTGAACTTTGCTCATTAGTTTATTTATTTCTTTTATTTCATTCAGATCAAAAGAAATAAATGAACTAATGGGCATAATACACATCGAATTCACGAACTAAATCCCTGACGGTAGTGTCCTTAGGCTCCAACTGCCACTTTTCTTGTCTTGATTACAGAATTTATCATACTTTGCCACTTCTTTAATTCCGATTCCTTTATTTTATTGGTAGCACTCCATACAGAAAGTTTATTTTAGGTAAAATTTTCATTTTACATAGTGCTATCCTTCTGAACCATGATAACTTGGATTTTTAAAGATTTTTTATTTTTTTCTATATTTCTCTTTATTTCATCTCTGAGTTTATCATACTTCCTTGCTTTCAAATCCTGTATATCTTTTGTAATATTTATTCCTAAATATTTTATGGAAGTCTTTATATTTATTTCCATTCTGTTTTAATTTCCTCTATATCTTGCATTTTCTTGTTGAATAGCATAAATTATTCTAATTTATTTTTACCATGATATCTCCTCAAAATTTTCTAGATGTGTTTGTATTATACTTATCCCCTCTTTAGGTTTTTTCATAGTTAATAACATATCACCTGCAAATAGGCTAATTTTTATTTCTTCCTTTCTTATCCCTTTTATTAATTTATCTAGTCTTAGCCCATTTGCAAATAATTCCATCATTAGTATAAATAGAATTGGGGACAAAGGAAATCTTGGTCTAGTTCCACAACTTAAATTGATTTGTTCTGAGTGGTGGCTCAGTGGTTACGTAGCTCACTTTGTTAGCTGGAAGGATGGCAAGTTGGCAGTTCGAAACTTGGGTACTGCATGACGGATTGAGTGTCCATCTCTGTCCCAGCTCTTGGGGACATGAAAGGAGCCTCATTTAGGTGCTCCATGAGTGGTCTTTCTTCCGCAAAACTCCTTTCAACCCAGAATAATTTCTGACACAAAATTATTATTATTATCAAGCTTTGTTTTTGGAATTTAATTGTTCTATTACATTTTGGAATTGCTCACTGAATCCCAGCAACAACTTTCTCAATGGCTTGGTGATTTGTTAATGCCACACATTAAGAATAACACCCACTGTGTTATTTAATACTACCTATCACACTGAAAGAGCCACATGTCGGTCGATACCACTATCATGGGTAGCAGAAATTTCAATATTGTAACCAAATTGACACAGCAAATGGAGCACCAAGAGCAATGAATGAGATGAAGCCGAAGTGATCTTATATGTGGCAACAGCCAAAGATTACAGATGATATGAGAAACTTTGTTTGAATTACACTATTTCCAAAATGTGAAAGAGCAACACTTGAAGCCCCCTTGTACCGGATGTGGGTGCTTCAGAGTTTGAATCCAGTGTTAGCAAAGTGCCACATACTTTATTGTACAATCAAACCTCACATAAAGAGCGTTTCGCTTAAAGAGTAACTCGCTTAAAGAGCAGAGTTTTCTCTGAATGTTCGCTTCGCTTAACAAATAAAACCAATCAAAAACTCACTTAACAAATAAATCGGGGTTCCCAATCCCCCCACAATTGGTCATTTACAATGGTGTTTCACTTAAAGAGCAAAGTCGCTTAAAGAGCAATCCTGTGGAACGCATTATGCTCTTTAAGTGAGGTACAACTGTACACTGTTCCTTGCTTTGGAAAGTTCTGAATGGTGTGGCAAAATACAGTTTGGTTCTTGTTTGACCTCTCGGGATGACAAGGTTGATCTTCAATTTCTGAAACACTCAGACTGGCTTCAGCTTAGAGTGGCAATTATATTAGTGCTTTCAAAGTCACAGACCATATCAATAACTTGGTTTCCATTTTCAGTAATCCTCTACACAATTTTAATTACCATCTGTGAGTATAATTTTTTAAAAAGCCTTTCATAATCCAGAATGTATGTCACACTATATGCATTCACTGTAAAACAAAACAAGTGATGAGGGCCAATTTCCCCCTTAAGATTGCTATGCATTTCCAGCCAAGCCAGATGCATGTTTGTAATTTATATCTGCCTGACAGATCCACACTTGCTGACACTTAATATGTCTCACCTAGAAGAACAGCCTGAATGGGAAGGCTTCAAAACTTAGAACAAGTTAGTTCCTCCTTAGTTTGCTGTTCAGAAAGAAAGATCCCAGCTAATGATGAAGCATCTTCCGTTTTGCCCAGGAAGCCCTGTTGAAGCTAGGCAAAGCCTCAAAACTTCCCTAGTCATATCTCTCCTCCAAGTCAGACATATTTGACTGTCTATAGGTATAGGTCTGTCAGGTAGAAAACCAGAATGGAAAATTATGGGCTTTATAATTCTGAAAAATGCCATACCTAGGTAGATCACTTATCTCTCCCTTCAGCTTTATATCCTCTCTATACAGCCTCCTGCTCTTCTTCCCCAGTTATATTTCAACATGTGTCACTTTGTTCCTAACATTCCAGAAGCCATGATAACAAGTTTCTAATTTCTCCACGTCATTCCTCTTGGAATCTTTCTAACCACTCTAAAGATCATTACCAATCAGTAATTGAAAGCTGGACTTTTATATCTGTTTGGGGAAAATGCTCCAGCTGTTCTTCATTCCCATTAGCACGTAGGAGGAGAGAGGTCATTTTTTTACAGACAAATTTACAAACTATGTTGTATTTGATTTAAAAAAATAATATTCAATCTGAATTGCACTAGAAGCAAAACTAGGATTCAGTCTGCTGCAGAATGGAAATCTAATGTTGCCTTTAAAACTATATATATTTTCCTTTCCTTTTCTCACCTATTCCAAATGATAAATTGCTTTCATTTTTTTATGAAATTGGCAGCATGCTGTGAATTTTGCTCCAAATCACATTACTTGTCATATGCTGTGTTGGTGATATTTTATTCTGGGTATAAAATTACTAATATCTGTATATCTGTGAGGGGAAATCTAATAAAATATTGCTATGAAATAATTCTCACAATCCTTTAAACACAAAATGTCAGTTAGCTGGTTGAGTTTGTTGTTGTTCTGTTACCATGGTGCCAGAAAGTTTGTGTTTTCCCTTCTTTTCCCTCCTTTTTTCCAATGCCTCCAGTGCATAAGACCAAAGGAAACAATGTAATTTAAGTCAAGAATGTAGGGGAAAATATTTTGGAAAGGATTAGTACTCTTAGTCATTTTGTAGCTAAAGAACACATTTTAGATCACTTCACATCCAATAAATAAATATAAATAAATTCAAACCAGGATGTTATGGTGCTGTGACAAATGTGACTGCCAATATTTAATTTAAAACATAATAAGAGAAGCACTTTGTCCCCAATCAGTTTCCATAGATTCTCAAGAATGGCCCAGAATTGTCATAAGGTACGGCTGGAGCACCATCTAATGGAAATGTTTTGAAAGACCCCTGTTCAAGTCAAAGTCCACTGCATGATTTCTGCAGTCATCCCACTCATCCCTGAACAGCCTAAAATACTAATGTTGATCTCACTGTCTGAGTATGCATCCTTCTTCTCTTCTTCTTCTTCTTCTGTATCCAAATCCTTATATTGGCGATCATCATGGCGATTAGCCATGAAGACTGTCCTGAGGATATAATGCAGTAGCCTTTCATCTCCCTTCTGCATCACAGTGTGACATCCATATCAATAATCCAGTTCTGCAAATCACTTTCTGATCCTGAGCCCTTTTGGCACACAAAGTCCTTCTCAGCCCCAGGCCAGGATTGATGAAGCTGCTGCCCTCCAACAAGATGGATTCAAGAGGGATTTAGCCCACTTGTGGACCAACATTTTGTTGCAGGTCTCAGTTATCAAATTCTATTCTTGAAATGTGAAGTTTTTTTAAACAACCAGCATAGATGTTTCTACTTTTTAAATGGTTGGTTTCACCAGTGGCAAGAAGCTAATCAGATACTGTTGGAATAGAGGAAAGGGGTTTCTTTAAACAGTCAAGTGTTAAGAGCCAGGTCATTTTAGGGTGTAAAAATATACCACTTTGACTATGCCCTGGATTACTCAGGAAACTGATAAAAATGAGATAAAATTCTGAAAATTAGATATTCTTATGATTGCAGGTGTTAAATTAAATTAAGTTCACCGTATTATTTTAACAGAAGATGTTTTAATGCTGAATTCAGTGAAGTAGTCCCATTTATTTCTCTAATCTTATGAAAGCTCTTGTACTAATCCATGTTTGCCAAGATTTACGCATCAACTGTTCCTTTATGTGTTACTCTGTTAAGTTCTTCCAGGTCTTTGTGAGATTTCCCCCCTCACATCATACTGTCTTCTTTGAAATTGGTAACTGCATTCTTGTGTCTAAATTTTTAACTTTCTGGGTTTTTTTTTTCTTGGCATATTTTCTTTTAAATTCCTATTATGAAGACCCTAGAATGATAGGGGCAGTATGGCTGTAACTATTGTTATGATAACATTGTTGTCCTGGAAACATTAGTTTTACCAGAAGGCAACAGTTCATGTTTCTTAAAAATTCTGGAAGATGCTTGATGTTACAATTAGTCATTTGTTTTTATAACAAATATGTTCTTCTGAGAATGGTGTGTGTGTGTGTGTGTGTGTGTGTTAAGTAGCAAATGTATCAGGTGTGGCCCCTATGTCATATACCCCCTTTCATCCAAAAGGTTTTCCTTTGACCTCACTTGTAAGGTCACCTGAGCCATGATTCTACAATTTAGGGGCAGTTCTCCACAATAAAAAATCTCTGTCCTATAAACCATGCTCTTAAGTTGTTTTTGGCTCTAGGTTTGTGTTGAACAAACATGTTTTGGAGATGTTAGAAGAATAGATCACAGTGGAAACATGTTCTCATGACACAGGGAAAGAGAGCCATATAGCCAGTTAGAAAGGCTCATTTATTAGTACCCAATTTTGGTATTGTGGTAGGGTTCTTCATACATCAAAACAGGAGGTAAGATTAGACAGTGTTCATCCTGTGTTTGAAATAATGGATTGATTGCAGATCATTGAAGAGAAGATCCGTTTAGCTACCCTGCCTTCTTCCTGCTAAAAGATCCTCCAAACTGATTGCAAACAAGATTGCTGTGTAGTAATTGCACCTGATCTCCAGGCACCCTTTTTCATCTTGGTTTTAATATGGAGTGGAACATTCTTCAAAGCCAAAAGAAAATTAGAAATATATTTTGTCCAGGAGAGTTAAAAACAGTTATCTATTCTATTGTTCATATATAGCACTGGCTTGCAGTCATTATGAGCTTAAAACCTGACGGTGAAATGGGGAGGGAGTGGAGAATCAAATATTTGACCTTGCCCCAAAGATGCAACTATTAGCAGAAATTCTTATCATGATTTTCAGACAAAGCAGATAAGATATTAGTTCAAGCCAGGGTTTGTGCATATATTTCAGAAAGCCTAATTACAATTATCAGGAGGATGAGAAAAATAAACATTTGAACTGGTATGTGATATGCATACCACCATTTTTAAAAAACTGCATAACAAACCTGTTTGTTGTCTCATGCCAGTGTATCCAGCTAAGCAGCCAAGATACAATGTCCTGTTAGTTGATGTGGCCTCTTCTTTACATTGTTTGGTAATTTAGAGCTAACAGGAAAAGACTGTATTTCCCACTCTATTGGGTCTTAAGTCCTACATGATGTCACATCTGAAATCTGATTTGTGTTCATCAAATAGTAGCTCAAATTGTGCTTCATTTTGAATTAAATATGACCTCTATCAAAAGATAACAAATACTCTTCCCCACAGATAATTCCTTAGTATGTTTGTCGCACAATTACCATAATAAAACAATAGACCAGTACTTCAATGAACTCTTCATATCAGAAGTTCTAGACTAAGATAAACTGTCAAGAAATATTCCTTTTTTTCCTTTCTTCTCTTTATGCACCTTTCATCATCTAGTCCATGAGCTTGATTGAGATTGGAAACCCTTCTCAAAGTTTAGAGAATGTGTGTCGTTGGGCCTACTTGCAACAGAAACCTGATACTGGACATGCAGAATATCACGATCATGCAATTTTTCTGACACGGCAGGATTTTGGCCCTTCTGGGATGCAAGGTGAGTCTGGTGCAGAAAGGCACCCCTTCTTTCAAGATATAATCACTAACTGGATCATGTTTTTCCCAGTTTCCTCTGAAGACAGTCAACCTTATGAGGCCTCAAAGACTTAAAACTTAAATAATCATGCAGGCTTCTGTGGACTACAGCTCATTTCATCAGATGCATAAAGTGGTTCTCTGTAACTGAAAGTTATAATTTATTGCCATCAGCATTTCAGTTCCCTCTGACTTCACAATTTACATCCTTCTTCTTCCCAATCAAGCGTATGGATTATCCAAATTTAATAGCTAATTTTTTATCCTGCCTTTTTGCTTATATATCACCCAATGAAGCTAACAATAACTAAAACAAAATGTGAAAGACAATAAAAGTCCAAAGCAGGAACAACAATATATTAAAAGTGAACATATGCAGCAGTTATAAAAAACAAAGACTCTAGATAATAATACAGGTATGCCTGTAAGTTATACGATAATACTACATTTATCTGTTGAAGTGAGTTGTGGTCCACAAATGCCTTTTGTATAATCAATCTATTAGTCTTTAAGGTGTCAACCACAAGGGTCTTTCTTGTTTTGGTTGATGTGGGTATCCCTCTGGAAGTCTTTCAGTGAAAGAAAGCTCATGGAAATTTGCCTTTAGAAGGATTGTTTCTGACTGATGTAATCCAAATAGACTTTTCAGCTTCAAAAGCATTTGTGGGATACAGTATGTCTATTTGTTTATTATGATTATTTTATATAGTCAAACCCAAGAAATCTAATAAGTCAGCAGAATGTCCAAAATACACAGAAAGCAGCTTTGGAAACAGAGTTTAAGTTTCTCAGTCAAAAAGCACAACCATTTCTTCAACTATAACTCTGACTGAAGAGCTTATTTTTTACACAGGAGTTTCAAAAGGGCCTGATATTTTTCTTGGGAACACCTTTTTAAAATGATTGGAAATTATATGTTATTGTTCTTTCGTTTATAGCAGGGGTTCTCCAACCGATGGCCCATGGGCTTGGACCGGGTCATGTTGCCAAATCATCCAGCCTGCACTTGCCCATTCTGCTTCCAGAAGTGGAAGTAAAATGTGCCCACCCATGCACAAAATGCTGCTGTAAATGACCTGCAGCTGTCATAAACACAGTTACAACAGCCACGGGTCATTTAAAGCAGTATTTTGTGCATGTGCAGGCTTGTTTTACTTCTGCTTCTGGGTGGGAGGACCTGCGTGACTGGCCTGCTCAACCACGTGACCAGCCCACCACCTGAAAAGGTTGGGAACCCATAGTTTATAGTGACACATAAGCTCATTACATTTATATTTATTTATTTTATTTATTTATTACATTTCTATGCCACCCATTTGGGTGGTATCCCTCTCTGGGCAGTGTTCAAGCAAATATCAAATAATATGACAGACCACACAAGAAATCAAAACAGAACAAATCAATTACAGACTGTGTCTAAAGCAGGGGTTCCCAACGTTTTCTAGCCAGTGGCCAGGTCATGCTCTCTCAGTCAGCTTTGATGGCCATTTTGCCTTGCCTGCATGAACAGCTTCAAAGGGGTGGCCATTTTGTTTCCTAATTACCCTTGACGGAGGGGGGGGGCAACATGAAATGGCACCATAGGTCGGATTTTGCTTGTGGGCCTTAGTTTGGGAACTCCTGGTCAAAAGCAACATTAGCTGTCTTATGGTCAAGTTAAGAAGGTAACATAGACATATTAGATTAGGCATGCCTCATTATGCAGTCAACCATCTACACTGCACACATCAGCTTTGGCCCTGAGTATCTCTGCAGCAAAGCATGCCACTCCAGTATGCAGCGCATCCACACACACAAAAGAAGTTGACATCGCTGTTAATGAAGCCATGCAGATAGTGACAGGATGCCTCAAACCTACACCAGTTGAGAAAATACACCCTCTTGTTGTTATTGCTCCACCTAAAACCAGGAGAGAAGTAGCAGTAGATGCTGAGAGAACTAAGCAAGAGAATGACTCAACACTCTCTGAATGGATATGAGCCTCAAGTCCTCCAACTCAGATCCAGAAAGAGCTTTATGGCAAGAACAAACATTCTTGAGAGTACAAAAGAGCATAACCAAATTAGAAGATGGAGGAAGGAGCTCACTGGGAAAGGAACATCATTAAAAGTGGATATAGCTGAAGATTTCAATCTCCCCTATGTCACCTTGAGGATCCTGAATAAGCTTAGGGTTGGAGTCCCTAAATGCAAGACCAACATGCTCAAGTGGGGACTGCTGGCGGACAACAACACACAGTGTGAATGTGGAGAGACACAGAGTCTGGCCCATTTTCTCCAGAGACTTGCACCAATGAGGACTTGGGTTTGGACAATGACAAAGTGAAGAAAGTGACTTTATTTTGGCAGTCCAGGGTTTGATCAGGACACTAAAGAAGAAGAATTATGCAGTTGGTGATCTCTATGGTTATTTGTTAGCATAAGACAATATGCCTACAAAATTATACCATTTATACCAGCTTAACAACACAGGAAGATTTTTCCCATAGTTGTAATGATACAAAACAATGTCATGAGATCGTTTTTGAAACATCCTATAAGTATTCCTCTTTTTTAATGTTTTTGCTGCAGACAAAAGTGATCTTATAGTTCTACTGCTGCCAGGCTAAGCAAGATGTTAGTTAAGCTTTTGGTTTAGATTGTTGAACGTGGATGACCCTTGGCTCAGAAAACAAGGACTAAGGTCAAGGACAAATGATTCCAGTTAAATTGTGACATCATTTAAGTTTATCTTCCTTATATTGAGTGTCTATTAACAAACTCTGGAGTGAATGTTTTGCACAGACTACAACTTCTGTTCATTGTAATAACCAAATGTTTCTTTTCCATTTACATAAAATTTCTAATGTAAAGATCACTACTTTGTGGTCTCCTTAAGTAGTTATTTCATCTTCACTCTCTTACATGTCAGCATCTACCTTCTTCCTAACAGGCTATGCTCCTGTTACTGGCATGTGTCACCCAGTCCGAAGTTGCACTCTTAACCATGAAGATGGGTTCTCCTCAGCATTTGTTGTAGCCCATGAAACTGGACATGTGTAAGTATTTGTATGTTGTTTGTTTGAGTGCAACATTGCATGATTATTAGTACAGTAAAACCTGACATAAAGAGCACCCCACTTAGAGACTAACTCACTTAAAGAGTAGAATTTTCCCTGAATGGTCACCTTGCTTAACAACTAAAAACAACCAAAAACTGCCTTAACAACTAAATCAGGGTTCACAATCCCCCCCCCCCCGCCAGAAGTCACAATTAGTTACTTACAATGGTGTTTTGCTTAAAGAGCAAACTCTCTTAAAGAGCAATCCCGTGGAACACATATGCTCTTTAAGCAAGCTACCACTGTATGTTGTTTTACTGAGGTGTTTTAATTGGAGTGCAATGTTGACCTTGGGCAAAGAATACATGTGAAGATTGGTTCACTCTGATGTGATCAATAGGGAAACATAGCCCAAGGAGGAAAATCACTGTATTGGCACTCCTGCTTCTAGAGCACATCATCATCATCATCATCATCATCATCATCATCATCATCGAGTCCAGCAGCTTTTTATCCTTCTCTGGCATTGGTGTGGCTAGAGGGGGAATGTGGCACACAGCGTCCTCAGATACTTTGGATCCAGCAGCTTTTTATCCTCCTCCGGCGTTGGTGTTGGATTTCTGGGAATGTTTTCTAAGGACAGCTAAAACAAATTTTACATTCTCACCATGAATTCTAAAAGAAGTGAAAGTATTGTGAAGAGGGCTTTTGGGATGAAATCATGAAATATGGATACTACCAGGTCTTTACTCATAATTTCTTTAAACATGCCATCTCATTACCTAATTTAGTGAGTTGTTTGGTACAGAGTTGCCCAACAAAATCATGGGTGTTGTTTTTTCTGCAAGAGGAAGGTTTATCATACAGTTCGGTCGAGCTTTGCTTCCCTAACCCCTGTCTGCACTCTCTGGGCTGTTACTGGAAAAGGTTAGATGTATATGCCTTGCTTAAAACTATTTGGATATCTTATTGACCTGTATTCAAACAGTTCAAGTTGTGTGGTTCATTAGCTTCATCAAGCAGAGAGGGACTATTGTGTGGTGTGTGTGTGTTTGTGCACTGAGGGCAGCTCTGTTGACCCTAAGCAAGATCTCTCCACTAGGGATGCACAAATCTGACAGTTTCACTTTTCAAATATTAGTTCTCTGTGAATGTTGGTACATTCTGAACAAAAACTGGCAAAAATAAAAGTTTTACTCCTCCCTAGGGTGCAAATCTGAATTTAACAGCTTTGCACCTGCATCATTGAACAAATGCATTGGAAATCATTCATACCACAAAATCCTCTCTCTCTCTGTGGGGGTGTTCTTTTTTCTGTACAGAGTGATATACTATTATCATTGTTGAGGAGGAGAAGTACAAAGCATTATTTTTTGGAAATAACAGTTCCCAGAATTGATGGTCTTACTGCCTGGGAGATTCTGGGTGTTATTTATTTATTTATTTAGATTTGTTTATCGCCCTCCTCCCCGAAGGGACCCAGGGCGATTCCCAACACAATCAACATGATAACAATTTAAAACCAATTTAGAAATTAAAAGTTTTAGAAGGTCAGCAGTTATGATCTGAAAATGGCATGGCATGCCATAATTTAACATAAACCTGCTAATCCTGCCCTGTCCATTACATCCTGCTTTGCTTCCTATCTATTAGATTAGAATATGAACAAAGAGGCTTTCTTCCCTACACAAGGGCCCACACATAGAGATTGAAATACTGTAAATAGAAAGCCTCCACAAATAAAACTAATTCCCTGTTCCATTCCCGATATTTATTTGGGATATGATGGAATGGGAGGGCAGCAAACTACCCTGTACAGTGCATCTAATGCCATGGCTATCACTTTCTTTGTTTCTCTGTATTTGTTTATTTTTAATAAATGGATACTTCTGCACTCAAGCACTTTGTGACACTGGTCCAAATATAGCCTATATGTAGCCTACTGCCACGAAGTCCTTAAACTTTCTGATTATGCTACCTGATCAGGTCTGCAAAAATAAGAAGTTACCTACAGTCCATAGTTTATAGGCCCAGTTCAGCCTGACAGGTCACAGGGTTTGGAGAAATCTGTCTGTAGATTAAATGGAAATGACCTGTGTCTGTATTTTATTGAGGCACTTTAACAGTGTAGTTTCCGTGTAAATGTTCCCAGTGGATCATGTGTGGGAGTGGTGCCTGCCAGATTGAACCAAGCCTTGTAAGGCATAAAGTTGATGGAACTTTATCTCATTTTGAAACAGGATTTTTTTCTCAGCTTGAAACTTTTCAGTGTTTCAGTGAGAAGCAGCTCCCAAAGTTGCACATCTCTCAAAAATTTCCATCATATACTTCTCAAGAGAGTCTATAGACTGTTATGGTTCTTATTTTAGGAGTTTTTGAGGGCTTATTCATTCAGTCAATCAGTAAGTCAAGCATCAACTTATTATGTTTATACCCTACTGTTTTACTAAAAGATAGTAATTAAGGCTGCTCACAACATCTCAGAAGAATAAAAACTGCTAAAAATCATATAACAACTCTACTCTAAAACCATTAAAATCAAGCAAATACCTTAAAAACAATTAAAATCAAGTAAAGGGTACAGTTAAAACAATACTGCATCAGGTTAGACATCATAAATCCATTTAAATATATATCTTTACTCCCTTCTTAAAATAAGAGTAAGATCAAGCATTTTATTAGCACTGTTCAATGCAATTTAGCTGTTCTTCTCTACATTTACTTATGCCCAAACCCTGGACTAAAGAGAGCATAAGAAAGTCTGAAAGATCCTTTCACTGAAAATACAATGAGATGTTGCTTCACAACAGATTGTAAGAGTCAAGCTCAATAGTATATGTCCATGAAGAAACTTCTAACTGCATAGCAATTTAGTTCCTTGACACAATGAGCCTAGTGGATGCTCCAAGAGATTGTAATATTATTGGAGTTAACTAGGTGCAGACCTGCTCAGTGGAAGACTGCCATACTCAGATAACCAGCTCCGAACCAGAGCTTTAAAGATTATTTTTAAAAATTATTTGTTTACACAAGTCTTTACAAATCCCCCAAAAGAAACATGTCACCCTTAGCATTGTTGTGACAGGACTGTCTTCTTGTTTATTGGGAACACTGACTGGGAAGTGGAAGGTCAGCAGTTCAAATCCCGAGTACTGCATGATGAAATGAGTGCCCGTCTATGTCCCAGCTGCTGTCAACCTAGTAGTTCGAAAGCAAGAAATTGCAAGTAGATAAATAGTTACCACTTTGGTGGGAAGGTAAACAGCATTCTCTGCACTCTGGTATCACAAAAACATCTGCAGAGACAGACAGCACTGGCTCTTCAGCTATAAACAGAGATGAACACTGAACCCTAGAGTTGTATATGACTGGCTTTCGAGCAAGGGTGACCTTTACATGTTACTTATTGCATCAACATATAGCATCAACCCGGGGGGGGGGGGATGGCCTATAGTTGTGGGGAATGCCTCCTCAAATACTGTAGCCCTTAAAAGTCCCAAGAAAAGTAACTAGGAAGGAAATCTTATTACATCTGAAAGTAATACATTGCAGGTAACTTGGTTGCTTGTAACACTTTACTTTCAAGTTCTGTTCTGGGTGTTCCAGGGAAGAGTGGAATAGAAAAGTGAAATTAGAAAACACTAAACAGGTGCAGTGGAAAAGATAATTAGAATGGGCCAGTTAGGTGAGCAAACATATATAAGCACAAGAGTGTACAACAGCCAGTCATATCAATACACCCAAAAACTAAAATGAACTGCATTTAACAGGGTTTGATGTGCCACCTTTTTTTCTAGATTAGGCATGGAACATGATGGCCAAGGGAACAGATGTGGTGATGAAGTTCGAATGGGAAGCATAATGGCCCCTCTCGTGCAAGCTGCATTCCATCGCTTCCACTGGTCACGATGTAGCCAACAGGAACTGAACCGTTATTTACAGTGAGTACAACACTGAAATGGGATCTACTCTTTCAGGCTTAAGCTTTAAGTACAGTATTTGTAAATATATATTATTCCTTTATCAATCTGTGTTTAAAGAGTAAACACTGACATTTGACATAGCTTGAACCAGTTTCAGTAGCTAAAAGCCATTAAGAAAAACATACATTAAAGCTTCAGTGCTGGTACCATCCTCTTCAGTAGTAAACCTCACTGAACTCAGTGGCTGGCATCTCATGCAGCTTCACTGAAAATGTGACTAGATGGCCAAATCGTTGCAGACTAGATCAAACTGGACCACCCTAAACAAAGTCATTTTAAGATACAGATTTCCTTAATTTTTAGAGAGCAGATGGTGACAATATCCAGTTAAAACAATCAAGAATAAGCATGACTTTTGGTTAAATGCCAGTGTCCTTTTTTAAACTTACATTTTTAAAAATGGAAATCAATTGTAGGGGTTTCAAAACAGAGATGAAAAGATCTTTTGATGGATAATAGTAATTAATTTTTAACAGAATGTCTGCCATCATTTTTTAAAATATGAAACAGTAAGCACAGTGAGGGGTTCTGCGTTATCTTGGGAGCTACCATCTTTGGTTCTGGGTGGGGCTGTTTTGCCCCAAACAGACTTGGTGCATAACCTGGACTCACGAGTCCTGCTCAAAGAGCAGGTGGCAGTCATGGCTAGGAGGCCTTTGCACAGCCTTGGGTCATACGCCAGTTACGCCCGCTCCTAGATCAGGACTCCTTGCTCATGATCACACACACTTTGGTCACCTCCAGACTTGATTATTGTAATGCGCTCTACATGGGGCTGCCCTTGGAGACCATTCAGAGGCTGCAACTAGTCCAGAATGCAGTTGCCCAGGTGGTGATGGGGATGCGGGCACTACGCACGTGCCTCACCGCTGCTTCGGGAGCTGCACTGGTTGCCAGTGTGCCTCCGGGGTGCAATTCAAGGTGCTGGTATTTACCTTTGAAGCCTTACATGGTAGTGGGCCAGGATACTTAAGAGACTGCATCACCTCAAGAACATCAGTCCATCCCACCAGAGCGGGCCGGAGAGGCTCTCTAGTTGTCCCATCGGCTAGAGAGGCTCATCCCTCTAGCACCAGAAGGAGGGCCTTCTCTGTGTCCGCTCTGGCCCTGTGGAACCTCCTTCAAACTGAGCTGCGCCTCCAGACAGAGCTGTTGCATAAAAACATGGCTTGCAGGGCAGGTATGGTGTACTAAGTATATGACAACCCCAACCTGCTGGTTGATTTGAATGCCTCTCCTGCTCTTAACTTTTTAATTGTTTTACCTGTTTTATCTTTTAAATCTTTTAACTTGATAAATTTTTAGGGGATTGTCACGGCTTTTATGAATGAATTTTATTGTTGTACTATATTGCTGTTGTTAGCTGCACTGAGTCATTTCCTGAGGAGGGCAGCATATAAGTACAATAAATAAATAAATAAATGGGATGCTCTTGAAGATGATTCTGGTACCAAATGCTATAATTTCATGTAATGTAACAAAGGAATTGTGGAGTAAGCTTTCATTTCTGCTCAACCTTGAAAGAGATGTTCATACAAAAGACAGTGTTCCAATAGGTAATCTGAGTCCAGGACTTTTGAAGCGCTAAATATTTTGAATCAGGCCTAGTGCAGAAATTTGAAAGAAAATTCTTAATAAACATTTATTGCCCTATTTATTGCCATATTCTATAAAACCCAATGTATATTATACACTGTGCCCTAGATTAAGTTAGACAAAATTAATTTAGAAACTTTTATAAATCTTGCTGCACTATCTGTTTAAATTTATTAGTTACTAATTACAATTATAGACTCACACTCTTAGACAAATTTGTTATTATAGCTTAGGCCTTTTATTCTGTGTTTAGACATAATTTTTATATGTAATTTATACTGTACTTGTCTATGACTGTAATAATAAAGATGTTGATATTGATGAATCAGGCCTAGTGTAGATAAGCCAAAACAAATTATATGAAACTAGGGCCATCAGTAGGAGGCTGCTACATTCTGCACTAACTGAGCTAGGAATTGTTACTATTCTTCTTTTGCAGTTTCTTTATCTTTTAAAAAATGAAAAAAAAAAACTTCCTGAATTGATTGTTGTAAACCGGAAAAAAACACATTAAAAAATTGTAAACCGGGTCTGCATTTCCATAGGATTTGCCATTGTAAACTGCAGCAAACTTAAACCAAAGTGGTTGTAACCCAGGGTTTTACTGTACAATAATTGATAAAAGAGGCTACAAAGTCATGCATGAAGAAGGCATATCTTTATCCTTAAAGAAAAGGGATAGAGATCTCATCATTCGCAGTCTCCCAAGGCACTCTTTCCTGATTACAGTTGCTGTTTGAGATTCAGAAAACAAAGCTGGACCCCAGAGAGCCTCCAAAGTTGAGCTCTGAGTAGAATAAAGAAAATAATTGATTTATTAGAATTGAATGTGTAATTTTAAAAAAATATATCCTCTTGCAGCAAAGTTTAGAAAGAAAATTACTGGTACAAGCGACACTTCAGAAGGCAAAAGGCCCAGAAAAGCACTGATTTCCACATGTTCTTACTTCTCCTGGGCTCAAATACAGCATAATTGATTTATGAAGCTCAATAACTACTAATTTTTTGAGTGACCAAACTGGCCTTTGTTGCTTAAATTTTATTGAAAAGATTCTGTACAGGAACACATCTCACAAATGGAATACAGTACAGTGAAATTTTTTGTTCTCGTCCCAAGTCTTCTACATATTAATTACAAGTTCAGCAAGGAATATAATCAAATAATTAATCCCATAACAAGGTATATGTCAACAATGGATCACAGCTTGAGGTGTGTGTGTGTGTGGGGGGGGGTTTCTATGTTTTTCCAGTGTCCTAGTGGCCATACTGGTTAAGGAATCAGAGAGATGTAGTCTAAAAGATAGATTTTCTAAGCTATGCAACAAATCAAAGCAAAGAAGCCAGAAATAGACATTAGAGAGAGTCTGTAATTAGAGCTGAAAACACATTGGTATTGCAGAGAAATGATCGAGACAGCTTGGGTTTGTGAACTATGACCTCAAAGGAATCCCTCACTGTAGTACTAAGGGCCATTCACCAAACAAAGGAAGACAACTGCATAGTCCCAAAGGTGAGAAATATGTATGCTGTGTCACACAGATGCTCACATTAATTAAGAATTTCTCTCTTCCATCTTATTGTCTAGGCACAGATGCTAAAAATTTTACCTAACATGATGAAACATCGAAAACTATACTTTTAAAGGAGTACAGTATACGAAAAGTATTACTATCTAACACCAGAAACATTGCTTGTGAAACAGATGAGACTGTTAAAAAATAACAAGAGTTACTATGAAGATAAAAATGGACACATCCCTATTTCTAGCAACGTATTTAATCTTTTCAGATGGCTCCTCTGGGTTATTTGTTATTATATTAACCTTCCCTCTGCAGCTTCCCTGGTGGCTTAGAGGTTACAATACTGAGCTTGGAGACTGAAAGGTCGGGTTTTGATACCCAAAGGCTGCACTTGAGGACATGAAAGGAGCCTCATTCAGGCATCCCAAGCAGAGTTTCTTCAGCAAAAATCCTTTCAACCCAGAGTAATCTCTGACACAAAATTATTATTATTATTAACCTTCCCTCCAATGTGATGGTCTAACAGCAGACAGAATGTTGTCTTGTCTTGGGTGTAAAATATGATACTGGGAACATCATGTTGATTGTAAATTATGTATTAAATATGAACTAATTTTTTGAGAAAGCATGCCCTTTATTTTGCTTGGAACAATCATAAACCGTGATCCTAATCCTTAGAAATGTCTCACGTTCCCTTCTGTGACTTTCATTTTCCCTTCCTCTACAGTTCCTACGATTGTTTGCGAGACGATCCCTTTGACCTTGACTGGCCTTCCCTTCCACAGCTGCCAGGGCTCCACTACTCCATGAATGAGCAGTGCCGCTTTGACTTTGGTTTGGGATACATGATGTGCACAGCTGTGAGTACTTAACTTGCTTCTGCTGTAGCCTCTCCTAGGTTCTTCTGCTATTGTCTGCAAAATGGCTTTCAGAAGTCTTTCAGAGCCTCCCAAGGAGGACAGATGTCTGACTAACCAAGGGTAAAAGATAATAACATATGACAAAGTATCACAGACAATTTCACCAACATCATCTTTTTGAAGTCAGGATCCCAGAAATTATAATGATCTAGTTTTATAGGGTTTAAAATCATTGACCAAATGTTGTTCTTTTAATTCCCAGACAGAGTTCTAAACCCTACTTGGATAAAATCTTCTGTTTCCCTTTACAGTGCAATGTACTTCAGGACATAATCCTAAAATGAACCCTTTCCCCAGATAAAACCATGGCTTTCTTTCTTCATGCATCATCTCTATACCACCTGGGAGTTAAATCAGATTGAGGGGAAGTGATTGACCTGAATTCACATCTCCCAAGACAAGGCCCAGCACTGCTACACATGCTAGTTACGTTTTTATGTTCTAATTCAGGAGTTCTCAACCTTTTAAAGCCAGGGTTTAGGTCACTCTCTCTCTCAGTCAGCTTTGGGGGCTGGATGGCCATTTTGCCCGTCCTCCACCACATGACATTGCATCTGTCTCACGGGCCACAGGTTGAGAATCCCTGTTCTAATTGCAGGAAGAAACCCTGCTGTATTTCATTTAAAGTGATGGAGGTGGAGCCAATTAAAACTAATTATAGCATAAATCCTTTCATTCTAGTTCCGCACCTTTGATCCCTGCAAACAGCTATGGTGTAGCCATCCTGATAACCCTTATTTTTGCAAGACAAAGAAAGGACCTCCACTAGATGGAACTATGTGTGCTCCTGGAAAGGTAAGAGATTGCACCTCCTATCATCCTAATGTGGGGTTTCAAGTTAAGCAAGAGGCACAAACACTAGGAGAAGCATCAGCAGTAGTGGGTAAATCATCACCTCCATTCTTGTATATTTTCTTTGTGAATTTATGTTTCAAAGCACTGGAAGTAATGGCATTAAAATCTAAGCTTCATCTATGGAAAACAAAAGATGTTTATAATATTAATGCACAGAAAACTGTGTATGCAAAAGTTAAAAATGTGGAATAAACAAGGTAAGGATATTTGTACTGTTACCATGAACATGCCATCTTTTGCGAGTATGTGGCTATCTATTTGCTTCTGTCATAACTCCATGAACATGAAACCTAGACACTTGAAACATGGTGTGGATAATAGGAGAGCTGTACAGCTTCTTAAGGTTATTTTGTGTGTGTAGGGTCGTTGTTGTTGTTTTACTAATTTTTGTTAATTAACATCTTCTATAACCTGCAGTATCATCTTAAACAATAGACATTGCTAGTTTTCTCTAGAGAGATTGAAGCAAGCCTGGGAGATTCTTTACCTCCTCAGGTTACTTTCCTTTCCAAGGACCAGAATTTTTCAAACAAGTTGGTGGGGGATGAGATAAGAGAGAGAGAGAAGATAATTGAATACTGTGAGTTGAGCAAGAAAGGAAAGAGAGGAATTTGGAAGATAAAAGGTTTTTTACCTAGGTAAAATCTGGTGTTTTTGCTTGTTTTCCTGCAAAGTATTATAAAGAGTTGTGAGACAACAGGATAAGTTCAAAAAGGAAATGTACTGGACAGGTTGCCCATGTTGCTAGAACTCTGTAAGTTTGGGTACAAAGTTCCCAAAGTTATTACCTTCAAGCCACCGTGGTTCAGTACTGCACAGCTGACAAGAGTGTGCCCATGCTGCTGTTCAAAGGTGTGAAAGACTCCACAAGGCATTTTTGTTTTGGTTTTTAACAACCCATTATGAATGTCTTTGCTTTTTTTGTCTTTTCATCTGAGTTCCTATTAATTAATGACTTCAGTACTTCCATTGCAAAAAGAATCTATAAAGCAGCCATTTAATTAAAGATATTAACTTGGAGAAGACAGTACTTCTGAACAAAGTGTTATTTGCACCTTAAAGCATATGAATTGCAGTTGCACAGTTTAATGAATAGCTTCATGATTTACTATGACCCTTGACAAAAAGAAATAAATAGAAGTAATAAGCCTGATTTAAAAAACAAAACAAAAATCGGAATGCAGTGCTAGAAATCCCATCTCTTGGGAACCATTTTTATTGTTACTGTATAGCACAAAATATGCATGCTAAAATAGCTGAATTTTCAACAGTTCAAATATACTGAAGAATTGTGCACAAGGCAAGTATCATAAAATAAAACATGAAATTTCTTTGAACTTGCAAGTGTAAGATAATTGCAGATAAGACCTTGCAGGACCTTTTTGTTCTCATTTGTATTGTTCTTTATGTGTCTGAATGTATACATTTTTATGTTGTTATTAGGGAGCAGGGAACTTTATCAGTCCTATTTGCATTTCCACTTGTAGTACAAAAATCACAACAAATATGTTTACTCTCTGATTTAAAACAGGGTCACCTGTCCACCTTTATGCAGTTTCTTTGATATTTCAGTATTATTATAATGTATTCAGCCATGAATACTCAGTTCCCCCACTCTTTCCCAGCAGGTTATATCTAACATATTGCTTTTCTGTTTCACATTCTTTCTTCATTTATTTTAATCACCTACTGCTTTAAAAACTCTATTTCTAAAAAAATTGTACATAATAATAAAGCCTTTATTACCACTAACATTTTCATTTTGAAGTATTTACAAATGGGATAAAGACTTCCGATGTAATAAAACATCACATCACATAGCTCTTATGCCTAATCCACGATAGCTAACAATAAAAATACGTATAGCAATTAGTCTTAAAAGTGCTACAGTGTTTTTTATTTTGTTTTGTTTATTTTGTTTTGTTTTCTGATATGCTTGAACCACAGACTAATGTGGCTACTATTCCAAAAAAATTAAATTGCAATTGTTATTCACCTTAAAGTGTATAGGTTTCTCCATCATTCTCGCTATAAAATCAGTTCTGACTCAGTAAGCTACCATTGCCAAGCAAGGATTCAAACACCATACCCAACTTTCCTTCTCTCTCTCTCACACACACACCCTGCAAGTACACACCCTGAGTCTCCATGGCGAGTGGGCAGCAATATAAATCTAAATAAATAAATAATAAGTAGATTCCATTACCTTCAGTTAAGTTCACAAACAAAGGGGGGGAAGGGACTCCCAAATCTTATTTTGTCTGAATATTTCATTTGAAATATGTCAGGAAAACAGAGAATGGAATTATAATCAATATGTTAGTTCAGAAAAATCTACAAGCCCCTGTGTTAGAAACATCCAGTTATCATGCTTTCACATTGCTATTCCCAATGCCCATTACTAAAGTGAAAGCCAATGCAAACATGGTTGATCTATCAGGAAAATATGGCTTTACAGCAGCTGAAGAAATTAAGTGCCAGGAGGTGTGATGATGTTTTATTGAGCAAGTGTTTGCTTTCATAAGAGTTCTCTTAACTCCTCCCAACAGATGTGAGAGAAAGCATTTAACTCCTGATAATTCTTTACTGAGAAAATTGTCACGCTTCACATTCCATATAATTTTCTAAGGAACAGTGCTTGATATAAGAGCCAAGAAATTGGATGGAAATGGTTGGAACGTTGAAAAGGTCAAAAAAAGGATTGTGGTACCTATAATAACACAATCTCAGAAATGCTCTTGTGTGAGTGGAGTGAATATGGGAAATAACACGTGTTGACTGGAGAATATATGTGCATCCAGCGGAAAGCTGACAGTGTCTAGATCAGTGGTACCCAAACTTTTTTTGGCCATTCCACACCTAATCATTTCTGAAATCCTGATGCCACTCCCCCCTGTGACATATAATTCTTATTCAAAATGTGAACTATTCACTTGGAGGAAACCTAACATGCCATTAACTTGGTCTAAACAAGAAATGAAAAAAATCACTGTTAATAACTCATTCTCAAATTGCCCTGCTTAAAAATCAAATTGTCCCCCTGTGGGGCATGTGACCCATGTTGGGAACCACAGGTCTAGATGGACTGTAACTTCAATTAATGCTTTCCTGCTTCCTGAAGCAATAGAATCACATCCTACAATGTATATTTTAGATACAGTACTATACAAATTTTAACTGACTTGAATATTCTTTTTCCCATTCCCAAAGTATTAATATATATTAAAGGAAAATTAAGAATGTGAGGTGTGTGCAACTTTTTAAAAAATCACAGTGTGCTCATAATGAATGTCTTTCAAAAATGCATTTTAGCACTTTTGCTAAATTTGCTCTTTTATTTTAGGTCCTACTGAGACATGCTAAAGAGTTTAACAGCTGCATCAGCTCACAATAAATTTAGCAGTGGATTGCTTTTTTAACATCAGCATGTTTAGCGTAATAAAAATCTAAAAGAATTTTCCCTGCTCTGGGAAACTTACAAAAGCACCCATGGATTAGAATTAGTTCCAAGGCCAGCAAAAGAAATTTAGCAAAATGGGAAAGGCCAAAAAAATTGTCAAGAAGTCCCAAATAGAGTTGCCATAATTCTCTCCCACAAATCCGGGACAGAAGTATACGTTTGTTAATGTGTTGTTTGTTAACCACCCAGAGTGGGGAAGACTTCCCAGGTGGGCAGGGTACAAGTGGAAATAAATAAATAAATAAATAAATAAATAAATAAAAATGGGCAGGTTATCTACAAAAAAACATTTGCCCTAATAATGCCAACCACGACTGCGCCACTGGTGAGAGCCAAGCTTGGTCTAATCACGCATACACACACTCCCCCGTCACTGGAAGCAAGGTGCAGGCAAGACTGAGGCGCAGACGGCTCTCTCTGGCTTGAGCGAATGAGAGCTCAAGACAGGCAGGGACTAAGAGGGAGGTACTTCCCACCCTCTCCCTCCATGTGTGCGAGGTGAGTGAGCAAAAGCTCGAGATGGGGAGGGACTAAGAGGGAGGCACTTCCCACCTTTTCTCCCTCCGTGTACGGTGCGGTGCAGCAAGGCTCTGGGTGTTATAATATACAAATCAGTAAGTTTTTTAAAATCTGAGATTTTAATATTATTTTTACTAAACTGGCCAGGACAATTTTTTTCATTTTTATCTGGGACAATCCCAGTTTTCTGTGACCTATGGCATCCCTAGTCCCAAAGATAATGTATAAGGAGCTAGCAGCAATAATTAAGAACTAACAGAGACAACTCAAGAGTTGTTTGTAGCTAGGCTGTTGGAGACCTATGAAGGCCTCTGCTGAAGATTTTTAGACAGCTGAGAGGAGAAGTTGGTCTCAGGATTTGGCCAATGGTCTCCCAAGGAGGTCTCCTTCCAAGAAGACCACCTACTCCTGAGGAGGGGGTGTTTTTGTGTTGAGGTGTCCTTGTTCACAGCTTGGGACATCAGGCTGAGTGCATGCCTTCATCTGGCAATGCTTCCATTGCCTAGATGGGGCTATAGTTTGCCAAAGAACTGCTTTAAGTTGTAGGTTCAAGCTTCTGCCTCCCTGCTAAGCATCCACCAGAATCTGGGGATTTGACTTCCTAGGTCACAGAGGCACCAATATCTTTTGGATCTGCAATACTTTGCCCATGTTGTCATCAAGAACCTCTGAGTCATTCTCACTGGACAATGTGTCAGGTAGTGGCATGACAACCGGTGCCTCTGGGCTCGGCCCTACTGGGGTCATGAAAGTCACAAGACTTTTCTGTTAGATTTCTTAATGGCAAAAAAGTCTTGCAAGGAGAAATTTCCCTGGCAGCTGAATGTCTTTTTCTCCCTTGGTTTCTGTCTGAGAATGAGAAACTTTAAGGTTCATATCCCCATGTTCGTATTCATAGCCTTCTGTTGGCTTAATTGGCCACACACCCAAGTAATGCAGCTTGGGAGACTTGCAAGTGTGTGGTAGAGAGGAAGAGATGTTGTTGTTTGGGACAGGGCAGGGAAATTGTTGACAAAGTGTCAGGGTAAGTGCCCAAGTTTGTTCACACAGCTGACCACATATGGAGGCCTATTCAGTTTCAGCATTTTCATCCTTTGCTTAAGCCTAAAACCGTGATGGTGAACCTTGGCACTCCAGCTGTTCTGGAATTTCTGTGCATTAAACCCATTGATGTGGATTCACAGGGACTTGGGCTTTTAGGAATTGAAATTCTAGAACAGCTGGAGTGCCAAGGTTTGCCATCACTGGCATAGTTCCCAATTGACACAGATGCCCCCATTTTTATATGCTTCTCACATATCTGACTGTTTTCACAGAGAGCTCAGGATAACATACTTATCCCATCCCCTTATAAACCAGTTCTGTGGAGGAGGTTAGAATAACTGCAAAATCCAGTTTTCAGTATTATATAGATTTCCCTAAATATTGTCCTAATGGGTCTACTTCACATGAGTCTGTACTTAGCTTAGAGTGTGAAGGGTCACTGGTTTTAACTGGTACATCATGGAGTCTCTCTTGTTGCCTTTTGCTACTGATAAAACTCAATTTGGTGCAGATAAAAAACCTGTTTTTGCTGTCATACAGCCTACTGCATGCCACAAATGAATTTTGGAAAGATTTTACATTAAAAAAAACTGTGTGTGGATGTCAGAGAATAGGTGTAATAAATGGGGCAAAAGCTGTCAGTTTGGAGGTCATATAGGTAGACTAAGGGAAAGTTCAGGACTATGCACCTTTCAGGTAGTATCCAGGATGCACAATGAAATAGTAAGTCCTACTGAACTCAATAGAGACTGATTCTGTGCAGACATCTCTAGAAACGATTGTACTCTTGAGAAGAAATCGAGTAAGGAGTCCAAATCACATTTTAATGAAACATAATTCCTAATAGTACATCTCACTTTCATTAACTCTCCTTCATCATACTTTAAGAAGATCATTTAGTGTATTTTAAGCCTTGGCCAAGCTGCATGGTCATATAAGAAGGGAGGAGTAGATCATTTCTGTGAAGTCTGTACTTTAAAAAATCCAGGAAGGAGTAGTTGTAATTAAGAATTGAATTGATGCCACATAATTACCATTATAAGAATGTCCATTGTGATAAAAATTATTGTCTTCATTGGTCTCTGAGTGGGATAAATAAAATTTAACATGTGTTGTTTTGATGTTTAGTACACATCTGTATAGTTCATTTGAGTGTGATTTTAGTGAAATTTCAGCTAATCTGGTTTTATTAAATTGTTATATTGTTTTGTAAACTTGTTGGCTTCTCTGTTGTAAGAAACCAGACAGAAATCTGAATGAACTCTGCTGTAATGCAATTCATTTTTACAAGTAAAAAAATGTTTTAAAGAGATCTTTAGTACAAATGCACTGTTTTTCTTGAAAGCTATTGTTGGTATCATAAACTAGACATGAAATTCCAATAATTATACATCAGAAAGGTATATTAATTACTTCTCTATTTCATTATAATCCTTCTGACAAAACTGTAAATCAGGGGTGCCCAAACTATGGCCTGGGGTGGATCCAGCCCCTGACACCAATTCATCCAGGCCAGGCCACCCTTGTTGCTCCCTGAAGTGGAAGTAAAACACACCCGTACAGGCGCGTTTTCCTTCCGCTTCTGGGAGTGACAAGGGTGGCATGGGCTGGGTGAATTTGTGTTGGGGCCCAGATCTGTGACACGGGCCATAGTTTGGGCACCCCTGAACCATGCGACTGGCCCATAGCCTGAAAAGTTTGGGCACCCTTGCTGTAAATAATCTTAGAAGGCTATATTAAAAAGGAATTGTTGCAAGGTCTTGGTGTGATGTGACCATGAAGGAATCCTCTGCCTGTTTGAATTTGCAGCTATATTGCTCTTACCCCGTTATTGTTTTTGAGACAAATGAAGCCTAGCCTTTCCTTCAGCCTTCTGGAGAAGAAATGGGTTGGAAGAGATTATTCTTTCTGAGCCTAATCCTTGCAGAAGAAAGAAGAGTGGCCAGAGGCAGAAATATTCCTTTATCCACCCCCTTCTCCCTTGTGTTTCTTTGTGGGTTCTCACTTGTCCTGTAGGATTTTTTCCACAATTGCTGTGGAATTAAATAAGAAGATATCAGAAAGGAAATTAATCAAGGGGGAAAATTCTTCAAAGGCAATCAGCCCAGTCCAGATGATTTCCCATAGAGAAAGCTGAGCTCAGATGCAGACAGGAGACAGATGGATACATATCTGCTAAATTAGTCATCACAGAGATAAAGAATCTTAGATCCTCTAAGACAGTGGTCTCTAATGTGGGGCCCAAGCCCCTCAGGGAGACTTCAATTCCCAGAAGCTTAAGTCAGTACATTGGCTCATCAGTGCTTGGGAGAATTGATTTAGGCTTCTGAGAATTGAAGTCCAAAAACCAGAGGTTGGGAAACTCTGCTCTTAGAGAAATTTCACTGGCTGCCACATTTTTTTTATTTTTTTTATTTTTTTGCTTCTGTGGGCTTTATAAGTAACAATTCTTTAGCTGGTCAATAGATGCAATGGGACAGACCAACTCTACTGATATGTGGCTGTGTTGTAAAGGAATATAATCTCCTCATGAAAAGTATTTTACCATAATACTAAACAGAAGGTATTAAACTAGAGGTAGGGCAAATACCATACTGTATGTTCTTGAATCTTTTTACATGGGATTGTCTGGAACCGCCGCGCCCCCCCGGCCCCTGTCACCGACCGGGAGGAAGATAAGAGGAGCCTCCCTGGGCCGGGGGAGGCCCGAAGAAACGCCGCCACCGCCGCCGCGCAAGACGCCGACGCCGACGCCGCGCCCCCCCAACCCCCATCACCGGCCGGGAGGAAGATAAAAGGAACCTCCCTGGGCCAGGGGAGGCCCGAAGAAACGCCGCCGCGCAAGACGACGACGACGACACGCCCCCCGGCCCCCGTCACCGGCCAGGAGGAAGATAAGAGGAGCCTCCCTGGGCCGGGGGAGGCCCGAAGAAACGCCGCCGCCGCGCAAGACGCCGCCGCCACTCCCCTTTGTTGGACTTTGTTGGACTCTCCCTCAGCCATCCGGCCTCGAAGGGAGAGAACTTGGGGGTCTTGGGCGGCAATAGAGGACTTAATGGGGGGGGTTGGTGGGATATTGTTATATTGTACGTATTATATTGTTTTGTTTAGTATGGAAGCTGCCTAGAGTCAGGTTCGCCTGAGCGAGGCGGGGTATAAATTTGAAGAATGAAAGAATGAATGAATGAATGAATGAATGAACGAACTGGCCAGTGCCAGATGGACCGCTTAAATGCCTCACCATTGCCATTATGATTCTTCTTCAGTCTTAGGCTATTATATTATGGAGCTGGGAATGTATTATCAAATGATCATAACTTGACAAGATTAATGCTGATTTAGGTAAAGGTCGCCCTTGCTCAAAAGCCAGTTGTATCAAACTCTAGGGTTCAGTGCTCATCTCTGTTTATAGCCAAAGAGCCAGTGCTGTATGGGCCTGCAGACGTTTCTGTGGACATGTGGAAGGCATGACTAAACACCAGAGTGCATGGAATATTGTTTACCTTCCCACCAAAGTGATCCCTATTTATCTACTTGTAATTTTTTGCTTTCAAACTGCTTACTCCATCATGCAGTACTTGGGAATTGAACTCCAACCTTCCAGTCAGTGAGTTCAGCATCTTAGCCACTTGAGCCACCTATTTTCTAAATCCATTACAACCAACCAAGAGATGTAGTTTACCATATTGAAATGAAAAGTCCACTTCACATGAGCCTCAATAGTAATTTCATTACTTTGCCATGCCTTCAATTCTCTTTCATACTAACTGATTATGATGACTGGTGTAAGTTTAAATAACGTACTTTATACTGTCTGAATGTGGTGTAGGTGGTTGGAAAGACATTTGGGCAACTAAAAACTGAGAATAGGAAAGTTTCTCATTCAAAGAGACAAACCAAGAGAGAAAAAGACACTCTCTCCCTAGGGAAATTTCTCTGTGCATGATTCCAACTCCATTACTACCGCTAAGAAATCTCATGAAAAATCTTGTGGGATTTTTCAGAAATTTGCTGGTCTCATGATTGTTACAATTACTGCACAAACTGGCATATTTTCTCTGTCGAATTCATCAGGACATTAGAATGCACAGAATTTAATGGCAGTTTCCTGTGCAAATCAAGGGACAAAAAAAAATTTGGAGAGGAGTCTTCACACTCACACAGACAGACCACAACCACATAATCCCTCCAAGTACCTGAAAATGTAATACAGTACAAGGGAATGAGCTGTGGTATACATGTAGTGAGGGTTTCCTCAACATTGGGTTGTGATGCCTTTTATGAATGGAGCTCTTCCAATTAGGGAAGGCAAATCTTGGATACATCCCCCTGCATTGTACATGATACATCCATAAGGGTTGTTGTCTTCCCTGTTTCAGGAGGATTCAACTCATTTAACATGAACCATGTGTGCATTTATACAGCTATCCTGTAAAAGCAGGGTTCTGTTCTAGGATTTGAAAACTAAAACAGACCTTGGTTGTATTAATTCCTCAGTTCCTGGAATCTCCCACTTGGTAGGTTTATGCTGGCTGTGTGTGTGAAAGAAATTGAGACACACCCAGACACACACACTAAATTCAGGAAAGATTTCCTTGTTTTTCAAAACTGGTGGTCCTGTATTACTCTGTTGTGATTATTTAGATTTAGTCTCATGAAATGCAGAAGTTACCTCTGAGGAGGTTCACGTGAGACTGGCTTTTAAGCACATGTTTGTTATGATACATGTTTTGTAGCAAAGGAAAAGAGAAAGAGCCCCTTGTGCTTGAGATGTACTGAAGTGGAAATGGAATTCTGATCTGAGGTAAATTTAGACAAAACGAAAGCAGTATTCTCCTTATTCTATAATAATTTGATTTTGGTACTCTGCCACCTTTGGTTCTGGGTCCACCAACTGCCTGCATACAGCCTCCAACAAATTATTCCTTACAGCACATGGTATGAACAGAAGATAGGCTTTCTCACTTTTGCGATAAATGATATGCTATTGTTCTCAGTAGTTGTTACTGTTAAATTGAGTAAGATGCTTTAAATGATTCCCGTAACAGGATACTTAGGTAACTGCTTTGCCCTTGCAACTTGTTTGCTCATGTCTACTCACAGGGACTGTGGTGGCTCAAGTAGTTAAGACACTGAACTCGCTGACTGGAAGGTCAGAGTTCGATTCCTGGGTACTACATGGCAGAGTCTTTGTCCCATCTCCTGCCAACCTAGCAGAAATATCAAGGGATTGTATTCCATTATGGAAAGTTTGCATTAAATTGTCCCAGGATTAGCCCCATAGGTCTGTGCAGTCAAAAGAATTTAGTAACACCTCAAAGATTAGTAGATTTATTTTGGCATAGGTTTTTGTGGACTGCAGCCTATTTCAGCATCCATCTGCTCAAGTGGGTTGCAGTCTACTGCAACTTAGGACAGATAGAACTAGCTAGCCCTTAAGGTACTGCAGCAGTCTTTCTTTTATTCACTTCTAATTTGTCAAGCCATGAGAATCATATACATGTAAGGTAAGGTAATGTTGTTTGACATCACAATGACTGGTATATGAACTTCAGTGGTGAAACAAAATGTTAATTTTTTAAAAGATTTCCTGGAGAAGTTGAAATTCATGAAAGAGGGAGAACCAATGTTCTTATCCAATGTTATCTTGTTATCTTCTTGAAATTGGAGTATAGTACTACAATATTTTGACAATTGTATCCAGTTCCAATTATTTCAATGAGAGAATTAAATGTAGGAATATAAATCTTCACTTATTCTGCTTTCAGACAATGGTGACTTTTTTTAAAAAAAAAAATCTCCACTGAGACTAGGAGAATTGTCTTGAATTTGTATATTTTGGAGCATTTGGCAAAATGTTTGCATGAATGGTGTTTGCACAGAAATATTTATATTGCACACAACAAACATTTTTGCAGAACATAAAGTTCCTTAACACAGGAAACTAGTTTTCATGCCAAACCTAGGGTTTTGGAGGGGGCTTTTTTGCAAATACTGTGACTGATGGAAAAAGTGCTGGTCTTTTCACTCTCATAAAGTAGTAAAAATTATTGCACCAGTTATGCATTTGCTAGATGTGTTTCCTCAATGTGCCAAAGCATCATTTTTAACTTAGAAGAACATTTGTGAGTATTCATTACATCTGTAGCTAAGAGCATGATGAAGTCAAAATGGCTGTATTGTGTCTGTATATGGATGAGATATGGCACTGAACATGCAATAGAGTACAGTAATACCCCGGGTAACGCGAGTACTGTATAGCGTGAAAACCGCATAACGTGACAAGATTTTCGGGAAAATCTTGTATCGAATAACGCAATTTTCACGTTATTCGGAACAAGCGTATGCATGGGGGGGAGCTGGATTGGGTAGAACATCTACCCAATCCAAACCCCCCCCCCAGCGCCCGCCCCCACGATGTTTGGAAAGGGTACGGGGATCCTTACCCTTTTGAAACTTCGAGTTGTGAAAGGGTAAAGATCCTTACACTTTCGCAACTTCGGGCGGCTTGCAGGCTTGCGCGCGTCGGCAGCGGTTAGGGCAGGAGATGGGGGTATTTCCCATACCTTGCCCTAACCCCGAACGACACGCGATCGCGTGCCTACCCGGGGGGGGGGGATTTCAGACAAGCCGAGCCTTGCCTCGGTGTGGTTTGTCCCTGACGTCAGGGCTTTTTTTTAGCATTGTTCGATCAATGTATCGAACAACGTTAAAAACCAGACAACGTCATGACTCGTGGAACCATGTCATAACGTTGTCCGGGGTTCTATTGTATGTAGATTGCAACCACAAGAATTGTGTGTTCAGTTATGTAGTATAGCCTGATTCTGCTGCCTTTTGTTTTTATTTTCATATTCTCTACCAACAAGTATCTTTTGCTGTTATTTTTGCCCTTATGACCATAATGAAGAACCATCCTGAGAACACGCATTGCCTTTTTTATATTTGTCAACGCTTGATCATCCTGATATCTCCATGTTATAATTCCACAAATGGTGCCTTTCCTTGCTATTCTTTGCCAATTTTTGGCATCTTCACAAACTCCTGCTAAGTTCTTTGCTTAAGGGAAATTCTGCTTTATGACTTCTTTGTTTTTGCTGGCAGTGGGTTTTTAACCATATGCTTTGCATACAGTGCCTGCCAAATGCCTAGATATGAAGGCTGGCTGAGCTGTATTAAACTTGTGGTGTCGGTAATTGGCAACAGCAAGTGAGTGATGGCACTTAATGCTATAGCCATCTGTGCCTATGCGCACACACACACAGATATCTATGCTGACAACAACTATAGGTATATATGAACTGGAATTACAGTGAAAAAACAAGTAAAAAGTACTGATTTATACTTATAGAAAGCAATGATAGCAGTAGTGTGTTTTCAAAGAAATGGAGACATCAAAGCCATCACCAATATGGTGTCTTCCACATGACTTGGAATACAGCTTCCATCAGCTGCAGTCAGCCTGGTTCTTGGTCATGGGTGGTAGAAACTGTCATATAAAACATATGGTGGGTATCAAATTAAGAAAGCACAGACAATACCTAGTTCCTCAGAGCAAGTCTCAATAAATATTTTGGGTTGCACAAAGTCAGGAGAAAGGTTGAGGTAAAGTGTGGAGAGGAAGCTGTATGGACAAACTGCAATAGCTAAATATTTTTGTGTGTATTGTGGTAGTAGTAAGATATGCCGGTATGGTGTGTATTGTGATAGGAGTATATTGACTGGAGATAGAAGGAAGATAAGCTGAGAAACATTTTTAAGCCATACATTTTGCAATTATTAAATATTTCCCTGGACGGAAATCCATCCATGCCTTCCATTGAATCCCTAGATACCTTTTCACATCTCCAGTATACCCCTTGGTGTCAATAAAGCTTACTATTCCTGGTATACAGCTATAGTGGCTGAAGAGAACAGGACTTTTACCTACTCTGCCATCCTGTTTGCCATTCATATGGTCCATGCACTGTTGAGATGGGACCGTAGTACATGTAGTACAACACAAATAAGTACTGTACAATCCACATCATTGTTACCCAGAAACTTTCAAGGACTCAGTCACATGGATCCATTCAAGCATATGTGCCTTGGACTCCAAATGGGTTATCCTAATTCAGTGGTAAGTCCCATTGATTCACTGCCATTTGCTAGTTAAGGGCTAAAATTTGAAATTGGTTAATGGATACTGTTCTTCTTGAGTCAGAGAAGAGATAAGAGAGTAATAGGATATTTGGGCACATTCTGCCCTTCTTATCTGAAATAATCCTTCTGGATCCATTGTTAAGTACGGCAACTTAAATTAGAATAATTCAATGCCATGCTTTACACTGCTATATTCTATTTATTGTATAGCCCTCTCTTGGGCTCAGCATCACAGCCTTTGAAACGTTGTAATGGAGAGTTGAAAGGAGAAAAGTCAGCTAGAATAATTTAGTTAAGAGTTGGGGTGGAATCTGGAGTTACAGAGAAGATGTTTAGTTCTGAGGGTGGCTGGAAAGAAAGGTGTAATGTGGAGAGAAAGCTTGGTTTTAAAAAATCACAGGGAGATTAAGTAAAGTACAAATGTAACAGAAGAAATAGATGCTATTAGCCAAACAACCTATTATGCTTTATATAACCTTGTAACCAAAGTACAGTAAAACCTCATATAACGCTAAAACCTGGTTCCACAAGTCTTCGTGTTATATGATTTTTCGTGTTATCTGATCCTCTATGGGATCCATAGAGATACATTGTAACCACACAGGCTTTCGCGGTTGTTATCTGAAGCATCCCATAGGATCTTAATGTTATCTGATGCAATTCTTCCCCCCAGATTCCTTGATGTTATGCGATTTTCGTGTTATTCGATACTAATGTTATATGAGGTATTACTGTATTCTGTTTCTTGTTCAATTGCTAACTATTTGTTGGAAGAAAATTGGCAGAATCCAGTCCTCCCACTATAGAGCCAAGCACAGACAATCATATTCATTGGTGAAATTCCTTTTCCTCCATTGATAGTTCTGTGGTGGTACTGAAGGAAGAAATAGGAACCCAGTGGGGGGAATACAAAATGGCAGCCAAAGACACATCATATTGGAGTTTTCAATTAATTCTGTTTCTGACCAGTCAGTGTGGGAAAACATTATCTGTATAAAGAAAATAAGGGAGTGAGGGGAAAATTATGTGAACAGTTTTTTAATTTGAAGATGGGCTGCTTTTAGCTCAATCTGCCATTGTAAAAACTTATTACCTACTTCAGCTATATTTTCACATACTTCATAGAAGTGTCAAAATAAGTATTGCCTCTAATGTACTCTGAATATATGCAGTGTTATAAAAATAAGAAATACTAATTATTCCATTCTGCTGCTTGTAGGTTTGTGAGAGTTAATATACTTTCTCTCTCGCTGTAGTATTCAATCTTGCTTTCTCAGCAATGCCATTACATTTTCTACCAGTTGTACTAGAAGTCTGGCATTTGATATCACTTTGCAGTATAGTGGGAAAGGCTGGGTTATACTTCACTAACCTGCCTTCTCCCACTGCCATTACTCCCCACCTCTACACACCCTGGTGTCTATAATTGTCTGTGTAGAGAGATCATGTTGTAACATTGCCAAACTAGACTTCCACCTTTCAAAACAACCAACCTCATGGCTTTTGCCTAGATTCACAGGATTTTGCATACATATGCTGGTCAACTATGATGTATTTGTGAGAAGTCTTTATTCACAAAACAGAGGTATGTACAAGGTATTGGGAAATGTGTTCGCACTGTTTCACATTCAGTGGGTCAGATTAGAAGGAAGAGTATCATTTTGTCTGATGTTTCAGCAATATACATGTGCTGTTGTGTGAGTTTACATGCAGATATGAAAAACTTGCAATTTTATGTAGGCAGGGAAGGAAAAGTAGTTATTTGTGTCTCAGATGGGAATGGGGCATTGAGTTGCTTTTCAGTGTTACCAGTATAACATGGTGGCTCAGCTAGTCTTTTATCCAAAGATGAGAGGGTTCTCTTTAGATACAGAAGACCCACAATCTAGCAGAGCATTACCTGGCAGAATGAGAGAGCACTCTCATCCCTCCCCACACATCTGTTCCAAAGGGTTGCGGAGACTTCAGAACAGTGGGGATAATGGCACCATAGAGGAGAGGGGACCTGGCAAAGATCTCTTTCTGCTGAGGGGTATATTTGGAACAGATCTTTCTTTAGGGAATGCTGTCAGCAGCAGAATACAGGCTGGATTCAACCCAGAGTTTTTAATCTTTGTCCAAAAACTAAGTAGGCAAGAATTAATCTATATCATTAGCTATGAAAATATGCAAACACATATATTTTTCTCTTTTAGCATTGTTTTAAAGGTCACTGTATCTGGTTAACTCCAGATATCTTGAAACAAGATGGAAACTGGGGGACATGGAGTAAATTTGGTTCTTGTTCTCGAACATGTGGAACTGGAGTGAAATACAGGACTCGGCAGTGTGATAATCCACAGTAAGTTGAACCTAAGCAAACCATGTTGGTTATAACGAATAATAATGTACAATAAAATATGTGAAGTTTTGCTAGTTGAGTTCAAGTGTTACTGTGGTTGTTTTATAGTAATCTGTCAAACAATATATATTGGTGATTATTGAAATAATGCATACCATTCAGTATTATTGCCTTTTGGATTACAGTAAGGTTATGAATATTCAATGGTACTGCTCCTATAGATAGGCAAGACCAGGTTACATTTTTGTTAAATCTGCATTCAAGTATGCAACATCCAAGGAAATTTAAAATGCATCTTATCAGCACTTCTGATATACTGGTAGAAGCAGGAAGATTTTGCAGTGGCCAAAATCCTGTTTGTAGCAAATTGGACTAAAGTATGCCTATTGAATTAATGGGGATTGAGTGATATTGATTCAAAGGGGTCTATTCTACCTGCATGATAGAAAGTCTACAACAGCATACCTCTTACCCAGATAAACTGCAACGCTGTAATGGATTGTTGCAAATTATGAATGAAATAATTTTGTATTTATTTGTTATAATGCTAAAGTCATCTTCTATGGATTGCCCTTCTTTTACAGTGTCAGTGTCCAGATAATACTTGGAAGTGTGTTTTTGTTAAGCAACAAATTCATTTTTGCAGGAGCTTGGTTCTTAAAAGCTTCAGTAACACCTTATGATAAATGTTCCACAGTTAGTGGACACATGCAATCCCACCATGCCTTAGTTGACCTATACTGTATAATATTTATTTATTTATTTGTTTGTTTGTTTATTTGTTTATTTGTTTGTTTGTTTGTTTATTTATTTATTTATTTATTTATTTATTTATTTATTTATTTATTTATTTATTTGATTTGATTTGATTTGATTTGATTTCTGTACCGCCCTGCTCGGTAGGACCGACTCAGGGCGGTTCACAACACATGCAAAATTACATGTTCATACACAATAAATCAATACACAATGACTAAAAGTGCCTCATGACTATCAATACACAACATAACTATCCGGGGGATGTTAGACGAAGGTCTGGTAAAGGTGACGTGGCGGATTTATCAGCCTGCTGCCTCCTACAACTGAAGTCCATTCCTCCTCCCGGCCAAAGGACGTTAGTCTTATCCTTCTCTGGGCAGGTAGAGCCCAGAGTTAGGAAGTGGAAGCATGGTGCATTTTGTTGTTCTTATCTGTTATGTATCAGTACAACAATCCTGCTGAGGATGATCATGATACCCATATAGCAAGAGGCTGAGAAACAGCAGCTAACTGCCTTGTTTCCATGTATACCTCTTTTCTGTTTCCATAATTGTAAGGTAAATGGATTATCTGATGCTGTTTTATTTTACTTATTCTTACCAAGTATATATCTCTGTATATTTGTTTATTTCTAGCCCAGCTAATGGAGGCCGCACATGTTTTGGGCCAAGCTATGAATTCCAGCTGTGCAACACTCAAGATTGCCCTAAGGATTATGAAGATTTTAGGGAGGAGCAGTGTAGGCAGTGGGATCTTTATTTTGAATATCAAAACATGAAACATCACTGGCTTCCATATGAGCATACTGAAGGTTAGCACATTTCCTTTTTATTACTTCCTCCTTTAGTGGATTACACAGAATTTGGTAAAGCTATTTTGGAGACCACAATGTGAAGCGGGATGGAATTTTAGTTTTAAAAAGTAACTTTTCAACCTTGAGGGACTTAATGCTAGTATATCAAATTCGGAAGACTTGGCATGGCTTACATCATTCTTCTTCTGAAGATAGCTCTCATTTTTCAGACAAAGGAATATGATCTCACGTGGTACACCTGAATGTTACTTAGCTTGTATACTAAGTTGTGATCCTTGTTGCTTGCCTGGCTGTCATCAGTGAAATCTGTCCGTTCTTCTTTGTGTGTTTCTTTTAATCAGTTAAATCCGGGTGTGTGGGCAGTTGGCCCTCAGTACCCTAGCACAGTGAAGGGGCTGCCTTCTTTGCACCTCCATGCAGGTGCTGCTGCCTGATCTTCACAGCTGTTAGAGTTGTACCACTCCTGCTCGGTCCCCAGCAGAACTTAGTCACTGCCAAAATGACGGTGCCCACCCCGGGAGAAAGACCAGACTGCTGAGATTTGCCTGGGTGTGAACAGTTACAGCCAGAGCCCCTTATTCACCCCAGGCTGTGGGGGTATAGACTAAGTGTGTTTGTAAATTGCTCATAGATTGTTCCAACAGCAATTAAGAAACATTTCTAGAAATTTATTTTAGTGAACTGACCCTTTGGTGAGGGAGCTTATAAGTAGTCTCTGATTTTGGATGTAGCCCGGTTATGAAAAATTCAACTGGAATCCTTCCACACAGATGAAAATTATTTAGTAAATTGGTGGGATTTTTTGATCCAATGTAAGAAAAGAACATAGTAGTGTCCATAAAATTTGAATTGACTCACCATTTACAAATGGAATATCATTTACTAATACAAGTTGTACCTCACTTAAAGAGCATAATGTGTTCCACAGGATTGCTCTTTAAGCGACTTTGCTCTTTAAGCGAAACACCATTGTAAGTGACCAATTGGGGGGGGGGGTGTAAACCCCGATTGATTTGTTAAGTGAGTTTTTGGTTGGTTTTATTTGTTAAGTGAACATTCAGAGAAAATTCTGCTCTTTAAGCGAGTTACTCTTTAAGCGAGGTGCTCTTTATGCGAGGTTTGAATGTAAATGACAACTTTATTTTAATTTTTGCAGCTAAGGAAAGGTGCCACTTGTACTGTGAGTCAAAGGAAACTGGCGATGTTGTGTATATGAAGAGGCCTGTACATGATGGAACCCGGTGTTCATATAAGGATCCTCACAGCATCTGTGTGCGAGGGGAGTGTCTTGTAAGTGGTAGCTATTTCACCAACTCCTTTTTTGTGGTCCCTGATTTCAGGAATGGGCATATCAGTCATCTAATTGCCATCTAGTATTTTTCCTCAAGGGACGGTAGTGGCTTAGTGGTTAAGACACTGAACTTAATGACTGGAAGATCAGCAGGTCAGCAGTTCAAGACCCGAGTGCTGCATGACAGCGTGAGCTCCCGTTTCTGTCCTTGCTCATGCCAACCTGGCAGTTCGATTGCAAGTAGATAAATAGTACAACTTTGGTGGGAAGGTAAACAGTATTCCGTGCACTCTGGTATCTAGTCATGCCTGCCACATGTTCACAGAAGTATCTGCAAATGCAGACAGTGCTGGCTCTTTGGCTATAAACAGAGATGCGCACTGAACCCTAGAGTCAGATACAACTTACTTTCATGCAAGGGTGACCTTTAACTATTTCCCCTCAATACCTGATCTACATAAAATTAAATCAATTTCAGCTGGGCCAACTTCGTTTTCGGCAATAGCTCAAATGGTGTCTATTGAGCTGCCAAGAAGAAAAATTGAAAATTGGCAGCATGGCCCCCAACTACAGAAGTGTTTTCTTTAAATTTTGGCAGCTTTACATGTTTATTTTAATTTAATTTAACTTATTTTATTTAATAATTAACATTAATTTCTGGATTAATTTCTGATATTGTAGCATTGTTAGCTGCTCTGAGTTGCTTTGGCAAAGTGAGTGGACAAGAACAACAACAACAAATTTTCTGTTTTAAATTGCTTTTATGACCCTTATTTTGCTTATTGGTATGATGAAGTATTCTATTGGATTGTACTTCTTGACTTCCTTCAATGTTAACTGGAAACTTATTGCAATGTTCTGTTATACGTTTTAGTGGTTAGGAACTTTATAGGCATTGATTAATCATAAAGCTGCCATTCTCTGATGTTTAAACAGACTCTGTCTTTTGAGACACATAGTAGAAAGTGACAAGTAGTTGCTAATTTGGAGCAGAAGGAAGTCATATTAAACAGCCTGAAGACTTTCATAAAGTTAACTGACATAAGGTACAGAAAGATGATTTGAAATCAAAATAAATCAGTAAGCAATGAAAACATAACTAAACAATTTAACTTTAAGTTGAAATATACATGTGTAAGCCATCAATGTGCATCATTTTACATCATTAAAAGAGATGATATAAAATTTAAAAACAATTGTCACAGTATCAACAGAGAATTAAACAAATAGTGTATTAAAAGTGGTGCATAAAAACAATAGTAAAAGCACATTTTAAAGCAACATGGCACAAGCAATCCTATTATAAGAATACTCTCTTAGACCACACCAATAATTATCTGAGAATTCATTTTAAAAAGTAGTATTTCTTGAGGGAGGCAATAAATGGCATCTGTAGCTACATGCAGCTTTGGGGCCACATGATAACTACCACTTGCCTACGCTAAAGTTTTTATTTAAAATCAGGATGGTTTCCTGTCTCTTTGAGGTATCTGGAAGATTCTTAGCCCAAACAGGATATAGTTTGAACTTATACTGCCGTTACTGTATGTCGTTCTTCAAATATGTTAGTATATAACTTCATATGTACAAATACCTATCTCGGTTTTCTAAACGATAAACTTATGTTGCCAAAATGGTTATATAGAAGGCAAGTTTAAATAAGCTTGTGATAAACCTTAGTTGTGTGACAGGCAATAAATGAGAATTTCTGGTGCAGGTTGATCTGGTAGGTATAAAGGTCACCCTTGCTTGAAATTCTGGGCTTTTGAGTATTAGCCACTAGGTATATATGACCTTCTTGTGATAAATTCCCCCCCAAAAATTCTGGAAGTCTCTTAAATTTTTAAGGGGGTCAATTCAAGAATGAGTTATTAACCGTGAATAGCCTTTTAGGCACTTCTGCATGAGTAAGAGTTCAATTTTTGAATAATATGAATTATATGGCATGGGGCATCAGTATTTGAGAGATGCTTAGGTGGGGCATGGCCTAAAAGAGGTTGGAAACCACTGTTCTGGGTCATATGAGAGGAGCCATCAGAAGAAAATCAGGTTCTGGGAAGGATAACATTGAGTTTCCAACTTCTGCATTGTGGCCTGTATGTCTAATGATACTAGGTAAAGGTAGCTGACTCTAGGGTGCAGTTCTTATCTCTGTTTACAGGCAAAGAGCCAGTGCTGTCTGCATCTGCAGACATTTCCATGGTCTCATGTGGCAGGCAGGACTAGACACTGGAGTGCACAGAACACTGTTACCTTCCCACCGAAATAGTACATATTTATCTACTTGCAATTTCTTGCTTTCAAATTGCTAGGTTGGCAGGAGCTGGAACAGAGATGGGAGCACACTCTGTTGTGCAGCACTCATGTCTCAAACTGCTAACCTGCTGACCTTCAAGTCATCAAGTTCGGTGTCTCAACTACTAAACCGCCGCATTACTTCTAATGATATTGGAACAGCACAAAAAAGAATGCACCCTGAAGTAATACCAGACTGCTACAGTAAATTCTAATAAGACCCTTAATATAAAAATACAGTAAAACCCTGAATAATAATTGCTTCACACAGCGATGAAATCATACAATTGCCTTTTTTTTAAAAAAATGTATCATACAATGATTTTCATCATTGTACGATACAATTTGTTGCTTGTTTTTTTAAGGCAAAAGCCAGGTTGCTTTGGAGTGGCATGGGGGAGCCTTTCCCCCACCCACCCCAAAGCCTCTTTGTGAGCGGGCAGTGCTGGGAGCCACGGATCACTTGCCATTTCAAAATGGCAAGGGGACCACTGAGAATCCCTTTCGCTAAGAGGGCTGGGCTGCTTTCGCCCTGGGAATGCACTTTCCCAGGACAATAGCAACCTGGCGCTCTTAGCGAAAGGGATTCCCAGGAGTCCCTTTGTCATTTCGAAATGGCAAGGGGTCCATGGATCCCCTTTCGCTAAGAGAGCTGGGCTGCTTTAGCCCTGGGAAGCACATTCCCAGGGGCAAAGCAGCCCATCACTTTTCAGGGGAGGCATCTATGGAGGTCCCCTTGCTTCAAAACAGGAACAGGACCTCTGTCTATACCTTCCCTGACCCCCGCAGGGCTGCCTTTGCCCTGGGAACACACTTCCCTGGAGGAAAGCAGGGGGAAAATCATTGTATGAATCATCCCATAGGGAAAATCGCTATACAATAATACCTCATATAACATTAGTATCGAATAACACTAAAATCGCATAACATTAAGGAATCTGGGGGAAGAATTGCATCAGATAACATTAAGATCCTATGGGATGCTTCAGATAACAACCGCTAAAGCCTGTGTGGTTACAATGTATCTCTATGGATCCCATAGGATTTTAACATGCATCAGATAACACTAAAAATCATATAACATCAAGACTTGTGGAACCAGGTTTTAGTGTTGTATGAGGTTTTACTGTACTATACATGTATCATACATCAATTTTTTCATACAGCGATGGATCCCTTGGAACCAATTAAAATTATTACACGGGGTTCCACTGTAATGGTAGTTTGCAGTTATTACGGAAAAGACATTAGTGGGGGTTTTTTTGTTTTTTTTTTAATAATTTTTTTATTAAACAATAAGTCAGACAATAAAACATATAAGAAACACTTAGCACAAAAATACAACAAGGAAACATCAACAACAAACAACAACAAAAGAAACCCACACTATACAATCCTCCACCCACACACACACAAGACTCCCAAACTTCCCCCCACCAGGTCAGATACTGCCTGGAGGCTCCCATTCAGGGACTGGGGGGGGGGGGGGGAGAGCCCATCCCTTCTATTCTAAATTCCTTCCTTTGCTATTCCCTGTCTCCTTCTTTAATTTTTCCTCTATCTTAATTCTATTGGTCCTTATTCTATTCTTATTCCTAAATTGTTACCACTTTATTGCCTATTTCTATATTATTTTTACTTTTTGGCTTTCTCTTTGCACCAGACACCTCCGCATCCTTCTCTTCTTCTCTTATTTCCCTTCCACTTCCATAACTAATCCCTTTGTTTCTCCCTTGAATGGTCTCTCCCCTTTGCTTGATACTCTTCTTTCCCCTTTGACCCTTCCAAACCTTCTCCATATAGTTTTTTAACCAGTTTTTCCCAGGTTGGGTCCCCCACCTTTATAATTTTTAGTAATTCAAGCTGCCTCATTGCCTCCCTTGGGTCCTCCACACTAACAACCTTCCCATCATGAAATAGCTTTAAGAAGATAGGGAAACCCCATTGATATCTTATATTATGATTAAACAAAATTTCAGTTATTGGCTTCATCTCTCTTCTCCATTGAATTGTCTCATTACTTAAATCATGATATACTTGTACGTTTACTTCTCCTATCTTTAATGCAGAGTTGCCATGTTTCTTTAAATAGTCCATTACTTGATCTTTTTTATAAACCGATACAAAGGTGATTATCGTATCCTTGGGGCGTTGACCTCTTTCTTGACCGACCTTAAAAATTGCTTCAATCTCTTCTGTAATTGGGCCAGAGTCCAAAGCAAAGGTTTGTAACCATTTAAACACTTTGCTTTTTAAATTGTCTTTGTCCATGTCGGGGGAAAAACTTGATCCTGATGTTTTTCTTTTTCAATTGATCCTGTAGCTTCACCAATTGCTTAAATCTTCTGTCCATTATATTTTCATGCTTTCGTGTAGTCTCTACCAAGTCTTTAACCTCTGATTCCAAGGCATTGGTTCTCATATTTATTCCAGAAATTGATTTTTCCAGAGACTGCACTTCCTCTCTGACCACCTCTTTCACCGCCTCTTTAACTGCCTCTTTAACGAACTGTTTAATTTCTTTTTTATCTTCATTGGATTTTGTAATCAAAAGATCTTTTAATTCCCACAGAGTCAAATCTCCACTCATTTTTTCCTTAGAGGGCAGTCTTGCCTCCATATTTTCAATTTCTTCTTTATTTATTGGACTGTCGTTGGCACTGACAAGACGTCCATATGCTTTATCAGATACAGTCTCTTTTTTCCAAACTCTCTTCTTCATTTGTTTTCGACCACCACTGCTGTAGTAACACTTGTAAGCCTCTCAAAGAAACTAAGATTAGAAAAAAAAGAGTCTCTTACTGTTGTCTCTCTTCCGGTAGATGATATTATTGTATTTGCTCAACAACATGTAGCTATCAATAGTCCACAAATATTTTTTTTCAGAGGCTACTAAGAGACTTAGAAATCAAAACTGCAACTTTGTTTTAGTTTACAACCATAGAGTTTTATCTTATCATGAAAAGCACTCTGGCTTCCTGCCAGCTCCACCGGCTCAGCCCAATATGGCGGTTCCTCCCTCTAAAGTTGGAACGACAACAGCTTTAGTGGATGTAATGTAAACTGTGGACACTCTTTCGCAAAACCAATCTTGTGTCAAGCTTTTTCCTCCAAGATTGTGTCAAAGGCAAAGAGGTGAAAAAACAAGACAGTCCATACAGCAACAAAAGGGAGATGGCAGTTCTGTTGCTTTAAAAAGCCTGGCAGCCAAAGGCCTCTGCTTCGTAGCACTTTTCTCCCCAGTCTTTTTCGACAAAAAAAATTATCAGCAAAGGGTTTGTCTACAAGACCTTCAACACTTCCCATGATACCTTGTTTTATTTATTTATTTATTATTCTAACTTATTATCCCGCCCCAATCGGGAGAAACCCCAACTCTGGGCGGCTTACATAACAGGTTTAAAAATACATATTAAAAACCAACAATCAAATTCAATTCCCTAATAGTAGTTAAACAATATAAATTAATACAATATTATTAATTTATATTAATTAATATTAATTATTAATTAATATTAATTATTAATTAATATTAATATTAATATTATCATCCAAAGGACTGCAGTAGTTACCTTTTGGCGAGTTCCATAGAACTTTTAATACATTTAGGACCTTTTTTCTTTGTTTGAAGAAGGAGACAACAGAAATCACTCCAGCAGCTACCTTAGGCTCCTCCCTTCCCCCCAGAAAAGACATTAGTGTTGAAGAGAGTGATTGAGCCTATATTCTATGTTTGAGAATTCAGCTTTCACAAAGAATCCATTGCTTAAACCTTAAAGACCAATTGCAAAACATACCAAGTTAATTCCAGGAAGTGAAAGAAGTTCCCCCTGTGACAAACAAGTGAAGCCACTGTGGAGTAAATAGATGTTGAAAGGAAGCTGTCCTTAACATTTAGCTTTTAAGTTATCTGTCATGGGGCCTTCCAACGTCACCCAGCACTATCCAGAATAACATGGGTCCCTGTACTAGGAGAATGTCAGAACTGATGTGAAATAAATAAATAACTCTTAATAATTAATTTGGAGCTGCATTTTTTTTCTTCACATTGTCTGGGAGAGAAAAAACCTTTCCTAATAAATTTATCTATAGGTCACAGTTGGGTATGAATTAAATTAAATAACTATATAGACTCACATTCTGAATACAAATATGATTTTGAAACATTAATATAATGGATTAATATCAAAGTTTATTTAAGCTAACAATTAGAAAACTTCCTCTCTAAATGCTGACTACTTACTTACTTACTTACTTACTTACTTACTTACTTACTTACTTACTTACTTACTTACTTACTTACTTACTTATTACTTTTCTTCTCTAAAGGATCCAAGGCAGCTTACATCATTAAAAAAAGACAATATAAAAGCTAAAAACAGTTGTTACAATATTAAAAGAGAATTAAGCAACTACTGTATTAAAATACTGCATGAAACACTACCAAAACACACTTAAAAGCAATATGGCACAAACAGTCCAATTTAGGAATCCAGTCTTAGACTCCCAGTCTTTGGGGCAAATTAATTTGGATATCACCTTCTCCTTTTGGAAAATACTTCTATATATGAAAGTCTAATAAAGACACTGGATCCTAGAAACAAGAATATTTCTTTTTGTTCTTTGTTTTCAGAAAGTTGGTTGTGATAAAGTGATTGATTCCTCGAAGCAAGATGACAAGTGTGGGGTGTGTGGCGGAGACAACAGCCACTGCAAAGTGGTGAAAGGAACATTTTCCAAAGCACCAAAGAAATCAGGTCATTTCATCTTCAATGTCTTGCCAGAAAAATACACAAGCAAAGTGTTGAACAAGATGAAAACTTTCTGCTTGCCGTACCTGTCCCTTGCTGCATCATAATGTACTGTTTATATCCTTGTTTAACCCAGATGCAGATAATGGTTTCAGGGATGCATGCAGATTAAACTGCTGTTTTATTGGATTATAAATTATTTTCATCCCAGAGAATCAAGGGCAAATGAGGTTATGTACAAGCCTGAAGTTCTCTGCAACTTCACAGACTCTAAAATAAAACAGGAGTATGGATAAAAAGACAGTTTATTACTAACCGAAATATGCTACCTTTTAAACAAAATATTATATTTTTCCTAATTCTATATTTTATTTATTTATTTATTTATTGCAGCTTTATGCTGCATATTTGTCTGTTTTTGAGAGCCAGTGAAGCATCTTCTTAAGGAGTACCATTCTTGAGGCTGTAGATTGACAGTGATACTTAAATACTGAACTGTGGGAGTCATCAAAGGATAAAAGCAACAAAAACACCTCAACTGAGATTTCTAAAAAATATATCCCAGCTTTATCATTTTATCAATAGGTGTCTTGTTTGATTGATTGATTGATGGATGGATGGATGGATGGATTGATTGATTGATTGATTGATTGATTAGAGTAAAAACCAGCATGAGTCAGTACAACACTGAGATGAGACCTAATGAACGTAGGTCATAGGTGAGGGAAGTATCCTGCTCTTCCACTTCTAGCAATGTAGGATGGCATCATAGAATTGGACAGCATAGAAAATGACTTCTATCAAGCCATCCATTTTCACTCTTTAGAATGGGGATACACCAAGTATGACTGATGGACCTCATGCACCTCTCCAGCCTCCCCTCCAATTTTTTTAACTTTACTTTTTGCTCAAAAAGTTCCCTTATGTACCCTGAGGAGAAGGGAGGTAATATTAGCATTGTGTTTAACATGGCTTCTAACTCTTTTACAATAATGCTATAATTGCTGTGTAGAAGAAAATTTGTATGAAACAAGTATTATGGCTCATAAACCCATCTCTCTCTCTCTTTTTTGCTTGTAGTAATCTGTGCTGGTTTTAACCTTGCTTTACAGGTTACATTAAGATGTTCGAAATCCCAGCAGGTGCAAGGCATTTGCTTATACAAGAATCTGATGCTACTGTTCATAATCTTGGTAAGTACTAAACTGCTGAGTGTCTGCTATTGTTGCTATTATATTATTAGCCATATCAGAAAACAAAACAAAATAAACAAAATAAAATAAAATTAAAAAAATAAAAAACACTGTAGCACTTTAAAGACTAACTGCTATATTTTTATTGTTAGCTTTCGTGGATCAAGTCCACTTCATCAGACAAAAGCTTTTGTATGATGAAGTGGACTTGATCCATGAAAGCTAACAATAAAAATATAGCAGTTAGTCTTTAAAGTACTACAGTGTTTTTTATTTTATTTTATTTTATTTTATTTTGTTTTGTTTTCTGATATACCTGAACCACAGACTAACACGGCTACTATTCCAAAAAAAATCATGTTATTTAAAATACTCCTTTTTTAAAAAAAAATTGAGACCATAATAGTTCTATAGGAGTCAAATAGCAGTACCCTGATAGGTGAGCTGGTGAGAGGGATCCTAATCCACAGCCCCTAGAATCACTGCACCACATGATATCATAGATTTTTCTTTTTAAAATGTACTTTGGCCCCAGTTCTTTCAAGTATACATACATGACCTTCAGAAGCAGCCTTATTTTTCGACAACCATTCATTTTTGGGCCCACAGCTTATGCAGAATGTTTTCCTGCTTACTGTGGTATATCCATTTCTTATTCTTTGGGCCCACCAGCTGGGTTTTCACTTACATCCACTGCATCTTGGTGCATTCTGTTTCAGTTTCTGAGCCAAGTATAGCAAGGATGTTCAATCAATTACAAAGCTTAAACAGTAATTGAAATCCTCTCCATGCAGTTCAGTGAATCGATAACAGACAATGTCTTCAAGACTGTTATTAATTAGAAGTGGAGGCATATCAGATGGGCTTGTAACTCTGCTGCATATCACCCAGGTTTTGCTTCAGTAAATACATCCCTTGAACTCTTCTTCTGGGTCGCTCTCTTAGGATTTATTGTGTTCATTGCATGGACATATTCCTCCTCTTAGGCAAACAGTTTCTGAAGATGTGCTAGCAAGATGTAACCCTTAGGTTTTGTAAGTCCAATGAGACTATTGAGGCTGACAACACATTCTGTGTGACTTATAAGAAGGGATGACATTTGCTTAAACAACAAGAAAGGCAGGGAACAAGTACCGGTATATGAAACAATCATGATTCCAGTTACATGTTTTAAGATGATCTAGAGAAATAAAAAAGGGACATTATTTATTTTCTGTTTTGAAATTAACCAAGGAATTCAATTCAACACTACCAAGGTCAGTAGCAAAGGCTATAGCAGACAGTTTGAAGCAGAGAAAAGGGAGTTTGAGTTTAAAGGGGGATAATCTACTCACCTGCACAGAGAGGAAATATTCTATGCCAGGGGTGGCCAACCTTGGTGCTCCAGGTGTTCTTGGACTTCAATTCCCAGAAGCCCTGATCAGCAGGTGTGCTGACATGGGCTTCTGGGAGTTGAAGTCCAAGAATACCTGGATCACCATGGTTGGCCACCTCTGTTCTATGCTTTGTGTTTCTGTCAGATGGTTTAGCAAGGGAGATGCCATTAGGCAATTGATTCCATTTGCTCTGTTAGAATTATAAAATGTTGCATTCTCACTTAACTTCACAGTGAACATCAATAACCAATGCAACTTGATCCCACAGACATGAAACATAACTCTGTTACCCTGGGCCATCCAAAATAAGACAGCAGTGGTTATAGGATGCAGTTGGCTCAGAAGGTCACCTGAAACAAGCTCCAGTGGCATCAATCCACTGGTAAAATTGATTCTGCCTGTGGAACCATAAGGAAGGGTTTCCTTTTCTTCTTGGCCATCCTCAGAATTGTTCCTGATTGCTCTCAGTAGCTTCAGAGGCGGCCATTAAGGAGAAAAGGTCTTGTTAACTCAAGGAGTGCAGACTTGCCATATCTCCTTTATGCCTTATTAAGTGTGATATTACCCCTCTACAAAGCCATTCTACAGGTCAACCTGTAAATCTGGTTTTTAGGAGAAATTGTATTTAAAGTAGTATGGTAGCCACACAGACCTAAACAAACTTTTCAAAAAATCAGCTGGGTAGCAAAGTCTGCTTTACAGAACCTAAATTCATTTGCTAGTCCCAACTAGAGCAGTCCATTTGTATCAGCTCCAATTAGTGAATGAGGACTTCTGTGAACCTATCCAGTCAGGAAGTCTGCTCTACGGGGAATCATTCAATGGATTACTCTACCAACATTCAGGTCCAAATTCTTAAAGAAATGCCTTCATACATTATGTGATGGGTGTGGAGAAGGGACAATTAAGGAAGTGTGGGTGTGAACAGGCATCATCTTGGGTGTGATGAGATATCATTGGTGATGTACCATTGGTGAGGATTGGTGATGACTTTGTGAGAAACCACATCTCTACCACTGGTTATGTGAGAATGTTTGTTTTTCTGTTAAGGATTTCAAGCTTCAGACTAATGTTTTGATGAGTACTGCATTCTTTTTAATTTTTAACTAATCATATTTTTTATTTTCACAAACCTCTTACAATTAGAAGGGATTTTTTTAAATGAAAGGTTGGTATCTAAATTTCCTGAAAAATAAAACAAAATAAACTAAGTAGACAGTATTGTGCCTAGAATTTTTCTATTCCCCTCAAATTAAAAAATAAGAAAAGGAAGAACAACAGAATAAGTCAAATTAAGATTCCTGATGATTTAATATTTTTCATGTTTCTAGCTATCAAGAACAGAGATACAGGGAAATTTATTCTGAATGAAGAGACCTATGTGCCAGACTCCAAAGTGTTTGTCAACATGGGTGTGGAATGGGAATATCGGAATGATGAGAATAGGGAAATTGTGCAAACGATGGGCCCTCTGCGGAGTGGAATCTCTGTTCTGGTAAGTGGATTGAAGTCTGGTAAATCTAGATTATTCTGATTTACGTGTGCATTTTGATGAAGTGCATCTGTTATGATGTCTGCTTTAAGAATCAAGGGTGCATTTAATTCTTTCTTCTCAGTGTTACATAATTGCTATCCTGGGCTATCATATTCCAGATTCTTCAACCAGAGCTTCTATGAGTTGTAGATAATAAGAAATAGAACTTTTCCAAGCTTTGTTTCTGGCTATGCATTGAAAAATCAGATAAAGAATAAGGCTGACTGGCCTGAAATGGAGTTGGGAGAAGGGGAGGAAGCAGGTTTGCAAGGACAAGAGCACAGGATGAAAGAATCTGCCAGAAAAGCTCACAGCAAGAGTGGAGAACTGTACAAGCAAGGGCAGGGCCTAGCATTAGCACACAAAGGATCAAGACCTGCCCTGAATCTATAATTATAGCCAAGTCAGCCAACAAACTAGTTGGGAAGGACAGTTTATTTATTTATTTGAATTTATATACCGCCCTCCTCGCCAGGGCAACCCAGGGTGGTTTACAAAATCATAAAAACCAAAGCCAATACCCAACTTCGAGTTTACAGTTATAAAAACTCTTAAAATTTTAAAAATTTAAAAGATACAATAAAAAATCAAAAATTAAAAGCTAAATCTTAAAAATAAAAAGACCAAAAGACTGAGAGAGAGAGCTCAAACTAACCAGCGAGCTGGGGTCATTGTGCCGTCTGGACCCCTTACCTGCCCTGCCAGTCATGTTTTTCAGCTCTTCCTAAAGGATAGCAACTCCATCTGGAGTTAGAGTTAAATTGGGATAAAAGAAGGTGATGCCTCCTCTTTGTCCTTTTCCCAAGCATGTTTGTCCTGGCATTTATCCTATTGTCTTCTCCATAGCAGCCAGATCCTTTAGTTTCCTATTCCAAAGACTTTTAGGTACAATTTTTAATCTTACTGCTTGCATTATATTACTTTTACAATGTTTATTTCTGTTTATTATACAGGTGACATGTATTTACCTTTTAATTATTTCTTTTCCTTGTAAACAGGACAGGAGATTATGATTAATAAAACATTGATAATAAATGGACAAATGAATTATTAATCTACAACACTGATAGCCTCCAGAGAGTCAGAAGATCTCAGAAGTCCCCAGCACCAGGGCCCATAGTGAAAGACTCTGGCAGTTGTCACTTGAGGTTCAGAACCCCCAGTCTGTAGCCTGGATTGGTTCTGTTACAAGAAACACTAGTTTACAGAGTGTATTGTTCAGTCGCACAGTTGAGTCTTACCAGTGGCGGGCAGCCAAAAAAAATTACTACCACACTGTGGGCAGGGCCAACATTGTGGGCAGAGCCAATGTCATTATGTCTTGGGAAGAGCCAATTATATGGGCAGAGCCAATAAAAAAACCCCATAAAAATAAGTACACATAAAAATACAAATTAAATAGACATAAAATACACATAAAAACATAAAATACACATTAAAATAAATACACATTAAATACACATTAAAATACACCCACCCACCCCACACCCAAAGGTGAGTCACTTACCCTGGGGAGCAGGCTATAGGGAGCTTCAGGCTAGCAGCTTGTCTTCCTCCTCCCCACTTGGGAGGACAGCAAGGATGCCGCACATGCACACCAAGCGCTGTAGGCACGCATGCACACCAAACATTTGGTGCACATGCTCAGTGGGGGAACCGGTGAAAAGGTAAGCCTCCAAGGTGGTTCCCCCCAAAAGCCGCTACTGGTTCTCCGGGACACTGGGAAAAGTTACTACTGTTTCTGGTGAACTGGTGCGAACCTGTTGCTGCCAATCACTGAGCCTGACTCTTTGTGACCCCATGGACCACTGCACGCCAGGCTCCTCTGTCATCTGCCATCCTCCTTAACCCACCCAGATCTATGTCCACTGCATCAATGGAGCCATCTAGCCATCTCATCCTCTGCCACCTCTTCTTCTTTTACCTTCAATCTTTCCTAGCATCAGGACCTTACATATTTGTCAGAAGACAGATGAGTTGGTCTGGTACTCCCATCTCTTTAAGGACTTGCCACAGTTTATTGTTATCCACACAATTAAAGGCTTTAGTGTAGTCAATGAAACAGGAGTAGACATTTTTCTGGTGTAGTCAATGAAACAGAAGAAGACATTTTTCTGGCACTTCCTTGCTTTCTCCATGACCCAGCAAATGTTGACAATTTGGTCTCTAGTTCCCCTTCCTCTTCGGAACCTAGCCTATAGCCCCCTCAATACAGAAAGGTAAAAATCCTTGACGAGTAGGGACCCTAAATTTAACTCTAGCTGTTGTTACAGTAAGCTCAAATTCCATAATTTCTAGATTGACAAAGAAATACAGAACTCATAAATATAAGGTCCAGTTATCATTTAAAATGGTTAGCATATTTGCCAGCATATAAAACACATCAGAGTATAAAATACACCTCGTTATTACCAAAATAGCCCACTACAGGCCACTATATACAGTGCAAGATGTACTCCATTTTTCCAGTGTATTTTAAGGGGGGAAAGTGGGTCTTATACACCAACAAATATGGTAATTCATTGTTTTTATGGAATTATATCAAATTATCCCTTTAAAAGTACTTAGCCAATTAATACTCTAATATTAAATCCTTGGCAAAGGATCTCATTGATATAAATGGGACAACACTGAAAAATGTGAAAAAGATATGTTTGGGATAACAAATTTTAATCTCTGTGTTATTTTTTAACAAATCCTTAAAAGATATTTAGTTCACAGTTCATCAAAAGACAGAAGAACATTATGAGATCATGAAATGGCATGTAATCCATTAAAAATACAAAAACATTACAAATGCAGTAACAAAACAAATTAAGAAAATAAAATTGTATAGCAATCCTAACATCTCTGCCCTTTTTATTATGCCATTAATCTTTTTCTGAAATGCCTCTGTGATATTCTATAGATCTTGGTAAAAGTATATGCATTAATTTTCTAACTAGGCAATTCCTCATGGGAATGTCAAAATTTCACTGACTTACAAGTACATGATCCATGAAGACTCTTTGCATGTTGATAACAACAACGTTTTAGAAGATTCGGTAACATATGAATGGGCTTTGAAAAAATGGTCACCGTGCTCAAAACCTTGTGGTGGAGGTAAAGAAAAAATGATAAACCAATGAATGGCTTTCTGTCATCAAAATGATAGAATAATTTATGTCCACATATGTACTTAATAGTTCAGTATTATATAACTGAGAGCAGAATGTGGGAAAAGAATTCATTGAAAAGAATTCAGACTTCCTCTATATGGTGTTAGATGGTATAACATCGACCAATTGATTCTAGAATCAGCAGTGGTGATATTGCTTGTGGAAATCTAACCAAAGTATAAAACAGCTTTTTAAAAAGTAATAATCTACATTCACATTGTTTTAATAGCAGAAAATATGCATCAAAATTAAGGCTAGAGTTAAACTCTGCAATATGTTTATTGATGTCTGCCTATTATTCATAACCTAGTGAATATCTAGAAAATAGATGGCAGATAAAATTTATTAGGACAATTCCATTTGATAAGTGAGATAAAATAAATGGCTGCTGATAAGATGGTGAAGTGTAGCAATTTTGCTCGGCAGTGATCCCATCTGTTTTTCAGGAAAGCATATATCTAGATTGGGCCCTGTACATTTAATTTCCTTGCTTTCAGGATTATACCTGTTGTGTGATAAGAAGTTAGCCTCAAGAGTGCTTTCCCTTGTTTCCCCCACAGCCCTACCATGACCCCTCATGTCAGGTATCAGGTCTCTTTCCCAGGGGTGAACAGATATCCAAATGAGGTCTCCTTGATTAGGCAAAAGAAGAGCTCATATTTATCCCATATGTAACTGGGATAAAAATAGGACTTACAAATTGTGAGAAATTTTTACTTTGAATTGTGTGTGGAATACACTTTAGCATGCTGAGGGTGAAAAGGATTCTCTTTCTCAAGGTTCTCAGTTCACAAAGTATGGTTGCCGGAGGAAGACTGACCACAAGATGGTTCATCGCAGTTACTGTGACTCCATCCAGAAGCCAAAACCCATTCGGAGAGTGTGCAATCTTCAGGAATGTTCCCAGCCAATGTAAGCATTTCTCCGTGCTGGAATAACTCTTTGCCATTGCATAATAATCAGCTGAAGGAAATGCATCTTGAGCTAGCCTTAAATAACCTCTCCACCCACCCCCTTCCCTAGTGGCTGCTTTAAATTGCTGCCCTGTGGCCACAATTTTTAGAATATTACCCCATCTGGAGTTAAGCAATGATTTGATAGACTTGCCAGAATTTTGTCTGTTGCCAAAATACTTTCCACTAAATAATGATTCCCACTGATTCCATAACATATTGCGACAGTGGAGAAAGAGACATAATAGCCTCTCTTTGACGCACATACTTGTGGCTCACACAAGTTAGGAAATCAAGTTAGAAATAGATGTGTTAGAAATATATTGGTTTTATGGTGTGTGAATTTTAAAAATATAAAAATATTTATAGGCTATTTCTAAAGCAAATATCATCTACCACCATCCTAATCCAAAACACCAATAAAACTTACAGCCTAGCATTAAAATAAGTATGTTTGTTGGGAAGTGAGTGGGAAATCAGTATTTTTGGCTCACAAAGTAAATTTCTGGCTAAGCATTTGTAATATTTTCCATTTCATTCTTCTTTATCACTGTAGGGTTTTTTGGGTGCAAGAAAAAATATATTCTATGATTTGGTTGGGAAAGGGTTGTAAAAGCAGAGGATATTATTTTTCTCCAAACTACCTATGTAAGGTTGTGACTATGTGATACCATGGGATTTGCTGTGGTCATATGAGAAGCTGATTCAAAGTATTTCCTTTCTGCTCACACTATGCAAAAGCCAATTTGAATCTGGCCCTTTTTGCTACCAAGACAGAAAACTGATCTGGACTGTGTCTGGTGAATGGCAAGGAAACTCATTAATGCCAGGTACTGCCAAATAAAGGAAACTATGGTGGGGAAAGCATTAATCTGACTCCCTATTTTTGTACTAAATTTCAACTATTTCTTTTACAATACATCCCTCCCAAATCTAGAGGGTTGCAGCATTTGAGTAAATAGTGTTAATGGTCTGTAGATACAAACTCCATCTTTTATCTCACCAAGCACTGCTCTCTGCAACATCAAGGTTATCTATGTAACTCCACTGAGAGTTGCGAACATGCACTCTGTAAAAAGGTTAAATTCCCTTTTGCATCATATTGTCTACAGAATTTTGCAAAATAGAGAGAGTATAGAGGTTAACAATCCATTTATTAAAATACTACAGAACATATTTAGAAAGGCATTGTTCCCGAGAGAAATGGATATAGTGCTTTAAAAGCTGTATAATGGTAGGATAAACTGCTTGACTGAAGACTTCATTCTTTTTCATGTGGTTTTTAGTTAATGGCTAAAATGTTGGCAAATCCAAAGCAGCAAACTCATTTCTAAGAGTTATGTTGCTTCTATTCCAGTGTTTGCTAACAGTAGTTTTTGTGGTTTATTGTGTTGGCTTCCACATGAATTATTTAGAACATTGCAAATAGCTGGAGCAATAACATTGTTAGGAAGGCTGGAAGGCAATTCTGCTCTTGTAAACCCAATACATCTGCAGAAAAAAAGGAAAAGGGAGAAAAACCCAAAGTACAATAATTCAAGCTACAAATTGGGGCATGACATTGAAGGTCACACTGAGATCACACAATCATATTTTGCATGGATTCAATAAGAGTTTGAAATAAACTTCATTGTTGTCAGGATTTGGTCAAAACAGGCCGTATAGAATGGCAAGATATCTGACCAAGGAACATCTTGTCCATATGAAGAATCTTGCCTCCAACATGAAACTGAGGGCTAAACCATACCTTGTAGATAACTTGCCATTATTGTAGTGTTCAAGAGACATGACTGAGGCAATTTTTCATATCTGAGTTATAGGACTTACAAAGGAAGAATGTGCTTATGGCCTGAAGGAGAATCGCAAAATAAAAATAGCTAATTTTCAAGCTGCTGCTATTGCAACAATCCCACATAATCAGTATTTAAGGCAGGGGTGCCCAAACTCCAAACTTTTTGGCCCATGGGTCGATCACGCATTCGAGTATGCCAGTCATATGGTCCCTCCCACCTTGAAGCGGAAGTTGAACATGCATGTGCGGGCACCGAACGTGTCCGCAAATGTGCAGAATGCTGCTGTAACTGACCCATAGCTGTCTTAAACATGTTTACGACAGCTGCAGGTCATTTACGGCAGCATTCTGTGCATGTACGGGGTGTTCAGCATCTGCGCATGCATGTTTTGCTTCTGCTTCCAGGAGCCATGAGGGCAGCGTGGTCCAGATTAATTGGCGCCATGGGCCACAATTGGACACCCCTGATTTAAGGCATTCCCTCTTTGCAGTCACTACTTATCTGTGCTATGCAGTTGGCCCCAGAGATCCCTAGTGGTATGTTTGTTTTTAATAATAGTTTGTCCATAATTTCTCAAAACTAGGTAATCTTCATGCAACTACTATCTATTCCTTTTGTGAGTTTAGATATAAAAGGACATTCCCACTTATCACAGATAAAAACAACTCATCTGTTGCTGCTACTTCTAATGGCTCTTGCAACAAACCACAGTTTCCAGCACTTGTTGCCACAGTTGCCACAGTTTCCAGCACTTGTACATTTGAAAGAAGTACACAAAAAATCAGCAAAATCTTTCCAAAATCTTTCCACCATCCTATTCTGTCTCACATAGTTTTCTCCAGTTGTCCCATTTACTATAGAAGAATAAACTAATCAGAATTTAGCTCCTTAAATTTCATGGCAGTCACATTTTTTATCTGCAATAAAATCAACAAGAAATATTTCCAAATCCTAGCAATGGGTGGAAAATTCATTATAAAATTGATCCAGTGCATTCACTACGGTACTATCATAATGGTACTCTGAAAGGCTATTAAATGTGTGCCATATTTATAAATTTCCAGTCTTTAGTCATGTTAGAAGCACCACAATACAATTGTGGTAATAAATCTGTCAGGTATGTTTTCCTCAGTAACAGTTAACATCAAGAGCATTGGGGGGCAGCCATCAAGTTTTCAATAGTACGTGTTGAGGGGCATAGAGTACACTGACATAGTTGCGAAGTTCGCTCTTCTCTGCCCTCACAAGGAACTGTCAGTGCAAAAGTCTCACTTTCAATTTTATACATGTTCAATGTAGGATTTGTGCTATGCAATTCTTCCCATTCATTAGACGGTTAAGAATCTTTCTAGAACAAAATAGTGAGATCATTGGGTTCTTGGTCAGGTTTCACAATAGCAATCATTCATGACTGTCTGAATTTTCAGTACCCTGAGAGAATCAATTTTTAAAAATGGAGGACCCACTTTTTGTTGCTGTACTAAAGTATTTTATGTGTTTTACGCAGATGTAATCCAGGCCTGCTGCTTTGCCATTTTGCAGTTACAAATAGCTCTTTCCTATTCACCTAAATTAAACAGTTTTGTTATGTTGCTGGATTCCAGTTGCTTATTTCTTTCAGATTTAAGTTGTCATTTCCTTTGGCAATGTTCAGATCTGCCATTAATGAGGAGTTTCTAGGCTATTTGAATTGCTGTAATGTTTGCATAAGTAAGGCCTTTAGTTGGGTCATTTTAAAATAGTCTCTAGGCTTTTTGACTCCTTTTTTTTACATATGTACTTCTTCCATGAATTTTATTGAATTATTTCTATTGGTTTCTGAACTCAAAAAAGTTAATTGCTCCCCTACCAAAGTGGTTCTTCACTCAAAGGATTTTGTTCAAATTGTGTAAAGTAATTATTCATTTTGGTGACTCATTCTGCTTTACTATATATTTTGTATATGAAATCTGTAACTTACACAAATTATAAGAATTATAAATTAATAAATTAAATCTCTGTGCATGGTGCATGTATGTTGATAATTTAACTGATTGAATTGTTGTTGTTTTGATCTAGATGGGTTACTGGTGACTGGGAACCATGCAGCAAAAGTTGTGGGAAAGCAGGTTATCAAGTGCGTTCAGTCCGGTGTATCCAGCCAATGCATGACAACACAAACCGCTCTGTTCACACCAAATATTGCAGCAGCAATCGTCCTGAGGGCAGGCAGGCTTGCAACCGGGAACTTTGCCCTGCACAATGGCGAATCGGTTCCTGGTCACAGGTAAGCAGGAAATTGTACTCTTGCTAAAATTAACGATAGGAAGGGTACTATCAGACTACTGCCATTCCTACCAATAAATGGGTTTAAGAACTGCTTCAGTGTTCTAATATGTTCAAGAATATGTCCACTCTTGTCATCTAGGAAACTACTTTGAAGACTCAAGGGAATTTATAGGGAGATTGCACAAGATCCATGCTTTGAGGCAACTCCAGTAAAGTTGAAGTGTTAGTTGTGTTTCATATATGTATCCCAACTGTTTCCTGTGGATCAGGAATAATCCTGACCTGATCACTACAGAATGAGAGGTCCTGTTCATACTGTGGCCCAACAGTTTTCATAGGAGACTGTTTGGTTATCATGCAGAATGTTAGACAATTAGGTCACAGGAGGGCAGACAATAATCCTTTGGAAGCACATCTCATATCAGAATCTAGCAATACTTCAATGTCTGACAGTTCTTAAGAGTGGCTTCTCAATCATACACCCTTCCACCATACACCCTTCCACCAGATCAGTTGAATACAAGACTGATGCTAGTACTGGAAATGTAAAATAATTCCAGAGCTAGAAAGCAGTATCAAGAAAGCAGAGTCCATTGAGCCAATCCTGAGACACGAAGTGGAGGCTCACAACAGTCATAGGAGCAGAATTATACAGCACAGAAACTGAAGAGGATAATACAAGAAGGCTCAGGTGGAAATACCACATCAAGTATGGGGTCAGAGAAACAATTTGAAGCTTAAGCATTCATGCGTATGGCAGCCTACACAACCTGGAATTAACCAGGCAAAGGCCTTTAATTATAAAGACGAGAAGGTGAGCTACTCCAAAATTCAGGAATTTCCCTACTATGTTTATATGGCTGCTCGTACTTTCATAATTGTAGGCATTTCATATAGGTAACTGTTTCAGTCCTGAACCCCCTGTAGGTTTCAAAATGCATACACATCACAAATGTGGTTTATCAATTCATTTCCGAAGACATTGGATCTTTATGAGTCTTCATGATAAGATTGTGGATGTAGACGTGTTTCCTGTACTATATTCAAGGTGCTGGTCATTACCTTTAAAGCCCTATATGGTAGTGGGCCAGGATACCTAAGAGACCGCGTCACCCTAAGAATGTCTGTCCGTCCCACCAGGGCGGATCGGAGGGGCTCTCTTGTTATTCCATCGGCTAGGGAGGCTCGCCTCTCTAGCACTAGGAGGAGGGCCTTCTCTGTGTTCGCCCCGGCCCTATGGAACCTTCTCCCAATCGAGCTACGTCTGCAAACAGAGCTCCTACCTTTTCGCAAAGGTTTGAAGACCTGGCTGGCGGAGCAAGTGTGGGGTCCCAGGAACACGGGATCCCACGTAGGCTGGCTGATTTAAGGGGACAGCCACCTCCTGTGACGTTTGGGATATTTGGTTTTACCTGTTATATTGTTTTAATTTTTTAAGAACTTTTAAGGATCTATTTGTGATTTTAATCCACATTGTAAGCCGCCCAGAGTCGGGTATTCCCGATTGGGGCGGGGTAGTAAGTATAAATAAAAAAAAATTATTGTGCTGTACAGAAATCAGTGGGGAATCCATTCTCTGGGGGCAGCCTACACTTGGAGCCCTGGCAGCTGGAAAGAAACATGAAGGTGCAAAACTGGAGTTTCAAGTTTATATAATAATAAGGTTCCAATTTTGGTTTAGGGCTGCTGGTTGTACTGAAATGATGATGATAGACAGCAGTAAATAGTTTAAAAAGGCTTTTACAAATGTCATGCCATCTCTAATGTATACTGGCTGTAAATAATTCACAAAGGGGAAGTTAAAACCAAGTTTCTGCTTTCTCGCCAGTGTTCTGTTACTTGTGGTAATGGCACACAAGAGAGACAAGTTCTGTGCAGGACAAAAGAAAATGTAATTGGCTCTTGCAAAGAAGAAAAACCAGAAACAAGAAGGTTATGCAGGCTACCTGTATGTCCCAGTGAGTATTTACACCTTGTTCAGAAACTGTTTGGAGCCAGGATTTCTGAGACTTGAAATGTTGTTGGAATTACTTAACACCAGTGGTCGCCATATTATCTGGCTTAGTCCTTACTGAAAAAAGGAATGTCACCTTTCTTCCTTTTTAAAGTGAAAATACTCTGGCCAATATGACTGGTTCTAATGTTTATACATTTGATAAAGTGAAACATCCATGTATGAATTACAGTTTTTCTTTGGTTTATACAGTAATTATTCCCAAGGAAGAAAAAAGTACTAGCAGTCAGATGTCATATAACACTATGGAAATCACTTTGTATTAAAATAAAATAAAGATGCTGTTTATCAATAGTGACACACACACATCCATTTATCACTGAGTTATTTATTAGACCTTGTTAACGTTTTGTCACTAGAATTGAACTATTGAATATTCTACAACCAGGAAAAAAATGGCCAGGAAACTTCCCAACTACCACTGCCAGCAGCATATCAGTTTGTGAGATGTTTAGTATTCATGATAACATAGAAGGAAAAAATCCTGTTTTCACAGATGATTTTAACTCCTTGGTAGAGCATGTCTCACTCATGGTGTGCCACATTTTTTTTACGCATATTCAGATTTTTCATCATGGATGTACACTTGTTAGGATCTATGCCGAACAACCCTATTGTGTTAATAAATCCTAAAATGGTGGGAAAGCTGTATAAAAGTGTTTGTATGATGCATGTTTTTCCTCTTGCTTCAGCTTTTCTGGGGACATTTTACCATCTAATGAGGTGAAAAGAAGTGCTAAACTGTGTTCTTTTTAAACTAACAATGTACTATTTTTAGAAGTGTAGCTTTGGCTTTTAAAACAAGGTCACTCTTTTGACAATTCCAGTAGTAGCTATTAACTCTTTCCACTTGTCCAGAGATTTTCAATAGTGAATCAAGAGGCTACAAATGTGTTCATGTATATGTATATATTCACCTTCCCACTACCTGCGCTCCTTCTGTTTCAGAAAATTCATCAGATACTTCGAAGAAACCATACATGATACAGTGGCTGTCAAGACCAGACCCAGATTATCCTCTCCAGAAGATATCTTCAAGTAAAAGACCCATTTATAACTCTGCCTTTGTCCTTAAATGCATGCCACATCTGATGTGGACTTTGCCTTCTGCTCTGTTCTTCTTCCTATACGGAACATTTCCTTGAGTCTGCCAAGCTATTTCTTGGGCTGAATCTTTTTCTCTCAGCACTGGGCCTTGGGGCACAGTATATTATTCTTCTCTGGAGATTGAGTAGCATTTGCTGCGGTGCAGATCATGAAAAGTTGTTGGATGTGTGGAATAGGATCTCTCCAGTGTTTTGCAAGTCCTCTAAAAAGTGAGCTGGTATCAGTTTGCTTGTTGATTGGTGATGGTGAAAAAAGGCTCTTACCTGACTCATGATTTTGGTTTGATGGTGAAAATGAGAACTTATTGTGAATGTGATCACATCACAATAATGACACCTTGTAGTGCTAAAGTTCTCCTTTGTCTAAAAGTCCTCTTAACCTCACCGCAGGTTAGCTTCAGTGGTTTTTTTTTTTTTGCAGGGTAGACATATGAAATGAAAGTATATTCATTCCATCATTCTTTATATCTCATTGCTTATAAACTCACACTTCATAGGGTTTTTTTTTAATTCCTGGCTTCAAAATGTGTGTTTCTCACCATTGGAAAAATCTTATTACCACAGGAAGATGAAAATCTCCTGTTAAATGCTGCAGTTATACTATACTTTTATCGACTCTCCCTTACTTACTTACTTACTTACTTACTTACTTACTTACTTACTTACTTACTTACTTACTTACTTACTTACTTACTTACTTACTTACTTACTTACTTACTTACTTACTTGTTTGTTTGTTTGTTTGTTTGTTTGTTTCAAAAACCAGCAAAAATTTCTTCACACAGTTTTGCCAAATAGTCCTTATGTTCTTGCTTGTTTTTTTAAAGCAATTGAAAATACAATATGGCAAAACATGTGGCAGTCTATGCTGCGAGTTGTGGTGTGCAGTATTTTGATATAATTGAGTAAATAAGACGTTGTACTCTGCAATGTCAAACGTTGCTCAGTGGCAAACTCTTTATACATCATTGCATCCATCAGTCTTTTTTCACCATTTGCATGTTTGACGTGGGTGGTTCAGTTGTGTGCCTGTGTGTGTATGTGTGTGATCTATTGATGTGTGTCAACTGGCAAACATAACAGTGTGAACAACTACAGAATTACCTCAATTTTTATTGCTTTGTTTCATTTTTCTGAGGGAGAAAGAAGCTACATTTAGAAAAATGCCTTAAACTTTAATTGCATTGGCATTAATCTCCAGTTCCAGCTTTAAATATAAACAGTGCACTAGTATTATGAATTCGTATTCATGTATTGTGACTTTACTTGAATGATAAAACACTGGAAGGAAGTTTGCACAGTCCAATTATGAGGAAGGAGTAAGTCATGTCCTAATCACAGAAGGATTCATTACTAAACATGCCCTCTTTAACAGCAATGGGTTGCTTCAACCTGCATTTGTGTTGAAGATCTTAAACGTTTTGTCCATTAAATGACTTAACATAATATCAAATAACGGGAGCATAATTGTCCCTAGGTGCCATAGCTCATTGCTTGCTACCTTTCTTCACCAAATTATACCCTTTCGGGAAGGTGGCCTTGTGGATCTTTAACAATGTAGCACTTCAAAATTGTCATTATCATGTGATCACATGCCTAAATCTTGCTGTTACTATGATGATTTCTTGCTGCATCTTGTTGGCAATTATACATGGCAACATAAAGGCAAAGACAAGTTATCTGGCACTAAATACTGTTATGTAAAATAATTGGTGTTTTACTGTTATCAATTTATTCATGACTGTTAATAACCTTTAAATAGACAACTGTTAAGTGATGTTTCAAAATATGGGTGGCTATCGAGAATGGTGCAATAAGGTATCTGGGCATTGTGCACTAGATCTATATGCACTTTGGTTTATCAGGGATATTTTACTAGTGTTTTGTATGTATTTAACTTAATATTAAAGATGTGCCAATTCAGTCTGCTGTTCAATATTTTTTATGAAGCCAGTTGAAATGTGTACCAAAGTGACTGTGCAAATGACTATTTTTTTCTTACTGCTGGGTTGAAGGCATAACTTCCAGTCTGTCATGCATACTACAAAATAAAATTAAATGAAAGTTCAGCAAGTCTGGCGGTTTTGCTTTAGGAAGACAACATAAAATTATTCAGACTTATTTATATACACACATATTACAAAGTTAAAAAGGAAAAAAAGAGTCTTGTGTACCTTAAAGACTGATAGGTTTATAGTATAACCTTGTATACATCTGCTCAGGAAGAGTCTTTACTGATTTCAGTGGGACTTAGGCAAGTGTGTACAGGGCTTCCCTGTGAATGTGGTATAAGCTTTTGTGGAGGAAGATGTCTTACTGTCCAAACAAGTTTATGTCAAAATAAATCTGGAAGTCTTCAAGGTGCCAAGAAGTTCTTTGTTGTGGCTCCTGCAATAGAGTAACACATCAGTCTCTAAGGAAGGATTAGAAGGTTTCTTTAGATAAAACCCAATTATGAAGGGAGCATATTTTTATTTATCACTAGAGTCTGCTTGGTACTGGTTTTCATGTTTCTGGGAAGTTGTTTACTGTTGGAAAAATAAGGCATTTTTCTAAAGAATGCTTCAACTGGTTCTTATACTGAATGGCAAAAATTTATACTACTGTATGTTTAGCAGTTCCTCTGAAAAATACGTATCAAATACATGTCATGATTAAGCCATTTTGTTATTCTGGATATATTCTGATCCTAGCATTATTAGTTCTTGTAAAAAAGAATTCTAGGCGAGCTCTTCTTATATTTATGACTTTGAGTTAACAGAACATAGATTTCATAATGAGCAAATTAAAGGTCAAGTAACATAGCCATCACTTTTATATTTAAAAAAAAAAGAAACTTAAAAAAATGGATTGGTAGTCCACACAAGTGAGGGCCAATTTTTTTTTAAATTTCAACCTCAACAAGTGAATGCAAACTTTTAAAAAAGTATATGTTAGACTGATATGTTTGCCAACTAAACACACTCATGCCCTGTGGTTTAAGTAAAAAATGAGTCGAAAGACATAGTGTCCTTTCTAAAATCAACATCTGTTTCTGCGTTTCATCAGGTGATGCTTTATGTTGCAATGTGCTTGACAGCTTAACACCAATGAGCCCTATGCTGCTCTATCAGCTCCAGGGTGCTCTTCTGATAGCTTTGTGCTTCTGGGCAGGCACTCCTTTTTCGGCAAGTTCCTTTTTTAGATTACAGCTCCCTGCACAACTCCCCCCCCCCAATCCCACCATGGCCAGTAGCTTATTGTCTGGGGAAATTCCATAAACTGTAGCTAAAAAAAAAAGGTTTTCCCCAAAGATCTGTTCTATAAAAGTTTTTTAGTGATTGTTTCACAGTTTTGTTGTTAGTGTATCATTGTTGGAGCCTTAGAAAAGCCATGCATGTTCCTGCCAAAGATCTTTGTCCCAGGAGTGCCATACAAACTTGGTAATGAAAGGCAGCCAATCCACAGTGCACTAAAATGAACAGGAGACGAACAAGAACACTATTCTGCTCATTGATCATTTCTTTACTTTCAGTGCTACTAGCACTAGCAAGTTCTTTAGGAGGCAGTAAGCCATGGAGAAATTTTGCTATTTACTCATAACAGTTCCAAATCTGTTTACAAATCCAAATGCCTCGCCTTACTTAAAGGAAAGACCTTTTGGATGTCTCTAGTAGAAAACTGGAAATAGAACAAGGGAAATGATTGGTATATGAGGGGAACATAAAGCATCAGTTCTTAACTTGTATGGCCTTTATAGATGCACAAAGCACATACCAAAGCAGCTATTTGCTCTTGATGTTTTATGTGGAAGACTGCACCAGTGCAGATAAAGCAACATGATTGCTCTCTAAAGTGTGGAGCTTCTCCTGTTCACCAGAAATAATTACTGTTTTCTTATAGAGAAACCTATGTTGCAGCAAAATAGATAAATGCAACTTTTAAGAAATAAGTGCATCTATCCTACTTATTACGACCCCCATTTCACAGACATTTCATTGGTTTTCTTCCCTTATCATTTAGCCTCATGCTCAATATGACTGATAGCTGGATTCCAATCAGTAGTGAACCAGATAGAATATTCTTTCAAAGAACAGCTGCCATGCACATGTATGCATTCTTTTAAAGCTCTTCCACATGCTTCATTTTGAAGACATGATTATGAACAATCATATTATATGATCTGTGCCATAGTGTACAAAAGTAATACAGAAATCTGTGTCTGCCTTGCCTTCCCAAGGAAGAAGACATTCTGTGAGCTTGCAGTTTAGGTTTGTAAAGTAGCTGTGTTATCCTTCTATGCAAAGCATATTTTATCATAAGTTTACATCATGGGAAGAGACTTTCAGATGTGAGCTTAAGCTTCTTTTAAATAGAAAATGTCAAGTTCTATCTTTTTAATGTCCTTTCCCGACTGGATTGGATATTGGCAGTTGTTCAAACAGATACTTTACAATGTGCTGTATTCTCCATTTACTTAGCTAGGAAGCATTTGATTGTCATTTACAAATATGGGTTGGCTATACTGTACTTGCCTTAAAGTAGTAAACTTAAATGATTCTAGGTCAAGTTCTGTGAATTCAATTTTTTTATGAGTTGAAAGCAAAGGGAATATCAATTTAGCTTTAATAGCACTGAACAAAAACCTTATTCATTCAGCATTTCCATCTCGTGAGTTTGTCTGAGTGGTTTCTAACTATGAACATCTCAATCATAATGTAGGCTGCCTGTCAGGGAATGAGACAGTCAGGCTGTAGAATTGCTTTTAGCTTCTTGCATTTATCAAGCTCCTGTTACTTAGATAAAAGGTTAAGCAAAGCATGAAGGAACTGAAAACTGTCCAGTAATAGCCTAGTAGTTTATAGAAGCAGTAACACTAAAATTGATCTACAAGTTTTTTAGTTGAAATTAGGCTTATCATGACATGATATTGCACTGGTTCATTTGTCCCAGTGCAAGATCTCCTACTGTACCTAGAAGTGTCTGTTTAATTTGGATTACTAAAGTACCATTGAGGCAGAAAGCAGGAGCATGCGTAGTGCTTATGGGATAGCATCTAAATGTGCTAAGATGGGTAGGTTATTTTCAAATCAGAATCATGCAAGAAATGTGAGTCAGTTTCTTTTACCAGCCTTTATTATATCAATGTATACAAGAATATCAATAAGTCCAATTGTGTTTGATTTTGTCTCTGATTTACAAAATACACATAATTTTGTTTTTCTCTCCCACCAGAGCATTGTCAAGGAGACAAGTCAATGGTTTGTCGCATGGAAGTTCTCTATCGGTATTGTACAATTCCTGGTTACAATAAGCTGTGTTGCAGGTCCTGTAACATGCTTAGTAACAAAACAGAAAATGGGAACTCAACAGAATCCAATCATAATAAAGTTAATCCTATTGAAGAGGACACTACTCTCACACTTACCACACCTGTTGAAATTCATATCCCACACACCACTTCATGTCCACTGGCTGTTCCTAAAGCAACCTCCAGCAGTTCCAATGCAACAATAGATCAGACAGAAGGAAATGCCGTGGATGTTCCATATAAAATCCATGGGCTGGAAAATGAAGTTCCGCACCACAACATCATCTTGAGAAGGAGACTACCACATGAAAGGACAAAGAACCAAAGAATCCAGGAGCTGATTGATGAGAAAAGAAAACAAGAGATGCTCGTGAAATTACACTGAAATGGAAATCTAACAACACATTTTTCTCTCTTATAGAGATGTTACCAATACTGCAGTAATGCCCATGTTATCATAGAGACTACAGATAAATAGTGGTGCTATGGCAGAAATGCCAAATGCTATTGCCTGCACTAAATGGAAATTTAATATTATTTAATTAAGGTTAATATAAATGTTGTAATAATGGCTAGCCACAAAAACAAGTGCAATATCTTCATAGATTCCAGTGTTCATACCTAGCCAAGGTCATCCAGAATCTTATTTCTTGTGGTTTGTCTTGTTCCCTTAATGTGTATTCTTGAGTCCAATGGAATGTTATTGGGACGTCTTCAGCATAATTGACAAGAGGCTTCAATAGCTTATCCCTAAGTCTCAGTACTGCTTGAAGGCTTATTCTAGGATAACCAACAGAACCTCAGCTTCTAGGAAGCATATGCCTACCTTTTAAACACTCAAATTCTTAATACATATATTTGGGGGAAAGTCCAATTTCTTTCAGTGGAATTTATTTCAGAGTCACTGTACCAGAATCCAGTGTACCAGTTCTGCCTATCTTTCCATTGAACTCAGTGGTGCTAGTCACATAGCCTGGTGGCAAGAAAGTCAACCAGTGCAAGAACAGGGAGGTATTTAAATTCCTTTTTCAGGAATGAACCATAAATATGTACTTTGTGGTAACACCTTGAAAAGCCAATGAGGGGAGAGGGGAGGTTACTTTCTGTACACAATCAAGCTAGGAAATGACTGGAAGGGAGGGAAAAGCATAAACAAACAAGACATGCTTTATGGTGTGCTATACAAGATAGATCAAAGGAATTTTAGTGCATCCTTGCAGAGGAAAAGTTTGCACAGACGCATTGATAGTAAACAGATATCTCTATTATCAACTTTTCTTTCATCACAGAGACTAACTTGGCCTTTACACTCACAAACATACTAGCCCTGTCAGTGTCAGGTAGTCACACACCTAACACTGAAGTCTGAACTAGACGTTACATTAACTTTTAATCTGTAAGTTTATAAAGGAAGGTGTGTGTGCATATTCCCATAAAGCAGATAATATTGTTTCTGGAATTATTTTTGAAATTTAAATTAACCTGCTAATTCACAGGACAAGAGTGCCCAATTATCCCAAATTGTAACATTTTCATTTGTTTCCAAGTGTCTGTGTTCCACAGCCATATATTACTAGTGCAGTTAGCAAAACAGGAAAAGTTCATTTTTGTGATTACAATTCCAGAATACTGAGTATTCTGACAGTTTCAGTTGGTCCAAAATTGTAACTTTCTCTATCTTTACTACAGTGTGCCAACAGTTGATAATGTCTTCGAACATTCTGATTTATTGAAATGACTGGATTCCCCCTTCGTCTCACTCAGTGCTGTCTGTGAAGAAAATGTAATGTGTGTTTTTATTACATTTTCTACAGTGCAATGTCTCGTCATTGTAGTGGTGAACAACTTGTATTATCAGCAATCATTTAGGGCAGTTGTATTGCAGCAAAACAAACATCATTATTCCTATATATGTACTGTATACACATTACAGAATCTACTTAGCAATGTATAGCTTGACAACCCTTTGAGTACTGGTTTCGTGATTCACAGTGCTTCAAAAAAGTTTACATGGAGCAAAAAGTGTTGATTTTATTGCCTCTTTTCTTGGCTTAAAGACAAATGTGGAGCCCAATCCTAAAGACCATATCTCATTAGCAGGTCTCACTGAGGGGACTACTTCTTTGTAAGTGTTCTGCAATGTGATATTGATAATTTAAATTGGTTATTCAGAATCATCCATCTTCTAAAGCAGCTGTAGATTTAAAGCTTGGGCCAATTAGGAAAACAACTAAATTGGTTAAACTGATCAGAGATTCAGTTCCTTCTTTTGTTTTATTGTGAGACCCATCAAATAGTTGCTTCTGATTTAGGGTGACCCAAAGCATTTGCGATGTTCAAGGAGTGGTCTGCGATTGCCACCACTTCCCAGTGAGCTTCTATTGCCAAGTGGGAATTCCTTCACCCTAAATCTAATACTGTCCACTGTACTCCACTGACTCTCCCTGCTGCTTTTACAAACTTACATGTTATAGGGGGAAATGCTGCAAGCAGGTGTACACTTTATGTATTATTCCTTAAAAGCCAAGCTCTGTATTGGCTGAACCATCAGCTAATGTCTGTTTTTGCTTTTCACAGTGTTATTTTTAAAGGCTGCCTAAACTTACCCAATCTACTAGGTTTGCCTAAGTTATTTTGTCTTATCCGTTATCTACAACACAGATATTCTGTAGGAACAGCGAGGAATTGGGACAGAATGCCATTTGTCATTCGCTGTTCCATACAGACTAGTTCCATGAAAGTACAAGGACATAGATAAGTGGCAGTTTAGCAAGCAGCCTAAAATTTGTTGTACATCTTATCATAGTTATAGAAGAGTAAACCCTATAGGCTGCAAATTAATCATATAATTTACTTCAAGTTCAGTCAGCACCAGTGAAACTAATTGGGCATAACCAAATAATTACTGTTACTGTATATCAATTTGCTGCAAATTTGGCATGTACTAATTAACATATTGGGCTCTTTTACAAATAAGATGGGATTGGCTTCACATTTGATCAGTATGACTATTGGTCATTTACTTTATACTGAAAAAATTGCTGGCATTGGATCAAGATGCATATTTAATTGCACATCAAAAGCTAAGCCCATGTTTCAAAATGGTACTCGGATAAGCATGGTGAGGGATTACACATGTCAATGAACATCTGCACACAATCCCATCTACATATGAGCTACTCACTTGTAAGCCTGCTTTAGCATGTGTATCCTCATAGGTGAATAGGAATGATTCTTCAGAAGATAAGATTGGCTAAATTTAAATGAGTGTTACTGAGTTAACACAACATGACATGTTCAATAAACAGTACACTTCGGAAAAGAATTGAACAAGCCATCTAGGACTGAAAAAAATGCTGGAAAACAGAATAAATTCCATCACCTCATTCATATTTTGCTAATGAATCATAATTATACCTATTTATACATTGACGTGGGCACCTCTTCTCGGGGGTAAAAAAATGTAATCTCTTACTATCAGTCAGTTTACTGGCAGAGGCCTGTTTGTATCATCTAGTCTGTTTTCTTGTATAGAATGCTCTCTTTAATAGTCTCCATATCATTTAGCAGTTACTCTCTACTCAAAAGCAGAATAAATAAGTGTTGGAATTGCTCAATCACTATGGAGCATATTTTGAAATACATGAAGAAATAATTGCACCATGAAAACCACTTGACTTCAATGGCAATATGCAGCAATAATTACATTTTTAATTATTAGGGACATATATGTGACATATTTCTCTGGAACAAAATATGGCAATGGAACATGGAAAAACAACTTTCAGCTTCCCCTTCGCTACACATATACTGCAAACTTGTACACTATGTTCATAATTTACCAAGATAAAGGGGTTCTCAACGTAATTTGGGGCTAAATTCCTTTCTAATGAAAGGAACCTCATTTGGGGGTTCCCTGAGCAGAGTTTCTTCTGCAAAAATCTTTTCAACCCGTAACAATTTTTGACACAAAATTATTATTATTTTAAGACAGATTTGCCAACAGAAGGCCTAGTCACCTAATATTCCACAGTAGCATCATGAAAATTTAGTCAATTTAAGATATTTATTTGCTTCAAACAAGGAGCTATTTTTGTTTCATAGCCATCTCAGCCATGATCTAGAGATGGGGAATTAACTTCACCTGGAGTAAAGCAGGAGCAAGCAAATACCTTATCTTCCTTTTTTCTTTACCACCAAAATTTAACTGCCTTGTAAACTGGTCCTTAAGCGAACCTTGCAATGCACATTAGAAGTTTCTCTTATAAGGTTGGAAAGATACCCTGCAGGTCATATGCAAGCTCATCCTCACAGACTCCCTTCGTCATGATGCTTCTTTGTACATCACAATCCTTAAGTCAGCAAACTTTGTAGCAATTTGCAGTCATTTATTGCCATGACTATCCAACACAAAATGACTTCTTAAAATCCTGCTCCTTGTCTGAGTCCAGCCAAATAAATATAATCATAGCCATGTTCAAGCGTCTGCTTTCAATATACACTGTAGAATAGTGGGAAGATAGAAATATATGCTTGCAGCCCCAGCCCCAGCCCCCAAAAAAGCTGGACCCTAGTTATGTTGGGTTTAATGACCAATTACCCATGGAAAGGAAGCTACAATGTGCTGGGTTTTCAAACACATTTTCCAACAACTACCATCCTCGAGGCATGAGGGAATAGGTTCTAAGTATGCTTTTGTTGAAATATTACTAAATGGTGCTTTATCCAGTACTCAAAGGGTTTTTTGTGATTTACTATATAATGCATTTACTACTTTATATACTCACCTCCAATGCACAGTATTAGCTATGTTCATATGTCACAGCCATTCCCATGCAATGCATATTCCTTAGCATCAGATGCAATGAATAGCCATGAGTTGTATATTAAAATGTATATACAAATCAGAAACTTTAATTTTATAATTTATTAAAGTCCAGATGTCTGGGTTCTTTTGCAAGCAGTTTGACTTTTTAAACTTTGATTACTTGGTTAAAAGAGGAACTCCAACTATAGCTGGCTTGGGAAATAAAACAGAAGAAATTGTGGAAATCATGGAAAGAAGGAGGATTAAGATAATGGGTCTAACCAATATAAGATGCAAAGGACATGGGAGTGAGGAAGTTCATACTTGTTTATTTACTCAGGAGGGATTATAGCCAAACGTGGAGTGAGCTTCTTGTTAAATTCAGACATAGATATTAACAATGGATTAGACTAGAAGTGTAGTTAGAATAAATCAAGGAATATTGGAGCCCTTCACAGTAACATGGAGTGAGGCAGGGATGCGTACTGTCGCCATTATTATTTATCACCTACATAGACTGCATAAGCAAAAATGCTAAATCCATGAATGGAAACAATATCAATTAATTACTTTTTGTTAATGATCAAATATTGAAAGCAACTCCAGCTAAATAATTATAATAACAATTTATGTCCATGAACCAACAATGTAAGATAAATAATATGAAAATCAGTAAAGAGAAGACTGAGGTAATGGCAATTGGAAGGAAACAATATCCCTTAAATATTGTAATAGAGGAACAAGTAATAAACAAGTTCAAATTTGACAAAGAAATTAACTTACACTACAGTAAGGCAAACCAAATATTGGGACCATTAGCTCCACTCTTATAACATAAAGCAATACCAACTAGCACAAAGAAACACCTCATACAAAGCATATTCATTCCCATGTTATGTTACCAGTGCCAAACATGGACACTTAGAGCAAAACATAAATGAAAGTTGGTCACCATGGAAATGAGATGTCTGAGGAAGGCTGCTGGAATGACTTGAAGGGATACAATCAGGAATGATATTATAAGGGAAAGAATTGGAATAAAATCAATTTTAAACTATACACAGCGATAACAAAGTGGTTTGCCCAGTTGGAGATAATGTTTTGGGATCCCATACCACACATTTATTGTTGTTGTTGTTCAGTCACAAATGTATGTATGAGGCAGTGCCCAAAGGAAGATGGCGAGAGAAAATCAGAGATATATTACAAGAAGATCAAATAATGTTGGAGGAGGCCACTAGAAGTGCAAAAACAAGAGCCCTGTATCTCCCTCAGCACCCAAAGTGGTAAAAGAGGAAGTGGAAGAGGAGGAGGAGATTACTCAGTTTGTGCAATAGGTAACATGCTGGATGCATAAGCTGGACTTCTCAGTTTTCAGCTATCATTTTTTTCTTTGGTTCCTTCCATCACAGAACTCATGAGTGGAGGCAAGGCATTGCTATTCAGCAATCATCTCTGGAAGCCTGGTTTAAGGAGAATCATACAGTCTGTGATTTAGTACTTCATCTTCCAGTACAGTTCTACAAAGCTTATTTCCCCAATATGGTTGGAGTCGTGTTCCCCCCCCCCCAAAAAAAAAAAAGGACTCTGAGGTGTGCTGACTAAGAAATGTATTTTGTACTGGGAAAATTCTCAGTTACTTGTCGACCAGCCTTTTAAACCTTATAGACTTTTCTTTTGAAGTAGATTCTGATTCTTAGCTCTGAACATTTTCATTAGTTGGTTTTTTCCACTCCTGGCCAAAGCCTTTCTGAATTATCCCTTTAATAAGTCAAATTCTGTCCCCTCCCTTCAAGTTCTATAATTACTCCCCTCATTGTACAGCACAACTGCTTTTTCATTTTCTTTGTTTTTACCTTTAAAAATCAATTTGTGCAATTGACTGCCAGCAGGTAGCAGAAGCCAAAGTGTTAACATATTAGTTCAAAAATGCTGTACCATGCCTGCAGAGAAACAATTAAATAAGCAGCCAGTAGGGACAATGGAGGGAAGTGCAACAACCAATTACAAATGATGATGGCCTATTATTTAAAAGCCACCATAAATTGAGGAGGGGTTTGTTTGTTTGTTTGTTTGTTTTTTAGAAAACCGTAGAATGTAATGCTTTGACAGCAATATCTGGATCAACTGCTTCAAACAAATGACAAAAGTAGTCCATCCTAGAGAAAGCAGCTTTTGGGTAAGTAGCCCTTGAAGTAAATCAGAATGCCATGGTTAAAAATATAATGTGAGAAATGGATGGAACCCCTGGGGTAGCAATCTTGACATATACATGATCATGTACATTACAGACTGGGGTGCACACCACCAAACAATAAGAACAACAGTGTTATCCCTGCACTACTCCACAGTTGAATATGCTAGTATCATAAGCTATAAATCACCACATGCCAAACAAGTGGTTATAATTCATAATTAATCAATCAGAATTAATACTTGCAGTCTGAATTCTACGTCTATTGGGAAAGATCTATTATTTGGCTGTCATTTCCCCCTTTGGAAGTACATCAAGAGATGCTAGCAAATAATGCATGCACACACAAAAGGTAATACAGTACAAAACCCAACTACTTCATTGATGCCAACCTCTAGATCAATGATGTCAACCTTGGCACTCCAGGTGTTCTTGTATTTAAATTACCAGAAGCCCAAGTCAATACTCCTGCTAATCAGGGCTTCTGGGAATTGAAGTTCAAGAACACCTGGAGTACTAAGGTTGACCATCACTGCCCTAGATGATGGCTAAAAATTAGGAAAGTTTTTTTGCACATCTCTCAAGCGCTAAATATTAAACCAGATGAGGCTAGGTTATAGGGCGCAAAAGCAACACATTTGGATGAATGCCAAAGAATATTTCCCACCAGGACTTGATCCCTGGTGGACCATCTGGAAGAAGCGAAGCAGGAAGATCAAAGAATAATCAAGTAAAATGGGCTACTTGGATACAAGACCATTTTTTTGTGACTATGGAAAAAATTAATCAATTCAGCACTTATGTACATGTAAGTTCTCCTTCGTGTTGTTTGTGAATGCACACTGATGGGTTCTGCGCTTGCGCGGGAGCCATGTCGGAGCTGGAAAGCTGATTGGATAAATTTGAATGGTTAGTACCACCCACCATCTCCACCCGCCCTTTGCGCCATTTCGCGCTTTCCGCCTCAGTTCTTGTTTTTCCGCTGCTACAGCAGGAGCCTGATCGAGAGCTCTCCCGTTTTCCCTCGCTACCGAATTGTTTGGTTGTTTATCCGGGATAGCTTTCGGCACCTTCACTTCTGGTTTATCCAGTACCCCCTTTTCTTTATTTAAAAAAGAAAAGAAAAGAAAAAGAAGAAGAAGAAGAAGATAGAAGTTAGAAGAGCCGCGAAGGGGACCCCCCCTTCTAGCCCTTCGCCACCCCACTGTGGATGGCATCGTCGGCGGCCTTCAAGAAGTGCCTTTCGTGCTCGGCCAAGATCCCGAGCACCGACAACCACTCTAAGTGCCTGATCTGCCTGGGCGAGGACCATCCTGTGCACTCGTGCTCAGCCTGTAAGAAATTCTCCAAGGTTGCCCTGAAGAACCGGAGGAACCGACTGCAGGCCCACCTCATGGAGTCCGCCCTAGCACCGCAAGGCCCAAGCCGCCCGACGGAGGCCCGCCAAGAGACGTCCTCTTCGGCCCCGCCAGCCACCAAGAAGCTCACCACCGTCGAGCTCTTCAGAAAGAAGAAGAACAAGGAGGAACGGAAGAAGGAGGAGAAGAAAAAACATAAGAAACACTCCTCCTCTCTACCTCCCACACCTCAAGTGCGCCGGCCGTCTCCCTCTGCTTCCCCGGCCTCCTCAGTCTTCGTGGCCGCCATTACATCGCCGCCACCATCTCCTCCACGTGCGTCCCAGGCGGAGTCAGAAGGCATCCCGCCGCACCAGGAGACCCCTCCGCCACCAACTCCACGGGGGACATCTCTACTTCCCGACAGGAGAAGCGATGAACGGGGATCGGAGACCGCCGCACAGCCCTTCCTCACCCTGGAGATGCTGTCCCCGCTCTTGGAGGCCATGACGGAGAAAATCACCGACAAGGTACTCGCCACCATTGGTCCCCCGCCCAATCCTACATCGCGGGCTACCTCCAAACGGAAGGCCGATCACGCATCCGTGGCCTCCAAACGGCGCTGAGCCCAATCCGTGGCCTCCCAACCGCTGCCGCCACCACCGCCATCTGTATCCGGGGAGGAACCGAGTTCAGCCAGGCCTTACTGGTCTGATTCGGACCCCGAGGCCTCACTGCCACCCCCATCCCTTGCCGGGGTGTCTGGAGGCTCGGACGATTCGTCCGAGGGAGAAGGCGAGGAGGAAGACATGGACGATCTTCCTCCGGTCGATGCCGAAAAGTCCCCGGTGGAACAGATCGGCGCCAAGGAGCGCCTGCAGCTGGAGGATCAGAAATCCTTCACTGCCCTCCTGACCCGCATGGGCCCGATACTGAATATCAGGGCAGAACACCCGCCGGCTCCATTCGTGGACGAGGTGTGCAGATTGGCGGACACCAAGAAGACCCTTCCGGTCCATCTGCCTTTCTTTCCAGCTGTCGCCCATTCGGCCAAGACGGTTTGGAGCAGGCCGGTCTCATCCCACGTCGTCTCCAATCTGCTGGATGGGATCTACAAGCTCCTTGGGGAGGAGGGTGAGTTCCTCCATTCGCACCCCACGCCGAATTCGAGGGTAGTCAAGGCCACCCAACACCGCACCGCCGTGCATAGCCTGCCTGTCCCATCCTCGAAGGAGGGAAAGAAACTAGACGCCATCGGAAGGAGGGTCTACGAAGCCTCATCCCTCTCTACCCGCGCGGCTAACTACGAGGCAGCCATGGCAGCCTATAACATCAAGCTGTGGGGCAAGGTGGAAGCCTCCCTGGACAGACTGCCACCCGATCTCCGCGCCGAGTTTGAGACCCTGTCCGAGGAAGGGATCCAACTCAGCCAACAACAGCTCCGAACCGCACGCCACATCTGCGACTCGGGGGCCAAAACCGTAGCGGCCGCGATACAGCTGCATCGCCACGCATGGCTCAGATCGGCCGATTTACATGACGACACCAAGAGACTCATCGAAGAGCTCCCTTTCGACGGCAAGGGATTGTTCGCCGAAGACACGGACAATGCCCTTAACGAACTTCACAAGGACATCACAACGTCCAACAGACTTCGGCTTGGCTCGACCAGCGGATACCAACGCAGGTCCTCCTCGGGATACAGTCAGGACTACCGCAACCGCCAGTCCTTTCGATCCCAAGGCCAAGCCAAGCAACAATTCTTCAAACCGCACAGACAATACAACCGCCCGCGCTTCCAGAACCAGGGCCAGAACACCAAGCGCTCTGACCAGAGGCAAAAACAACAACCTTGACTCCCTCCGAACCGAAGATCCTCCCTCGCCCCATCCGATGCCGTACATACCGCTCCGGAACTTCCTAGCCACTTGGAACGGAATAACTACCGATCGGTGGGTGCTTCGAATCTTAGACGTTGGCTACGCCATCGAATTCGAGAGATGGCCAACCTTAGGTCACATTCGCACCACCAACCCGTCCCCCCAGCTGCAAGAAGAACTCTCAGCACTTCTACTCAAGGGGGCAATAGAACCGGTCGCTCCAACATCTCTCTGCGACGGATTCTATTCCAGGTATTTCATAGTCAGCAAGAAAGACGGAGGACTCAGACCCATCATGGACCTCCGTCGCCTCAACAAACACATCCGAGTGGCGAAGTTCCGCATGGTCACACTCCAGACCATTCTCCCTCTCCTGAAGACCGGAGACTGGTTTGCAGTAATCGACCTCAAGGATGCGTATTTCCGCATCTCAATACGCCAAGATCACCGCAAATTCCTCAGGTTTTGCATCGGGGAAAAAGCCTTCCAGTACACTTGTTTACCATTCGGCCTCTCCACCACACCGAGGGTCTTCACGAAGTGCATGGCACCGGTAGCGGCATACCTACGAACCCGGGGCATCCAGGTATTTCCCTACATAGACGACTGGCTGATAACGGCGCCGTCTGCAGAACAAGCACGGAGGGACGTGCGATTCACCCTCAAAACCATGGAGGATCTCGGTCTTCGGATCAATGTAAAGAAATCGCGCCTGGAACTGGCCCAGGAGATGGATTACATCGGGGCGATCCTGGACGCCACGCAGGCAAGAGCATTTGCCCCTCCCCAGCGCCTAGCATGCATCGCATCGCTGGTACACCAGTTCCAGAAAAACCGCACGGTGAGTGCCAAGTCGGCACAGAGACTCCTAGGCCTCATGGCCTCCACCACGGCGGTCATACCGTTCGCCAAATTAAAGATGAGATCGCTCCAGTCTTGGTTCCTACACCTCTTCAACCCTGTGTTGGACGATCCGAGCAAACGGCTCATGCCAACCCGCGAACTCAAACAGCAACTACAGTGGTGGACCAACCACGAATTCGTGGCCATCGGGAGACCCTTCCTACCTCCAACACCATCAACCCAGATCTCCACGGATGCGAGCACACTCGGATGGGGAGCATGCTACGGATCCCTGGAGATAAGCGGCAAGTGGACTCGACAGGAACGAGCTCACCACATAAACTTCCTAGAACTACTCGCGATTTGGAAGGCCATGAAAACCTTCCAATCCAGCCTCCGAGGAACGGCGGTTCAGGTCGCCTCGGACAACACCACAGCCCTATCCTATCTCAACCGACAAGGAGGGACTCACTCACCATCCCTACTCTACCTGGCAGTCCAACTCTGGGAGTGGTGCCTCCAGAACCACGTCCTACCGATCGGAGTGCACATCCAAGGGACACTCAACACAACAGCAGACGGCCTCAGCCGCAAGACCTCGGACGTTCACGAATGGGAGCTCAACGCATCAGTCTTCGAGCTCCTGTGCAACAGATGGGGCCAACCACGAGTGGACCTCTTCGCGTCCCAGACCAACGCGAAGTGCAACCTGTTCTGCACGAGAGCCAGAGCGGGACAAGGATCCATGGGGGACGCCTTCATGATCCCCTGGTGAGGAAGTCTCCTCTACGCCTTCCCACCTTTCCCGCTCATCCAGAGGGTCCTAGTCCGCCTTCGCCAGGAGAAGGCCCGAGCCATTCTCATTGCACCAGCGTGGCCCAGGCAACACTGGTACCCACTGCTCAGGGAACTAGCGACGGACTCGATCACCCTCCCAGACGACCCGTCGCTCCTCCACAAGGAACGGGGCCAGATGTTCCACGCAGACCTACCGAGTCTCCACCTCACGGCTTGGCTCATAATCCCAGGATAAGCAGGATCCTGGAACAGAGCAGGAAACCCTCCACATCCAAGTCCTACAAGAACAAGATGGAGAGGTTTAACGCATTCCTCAGGGACCGGGACAAGGAACTGACCACAGCCTCCCTAGAGGACCTGATGGACTACCTGCTCCACCTGGCTGAAACCGGCTTGGCACACTCCTCCATACGTGTGCACTTAGCTGCAGTTGTCGCCCATGCTTCACCTCGCTCTACCCTCTCTTCGGCCTTCCGAGACCACACCATGAAGAGGTTCCTCAAGGGCCTGAAGAATGTTTCCCCCCCACACACGAATACCCACACCACAATGGTCACTGTCTACCGTCTTGGAAGCTCTGATGAGGCCGCCCTTCGAGCCGATAGCAACAGCCGAGATCCACCTGCTCTCGTGGAAGACCGCGTTCCTGGTGGCCATCACCTCAGCCCGCAGAGTAGGGGAACTGACAGCCCTCAGGAATGATCCCCCATTCCTCAAGTTTTTCCATGACAGAGTGGTCATGCACCCGGACCTCTCTTTCCTCCCTAAGGTGATCACAGAATTCCACCTATCCCAGGTCATCACCTTACCTGCCTTCTTTCCCAACCCTTCCAGTACCCAGGAAAGAAGCTGGCACTCCTTGGACGTACGAAGAGCACTGCTCTTTTACACACGACGTACCAGAGATTTTAGACAATCTAATAGATTATTTATCGCCTACGGCGGGAGATCCAAAGGCCACGCGCTCTCTGCCCAACGCCTTTCCAAATGGATCTGCGAGGCGATCTACTTGGCCTACCGCCTGACATTGAGGGACCTACCACCCCACGTCAGGGCTCACTCCACCAGATCCATGGCCACCTCCACGGCCTTCTTGGAGGGAATCCCCATGGAAGACATCTGCAAAGCTGCAACGTGGTCCAGGCCACTCACCTTTGTCAACCACTACAGACTAGACACCAGAGCCATCCCCGACTCCAGGCTGGGACGCTCGGTCTTGACAGCAGGTCTTCGCGCTTCAATGCCATGAGGACCTCCTGACCTTTGAGTGTATCCTGAGACCAGACCACATCTCCACCAAGCGGAACATCTCACCACAGCACCAGCTACCCACCATCCAGGTAAGAGAGCTTGCTAGTCACCCATCAGTGTGCATTCACAAACAACACGAAGGAGAAGGACAGGTTGCACTTACCTGTAACTGTCGTTCTTCGAGTATGTTGTTTGTGAATTCACACAACCCACCCGTCCTTCCCCTCTTACTGCTGCAGGGATGAGATGCTTATCCTCTGTACAGCTTTAATATTAACTGAGGCGGAAAGCGTGAAATGGCGCAAAGGGCGGGTGGAGATGGTGGGTGGTACTAACCATTCAAATTTATCCAATCAGCTTTCCAGCTCCGACATGGCTCCCGCGCAAGCGCAGAACCCATCAGTGTGAATTCACAAACAACATACTCGAAGAACGACAGTTACAGGTAAGTGCAACCTGTCCTTATGCCCTACCACAGGTACAAAAGAAAATCTAGTAAATGGCTAAGATAATGCTAATGAAGTACCCAGCTTCTGGTCAAAAATAGTCTAATCATTTTAACATTTTAATTTGTTTTGAATTTTACCTATATTTCAAATGTGTCTATAATTTTAAATCATGCTGCATTCTGATTCAAATAAAGGACAATTTGCTTATAGGATTACAACTATTAACAGTCATTTCAAAGACAAAACATGTTCAGAATCTACATGCATCACTTTGGCTGATTTTACTTTTGGGAAGAAAACATGATCAAAGTCTCCTACATTTTACTGTTCGTAGAAACAGATACAGTGTCTGTAGATGCAGGCACATTGTCCAGAAATAACACAGATTATAACCCGGCAAATAGCCATTACTTAACTGATTTTATAACACTTCTGCACATCATCTGATTGCTCAAGGGATGGTCTTGTAAGTATCCCCATCTGTTTAAATAACTACTCTACAAAAATGATGCTCAGAAAATAAATTCACCTGTCCAAGTGGACATAAGTGTCATTCATAATGATCTTATTTTTAGTGTGTTTATTATGACTCACTAAATAAAAATGTATAGCTCTTAAAGAACACACATGCAGCTGCCCTGCTGTAACAATCACATTTTGACACTCTCTCGCTCTCTTTTCTGAAGTCCACGCCTTTACCATTAGTAAATTAATCAGTAAATTCATATGATATTTTTGGTTCATACTCTGCACAGACATCTTGTGCAAACGTACAAACGCTAGATTCCAGAAGTCATTGGCTGATATCACAGTGTACCAAAGTTAATTTCATCTGCAGTTACTGTTATATGCTGTCAAGATATATCCACCTTATGGTGGCCTTTGAGCAGCTGGGCACTAATCTGTGACTGTGATTGACCTTAATGTTTTGCCTGTCATGTCAGGGACCCAACTAAAAATCAGTCAAAGACTATGAATAGCTTCAATCCCCTGGCTGCTACCGAAGAAGGTGTGTCATTTGGCCAAGCAGCTGGGTTGAAGGGTGAAAGCAAGGTGAGAGGATGAAAAGGGTAGAAAATTCCTGTGCAAAGAGCTTCCAACTCAACATGGACAACAACTAGACTAGAGGGCATGAAAAGTCTGAAAGGAAGACTGAGAGAGAGATGAAAGAGGGAGAATGTGAAAGGGTGACGTGGAGATGGAGAGTTTGACTGAGGCAGAAAAGTAGAGAAAAGCCAGGGAATGGGAAAGTATAGTTGATGGTTGTAAACAATGCTGGATGTTTCTTGTGGCAATCAACACACCTAACAGTCTCTTTCTCAACCATTTACCAATGGACAGATCAAATAACACAAACACTCTCATATGACGCTAGCAGGATTTTCCAGGTATTTGTGATATTTAAGGGGCAGATTTACCAGTGACACCCACCAGTATGCTTTCATGGCCAAGGGGTTTTTGAGTCCAGATCTCTTGAGCTCTACGTCTGTCACTCTATCCACTGTACTGCTTTGGTTTCCATGCCCTTTTTAGCAACACATGGAAGAAAATCCTTTTTTAAAAAAAAAACTTGCAGACAATTCCTGGACACTACAGTTAATTATTTTCTTGCAAAATGTATTTCTTTGCACTAGGTACATTATTACCTAACAACATCTTTTTTGACAGGAGAAACAAAACAAAATCTTGTTAACATGGTCATTTTCTATCCTGCTGAAACCACAAATAGTGAATTCTTTATGGACAGCATATTAGCACACATTAAGCTGAGATTAATTCATTCCTTCATTCACCTTAGCTCCATTAATTAAAGCTGCAGCCTGTTGCTGTTGAAAAATGCAGAGGCTGGCAAAATGTAGAAACTATTTTAAAATATAAAGCAGTTCTCTCATATCAAGCTGGTTTTAGATACTGTATGTGTCTGATCCTGTGAAAGGCTAAATGGGCACAGGCGCCACCTGATGGCCAGTGCTGTGTACTGTCTTTCACAGCCAGTCTCTTGGCCAGGATCCTATTTGGGTATTACATCAGGGTAGGTATAATTGCATAATAAAGCATGGTGGCAAATTGCTGATTAACAAGCTGTCACTCACATTCTTGGTCACTTGACAAGTATGCAACTAAACACATGACAAGGAACATGAATGCCAATTGTTAATTAGTGTCAGTTTGTTACCGTGTTTTTATGCAATTATGCTTACACTACCAAATCCAATAGAATTCTGGACCCTTGTAAGTTAATTAAAGGAAGCAAGTTTTGTTTTTGTTTTTTTAAAGACAAGTGTAACTGAACTGGTTCATGGGTAGGAAGTCCAAATCCACCTTTGGGTAATGCTTTCATTATGACCAAATGAATGCCACAAACAGGTGCAAACTCTTGAGTTCAACTCCTGTCTGTGTGCAACATAACCTTTCTTGCACACCATGCCTAAGTCTATACCAGGGCATAACTAGGCTGGTCTCTCCATTTCACGCCTTTCCCTAGAAGCTTAGCTAAGTGAAATGATGCTAGGTAAAAGGGTCAAACTCGGGAAGAATAGACCCCAGGCTAAAAATAAAAGTAAAGAAATAAAATTTAAAAATCATGTTTATACTGTCTTCTGAGTCACTAGATGATGCTAGGAATCCATATGTGATCTTAGCCATCACACTGAAATGGAGTCATAGACCACTAGCATGTCTGTATACTCAGGTTTGAGGGAACTACTGAAAGTACATCAGTAATATTAAACTTTGTAGTGACCCTGGTGGTTTTCAACAATTCTACTGACATTGACATTTTCCTGCCTTGTCAACTAAGCACCAACTGTTTTAAGAGGAACGACCTTAACCACCTACAGGGTGTCAAAAAAAAAACAACTGAGTCCAAAACAGTTTGAGTTTTTATTTATTTATGTATTTACTTATTTATTTAAATTTGTTTATCGCCCTCCTCCCAAAAGGGACCCAGGGCGATTTACAATAACTATAAAATCATTTCAAAAAGTTAAAATCTCCAAAAGCTTCAAAAAACCTGGTATTTCTACATGGGACAGTTCAACACAAGGCCTACACAACTTCAGCAGTGATTCGGGCCTTCCTTTTCCCACAAAGTTACCTCAGATAGAATCTGCCTCAAATGTGCCCAACATATTTGAATACAGCTCTTTTTTATCCCTTTGAAGCAGCTGTGAAAGATTCTGAGGACAAAATTTTGGATGCAGTAATTTTGAGCAGGAGTAGAAAATGTAACAGAAGAAAGGAGACAAGGAGGGAACTGCTGCAACCTCCCTCTGACTCTCCCTCGTAGTCTCCATTCCTTGTAGAAACAGAAAATCTGAGTTTCTGAATTCACATTCCATAACCAGAGCTAGGTCATAGCATGTTACAAGTACAGTAGGCACCCTGCATCCACAGGCTCCATTCCCTCTGTTTTAGTTTTCCATAGCTTATGGTGACCCATGACAAGGCAACACTTATATAAACTGCCCCATACCACTTAATGCACTCTGTGGGCAGTTCACAAGTTAATGAACATTTTGCCCCCAACATGCTGGAGACTCATTTTCCCGACCTCGGAAGGGTGGAAAGCTGACAACCTTGATCTCTGGTCAGGATCGAACTCACAGCCTTTTTGTTGCAGTACAGCAGTTTAACCACTGCACCACCAGGGCTCATTCCAGGAAAATTTAGCTTTGTTACTCAAAATGGTGAGCAAGTTGAAACAAAAAAATCATTTATTTTGAGAGTATGTGCCATTCTGAAGGGCACAGTGAAAAGTTCCCAACCTGTTCCACTAATTACATACATTATGAGAGTCATCTGTGTCTGCTTTACAGTGCTATACAGTGCAGAGTATTACTGCTGTCCATCTTTGTTGCCATGTTATCACATTGCATACTACTGTACAGTAAATGAGGCAACATTTAATTTTGTTTAATAATTGCCTCAAAGCACAAAAGTAGTGAGGCTGACAGTTCATCAATGTCTAAAAGAAGCTGTGAAGTGCTTACTGTTCGTGATAAAGTGCAAATCCTTGACTTGATCCAAAAAAAGGGGGGGGTCATATGCTGCAGTTGCTAAAAAGTATGGCAAAAATAACTTTTCCATTGGCGAGGCTGTAAAAAAAATGAGCTTCCGTTGTTGGTTCCAGCCTCTGCCAACCTAGCAGCTTGAAAGCAAGAAATTGCAAGTACAATCAAACCTCGCATAAAGAGCGCCTCGCTTAAAGAGTAACTCACTTAAAGAGCAGATTTTTCTCTGAATCTTCGTTTCACTTAACAAATAAAATCAACCAAAAACTCGCCTAACAAATACATCGGGAGTCGCAATCCCCCCACCACCACCAGAAGTCACAATTGGTCACTTATAATAGTGTTTCGCTTAAAGAGCAAACTCGCTTAAAGAGCAATCCTGTGGAATACATTATGCTCTTTAAGCAAGGTACAACTGTAGATAAATAGGTATTACTTCGGTGGGAAGGTAAACAGTGTTCCATGCACTCTGGTGTCGAGGCATGCCTGCCACATGATCACAGATGCAGACAGTGCTGGCTCTTTGACTATAAACAGAAATGAGCACTGAACCCAAGAGTTGGATACAACTGGCTTTGAGCAAGGGCAACCTTTACTGTTACCTTTACCTTTACTTAAAAAATGAAAGAAAAATCAATCTGATTTTGCTGTGCACCAAAGTTACGTGTACAGTGCATGAAAAGGTGTTGGTTAAGTTGGAAAAAGAACTAAATTTGTGGGTCAAACATATGACCAGGAAACATATGCCTGTGGGTGATAAAGTGTTGTGGCATAAGGCATTAAACCTATATGAAGATATTAAAAAAGGATCTGCAAAAGAGAAGAACATCAAACCATTTTCAGCAAGAAAGGGTTGGTTGCACAGAATGAGGAACAGGTATAATTTTTTAAAAATATAAAAATTACCAGAGAGACTGTATCCGATAATGCTGAAGGTGGTGCCATACTTCTAGCAGAATCTGATCTAGCAGAATCTGAGAAGTTGATCTACCATTCAAAACAAGTCTTCAACTGTGATGAAACTGGCTTGTTTTCGGAAAAGATGCCCAACAAAACATACATTCACAAAGGTGCAAAGTAGGCAGCATGGGTCAACACCATGAAGGACAGGTTTACTCTTTTACTGTGAGGTCATGCTGCAGGACATATGATCGAGCCAGATGTGCTCTACTGCTCAAAAAATCTTCACATTCTGAAGAATAAAAACAAAAACGTTCTGCTTGTCTCCTGCAACACAATAAGTGACATTGTTTAATTGCTTGCTATTTGTTATTTCCCCCTCTTTTTAAACTACCTTTGTAAAAAGGTAAGCACACACGCACGCACATACGCACGCACATACGCACGCACATACGCACACACATACGCATAAAGCAAAATGAAATGTTAATGAGTTACCACGGTAGCAGAGGAGTAGTTGTCGAGTAACATTGAAAAATTTCATGTAATTTGCCATACTCTAGCAACTGTGTATTAAATGCCCTACATTCTGAATCACAACAGAATGGAATCAATCTTGCTGGCATTAACCTTTCCAACAGCTGGTGACATAAGCTTTAAAGGAGTAGTAAAACCTTAGTATCTTTTGAATGTCTCCCATATGTTTCCAAAGCAATCAAAGGCACCTTTCTTCTGATAAATTTGAATAATGTACAGTACACCATTAATTTTTACTACATTTTTACATAAATATATAACTTTCCAAAATAGGTGTAAAAAGCATAAATGTATCAATTTAGTACCACAACAGCAGCATTCTCAGATTGGTTTGGAATTTGGCATGGTTGCAGACGCCATCAAATAGAGTGCTGGTGTCAAATAACAGGTATAGTAGGTGTAATTTTGAGGCTTAGAATTTGTGTAACATTTTTGTTATTCACCTGTAACATTTAAGTAATTTATTATTTATAAACCATAGCTGAACACAAACACTATGTACAATAACAAAAAAAAATAAAGAATGAACGAAGCCTAATTTTAATCTCAGGAGGAGTCAACCAATACAATAAAATAGAGAACAGGAATAAAAAGACAGATGAAGTACGTATGTACAGTATTACTTATCTACTGACTCTCTCCCTAAACCAGGAGTTCTCAACCTTTTTATGCTGGGGTTGGGTCACGCTCCGTCAGACAACTTCAGAGGCTGGACAGCCATTTTGCCCTTCCTCCTCCACATGGCACTTCCCGGTGTGGTGGAGGCAGTGGGGGCCATGTGAAAAGGTGCCATGGGCTGCATCCAGCCTGTGGGCCATAGGTTGAGAATCCCTGTCCTAAACAGAGTCAACATCACGGATAGTTAAAACAGCACAATAATCACTATTACAAACACCATACAAAATGACTATAAAATGATTAAATATGTAATAACATTTAAAACCATTTTAAACATTTTTAAAAACATTTTAAATCCCTGAATTCAATAAAGCCAGCATTCGAAAAACCCCAACTTTTCCGTAAAAGCCTGTCTGAAAAAGAAGGTCTTTTCCTGAAAATGGAGGAAGGAGAGGGAAACGATGCAACCTGGCTTCTTAGGGCACTGCATTCCCAAGCCCAGGGACAGCCACCAAGAAGGTTCTCCCTTACGTCCTCAGTAAATGGGATTTAAGAAGGGACTCTCTAGAAGATCTTAAAGGCTAAAGAGGTTCATATGTGTGATGTGGTACTTAAGATAGCATGGACCTCTTATACATTTACCACGTTCTTAATCCACACAAATGGCAAATCAACAGATGGCTTCATCTTTAAATTGGATTAGCTCTTCATTGCCGAAGACAATAATTATTGCCCATATCAGTTACCACATCACTGCATCCTACAAGTATTAATTATGTGGTTTAGGATCAGTTGTGACGCACATAAAGTTACAAATGTGTAAATCACCTCATGAACTAGAAAGCTGAAAATTTTCTAGCAAATCATATAAAAAAATTATTACAATACTCTTCTTCTTCTTCTTCATGCCATATCTGATTCTGAATATTGACTATCCTCATGGCGATCAGCAGTGGCCTTCCATTTGCCTTTCATATCACAGTGTCACACTCGTACCACTGATCCAGTCCATCAAGATGGATTCATGTGGGATTTAATCCACTTGGGGACCATCACCATTTTTCTGTGGACTTCTCCACACCAAAGGCTGTTAGCCTTCAGGGTTGTTAGGCTGGTTACCACTGACTGGTGATCAGTATTGGGTTATTGGCAGTATGGTCTACTCTTTTACCATAGCAGGATAACCTGGCTGCAATACTCTAGGGCTGGGCTGCTCCACAGCAGAAAGGCATACATGTCTTATATGTCTTATGCTCATTTTTGAGACTTGTGAAATGTAGTGGGCTATCTGAACATACGAATTACTGAAAAGAAAAGCCCAGTCTTGTTGACAATGCCTCATGAACAAAGAAACGAAACGAAACTTAAATTCAAATCAGCAGCATTTATTATCTTTTGCTGGTATGAGCTTTGGAGATGAAAGCTTTATAAACAAATGGTCACTAGATGGCACCACAATCAAGGAAATGGAGCAAAGGAAAGCCCAGCACTATTTGTTTTCCTGTCATGTTTTTTTCCTCCTGAAACCTAATATTTTCTGTCATATGGCTCTTAATCGATAGCATGTCAAAAGGGCTCATGACCAGAAAGTGTCTCGTAGGACTGGATCAGTAGTATGGGGGTCATGCTGTGATGTGGAAGGAAAATGGAAGGCCACTACATTATATTCTCGGAACAATCTTCATGACTGATCACCATGACAACAGCCAGCATTCAAAATTAGATATGGAACAACAACAACAACAACAACAACAACAACAACAACAACAACAACAACAACAACAACAACAACAGAGGTGGCAAAATGCCATGGGAGAGCTTTCCCTGAGACCCCAGAGAACTGCTGCTCATGAAACTCCTAGACTAGATATACAAAAAAAGTCCACTTGCCATTTAGCACCCAACACTGTTTAGATAGAAGCACCCCTAGGCATACTTCATATGGTATGTTTGGTAACTAAGATTTAGTTCCTGAATGCATGTACTATCAGTGACAAAGAGCATCTGAAGGAACAAAATATGCTCTTTAACTTTAAAATTGGAATTTGCCATTAGGAGTGAGACATTCATTTTGGGGGAGGAGGAAGCTGCTGCAATGTTTCCTGGGCCTGGTAATTCTTTGGAAGGCAACCTCTATGCAACCTAAAGGGCAGCCACATTGCCATTTTATTTTATTTTTTATTTATTTAAATTTGTTTATCGCCCTCCTCCCTGAAGGGACCCAGAGTGATTCACATCAGCATCGACAACAATTTAAAACCAGTTCAAAAATCAGAAGTTTTAAAAGAAGCTTAAAAACTTAACATTAAAAACTAGGCGTTGTAACTAGGAGGCACTGGGGGTAAATTTGTTCAAACCATCCAGCCGGCTGGGGAAATTGATCCATCCATCTTGGATATAATCTCCATTTACATATCTCAGTTCTCCCAAACCATGATGGGCCTCATCTTCTATAACTACTTAATGTTCCCCTCACTTCCTGTTTCAATTTATTAACATTAGTTTTCTTTAAATCTTGCAAATTCTTAGTAATACTTATTCCTAAATACTTATTACCTGAATTCATTTTAATAATAGATTTCTCTTTAATCTTATATTTTCCCTCCCTGTCACAATTAAATAAAATTGTGTGTGTGTGTGTGTGATTATTTCCATCAATCCATGTTCTCTTATTACATTTACCAGCAATAGATTGAGCATTCCATCATATGAGCCCATCTGCCAGCTGACATGGCACAACTCCTGAGATGTTATCAGTTTAGTGAAAAGTGGGTCAGTTGAGAATTGGCTGATTACTTGCATTTGTGGAGGATGGGCAACACAGATTCCTTACCTCTATTCTAGAAACTTAGATTCTTGGGACCAAAATAACTAAAGCATGACCTCTTCTTATATGGGCCTCCTGGGGCATGTTACAGATTTGAGTTTTCTCTTTTGAGCACTTAGCTAACTACCCCTTCCCTCAATGGCACAGTTCCAGTTCACTTCAAATAGGGGTAAACTGTTCTGTATTTGAAGTTCTCAAAGGCAGATACAAGCAGGGGCATGCTGGCTAAGCTAAAAGGGCACTGGACAGGGAGGGAGGGAGGTGCCTATGGAGGCGCCTATGGCAACCTAGCTGTTTGAAAGCAAGACATAGACATTATAAGTTGATCAATAGGGACCACTTTGGTGGGAAAAGATCTTGGGGACATGAAAGGAGCTTCATTCACCCTCCTTGTGCAGGGGGAGAGTAATGTATGGTGGGGAACTGGAGAGAAAAGCGCTTCCCTCACCTTCCTCTTCCCCCCATGCCAGACAATGGGGAGGGGCAGAAAGAAGGAAGAAGCAGTGACCAGCCCCAGCGGAGAGAGAAAGACCTTTAATCTGCTTCACTTGCCTCTCCCACCAATCCCCCTTTCTCCCTGGCACTTTGGTTCGAGCACGGTGGAGCCTGGCTGCTGGGATGGCTGCTGGGATGAGGCCTCCAAATCCTGTCCCCTGCCTACTCCCTCAGAATCTAACCCAGCACTGCCACTGCTGTTGCCACTGCCACAAGCTGCAAAGAAACCCAGTGTGTTTTTCCCATCCATCAAGGCCATGAGGGGGCGAGGCTGGTTGGTGCATGGTGGATATCACTGTACACCAACCAGCCCCACTCTCCCATGGCCTTGGCAGATGAGAAAGACCCACTGGGGTTCTTTGCAGCTTGCGGTGGTGGCGGCGACAGCAGCAGCAGTGCTGGGTCCCAACATGCACCAACCAGCCATGGGGGGCGGGGGGTTGGTGCATGGCAATACCCACCCCATGGAAACAGTGCCCCACCGCCTGAAAGGTGGGGGCGGGCTGTAGTGGAAATCTAGTGTAGCTGCCAAGTGACATAGTTCTGCCCACCAATGGGGGCACCAGTCACTGGGGCGCAGTGGGACTTGTCCCTGTGTGCCAAATGGCCAGCACGGGCCTGGATACAAAATAGGTCATGTACTTCTCATATTACCTTGTTCAGCCCTTTGGAACTTCTTTGTGATAAGTGGCAGGCTGCTGCTTTTGTTACTATTTAGTTTTTCATTATAAATTTTGTTGTAATTGCTGCTCATAATATTTATTGCTTTATCATAATTTCCCCACTCTTTCATGGTAAGCCACTTTGAGCATTTTGCAAAAGGCTGGGTAGAAGTTTTATAAGTAAGTAAATAAACACATAGGTCAACGTAATAATAATAATAATAATAATAATAATAATAATAATAATAATAATAATAATAATAATAATAATAATAATAATAATAATAATAATAATAATAATATAATTTATTATTATTATTATTATTATTATTATTATTATTATTATTATTATTATTATTATTATTATTATTATTATTATTATTTATGCACTCTTTGAAGATTATCTTATAGCTGACATAGCTATACTTAGAAGTACAGTGGAACCTCATACAACAATCGCCCAGTATAGCAACGAAATCGCATAACAATTAGATTTTGTGGGGAAATGGCATCCAGCACAACAATTTTCCCTATGGAAAAAAATTGTGCAATAATTTTTCAATGGGAAAAACCACTTAGCAAAAAAAATTGTTGTACGATGCATCCCATAGGGAAAATCGCTATATGATCAGTGATGGGATGATAAAAATTTTAGTACCCCACCCTGACGTCATCACAGTGGGGGCGGAGCTAACGTCATGATGTCATGGGTGGAGCCAACGTCATGACGTCATGACGTTGTTGGCGGGGCCAAAAATAAAATAAATAAAATAAAAATAAAACACACACACCCCTCAACCCACACACACAAAACCGTTAATAAAATAAATAAATAAAATAATAATTAAATAAAAATACACCCAAACACCCACCCACCCCAAACACAAACCCCACTTACAATGGGGACCGTTGGGGCTGGCCCCGAGCCTCAGCACCCAGCGGCGGCACGCCTAGCCGGGTGGCCGAGGGCCTCCCGGCCGCAACCCTCCATGGGCAGCCCTGAGCCTCGGCACCCATCGGCGGCACGCCTAGCCGGGCGGCCCAGGGCTCCCGACCGCAACTCTCCACAGGCGGCCTCGAGCCTCGGCGCCCGGCAGCGGCGCACCTAGCCCGGTGGCCCAGGGCTCCCGGCCGCAACTCTCCACGGGCTGCCCCGAGCCTCAGCGCCCGGTGGCGCGCCTAGCCGGGCGGCCCAGGGCTCCCGGCCGCAACTCTCCACGGGCTGCCCGTGGAGAGTTGCGGCCAGGAGCCCTGGGCCGCCCGGCTAGGCGCGCCACCGGGCGCTGTGCCTCAGGGCTGCCCGTGGAGAGTTGCGGCTGGGAGCCCTGGGCCGCCCGGCTAGGTGCGCCGCCGGGCAGCGAGGCTTGGGGCGCCCGTGGAGAGTTGCGGCCGGGAGCCCTGGGCCGCCTGGCTAGGCCCGCCGCCGGGCAGCGACGCTTGGGGCGCTCGTGGAGAGTTGCGGCCGGGAGGCCCTGGGCCGCCCGGCTAGGCACGGCTCCTCCTCCTAAGCCCTCCGCCACTGCCGGAGCCACTCCAAAATGGTCCGGCTCCGGCAAAAACAAGTGCGCATGCGCAGAAACGGAATCTGACGCATGCGCAATTCAAAATTGCAGCACGCATGCGTCAGATTGACTTCTGCGCATGCGCACTAAATTGGAGCCATTTTGGCTCCAATTTTAAAAAAAAATCTTTTTTTCAGGTGTCCGGAACCGGACGCCTTAAAAATGGACTACCCTCTCGGAGAACCCTCCGAAATTTTTCTTACCGGTTCCAGGGAACCGGATGGAACCGGGGTCATCCCATCACTGTATACGATGCATACATCGTATAGCAATTGTATCGTACAACGAGTCCTATGGAATGGATTAAAATTATTGTATGAGGTACCACTGTATGGCATTTTTGTTTTCCAGTTAAAGTGCTAGGTAGGATATTGCGCTTAGGAACAGGATAGCAATAGAACGAGATTTAGAAGCTTAATAGTTTAGATTAACCCAGGAATGGGATGTTTCAGTTTAGTTTTGCTGAACCAGATGTTGATCTTGAGTTTTGCAATGCTTTGCTTTTTGGAGCAGTATTTTGCCATTTGGACAATGCTTTGCCTTTTATTCAAATATTTTAAAAGAATTTGGAATCTGCCTACTGACTTACCAACTAACTTGCCAAACTATTTTTCAACGCTACCACACATTTAAACCTTCCACGGCTCATCGTTTGGAGATCAGAACCAGAGGTGAGAAGAAGCCGACCCAGGGGTGACGCAATAGTCATGGGGCTGGAGTTTGGCGCTATGGGAGTCAAAGTAGCCCTCATCCTGGGGAAAAGAATTTTGGCAGGTGCTGCCACCATCATACTGACCCTGTCTTACCCCCTTCCTGCTCGGGCCATTCCTGACAACTGCTTTGTAATGGGGTAAGGAGAGCCAAATTATGGGTAAACAACATATGTACTTTGAGTTGCTGTGGATTTACTACTCAGCATGCAACTAATAATGTGTATAGCAGTTTTGTTTTATTCCAGCATAACTGAATAGGATGATTTGGAATAGTGTTTTAAGTAGGTCACAATGGTAGAATAATTTCAGTGATGGTGACCTAATACCCTCTCTGGCAGAGTTTGACTAGAACCTCCAGGTCATTCCAGCCACTGCTCATGCTAAATGGGAAAATCTGGGAACTCTAGTCCAAAATGAACAAGCATTCTTTGTTGTAGCTGATTCTTCAAGTGGTCATCTATGAATTCATACATACAGCTCTTGTGCTAGCATAGATACTTATAAAACATTCCAAAACTAAGTTTTTGGTGGGAATCCCACACTACCTCAGATATAAGAGTTCTTCAGTACTCCTCGTTTGCACCTGGAATCCAAACAATGACATCAATAGTCAAAGTAGAGGCAGGTGGGTAGTGTGAGTTCACAGCTGACCACCTAAAGGACCAGAGTTACAAGAAAGTAGCCTGTTCTTCTGGGAACTGAAGTCCAAAAAACCAAAGGATGGGAAACATTGACTTAGAGAAATACAGTGGGCTATGGATGAGATCTTATGGTCTGACTTTGAATTTCCATAGGGCGGCCATGTTAATCACGTGTCCTTAGTAAACATGACAGCATTCTGTGAAACTTCACAGCACTAGTCTGCAATTCAGAAATCTTATATAATAAAATATAGAATATAATTTAAATTGCAATTTATTGTATTTTAAATTGTTCCAATCCTTGTTTTTTAAAATTCTTATAGCTGCCTTGGTCTCTCTTTGGAGAATAGCAGGATATAACTTATCAGTAAATAGGTCAATGACTATAATGTAAATTCATGCCAGTGGAAGGGTGATGATGTCACTTGCAGGGGGAGATCTTTGGTAACAGAAAATATCCCATGTATGCCCCATGGATTGTTCGACTTGTGAGTAATCCATTTCCACATGTGAAATCCATGGGATAGAATGAGGAAATCTTAAATTACTCAAAATATTGGCTGTTAAATGCCCGAGTATACAGAAGCAATACTCTGCCCCACCAGACAAAGAGGGGTTTAAGTTTGATATATTGAGTTGTCCTTCATGTTTCTCAGCCACTTTAGCTATTAGCATAACCAGCTATCTAGCAATAGTGGCTGCACACCATAAGATCTCATCCATAGCCCACTGTATTTCTCTAAGTCAGTGTTTCCCAACCTTTGGTTTTTTGGACTTCAGTTCCCAGAAGCCTAAGTCAATTCCCCAAAGCACTGATCAGCCAATGTACTGACTTAGGCTTCTGGGAATTGAAGTCCCCCTGTGGGGCATGTGCCCCATGTTTGGAACCACTGATCTAGGTTGATCTTTCAGAAAATATTTGCCATATTAACTACAGTGGTACCTGGCTTAAAGAGCATAATGCGTTCCACAGGATTGCTCTTTAAGCGAGTTTGCTCTTTAAGTGAAACACTATTGAAAGTGACCAATTGTGACTTCTGGAGGGGGGGGGGGTTGTGAAACCCAATTTATTTGTTAAGCTAGTTTTTGGTTGGTTTTCTTTTTTAAGCAAGGTGACCATTCAGAGAAAATTCTGCTCTTTAAGCGAGTTACTCTCTAATTGAGGTGCTCTTTATGCGAGGTTTTACTGTATTAGAAACATATCATGGTTAGATTTTTTTTTCAGAATTTCTTTTCTTCCCCATGTTATTGGTGACCTTACAAGTGCCCTGCCTCAGTAATCAGCAGAAAGATTTGAATGACTCCTGGAAGACTTCTGGGAAGACCTGCCCAATTTAGTTGCTATCCATTACTCATTAATGTTCACCAGAAATTATAATTGATGCCAGTGGACTGTGCTACAGAAAGCTCAGCAGGTTAAAAGAGTGCATAAATATGGCTGGTATCCTCTCACCAAAGCGTGGGGTGGAATGTCAATAATGCAAACATTATCCCACTCTCACATTGCTGCAGGCTCTTTGTTGCATGCATGCTCTAGAACTGGTTGAAACCTTGGCCTTGTGACTGATCATGAGCATAAATCAGAGAAAGGGGGCATTCCACACAATCCAGGAAGAAATCCACACATTGCCCATTTACATTTAAGGTATTTTAAGCAAGCAACAAGAAACATTCAGCTATACAGTACTGTAATTTGAAGCTGTGTTTAACTTCCCTCTACATAAAAGGAAAGCAGAGGGGTAGTTTGGTTTGTTTGTTTGTTTGTTTTGCAGCTAGTTGTTGCAGCAAAACTCTTCAAATATTCAACATTTGGTGAGTTTATGTTCTCTACACAGCAAAACTCAGCAAAGCTTCTGGGTATTGTCCAATGAGCAGGCGTCAATGTTGGTTCTTTGCTGAAATTTTGGTTGCCTTTGGCAAGTAAATTACGTGTGATGGCCATGTCGTGCCCATCATCTAGAGGTTTGGGAAAGTACGTGCTGCCTAGTAAAAAGAGCCCTTCCGCTTGCCGAGCAGAGGATGCTGGCATAGCTTCATAGGACTAAGCCTCTAGGAATGAAGCCTTCCAATTTGGAGGCTCTTACAACAGCTTTGTTCTTAGGCATTTCACACATACCTAGAGGCACTGCTGTTCATTAGTGTGTTCCAGGAGTGAATGTGGCACTAAAAACCATTTTCTTGCTATTCCATGAGTCTGCCATTTCCTACCTTATTAAGAAAATGAGCAACATCTGTAGGTGAGAGAAGCAGGTACTACTAAAGTTTGATTACAAGTGGTCAGTCACATGGGAAGAATTAGTTACCCACCACATGTCTTAGTCACATCTTTCTTAAGCCAAGCCCTTCCTGAGTGATGCCACTATGCAGTAGTTGCAGCCTTGTGTGTGTGTGTGTGTTCTCAAGTGTAATACACACACATACCATCACCATATACCATATTCCTTAATAATATATTGCATTATTGGTGCCATACAGTAGAATTTTCTTAATTCCTGCTGCATGGGAGGTAACAGAAGGAACTTTTCTCCACATGATTTATGTGCTTTTCCAGAAGGTACAAAGTGAAGAAGAAAATTGCTTTGAAGGAACTAACTCATAACCAAACAAGAGTGAAGCACGTGTGGTGTCATCCAGTCCCTATAAAGGGTTAAGAACAAGACCAACTTCCTTCCATGTTAAAGAATCCAACTTGAGATACAAGCCGTTCTAAGTTATCAGCCAAGCATAGAATAAGAGAAGCAGACCCCCTGCCAACCTGATGGTGGTTCCTTGTACATGAGTTGACAGATGCCTTGGCATGCCTGAACATGCATTTATTCAGAAGATAAAACTGTGAGAGGATCTTAGCAACAGTTTCATTTAAATGCCAGACCAGAGATTTATGTGGAATGTGTATTTCCAACAATTAACATCTCTCTCTCTCTCTCTCTCTCTCTCTCTCTCTCTCTCTCTCTCTCTCTCACTCTCACACACACACACACCATGACTTACTCAGATATATGTACAGCAGTACCTCACTTAAAAAGCATAATGCATTCCACGGGATTTCTCTTTCAGAGAAACACCATTGTAAGTGACCAATTGTGACCTCTCCCCGGGGGGGGATTGTGAACCCCGATTTAGCTGTTAAGCAAGTTTTTGGTTGGTTATAGTTGTTAAGCGAGATGACCATTCAGAGAATATTCTGCTCTTTAAGCGATTTAGTGTCTAAGTGAGGCACTCTTTATGCAAGGTTTTACTGTACATGTCTTAGTAATCAGGCTTGCAGATTTAGTTGTTGTTTTCTTTACAAAAGTCAAAAAAAAAAAACAGAGAAAATGAAAGGCAAGATATATGTGAGGAAAATCAGGAACTACGACTGGTTGGGGACGCACCAAGAAAGAAAATGTAAGTGGTCCCACCACGGGTGGAGCAGGTTAATCCTATCCCATTCATAAGTAAGTCCAAGACTTGAAGCTGCTGGAAACACAAACTCTTTATTAACATTTAACTACAGGGTGTCAGAAAAGCCGCCATACATAGGGAAATGGGAAAGTGTAGCTAAAAGTACCCGTATATACTCGAGTATAAGCCGACCAGAATATAAGCCAAAGTAACTAATTTTGACCTGAAAAAACAGGAAAATAGATTGACTGGAGTATAAGCCAAGGGTGGGAAATGCAGCAGCTGCTAATGAGTTTCTATAATCAAAATATATGAAAATATGGTTAAATTAATTAAATTGTTGGCGCATCTCTATCCAGTATGGTTCTGGGATGCTCGTGATCATTGACCCGAGTATAAGCTGAGTTCCCTTTTTGGGGCTCATTTTCGGGCTAAAAAACTCAGCTTATACTCAAGTATAAGTTGCTCTGAGTTGCTTCGGCAAGGAGAGCGGCATATAAATTTGAATTTAATAATAATAATAATAATAATAATAATAATAATAATAATAATAATAATAATAATAATAATAATAATAATAATAATAATAATAATAATAAGTACATACAGTACCTTTATTGACAATATATTCATTACAAAATCTTAACAAAATCTTCTCTATGTTTTAGCCACCTCTTTCTACACATTCACACAGTCTTCTCCCCCACCCATGACAAATACATTCCAAGATATCTGTTGTTATGTATGGTGATATTGGGGACACCCTGTATTTACATGGAGAACAAGTTACTTCCCTGCTCTTCAACCACTTCACTTCACCCCCACCCGCGGTTAGATCACAAGGGAAGTTACTTGTTTCTCATTTCTTAGTTCTTATTCTGAGAAGTCTTGGAATGCTTCCAGGAACTCAGATCAATGGCAAAGTTTTAAGAGATAAATCCAAATCTCTGGTGTGTCATTCCAAATCTCTTTGATGTTGGTGTTCTTATTACTGCTCTAGGGGCCATGTCTCCCCTCCTGATTTCTAATAATGGAAATGCTTCCTATGCTCCCTTTCTTCCCAACAGGATGGTTTGGGCACCTCTGAACCTCTTTTTGTCAGAGGCATGTCCTTCTCAGGAATATGAAACCTGACAGGCGCACCAGTCCAAGGGTCTTTGTTACTTACTTCTACCCAGTTGTCCTTACTAGACTTTTTACTACAGAAGGTATCAGCTTTACCTCAGTTTCAAGATTTACAATATCTTCTGTCTCACCTTTCTCTTTTCTCCCCAAAAAACTTCTGAGGGAAAATCCCCTGGACCCAGGGCTGAGGCCAGGGGGTGGTTGGGGTGGGGGATCAGCCCCACCCAAGACAGCCCACCCACCCAACCCCTGTGTCTGTGTGTATGTGTGTGTATGTGTGTGAGGGAGGGAGGGAGGTTGTTGCCCCTCCAGGAAAAAAATTCACACCCGCCTCCCCATCTAGAATCCTGGCTATGGCCCTGCCTGGACCCACTTATACCTCTGTGTCAGCTCATTCTTTTTCCACCCAAACCTTCACAATCTCTTCAGCTTCCTCTTTTATGATCCTCATTTCCTGCTCTCCCCTCCCCACACACATATTCTTCTCTCTCTTTCTTCACAATGCCTGCATTAATTTCTTCAGCCATCATCACCCCCATGTCTAAGGAGTGTTGTGTGTAGAATACCCTCAGGATCTTGGGGCAATGGGTCAACTCTTGACTCTTCATCTCATAAAAACAAACAAACATGATGCAGTGGTTAAACTGCTGTAAAGGTAAAGGTTTCCCTTGTTTGAAAGCCAGTCATATTCGGCTCTAGGGTTCAGTGCTCATCTCTGTTTCAAAGCCGAAGAGCCAGTGCTGTCTGCTTCTGCAGACATTTCCATGGTCATGTGGCAGGCATGACTAGACACCGGAACGCATGGAACGCTGTTACCTTCCCACCAAAGTGATCCCTATTTATCTACTTGCAATTTCTTGCTTTCAAACTGCTAGTAAAACTGTGCTAATGATCTGAGTTCAGTCCTGACAGAGATCAAGACTGACTCAGCCTTCCATCTGTCTGAGATTTGTAAAATGAGTACCCAGCATGTTGGGGGGAAATGCTAATTATCTTGTGAACCATCCAGAGAGTGCACTAAATACTATGGAGTGGCATATAAGTGTAATTGCTGTTGCTAAACTGAAGAGTTCCCATGGAAATTTGGGCTGTGTATGTGAGACAAAGCTGCAGAGTGTTACTTTAACATAATTTGCATGCAGAGCAACATAATTTGTATGCAGAGCATGCAAAACTACAACAAAGTGCTTTTGTCTGTGTATATTAATAGAGTAAATAAGTTTTGAATTCAGGACAGTGCCCTCCTTTTGCAACTCCTCTGGATATCCATGCTACAGCCACTTTATTTTGTAAAAAGAACAAACAGTCTGCAGGTGAAATGCAAGCTACTGTTTAACTTACAATGGCTGAAATCCAGTAGTAAGTCACAACTAGAGTAGCCCATTAAATCAAAAGAGTTTATGGAGGAATTGATTTACCTAATCCCTACTGATTTAATTGGCTTACAGTAGAACTCCGCATAACGAAAAAAGTCCATTCTGTGAGACACTTTGTTATACAAATTTTTTCATTGTACAAAGCATGCCTCTTATAATGAAAATCTCCATGGGATGCATCATACAATGAAAATATCTATAGGGAAAATTGTACAATGAAAATTTTTCATTGTACAATTTTTCCCCCATAGGGATTTTTGTTTTACGATGTATCCCATAGGGATTTTTGTTGAATGATTTTTCCCACAGAGATGCATTGCTTCGTATAACGAAAAAAATCATTATACGAGGTATAGCGGTTAGCGCAAATCTCCTTCGTTGTATGAATTTTTTGTTATATGAGGCATCCTTTATACAGGGTTCTACTGTACTCTCATTGTGACTGATTGATAGATTTCAGCCATAATACAGCACATCCATCATCCTCCAAAGGGCAAGACATGATAGCAACAGAAATACTTCAGTTATTGTAGTTTTCATACCCTCACATTCTGTATATCCTCTTTTAATTTTGAAACGTCAGACATAAATATGGAATGCTGCATCTGCTGAAGCATTTTAGGAATCTAGGACAGATCTGAGGAATGGTTGGTGAAGAATCCCCCCCCCCCTTTTCCAAACGGTAATGAGAAGATTGGATTTTCTTTAGGAGTGGAAGGTTTCCTGAGGGCCAGACCTTTCCAATTCAATAGAGTTATGTCTCTGGGCTCAAGAATGGTGTCTGGTGGAGAAGGAACTATTGGAGAAGGAGCTTGCATTACTGATATCGAGAGACTCCATATCCTGTTTTCAATATCATCTAATTGTCCTCTTTCTCATATGTTTTCAAAACATGTTTACCAATTAGTGTCTTGGTCAATCTCACAGAAAGAGAGATGTTAAGACTAGAAGGAAATGGCAAAGGAAATAAATGGCTTAAACTTTAGAGCAGAGGAGACTGTAGTAACTACTGTAGAATGTTGCTTTCCTGCTCTACTTCCAGCTTCTTGCTCATAAGACTGAATTACTTGAACTAAAGAGGCTATGAAAAAACCTAATATCCTAGAACTTTAGGTCAGACACTTGGATGGAACTTCCTAATTCAACTCTCTACTACAGTCTTTCAGGCTTCACACTTACGCACAGAAAGAACAGTTATCAGTGGCATTGGGTCCCCATAGACCTACATTAGACCTGCACTGAAATCTAGACTTATTGCTCTTTCCCATGGACTCTGGCAGATGGGATAGCATGCAAGAGTCCATTTTGCTTTCTGTACTATACTGTATAATATCTACACTAAGTTATTGGATTCAATAAATCACAAATTTCAATGTGAATATCACTAGGATGCAGGATCTGTTTTTGTCATTCCATCTGAGTCAGTCCACTAATACAGGCTGACAACAGGAACCTGAAACTGGTGGAAGCTATAGATGAGGAAAAGAGAAAAACTGGAGATAAAATTAAATAATATGGATATAGTAGTGGATGAGGAATACTGTAGTTGAAGGGTGGCCATTTTCCAAGCCCAATATTCACATGTCTTTCCACTGGTAGGAAAATAACCAGGTCACTGAAACTGAGTAGACAGTCTTTGACAGCAGAATGCATGGGATATTTCTGTGCCAGCACAGGACCAGAACAGAGGGCACAAATCAAATCTTCCCAGATTTCTTCCCTCATAATTTTAAAAAAAGATTTAACTTCTGTTTAAGATTGTAGGACCTAATCCACATCTGTCAAAATAACCTCTTCACTTTTGAAGTGTTTTGTTAAGAATTGAAAATATTACAACTGCTCTTGTTGAAAAGCTCTTAAATGAAGGTTTGCGTATTTGGGCTTTACTTATTTTTCATCTTTTTAACCCAACCCTTTCACTCAGAAATTCAATCAAGGCGACTTCGACCAAGGAATAATATCTGGAATAGCAGAGAACAACATCAAAATCACATTTCAACCAACTGAAATGGTTTACAACGTAAAAAATACCAAATTAAAAACAGCAGCTAAAACTTGAAGTAAAACAATATCCTGTAAAGACCCACTGAATGGTGTTCACTATCTTAAGTGTGAGCAGAAATATGACTTAAGTAATTAATTACAGGTCTTAGTTCAATTCCCACTTATAGTGATCCAGGGTTTTCTAGATGTAAAGTACTCAAAATAGTTTACTAGTCTCTCCTACTGATGGCACTCTGAGACTGTTCAACTTGCCCAGAAGTAAACTGGTAGCAAGGCATGTAACCCCACCAGTCACATCCATTCCAAGGAATCTCTACTGGCCCTTATCCTGGGAGGCACAGTGGGGATTTACCCTCGCAACCCGGTTTCACCATCAGGTGTTGCAAACCATTCCCTGAGCCACGTCCTGTTGCATGAGAATCCCTGGTGGTGCAGTGGTTAAACTTCTATAAAGGTCACCCTTGCTCGAAAGTCATTTGTATCCGACTCTAGGATTCAGTGCTCAAACGTTCAATCTTGACATTCACGCAATCTTCCATCTTTCTGAGGTTGGTAAAAAATGAGTCCCCATCATGGTGGGTGCAAAGTGCTAATTAACTTGTGAACCACCCAAAGAGTGCACTAATTGCTATGGGGCAGTATATAAGTGTAATTGCTAATTGCTAATGTCAGCAGCACTGTCGTTCTGAACCCTCTCCCAAATATTCAGTTGCTATTAGACTTGTATTTTTTCTTAGTTCTTCATTTCTCAAAAACAACAAAACCAGTTTCTTTCTCTATTTTTTTACTTTTAGAAAAAAAAAAACCACCATCTGAATGTGATAAGTCACCACTAGCCTGTGGTACAATACAGGCTTCCTTTTCTGACCACCTCACTGTCTCCTCAACAGCCATGAGACCACATGGGCTGACATTTGAACCTTGTCCTATTCCTCCTCCTTCTCTATCATTTGATGTTGATGAGGTGGTGTTGCTTTCTTGCTAAAGAAGCAGGAGTGGAATTACAAATGGAATGTAATGTAGTAATACATAAATTAGTGGGGAAAAGAATTTCTTACAATATTGTAACTACAGTAAAACTCTGATTTACATAAAAAGTCAATTCCATAAGTTTTTACATAATACAGTTTTTTACATAAATCAAAGCAAACCCATAGGGAAAATGAATTTTTACGTAAAATGAAGCAAACCATAGAAAAAGTGATTTTTAATGTAAAATGAAGCAAACACATAGGAACTCAGGAAAGCACATTACATAAAATGGGACATTTACGTAAATCAGGACATGTTTTCAGCAAAAAATCATTATGTAAAACAAATTTTACATGAAATGAGGCATATGTAAAATGGGGTTTTACTGTACTTTAGTTCACAGTTTTGGGTGAGATATTGCATTTTCTTTTTGCTTTTGATTTATTTGCTTTGGTGCAAGATTTTAATTAAGATTTCTTTAATTAAGATTTCCTTTAGGAAAATTTTGGTTTACTTTTAGCCACATGTGTGTGTGTGGCTGAGGGGACAAGGAAGGAACATAATAAACAATAAAATGAGTTAGACTCACTGAACCTAGGGTGGTCTACTTCTATAGACATCTGAATCGCAATACATACAGTAATACCTTGGATAACATTTGCATCACACAATGTTAAAACTGCATAATGTTAAGGAATCTGGGGGGGGGGGGATTCCATCGCACAACATTAAAATCCTATGGGATGTATTGCATAACGTTCGTTGAAATCTGTTCCGGTTGCAATATATCTCTATGGAGTTTTAACATTATGTGATTCAGCCCATAGGATTTTAATGTTATGTGATACATGTATTGCATAACGTTAAAAATTGGATAACATTAAGACTTGTGGAACCAAGTTTTAGTGTTATCTGGGGTATTACTGTATGTTATAAATGACCTTCCCAACTACATGGCCTAATCAATAGTATTGTACCTATGTTTTCTTTTTGAGCATACTGTATGGATTCTTCACTCATTTGCTACATAGAGACAAAAGTAAATCTCTGGAATGTCACAAGTTAAAAAGTAGCCCCTGCTCTTTCCAGGTCTGTTAACTAGTTACCTGCTTGTTTGAACAGGCATTGCCCTGTTATGTTCTTTCCCCCACACTGATGCTGATTTATTACATACCCTTAGAGGTACAAATACTGATGCTGTCTTTATCTTCAGCTATTATAAAGGTGAGGAGTTTTGGCAAAGCTTCAGTCTTGATTCAGACAACAAATTGAAGAAACACAAGAAAATTGGTGGCTTAATAGGTAAATAACACCCTCTTTTATATTATGCTAAAAAGGAATATATTGGTTGCAACAACGGTGCCTTTTGAAATATGCATGTGACACTAAAACATGTAAAAATGCTTTCAGGCAATCAATAATTAAAAGCATCAGAATTATATAGGGAGGATGCCTCATTCGACTTGGTGCAATGCATTATTTACTTATTTCTGCATACAGATCAGCAGAATGTATAATTAGGTTTGCCATCTAATCATCTGGCTTCTGACCTATTAAGGCTGCAGTTCTACATCCATTTCCCTGGGTATACAGTTCACAGATTTCAGTTCTACCTCCGAGTAGAGATGGATAAGACAAAATGGACAAAAAAATTTGCATCTTACCAAAAGTCCTGTATAAAGCCTGTTTTGAAAATGTTGGGGGAAATGGCAGTTTCCATTTAGTAAAAAAGAAGAAGAAGACTTTATTTAGTATTTTCTTTTTCAGAGTTTTGGAATCTAGAAGTTAAATAGAGAAACTGATTATAAAATCTCACAAGTTTATTCACCAGTATTGAGGATGATCCAAATTAAAGGACTTTACATTCATGTTTCAGCAGAGCAATGACAGCTTTAGTTTCCTGCAGGTCTTCAGATAATAATAATATCATGTCAGAGATTACTTTGGGTTGAAATTTTTTTAAGGGGATGCTTGAATGAGGCTCATTTCATGTCCCCAAGTGTAGCTCTTGGGTATCAAAACCTGACCTTCCAGTCTCTAGCTCAGCACCTTAACCACTAAGCCAGAGGGGGAGCTGCAGGTCTATAAAGGGGAAAGGTTATAATGGTTTCTGTTAGCTAATAGCAGTCTTGCATGCACTAAAACTGGGTACCGGTGGTAGTGGAATAATAACCTAATGTGATTGAACTTTGACACTAACTTGATTGGTACTGTTCTTTCCCCACCCCTTCTTCCTCTTTGTTTCTTGCTTCCATTGTTTTTGTCAATACTTCTGACTTTCCTCCTGGCAACAAGCATGGAGTGTCTTCCATTTGCTAGATACGCCATTCTCCCTTCCCCTTTCCCCCCCTTCTGACTGTAACTACAGATGGTGTTTGTAAAGATACCTTCTTTCTATTTTAAATGTTTACAGAGTGATTTTTATCATACAAACTGGTAGTTTGCGTACTAACACACACACCCCAGGAGCTTTTGATTAGACTGAGCACATATCCCCAGGGTTCTGTGCTGTTTTTTTCTGCCTCATACTCTACTAAAGAGAGGAAATAACCTCCCAAAATTATATTCCCCAATAGTTTCATCATACAAGATAAAATAATCAATTGCCTGGTTAAGAACTGGGAAGCAAGAAACATGGCACCCTTCTTTAAAAAGTGGTTCAGGCCTTATAGCCTTAGCCATTTTGTGAGTGTGGACAAAATAGGTATCCAGGCATTAAGTTTACTACAAGCAATAAAACTCAAACAATTTCCTCTACTATTGCCCCTCTCTAATTGTGCTCCTGCCAAAGGCCTGGGGAATGTTTGGGTTTTCCTGAAGCCTGGTAACCCCAAATTGATGTACTCCCACTGACAGCACTGTGGGAAGTTACAGAAGTGGTTTGCAGGGGCCCACCTCTGAGATTAGAAAATCTTATGTGAATGGCAGGCAGGCAGGCAGGTAGAATCCCAAGGTAAACAACAATGCAAGTCGAGCCCTGACAGTTGCTTGAGGAAACCAAGTGCTGGCAGCAGGGCTTCGTTTGTAGGGGGGGGGGATCCCCAAATTAGAAGGCATCTCTCTCAGATCTTGGAGACCCATTTCCTAATTCTGGTGTCCAGGGATTCTCTCTTAGTTCAGTTGTCGTCAACATGCAAAAGCCAATCAGCTTGGAAACTTTGTCACCTGGCATAGCATCCTTCTAAGATCGATCTATTTGTTCTCCTCACTGTCTAGGGGACTCTCAAAACTGTCCTCCAACACCACATTTCAAAGGTATATACAGTAAAACCCTCACTTACATATGCCTCGAGTTACGAAAAATTCAACTTACACAATGATTTTGTGCTAAAACCATGTCCTGATTTACGTGATTTCCTATGGGTTTGCTTCTAGTTACATAAAGACTCTTTTTCCTATGGGTTTGCTTCAATTTACATAAAAACTCGATTTAAGCAAAAGCCTACAGAACGGACTTTTTTTTCGTAAGTAGGGGTTTTACTGTATTCTTCTGCGCTCAGCTTTCCTTATGGTCCAGCTCTCACACCACCGGGAATACCATTGCTTTGACTATGCGAATTTTTGTTTGCAAGGTGATGTCTCTATTTTTAACTATGTTCCCCAGGTTTCTCATAGCTTGTCTCCCAAGCATCAGTCGCCTTTTTATTTCATGGCTGCAATCTCCATCTGCAGTGATCTTGGATCCTAAGTTTAAGAATGAAGAAAACTCCCAACTCTGTCCCAAACATTGAGTGTCTGAAGCATCAGGCATATAGTATGCATTTCTGGAGGACACTTTTTTAGAGATGAAGGCCCACAGAGAGATGGCTTTGTCGCTCTATTTCATGTAAAGATGGAAGGGGTTGGGGTGGCTCAGTGGTTAAGAAGCTCACCTTGATATCTGGAAGGCCAGCAAGTTGGCATTTTGAGACCCGGGTACTGCATGATGGATTGAGCGTCCGTCTTTATCCCAGCTCTTGGAGACATGAAAGGCACCTCATCAGGTGTCCCCTGAGTGGAGTTTCTCCAGCAAAAATGCTTTCAACCCATAATAATTTCTAACATGAAATTATTATTATGTGATGATGGAAAACAGAATATCTATTAATTGTAACCTCTATGTGTGTGTTTTTTAAATGTCGCATCCTAGTATTAGCAGAGAGAACAGCTTGCAGTTTGGCTTAACGTGCTGCTAGCTGCCACCTACAGATGCAAACTCAAAACACAGATACTCCCCAGGCCTACTGAATTATTCAAAGTATAAAGTATAGTGTAATGCTTTTAGTGTGCCAAAGAGAAATGATTTACTTATCTTGGAGATGGTTTTAGACTCATCTCCCCAATTCCCTGCTTTCAGCCTTTCCAGTAACATGAGCCGCTTATCAAATTAGAATTCTTCAGAAACAGAATGGCACAGACCAGTCTATATTTAGCAACCACAACCCCAAAGCGGCTGAATCAGCTGACTGGAAGCTGCTACCCTGATGTGCAGCCTCGGTTTAGACAGCACATATTCCACTCTCCTATTGAGGAGGACAAACAGCACAGAAGAGATAACGGAGCCTGGAGGTGTAGGAACAGTTGAGTCCTACCCTGAAACAGATCCAGCTAGGTAAGAAAAGAATGGGCCTTGGCAAGGGGAAATGAGAAGATGTGGAGATTAGGATCTAGTGTTGAAAGAGAGAAAACAAAATACCTGCAGGGATGGAAAAGGCATGAATGCCAGCTTAATGTTTCTCATTTTCGTAGCTAAGGAAAGAGGAACCATCGGAGGACAGGGGTGACTGGGCAAAGAGAACCTCAGGAGAAAGAGTGTCTGTGAGAACCTCTTCCTCTCTTATTTGTACGTGTCAGTCTTATTCCTTTTAGCAAGGTTGTATGTTTAGGATCTGGGTGAAAAGGTCAGCTATGTCTACAGTTTGATAGTGGGGAGAAAATGAGATAGGGACAAACAAAGTCCCCCCCCCCCCACCTAAGGCCATGCTACCTCTTTCCTGTAATTTTAATGTATTTGTCCTCAAGGTTTCTAGATGACGTTCCTTTGCATCTCTTCCTCCTGCCCATTTCCATTTCGCTCCTGCCCTCTGTCATGCTCAGCTGCTGTGGACAATACTTGAGCTGTCCAAAACAGCAGATGAGGGGGAGAGAGTGAAGGGAAGGATGGGGAGGGGGAAATAGGCAAAATGAAGGAGAGTAACCTGATTAAAAGCATGTGCTTTACATGTAGGAAGGATCATTTCCCACTTCCAGGTAGAAAATAATTGCCTCTGAAGGAGCCTTAGCTTCTGAAATGCATCTATAAAACAAAATGTGATCTGGTTTAATTCATAAATCATTCAAGGATTGCCTTGAAGAATCTTGGGATCCATAGCTGGGCAAGACTCTTGAAGACTCTTCTGTCTTGCAGAATAGCTATAGCAACCATTCTTGTCACCTATGAATCACCCTCACTGTTTATGCATAGCAATAGTGAGCTCGGTTCTTTAAGGACCATTCAGGCACAAGAGGCAGACGTCTGGAAATTCAGAGAACTCAAGGTTTTTCAGGAGTCAATCTCTGTTTAGGAATCTCCCTAAAGAAGTGAGAGAGAGACACACACACCAAACCCAATAAGGACTTAACATGCTCAGTGTGCATTGTGGTACTGATAGATGGGAAGCATGAGTAGAAGAACAGGTAGTTGTGAAAATGCTCTGAAGCATCGTAGATGTTCAAGCCACAGATGTTGGAGCCTTACATGTTAATAAAAATAACTTGTCAGATTTAAGGGGGTTAGTGGTAACTATTACAAATTCCACAAAAAGAAAGTGAAGTGTAGATATTTTTTAAAATCTAAGTCATTTGATTGGGATTGTACATTTCATCATAACCAGAAAGGTGAAGGCCCAGGGTGCGGGGGGCGGCAGCGGCGGCAATTTAGAGTGTGTGTGTGTGGGGGGAGGGGTTCTGTTTTTTTTCTGAAGCCTTTTTTGTGTGTCTCCCCCTACCCCAATTGAAATAATTGAAAAAAGGAAGATAATTGATTACGGGATTATTTTATTTTAGTATGATGAATAAAATGTTTAAGGCAAGATTTTCATCCAAATCAATTCTAAAAACTATGTACAGCTCAGAAAACAAGTCTGATTACATTTCATGCCTATTCATTGAATCTTAGTCCCTTCCATACACTTCCCACCCCCTCAGTTCCTTTTATGGGAATGGGTGGTTTGTGTCTATTTGATATTGTGGAGAGAGAATATAAAGACTTTTCTTTGTTACTAATGTTGAAAGTTTCTTCTGGTTTTTAAAAAATTGTTGTAAGGGTTTTTTTTTTTGCCTGCTCCACATAAACTAGCAAAACCAAAGAGGTTCCATCCTTATTGTTCAGGAAATTGTTACTCCATTTGTTACAATTACAAATAAAAAAAAGTAAATTCTGTTTGTAATAATTATTTGAATACAGTGAATTTAATGTATCAATTTTGTTAATTTTATGCCAAATAAAATTACACATAGTCATATTTTATGTTCCTAAAGTAACAGAATGACTTTCAATCTGTTAAAAAATGTAAATGTTGCATTTTTCAATTTTTCTAAAACTTTCCACTTTTTTCCTCTGAATTTTTTTAGATCTCTAATCATAACATTTTAGGACTTGCACTAAGTTATGGTTGTTCTTTTGTCTACCTGCCAATTTTATGGTAAGAGGATCTGCTTAGAAATTTCCACTTAAAATTAGGTGCACCTCTAAAGATGAATTGCAGTTCATCATGCACTTCCGTGACTCATCTCTGGATTATTATTTTTTAAAATAGACCCTACATAGTGCAGAGTACAAAAAAAGAGACAGAAAGAAAATGATTTGTATGTATGTCAGATCTAGGTATGGACTTTCTTAGTAGTAACATAGTCAAGTGTAAGTGTGAGCATGCATGCATATGAGAAAGAGAGGGGAGGGGAGAGAGAGGTGGGTATGTTGACCCCAGACATGCATCAAGCAGAATCTGGCTGAATTTCAGGTTTTCTGAAAGCTACAGAAGGCTCTGTTATGGTTGCAGGCAAAAAAAACCTTTTTCACATGTTGTAGAAACAAAAGCTTTTTAAAAAGGTTGACCAACGGTTTGCTCTGCTACACTGTTACACACAGTCCTATAACTGTCCATTTTTAATTAAGTTCCCCTGCACCTGAAGGAGTGCCCTATCCAACCATTTATGGGGACCACACATACTAAGAAAAAGGAAATGTGTTCTCACTTTCAATGCATGGAAGTGAGACTGTGACAGAGGAGCAGCTTCACATGAGCCAGAATCCTGATTTTTTTAAGTAAAGTTGCATCTAACTCAAAAGGAAATTTGATATTGTGTTCTTGTGATGTTCCTTCAAGTCATTTCTGACTTACAATGACCTTAGGAATTAATAATGTCCAAAAGATCCTTTTACCAACAATCTTCTTTTCAGGTTTTACAGGTTAAAGGCATTAGGGCAGCAATCCATTTCATATTAAGTTTCCTTTTCATACTACCTTTAACAATTAAAACTGTTTAACATATGTCAGCTCAAACTTAACATATGATTGAAATTTTTCCCCAGTTCACTCATAGTTACCTAAACATTTTCTACCAATTTCCACCTTTCTCCTAGCCTCATTAGCAGTTTCCTGGCTCATTCCTCAGATACTACCTTGGTAAACCAGTATCATTTTTTAAAATATAATTTGTTTGTTTGTTTGTTTGTTTATATATCCCACCCCAATTGGTGCAAGCACCAGTCTGGACAGATTACAACAATGAAATAGACTAGGGTATAGCAAACTTGGCTCTCTAGATGTTTTTGGACTTCCATTTCTGATCAGCAGGTGTACTGACTTGGGCTTCTGGTAATGAAATACAAGAACACCTGGAGAGCCAGGTTTGCTCACCCCTGAAATAGACAATCCACAAAGCAATAACATAAAACAAACAAAATAAAATAAATGCTAAACATTAATAAAATACATTCCTAGATGTCATTAATAAATTTAGAGTCTTACACTCATTAATAACCTATCTTTTCACAGCTAAAATGTAACTCAATCAGCATAAACAAATCAGCATTGAACTTAAATTAAGTTGAAAATAATAGAGTTCATTATTGAGGAATCCTGCACATTTATTATCAATTTACTTAAGAGGAAAATGCTATTTGGAAGGATTTTTTAAAATGTATTTGTGTTTTTAATACACCCCAAAATGAAGAAAGGCTAACTATCCAGCTTAACACACTTGAATCAAGGAATTTCTATTGAGACATGGTCTACGTGGAGCAGAAATTGCTCCATTTAAAATGAAGGATTTTATAATTTATTGTTTTAAAATTCATTGGGGTAGAAGTCAGTCTGTATGTTCAGAATTTTCTATAGAGAAGCCTCTGTCATAGTTTAATTTTATATTTTCAAAATTTGGGGATCTGACATTTCACTTCTTGTGCTGAGCAATCCTATAATCTGAACCAGTTGCATCACCTGTCACTGCCTGACTGGCCTCTCTTCAGAATCTTCTTTACCACTTTCCATCTTAAGGTTCTGAACCTGCAGATATCATGCCTTCAGCAAAGCATCAGTTTCCCCTTTCTTCTTTTCCCCCTATTTGTTTCCTTTTGGGCTCTCCTCAGTTTGCTTTTTGTAACATCTTAGCAAATGAAAAGAGGTGGGATTTAAAAACTTGCACATTCCTGTGGCTTTCTATTTGGGCCAATACAGATTTCATAGTTTGTGGTGCTAGGTTAAGTAGGAGAAACTGTGGCTTCTCCACTGACATCTTTGTTATCTATTTACATTCATTAATAATACTCTCATGTTCCTTATAGAAATGGCTCCACGGATAAGACTGAACTTGTCAAAACCTCTTCCAACCATCAGCGAAGCTTTTGAGGACGTGCTAGAAGATATAGCAAGCAACACAAAAAGTTTTGGGAATGTTTACCTGAATTCAGATTCTTGTTCTGGTGAGGAAGACTACCTTCAATCTGTCTGCCAGCTGGCAAGGCCTACATTCCTGCTGCCAACAGAAAGTAGGCATAAAACCCAAGATGTTAACAAACCAGGAATGCTACGCAATAATTACAGAGTGTTAAACTTGTCTGAGACTCCAAAAATGGTCTCCAGATACACCCTTCCTAACATTATGTCATTAGAAAGACAGCAGTTTGTTTTCAATTACATCAAAACGTACTCCAGTTCAGACCTGGGCCCACTAGAAGAGTTGTATACAGATGCCAAGATGCCCCACAGGCAGAGATGTTCTGAGAGCTGTGAGAACACCAGCAATGACTTTTCAAAGGAAAACTTTCATGGCATTGGTATAGTCACATGTCAAGAAAAAATGAGAGAGAAGCAAGATCTTGCCATCCTCTTTCCCAAACTTCCCTCTCCCAGGCCACAGCCTACGGAAGTTGTCTGCCCAGAGTTAAAAAACCTGAAAAACCATGCCAAGAAACAAGCAAATGAAAAAGAAAGCAACCTCCTTATTGTTGATAGCAAATCAACGTGGCTGCCTCCACCCAAGGAAACATCTCCAGGTGCCAAGGTTCTGAGATTACAAAGAGGGCAAACAAATAGGAAAGGAGAGGCAAGTAGCAGAGAACACAGTGTGAAGTTCTTCCACAGTGATCAAATGGCTTCAGGTTTTGACTGGCTTTCAGGATACCAGAGTGCATGGAAAGCAGCAAAGATGAGGGCTTGTCTGCTCCCAGCCATTGCTGAATCATGAGCTGTTATTTTGTCTGAAGAAAAGTGGACTCCATTTCCTTCTTCTTCAAAATAATTCTGAAGGATGGCATTCGAGCTCTACACAGAATATTCCAGCTCTACAGTGCTGTGATTCTGCGTGTGCATTTTTTTTTTGTTTAGTAGCCAAGAAGGCTTAATTGCCTGTAACCTGAGCAGACTGTTGTATGCCAGTGATCCAAAGACCGTGAAGATGTTCGAAGAATCAAGTGAGAGGAGTAAATAGCAGCATTACATGGAGAACACATTGCACATTTAGGTGCGCTTATAGAATTGTAATAATTGTACTTTTCATAACCCACTATTATCTTTTGACTACATGAGAAGCCATGTATGATATACTTTCCACTCTATAGTATTGAAGCACTAGTGACCTATGAGAGTTCCTCATGTTAAACTTGCAAGACCTAAGCAAACCTATTAGGTCTTGCAAAGACCATGGCTTCCTTTATTGAATCTACTCTTGTCATGTTTGGCCTACCGGTACAGTACTTTTCCTGTTGTATTCTATTTTTTCCTGGCAATATTGTATTTTCTAGTGAATATTGTCTTTTCACTATGTGCCCAAAGTATGAGTCTCAGTTTAATCACTTTTTGCTTCTAGAGAGTGTTCAAGCTTAGATTTATCCAGTTACCCATTAATTTGTTTTTCTGGTGGTCCATTGTATTCCTAAAGCTCATGCCAACACAAATATTTTTAAAGAATTAATTTATTTCATGTCAGTTTTCTTCACTGATCATCTTTTCCATCCATCCATTGTAAATGGGAATGCCACAGTATGGATAATATAGGGCAGCTTTACAACTAAAAACAATTAAAACACATATATAAAAATTAAAATCCAAGTTATATTGTATATTTACCCTTGAAGCTCTTTTCTGGAGCCTTTATAGTTCTAGTTCCCACAATCCTGCAAGTACAAACGTGTTGGTGCATTCCACAATTCAGATAACTGATGGTAGACAACTTCAGATATCACAATGGGTGTTGGATTGGTTTTTAAAGTCTCCCCTGTGTTTTAGAAAATATCTTCCTGAAAATGTAAACTCAGAATACCAAGCAAACAACGTGTGTTGAACTTTTCATGCTGCTATGCTAGTTGTTTGTTTCCGGGGCAGTGTTTTCAAACAGGGGGGAAAGACCCTTGTTAGCTGGAAGGTCGTCAAGTCAGCAGTTCAAGACCCGAGTAGTGCATGACAGAATGAACGCCAGTCTCTGTCCCAGCTCCTGTCAACCTAGCAGTTTGAAAGCAAGACATTGCAAGTTGATAAATAGGGACCACTTTGGTGGGAAAAGATATTGGGGACATGAAAGGAACCTCAGTCAGGCGTCCCTTGTCCGGAGTTCCACCAGAAAAAAATCCTTTCAACCCAGAAAGTACCTTTGTGTGCTGCTGACACAATTTAAAAAACCCTCCCTTTCCCACTTAGATTCATACCCATAATTCACTGTTGAAATGTTTCCACCTATCAGAATCTGAAGCTCTCTGAATTTGCTAGAAGGCAATATATATACAGTACAGGTATAACCGTATCCATTCCTTCTTCTTTCTATCCAGATGGAACCAGTTCCTTCTAGTTAGCAATTAGCTAGTCTGCAGGTATCTTAGTACAGTACTTGATTTTGACCTGCATTCCTTTCCCAACAGCTGTGAAACTTTAAAACTGTTCTTTCTCTCTCCCCTTCCCCATTGATATGAATCAACTGAACTCAGCCTCTTCCTCAAACGTTTCAGAACCAACACTCCTCCATTTTCTCCAATTTATTCACAAGTTGAAGTGTAACATGATCCATTTTGTGATCTGTATTGACCCAACCCCTATTAGAGGATAAAACAAAATATCAAGTGAAGTCAAACTACCAGCTTGGCCTCTAGTAAACACTGAGTTACAAAACATGGAATTACAAAGATCTTGCCACTTCATTGCCTAGTTTCTAATGAACATAATAAAAGCAATTCTCTCCTATATATGTCTGTAGGTCATCAAAAGAACAGTGGTGCATAACTGAGTATTTTTGTGTCGTGGCATGTGATTGTATGACTTATCTGTCTATAACTGACCCTCTTAAATAATGAATCAAGATTTTTGTTCTTGTCGAAGCCTAAAGGCACTAAATGTTACAAAATGACTATATTGTACCTTTGAAAGTGCAATCTTGGTAAACTGAAGATTTTATTGTATAATCAAATATGAGGTTGTGCAAATAAACAGCATGAATATTCTAGCTAGAGATGTGTTTACCTAAATCTGGAATTGAAGAGAAAAATCCAGGTTGCAACCAGATTTACCACAATTTAACCTTGGAAATGCTAGCAAACTGATAACAAACCATGTTCCATTGTCCAGAAATGTAAATTTCATATAAAAGTAGGAAACCTCACTTATAGAATTACAGTAAAACCCCTACTTCAGTGATGGGATGACAAAAATTCTACTACCACGCCAAGACGTCACGGACGTCATGGGCATGGCCAATGTCATGATGTCATGATGTCATGAGCGGAGCCGACGTCATGACATCATGATGTTCTGGGTGGGGCCAAAAATAAAAATAAATAAAATAAAAATAAACACACACACACACACACACACACACACACACACACACACACACACACACACACACACACACACACACCCTCAGCCAACCCACCCAGCCAGACAGCTACAACACAAACCCGTAAATAACTTAAATAAATAAAATAAAGAAATAAATAAAATAAAAATTAAATAAAAATACAACCACCCACCCAAAACACAAAATTACCCACCCACCCCAAATAAAAAACCCTCAGTTACTTACCTTCCTTGGGACGATGAACCCCCATGGCCCGGGGCCACCTGGCAAGGTGCGCCGCTCTCGACTGCAGCCTCCACCTCCTCCGAAGGCCGCGGCCACAGGAGCCACCGCCTGCAGCCGCCGTACACAGCCGCCGCCACCGCCAGAGCTGCCGCTGCCTGCAGCCCGGTGGCCTCCTCCTCCTCCTTGGGCCGGTGCCTTTTTGGCCCACAGCCCCTGGCCGCCCCTGGCCGTGGCCGCAGCTGGAGTCGGACCAAAAAAGGCACTGGTCCAAGGAGGAGGCCACAGGTGCCCGGTAGAGGAGGAGGTTGCAGGCGGCGGCAGTGCGCCCCGCCGGGCGTCCCCAGGGCATGGGGGCTTGTCAGCAGCGGACAGCCCAGGGAGGCTCAGCGGCAGCGGACAGCCCAGGCAGGCCTCAACGTGCCCCGGGGGAGGTGCCCTCCTCTGAGGGCTGGTGCTGCCGCTGCCGCTGCCGCTGCCGCCACCGCCGCTGCCCTGAAAGGTGCGGTTCCGGCTCCAAAATAAAAAAAAAATTAAAATGGCTCCATTGACTGCGCATGCGCAGAAACTCAATCTGATGCATGCGCAATGCGTCAGACTGAGTTTCTGTGCATGCACAGTCAATCGGAGCCATTTTGGCTGTGATTCAAAAACAAATTTTCATTCGGTGAGGCGTCCGGAAACGGACGCCTCAAAAGTTGACTACCCTCCCGGAGAACCCTCCGGGATTGTTCCTACCAGTTCCAGGGAACCGGATGGAACCGGGGTCATCCCATCACTGCCCTACTTACATAAAAAGTCTGTTCCGTAGGCTTTTATGTAAATCAGTTTTTTACTTAACTTGAAGCAAACCCATAGGGAAAATGAATTTTCTACTTAACTTGAAGCAAACTCATCAGAAATTGTGTTATGTAACTCGGGACATTTATGTAAATCAGGACATTATTTTAGTGCAAAAATCATTATGTAAGTCAAATTTTATGTAACTCGAGGCATATGTAAGTTGGGGTTTTACTGTACCTACATTGTTATGTCTTTGCAAGGTAGCTTCATCTTCAGTCATGAACTAAAACACAGAGTAAAAATAAATGCAGGTTATGCTCTAAACAAACATCAACCTTAGACTTACTTAGATCCCCCCAGGCGATGTAGCATATGGTGTAGCAAGGGATCTCCAGCAGATGTTAGTCTTGGGTGAGTGCTTTGACATCTTCCCACATCATTTCCTGGGTCTTCAAGTCTTTCGTGAAAGTTCTTCCCCATATATTTCAAGGATGTCTCTTGTTGTCTGGCATTAGGAAGAGTCCAGCCCATTACCACTTTAGGAATCCTGTTTTTCTGCATATGGAAAATATGTCTTGCCATTTGGACTCTTCTTCATGCAACCACATTATGTAATTTGCACAAGCCATTTCTTCGAAGCACCTCCTCATTGGTTATGTGGTCAAAATAGTGATTTTTTAACTCCGCCATTGCCGGTCCCAAGCCTGGATGAGAAGGGAGGAGTGTTGAGCATCGGGTTAACAACCTGTCCCTGTTAAACCAAAAATCCCTACAGGAACAGCAAGAAGAATATCAAGTAAATCTGATCAACTAGCTGGGAGATCAGTTACAAGTTATACAACTTGTATGATGACACCAGATCAAACTGGAAATGAACTCTGGTGCCTGAATTTTAGAAAGATTTTCTCAGCCAAAACCATCACAAAAATTGGGACATGAAACACACAAAACATCAACCTACCAAAAGTATATTTGGAGTATTACATACTCCCATTTTAAATACACATAAGGTTACTAGAAATAAACTTCTCAGAGAAACCTGTTTGTTGGCTTTAAGGAATAAAATATATTATGAATAATATGCTTTAAACTGTAAATAATTTAATAAGCAACTGTTTAAAAATGTCATGAAGATGGAATATATGGAGCAGCAACTGGCAGGTAGATAATCTCACATACTTTCAAAAGTACTTCTTGAAACTGGTGAAAGTCAAGACAATATAAACCCAAACCCTTAATATTTTGCTGGCCTACCATGGTATAAAAAACGTTTGGAAACATCTAGTTCACCCTATTTTGAAGGGCTCATATATTTAGCAATAGTGTCTTGGAAATCATTGGGGACATACATGCAAACGTTTGTGAATTAGAACTAAGTGCAGTTATCAAATAGGTCCAGCATTTATCAGTCTCGGTCCCCCAGGTGTTCTTTCACTTCAGTTACCAGAAGTCCAAGTCAGTACATCTGCTGAGAATTTAAGTCCAAGAACATATTGGGGGGGGGGGCAGGGTTGAGGAACCCTGAAGTAGGACACAGCCTCCATGATCACTCAGAAGAATGGCTAAGCTCCTTGGCATAGCTTGAAAACAAAGCAAAAGCTCAGTCCTGTAGCTAAGATCCTCTTCACATCATGCCACTTTTTGCTCTCCTGTTGCTATCCCCCCCCCCATGGATTTGTGTCCTGCTTTGCTCTCAGAGCCATAGTTTATAATGGAAGCCACATTCACATACATCAGGATGGTTCACACATGGACAAATATAGGCCTGTCGAGCCAAATAAATCTCAGCCTGCTTCTGAACAAACCTTGAAAAAGTTCCTGTTTTGAACTATAACATCCAGAGTTCCCTGGGGGAATTATGGGAGATTGCAATAAGAGGTCAATTTTCCAGACTCTGATTTGAAATACAATACTAATAGTTTCAGATGTGATTTACTATATGGCTGCTTCTGGAGGTTATTAAAAAAATACATACCTAGCAATTAGCTAGAACTGGTAGAACCAGAGGATGCATACTTTGGATCCTGCCTTACCTTCTAGGTTTAACATTCTTTTACCATATAATCCTTTCTTTAGTTCTTGGCAGAAGACTCTTGCCCCCCTTAAGGAGTTCTATAGTCAAAAAGCTTGTGTGGGATGCCTTAATCAAAGGATGGCCAAAATAATTAAATGGAAAATTTAAATCTAAATGTGCCATATCTGCTATTGGGGGTGGGTGGGCAGATTGCACATGTGGACAGGGCAAGCACAGCCTGGTAAAAGGAATATATAATTCATCCCTGCAATGGAAAGATAGGCCAGAAGGAGAGGGGAGTTGTAGTGGCCCTGTTTCTCTGGGTCCCTCCATGTCTTTATTATTTATTTATTTATTTATTTTTGGCAATTTGTATAGCAGCCCAATTGACCGGTGGCTCTGGGCAGCATACAACATTTCCACTCAGGTACATAAAATCCCTCAATGCTTAAGCTATAATAACCCTTAAAATTCCTGAAAAAAACTACCTCCCACTCACACTATAGGGCAGTAGTGATGAATATATGACACGTGTGCCAGATGTGGCACTCCCAGGACTCTTTGTTGGCACATGCTCCATCACCACAGCAAAGAGTTTGCCCCACCCCTCTCCCTAGCAGCCCAATGGGACCAATTCCTCCCACCCTCATCACAGAGTTCACCTTGCCCCTCTGCCCAGCAGCCCAATTGGAGCACTTCCTCCCTCCCCCCAGCACAGAGTTTGGCCTCTGCTCAGCAGCCCAATGAAAGTGCTTTCTCCCTTCCCCCAGCACAGAGTTCACCCCAGCCCTCTGTTTGGGCACTCATTGCTATAGAGTCTGCCTTTGAATCCAGGAAGAAGTCCTCTGAAGTTTACTGCTTTAATATAAACAACTTCTTTCTGATATTCTGTATGGAAAGATAATCCCTTTCTGTCACACCATCCATTTTAACAGTTGTGGGAAAGTTGTGCAACATCTAACAAGGCTGCCATGTTCTGTACACAAGATTGCTTGTGTGATATTTATGCATGCATGTAATGTGAGAATTACTGTCAATAAACACTGAAATGTGCTTCCTGCTGTGGTGAATGAAATGATACTTCTCATGCTGTGTAAACATGACAAAGTACAGAAAAAAACAGGGCAGGAGGAAGAAGACAGTCTCCGGGAACTGGCTGGCCAGCAGCTTCTCATGTGTGAAGAATGTGAAAAAATCCTGCTCCAACTAGACCGGAATCCTGTTTGTTCACTGGCTCTTTGGAACCAGACTGTGGAAAATATATTCTGAACTATTGCTCCCAGAATCCTCTAGGCAGCCTGGCAAGTCTCTGTGTTGACTGAAGGCTTTTGGAAGCCATACTTTGCCCATACTCCATATTGGTTATTTTTCTGAACTTTGTACCAAACATATATAAAACTGAGATTGCCACATTAAAAGTAGCAAGCATGTCATTTCACCTGTAATTCAGAGAAAACATTAATCTATGCTGCTATATAAAGGAAGTAATTCACACTACAGTCAAACCTTGCATAAAGAGTGCCTCGCTTAAGAGTAACTCGCTTAAAGAGCAGATTTTCTCTGAATGTTTGCTTCACTTAACAAATAAAACCAACCAAAAACTCACTTAACAAATAAATTGGGGTTTGCAATCCCCCCCACAATTGGTCACTTACAATGGTGTTTTGCTTAAAGAGCAAACTCGCTTAAAGAGCAATCCTGTGGAAACATCGTGCACTTTAAACAAGGTACAACTGTATATCATCACCAACACATGTGAAAAAGATGGTGCCAATCTTGAGTATGGGATTACAACTCCAGCTGTTGTGAGGAACAGTCTTTAAAATGGTTGTTTATCAAATAGGCCCCCATACACCCAGTTTAACTGCAGAAGGGTGGTCTTGTTAACAGTCCTAATAACTTCATCTTTAGAAAGAAATTGATTTCCAACCTACATAGTTTTTTGTTTTTTTGTTGTTGGTTTTTTTTTTTTTTTTTTGGTATTTCAAGGTGTACTCATTCTTCTCTGTAGTCACAGTTCTCTCTAAATCCTTCCATCCCACTTTGCAATACTATATTTGTGTTTCTGGATTAGGAACAGCTTGTAGTTGAACTGTTCTTGATTGATTGACTGAACTTGAATTGATTTCAATGGGCCTATTTTAAGTGGCAGTCTAGGTTTTTTTTTAATGGGTCCCATGGAGGGCAGTTTACCCTAATGTAACTTAAATTTCATTTTATTTCAAATTTATACTCCACCCTACTCAGGTAAACCTGACTCTAGGTGACTTACGTGGAGCCCCGGGACGCCGACGACCTCCTCCGAGCCCTCGCCACCAGCCAGAGTTGAAGGGCTTTAAGAGCCGCTGGCTGGAGCCCCGGGACACCGATGCCCTCCTTCGAGCCCTTGCCACCGGCCGGAGTTGGAGGGCTTTAAGAGCTGCCGGCTGGAGCTCCGGGATGCTGACGCCCTCCTCCAAGCCCTCGCCACCGGCCGGAGTTGGAGGAGATGGTGCTACAGGGGGTAAGAGGGTGCTCTCACCCTCCCTCCAGACCTCATCACCTCGGTCGGAGGAAAAGATTGCCAGCACCTGTGGGTGGCGAGAGAACGCTCTCGCCCTCCCCCCAGGACTTCATCACCTTGGCCCGGAGACCTCGCCACTGCTTCGCTGGACTCTCCCTCAGCCAACTGGCCTCGAAGGGAGCAACAGCTGGGTGTCCAGGGGGTGATGAAACACCTCGCCGCCGCCGCTTCACTGGACTTTCACTCGGCCAGCCGGGCTCAAAAAGAGCAACAGCTACGGGTCCCAGGTGGTGATAAAAAGACCTCGTTTTGTAGGATTTTGCTTATCATCATTGCAGGATTCAGTAAATGTGGTTTTGTTTTTGCTGTTTTTTTCTTTGTAATGTTTTTTGTAACATTTTATGGTGATATTAATATTTTCTGATTGTTACTGTGTTATTGATATGTATATATTTATTTTTCTGATACTGTGATGATTGTGATTATGATAATGTGAAATTTGTGACTGTTATGTTATTTTTTATACTTTGTAAGTCGCCTAGAGTCAGGTTCACCTGAGCAAGGCGGGGTATAAATCTGAAATGGAAATGAAAAAGTAACAGCATTGCAGTCACAAATTCCACATTGTCATAATCACAACCTTTACAGTATCAGAATATATATAAATAACACAGTAACAATAAAAAAGTATTAATATCACAATAAAATGTTACAAAAAAGTATTACAAAAAAGAACAGCAAAAACAAAAATCACATATACTGAGTCCCACAATGATTATAAGCAAAATTCTACAGAAGGTAGCCAGGAAAAGTCCAAAGAGAAGTCCAAAAAAGAAAGAATCCAGTCCCTGTGAGAGCCGTCCACTGCCGCGCCGTCCTTTTGAGCTGGTGCGAGGCTGGGTGGGATGCCGGCGATAGAGTAGCCCTGGCGCCCCAGAGCTGCGGTAGACTCTCTGCCCAGTGGAGAGTCTGGAGGTGAGGGCAGAGATGTCCTGGTGTCACAGCTGTCCCATCTTCCCCAGGGCTGGAGCCAGCCAAGTGAAGAGTCCGGAGGAGGTGGTGAGGGCGTCCGGCGTTCTTATGTCTGCATTTAGCTTGTTATACATTAGAATCAGCTTAAAAGGATGTAGTGGCTATTGTTAAGAAGTCCTTCGTGACACATGGTGGCAATAGCACACAAGGAGTGGTAATATAATGTGGTGGGTTGGCTGCCAGAAACAGCCTGTTGAAATGTTTGGTGCTGAGACTCACATAAAAGAAAAGAAGAACGAAAAAGCATTCTCCCCCACTTCATGACTGAGGTCTCCAGTAAAAAAGTATGAACATATAACAAGCTCAACTGAAAATTTAAAGTAAATATAGCTATGTTTACTGAAAACATAAAAGTATAACAAGAAATAAAATCAGATTGTGTAACCTATAGCAGCACAAGAACAGAATAAAGTTATTGTCTCAACCTGATACCTGCTCCTATGACTTTTTGTAGATCCTTTGCTAGCCCATACCCAAAATTTAAAAAATAAAAATAAAGGGAGACTAACATTATTTTGGAACTGTTTTGGAATAGTTGCCGTGTTAGTCTGTGGTTCAGGCATATCAGAGAACGAAAACAAAAAAGTAATAGACAAAAACACTGTAGCACTTTAAAGACTAACTACTCTATATTTACTGTTAGCTTTCATCGATCAAGGAGTAAAACTTTCAAAACTTATTTTGGAAATTTTCACATAAATATCACTTTTCAAAGAAACTTGAAATAGTTCAAGGTCAATTTTTGTATTGCATTTCCAACCCCCCCCCCCCCCAAATTACATAGATGAAAGGCAAAGGCAGAGTGATACAGTATTTGGAAGTGGGGAAGAATTAAGTCTTTCTTCCCTTTTCTGCTTCTCTTCTCCCACAAGCAGGATGGAATTAAATTTGATTTTCTAATTACAATCATCAATGTTGAAGAATAGATGAAAAACAAATTATTGTAGGGTTTCTCAGAGTTCTAAGTTGTTTCAACAACAAAGAGCAACACACCGGTGTGGTCTGTATGCAAAATCCAGAAGAAAGGTTGGTGGTATCTTCATTGAACTACTAAATAAAAATGTAAACTTTGAAATCCTGCAAATAGTAGGGAGAGTAGCAGAAAACTCCAGAAATAATCCTGGAGAAATGTAAAAACTAGATGGTATTGTAGACAATGGGCACAGAACTGAACGAGTTGAGGAGGATGGTGGAGGACAGAAGTGCCTGGTGGACAGTGGTCCATGGGGTCACAAAGGGTTGGAATCGACTGTACGACTGAACAACAAAACAGTACGTGTAGTTAAAGTTCCACAATGGAAACTGCAAACATGAAGAATCAGATTCAAAGGTGGTGGTGTCAAGGTTAGCTGTGTTTTCCTCCAGCTGGAAGAAGATGAAGTCCATGGTGTGGAATTTATTTATTTATTTATTTATTTAGATTTATATCACCGCCCACTCGCCGTGGCGACTCAGGGCAGTTTACAATCAGGAAAAACAACAACAACAACACACACAACACAAACAGCTAAAATCCATTCCTCCTTCCGGCCAGAGGACATTAGTCTTTTCCTTCCCTGGGCAGATAAGGCCCAGATTAGGAAGTGGGAGCTTCCATCTAAAAACCTTAAAACTTTTAAAATTTAAAATTAAAATCTGAAAAAATTAAAAACAGATTAAAAACACCAGAATGCTCCATTTTAGGTGGTGGTGGTGTATCTACTTTCTTTAGTTGTGGATCCTTCCTCAGACTCATAAAGTTTGGGTGTAGTCATGTTCTCCTATGCAGTGATACTCTGGTTTTTGTGCATTGTACATTCTAGACACTGTTTGGCTTTCAGAGCATGGAAAGGGAAGTGTTGGTGGCAGACAGTTCACCTGCAAGATGCTATGGACCAGTTCTAGTGGTGTGCTTTCCATAAGTCTGTTCCTAGGTAGGAGGGATTTGTTTTTGCCACTTTTAGGTTTGGGATTAGGAAACTCAGCCAAGGCAAGTGAGCTGAGATGGGGAAAGAGGTGAGGAAATAAAATACCTACTGTGTACCAGAATTCAGGTACCAACGTCACTGGTTTGATCGGAAGAATGCCAGCTAAGGACACATAAAGGCAGCATCCAATTAATTTTGGATATAGAACAAGGGGTTTAGGATAACATAGTCCAATTCTGAATAACAAGTAGCATTAGGAGCAGCAAGAATTCATATTGTGGGAATATTATTATATTTGCACTTTGTCAGCATCACCAGGTTTAAAACACAAGAAACAAAATGAAAGTACTGTACTGTAACTACATAGTAGTTAAAGACTAATGGCTATTTATTCAATATGAGTTTCTATGGATCAGATCTGGGGAGCCCTCTAAATGTATCCTCCACCCAAAAAACACCAACCTCTTCACAAAAGAGTTAATGGACATAAATCAGACATCAGGATGGTAATATGCAGAAGCCTGTCTCAAATCATTTTAATTTGGCTGGACATTTCACCCAAGATTTGAAAGTTGCCATTCTTGAACAGAAAAATTACAAGACAAGGATACAGAGAGCGGGAGAGAGCAGAAATAAAATACATTTGCTGGACACCCAACTGAAAGGTTTGAATATTAATCAAGGGTTTCTGGGACATTATCAAATTTTAAATGGCACATCAAACAGGTTGTTATATGCTGTAACTTACAGAACTCTCTCTCTCTCTCTCTCTCTCTCTCTCTCTCTCTCTCTCTCTCTCTGTGAGTGAGTGAGTGAGTGAGAGAGAGAGAGAGAGAGAGAGAGAGAGAGAGAGGTTTTCCAGGACACAGAACAGGGTAGATAAAGGGTCATTCTTACCATCCTCAATTAACTCATTAGAGGTGTAATGCCAGAATATTTATTTTGCATCCATCCATTTATAACTCAAGAGAAACAAAATTCATAGTAATAAATCTAACTCCAATCAGGGGTCTTTTGTTATTCTAGTTGCAAGTAGCCACACTGGTCTTCTGTTATCATTAGGTGTAAATTTTGTTGTTGTTCAGTCACATAGTCAGTCCAACCCTTTGCGACCCCATGGACCATTGCATGCCAGGCACCCCTATCCCCCAGCTATATGTTATGCTAGTCAATCATTGTGTATCTCTCTACCTGATATGTATAAAATAATGGCATGGAGTGGACTTCATCATTAAAATACAGGAGTTAGTCTTTAATGTGTCACAACTTTTTTTGTCTTTTTGTTTTGTTTACTCTCTGATAACCTTACCTTAGAGCTTCAAAAAGAGGACAAATGTACCTTGGATGGCTTCAGGTGTGATTTGCTTTGACTCAAGTCTGTAAAGCTTATTCTTTGGTCAACCTGTATGAAAAGCAAATATGAAAGCTTACTGTTATCTCACTTAAATTAAAAGATCCCACTACTTCCCTACTCTTCATCCATGAATGGAGCTCTTGCTGATCTGAAGATGAGTGGAATTGTGTTATATGTGTGTGTGTGAGAGAGAGAGGGGGGATCTGTTTTCTTCCCTGGATCTGGGAAGTATAGCAAACAAAAAGAAACCCAAAATAGATTCCTATCCTAATGGTTTGATTTCCTCTTCCTAACTGGGGAACTTTCTGGTATGCCTTCATGTCTAAAAGAGGCATGTATTTGCCCATTCCTGAAGAAGCCCAAATGAAGCTACATAGAACCTTGATCATTACAGGTCTGTAGCTAACAACCCTTTATAGGGCAAGGTCATTGAGAGGAAGGTGGCCAACCAGTTGCAGGCATTCGTGGATGAAACCAACAGCCTGGATCAATTCCAGTAGAGTTTTAGACCTTGCCATGGCACCAAAACTACATTGGTCTCACTGAAAAATGACCTTCTCCAAGAGGCAGAAAGGGAATCTTCATCTCTCCCAGTTCTCCTGGATTTCACAGCAGCCTTCAATGCCACCGATCACAGTATCTTTCTAGAGAGGCTGTCAGGGTTAGGATTTGGGGACACTGTATTATGGTGACTGATCCCTCCTTGATGAACAGATCCAGAGAATTCACCTCAGGGAGTTTGTTTTGTCCCCTTGGATCCTCCAATGTGGGGTGTGACAGGGTTCGACCATCTCCTTGATGTTTAATATCTATATGAAACTGGTGGAAGAGGGTCATCCAGAGATATGGAGTTTGGTGTCCTCAATATACAGATGTCACTGAACTCTATTTCTCCTTTTCAACTTCCGCGTTGTATGCAGTCCAACGCCTTGACGACTGTCTGGTTGTGATAATGGAATGGACAAAAGCTAACAAGCCGAGACTTAACCCCGACAAGATGGAGGTTCTGCCTGACTAGGTGGCCTGGTCCCTATGTTGTGTGCAGTGATGGGATGACCCCGGTTCCATCCGGTTCCCTGGAACCGGTAGGAACAATCCCGGAGGGTTCCCCAGGAGGGAAGTCAACTTTTGAGGCGTCCGGTTCCGGACGCCTCACCGAAAGAATTTTTTTAAAAAAATTGGAGCCAAAATGGCTCCAATTGACTGTGCATCCGCAGAAACTCAATCTGACACATTGCGCACCTTTCAGGGCGGCGGCGGCGGCACCAGCCCTCAGAGGAGGGCACCTCCCCCGGGGCACGTTGAGGCCTGCCTGGGCCGTCCACTGCTGCCGAGCCTCCCTGGGCCATCCGTTGCCAACAAGCCCCCATGCCCTGGGGATGCCTGGCGTGGTGCACCGCTGCCGCCTGCAGCCTCCTCCTCCGCCGGGCGCCTGTGGCCTCCTCCATGGGCCGGTGCCTTTTTGGCCCGGCTATGGCTACGGCCAGGGGCGGCCAGGGGCTGCGGGCAGCGGTGGCTCTGGCAGTGGCTCCGGCTGTGGCCGCCGAGTCTCCCTGGGCCGTCCGCTGCCGACAAGCCCCCATGTCCTGGGGGCAGAGCCGCCACCAGAGCCACTGCTGCCCGCAGCCCCTGGCTGCCCCTGGCCGTGGCCGCAGCTGGAGCCGGGCCAAAAAGGAACCGGCCCAAGGAGGAGGAGGAGGAGGCCAAAGGACTGCAGGCAGCAGCAGCTCTGGCAGCGGCGGCTGTGGACGGCGGCTGCAGGCGGTGGCTCCTGTGGCCGCGGCCTTCGGAGGAGGCTGCAGTCAGGGGCGGCGTGCCTTGCCGTGGGGATTTGTCGGCCCCAAGGAAGGTAAGTAAGTGAGGGTTTTTTATTTGGGGTGGGTGGGTGATTTATTTGTGTTTTGGGTGGGTGGTTGTATTTTTATTTAATTTTTATTTATTTCTTTATTTTATTTATTTAAGTTATTTACGGGTTTGTGTTGTAGCTGTCTGGCTGGGTGGGTGGGCTGAGGGACGTGTGTGTGTGTGTGTTTATTTTTATTTTATTTATTTTTATTTTATTTGTATTTTGGCCCCGCCCACAACATCATGACGTCATGTCATTGGCCACGCCCATGACGTCCGTGACGTCATGGCGTGGTAGAATTTTTGTCATCCCATCACTGGTTGTGTGGGACTGCTCTCACCCCTGGGGATCAGGTACTAAGGGTCATTTTAAAACTATTTCTGACCCTAAATTTGCAAATTGCAGTGTTAAGTAAAGCCACTTTTTCTCAACTTTATTAAATAGCTCATTTGCATTCCCTAATTGGACAGATGATTGATTACGCTAGTCCACTAATTGATACTCTCACATATTGATTATGGCAATACTCTCTATGTGGGGTTGCCCTTGTACTTGATACGGAAATTTCAAGAGGTCCAGAATTCAGCTGCCAGGCTGGTCAGTTACGAAGAAATTCAAGCATATCGCTCCAGACTTGGCTAGTCTGCACTGGTTACTTGTTCCCTTCCATATCAAGTAAAGGTAAAGTTTGCCCTTGCTTGAAAACCAGTTGTAGCAGACTCTAGGGATCAATGCTCATCTCTGTTTACATCCAAAGAGTCAGTGCGGTCTGTTTCCAATACATGACAGGCGTGCCTCAACATCGGAATGCACGCTAGCACTAAACTAACAAACAACAGTCCTAGAAGCTAAGACTAGTAAGGAAAGGTGCTAAAGAGCAGAAAAAAGGTAATAAAACAAATACATTTACAGCATGAACAGGAGCTGAGAAAAAAACACAACCTACTGACGCAGCAGTAAAAATTGAAACTTAAAGGGAAATAAAGTGGGAAGTTGCCGCTAGGCATGACAGGATAGTTTCAAATTCTAGTGTGGGAAGATCCAACAGCTTTGCGTAATTAGTGTGTATACACAGAGACCACAAAAAATACTGTTTACCTTCCCACCAAAGTGATACCTATTTATCTACTTGCAATTTCTTGCTTTCGAACTACTAGGTTGGCAGGAGCTGGGACAGAGACAGGAGCTCACTCCATCATGCAGTACTCGAGAATGGAACTTTGACCTTCCAGTTCTTTGAGTTTAGCATCTTAACCACTTGAGCCCCCACGTCTCTCCATATCAGGCACAAGGTGTTATTTCTGACATTTAAGTCCGTTATGATTTGGGACCTTCTTACCTGTCAGAGCATCTCTCTCAGAACGTCAATCTGCATCACCTGTTCCTCAGTCACCACAGCTTCAGGTGCAACCCTGATGGTGAGAAAGGCTGTGGCAAGAGCCTTCTTGGTGTCAATGTGAACACCAGTGCCAGGCCCCATCATTGGATGTTTTTAAGAATCAATTGAAGACCTTACACTTTAAAGAGGAATTTAGTAGCATTCTTCCCATAGCTGAATAGTAACTTTATTTATTTATTTATTTATTCAATTTATATAGCCGTCACAATCAACATGCGACTCTGGGTGGTGTGCATAAAATCCCAGCGTTTAAACTATGGAAACCCTTAAAATTCCTAAAAACACTGAAAAACTACCTCCCACTCGCACCAATTAAAAATCTAGTTAAAAACTTTTAAAAGCATGGGTGATCCTGCTCTAAATGAGCCAGTGGGGGTGGGGGTGGTTTGCTCCCTCTCCACCTCCCCACACCTGCCTCTCCAGCCAGCTCTTTCCTGAAGGGCAGCAGCTCTTTCTGGAGATGCAGTTCAACTGGCAGGAGGTTCCATAGGGCAGGAGTGGATACTAAAAAGGCTCTTCTAGCAGCTGGTATTTTTAAAGAGCCCATCCGGTTTGCTCTAGTGGGACAGGATATCCTTGGGGTGAGGTGGTCTCTTAAGTATCCTGGCTCACTACCATGTAGGGCTTTAAAGGCAATTACCAGCACCTTGAATTGCACCCGGAGGCACACTGGCAACCAATGCAGCTCCCGTAGCAGGGGCGAGACACGGGCATAATGCTCGCACCCCATCACTACACAGGCAGCTGCATTCTGAACCAGCCCCAGCCTCCGAATGGTCATCAAGGGCAGCCCCATGCAGAGTGCATCATAATAATCCAGTCTGGAGGTGACCAGAACGTGGGCGACCATAAAAAAGGAGCGGGCATAATTGGCGAATGACATGACATTGTGCAAAAGCCCTCCTATGGTTATCTCAGACTGGATTGTTATCTCAGTTGTTGCCAAAGTTGGATACAGTAATACCCTGGATAACGTTATGACTTGGTTCCACAAGTCATGACGTTATCCGATTTTTAGCGTTGTCCGATGCATGCATCGAACAATGCTAAAAAAAAGCCGACTTCAGGGACAAACCACTTTAAAGGCAGGCAGGGAAAGAGACCACGATCGCGTCTTTTTTCCTCCCTGTATTTAAACTACAGGGAGAGAGCGAGCTGCTTTCTTCTTTTTTCCCCTCCCTATATTTAAACTACAGGGAAGGGGGAATACAGGGAGGGAAATACAGGGAGGGATAGAGACATGGGGTCTCTGCAACTGCAGTAGGGTCAGGGGAAAGGCGGGTGCTTTCCCCTGACCCTACTGCAGTTGCAGAGACCGCTGTGCATGGGGGATGGATTGGGTTGTTCTACCCAAACCACCCCACACCCGCAGACCATTGCATCGGATAACACTAAGAATCATTATCCAGAATCCTTATCCGATGCAAGTTTTTTGGGGGAAAAACTTGCATCGTTATCCGATTCTAGCATTATCTGATGCAATCGTTATCCGGGGTATTACTGTATTGAAATTTGAATATTGTTTGTTGTTTAATGTTTATGGGTTTATTATGGTTTTGACTTAGCTTGATTTATGTTAATTTGTAAAACTTTCACTGTTGTATACCGCTCAGAGTGGGAAAATATCCCAGATGGGGAGTCTATCAATAAAAAATAAATAAAATATATGAAAAACAGATTGAAAGAATGTCAAAGATACATGACATAGTAGTAAAAGCGGAGAAAGAAACTAAAGTTATAGCTATCCTTGGACATGATTCTAACCAACAGATGAGCTGGTGGAAGAAGTGGCATCAAGAGGAACTCTGTGGGAAGGTGGTGAAATTCTACTTGAATTCTTGATTTCAAAGGAAACAAAAACAGACTGTAAACTCTGCTCAATACTTATCAAGATCTTTTTGAATTTTGTTTCTGTCTTCCACACTATTCGCCAATCCATCCTATTTGCCTGAAGTATCTTGACTTTTCACTGAGGGAAGTACTGTTGAGGAAATACTGTTTTGCCTTGCTTGTTCAATCCCCTGGTATTAACTCGTTGAAGATGGTGTGTTGCATCTCTATCAGAATTAGAACTAAGACAAACCAGATCATCTTCCTGTTGCTTAGAGGTGGAGGCTGGTGATGTGCTGATAGAGCATGTCTGTTTGTGATTTTCGATAGGGACTTCAGTTTCTATTTCTTGCTGTCAGTAGGCCTGTTCTTTTTCAGATTTGGCCTGACCGATTATTTGTTATGTGTTGGAAGGTTAACAGAAAACTGTAACTGCTGCTGTCTTGTTCCTGAGATGGTAAGAGTGGAATCAGAATCACACTTGCATATTGATTTTTGGTTAATATTTACAAATGGAGATGGCAGGCAGGTCATTAAAAATTATATCTATCGCTTGTAGAGATTTTTGCAGAGATATAATTTAAGACTAGGTTGTTTTTAGTGATGCGAAGGATTTTTTTTTACAGCTGTGACAAAATGGAACTGAGGGGAGCCACTGGACGGGAGTGCACATAACATGGGAGGACAGAACCAACAGTTTTGTGTTTATCAGTGTCTACAATGAAGAACTAATAGTGGTGCCACTAACAAATTCCTCCATTTTGCATCAATTGCTTTACACTCCCAGATTTTGGCCAAAACCCTCCACGCAGCATAGCCTATAACATTAGTAACTTATTTCACACTACTAATTTGGGCCAAATGCTTGTGTATCTAAATCTGATGGAGAGAAGCATTTTCTGAAGGCAGTGGTAGCACAGTTAAGTCTGCAAGTGATAATGGTAACACAAATGCATCATTTGGCAAGGCAACAGGATGAAGCTTTTTATCCTGTGCTGAAATCTTAATTAAAATAAGTGTGCATTTCCAAATCAAAAAGATCCTTTAAATCCTTTTAATGATTCAAGTCTCTTATTTCTGTGAAGCCTATGCAAATGATGTTTAAAGTGGTGTCGTTTAATTTTTAGCAACTCCTGGACATTTCATTACACCTCTTCATGGTCCAGGTATGCCAGGCCCTTCCTAGCAGTTTTGTCTTCCCTTGACAAAATACATTTGCCAATTTTCACTGAGATAGCATTTTGACCTATTTTATCCAGGGATCAGAACGGGACCGATCCCTGAATTTTAAAAAAGTCTATCTCCCCCCACCCTCCCACAACATACTGATTAGTTCCAGTCCAAAATGTCACTCCTCTAAGCTTTGTTTTTATAACTAACAAAAGCACAATTTGAATTTGTCCTAGATCAGGATAAAGTAAAGTATTTCATTCCCTTTATGAGAAAGAGAAAATAAAGTCAGGATCCAAAGCAAGCCTGCCTCACATACTAATTCTTTGGTACACACATGCAACATTGTTACATTTTTTGGAGATAAACCAGAGCTATGACTCAACTACAAGAAACTACTCTTAGGACAGGAAATTAATAAGCCATATCAGATCAATCCAGGTGCCCCCATCAGTTTGGATGTGTTCACAGAGCAGAAGTAAAATATGAAAATCAGACATCAAAGAAATTTGAAACAGATATTGAATTTATTGGTCAGCTATGAGTAGGAAAATACATTGGTAAAGAAAAAAGACAACCCTGTATATAAATATAATACTAGCTAGTTAAAATTTGACCAAGAAGAAAGTTCCACTGAAGAGAACAGTAAAAGCCCTTGTTTACCATCAGACCATATTCAACTTCCCATTTATCATATTGAAGAGCTGCCTATAGACAAATGCAACATTCTTTGAGCTTAGTGCAGATGATGTGCTGGTTTTTGTTTTTGTTACACAAATGGTAAACAAGAGTTAGTCCAGTGCATTACACATTATACAGAAGTACTGTGAATAGAGACTAGGTAATCTAAATTTTAGACACTACTTAAACATACCAAGATACCTACATTTTAAAAAACTTACACAACCAAAATGTATAGCAGGAGTTAACATATACCAAAATACTGTGTCAGGCTGGTTGTAGTGGGGGGCGGAATAGACTCACTAAATGAGCAGTAATTTCAAGTTGCAAAATTTGCATGGGATTAATTCTGTTGAAAATGGTAGTGCAATTATTTTGTCTTTGAGTTTTTGTCCATGGATGAAGTAAGAACTCGACATATTACACATTTAAGCCATAGCAGAAATTATAATATTTTTTTACCAAAGATTTACATCAGTGGGTGCATCTTGGTTTTGACGTTTGAGACTGGTTTCTTAAACCCACAAAAAAGGATGAAATAATTACACATATTTCCTGTGTGGTTTTGAACATGTCAGTAGTTCTGACACTTTATACTTTCCCATTTAAGTTCCACCATAACTGAATTTATGCATGTGTATGAGAACTATCAACCAGAAATATGCAGGCTGCAGTTATAAGATTTTTCAATATGCGTTCATACCTAGTTTGATTAAGTTGCAGGACAGAAATAGGGAGTCTCATGCCCAGCAATGCTCTATGCACTTTTTAAAAAATATATGTGATCATATTAATAAGAAACACTGAACATATATTATGGCAACATCCAAAGCTACCTTGAATAAATGAAGTGTTATTGTAAGTGAGCATTTTATTGAAGACAGATAATTTATTGCATTCATTTATGAAATATCTAAATTTGTTTGATGTATGAAAAATTGTATTTCAAAGTATTATTTTTCTGATACTTTACTGCCAGACACATTTGGTGCAACTTATATCATTCTACAAAGATGTATGGTTTTTCCTTAGAGCAAGTTTCAATCCACTACAGTAGGATCTGACCAAAGGTTCACTGATATCATAGGAGATATATGATTTTCTGAGCTCCCTATACTTCAGGAATCTTATTACCCGAAACACAGAAAAGTAATTTGAGCTGCCCCACAGATTGCAACATGTCCAGGCAATACAGCGTCCTTGAGCACATGAACAAGAAACATTTTAATGTGCTCCCATAAATTCATTTAACTATAGATTATAGATATCTTTAAGACTGAAAAATAAAGGTAAAAACACATGTGTAAAGCTTAAACCTTTAGGATACACCAAGTGCACTCAAGCTCCAGCTTAAAAGGAAAAAAAAATATAACTCCTTCTAAGAAACGGAAAATGAATAAGTGCTTCCCTTCCATAAAGCTTTCTGGACATACTATTAAGTATTCCAGATAAACAGGAAACAAAATAGATTGCTGAATATGACAAGCTAAGTTGGCTTCATTGCCTCTGAAAATTGTCATGATGCACATTACCAACACATTGTTAAGGAAACATGAGTAAAACACCTTTTATTCACACTTTTACAAAATAACCCCCAAACCCAAAAAACAAAACAGAAAAAGCAACACTACTTATTGAATCTACTACATCAATTATTACCAGCATTCCGATGTACTGATTATAAACTGGACATGTTTGGTGTTGAAACAACTAAAAAACAAAACAAAACAAAAACCAACAAAGTAGCAAAGGAGAAATCAGGTCCTAGACAAGTGTTCAAGATCTAAACTTTTCTTACTGAAATTTTAAAATGTTTTTTAAACATGAGCTCATTGCAAATTTATTGTTTTCTCTAAAACAAAATGATGACACGCTTCCAAATGCAGATAGTATTCTCTTGATAAAATTTTCAGTCATTATTACTCAGACCCATTTTATTTTTTAAAAATTCATTATCCTCAGCATCCCTCAATTCAAGAGTAAGCTTTTGTTTCTCTGCCTGCAGTTGAAACAAAAGCAGTTTGACCAAGTTCCCTCTCTAAACATGAAACAGATTTATTACTGATGAGATTTACAAAGGATTAGATTGAATTTCCCTTTTAGAAGAGATCTGCTTTACATATATATACTTGGCTTTCAAATACTAATGGCACTATAGGGGTACACTACAACCTCTGCTTGGTTGACACTTTACAGAACTTGGTCACTTTAATGATTGATCTGAAGTGTTGTCTAGGGAACCTGTATTGAAAAAGCATCTCTAATTGCACTGCTTCATAAAACAAAGACGGTACATGAGGAGTGATGCCTGGAGAATGACCAAGGAATATGCTGAAATTGAAAAGGAATTCACATGATAGTATATTCTGTGAGCGGGGTGGGGTGGGATAAGAAAGAGAAAAAACAACACACACACACACACACACAGCATTGTGCAATGACACTGAAAGAAGCAGTGCATGGGTATTAGAAGCTTAGAATTTGTGTACCCACAATCTGAACATGTTCAAAAAGTGATATTCAACGCTTCACGAAGGAAAAAAATAGATGCCACAGCTTATACAAAAGTATCTTCATAAAATTTTCACAAAATGTTAACATTATTTTAAAAAAATAAAAGAGGATGCACAGGTTCTCTCTGCATGCACAGGCAGTGCTAATTGAGAACAAAATCAAGCAGGCACAGTGGAGATAGGAAATGGGTGTCTTGACACAGAAACTGAAAAACTGTATACAGTTGTTCTGATGGTCAACCCAATGAAACAAAACGTTAAGAATGGCTTTCGCAACGAGGGCGATCTACAAAACCCCAGCTCAGTCACTGTTTAGCTTATGTGTTCTGAGACATGTTGATGATGCTGATAACAGCAGAAATAAATGCTTGTATATTAGCTTGAAGAAATTTGCCATGGTTTTATCAAATTCAGATTTCAAAGCAGTGTTCTCAATTTTTAAAAAATGAAGTAGTACATAAGGGCTAAAAACCCTAACAGTGCAAATCATTAGCAGAGAAAGCCTGGTGCAACTTCTTTTACAAGCTGGCCTTTATAACACATGAAACAGATAAAAATTTAGCCTTAGTTTACAATACAATCATTTTCCAAATCTGATTTTTTTAAAGTACAAAATCTCATAAATCAGGTTTTCTGTTGTTCATATACAATCAAGAAAGGCTAAATTCAAATTCTCTATTTTACAAACAAACAAGTCTGAAAAAGAAGGGAGTGAAGTATGTATGAATGGTCTCTTGATGTTTTACTACTGGCCTCAAAAAAGTAGTGCTACAGGTATCTGTGCAAAAGAGAATTTATTATAGCAATTCCCTATTTTCAAGGCATGAAATATTACATTGGATAGAACAGATTACTTGTAACAAATCTAAGAAGGGTGCAAAAGCACCAATCCCTGTCTAACAGTATATAAAGCATGTTGGGCTCAGAATTGTGTGTCTGATAGCACCTGGCTTTTACTATTTCTTTATCAAATAATTAGATTTAAAATGAAGATCATTACGAAAGATCCCTGTTGGCCATACCTCACTCCTTTATATTCAGATTTTACAATTTTACAAATTATATTGAGGTTGCCCTCTAAAATGTAGTTGACTACCTCCTGCTGGGCAAATGGATTCCATTTACTGGGGGCAGGAAAGGTAACATCAGCTCCAGTTGTGCAAAAAGTGAGAAGTGGTCAGAAGGAATGAGCGGGTGTGGACAGCCGCTTATATTGTTCTCTATTAGCCAGTGAGGATCCAAAGGTCCCAGGATGCCAAGAATATTCAGCTGAGGTTTAGAGAAGAAGATGTAGTCAATAATACCCTGCAGAAAACAAAGGAAGAGAAAAAAGCATAAAAGTTGATGGTCAAGCCACAGGAAATAGTTTCAGTTCTTACATATGTAAGAGCATTTCTGTGTTATTTTCAATTTTTAAAAAATAAAATAAAAAGTGACATGTGTTATTATAACCATGGCAAATCAAGATGCCAGAATCAATGCCTGCTTCCTTTTGATACTCCCCCAAATTTCACTGTAGATCGTGTCATATTTTTTTGGTTCAAAATGTTTATTTTTAAAATAGTGCTTTATTGTCAACTGGACAGGAGTGTGATGAAAGATAGCACTTGGAAATTAGTTTTTAGAAGTTAACCACCACAAGTCTTTCATATACTTTACTACATTAATAAAAAGAGACTACATAACATCTTTTTAATAACTAGAGGGAGCCAGCTAAGAGTTGACTAAGTCTGAATACACGAATGCTCAGGAGTTCAATTTTTGACTGTCTCTCAGGGGGAAAGTCAGGTTGTGGGACCTTGGGCAAGCTACACAGTCCCAGAGTATCACCGGAAGGAGGGACTGTTAAACCACTTCTGAGTACAGGAATACCTCGGATAACGTTTACCTTGGATAACGCTAAAGTCGCATAACGTTAAGTAATCTGGGGTAGAGAATTGGACTGAATAACGTTAAGGTCCTATGGGATGGATCCGATAACAACCGCTAACGCCTGTGCGGTTACAATGTATCTCTATGGAGCTTTAACATTATCTGATCCATCGCATAGGATTTTAACATGCATCGGATAACACTAAAAATGATAACACCAAGACTTGTGGAACCAAGTCTTAGCGTTATCCGAGGTATTACTGTACTTTATTCCTGAGTACTTTATTCCTTTCAGGGCATTGTTCCCCTATCAATAAATTAGCCAGTTAGCTTTAGTCCTGATGTCCTCCGACTCAAATTATTTTTATTTTACTTTAGTCTATGATGTATTTTGTTGGTGGTGGGTTTAATTTGTTGTGGGTATTGTTGTTATTCATTTTGTTTGTTCACTGCCCAGAGTGGGATAACACCAATGGGTAGTATAGAAATCAAATCAAATCAAATCAAATCAATCAATAAATAAGAGTCCCCATAAGCCAGAACTGAGCTAATGGCACAGTTATTAACTAGAGGGGATTATACTGTCAATAATGTACTGTATCTCTAGGCATCTCTTAAATTGTCACCTTAGACAGAATGCTGTCTCCACCAGTTACGGCTCTTTTTAAGCACATGTTCTGGCTAATTGTTTCAGAACCAGATGTGTCTAGACTTGTATTTTTAGATGACAGTTCCTAGAACTCCCTTAGAAACTGTGCTCCCTTGATGATTCTGGGAGCTGTGGTTTAAAAAACACAGATATGTGCACACTTCTATTGAGAAGGTGTAGGAAGGGAAGCTACCTTTCACCATGGGGAAAATTCTTCTCTAATTATAAATTGTCATACCTTTCTCCTAAAGCTCTTCTTCACTGGACTTCATAACAACACACACTCACAACTCTTGTGTCCCTAACTACTACTTCCACTTTTTTCCTAACCAGTTACCAATGCTTCTGGACAGGTTTTACATGGTGAACCAAAGAAAAGCCCAATTGATGAATTCTCACCTTGAAATCAAATGTATAATTTGTATAAGGCATCAGGCCATTCTCATAGGCACTCTTCAATTTGAAACCATGAGTAATCCTCCCATTGGTGGTTCCATTTTTCCCATTACAATTGAAATTAGTGAGGCTTTCATTGTATCTCAATTCCTTAAAATCTTTATGGTTTGTTTCCACTCCACCAGTGCTCAAATATTCAACTACACCTATGGTAAAAGTAATACAAATAAATAAAAGTAAATACAAGTTAGTAAATTGCCTGTTATAATACTACTGCATTCATCTTAACAGCAATTTAAACAGTGCTTTATTTACAGTCCTTATAACATTTGGTATAATCTTCCCCCAACCTACCCTCCAGATCATATACAAGAATATTTAGAACAAAACGACCCAGTTGAGACTACAATAGAAAAACTGTTAGAAGCAAGGAATCAGTTTAACATTCACAAACAACATTTATCTAGTACAGTGGTGCCTCGCATAAAGAGTGCCTCGCTTAAAGAGTAACTCGCTTAAAGAGCAGAATTTTCTCTGAATGTTCGCTTCGCTTAACAAATAAAACCAACCCAAAACTCGCTTAACAAATAAATTGGGGTTCACAATCCCCCCCACAATTGGTCATTTACAATGGTGTTTCGCTTAAAGAGCAAACTCGCTTAAAGAGCAATCCTGTGGAACGCATAATGCTCTTTAAAAGCAAGGCACCACTGTATTTTAGAATTCCAGAACACTTTGTGTATATGAATTTTTTTGGAATAGTAACTGTGTTAGTCTGTGTTTCAAGAATATCAAATAGTAAAAAAACAAAAAAAACAAAAACCAAAAAAGCTATGGCACTTTAAAGACTAATTTCTGTATTATAACGTTAAACATTAAATAAAATATAGTTAAGTCTCTAAAGTGCCATAGTGTTTTGATTTTGTTACTCATGTATATGAGTCATTCTTACAACGATTACTTAAGTTTGTATTATTATCCACATATTACAAATGAATCAATGTTCTTTAAGCACAAATTACGAAATACAGCATTAGCAATTTTGGAACACAAGCAATCCACTAAATTAAAAGGCACTGAATTCAAGTTATAATCACTAAATTGAATATGCCTGTACTTACCAGAATCCGGCAGAGAATTCAGATCTGCACACAGTACAAGTGGAATTGGTGCATGTTCTCCTGAAGCGCTGGGTTTAAGATTCCGAGAAGCCTTGTCAATTATGTTCTTTACCTCAGAAAGGAACATCATGGTCTGAACCAGCTTCACATCTGAGTACTCTGGATCCCAGTGCATGTGTGCATTTGCTACCAGGACTAACTGTTTGTCTATTGCAGGGTGTGGTTTGCCAGCTAAAATGGAAAATAAAACAAACCTGCTTAGATGGTAGAAGGGACGGTTGCTGAAAACAGCTTCACTAGTGATAAATCAAGTCACTCAGTGTTCAATGACTTGAATGCCACAAACTAAAGATTGTTCTAACTCACCCAGCCATTTTATGATATAAAAGCAAAAGAGGATCTGTGCTCCCTCTGCTGGATTTATTACATTATTGGACTAATGGCAACCTATGAATCTGTCAAGCTCATACTTTTCTTTAGCAAATACGGTTTATAATATTCACAGGCCAGAATTCTATTGGTGTTTGTGCAAGATTTATGAAACATTCCCGGACAAACTGACAAGATACTAGGTCACATCTTGCTTGTACTATCAGATGCATGCCCTGGCACAAAACTCATATGAATGGCAATTACCTGTAGCAACTTATGCAAACCTTACACGAACACCAATAGGATTTTAGTCTTCTACATTTACTACAATATACTTTGGACACCACATTCCATACCCAGCCAATCATTTAAACACTAGTGCAATCTGAAGTGTTATAGCTAGGGGGGGGGGCACAACATCCTACGGGCTGAGGTATCATCAGTACGCTGATGATACTCAGTTGTACATCTCGGCCCATAGTGATCCAAGTAATGCTGTCAAAGTCCCATCCAGGTGTCTGGAGCTGTTGGGGTCTGGATGGGGGACAACAGGCTACAGCTGAATCCCGGCAAGACTGAGTGCCTGTGGGTCAGGGGCCCTACGTTATCTCGGGAGCTACCATCTTTGGTTCTGGATGGGGCTATTTTGCCCTAGAAAGACCTGGTGTGTAACTTGGGGGTCCTCCTGGACTCATGACTACTGCTTGAAGAGCAGGTGGCAGTTGCGGCCAGGAAGGCTTTTGCACAACTTCATGTGATCCGCCAGTTGCACCTGCTCCTGGACTAGGACTCCTTGCTCATGGTCATGCATGCTCTGGTCACCTCTAGACTAGATTACTGTAATTTGCTCTATTTGGGGCTGCCCTTGATGACCATTCAGAGGCTACAACTGTTCCAGAATGTGGCTGCCCAGGTAGTGATGGGTTGCAGGTGCTATGCCCATGTCTCATCACTGCTCCGGGAGCTGCACTGATTTACCAGTATGCCTCCGGGTGCAATTCAACATGATGGTATTGGCCTTTAAAGCCCTACATGGTAGTGGGCCAGGATATCTAAGAGACCATGTCACCCCAAGAACATCTGTCCATCCAACCAGAGTAGACCAGAGGGGCTCGCTAATTGTACCATCTGCTAGAGGGGCTCATCTCTCTAGCACAAGAAGGAGAGCCTTCTCTGTGTCCACACTGGCCCTTTGGAACCTTCTGCCAACAGAGTTATGGCTGCAGACGTAATTGCTGCCCTTTCGGAAAGATCTGAAAACCTAGCTGGCAGGACCGGTGTGGGGCACTGATGGAGGGGTGACCCTCACCTGCTGGCTTATATAATTAAGATTATCTCTCTCTTTTAATGGATGGGTTGAGTGGGTAAATTATTTTGAATTTTTAATGTGGTTTTTAAGGGCTTTTAGTTAGTTTTGATGTTGCTTTTAATTGTTGTTAGCCGCCCAGAGTAGTTGCTGAGTTGGGTGACAAAAGAAATTTGAAGAATAAATAAATAAAAATACTGTTGATAAAAAGGGTTACATCTTCAGTCTCCAAATTTATGCAATTCATGCTGGCTTTCCCACATTGTAATTTACATACACATCCCATGGGGAGTTTTACATATCTGAAGGCTGCTCACATTATTAAGAGCCCTGAAACACAAGGGACTAAATCGAATTATTAGTCCCAGCTAGACCCACTGAATAAATATGAAGTCAACTCTTATATAACTCTCATTGACCTAATGAATCAATGTACAGCTAGATTAAGCCTGAGCAATTATCTATTAGTAGCTCCTCATAAATAAGACACATTTCAGTTCATGACAAAACAGATGGGCCTGTGTACCCTCAAAGGCAGAACTAAGCATATGATTCTAATGTCATTTTCATTGAGATTGGCTTTTTTTAAAAGTAATATTTAAACAGGGATACTGTATTCAATTACAAACTATAGAAATGTTTATATAACAAAACATTTATTTAACAAATGCAGTACTGCTAGTGATAATTAACCATCCCTACTAAGCTAAACAATGTCTTAACTACAGAACAATGTAAACTCTAAAGCAGTCAAAAGGAAAATCTAGATGAGAATGGGCATCAAGAAAGCAGGCCTCAGGAAGTAGAAAACATTTACACCTAAATAAGCTTTAGTTTCTATTTTCCCATCCTGCCTTAGGCATATTAAATACCAATTTTAGAACTACATGGATTGGAAACTGCATTTGCTGTTTAAGAATTTCAAGAGCAATATAGTCAAAGTGAATGTCTGAAGATTTTCACTTTTTAGTAAGATGCTATATATGCACCCAGACAAAGGAGGATGGAACAATCTCACAACAAAAAACTTTGTGTTGCTGCTGCCTGCACCTCATACAGATATTTAGTTCACATTTCTCAGTGAGTTCTCAAAGGATCTTTTACGTTGCACTGTCAAAAGCAGAGCCTTCTCCAGTGTATTAGGTGTCATCATAACAAATGTGACATTCTAGATAATTTTCAGTAAAAAAAATAATCCAGAGAAAATAAAAAGCTTTAAAAGCACCACTAGTTAGCTATTAATTTAAGGCAAAGCAAAGCAATCACACTTATATACCACCCCATAGCACTTAGTGCATTCTCTGGGAAACTCACAAGTTAATTAGCACCCTTGGCCTTCCAGTTATTTTGGACATCAGTAGTACCCCATGTAACGAAAAAGCTCCATTCCACGGAGCTCTTCGTTATGCGGTTTTTCGTTATGCAGATCAAATTGGCGATACCCCACATAAGGGAAAAATGTTCGTTATATGGTGTTTACGTTAAGCGGGGTATACCCTGGTTAATGAAAACCCAGTACAGTAATATCTCGGATAACGCTAAGACTTGGTTCCACAAGTCTGGTGTTATCCGATTTTTAGTGTTATCCGATCCATGTTAAAATCCTATGGGATGGATCGGATAACGTTAAAGCTCCATAGAGATACATTGTAACCGCACAGGCTTTAGCGGTTGTTATCCGATCCATCCCATAGGACCTTAACGTTATTTGATCCAATTCTCCTCCCCAGATTACTTAACGTTATGCGATTTTAGCGTTATCCAAGGTAAACGTTATCCGAGGTATTACTGTATAACTATTTTTTTCCATTATGTGGGGTATTGCGATTGCCTAACAAACGCTTTGTTGTATTGATCTTTTATTATACGAAGCATTCGTTATACAGGGTACCACTGTACATTTAGCTGTGGCTGTTCTCCTTTGGGCAGATGATGAGAAAGCAAGATTTTTCTGGAAAAGACAATCATGCGTGGAACAGTTTGGCCAAAGCAGGAAAAGAGGAAGACCAAATGTGAGATTCCCTAAAGAAAACCACAGCCTTGAGTCTGCAAAAGCTGAGGAGCAGAGCCGTTAAGGATAGGGTGTTCTGGAGATCTTTCCTTTACAGGGTCACTTCTAAGAACTTAACTCCAGACCACTGGGAGGGGCAATGCATCTCCAACTTGTAGTAACTCTTTTTTCTGACTACTTCATTTCTGCTATTAGCAGGCATTTTTTGTTTCTCTTCTCCATGGCAACAAAAAGTGAATGCATATGAAAAAAAAATGAAGGCAGAAGGAAGTCATCCAATGGTGGGCTGATGATTACTTACATGATATTTCGAATAATTCCTTCCGTAATTCTAACAACACAGCAACTCCAATGTTATCTTTTGTCATCACTCTGTTCAGCATTGCTTCAGAGCCTTCTGAGTTTGCCATAGCAAGTTGATTAAATTCAACAGTATGCTTTTGAACCAAGCTGAACCTTAAAACAGCACAGGATATTTAAAATCAAAACAGATATACCCCTTTAGTTTTCAATACTTTAAAATATTTTACATACTTTATTTAAGAGGACTACATCAAAAAATCTGTACATGAAGCATTTTAAAAATTATACATTAATCTATCATTTTTTATAGAAGTGATTAGTAATCAAAATGTACATGTAGCTGCTACTTATTCTGGATTTCAACATTCTTGAAAATAACAAATGTTAACACAGTATAATTAAAAGTGGAGAGAAATAAAAGGAAGAGGAAACTATGATAAAAAGAGAAGGAAAAGAAAAAACAAGACAATTACTTCACAGTTCAGTCAGTTTAGTTACAGAATTGTAGTACAATTGATTTATTGGTCGGCCTTCTCTAGGCAAGTAAAAATATGTATGGATTCTACCAGATCAGGCCAAATGAAAGACAAAAAATCTATTGGCAGATTTGAATACATTACTGCCGAAACCTAGTCTATGTTCACTATCAACCTGTATGCTTTTTAGTTACATATAATATGCCAACACCAGAAAGATGCAGTGCATAACAACTGCAACAAACCCCGAGTTTGACATTCCATCAAAAATTATAAATACTTGCAACACAGAAGAATCAACATATAGGTATTTTAAAAATTGAAAATACCATCACTTTGCAGGCTTGGTGACCTTTCATTTATTTGACAATTACATGCATATTTCAATACTATCAACATACCTGAGTCTCATTAGATCAGTGTTGCCTATGCATTATCTGATATGGAGAGATGTTAATTTGTTTTCCACTTGTATGTTCACGACATAACAAAACTTAAACTAGGGATTTAATGGTTGATGGCTTAGTAATTATGTTACTAGGTAAATGTCTCCCTTGCTTGAAAGCCAGTTGCATCCGACTCTAGGGGGCAGTGCTCATCTCAGTTTACAGCCAAAGACAGCATCATCTGCAGACATTTATGTGGTCATGTGGCAGGCATGACTAGATGCTGGAGCGCACAGAGTACTGTTATCTTTCCCACTGAAGCGGTACCTATTTATCTACTTGCAATTTTTTGCTTTTGAACTGCTAGGTTGGCAGCAACTGGGACAGACGATGAGTATTCACTCACTCCATCCCACAGCACTTGGGTCTTGAACTGCCAACCTTCCGGTCATCAAGCTCAGTGTCTTAACCACGAAGTCTTCACAGTCCTTAAGTACTATATATAACTACATACTGTTATAAAATATGTAAGGATTGCAATTTGTATATATGAGTGAGTGTGAGAGAGTTAGAGGATTGCCTAACTCGGCCAATTATCTAGAAAAGTCCTCCTGATTTGTACCTTATTCTCTTAAGATGCAACTTCACATAACTGCTAGATAAATCTTCATGTCATTAAAATTGTGGTATAAAAATATTTTTTATGCATAAGCAGTATAACTAATGAACTTATGCATGTTTAATCAGTATACAAAAGATTTCAGATATCTGCACATTCCAGTCCATAAGTTGGATTTCACACCTGTCGTTGCTGTCAGCTGCTACTCATATCCAAGTATACATTTTTCCTGGAAGTCATTTATGAATGTGTCTCTGGTGACTCAATAAACCAATCCTGGCATGAAACATGCAATCAAACACATTACACAGAATAGATGGAGGGCATAGTTGAGTTTGACGAAAGTTCCGTGCTTGTCACTTAACCTCTTCATGCCTGCGGTGTTCTCCTTCAAAGTGATCAGTAGTGTTAGAAATAGTTTGGCACCAAACTGGGCGATCTATGGCCGCTGCCTCCCAGGTTTGTGGGTTTATACCTGACACCTTCATGGTTTGTTTCAGCTGGTCCTTATAACACTTCAAAGGAGTTCCACAAGATCTTGTACTAGAACTAAATTCCCCATAAAGAATTTGATGAAGAAACCTGGAACCGTCCATATGGCAGACATGCCCTATCCATCTAAGATGATGGCCTATGATGGAAACTTCAATGCTATTTAAATGTGCCTTCTCAAGAACTGCAATGTTGGTGACACGGTCATCCCACTTGATGTTCAAGATGGACCTTAGCTTCTGTTGGTGAAAGCACTCAAGCTTTTTGATATCTTGGCGATAGAAGTTCCATGTTTCACAGCCATACAATAACGTTGAGGTAACAATGAGCTTTGTATGAACTGTTAAATCTTTGTCCATGAAGACCCGGTGTGATAGATTATCAAAGGCAGAATGGACAGCACCTATTCTCTCCACCACATCCTGTTCACAGGTACAGTTTTTAGACAGGATGCTACCAAAGTAAGAAAAATGGTCTACCTATTCCAGTGTTAAATCTGGGATTGTAATACTGAACTCTGGAAGGGCTGTCCTTGGGCAGGTTGTGCAAGTACCTTGGTTTTCTGAGCATTTATGGTGAGGCCAAAACAATCACATGCATTCTTTATTCAATTGACTGACTGTTGCAGCTCTTCAGGTGTGAGAGCAGCCAATGCAGTATTGCCAGCATATTGCATTTCCAATACCAGTGTTAACAGGATAATGAAAATACAAAATGATTCCATACTAGGTAAGTAGCATTCACACAAATTGCCAAATGATCATAATAATTCATAAAATGATCTCATGTTTGATCAATAGACAATTTTATGACCTACATCAGTGATGGCAAACCTTGGCCCTCCAGCTGTTCTTGAACTTCAATTCCCAGAAGCCCTGATCAGCAGGTTTTTACCAGCAAATCTTTGTACCACACAGCAACTGCCAAGAAAATGGCAGAAATGCCTCAGATTTTTATGATAGAAAAATTAAATTAGATGTTGCTATCCAAATTAGTTCACCATAGTCAGAGGGATAGTACAAGTTTCTGCTTACTTTTCTGTTTTGAAAAATATTGCACAGCCATCAACATGCTTTCTTTCTTGTTCCGACATTGTCCTAGCTCTTGACTTTGGACTAAAGAACCCGTTGTATCCACGCTCTTTCAATTCTGCTAGGAAAAAACTGAAGTACTGCTCAGTTTCAACCTCCTAGAAGTATAAGAATACAAAGGAAATGGAAACAAATTAAGATTGAGCAAATTAATATTTTAGAATATACAACAATAATGATCATTAAGGGGGGGTAAAGAACTGAGATATGTGGAATGGAAAGGAAAGGTAAAAAGCAGGGTAAAGAAAAACAATGGGTTGTATCCCAAGAAAGCCATGCATAAGGCATCCTTCTCCAGCACAATTTCTTTTGTGCAAAGATTTTGGACACTTCTTTCAGCTGTCACATTGCTTATTTCTATCCCAAGAATTTTGAAAAGACTGAATGGGCAGCATCAATTCTCTTCACCACATCCTGTTCACAGGTGCAGTTTTCAGACAGGATACTACCAAGGTATGAAAAGTGGTCTAACTGTTCCAGTGTCGAATCTCAAAGAAACAGAGAGCAAGCAAAAACACGGGGCTTATTTTTCAACTGCCAGAATTTAAATGACACAGCATTTCAGAAGACTCATCACATGACACACACTAGAAGATACATGAAAAGTCCATTGTCAGGCAAGACTTATGTCCCCAACATTAAATAAAACAACCACATCGAAGTGTAAAGAACTACATATTTTAAGCAAGAATGGAAGGGAGAAGAAGGTGCATACAAAGAGGGAAGGAAAGGGAAGCTAGACAAAAGTTTGATCAGTTTTAAGTGCAATCTGAAATGTATATTTCACATACAATTTGTGATTTATTAATGCCCACCTCAAGCTCTGAAGACAAAATACTATATTTAATAATGTAAGAATCAAAATAGAATTTCTCTGGTTTGCATCACAGGCCAGCAGGCTGACCCTAATTCCTGTTTTCTGCTTCAGAGCCCATGTAATCCCCAGCAGAAAATCCACAACACTTTTCACTGCATCTGTTAGGTTGGCACATCATCTGCAGTAACATAACCCATCCTTCTAACAGATGGGAGAACAGAAGAATAAATCAGAAAATGACTCTCACTTCTTCACTGGGGAGGGGGGGGGAGCTGGGAGACACAGCATTTAAGATTTATAATTATTCTTTACTATTCTGTTACTCATTTGCTACTGCATTTCTATCTGAATAGTTCTGAAAACAGATGGTGATACCACTTTTATTTTCTAGATGCCATACTGATGTACGCCAGCTTATACAATTACATAAATGACTTACATTTGGACATTTTAAAATGTACTAGTACTTAAACATAGGGGGGATAATAATTCTCACCTGAAGACTTATGATGTCAGCATTACAGCTTAGGATTTCCTGCATAATAGCTTTTTTCCTGTATTCCCAGTTCAGTGCCCATGATGGACAATAGCCATATAGCTGCCGAGTAGCATATTTATCACAGAGGACATTGTAACACATGACAGAAAACAGAGCTGCAGAATAAGAGTTTTATAATTTATACAGAATGTAACAACATCAATCAATTCTCTTTTCAATGGCCAAAATCCTACTGGGGAAAATGAAGAGTGTAAAGCAGGGATTCTCAACCTGCAGCCCACGGCGCCAATTCATGTGCCCCTTCACCTCCACCAAACCAGGAAGTGCCATGTGGTGTGGGAAAGGCAAAATGGCCATCCAGCCTCAAAGATCTCTGTGGGAGCATGACCCAGCCCCCGGCTTAAAAAGGTTGAAAACTCCTGATGTAAGAGCAATCAAACTGCATCATTGATTTTGTTGCTTGCCATTTATTATGAGACTGAGCATATAAATAAATACATAACATTCTCCCTTTTGAAAGAAAGGAACATGATGGCTGGCTAGCAGCACAAGCAGAGTCACTTGCACAATTGTTTATTTAGACTTTATAGGACTAGTAGGATTTTGGCCAATAAGTTCATCACTTTCAGTGTTCTTCTACTCATTCTAATAATCATCATGTACCATTAGGCCTATTCCAACTTACAGCAACCCTTTCCAGGGTTTTCTAGGTACAGAATACACAAGTGGTTGAGCATTCACTCCTTCTGGGGGCATCCTGGAATTGAACAGCTTGCCCAAAGCCACACAGGGTAGCTCTTCTAGAAAGCACAGCAGGGAATCAAACTCCTAACCTCTGGTTTCACAGCCAGATACCTAAACCAGTTGATCTTGAAAACAGCCTTTCTATGGCTCTTCTTTTCAACTGCTGATTTACCTCTTTAAAAAAAAAATCTTATAACAAACATAAACCAATAAACACAAAATAGCAAATTATAATGTAATCTGTGTCCTAAACATATTTAGGACCTTAAAAGTATCTATTTTACTTTACTACATCTCCTTTAGTTTCTGCATACTACTTCTCTCCAAAAAGATATTGTTTCATGTGCTGGCGTTAGGTCTTTCCCTTTTAATAAGACAAATTCTATAAAATCTCCCAATATATTTTTTAATCAGTTCAGTTTCAACGGTCCTCTTCTCTCTCTAATAATATCACATATTAATTTATGATTAATAGCTATATTCCAAATTTATCTATAGCATTAAATAAATTAAAATTCATATCTTACTTTCCAATTTTTTGCTATGATTAATCTGACTAGCAGTAGTTTCTTCTCATGCTGCGTGTTGCCTGTTTATGCCACTATAGCATATTAGATGAGACTTGAAGGTTTTTCGAAGCCGTAGTGCTAAGCCAATGCCCAACCCTCCTCCTTTTACTAAAATTGTAATTGGTTTCTTTCTTCTTTTTTGCCACATCAATTGGACATCTCCAAAACTGAATAGCAATGTATTTTTTTACAACAGTCAAGTTTCATAGCTAGAATCTCATTCATTTAACAACAATTAATTAAACCATTTAATTAAACACCATTTTCAATATTTTCTGATTTATCTCTTAATGATTTTATACTGGTAATTTCATAAATGCACTAAGTAATACTTTTCAACCAAAAATGCAAGCTATATTTAAATAAACACACATACACCCTTTTCAAAGACATTTACTTACTTAGACCTACTTATTTAGATGGTCATGCTGAATGTCAAGTTTCAATTAACTGAAGCCTTGCTTTGTAACTAACTTTGTATCTAATTTAACCTATACTTATTGAAAAGTAAGTGCTGATGAAATGAGCAAGACTTAGTTCTACATAAATGTGATTCCCAGGATTGGACTAGTGAAGGAGAAAATAAATTTACAAGCCTTGAGGCCACATTTTCAATTTGCATATACAGTACATTAATAATCACTATCAAAATACAGTGGAACCTCAGTTTATGAATGCCTCAGTTAAGGTAATTTTCTGTTTATGAATGAAAATCCACAGAAAGTAGTGGCTTGGTTTACAGAATTTTTTTTTTGGAATGGATTAATTGGTTTTCAATGCATTCCTAAGGGAAAACACATTTTGGTTAACTTACTTTTGTTTCAATGCATTCCTCTGGGAAACTACATTCAATGCATTCCTCTGGGAAATTCAGTTTACACATTTTTTTTGTATTAGAAAAAGTCCCAGAGAACGTATTAATTTCTAAAACCGAGGTTCCACTGAAACTAGACTCCATTTTTTTAAAATTTGAAGCATTTCAAAAACCAATGAATGCCCAGAATCCTGTTTCTGTGGCTTTTCACACATAAGGTTAAGGACATCATCAGCCATGGACTTAAGTCCTTAATTAAAAGTTTCCTAACTCTACCCCACCACCATTTCCAAGGTTCTCTAGAGATTCCTTTTGATTTTGGTTCCAACCAATAAGCAAAGACAGGGGAAACTAAGTAGTTTTCTACCATGTAAACCAATTTTTACTATGAAAGGTTGAAAGCAGCAGGAAAAATATAAGATGGATTGACTCCATAAAGAAAGCCATACCACTGTTTACAAGAGCTGAGCAGGTCTGTTCAGTCAGACGTTTCAGAAGCTACTCATTCAAAGGTTGCCATAAATTTGAGAGGACTTGTTGGCACATAACTACAAAGCAATTTCTTCAAATAAGCTTTGACAGCAAGTATAAACTAATGTTTAACACTTCTTCTACATTTGTTTTGTACAGTATATGGATCACACAGCTGAGTTGGTTGCTTTATGGAACTTCTGAGGATACCAAGAAAAGCCACCATGAACAGCATGGACATTTTAACATCAGGACAACATCACTGCAGATTGAACCACTAGGTAATACAGTAAAACATCTACATACAATTTCTTCCCGTTCTACAAGTTATTTGTATGTCAAACAGTTTGTATGTCAAAAACACAATGCATTACCAGAAGAGGCGAGGCCACTAGATGTCACCATATTTTTTTGCATGTTGAATTTTTCCTATTAAAAATTTGTATGTCAATTTTTTTTGTAAGTTGAACCAATTGTATGTCAGGGTTCCACTGTATTTAAATTGACTTTGAATTGGCTACAATTAGAATACCTCATGTGTGAACCAAATCCCCCCACCCTCCTGCCCTCCCAATTCCCTGATGGAAGATACTGAAATATGCATTTGCTTTGACCTGGCCAGAGATGGGGTCTGTGGCCTCAATGGAGCCATTTGGAAAGAGCAATAAACAGAGGCCTGGTTTCTTGTGTCTGTTAAATGGAAAGGATAGAAAATTGACTGCTACTTCACATTTATTTTTAAGAACAGAGTCTGGCAAACACCAACATGCCACAAAATTGTGGACTTTCATTGATGATTTCCCTACCTTGCATGTCTAAAGAACTGATATTGAATCATGAAAGTTTGCAATGATTTTTTTATTTAGTGATCTAAAAAAAGGTATCACTCTCTTATTCTACATTTGTTTTGTATATGTACCACACAGGTGATTTGTTTGTTTTATGGAACTTTTAACTAAAGTAATAGTTTCAGCTTGAGAAATGATATGACAGCCATCTCCAAGTATTAAAAGCAAAGCAAAGAAAAGCAATCACACTTATATACTGCCCCATAGCACTTAGTGCACTCTCTGGGTGATTCACAAGATAATACACATTTTGCTCCCAACATGCTAGGTACTCAACATGCTACATGCTCAAGATAATACAGGATAGACTTTAGCAGCACATGGAGAGAGAATTACCAGAAGTGCAGGCTGGGTTCTGAAGAGGCAGGGGAACTAGAGACCACATTGCCAACATACGTTGGATCATGGAGAAAACAAAGGAATATCAGAAACAAGTCTTGTTTTGTTTCATTGACTATACCAAGGTCTTTGACTGTGTGGACCATAACAAAATGTGGCAAGTAATTAAAGAGATGGGAATACCAGAACACCTTATAGGTCTCATGAGAAATCTGTACAAGAGTCAAGAAGCAACAGTGAGGACAGAATATGGAATGACTGAATCATTTGAAAAGGAGTAAGATAAGGCTGCATTTTGTCACCCTGCTTATTCAACTTATACACAGAGCACATAATGCGCAATGCAGGGTTGGACGAATCACAAGTTGGGATCAAAAATCAACAACTTGAGATATGCAGATGATACTACCCTAATGGCAGAAAGTGAGGAAGATCTGAAGAAGCTGCTGCTTAGGTTGAAAGAAGAGAGTGCAAAAGCTGGCTTGAGATTCAACATGAAGAAAACCAAGATACACTAGAACACCAGATAACGTTATGACTTGGTTCCACAAGTCATGACGTTATCAGGTTTTTAGCGTTGTCTGATGCATGCATCAAACAACGCTTTAAAAAAGAGCCCTGAATTCAGGGACAAACTGCGCTGTTTGCCCCTGAAGTCAAACTGACCCTAGACTAGCGATTGCTAGTGAACTAGGGTCGGGGGAAAGGCATGCGGGTTCCTGCTTTTCCCTCGACCCTAGTTCAGCCAGAGCGATTGCTGGACGAAGCCTAGCGGCGCCCAGGCTAGCTGGGCTTCGGACACAGCCCGCAAGGGCTGTTGAATGAGCTATTGACGAATGGGCTGTTGACGAAGCCTAGCGGCGCTCGGGCTAGCTAGCCCAGGCGCCGCTAGGCTTCGTCCAGCGATCACTCAGGCTGAACTAGGCTGAACCCTAGTTCAGTAGCAGCAATCCACCGCTGGGGTATGTGTGTGGATTGGGTAGATGTTCTACCCAATTCAACCCACCTCCCCCCCCCCCTGGATTGGCTCGGATAACGCTAAAGGATCGTTATCCAGAATCGTTATCCGATGCAAGTTTTTTCCAAAAATCTTGCATCGTTATCCGGTTCTAGTGTTATCCGATCCAATCGTTATCCGGTGTTTTACTGTAATGGCAACAGGCCCTATCAGTCCCTGGAAAATAGATGGGGTAAAAGTAGAAGCAGTGACAGATTTTACTTTCTTAGGATCAAATATCACTGCAGATGGTGACTGCACCCATGAAATAAAAAGGCGACTGATGCTTGGGAGACATGCTATGAGAAAACTGGGGAACATAGTTAAAAGTAGAAACATCACCTTGCAAACAAAAATTTGCATAGTCAAAGCAATGGTATTCCCAGTCGTAATGTATGGTTGTGAGAGCTGGACCATTAGGAAAACTGAGCGCAGAAGAATAGATGCCTTTGAGATGTGGTGTTGGAGGAGAGTTTTGAGAGTGCCCTGGACAGCAAGGAGAACAAATAAGTCGATCATAAAAGAAATCAACCCTGGCTGCTCATTAAAAGGTCAAATAGTAAAGATGAAGCTAAAGTACTTTTGACATCAAATGAGAAAAGGTGCACTTGAGAAAGCCTTGATGCTGGGAAAGGTGGAGGGCAAAAGAAGAAAGGGGTCGGCCAAAAATGAGATGGCTAGATGGTATTGTAGATGCAATGGGCACAGAGCTGGGTGGGCTGAGGAAGATGGTGCAGGACAGAGGTGCCTGGCAGGCAATGGTCCATGGTGTCGCAAAGGGTCGGAATCGACTGTGCGACTAAACAACAACAATGCTAGCTACTCATTATCAACTTTGGAAGTCTAAAAGTCAACTTTGAGCCCTGGTCAGGATCATAACCATTTGGTTGCAGTACAGCAGTTTAACCACTGCATCACCAGGGCTGGCTATCCTGTGATGAAACAAGCTTGTTTTCTCTATTCCTGGGTGTAGAAATTGAATGAATTCAAATTATGACAAAGGATATTTTGACCAAATATTAGAAAAACATGCTGATAATGATTGTGTAATATTGGAATGGATAGTAGTGGAGTCTCTTTTTTAAAGTGTTTTAAAAACCTTTTAGAAGTTGACTGGTGTCTTTCTGGAATGCATTAGCTGTGGATTTTCTTTACTGTCAGGGTATTCAACTTGATATCCACTGGCATTTCTTCAAATCTACAACTCTGTGATTATATTAAGAATGACGAAATATTTCTATTTCTTGACAGACATACAGATTTTCATCTAGAATGTTTATAAACTAGTAGCTTTAAGGTATAAAGTGACTAGAAAGAAGATCGTCAGGCAAAGGAAATGGTAGCTTTAGAGCAGAAAGGACAAACTACTTCAGTATTACCTGTTGGTCTTGTTCGATCTGGTTCTTGCAACATAATCCAAGATCTTGGTGGTGGCTGCTCTGTTGAAACTATTAAGGAAGACAAAAATAAATATGAGATAATGGTTTTCTTTCCTTCAAGAACACAAATATACGGTATGTGTTAAAAATCACACTTACTTCTTTTTGCAGTACCTGCCAGGTTATCAAGCAAATAATTCAGTAGCCTTCTTGTTCCATCTGGTTCCTGATAGAGATTCAGAATATCTTGTGTAAGTGGGTTTCCTATAAAGATGTTGAGGAGGAGGAAAAAGTAGACCTTTAGAATATGAACTAGGTGTTCAGTTCAGAACAGTGGAAGTAAGATTATAAAGGAAAACCTAGGTTCTGAATTCATAAGATTGTCACTAAACTAGCTTAAATTTTGTGAGCTCAATGAGGTGGGGTGGACAAACTCAAATCTATAACAAAGCCTCAAGCATAGGCAAGAAAAAAAGGTCAGAGTTAGTTCAATTTTAATTAAGAGAACAAAATAAAGAGGAAAGCAGAGTGAAAAATGGTTAAGGATACAGTTTCAGAAAACTTAAATCTTTATTCTGCCAATTCCAGTAAGGACAACAAAGCTTGGTGTAGTGATTAAACTGCTGTACTGCAGTGGTTAAACTGCTGGTACTGTGAGATTGATCCTGATGGGGACAAGGTTGACTCAACCTTCCATCCTTCCAAGGTAAGTAAAATGAGTACCCAGCATGTTTGGGGCAAAATGCTAATTACCTTGTCAACCACCCAGAATGCACTAAGTGCTATGGAGTGGTATATACGTTATTTGCCAGCATATAAGGTGCACTGGAGTATGAGCTGCACCCTGTTATTACCTAAATAGCCCACTATAGGCCACTATATATAGTACAAGATGCACTCCATTTTTTCCAGTGTATTTTAAGGGGGAGAAGTGGGTCTTATACACCAGCAACTACAGTAAGTCTAACTGCTGTTGCAAATACACATATACATTCTCCTTGGGAATACAACTCATAGAATTCCCAGACAGCAGTTTAGATAAGCCTCAATGGAGAATTTAAAGAAACCTTTCCAATTTTTGTTTTATCAGCTTGATAATGATGAATGCTGAGGAATGGGACAAAATGAAAAACACAGACAAAGGGCAAGATTTTTTTTAAAAAATGCATACCTTTCAAACCCAGTGTCTGTAACTGAAACAGTTTTCCCAGCTCAAATGGTAGAACTCGTAACAGGTTGTTATTTAAATGGAGTTCCCTATTAGCAAGTCAGATGAAGACAAAAGTAGTACAATATATATAATTAATTATTTTTAACTACTAGTTTAACCACAAAAGCACATCTGTATTTAAAAGCACATTTAAAAACAACAGAGCACTGAATTATAAAGATTAGAACTTTTGCAGAATTTAAAGAAAATATTAAACATGATGTATTAAAGCAAACCAGCTAGCAAGTCTTCTAAGCACTATGTGTTAAACTTCTAATGAAGTAAAAAAGGACAGAGCAATGATTCCCACAATCATTACTGGTTAAATGGCAAAAAAACAATTACACTAGTTTATTAGCCTTACCCCTCCTCCCCATAGCTGCCAATGCTTTTATGTTTATATATAAACTAGCTATACAATGACTTTTAATCATTTTTTTGCACATTCCTCAATTCAACAATTACAGGTACAGTTTTAGAAGGCTTAGAAGAAGACATGAAGTATTTATTTATTTTCAATTAAAGGCTTAATGCCTAGCTAGTTACAGAATGGCCACTGGAGACATCAAGAGATTACATATTGAAGGCAATAAAGTCTTATGAATTCTAACTATGGTGTTCTAAAATGTTTTTTCATGTAACAGTTACATATATAATGGTATCTAAAACAACTGAGTTTTACCACCCCTAAGATTTACTTTTACTGGTATGTGATTCAATGTGCAAGAATCATCTTTTTCCCTAAAAACCTTAGTTGTGTAAGAGAAATAAATGAGAATTTCTGGTGCAGGTTGATCTGGCACGTATAAAGATGGGCTATGAATTAGCTTCTCTTCCCTTTTTATCTTAGGGCTTCTGTGTATTTGCCACTAGGGATATATGACCTTCTTGTGACACCCCCCCCCAAAAAAAAAAAAAAAAATCCTGGAAGGCTCCAGGACTGTGGTTCCCAACGTGGGGCACACATCCTATGTGAGGGCAATTTGATTTTTAAGGGGGTCATTTCGAGACTGAATTATTAACAGTAAATTTGTATTTTGTATTTGTATGCCGCTCTATTCGCCGAAGCGACTTAGAGTGGCTAACAACTTAGATCACAAAATATCACATATTAGAACATATCAAAGTAACACGTATCAATATCAATACATATCAAAGTATCACATATCACTAACATATCAAAGTATCACATATCACTAACATATCAAAGTACAGTAATACCCTGGATAACGATTGCACCGGATAACAACGACAACAAATTTGGGGGGAAGATTTGCACCAGATAACGTTCTTTTTAGCGTTATCCGATGCATCGTAATAAAGAAGTAAAGGAGACCAAAGCTCCTCTCCCTGCCACTTCCCTCCTTTCCCCAGCTGGGAGTCCCCAGCAGTTTGGGGACTCCCCACCCCCACCGCTGTGACTGCAGTAGGATCGGGGAAAACCAACTCTACTGCAGTCTTCCCTCCCTGCTTACCTTCTCTTGCTGCACGCTCCGAGCCAGGCTTCACCAGCTGATCGCTCGAGGCTTGTGTTTTTTAAACTACAGGGAAGGGAGAAATAGAGAGATGTGATTGGTTCTCTAGAGAACCAATCACCTCTCTCTCTTTCCCCCTCCCTGTAGTTTCAATGCAGGAAGGGAACGAAAAAAAACACAAACCTCGCGTCTTTTTTCTTCTACAGGGAGAGAGAGGCTTGAATACAGGAAGGGGGGAAAAGCCTCTCTCTCCCTGTAGTTTAAAGAGGCTAGGCTTGTTTTTTTCTTTCCCTTCCTGCATTGAAACAACAGGGAGGGGGAAAGAGAGAGAGGTGATTGGTTCTCTAGAGAATCAATCACATTTCTCTCTTTCCCCCTTCCCTGTAGTTTAAAAAACACAAGCCTTGAGCGATCAGCTGGTGAAGCCTGGCTCGGAGTGTGCAGCAAGAGAAGGTAAGCAGGGAGGGAAGACTGCAGTAGAGTCAGCTTTCCCCGATCCTACTGCAGTCACAGCAGTGGGGGGTGGCTTTAAAGGCAGGGAGGTCTCTTTCTTTCCCTGCCTGCCTTTAAAGCGGTTTGTCCCTGTGGTCAGGGCTTTTTTTTTAGCGTTGTCCGATGCATGCATTGGACAACGCTAAAAATCTGATAACGTCATGACTTGTGGAACCAAGTCATAACGTTATCCGGGGTATTACTGTATCACATACATTTCAAGAAATTCCTCATCACAATTACAAAATTAAACATCATAAAAGACATTTCAGAAACACTTTCAGAAGGATCTTAAACAAAAACAAAGTATCAAAATATAAGCTACAAATTTCAGTTACAAAAATATCACAATAGAGTATCAACACAATATAACGTAATATAACAATTCTTACTGCCAGGCGGCTATGCCACACAGCTGTGCCCCATTTCTCTCAAGGTCAGGGCTGGCCAAGAGAAGAGTCTGATGGGGGCAGAAGAGGCCTTTTAGGCTTCCTCCACATAAATAGGAGTTCACTTTTTGAATAATAAGAATTATATGTCACGGGGTGGAGGAATAGCAGGATTTTAGAGATGCTTAGGTGGGGTATGACCATAAAAAGGTTAGAAATCACTGCTCTAGGATCTGCTTAATACACAGCTGTCTTCCTCCCGTTTTCATCCTAATGACAAGCCCATCCAATTGGTCACACTGAGTGTGTGTGCAACTAACCCTATAGGTCACCAGTAAATTTCTGGGTTGAGTGAGGACTAAATCCAAGTATCTTCAGCCCAAGTCTATCACTGTGGAGTCCAAAGGAGTGTTATAACCAAAAGGAATTTTTTTTTAAAAAAAATAATTTTTCTTATGGCTTTCAACTAAGCAATTATAGCTCTCCTATGCCCATGCGGATATACAAAGATGGCAGATTGTACAAGTAGGAAGGATCCAACAGATTTGAGATGGCTAATCAGAGATCTTTTACCTTTTCTAAACATCATAGTCAAAGCAGCCCTTATTCTTTCCTAGAAATTTTTTTTAAGTGGCCTGTTTCTGCTTCCTCTTATGCCAACATTTCAGAACCTATGTTCTGCGGAACACTGGTGGACTTCAATTCCCAGAAGCCTAAGTCAGTACACTGGTTGATCAACGCTTTGGGGTATTGACTTAGGTTTCTGGGAATTGAAGTCCAAAATCAAAGTTTGCAAAACACTATCTTATACAACCAGAAAATATATACAGAAAGCAGATCCAAGTGTGCTGGAGTTCCCAAATATTACTATCCCCTTGCTGAAGCTCAGAAGAAATGGGTAATACTGTCTTAACAACCTCAGCACCCCTCTAACAACTGATGGTGTAGTAAAGACTATCCTACAGAGTGATTTCCTATGAACAATCAATTTTTTCCCCCAGGGCCAAGCAAGAAAAATTATAGAAAATACTGCTGAGGAAAAAAAAAGATGGAGCAAGCATCTTTTCCAATCATCTCCTCCTCCCCCCAATTAAACTAAGTAGTGCTGAGTAGGTACCAATATTCTTTTTTAATATGAGATATTTAAATCAGTAACACAGTAACAGAATAAAGTATTTTCAGGAAAGCACTAATCGCAAGTCTGAAGAAAGCACTACGACAATAACATGTATCCAGCCAAATACTAGGAATTAATGAATTTTTTTAGCTGTTTCTAACATGGAACATGGAACCATCCCTTTTATTTACCATGCTGAATAACAACATAATTGCTGATTTTACATTGGTGATTGCTGTAATTTAATGTTGCCATAGGTATTATCAATGAGCTAGCAGGAAAGAGAACAACTCAATGTGTAATGATGAGGTGATTTCAAGAACAAAAGAGGTATTACCAAGCATTCTGGCCCTATTGGAAAAAGGTTTACAAAGAAGATGACAAGCACTGAAGAAAAGATACCTGGTGACACTACATTTGATATCTTCTAACAAGCCACAAAAATTTGAGCGATGCGAAGACACAGCTCTGAAGGGCAGTTCATTTTAGAAAAACTGTTTATGAAACTTTGAACAGTATCTGACACATAGGTTTGTCGTCAATGGCAAATAACTAGGTCCTGATCCAATGTCTATGAAGCAAATTGGACAGGTTGCTTACCTGTAACTGTAGTTCTTCGAGTGGTCGCCTGTGAATTCACACAAATGGCTTAAATTCTGTGCATGCACAGTATCCTCGGAACATTCCAGGGCTCCAACAGAGTCAAAAGACTCTTCATCTCAGAGCTTACAATTTCCACCCAGAAGCTCCTCAGTTCCTATACCACAGCAGCCAAGAAGCTGCAGCATGTGACAAACGAAGGGGAGGTTGGGCGGGATGGGTGGGCACTCAAAGATCTACAGTTACCTGTAAGCAACATGTCCTCCTTCTTCGTTGTCCCTATGAATGCACACAAACGGGTGAGTGCCAAGCTCACCAGCTGGAGGGGGTCACCGCAGAACAGAAGACAGAACTTGACGTCCAAAGGACTCATCCATCTTCTCTCCAACATGCAAATGGTAATATCTTATGAAAGTAGATGGTTCTGACCAAGTACCCACTTTACAAATGGTGTCTAAGCTTGCTCCCAAAATGAATGGTAAAGGAGTAGAAATTGCTCTAACAGCCCATGCTTTCACTCATTGTGGAGGAGTCTGTTCAGCCAGTCAGTACATCAGACCAATGGTATTAATCAACCACTTGGAAACATGTTGAAAAGAGATTGCTTATCTTTTCTTTGGTCCTCTGTAGGTTACAAAGAACCTAGATATTTCTCTTACAGACTCAGTCCAAACCATGTAGAACGGCAAAGCTCTGTGCATATCAATGGCAGGATGGAGAATTGAGAGTTCGTTCAGCAACAGGAGTCCTGATAACTTTGGCAGTCAAATATATTGTTGAGCCATTCAAAGAAGGGTGGAAAACCACAGTTGACAGGGCTACCATGAGGCAATTAGAATAGTAAAAAATCTTGTCATGAAGCATTCAGGCAACTAACCAGCCAACTAGTGGTATGGGTAGAAAGGCATATGGTTGATGAGTAACCAAGGATTCTGTGTCTGATTCGGTGGACTTGGCCTCAACCGGTTCACATTGAGGTGGCTTGGGTCTCCTATGTTTACATCCTGAAATCCGCACTAGAGATGGTGATAGTTCCTTTTGCCTTCATTTTTGAGAAGGCACCATTGGTGCATATGGGAAGAAGCCAATGGGTTGTCTTCCATAAGGACCAGGTGGAAAGTGGGATAGTGGGATAGCCAATTCTAGTTGGCTCCTGGGTAGAATGCTGGTCTATGATGGTCCATATTCATAGAAGTGGTGAGGGCAGTTGATGGAATCTTTAACGTTCCTCACTGTAATGAGTAGCCTTGTCCATTTTTAGTCTTCTTTTTCAGCGTAGATAGATCAGGGGACTCTGATGTGGATTGAGAGTCTGCATGACTCCTACCTCGTTAAGGGAGGTGGAGAGGGATTGGATTGAGGGATATGGCCGGCAAGTGAGGTTCCGTGACCAATTTCTGGAAGAACCGCTTCTGGAGACTGTCTGTAGTCCAGAGATGGACCCTGTTCCACATTTGAGCTCAACCTCAAGCACACCAACTCTCCAATTTGTTGATAAGACTGCTCTGTCAGAAGAAGGGATGGAGCGGGGCAAGAGTATATTGTACTTTAGATCAGCATTTCCCAAACTTCAGTTTTTGGTCTTCAATTCCCCAATGCACTGATTGGCCAATGTGCTAACGGATGCTTCTGGAAATTGAAGTCCACCAGTGTTCCGTGCTACTTTAGATGATTGCTTCTGCTTTGGTTTAGGCTTTTATTTTTCTTGTTTGGAAGGTGTTTTCTTTTTTGGGGGGAGAAAATTTAGAGGATTTGGGTGGTTTCTCATGCTACGGGCATTGCAGCCTTAGCTCTCTGCTGTTCAAGATCTGGCTCAGGCCATAGTTCTTATCATGGCTGCTCCATGATCAAAGGCTTTGCAAATGACAATGGTAGTGGAGATTTAGCAAGTTTCCACTGCCTGAGGAGAGTTCTGCCAAAAACAAAGTTGTTACTTTGTTTTTAAGGACAACATGGGTAAGCTCTGGCAGAATGGGCAAGACTGCACTCGGTGACTTTCCCTGAGAAAGTATTTATTTATTAGTTCAAATTTATATTGCTGCCCACTCACCATGGTGACTCAGGGCGGCTTACAAACAATACATTACATTACAGTACAATACAAGTAAAACCTCGAATAACATTAAAACCTGGTTCCACAAGTCTTGGTGTTATCCGATTTTTAGTGTTATCCGATGCATGTTAAAATCCTATGGGATCCATAGAGATACATTGTAACCACACAGGCTTTAGCGGTTGTTATCCGATGCATCCCATAGGATCTTAATGTTATCCGATGCAATTCTTCCCCCCAGATTGCTTAATGTTATGCGATTTTAGTGTTATTCGATACTAATGTTATCTGAGGTATTACTGTATGTTGATGTGGGCACAGAGGGAGGGACGACAAGGTCTTCAACCTGCCCTGTCTTCTTCCTCCCTTGGCAGTTGGTGTAGAGGCACTACAAATGCAATTTGTTAAGAAGAATCTTATTATTGCAGTCTGTACACCTCTTGAAAGGGGCCATAAAATGTGGAGAAAATACAAGCTACCTATATATGCTACTACTGAAGTTATACCTCGCTTAAAGAGCATAATGTGTTCCACAGGATTGCTCTTAAGCGAGTAGTGGGCCAGGATAAAGAGACCGCGTCACCCCGAGAACATCTGTCCATCCCACCAGAGCGGACTGAAGAGGTCATGCCATCAGCTAGAGAGGCTCACCTCTCTAGCACTAGAAGGAGAGCCTTTTCTTTGTCCGCTCCGGCCCTATGGAACCTCCTGCCAAGTGAGTTGCGGCTCCAGACAGAACTGCTGCCCTTCAGAAAGAGGGTAAAGACCTGGCTGGCGGGGCACGTGTGGGGTGCTGGCCAGATGGTCAGTTCGGCCGTCTGGCTCTTTTGACCCCCACCTCTCTCCCCCTGTTATCTTTTTAATCTTTTAAAAATTTTAACCTTTTAATGTGTTTAAATGTGTTTTGTGTTTTTTAATTTTGTAAGCTACGCTGAGTCTTTGGATGAGAGTGGGATATAAATGTGAATAATAATAATAATAATAATAATAATAATAATAATAATAATAATAATAATAATAAGAAGAAGAAGAAGAAGAAGAAGAAGAAGAAGAAGAAGAAGAAGAAGAAGAAGAAGAAGAAGAAGAAGAAGAAGAAGAAGAAGAAGAAGAAGAAGATGAAGGAGGAGGAGGAGGAGGAGGAGGAGGAGGAGGAGGTTTGCTCTTTAAGCGAAACACCATTGTAAGTGACCAATTGTGACTTCTGGTGGGGGGGATTGCAAACCCCAATTTATTTGTTAAGTGAATTTTTGGTTGGTTTTACTTGTTTAGCGAAGCAAACATTCAGAGAAAATTCTGTTCTTTAAATGAGTTACTCATTAACTGAGGTGCTCTTTATGTGAGGTTTTACTGTACTAACAATTTTTTAGAAGATCTGGAATAGTAAACAGACTGTACTACTAACTATAACACTACAGAACTTGTGAAAAGGCGGGAAGGGTTACTCTGAAACAAATGGAGGTAGTGGTAAAAAAAGAACTGAAGAGTTGCTGGGAAGGAATCACAAGCTCTGAGGTGAAGGGGCAGAGCTTTCAACTTGGTTAGAACTCTGGAACATTCAGAGGATACTGCGTGTGCACAGGATTTAACCCATTTGTGTGCATTCACAGGGACCACCAATAAGACTCAAGCATGGTTTGTAGTGAGGGAAACCAGGGACAGGAATGGGAAACCCTGTGCAATCATAATTACCTGGAATTCCCAACAATTTTCATCTGGAGTAGAGAATGTGGGCAATGGAAATCAGAATACTGTACAGTGAAAACAGAAAATAAATCTGCACAATAAATCTTAGTTCCAAAGCAGCAGAAACGAACAAGGGCTAACTTTCAGTTAAATTAGCTAACTCACAAAAAAAAACATGGAAACTGTGGCCTGCAGGCAGGATGTGGCCTGCAGCACCATTTTATGTGGCCAACCACCACCTTCACACCAGGAAGTGCCATCTGGTGGAGGAAAGGCAAAATTGCCATCTGGGCCCCATAGCTGTCTGAGGGAGAGTAGCCAGGCTCACAGCTTTAAAGGGTTGGGAATTCATGATGTAAAATGATGATGGAATCTTATATGATTTTACACTGAACTTTTACATACCTGAGTGACACCATGTTTCCAAGTTCTGCTGGTAAACTGCGGATTTTATTAGATGACAAGTCCAAATATACAAGATTATGAAGCTTGGCAATGTCTGAAGGTATACGGGATAAGGAATTGTCACTGAGATGCAAAGCTGTCAAATGGGTCAGTGACCACAAAGATGAGCTGAGGCTTCTAACTTTCCCTGAAAAATAATAGGAATGCAAAATTTGTGTCCAATCTTGTATTTCTGTAAGCATTTCTGAAATATAAGGGGGAAAAAATAAAACCATGTCCGCAAGAATCTCTCCCCTTTTCTATTTTAAAATACCTTTCAAGCTTCAAAATAGAAATTATTTCACCTTTATTTCTGTATCTTAGAAACATTTTTCAAATGCATTTTTTGGAATAGTAGCCGTGTTAGTCTGTGGTTCAGACATCTCAGAAAACAAAATTTTCAAATGAACTATTTTATATATCTCTGTTTTTGTAAGCACAATAGGGATTCAAGGACTTTTTGCTCCAAAAGCAATTAAAGCAAGCAGAAATCATAATGGTAACACAAGCAAAATAGAGCACACAGGTTAAGGATTAGCTGTTAACACATCTTCCCAACAAAACAAAATGGTGATACAGTAGACAGATTTTAAAAGCAAGAAAACATCCAACAGGAACAGAATAATGATTTTAAATTTAAAAATGTGAGAATTATGTATTTTGAGACTTGTATCTGTTACAGGCACAGCCGCTGCAATGAATTCAACAAACATTTGATATTACAACATCGGATAACGTTATGACTTGGTTCCACAAGTCATGACATTATCCGATTTTTAGCGTTGTCCGATGCATGCATTAAACAACCTAAAAAAAAGCCCTGACGTCAGGGACAAACCGTGCACCAAGGCAAGGACCGGCTTATCCGAAATGACCTCCCCCCCGGGGGGGGATTTCTGACAAGCTATTGCGCGTCTGTGCAAGGATCAGCTTGTCCGAAATGACCTCCCCCCCCCGGGGGGGGGGGATTTTGGAAAAGCCAGTCCTTGCCTACAGGCACAGCCACTGCAATGAGTTCAACAAACATTTGATATTATTAATCTCTATGTGGGCAACCTCCTCATTACTAACAAAGAATACATGGGCAAACTCCTTCTTGGAGGGTTTTACAGCTTTCTACTACAGTATTTGCCAAATATACTACTAATATCACATTTTCTAAAGTATAACTCTTTTGAAGTTTCAAATCAGAATTTCAGGATCAGTGGTAAACATCTGGAGCTCAACATCAAAAAGTTTTATACAGGAGCTTTGAAAAAAACTTTTTTGAAGAAAAAGAACAGAAGCTAGGGAAAGATAATCCATTCCTTAAATTGAATCATCAATCTAAAGATAAGACTGAACTTGAAAACAACAACAATAAAATAAGTCATTATATCCCTGGATAATATGAGGAAAAACTGTGTTCAAGAAAGACACTGAGACAAACTATATAGATGTTGTATGCTAATATTAGATCCAGCAAAAAGAAGCCAGGAGTACAATTATCTTTTTAAAAGGACCTGGATATAACAGCCTGCTGAAAATCTAGTAGAACTGTAAAAATTAATGGAATAAGATAAGCTCTGTATACACAGAAAGGGCAAGGCAGGATGTGTGGGGTGTACACCCCCCCCAATCCAAACCCAGAACAGAGTCCAAAAGCTAGAAACCTGTCTTTTATAGAATCATTATGGATGAAAACATGGGCCTCAGATTAATCTGCTGCCTGATTTTATCTATGCTACCTCCCACATAAAGTCCCAATATGAGCAGCCTTGATGCACACTATTGTTCTCACTAAAACAGAGGAAGGAAAAAGATAGAGAGGGGTATTGAGGAGGCAGCCAAAGGAAGAAGTATAATAATGACAACAATTTCCCCACATTAACAGGGGATGTTTAAAACTTTAACTGATAATATTTTGTGTTAGAATAAACTATGCCTTTGACTAGCTGGGAGCAACCCTGGACTTATTCTCAAAGTTTATCTTTTGTCTGTCCCTTTTCTTACAGTTCCCCTCTTTATAACTAATTATCTTCAATACTCTATTTGGATCCAATGTTGCAGTATCCAACCCATTAAGACGAACAATAAAGTAACTAAACACCTGAAATCTAACATCAACCAAGAAGTCAGCTGTATTAAAAAACAACTATCAACAGGGAGATTTTTCTTTTTGAATCTATATCAATCTTCACTGTAGAAAACACTATTTAACTAGTCACACCTGAACAGTTTTTCTCTGAGTGAGGGCATTATCTAGAAAACTAAAAGAAGAAAACGGGATAGAAACTGAACAATTAAAAATTAAATCAAGCTACCAGGCTTGCCCGGTCCATGAGATTACTAAAATTGATGTCTATTTGGAGAATATTAAGACCATATGTATATCACTGTTTTAAAAAGAGAGAGAAACTGCTAAATTACAGGTCTATTAGCCAAGTGTCTATCCTATAATAATTCTCGGAAAGCATTATTACATCCATACACTGTTGAAACATATATAAAAAAAGTATTGCTCCAGAAAATTCACCACAGGTTCTGCAAAAAGGAACTTCTCACTCATCAACCTTACGTAATTTTAAAATTGTCAATAACTATTAAATAAGAACAATCTAGCCTACATTATGTGCAGGATCACCAGATCAGCAGCAGGTTCTGAAAAGACAAAATAAAATATTCTCCACATAATTAGTTATGAAATTCTCAGCCAAAACAATTTATCCAGCTGAGACATTTGAAAAGGATTAGAGAAATTCATGGAGGACATGTTCATAAATGGAACCTTCGGATTCCTAAGCTTCTATGGTAGGGACACATGGTATACTGCTGCAGGTTTCATTTTCTAGTAAGAAACAGGTAGGATGCTCACTAGATAATCTATTGCTGCAAGGAGTGGCAACTAGAGTTGGACCCATTAATAAGTTAGAAAAAGACAAACACGAAGTGCCAAGATTTTACTGAAACTTGTTGTCCTTCAATAGGCTACTCAAACTTTTTGGTTTTTGGACTTCAATTCCCAGAAGCCAAAGCACTGATCAGCCAATGTACTGACTTAGGCTTCTGGGAATTGAAATCCACCAGTATTCCACAGAACATAGTTTGGGAAACACCGGGCTGGTGAATAGAACAATTGGACTTTTCCATTTAAAATGTTTAAATGCCAGCTTGTAGTTGCCGCTCTGCTTTGCCATTACCCAGTGTTTCTTCTCTTACCACTTATTTCCAACTCCGCCCAGTGTGATTTTTTCCCATTTGCTGCTTCCTCTGAGGACATAATTGTGTACATCCTCCGTGGATCAGGTGGATCGTACTTTTCTTTGGGCATTCCTGTTGAAAGCAATAAAACAAAATATTGTTCAATGAACAATAACTACTTTTTGTTATGAACAGATAATCCTTAAGAGAAGAACCTGTTTTTGAACTGAACTATTATAATAGATTAGTTTTCAAACAAGGCAACGATCTATGTAATTTTAAACTAAGCAAAACAACTATCAGCAGTAGCACTGTGTTTATTGTATTAGACTTGACAACCTTCATATAAATATTAGTGTGATCGCACAGGGACTACGGAGAAGAACTATCAGTAAATAATCTCCATTTACAATAAAACCTTCTGAATCCTTCTTGCCTTAATAGTTCTATATAAAAGAAATTACAACAAACTTAAATGGTATGTTATTATCTATCTAGGATTCCTATACCAGTTACTCTGATCCTTTTCCTTGAGGTTTCAGTGCAGCTACAACAAGCATTTTTTCCCCTATGTTACAAAACTGAGGCAATTTAATCCATTTTCGAATAGCAACATCTAACATTTAATAAAACACTAGTACCTCAGATAACGTTATGATTTGGTTCCACAAGTCATAACATTATCCGGTTCTTAATGCTGTGCGATGCATTGATCGCACAACATTAAAAAAAAGCCCTGTTCTCTTTCCTTTCACTTTCTCCCAAGGCAAACAGGATCACAGCGTCTGATCCTCAGTGTGCCTCCTTGGGAGAAGGGGGCACCTGCATGCTTTCTCCCAAGGAGGCACGCTGATGATCAGACGCTGTAATCCTCTGTATCTGTGTGCCTCCTTGGGACCTTCTCCCAAGGAGACACACTGACATTCAGATGCTGTGATTCTGTGTGCCTCCTTGGGAGAGAGAGAGCAGGTGCGCCCCCTTCTCCCAAGGAGGCATGCTGACGATCAGAGCTGCGATCCTCAGTGTGCCTCTTTGGGGGAAAGAGAGTAGGCGCCCCCCTTCTCCCAAGGAGGCATGCTGACGATTAGAGCTGCGATCCTCAGTGTGCCTCCTTGGGAGAGAGTAGGCGCCCCCCTTCTCCCAAGGAGGCATGCTGACGATCAGAGCTGCAATCCTCAGTGTGCCTCCTTGGGAGAAAGAGAGTAGGCGCCCCCCTTCTCCCAAGGAGGCATGCTGACGATCAGAGCTGCAATCCTCAGTGTGCCTCCTTGGGAGAAAGAGAGTAGGCACCCCCCTTCTCCCAAGGAGGCACGCTGACGATCAGAACTGCGATCCTCAGTGTGCCTCCTTGGGAGAAAGGCAGTAGGCGCCCCCCTTCTCCCAAGGAGGCATGCTGACGATCAGAGCTGTGATCCTCAGTGTGCCATGCCTCAGGGAATTTGAGGCAAACATTTGCATCGCACAATGTTATCTTAATGTTGTGTGATGCAAATGTTTGCCTCAAATTCCCCAACGTTATCCAATTTTAGCGTTATCTGATGGAATCATTATCCAAGGTATTATTGTAATCCAGTAACTTAGATGTGCTTTACAAAAATACCAAACAGAAGTAAATGAATCAAGATGATTTTCACATAAATAATTCCAAGATGTACATCAATGGACAAGAAAGGCCAGGAACTAGCAATGAAGGGAGTATAAGGCAAGGAGATGTGTGGACATTGAGAGTTCAAAATTCACTGCTATTCATTCCCATGCCTCCAAATCAGTGTCTGACTACCCAAATTTGACCCATGTATTCTGTACAGAAACTAATCCATCAGAAGGTTTAGCTGCATATTAGTGCCACTTCCCACTCATGAAGTTTTTCCAAAAACCTTGAGGGCATAATGATTCCTTCAATTCTGATCCATGAAATCAGCCACTGATTTTCATTTCATTAGAGAAACTGAAGACACTGAGATTTCTAATAAATATGGAGAAATTTTATTTCTCCATAAAGAAAGAAATGGCTGCTTCCTCCAGTTGCTTCATGTACAAGAAATGTAGGAAGCATGTGATGCTCCAGTTGTTATCAGACTGTAATGGCCATCATCCTTTCTCATACTGGATGGGGGATGGTACTTACAATCCAACAATTTGGAGAGGGCAAGTGTTCCCACCTCTGGGGTAAAGGCAACACATTTGTGAGGTGCTGTCCCTTCCAGGAAGGAAAAAGAAAAAAGTCCACCATACCTCTACTCCCTAGGTAGCAAACAATTACTCTTGGGTACTGTAGGCAGGAGCAACCTCGATTTTCAAGACTGGGCATTATTTTACAACATAAAAGGAACTGAAGCATAGTGAAAGGACATCTATGTAATAAACATGATATGTAAAGGCGAAAGAAAAGTTAATGCCTAAATCACATAGTCAAACCTCGCATAACGAGCACGTTTTTTTGCTAAGCAGTCTGACTCGCATGGCAAATTTTTCGCATAGTGAGCAGCCTCACAGGACGCATTAAATTTGTTATGCCAGGTATGACTGTAATTTGTACCCTCTCCAGTAGTGGGATGTCAAAAATTTTACTACCCCACTGTGATGTCATCACAGTGTGGGCGGAGCTAACATCGTGTCATGATGTTGTGGGTGGGGCCAAAGAAAAAAAATACAAAATAATAAAATAAAAATAATTACACACACACACACACACACACACACACACACACACACACACCTCAACCTACCCACCCATAACACAAACCCGTAAATTAATTAATTACATTAAAATACACCCACCCAGTGGGGGAAACAGTGAAAAGTAAGCCCTGAAGGTGGTTCCCCACAAAAAGCTGCTACCAGTTCTCCAGGACACTGGGAAAAGTTACTACCGGTTCTGGCAAACTGGTGAGAACCTGTTACATCCCATCACTGGACCCTCTCACATATGATATTTTATCTCCAGTTTTGACAGAAAAGTGACACTGTCTCCTTTCCCATTTCAGGCTCAGGAATGGTAGAAAATACCAACCCTGAGTCTTCTCCCCTAATGTAGCTTGACAGGTGCACAACATCTTGATTTCTACAGCCCAGGAAAGTAGTCCCCCCAAAAAAGTAGAAGACAAGCTTACAAAACCTCAAAATACATCACTGCTAGCTGTGTTTACTAGTAGGCCACTAGATGTCTGTATGAAGAACTGAATTAACATAAAAGAGACACTAGTACCTCGGATAACGTTATGACTTGGTTCCATAAGTCATAACATTATCCGGTTTTTAACGTTGTGCAATGCATTGACCGCACACACACAAAAAGCCTTGTTCCCTTTCCAAAGAGGAAAGGGAACATGAGGGCAACCTGGTTTGCTTCAGGAGGCACCCCCAGCCACCCGGATCCCAAAGCAGGCAGCCTGGACGGGCTGCCTGCTTTCGGATTGGGGTGGTTGGGGGTGCCTTCCACCCCCAGCTATCTTGATTCCAAAGGAGAGAGCCCATAGCGCCAGTTTGGCTGGGGGTGGGGGAACAGGCGTGACTCATCTCCCCCAACCAAACCGGTGGGTCTAAGCCTTGGTAGATCTCTGCCCGAAAGCCCGCAGAGCTGGTTTCTAGCTCTGCAGGCTTTGGAGCAGATATCAACATCAGGGAATTTGAGGCAAACAATTGCATCACACGTTATCTTAATGTTGTGCGATGCAAATGTTTGCCTCAAATTCCCTGGTGTTATCCAATTTTAGCGTTATCAAGGCAATCGTTATCCAAGGTATTACTGTACTATAATTCAATTTTAAAAGGTCTCTGTGCAAGGTAATACATTTTGCCAGTTTTAATTCTGTGGTACAAACTAAGCAGCAAAATTCAGTGTAGAAAATTCGCTATATTCAACAGTTGATTTTAAAGAATAAGGAATTTATAGCAAAATATTGCTTTATATCCTGAAACTACCAAAAGCAGTACTTATCTTCTGGGCTCCAGTCAGCCTGGACAGAGTTTTGTAAGATCCTGTAAGTGGGTGTACCCGAGAATGCAATTTTTCTTTCTGAACCGCCTGAAACATTTCTTCACTGTTCTATGTAGTACTACAGGACTCAAGTTTAAGACATGAACTTTGTATAGTCTTTTTAATACAACCCTCATATATGATTTTAGAAGACACAATGCTTCAAAGAAGAAAACAACAGAAGGGAAAGGACTAGATATCTTTTTTAAAAAAAATAGGGGAAATCAAGGGAAAAATGACTGAGATAAGGGACAAAAATGGCAGGGACTTAGCTGATGCAGAAGACAGAAATAAAATATGGCAAGAGTACACAGTGGAACTCTACAAGAAGGACCTCGACACACCTGATAATCACAATGATGAGAACATTGAACTTGAGCCAGGCATCCTACAGAGTGAAGTCTGAAAGGCCCTAAAAAGCACTGCAAACAACAAAGCCAGTGGAGAAGATGGTATCCCAACTGAACTATTCAAAGCCCTAAAAGATGATGGGATTGAAATATTGCATTCTGTATGCCAGAACACTTAGAAAACACAGCAATGGCCACAGGATTGGAAAATATCAGTTTATGTACCAATCCCCAAAAAGGGCAATGCCAAAAAATGTTCCAAATATTTCTATATTTTTTGGCATTGCTCCCCAACCTAGCCGGCAAGATAATTGCGCTCAAGATAATACATGATAGGCTTCGGGTTCCAAAGAGGGAGGAGAAATAGAGACCAAATCGCCAACATATGTTGGATCATGGAGAAAACAAAGGAATACCAGAAACAAGTCTGTTTCATTGATACACCAAGGCCTTTGAATGTGTGGACCACAACAAAATGTGGCAAGTAATTAAAGAGATGGGGATACCAGAATGCCTTATAGGTCTCATGAGAAATCTGTACAAGAGTCAAGAAGCAACAGTTGGGACAGGATATGGAATGACTGAATCATTTGAAAATTATTTAACTTGTATATCTTATATATCTCTTCTCATTTGATGTCCAAAGTACTTTATCTTTAACTTTACTATTTGACCTTCTAAGGAGCAGTCAAGGTTGATTTCTTCTAGAAGCAACCTATTTGTTCTCCTCGCTGTCCAGGGGACTCTCAAAACTCTCCTCCAACACCACATTTCAAAGGCTTCTATTCTTCTGTGCTTAGCTTTCCTTATGGTCCAGCTCTCACAACCATACATTACCACCAGGAATACCATTTCTTTGACTATGCGAATTTTTGTTTGCAAGGCAATATCTCTACTTTTAACTATGTTCCCCAGATTTCTCATAGCTTGTCTCCCAAGCATCAGTTACCTTTTTATTTCATGGCTGCAATCACCATCTGCAGTGATCTTGGATCCTCAGAAAGCAACAGCAACAATTTGAGATAAGCAGATAATACTACCCTAAAGGCAGAAAGTGAGGAAGACCTAAAGAAACTCCTGCTTTGGTTGAAAGAAGAGAATGCAAAAGCTGGCTTGAGACTAAGTATATAGAAAACCAAGATACACTTATGCCCAGGATAACACTAAGACTTGTTTCCAAAAGTCTTAGCGTTATCTGGTTTTTAACATTGTGAGATGCATTGATTGCACAATGTTTTTAAAAAAGCACTGTTCCCTTTCCAAAGAGGAAAGGGAGCAGGGGGTTGATCCGCCTGCCTCTTAGGAAAGGGCAGCGAGGATTCCATGTATGAAATCCCCGCTGCCCTGTCCAAGGAGGCAGGCGGATTGAGTCAAGTATGCTGGGATCACCAGTTCGGTTGGGGACGTGTGGCACACACTCTTTCCCCAACCCAGCTGGCGATCGCATACTGGGACTGCTGGTTGGGTTGGGGAGGCGTGCGTGCACATTCTCTCCCCAACCTAGCCGGCAATATGACGCTCAGACTGCTGGTTTGGCTGGGGGGAGAATAGGCCGTGCTCCCTCCCCCCAACCTAACCGCCGCTCTGAGTGGAGATCTCTGCCCCAAAGCCTGCAGGGTTGGTCTCCAGTCCTGCGGGCTTTGGGGCAGAGATCAACATTGGGGAATTTGAGGCAAACCTTTGCATTGCACAACGTTAAGATTTGCGGTGCAAATGTTTGCCTCAAATTCCCCAATGTTATCCGCTTTTAGCATTGTGTGGTGCAAGCCCTAACCGGGGTGTTATTGTAATGGCAACAGGCCCTAGCACTATCTGGAGAATAGATAGGAAAGAAGTTGAAGCAGTGACAGATTTTACATTCTTATGATCAAAAATCACTGCAGATGGTGATTACAGTCATGAAATAAAAAGTCGACTAATTCTTGGGAGACAACCTATGAGAAACCTAGGGAACATAGTGAAAAGGAGGGATATCACCTTGCAAACAAAAATTTGCATAGTCAAAGCAATGGTATTCCCGGTGGTAATGTATGGCTGTGAAAGCTGGACTATAAGGAAAGTGGAGCGCAGAAGAATAGATGCCTTTGAAATGTGGTGTTGGAGGAGAGTTTTGAAAGCACCCTGGAGAGCGAGAACAAATAGGTCAACCTTAGAAGAAATCAACCCTGACTGCTCCTTGGAAGGTTAAATAGTGAAGATGAAGCTAAAGTACTTTGAACATCAAATGAGAAAAGAGGATTCACTGGAGAAAGTCTAGATGGTGGGAAAGGTCAAGGGCAAAAGAAGGGGGCGGCAGAAAATGAGATGAATAGATGCTACTGTAGACACAATGGCACAGAGTTGGGCAGGTTGAAGAGGATGGTGGAGGATAGGGGTGCCTGCTACGAAAGGGTCCATGGTGTCACAAGGGACTGGAATCGACTGTGTGACTGAACAACAAAACGTGGTCTCACAAAGCTAGGACCACAGCCTGCCGATTTTTAATAGTGTGTTCACAAAATCTTCCACACTTACATACAAAAAACACTTCCTTAAATTGCTGGCAGATGTTACAATTTAAGCAATGTTTTCTTCTTCTTTGCTTCCTCTTTTACCCCATCGGGTATTGAGGGAGATACAATGTTCTTGCACTTCTAGTGGCCTCCACCGGAATTCTTTGGTGTTCTTGTCATGTTTGATGTTCTCTCCACCTTCCTTTGGGTATGCCTCATGGTCTTTGTCATTCTCCTCTTTCCACATATGCCTTTTATGGTATGGAATCTCAAGACATTCTCTCCAACTGGGCAAACCACTTTGTTGTCTCTGTATGTAGCTTAAGATTGGTTCTATTCCAGTTCTTTTCCTTACAATCTCATTCCTGATTTTATTCCTTCTAGTCACTCCAACAGCCTTTCTCAGGCATCTCATTTTCATGGTGCCCAACTTTCATTTATGTTACTCTGTAAGTGTCCATGTTTGGTATTGGTAACGTAAGATGGAAAGGAATATGCTTTGTATGAGGTGTTTCTTTGGACTGGTTGGCATTGCCTTATGTTGTAAGGGTGGAGCTAAGTATCCCAATATTTGATTTGACTTACTATAGTGTATGTTAATCTCTTCATCAATTTTACCATCTTCAGTGAATGTTGCTCTTAGGTATTTGAACTCTGCCACTTGTTTTATAGTTGTTCCCTCTATTACAATAGTTAAGGTGTGCTGATTCCTTGTCATTACCTCAGACTTCTCTTTACTAACTCTCATTTATCTTGCATTGTTGGTTCATGGACATAAGATGTTACTGTAATTCCTTAGCTGTATTTGTTGTCAATACCTGATCATCAGCAAAAAGTAATTTGTTGATATTGTTTTCATTCATGGGCCTAGCATTTTTGCTTATGCTGGCTATGTAGATGATAATAATAGCAATGTAGTTATGTGAATTCTATATTGACTCAAATAAAGTATAAACTTTATTATTATTACTCAAAAGAAAATAGGAGGATAGCTGGGGTCCAAAACACTCACTAATTCTGTAGTACTTTACAGATTTAAGATCCAATACCTTACCCAAATATGTGTTCCTTTAATTCAAAACTGTATCACAGATTTAATAAAATATTCAAATAGTAAGTGCTACAGCAACATAAATTACAGTAGTTATATGGGTCTAACTGTCCATGGTGTTCTTCTAATGAAACTGCCTAATGTAGGAGAACTAATATAAATAATTTCTCATACAATTTATCATAAATGTACTGTACAATATAAGTTTGTAAGTCAGTAATTTACCTCTGTCTTATGGTATGGAAAAGACTGGTCTCGGGAATTCATATGTTACAATAAAGATTTTATTTTATTATTCCCCATTTTTTTATATACATGATAACAAATGATGGTAATCACCAACTGCTTCTTGTAATGAACAAAGATTTATGTTTTTAAAAGTCTTTCCTCAGAAAACCTGTACTGGAGACATTTTACTCCAATCTGCACTTGAGGATATTTTTCTATTGCTCTATATATACACTGCAGAGACAGCTTTTCTTCAAACTTTTCTTTTAAATATAAAAGGTTCTTTTTTATTTAAACAGGGATATAAGGTCTGCATCATCTGACTGGAACTGCACAACAGCTTCATATACAACCATTTCAGAATGCAATGGCACTGGAAAATAAGAAGACTGAAAAATGCATGTAACAAATATTTTGTAGTTAATTCCTACAGATTTTTTAAAAAGATCTTTATCCTATCACTGAAAAGTGCATAAACTATAAACATTATTGGCCTGATTTTTTTTTAAAAAAGATAAGATTACTTATATAGGCTCCCTCAATTTTACTTCCATATCTGTAAAATCATCTAGCTTTAAAACAAGAAAAAAATGAAGATATTTGATAGCGATTTGCCCACCTGTGGAAGTAAAAAAATTATTATACTTTCACAACATTGAAGACATCTGACTGCATACACATGCAATCCAGAGCACCAATGATTAAATAGTGAAAACATGGCAAGTATGCTGATAAGATTCAAGAAACAAAATTGACCTGTTTAGTTAAATTAGGCAAGATTATGAGATGAAGTATGAATTTGTTGGGGGTGGAAGATCTGGTTTACATTAAAGATTTTTCCTTTGGAGCCAGAAAGATATTTGCAACCTTAGAGAATGCAAAGGGTTTTCCTAGAACAGTTTATATAATACTGTCTCCTCTGGATTGTTTAATATAATACAGCTTTCTATTTAAAAGTTCACTTGCTAGTCAGAGGTAACCAGAAATTCTATGAAGGTAAGTAGACTGGTCAGGAATGGTTGAGGTCTCCTTTCCACCACACACACATCTGTTTTCCACACCAAACTGCACTGGAAGAAAAACCTTCTTCTCAACAACCAGTATGAAAATGCACTGGAATGATAAGAAGAACTCAATGCAGTAATACCTCGGATAACGCTAAGACTTGGTTCCACAAGTCTTGGTGTTATCCGATTTTTAGTGTTATCCGATGCATGTTAAAATCCTATGGGATGTATCGAATAACGTTTAAGCTCCATAGAGATACATTGTAACCGCACAGGCTTTAGCGGTTGTTATCTGATCCATCCCATAGGACCTTAGCGTTATTCGATCCAATTCTCCTCCCCAGATTACTTAATGTTATGCGATTTTAGTGTTATCCGAGGTAAACGTTATCCGAGGTATTACTGTACTCTATTATTCTTCCATCAGAACAATAAGGCCCTTTGTTTTTCCTTGTGAATGTCTCCATAACTTGTATATGTTCCTACAAAAGTAGTATCTTTCTATTTTAAGAAGCCATAGTAGGTATGAAACAAGTAGCTAATGTCCTCAGAAGATGTAAACAAGTCACCCAATGCTTGTTGTACTTGAAAGTCCATGCACCAAAGCAGAAATCATTGATACTTTCCACAAGTTGTACTATTTGCTTTGATTCTGCACTATTTTGTACAAAAAGCCTTTTCGTTGTCTTCTGATTCAAACTGCAACATCTCTATCACAAAGAAAGGAGAATAATTTTGCAATTTCTTATTTTCACATGCAAGGTTGAGACAAGCTACTATTCCCATCGTTACATGCTAATGTCTGTGGGCGTTTTTTAAAGGCTTGATGTAATTCATCTCTTGGCATGTTACGATTGGCTCCCTAGATCAACTGTTATCACACACACACACACACACACACACAGGTTTGGATCTTACATTTATCTCCTATTATGAAACACACTTGAGGTAGCATTCTACACCTACAGTATTTTGGAGTGTACTTTTACACAACAAGAACATGACCCACTTGGGCCATGTGAAAACCCAGATAAAAAAGGAGAGTATTTTGTGAAAGGGTGAAGCAGAGAGATAAGATTTTTAAACTCAGTGTTGTTGGTCAGAAAGAAGAAATTTTAACTCTTCTGCTTGAGAGATTAAAACTTCCTTATCTTGAATTACAAAACTCCATTGAATGAAAAGGTGCAGAGGAAAAATCATATGTCTTTCCCACTCTCTCCCCTTTTCCAAATAAAGTATGACACAGCTGTCAACTCACTTCCTGCATAGTCCCAACCTCATTTCCATTTAACATATCATTTTCTACCCATCTGCTGTTCAAAAACCCACAGAAGAAATAATGCACCTAAGCATTATGTTACTATGATTCCAACCCACATCCTGAAGACCAACTCCCTGTACATTTTTCTATTATAGGTTTATCTATATGTTAACTGATCTGCAAAAGTGCAGGAAAAGGTCACTTCTTTCATCTTAGACACATAAAATAGAAATGAATTTCCATGCTTTTCCAAAGTCATATTTTACAATTTCATTTAAAAACTATTGCTTTGCCCTCCATTTTCTCAGAGGTATAAACAATTAAATCAACTGCACTGTAATACCAATTTCAAGTGCAGCAGAAACATGAGCCTCTCTTTACTTTATTTGGCTACTACTCTTATCAGCCTAGGACAGAACAGCCAACAGTAAAGGATGGGGGTTACTATTCAACAATAAAATTAATAATAAACATCTAAACTGCCAAATACTTTTATTCTGAATGATAGGAATAGGACTGCATTCAGCTGATCCCCTCTGTGGAAAAACTTTTTTGTTGTTCAGTCGCACAGTCGACTCCGACCCTCTGCGACCCCATGGACCACTGTCCGTCAGGCACTCCTGTCCTCCACCATCCCCCTCAACTCGCTCAGCTCTGTGCCCATTGTCTCCACAATACCATCTAGCCATCTCATCTTGGGCCGGCCCCTTCCTCTTTTGCCCTCGACCTTTCCAAGCATCAAGGCTTTCTCAACTACAATAGTCTAAAACACTTCTTCCTCCATGTCTAGGTCAGACGTGAAACTGCCAAAATGAAGGCATCTTTTGGTGAGTTCATTCTACAATTCCATTTGCCTGACCTAGTGTGTGAGAGATTAGCTGGAAACACAAGGTCACCATTGCCAGGGTAAGCCCAACTGTAGTTCAAAAATACCGCAATCTTCAAGAAGACTCTCTCTGTGTACCCCTCCAAAACACTTGTTCCAGCAAAAGAAGTTTTTGCTATTTTGCCTTCGCCTTGCAAAACTCTGCACACCTCTCTGTTTGCTTCAAAGAATTTAAAGCAGGGGTGTCCAAACCTTTCATGTCGTGGGCCTGTCACATGGTTGAGTGGGCTGGTCATGTGTTTCCTCTAGTAAAACACATCCACAGCTGTCATAAACGCATTTACAACAGCCACAGGTGCAATGCTATGTGCATAGGTGGGTATTATACACATGCACGGGTGCATTTTACTTCAGCTTCAGTAGCAGCAAGAATGCTGCGGGCCATGGCTGGCCCATGGGCCATAGTTTAGCCATCTTTGGTTTAAAGCAATAGAAACAACACAACTTCTGGCAACTTAAAATTACCACATTTCATTTAGCATGAGCCTTCATGAACTACAATCTTTTTCTTCAACTGCATGGGGGAAATTGTGTTACCGCCCAAGAAGGCTTATGCCAAATGTAACTTGTAAGATGCCAAAGCCCTTACAAGACTGTTATTTTTGCAGCAACAGACTAACACAGGTACCCCTTTGGAAAGGTTTGGAAGAATATGGAAGATGCCACAGGGAATGAACAAAACATAGTAGAATTTGCAAAAAACAAACAAAGCAAACACCAAGGAAACACACAAAAACCCACACTTCCTTGCCATCCAGCTCAATTAGATGGGGAAAAAATTCCCTCAATGAGAGGATCCGACTGAGCATCATCCACAAGACAAAAGTGTAAGCATGCTACTTCTCATACAGACATAGTTCTTACAAGCTACATTGATGTAAATGCACTATACTATTAGCAGGAGTTCTCAACTTTTTAAAGCCGGGGCCTGGGTCAAGCTCCCTCAGACAGCTTCGGGGGCAGGACAGCCATTTTGCTCTTCCTCCATCACATGGAACTTCCTGGTGTGGTGGAGATGGTGCCCCCCCCGCATGAAATGGTGCCATGGGCCACATCTGGCCCTCAGGGTTCAGGTTGAGAATCCCTGCTATTAGCATTTATCATATACCTATATCTTATCACCTTGGTCTGTGAATCTCTGAAAATGCTGTTGAGTAATCACAACAAATAGAAAAAAATGTAGGTAAGTCCTTCAGAGGATTCACAGATTAAGCAGCTGGTGCATGCTATACTATGCTATGCCTGTGGATACCCGGATTAAAGAGAGCTCCACTTACACAGTTTTTCAGAACCTGATGCAGATTCACATCACAGCACAGTGGGTCAGAGACTATCAACTGCTATAGGGAGATCATGCTATCTGCTGGGATAGGGAAAGTTCTTTCTAAGAGCACAAGAGTTTGTGCAATGTGTTCAGTTTGCATACCAAGTCTGGATACTGAATCAAGGTGGTGAGGACACATATGTCAAGATGAGCATGAGAAACAAAGGATAAAATTCCAGAGACTCTTACTAAAAATCTCTGGGCAAACTGAACTAAGTAAAAACAAAAAAATTTACAGCATTGTTTAAAGAAAACCAAGATTAACTTATATATAGCCATAGAGAACAACATCATAAATCTTTCAAGACACTCACTGAGCCAAGCAGAAGAATCGGTCCTATCATGGGGCCTGTCTTTCTGTCCCACCGAAAACACACAAACAATACAATTCTGTGGTGATCTGGAATTTTTCTGAAGACTAAGACTCAAAAAATATTTTCATAACCCTAAAAACAAACAGCATGACAATCAACAAGCTGTTCCTAACTGATTACAACATGAGGCAGAACCATGCATAGATCCACAACCATCTTGCTCCCAACAACACAGAAAAAAGAATTCTACCTGGACTCCTCTAGAGCAGGTGTCAGCTCTCCAGTTGTTCTTGGACTTCAATTACCAGAAGCCCAAGTCAGTACACCTAATTAGGGCTTCTGAGAACAGAAGCCCAAGAACATCTGGAGAGCTGAGTTTGCTGACCTCTGTCACCCTAGAGCGTGGAAACAAGAAATATAACCATTCAGACTTCTTAAACTAAATTTCAGTCTGATAGGTTGCAATTCACTCTTTCGTTGAGTTTTACATTTATCCAGCCTAGATTTGGTATGAAGCAAAATCTTGCCATGTAGTAATTTTGAATCAAATTCTACCCATCAATTTAGATATTTGCTGTTAGAAATATTCCACTTACATTTAGCAGTGATCGGAGAAAAGACCTAACCTTTATTTTCAAGAAACAAAAGTAGTCCTAATAGAAAAGTTTGGGGATCTCTCCATGCAGCTTCTCCCATCTCAGAATAGTAGGCCATGCCTACTAAAAGCAACATATTACTAAGGAAGTGCAACATGTCTCAAGTTTGCTGGAGCTGAGCAGGGTTGTTGATATTGTGGAAGTCACTTGTTTTTGGAATTACCATGAGTTGGAGCCACCTTGATAGCATACAGTAACAATGGCCACATTATTGTGGACTAAAACTCAAAGGTAGGTAAACTAATTCCTTTCCAGGTCTTGGTTAAATCAGTAAGAAGATTTAAGTTAATTTGATAATACCTCTGTTATATGTGTCCCTATATAACAATGTGCCTATTTCATACAATGGCAATATGCAGAAGTACTAAATAAAACACAACAACAACACAAAAATGTTGTGGCACCTTAAAGAACTAACTCCTGTATTTAACTGTGAGGTTTTGTGGACCAAGCCACGAAAACTCACACTTCAATATGGGAGTTAGTCTTTAAGATGCCACAACATTTTTTTGTCTTTTTTTGCAGTTCTGTTTTATTTAATCTCAGATATGCTTGCACAGACTAACACGGCTACCACTTCAAACATTTGAACTATAGTGTTTTTTTATTTTCCATTTTCACTTAATGCATTTTTGGGGAAAAAATTTGCAAGATACACTTACAGCTTGGTAGGGAGGAGTTTCTAGATGTTTCAACTCCCATAATGCTTGACCACTACTTATGCAGCAAAAGCACGCATCTTGTTGGAAGTTACAGTCTGGGGCATCAGAGGGATCCCAGCTCTCAGTGAGCATAAGACAGAAATCAGTACTGAAGCCCAATAAGATAATTAAGACAATATCTGCCAATCTTCACTTTTCTGATACCCAAACATAAAGGGAGCTTCATCCATCACATGATCTAATAATTACAGCTATATAAACAAGGACAAACCCTGTAATAAAAATGTTTTTCTTCCCATCTTTCTTTGCTTTGGTATTTCAAGCTCTGGAGCTTAACTTCATTTACCTTCCTTGGAAAGCTATTTTTTGCATCTTCAATCATAAAACCTTATTTTTTATTCAACTGTCTACTTCTGCTATATACAGCATAGAATGTTCAAAAGTATTTTAGAACCTTCTCTATAGAATTAATTAACAAGCAACCGTACATTACTAGCAGTTGCTCAGTTGGTAATAGTCATACTGTGAAATCCAGGTAAAAGAATGGATCTGTTACAAGACATTAAAAAAACATTAAGTAAACAGCAACTGCAGAGATAAGATTTGGCTGTCACTGAACAATTATGCTGGTCAGTACCCAAAAAATCCTGCAAACCAGCCAAATAAATTAAACTGGATGAAGAAGAGATAAAAGCAAAGAGAAAGAAAAGATAAATTAACATACCATCGCTAGGCTTAGGAAACACCCTGGTAAATCTCTAAATTATGATTATGGAAAAATTTACTGTGGTAAAATATATATTAGGAATATCTCAGTATCAAGCCATTGTATCATTTAAAAACACTCATACAATGTTAACAGAATTACATTCAATGTGATGGAGTTCAAATTTCAGGGTCTGACCATCCTCCCAAAATATAGTTCAGCAAGTCCTATCTAACAACAATTCTGAAAAAAAGATGTTAGCTCAACAGAACAAGTACAGTACAGTACTAAATATTGCCAAAGTAGGAAGTCAAAAGGTAACTGGAATAACAGGCAAGTTTGGACTTGGGAGTATAAAATGAAGCAAGGCAAAAGGCTAATAAGAGTTTTGCCAAGAGAATGTACTGGTGATACCGTAGCAAATACTCTCTTTCCAACAACCTAAGAGGTGACATGGTCAACACCAAAATCAGATTGATTACGTTCTCCGCAGTCGAAGATGGAGAAGCTCCTTACAGTCAGCAAAAACAAGGCCTGGAACAAATTGTGACTTAGATCATGAGCTGCTGATTGCCAAATTCAAGAGTAGAATGAAAAAAGTAGGGAAAATCATTAGGCCTTTCAGGTATAATATAGATAATATCCCTCATGAATATACGGTGGAGGTGAAGAAAGGTATTAGACTTGACAGAAAGTGTGCCTGAAAAATAAGGGCAGGCATTTGCAACCTGTGGCCCATGGAGCCATTTCACGTGGCCCTCGACTCTCATTCCTGCTGCCATTGCCACAAGTGGCAGAACTACCGTAAATGTACAGAAAATGCAGTAAGCAAAACCGCATATTTTCACACAGGAACTCTCAAAAAACGTGATGAAACTTGCTGATAATGCACAAGAATACTACACGAGAACTCACGCGAAACCACATGACTGGCCCATGCAGCTGTCTGAGGGGGAGTGATCCAGCCCGCAACACGAAAACATTGCAAAACCCTGAATTATGGACTGAGGTTCATAATATCATATAGAAGGCAGCAATTAGAACCATCCAAAAGAAATGCAAGAAAGTAAAGTGCTTGTCTGATAAGGTTCTACAAGTAGCTGAAGAAAGAAGAAAGGTGAAAAGCAGAGGTGAAAGAGAAAGATTCACTCAACTGAATTCAGAATTCCAGAGCAGGGCAAGGAAAGATAAGGAGGCCTTCTTAAATGAACAGTCCAAAGTAATAGAGGTAAACAACAAAAGGGGAAGGACTAGAGATCTCTTCAAGAAAATTGGGGAAACCAATTTATCAAGCAAAAATAGCCATGATAAAGGACAAAAACAGTAGGGATCTAACAGATGCAGAAGAGATTAAGAAAAGATGGCAAAAATACACAGAAGAACTCAACAAAAAGGACCTTAATGTCCCCAAGAACCATGATGGTGTGATCGCTGACCTCGAGCGAGACATCCTGGAGTATGAAGTAAAGGGGGCTCTAGAAAGTATTACTAACACCAAAGCTAATGGAGATGATGGTATTACGGTTGAGCTATTTAAAGCCCTAAGAGAAGATGCTGTTAAAGTGTTGCACTCAATATGCCAGTAGATTTAGAAAACACAGCAGTGGCCACAGGATTGGAAAAGGTCAGTCTATGTTCCAATTCCAAAGGGCAATGCCAGAGAACGTTCAAATTATCCTACAATTGTGCTCATTTCATATGCTAGCAAGATCATGCTCAAGATCCTACAAGCTAGGCTTCAGCAGTACATGGATTGAGAACTTCCAGAAGTACAAGTTGGGTTTCAAAAAGGCAAGGGAACTAGAGACCAAATTGCCAATATTCACTGGATCATTGAGAAAGCAAGGGAGCATCCAAAAAAGTATACTTCTGTTTCATTGACCGCCTTTGATTGTGTGGATCCCAATAAACTGTTGCAAGTCCTAAAAGCAGGGGTTCCTCCAATGGTACTCCATTCGGCCCATCACCGCCTCCGCCACACCCAGAAGAGGAAGTGGGCATGTTTACGTCAGCCATAACACACACCTGCACATGTGTAAACATGTCTGTGGCTGTCATAAACATGAAAGTGGATGCATTTACGATAGCCATAAATGCACCTGCTTCTGCTTCCAGAGGGCATGTCAGGCCCACTCAGTTGTCCAGGGTCATGGTCAGCCCCACAGTGTAAAAAGGTTGTCCACCCCTGCCTTAAAGAGACAGGAGTATCAGACCACCTCACCTCAAATTCATATGTGGGTGAAGAAGCAACAGTTAGGACAGGATACGGAACTGATTGGTTTAGAATAGGAAAAGGAATACAACATGGTTGAATATTGTCACCCTGCTTATTTAACTTATATGCAGAATACATCATGTGTAATGACAGGCTGGATGAAGCACAAGCCAGAATTAAGATTACCGGGAGAAATATCAACAACCTGAGATATGCAGATGACACTACTCTAATGGCAGAAATTAAAGACCTGAGAAACTTCTTGATGAGGGTGAAAGAGGACAGTGCAAAAACTGACCTAAAACTCAACATTAAAAACACTACCAAGATCATGGCATCTGGCCCCATCACTCACTAGCAAACAGAAGGGGATGAAGAATGCGGTGGCACGGCAACTCCAGGGAGTCCTGAAGTGGATTATCTGGGCCCTTTCCAGTCAGGCTTTCAGGCCAGGTCATAGTATGGAGACTGCATTGGTCGCACTGTTTGATGATCTCTGGCGGGAACAAGAATGGAGGTTACCCCTCCATTCTCGCTCTTCTTGACCCCTCAGCAGTTTTTGATCCCGTTGATCACGGTATCCTTCTGGACCAGCTCCAGAGTTTAGGGATTCAGGGCACTGCGCTGGCCTGGTTCTCCTCCTTCCTGAGTGGCCAGACCCAGTCGGTGTGGGGGGGGGCCACAGGGTCGAGTCCGAGGCATCTTACGTGTGGGGTGCGACAGGGCTCAGTCCTCTCACCCCTACTCTTTAACATCTACATGAAACCATTGGGTGAGATCATCTGATCCCAAGAGGTGAGATATCATCAGTATGCTGATACTCAGCTGTATATCTCTGTCTGTGGTGATCCCAGTGATGCGGTCAAGGTCCTGACCAGCTGCCTGAAGGCAGTTTAGGATCTGGATGGGGGACAACGGACTACAGCTGAATCACGGCAAGACTGAGTGGATCAGGGGACCCAACCTTCATAAGGAGTTATCACCGCTGGTTTGGGATGGGGCATTGTTGCCCCAATCTGACCAGGTGCACAACCTGGGGGTCCTCCTGGACTCCCAGCTTCTCCTCCAGGAGCAGGTTATGGCCATGGCCAAGAGGACCTTCAGGCAAGTGTGTGTTATTAATCAATTGCACCCACTCTTGGACTGGGAGGCCTTGTTCACGGTCACCTACCGTTTGGACAATTGTAATGTGGCTCAACATGGGGCTGCCCTTTATGACCATCCGGAGACAGCAGTTGGTCCAGAATGTAGTGGGCCATGTGGTGGTGGGCTGCAGTCGTTTCACCCTTGCTTTGCCACTGCTGCAGGAGTTGCACTGGCTGCCTATATGTCTATGGGTGCAATTCAAGGTGCTGGTTGTCACCTTAAAGACCTTCATGGTAGCAGACCAGGATACCTCAGGGACCGCATCGTCCTTAGGATATCGACCTGTCCCCAAGAGCAAACTGAGAGGGCATCCTTCAGATACCATCTTTTGTGGAGGCCTGCCTCTCCAGCACGAGTAAAAGGGCCTTCTCAGCCATAGCCCCCACATTATGGAACCATCTCCTGGCAGAACTACGCCTCCAGGCCCAGTTGCTACCATTTAGGAAAGAGCTGAAGATGTGGTTGGCAAAATGGGTCTGCGGGTCGGGATTGTCAACAAGCTCCGCTTTCTGGCTCGTCTGAGGCGCCCCTCCCCTCCTGTAATCAATTTTAATGTTAATGTTATGCTGATTTTATATTTGTTTTTAGATAGCAAATGTTCTTAAGAGTTTTTAATTATTTTTTATATTGGTTTTAACTTGTTTTATTGTCTGGTCAGTGAGGTGCACCGCCCAGAGTCCACCGGATTAGGGTGGTGTATAAATCTATTAAATAAATAAATAAATAAATGGAAGCAGTGATAGACTTATCCTTCTTGGGAGGCCAACCTTTTTGCACCGTAGGCTGAACCACGCCTCTTCACAGATGTGCAGGGTGGAGGCATGGTTCCTTCCGCCACTTCTTGTGGCAGCAGAAGGTGCATTCACGGCGCATTTTCACCATTTTCTGTTGGTTTTTGCCACGTTTAGGGAGTTTCTGGCATGTTTCCAGTGCGTTTGGGGTGCTCCTGCCTCATTTTCGAGGTGGCACTGGGAGCCCTAGCACAGAGTTCACCCCAATCCTCTGCCCAGCAGCCCAATGGGAGCACTTCCTCCCTTCCCCAGCACAGACTTTACCCCGCCCCTCGGCCCAACAGCCCAATGGGAGCATTTCATCCCTCCCCTGTTGTGTTGGCACTTGATGATAAATAAGTGGGTTTGGGGTCGCAGTTTGAGCACTCAGTCTCTAAAAGGCTCACTATCATTGGTTTAAGACAATATTCTTACTTTTTTTGGCATAATTACTTTCCCATTTGCACTTGAGCTGAATAATAAAGAAAAGCATCAGAAAATACACATATTAATCAGTTCTGTACGTACTGGTATATGACTGTAATAAAGATGGATTACCATATTTGCTGGTTTATAAAATGTACTCCCCCCCCTTAAATTATGCAGGAAAAACAGAGTGTGTCTTATAATCCAGTAATAGCCTCCCCCCCCCCACACACACACACGCTGGTGCAGTTTGGCATGACAGACACTGGGCTAGGATCGAGGCTTCTGAGAGATTATCTCTCAAAGCCCAAGCCCTACCCTACCTGTGGGTGTGGACACCAGGCTGGGATTGGGGCCTCCACTTTCACCCCCTGATGGCCATCAGGAGGTAGATAGGGAAAGTGGGTGATTTCATTCCCAGAACAGATTCCCTTTGCAAACAAACTTGCCCTGGTGAGGCTTCCCCCCCCCCTCACCTCCTGACAGGTGTTTCCCCACACCACCCCTGCTGGCTGCCATAAGCTGAAAGGGGTGGAATGGGATGAGCAAAATTGCTCCAAAAGGAGAGATTTACCCGGCGACGGCACCTGCCAGAGGGCAATGGGGGAAGGTTTTCCTTTTCCTGGTGATCCTGCTAGGGAGGTCAGAATCCGCATGGAAAGATCTTTTTCAAGCCCCTGGATCCACGGGAAAGAGCAACCCTTTACACATTGCCAGGCTAGGTAAGGAAGTAAATCTGTCCGTAGAAAGGTGTGGAAGGGGGCGCATCCCAGCTGTCTTCCTCCATGCTGAAACCATTCATCTCAGTCTCCCACCAGCCCTGGAGAGAAAGACAAGCAGGGAAGGGAGGCCTCACCAGAGCAAGTTCTCTGGACAAGGAGTGAACTTGCCCACTTTTTGCCCCCACCTCCTGACGGCCAGTGGCGGTGGGATCAGCCAGACAAGAGGCTTCCAAAGGAGCTCTCTTCCCCTGTCAATCCCTCCCTTCCCTCTTCCTGTAGTTAAAATGTAGACAATTATTTTTTCCTTAAAAATGTGTCTAAAAAGCAGGGTGCATCTTATAAAGCAATGTGTCTTATAAACTGGCAAATACGATAATCAGTTCTGTGAACTTTCAAACACTGTTTCTCAGTGTCTATTCTGGACGTATTACAGTGTAATGTGTTACTTAAAATAAAAGTGACTTTTCCTGTTGAAGTTTCATTTCCTATCAGTTGGATTATATTTTGGCTTCTAATATTTACAAAATATTTACCGGTAAAAGTGTGCCAGGAAAATAAGCAAATTTCACGCTGCTGTGGAGTTTGCACCCCCTGCCATCAGATTTGCAGTACTCCCGGTCAAATCCACATTGGAAGCCACATATGGCTGACCACTAGGAGAGCTGCAAAACAGATTAAGAAAAAGAAGAGAAAATCCAGTTAGACTAATGTTCCTATTTTGGGTAAAAGAAATTGTAGCAAATAAGCTAAAAATCCAAAGACTTAAAGAGCTTATTTGCACCGTTTTAACTTACAAAGACAGAAAATCTGAAACACGTACCATTTTTACTATTGTCTCCTAAAGCACTTTCCACACTTTGTTATATTAGAGAAGCAAATTAGGCTCGCTTCTTAAACAAAGACACATTCAAGTACTGTACTGTACCTACAAATCAAGGTCACTGCCCTCCATAACTTCAAAAAGCAAAAGCTCAGACTCTATGTTGAGTTAATTTCAGAAGAAATGAAATGTCCTGCGAAACCCTACACAGGAATGGTTCATACAAAGTCCTACAAAATTTTGTCTTAATTGTAGTTCTTAAATACAGAGCTGAATAGATTAATGCCACATTATCTATAATTCAGATGCAGTGTACATTGTGACTGCATCTGCAAGGAAGCTGACACATTAGTCTAGATAGGTTTCTCACAGGATGGATAGCAATAACAGCAATAGAAAGAAAAAGAACAAATTGAATCATTGAGATGTAAAGAGGTAAAAGGGCAATGGGGTGGACGTAGAAAAATCAGGCAAGGGAGAATATTGGGTCCAAGACTACCCAAAACAATGGGTCTGAGAGAGAGGATAACACAGTGCCAGAGGCAATAATGAAAGGTTTCATGCTCTTGTTCATTTTCCATACTGAAAATATGACAGTTCTCTAAAGAAAAATGTCAACCAAAAAGGTAGATTCTAAACAGGAGAGATTTAACGGGTAGAAAATGTAATCCAGAATCAAATCACAAACTAGATATTTTTACAGCACTGGGATCCTGCAGACATAACCACTAATGCATATTATGGCCTTTAGGTTGAAGGTTAGAAAGAAGCAGCTTCAACAGCTTTAGCAGCTGACCACTATAGCAGCAAAAGCACTTTGCAGTGCACAGCCCTCCCCCACTAATTCCAGCAGGCTCTTAATCTTCACGGTCAGCTACAGAGGACTGCAGTACTGAAAGACAGGGTTTTTCATCCTTCCCACTACTTTCAGATATCCTTAAAAGCAGTATGAAAAATGCTGCAAAAATTCATCTATATACAAAATGTCTTAGGCATTAATTTTATGTGGTCATGATACATTCTGGATGGGACAAATAAGTGAATCTCCCCCCCCCCTTTTTTTTTTTTTTTTTGAGGTTCTTTACTGGTGTAAGTTCAAGTACTGAAAACATCTCTGCTTTGATTAAATATTGGTGAAACTCCATCAACTGCATGCACTTTTGTATTTGGCTATATAATTAGGCAAAACTATTCTTCTTCTGTACATACATTGCAAGGGCTAATGGTAAAGTCACATGCAAGCATGCATAGCTTTAGATTCTCCTCATCCTATATGCCTGAAAACCTGAATAATAAAGAGAAAGCTTTCAGTGGAAACAAAGTGGAAAGCCATGCTCAATTTCAAGATGACTGGCTTTTTGCTTCCTATATTTAAGTATAAAATGTGGCCCAAAATCTCTGGAGACTGATTTTTAAAATCTGGTTGGATCTTCTTTGCCTAGTCCAGGGATTCTCAACCTGCAGCCCATGGGACAGGTGTAGCCCACGGCACCATTTCATGTGGCCCCCACCGCCTCCACACATCAGGAAGTGCCATGTGGTAGAGGAAGGGAAAAATGGTTGTCTGGCCACTGAAGCTATCTGAGGGAGCATGACCTGGCCCCTGGCTTTAAAAAGTTGAGAACTCCTGGCCTAGTCCATACACTCACTGTTATTTTCTAACCTTCCTAGGCTTGTGCAAGGAGGTACTCTCTACATCTGAACACAAATGTAATAAGCTAGTTGAAGAAGATATACTCTGCTCATAGCATCTATTTTTCCTTTGAAGACCAAATTACTGAACAGTTCTCAGTTACATTGTCAATGAGCAGCCAACCTTCATGAAAAAAATGCCAAATTTAAGCTAACAAGGACACATTTATGTTTAGGCCAGACATGACTAGTAAGTGCCACTTAAATGTCACTTTAAATCACGTGTTCATGTACGGTACCACAGACAATTCTAAGCTATAACAGATTGGTTTTGTAGCTTTAGGGCAGGTATAGGTGGGAACTATATAAATTTGCAACAACAGAGATTTGGTGTAAAATGAAATTTTAGAGCCTGAATGTATGTGAGAAATGTTTTTTTAAAGAAATCTTTCCGCTGTGCTAAGATGATCTTCTATTAAATTTGTTTAGCACTACACCTCAATCTAAAGTAAGTAACTCGGTTGATAATAGCGATTTTAATCTGGCAAGTAATTGGTTGCCAGAAGAGGAACAGAGTTCTCAGTTACCCTTCCAGTAGGCCATGCAGCACAGGAAGGAGGAAGAACCTCTTCCCGATACTCAGAATAAGAGTCATGCACTCTTAAGAGTATGGAATGCTTCTCCTCCCCTATATAAACTCACTTCATTACCATGTCAGATATGAAGGAGTTCTCTCCTACATGTCTTCCATCAAAGAAAATATGACAACTAATAATAGAGGAAGTAAAATTTCCTAGCTGTTACCAATCTACTGTATTCTTCTGCTACCACGAAATAATGGTGGACTATTGGTGGCTCAAGTCACTAAGACGCTGACTGGGAGGCAGAAGGTCAGCAGTTCGATTCCCGAGTACTGCAGGACGGAATGAGCTCCCGTCTCTATCCCAGCTCCTGCCAACCTAGCAGTTCGAAAGCAAGAAATTGCAAGTATTTATTTATTTATTTATTTATTGGATTTCTATACTGCCCTATTTGGTGTGACCAACTCAGGGCGGTGTACAACATAATTAATATACAGTCGATCAATAGAGTCCAACAATAAAGGCAGAAACATACAATATATAAAAAAATGTAACAGTATAATAGCAAGATAATATTCCAATCAGCATTACAAATATGATTCAGTCACAAATACAAATACAAATATCATCAACTTTCACAAGTATAACGTACGCCCGCCAATAGCTGTTCCTAATCAGCTCTCCTCACCCCCGCCGCCAGTCTTTTATCGGCCTCCGGGCGAGGTGGAAAGACCCGGGGAGAAGCGGGAGCGTCCTCTCGTCGCCCCCCCCTGCCAGTCTTTTATCGGCCTCCGGGCCGAGATGGAAAGAGGTCCCGGAGGGAGGGCGGGGGTGGGGGAAACGCCTCACCGGCCACAGCTGCGGCAGCTTGTTCCATCCCCGGTGGAAAGACCCGGGGAGAAGCGGGACTTCGGTGGGAAGATAACAGCATTCCATGCACTCCAGTGTCTAGTCATGCCTGCCACATGACCATGGAAACGTCTGCAGAAGCAGACAGCGCTGGCTCTTCGGCTTAGAAACAGAGATAAGCACTGACCCCTAGAGTCGGATACGACTGGCTTTCGAGCAAGGGAAACCTTTACCTTTACCTTATTGGCGAAGGGATAGAGCAATTAATGCTTCCCAATACAAGCCTGTTTCTATCCTGGCTATGCAGCAACCAAATTCATTCCAGGTATGTTCAGCAGAGAACATGTATTGAACTGTATACTGGTGACACAAAAATGGAGTTATCTGCTGTTACCAAAGAACTGCCTGGGTCTCATAACTCCCACAAAGAAGGGACTTTTCCAAAGCCTCAGAATACAAGTCAAAATGATTTTGGTTTTACTTTGTTTGCTTTTCATTTATAAGACTCTGGCCAAAATTGGATAGAATGCATCATACATTCACCATCAGCCCTAATTAAAGAATGGACAAATGTTAAGATTAAAAGCATTGGAGCACTACAAGTTACATTAGCCCTTGTTAGTATAGTCAATGATAGCTGTAACTATTCAACATTTGGAGAGCCAAAATTACCTACCTTTTATGAGGAAAACACAGGTAACACCTTTTTTCAAGAAGTAATTAGTACACTCTGGTAGACATGGCTGTTACATGTCCATGGAAATGTCTATAAACGCAAACAGCGCTGGTTCTTTGGCTATAAACAGAGATGAGCACTGAACCTTAGAGTTGGATATGACAGAGGTGGGGCTAATTTAGAAGATTGACAAAAGGGCACAGTAAGGATACTAGTTAGATTTTTAATTTGGGCTTTGCCCCACAATTCATCACAGATTCCTGTGCTATTTTAGTACACAGAAATCATACCGATAAATCTTAGAAATCACAATAAATAGTATGCCCTATATCCATCTTTGTCTAGTGCAAACTGAATATAACATTTGCAAAATGCTCAGTGAGAATGTGACCTATCTGTACACTGAAATATCAAGGTATATAGACCACACAAATCATCTTAGACATGAACATGAGTTGTCAGCATGGCCCCCAGGATAAGTAACATCACTACAGCAGGATCTGAACATCATCATTGGATCTGAAGAGTTATTTAACCTATTTACATATTAATTCCATAGTTTTTTCAGGAGTTCACTCCAACTCTGCCATTCTCAGCCATTTTTTCCCACCAGAAGAATGAAACCTACAGTAATACCCCGGATAACGATTGTACCGTATAGCGCTAAAACCACATAACGTTACAAGATTTTTGGAAAAATCTTGTATCGAATAATGCAATTTTTAGCGTTATCCGGTACAATCATGTGTGGGGGAGGGTTGGATTGGGTAGAACATCTACCCAATCCAACCCCCCCACGCCCGCCCACACGGTTTGGAAAGGGTACGGGTCCCCGTACCCTTTCCAAACACCATGCAGGCATGCGTGTGTCAAACGGGGTTTGGGGAGGGTACGGAGATCGTCCCCGTACCCTCCCCAAAGCCCATCTGACATGCGTGCGCGCCGGCCCGATGTTTGGAAAGGGTACGGGGGAAGATCCCCCTACCCTTTCCAAGCACCGCGCGGGCGTGTCAAACGGGGTTTGGGGAGGGTACGGAGATCTTCCCCGTACCCTCCCCAACCCCCATCTGACACGCGGGGTCTCCCCCGACCTCGTAGCGGCTCGCTATGAGGCCGGTGAGATCCCGGTGAGGAGAGGCGCCTCTCCACGGGAGTCCTTTTGCCTCCTTTGCAACCCGCACCTGTCGGGAATGAGTCCCCACTGCCAAAGAAAAACATGGCATAGCGGCAGCGGGCGAAGCGGCCGACAACCCGGCCAGAATCCGCGAGGACCACGAGCGAGCTCTGCGGGAGGCCAAGGAGACCCTGCAGGAGGCAGAGGCGGGGGAAGGGGGCCAAGAAGAGGCTGCTGCTGCTGCTGTTACTGCCTTCTTGGGGGTGGGGGGTAGGCATGTGGTGGAAGAAGAACCTGTAGGTCCCCTTGTTCGTGAAAGAGGTGGGCAAAGAGCCCGGAGGAGGAGGAGGAGGAGGCAGGAAGGCGGCTGCCACGGCTGTCTTACCTGAGGGATAAAGAGGAGGTGGTGTGAGGAGGAAGGAGGAGGAGGCAAAGAAAGGCGGCGGCGGGAACTTTCCTTGGCAGCCACGGGAAGTTTCCTCACCACCGCCTCCTCCTCCTCTCTGCGGGGCTCCCCCTGGGCGGGTGTCAGGGTGGCTGAGGAGGGAAGTTGTCAGAGGCGGCTGAAGACCGACACCAGCTGACAGTTCTGCCCGTGCTCACCAGGTTTCATGGTCATGTTGGCGCCTCCCCCCTTCCTCCTCCCCCTCCCACCACCAGGTATCCAGCCTTATGCCATCAGAACAGAATTTTTGGTAACCTAGTTTATTCTTCATGTTACACTGCAAGGGACATTACTTAAATCTTATTTGATCTGGTTAGCAAGGGCCTTAGCAATGGCTAAGGCTTGTGTGCACCGCACTGGCTCCTTACCGCTTGGTGAGGGGGGCGGTGGCGACTGCGGGGCTTTCCCTTCTGGCTGGATACCTGGGAGCCCAGCGGAGAGGAGGAGGAGGAGGCAGTGAGGAAACTTCCCGCGACTGCCAAGGAAAGTTCCCTCCGCCGCCACTCGTTCCCTCGTCCCGCTGAGAGGAAGCACGGGCTGGTTCCGACGCCGGGCTGGTGGCGGCCGTGGCTGCTCCAGGAGCGCAGGGTGGAGGGAGCCCGGCCCCGCGGTTGCCGGGAAAGGGGAGCTGAGGTGGTGCTGGGGACGAGGCGGCCATGCCGGCCGTCAGCCTGTTGCCGCTCTTCGGGAGCCCCCCCCCGGGTCCTTTGGGCGGCAATAGGTTTGCGGAAGGGCAGGTCAGGCAAGCGGGTGGGGGGCCCCCCGCCCCCTCCTGCCCAACTTGTCCTGCTGGGCCACCTTCGGGCCCAATGTGTCCTGAAGAGAACTTATTCTTGGAGGAGGTGGGAGTCCAGAAGACAAGGAGGGCAGACACCCCTCTTCCCCCCCCCACACCCGCCACAAATCCCTGCCTTTCTCTGCCTCCTTCTCCTTCCTCCTCACACCACCTCCTCTTTATCCCTCAGGTAAGACAGCTGTGGCCGCCGCCGCACCGCGTTTTTCTTTGGCGGTGGGGACTCATTCCTGGCAGGCGCGGGTTGCAAATGAGGCAAAAGGGCCCCCATCCCCCCTCGCCTCTCCTCACCTGCCAAAACTGGGGGGGGGGGAGGCGGTTGAGTTAATAGCCTTCTCCTGTCCCAGCTGACAGTTTGGAAGCAGCCGTTTTTAAAAGGCGAATTGTAACCTGTTTTTTGAGGCGAGCCACTGGTTGGGGCAGAGAGAGAGGCGCCCTCCCCTTCCTTCTCTCCGCCCCGAGGGGGGGGGAAGAGAAGGAAGGGGAGGGCACCTCTCTCTCCGCCCCAACCAGTGGCTCGCCTCGAAAAGCAGCTTACAATTCGCCTTTTAAAAATGTGGTCCTTGCGGGTTACAAAGGAGGCAAAAGGGAGGGGGAAGGGGGGAGAAAGAGGAGGGGGAGAGTGACGGGCGGGTTCTCAATAGAGGGGGGGAAGAGAAGGGGAAGGCGCCTCTCTCTCCGCCCCAACCAGTGGCTCGCCTTGAAAAGCAGCTTACAATTCGCCTTTTAAAAACAGCTACTTCCAAACTGTCAGCTTCCAAACTGTCCCCTTCCTTCTCTTCCAATCGCTATCCTAGGGTCAGTTTGACTTCAGGTACAAACCGTGCCCTGACGTCAGGGCTTTTTTTTTTTTTTAGCTTTCTTTGATCAATGTATCGGACAACGCTAAAAACCGGATAACGTCATGACTTGTGGAACCAAGTCATAACGTTATCCATGGTACTAGTGTATTTCAGTTATGGGTATAACTGTTGGCTTTATTACTTTTGATAGACGCCCAAACCTACGATTTTAACATGCTTATAGAATAATACAAATTGTTAATTCATAAAATTTAAAAGTAAGAGAGAAGCACTAAAAATCTTTACCTGCACATGCATTATTTTAGTAAGCATTCACAACATTCTGTACTACATTGTTGAAAGCAACATCTATTTGTTTATTTTTTTGAAAGATATGATCCTTCATATAAAAAAATATGGACAACAAGCAAGAGGTGGCCATTATATTGTTAATAAACCATTGCCCATATCACTCTGATATGCTTGAAAAACAGACTAACAAGGGTACTATTTTTAAAAAATTCCTATATCAAGTTTGTGTATTTCTGGTATAACCTTCAACCAACATTGGAAATAAATTTGAACATTAAAAACTCACATTAATAACACAATAAGAGCCATTTTTCTTACCAAGCTCACAATTGTTAGCTACCTTTTAGTCACTACCATCCCACATTATTCCTGTTTGCTAACATTTCTTAAAATCTAATGCTATCATTTGGCCTTCCACATAAACACACACTGAACAGAGTTGATTTTATGTCTAAACCCAAGAACTTGGCATAATAGCATTACAGTCCTTCTGTTTACCATTATGTGTGTGACCAACAGTCTCAGTACCTCACCACCAACCTGTGCAGAAATACAATTCCTGCCCCCCCCCATCTCATTACATTAGAACAGCATGGCTGCCAATCATTTCAGCTAAAGCTCTTCCCTTTTTATTTCAGACACAAGCTGTCTATTGTGGCCTCCTTATTGACAGCTAGGCCTTTCAGCCCCAACAGCAAGGCAAGCATGCTTTTATCTGACCATGAAATGCAGACGTCTGCTTTCAAGGAGAAGACTTATTTATTCTTGATTACTGTCTAGCATTTTTAAAGTTACATGCTCAAATTTGAGGGAAAATTTGTTTTGGAAACGATGGGGTGTCAAAAGTGTGTGAGTGTGACACACTCTGACACATACACAGGTCCCATGCAAGGCTGTCTTTCTTCCGTTTCCAGAGATGATCCCCCAGAAGGGCTGATGCGAGTTTCCTCCATTCCTGTCGTTTCCTTGCAATTCATTCTCTGTGTGTGTGTGTGTGTGTGTGTGTGTGTGTGTGTGTGTGTGTGTGTGTGTGTGCAATTCATTGTGTTTGTGAGTGTGTGTGCCTTGCAATTCATTCTCTGCGTGTGTGTGTGTGCAATTCTTTGTGTGTGTGTGTGTGTGTGTGTGTGTGTGTGTGTGTGTGTCTTCGTTTCCAGAGATGATCCCCCAGAAGGGCTGATGCGAGTTTCCTCCATTCCTGTCGTTTCCTTGGAATTCATTCCCTTTCTCTCTCTCTCTCTCTCTCTGTGTACGCGTGCGCGCACAACCGCTTACAAACCGTGCAAGGCTAGGCCAGGTGCCTATCTATCCCCTCGCCAGATATGTGTCCACGGTTCCCTCCCCACCCCATCCCTTTTTCAACAGCACTGAGTATTAGGTGAGGGAGCCTTTCCTCCGCTCCCCAGACCAAATAAACACACACACCTCCTCTCCCCCCCCCCCCCCAAAGCTCGGCTCCTCGGCTCTTGTCAACAAGCCCTTTCCCAACGTCACTTCCTCCAGAACCTTCCCACAGCTTCCAGGAAGGCAGGCAGGGCAGGCTCGCCCACCCGCTTTCCAGTGCAAAAACAACCCTCCTAGGCCAGAAACTTTCTCTCTCCCCCCCCCCCTTCGTCTGGTGTATGGTCTCCGGGCCACCTCCTCTGGGGCGCCCAACCAACCAACCCCCATTTTGCCTCTGCAGACCAAACGCTTTTACCTCTCGGGTCGGCGTTTTATGCTCAACACCGAACCTCTTCCTCAAAAACCTCCCCCCACCGCAGCACCACAAACACGCGCTATTAATATGTATATTTATATATATACTATATATATACTATATATATACTATATATATTTACACGTAATAAAAACCTCCTACACCACCTTTTGTAGCAAACAACCCCCCCCCCGCCTCTCTTAGACTAACGCTACGTCGCTTTTCACACTTATTATCTTCCCCTCTCCGTTTTGGTTTCACCGCCGCCGCCGCCCAAAATACACAATACTCAAATACTCCCTTTCCAAACCCCACTCACTCCCCAACGCGCCCCATAATATCACGCCTTGAAAGCCCCCTCTGTGAGAGACTTGGGCCTAACTAAGAAGAGCCCTGCTTTGGGCCAAACTCCTGCCTCGCTCCTCCTTTCTCCGCGCTCCCAGCGCCGCCTTTTTTTCTCTCTCTCCTGTCTCTAAAGGAGCCCTCTCCCATAAATAAATAATATTTCGGGTGTAATTGTGACCCCAAAAGAGTCGCTTTTCCACCCGCTTCCCTGAGGACGGAGAATACGATCCTAACCTATCTTCTCCCTCCCCCCCCCTTTCACCCGCGCCCCCTTCTCTGTCCAGGGCACCCATATCTGTGACCCACTCCTCTCAGGCTAACCTAAACGGCCCTCAAAATCCCGCTTTTCGACGACCCGTCATGTATTTCTACCTCAGCCCCTGGAAAGTCAGCCATTAAACGTCGTCGTCGTCGTCCACCCACCCCCTTTCCCGACCTCGAAGCAGCTGCGCTCTCCGTTTCTTCTTCACCCCTCAAAAACGCCTCAGTTTTCCCCTCCCCGTTTCTCGCCCCACAGGACCCCCCCAAGCCATTGCCCCCCACTTCGACCCTCCCCACCACAACCTCCCTTCAGGCCGCCCCCCCTTCGCCCCATATATTTTCCCAGGGTGTGGGGGGGGGAGCAGGAAGGAGAAAAGAAGGACACTCCCCCCCCCTTTTGCCGCCCCAAGCGGTGCCTTTTTCTTCTAAACACCCCCCTTGTTTCCCCTCCCTCCGTACCTGTAGCTGCAGCATCCCCGTCTCTGCACCGCCTGCCTGGCTCTTTGTTTCCTGCCGCGGGCCGGACGGGAGGACAGGCAGCCCCCGCCTCCGCCTCCTCCTCCTTCGCCTCCTCCTTTGCCTCCTCCGCCTCCTTCTCACACTCATTGAAAGCAAACAAGCATCATGGCGGCGGCGGCGGCTGCAACGGCGGGGCAGCGAGAGCAAGGCCGGCCCACCTCGCTCCCCGTTGCCCTGCCCAGGCCGCCCGCCCACCCCCACGCGATTGGGTGGCAAGGGCGGGCGGGGCGGGCTCCGTGGCCGGCGGCGGTTGAGGCTGGAGATGCCCGTCCGTCAGCCTGGCTGGGGCAGGGGAGAAGGAGAGAGAGAGAGAGAGAGGAAGAGGAAGGAGGCGGCCACGACTTCTTCCCCTCACTTTGTCTCTGCGCTTCCCTGCGGGAAAGAGGAGCGACTCCAGATTGGAGGGACGGGGGTGGTGGTGGTGGTGTTTACACGGGCGCAGTGGGACTTACCTCTGAGTAAACACGCGCCCCACCACTGGGCGAGGGGGTCTAATAAACAGTCCACGAAAGCTCAGGTTTCAGAGCTCTCGCTTGACTCGCTTGAGGCAGGATCGGGCCGTTTGCTGGCAAGGATCCACAGTGGATCGGGTCCCTTACTCCCGAGGAAGTGGAAACGCGGGCGGAGAGGGAGACCGAGAAAGGGGCAAACGGACGGGAAAGAGTTGCGTGTGGAAGAGTTGTTGCTTTCCAGGGAAGGAGTCGCAATCCTGGTTTTTTATTATTATTATTATTATTATTTCCAACGATGTATCCGAGGCAATTTTTATGTGGAGAGTTTTGCGTATCTAGAGCAACCGCTTGGTGGCATCTCATTGGTTCGCTCGTCCTTTTTCTCTCTCCATTTGTACAATTTCCTGGCTCTTGTGCAGCTGCAAAATCACAAAGGGGGGAAAAAGTAAACGGTGTACATTTATATACCGCCCCATAGCGCTTAGTGCATTCTCTGAGTGGTCCATAAATTAATGACCATTTTGACCCCAACATTTTACCGACCTGGGAAGTAAACTTGTGTCCAGTCAGGATTGAACTCACAGCGTTTTGGCTGCAGTACAGCAGTACAACCACTGCGCCACCAGAGGTCACAAAGGGCTCTGCTCACTTTAAAAAATTAGATTGCAGTCTGCTGTGTTGATAATAACAGATGGATGTAAACAGGGTGATGTTCTTTTTACTCCCGACTTGATTACACAAGGTTGGCTCCTCACAGATTTTCTGATCATTTTTATGCCCATAGTTCACGATTTTGTTTTGGGGGTTGTTCTTAAGGAATGACTGAATAGCTCAGTGGGTTAATGAGTTGGATTCCTCTCTCTGTCTTCAAGGAGAAGAGCCAGCCTGTGTAACAATGGGCCAGCTGCGCAGTCCCAGGGTGCCTGTGGAAGAAGGGTTTTCTCTGTATTTTCTACCTGGAAAATCTTGAAAAGTTCGCCATAAGTCAAAGCCAACTTGACAGCATGCAGTTGTTTTTATTCTGCCTTCCCCCCCAGTAGCTCATAGGCACAATTGTGCTCTTTGAAATGGTTCCCAAGGGATGACTCATCTATGTTGCCCCAACCAAGGATAGGAAGGTTTTATTTTAGGAATGAATAGAAGCACATGCCAGAGGCTATGCATAACTTAATGGTGGGAGGGTGATGCTCTGGGCAGCAGTCTTAAATCCTATTAAGCTGTAGGGGGTTGATCCCATAGTAGCTTTTAGTTCTGAGTAATGAGGCAAGAGGAAGAGCAGAGTGAGGAGCTTGTTAATTGACTTTTTGTATACAGTACTGTAATTTGTAGGGGGAATTTGAAACTGAATTGGTTTAGGTAAAGGTTGGAAATTTGTAAAGATAAGTTTGAAATCTAAGAAAAATCAGGACTTAAGCAAGTAGTCCTGGTGGCTCAGTGGTTAAACTGCTGTCCTGCAACCAAAATGTCATGAGTTCATTCCTGCCTGGGGCTCAAGGTTGACTCAGCCTTCTATCCTTCCAAGGTCAGTAAAATGAATACCCAGCATGTAAGGGGCAAAATGCAAATTAACTTGTGAACCATCCAGAGCAGGGGTGGCGAAACGTTTTTGTGCCGCGGGCTGGTCACGTTTTGTGCCGCGGGCTGTTTCACGAAGTAAAACGTGCATGCACAAAATGCTGTCATAAACTCGTTTATGACAGCCACAGATCATTTAAGGCAGCATTTTGCGTGGGCACATTTTACTTTCACTTCCAGAGTCAGTTGGGGCTGGATCATTTGGCGCCATGGGCTGGATCTGGCCCACAGCCTGTAGTTTGGTCACCCATAGCCCAGATAATGCACTAGGCGCTATGGGGCAATATAGAAGTGTGATTGCTTTGCTTTAAATTTTTCTAGTGTTTCTTGGTGTGCAGATTTAGTTTAGACCACAATGTCTTCTATGTTCGGTGGCTTTCCATGTTGTGTACATCCCCCCTCCCCCCAATTTTAAAAGATTGGAATGTTTTTCATATGGCTTGGCTTCTATCAGAAGAATTTTAAGTTAAAATATACTGGTATTTCTACTCTACCCTTCTTTTCTTTAAACTTATACACCACTCTAGAATGCACCTCAAAATTCCTTTGAAATGGAAATTGGCCTTCAGGCTAAAAGAGGCTTCCTCACCCAGGTTGGAAGAAAATCTGTTAAGTATAAACTATGAAGGTCCAATTTTAGATAGTGATGATGATGTTATCTGCCTTCAAGTCACTTTGCTACAGCATGATTTTGCTGCAGAAGAGTGCGAAGGAGTATAGATCGATAGATACCTGAAGTGTCATGTGACAGATCCAGTTTAATGTTCAGTCTAATTGGGAGCAAGATGAGTTAGCATTGGAAGCCACCTCCATGATCCAGATTTCAAGACATTTTTGGGTTGGGTACAGTAATACCTCAGATAACTATGACATCAGATAATACTAAAATCAGATAACGATGGAATTTTTTTGCATCAGATAACGATGGAATTTTTTTACATCGGATAACGATCTATTAATTGTTCGTAGTTGCTGGGAAGCCGAACGGGGGCTTCCTATTTGGCTTCCCAGCCACCCTGCGCCCGCAGCTGCAGGATGACTGGGAAGCCGACGGGGGAGTCCCCTGTTGGCTTCCCAGTCAACCCTCAGCTGCAGGCGTAGGGGTTCCTTCCCAGTGTCGGATAGCCTTTTGCTTGCGAAAGGAACACGGTTTCAAACGTCCGCTGACCTATCTGGGCGGTGCTGTTAGGCAAAACGCCGGTGTTCTTTCCCCAGTGTTTTGCCATGCAATACCATCTGGGTAGGTCTGGGGACATCAGGAACATCACGGCTTGGGTCCCCCGGCCTTCCCAGACATGAACTTACTATATTCTAAAAAGAATTATATTCTTTTCATCTTTCTGTAGAAAATAAATACTATGCATAATTACTTTTATTGCTCAAGTTTATTAATTTCTCTTATACCCTTTACAATGAAGCATTCCTTTTAACAAATGTTTCTGTATTCATACATATTCTAAAATGCATACTTTCAAGCTATACCTCATATTGGGGAATCTCACAATGTTTTATCTGATCAAATTTATGTTTCCTCCTGATTTGATCTTCTGGTATTTCCCTTTGTGGCAGGCATAAATAGCCACCGGAGCACTGTTACCTTCCCACTAAGGGTACCTATTTATCTTTTTGCTTTCAAACTGCTGGGTTGGCAGGAGCTGGGACATGGTTAACATAATCTTCCCTTATAAATATTTCAGACCAAAGAACATGTCCAAACTTGCCTAGACAGAGCCAAGAACATATAGGCAGCAGCAAAACTCTGCAGTACTACACACAGCAGGCTAACTTCCTTGTTGGCCTTGTCTCTACCATAGCTTATCTTCAATAGGTTTCTACAGAAACCCATCTGAAGGACAGGCAATAATCAGGATCTGGTTGGCCAGTTTGAGTCTTCTGTCTTTGGAAATTCAGTAGCAAAGGTCCTTTTCTGAAATCTTTCTTTGTCTTTCTCTTGTGAAGAGTTTAGAATGCACAAAGTCCTGCTATGGAGCCTCAGGGATTTCCCCCTGTGAACAGTTGGTGTAAGTCATTTTTAAAAGCAACTGATCATTTTGGTACTATTTTCTTCTGGTTCTTTGATATAACTATTCAATGGGAATATATCAGGGATCAGCAATGTATGGCAAGTGGGCCCTCACCCTTGCTCCAGTTGCCACATCAGATGCGGCCCCATACAACAACCACAAATGCATTTATGACAGCTGCGTGTGTGTTTACGGCGAAGGAATGTGACCCGGCCCTTGAGTTTAAAAAATTGCCGACTCTTGCTCTATATTGATCTTATCCATGCACTGAATAGCACCCTAGTTATGTACCTAGATAAACGCAGTGGTTAAGGCCCTGAGCTTGGAAACTGGAAGGTTGGGTTTCGATACCAGAGAGCTACAAGGGAACATAAAAGGAGCCTCATTCAGGCGTCCCCTGAGTGGAGTTTCTCCAGCAAAAATCCTTTCAATCCAGAGTAATCTCTGACATGAAATTATTAGTAGGTTCATTTTTTTGTATGTACTCCCTTATATACCATTGGATACTAGGTACTTTGGATGCTTCCAGTACAATCATCCAGTGTACTGGAGGGGCTAATTAGTATCAGATACTAATTAAACATGCTTCTCTGCAGAGGGGCAGAGAAAGTGCAATTATTTTTTTCCCTCCTATTGTCCTGCAATGGTAAGGAAAATATTTTTTTCTCTGTAAATTGAAACTCTGGTTATGGGCAGTTTTGGCTGTGGCCACTTTCTGGATCAGAGCTACAGAAGAAAAGCAAGAAAAAATAACTCCTAAGTGACACAGTGAAGCAATGGTCAAATGAGAGGGGAAAATAATTACACTTTCCCTGTTCTGCATTTTGTGAACATTTTGCAAAGGTTACTTCTGCTGTTTGGACTACTAGGGGTTGGGGGGCTAAACGTAAGTTTGCTTCTTCATTCTCATGCAAACTTAAAATTGTGCTTCCAGATTGCCTCACAAAGGACAGCCTCAACAGGCCCTCATTCAGATAGTAAATTCAAAGAATCCATAGCTTCCAGCCTGAAGGTCTTCAGTAAGATTGTTAATGATGGTATCTATTGGTCATTGATTCATAAGAACACTATAAATCTAAAGAAACGATGCTACATAACTACAATATGTGTGGTTATAAAGCTAACCCATTGGCTTCTAAGAATTGCACACAAGCTCAGTGTATAGATTTTGGGAAAGCAAGTACCATATATGCTGGTGTATAAGATGCACTCCGTTTTCCAGTGTATTTTAAGAGAGGGGGAGTGTGTCTTATATGCCAGCAAATATGATAATTGTACATTTTATCCATTATGTGTTCAGTCTATACACAAAACATATACAGTAAAACCTCATATAACACTAAAACCTGGTTCCACAAGTCTTCGTGTTATATGATTTTTAGTGTTATCTGATCCTCTATGGGATCCATAGAGATACATTGTAACCACACAGGCTTTCGCGGTTGTTATCTGAAGCATCCCATAGGATCTTAATGTTATCTGATGCAATTCTTCCCCCCAGATTCCTTAATGTTATGCGATTTTCGTGTTATTCGATACTAATGTTATATGAGGTATTACTGTATAGGAACCCAGGCTAGATTCAAATAAAAGAGAGAATGTAAAATTGTGGAAGAAACATTAATAATTGAAGATATGCAGATGACACTATCTTACTGGCAGAAAGCAGCAATGACCTGAAATGACTTTTAGTGAAAGAAGAAAGCACCAGAGTAGAACTGCAACTGAACATTAAGAAAGCAAAAAATGACTACAGAAGAACTATACAACTTTAATGTTGATAATGAATAAATTGAAACAGTGGAAACTTTTGTATACCATGATTCAATCATCAACCTAAGTGATGCAGCCAAGAAATCAAAAGAAAACTGAGTGCAACAATGAAGAAATTAGAAAAGAACATCGAATCTAAGGATGTGTCACCAGAGGCCAAGACCAAGATCACCCACAATTGTGTGCAGGTAAGAAAGCTGACAGGAAAAACTGGTTTATTTCAAATATGGCTCTGGTGGAGACCTTTGCATATTACCTGAGCAGACAGGAAAATGAACAAATTGAGGTCCTAGAGCTCATTAAGCCTGAACTATCTCTGGAGGTGAAATTATGGAAATAATGCAGTCATTCTTCAGGTACATCACGAGAAGGCAAGATTCTCTGGAAAAGATGACAATGCTGGGAAAAGTACAAGGCAGTAGGAAAAGAGGAAGACCAAATACAGGACTGATTGATTCCCTAAATGCCTTGAGTTTCCAAGCCACCATAGGTTGCTGGCGACTGCATGGCACCTGACAACAAATAACCAAATCATGGAATTATATTGCTGGAAGAGATCTCGGGCATAATTGAGTCCAATCATCACCTGTTGAAGTAAAAATAATCATAGCTAAAGCATCTCAGACAAATTGACATCCAGACTTTGTTGGAAACCTCCAATGAACGAGAGTTCACTTTGTACCCCAAAATTCCATTTTTGTTTCTCTTTTCCTAGACCTGGGCTATAGACCTTTTCTGAAGGACTAAGAGTCCCCTGTTGAAGCAGTTGGACAATCTAAAGTGGCATATCAAAGTCACAACCACCCAATGGTTGTGCAGCTGCTATGCTGCACACACATGTCTATGTGTGCTGATTACAACATGGAAGATGTGACACCTATCATAATTGTGGGAGAAGAAATATTAGCCACACAAAAGCAAGAGTAAAGCTTACCTCCCACAAACTTCCCTTGTGTATGCACTATGTGGCTCCTTTTATGCCTTCTCCAGTGAATCCTCTCTTCTCATTTGATGTCCAAAGTACTTCATCTTCACTATTTGACCTAAGGAGCAGTCAGGGTTGATTTCTTCTAAGATTGACCTATTAGTTCTTGCTGTCCAGGGTACTCTCAAAACTCCTTCAACACCACATTTCAAAGGCATCTATTCTTCTATGCTCAGCTTTCCTTATGGTCCAGCTCTCAACCATACATTACCACCGGGAATACCATTGCCTTGACTATGCAAATTTTTGTTTGCAAGGTGATGTCTCTACTTTTTACTATGTTCCCCAGGTTTTAAAACATTTAGTTTTAAAACATTTCAATGTGACTCAGCTGCAGGCATGTAAATATAACAAGGCTTCTGTCTGGAAATGAGAGTTCAAATTTTTTTCTGGCATCAAAGTCTGAGAGGACAATAAATCAACTTTCACTGTAATTTTATTCTTTCTTGTCTTTTTTTGCTAGCATGTTGAAAAGAAATATTTTGAATGTTCGGGTTTTGCCTGAAGATCCAGATTATTTACAACCCAGCAGAATATATTGCGGGGTTGCAGTTGAAAGTTTAACTTTTCTTAAGGCACCACCTTCTCACTCTGCAGTTACGGAGATAAAGGCCAGTCATCTCGCAGGGCAATTTGAAAAGTTTGCACAATAGTGGGGTATTCACTGTAAATTTAAACAACAACAAAATGGAGTGGGACAGGAGCTGAGGATGAACGGAGTTGTCAGGTCAGAGAGTTTGATCCCTGTCCCAAGAGTCCTACAACATTTTATAGACCACTAAGGAAAAGTTGGAAATGTATGTTTGTCACAGCTGGAATTTATCTCGATAACGGGTTAATTCCAGAATGAAACCAGACAATCAATCCAAATCATGTCAACATTCATCTGGGTATAAAGGTATAAATCTTTTCAATGTTGCAACAATTCCAGACAATATCACTTTGCTTATTTCTACAAGCTTCATTTGTTTGCATTGCTTCCATAAGCACAAAAATATTTCAAAGTTGTGAAAATGTCAAAAAGTTTATAGCTATTAAAGCTATTGTTTGGATAGTAACATATTCAATACAAGAGTGTTACCAGCAATGTAGCATCCAAACATGGACAATAACAAAATCAGAGGAAGAAAAATTGATAGATGGATGGTCAGAATAACAGGTATAAAGAATTATGCCAAAGAACCGGACTGCATGGTATGGTTGATGAACTATATGTGGCAAAAAGAAGATGGGGAGGCCATATTACCTGCCTAAAGGATAACAGATGGACCCACCAGCTAACAGACTGGATACCAAGGTACCACAAAGACCATTAGGCACGAGTTGATGGTAAAGCTGTTTGGCCAGAGATAGAAACCAAAGATCAAGGATAGAACATTTTGGATTTCGGTTGATTTGCGTTTAAACAGATAAGTGACGACAAATCGATTTTTGTTGTTAAATCGCAGTCGATTCTGACTCTTTGTGACCCTGTGGACCATTGTTCTCCAGACACCTCTGTCGTCCACCACCCTCCTTAGCCCGCCAAGCTCTGCCCACTGCGTCCACAATACCATCTGGCTATCTCATCTTTGGCTGCCAAATCAATATTGGATATTAAAGCTATACATACACATGTTTGGTGGCGCAGTGGTTAAACTGCTTCACTACAACCAAAAGGTTATGAGTTAAATCCTGACCAGGGATCGATGTTTATTTATTTATTTATTTATTATTAATTAAATTTATATTCAGCCCTACTCACACAGGTGACTCAGGGCGGAGTACAACCGGCATGTAATACACCACTAAAAACACTAAAAGAACAAAATTAAAATTAAAGCCAATTTAAAAAACAACCTCTCATTCCCTAGACTGAAAAAACCGAATAAAAGGAATGGAGGTAGGAATAGGAGGGTAGATGAAGGAAGTTAAATAAGCCATCGTGGGGGTTCAATAAACCATTACCCCACACCATTCCTGCCAGCCAGGTTTTCAGGCCCTTTCTAAAAGCCAGTAACCCCATCTGGAGGCGCAACTCCAGAGGCAGGCGGTTCCACAAGGCCGGGGCGAACAGGGAGAAGGCCCTCTTTCTCATGCCCCCTTTTGAGGCAAAGTGGCATGACCTCTGGCTCTACAGCCAGATACCCAAACTATTGAGCTATTTTAGTCTTTATTTTACCTTAAAAGCTAAATTTGCTTAATGAGATGATTATTCATAGCTTGAGGCTGGAATTATATACAAAGGACTGTGTCTTCGTGTAGAAATTTTAAATGAATAAATGCATTCCACACTTTTTCCCATTCTTCAGTGAAGATGTTTATAGTCCCATTGAGTGGCTATCCCTACATTTATTTATTTATTACATTTTTATACTGCCCATATGGAATGTTTCCCATTCTGGATGGTATAAAGGTAAAGGTTTCCCTTGCTCGAAAGCCAGTCGTATCCGACTCTAGGGGTCAGTGCTCATCTCTGTTTCTAAGCCGAAGAGCTAGCGCTGTCTGCTTCTGCAGACGTTTCCATGGTCATGTGGCAGGCATGACTAGACACCGGAGCGCATGGAACGCTGTTACCTTCCCACTGAAGTGGTCCCTATTTATCTACTTGCAATTGCTTGCTTTCGAACTGCTAAGTTGGCAGGAGTGGATGGTATACGAGTTGTTAAATAAACCACAAGACTATACTACAAACAAAATAAATTATTTATTTATTAACACACACACAGTATTGTTTTTATCTTTAACGTGTAATGCTCTCCAACACTGGAAAAAGGTTTGGGAGAGTGATCTTTCGATTTTTATCCCACTCTACTTAGTGTACAATACTTTTCTGGGGGCTTCACAATATACAAGAACCACCATCCAAAAACAAAATACAATATAACATCATAACTTAAAAACCAATCAGTACCAAATAAAGATAATCATATAGTATCTATTCATGTTACTAGAAATTATTACAGTATTTCAATTCTGTAGTTCAGTAAATATTTGTAAAAAGTTTGATCTGGAGCATGCACTTACATGAGTAGAGAAAATAATCCTGAAAAATGAAAACAGTCTCAAAATGCAGCTTGGACAATAGTTTATACAACAGTTTATCTTTCTCTCCTACCTGGCAAAGTAAGAGAAACAAAAACATGATCCCCACACATGTTGCTTGTTGTCATCGGCTGCTACTCAGATCCAAGCATACAATTTTCCTGGAAGTCATTTTTTCAGGTGATGGATGTGTCTCTGGTGACTCAATAAACTGATCCTAGCATGAAACATGTGACCACATACATTACACTGAATAGATGGTGAGAGGCATAGTTGAGTTTGACGAAGCTTTCGTGTTTTTAACTTAGCTTCTTCATGTCTGCAGCATGCTCCTTCGAAGTGATCGGTAACAGCAGAGATGGTTCGGTGCCAAAGTGGTCAATCTGTGGCCACTGCCTCCCCAGTTTGTGGGTTTATACCTGACACCTTCATGGTTTGTTTCAGCTGCTCCTTAAACACTTCAAAGTTGCTCCATGAGGTCTTGTACTGGAGCTAAGTTCCCCATAAAGAATTTGATGAGGAAGCCTTGAACCATCCATACAGTGGACAAGCACTATCCATAAAGGATGATGGCCTATTATGGAAGCTTCAATGCTATTTACATTTGCATTCTCGAGGACTGCGGTGCTGGTGACATAGTCATCCCACTTGATGTTCAAAATGGACCTTAGCTTCTGTTGGTGAATGCGCTCAAGCTTTTTGATGTCGCAATAGAGGGTCCATGTTTCACGGCCATACAATAATGTTGAGATAACAACAGCTTGGTATACCATGAGCTTAGTCTGGATTGTTAAATCTTTGTTCATGAAGACCCTGTGTGGTAGATGACCAAAGGCAGAATTGGCAGCACTGATTCTCTTCACCACAGCCTGTTCACAGGTGCAGTTTTTAGATAGAATGCTACCAAGGTAAGAAAAGTGGTTTACTTGTTCCAGTGTTGAATCTGAGATGGTGATACTGAACTCTGGAAGGGCTGTCCTTGAGGCAGGTTGTGAAAGTACCTTGGTTTTCTAAGCATTTATGGTGAGGCCAAAACAATCACATGCATTCTTGAAACAGTTGACTGACTGTTGCAGTTCCTCAGGTGTGACAGCAGGAGATGCAGTATCATTGGTATATTGCATTTTCGTTATCCTGTTAACACTGGTTAGTCTTCGGGAGCATAGACAAGCCATATTAAAGAGTCCTCCCTCAAAGTGGTATTTAATCTCCACATGTGTTGTTATTAGGTGTTTCCTATTGCATGGCAGCCAAGTAAAGGGCAAAAAGGGTTGGAGCAAGAATGCAACCCACAATCTGCTGATATTGCTGGCAGAAATGCAAGCCGATCTCAAACAACTGAATCAATGGGAGAGGAAACATGTTATACAATACTACCATCTAGTGGGCATTTGTAGCGCATATAATTACAGTCAAACCACATAAAAATATTTCAGTCTCTAAGGCTGCTTGCTGTGCGAGTTTTTCGCTATGTGAGTTTTTTTTGCATAACGAAAATTCCTATGGAAAAACTCGCATAGCGAAAATTTTTCGTTCTGCGAGTTTTTCCCATAGAAATGCTCATTATGCGAGTTTTTCCATAAGGAAAGTCTGTTTCGCATAGCAAAATTTTTTGTCATGCGAAACAGAAACGTTTGTACAATGCCCACTCGTTATGTGAGTTTTTCACTAAGCGAGGCATTCGTTTTGCGAGGTTTGACTGTAGTTTTGTTTTATAGCCGCAGCTGTAGAAATACAGCTTGCATTCAACCGTGCCAAATATAAACATTCTTACATTGTCAACACTGACTAGATAGGTAGCTGGACAAAGCAAGGGAACAGCAACAACAAGGATGTGAGGCTATGTTGGTATCTTACTATTGGCAGGGTACACAGAAAGAGCCTCCTTGAAGATTGTGGTGTTTTTGAACCACATTCGGGTGTACCCTGGTAATGGCAACCTTGTGTGGCTGGCTTATTCTTCTCACACTAGGTTAGACAAAAGAAACTGCAGAATGAACTCTGCCTTCATTTTGACAGTTTCATGTCTGACCTAGACATGGAAGAAAAATTACTACCAGCATTGTGAAACAACAAGTAGCTGTCTTCTCTGAAGCCACAACAATCAACATAATGGTGAAGAACCAAGGCTTCTATGATTTTCCTTATAGGGGTGCCATCATAGCGGGGGGAGCCACCCCCACCCCCCGCTTTGATCCATTGCCTTGACGTGCGATCCTCGTTGCTATAGCGAGCCGGGAAAGTGGCGGCTTGGCCGGAATTCCCTCACCCGTGCAGGGAAAGAAGGCTCTTTAATACCCAGGAAGGCCGGCCCAGAGAAACTGTGAATGGAACTCAGTGCAGCGTAGAGCCGAGCGAGCGAGCTTGCCACTAGTTCAAGGCTGGGAGAGTGCCGGGGTTTGCAGCTCAACAAGCTTCCAGGATTTTTAAGCCCTCGCCCACGTTTATCTAGCTTTGTCCTCCTCTTTGCATCTTCAAGAGAGGGAAAGTGCACGTGCACACATGGCGCGCACACAATCCGGACGGCTCTTTCCTGCCTGTTTTTGACTTCTCCACCTGATTAGTAATGCGGTGGAGGGGAGGTTTAGCGTTAAGACAAAGAGTGTGCGTGGGGCTCAGAGGATGCTTTGTGTGTGGGGGGGACGTGCTCTGAGGGCCCTCTCTGTCTGTCTATGTGAGAGACAGAGCCATCGTTTGCCTCAGAAATGTCACCCAGGCGGCCTCAAAGGTGCCTATGGGGACGATGCCTCTGTCTCTCACACAGACAGACAGACAGACAGACAGAGGGTGACCTTTACTTTTATCTTTACCAGGAGTTTGGCTGATTTTGGCAAGTGTGGAGATTCAACCCAGGTTGGGCGACCAGAAATCGGGGCAAAGAAAGGCTTTAGGAGGAAACCTGCGCCTCCAGCAAGTCTCCTCGCGAGCAAACCGGCCACGGATTTCCTGCTTCCCTGGGGAATTTCGGCCAAGCCGCCACTTTCCCGGGCTCGCTATAGCAACAAGGATCGCACGTCAAGGCAATAGATCAAAGCGGGGGGTGGGCGCTCGTTCAACCCAGCACTCAAACTCCCATTGCATGCTTTGCGTACCCTTTTGAAACATCGTGCGGGCACGCGTGCATGCATCAGACAGGAGTTGGGGAGGGTACGGGGAAGATCTCCGTATCCTCCCCAAGCCGCGTTTGACAGGTGCGCCCCTGCACGGTGTTAGGAAAGGGTATGGGGGCCCATACCCTTTCCAAACATTGTGTGGGCGGGCCCTGGGGGGGTTGGATTGGGTAGATTTTCTACCCAATCCAACCCTTCCCCCCACACACACACGATTGTTCCGGATAACGCTAAAAATCACGTTATCCGAGGTAAGATTTTTCCAAAAATCTTGTAACGTTATGCGGTTTTAGCGCTATCAGGTACAACCGTTATCTGGGGTATTACTGTACTTGCCACAAATGTAGCAAAAGCAGTCTGGACAATTCACACAGCTGCGCCTATTCATCTGTCGTTTACTGAATCACCATGTACCGAATTACCGAATCATCTTATATGAAATCACTTAAATGCATGTTACTGCGACTGCTGATTAATAAAACACAGAACCACACTAGCATGAACTATTCTCTAGTCACCTCCGAATCAGACTGATGGACAAACACACACACACACACACACAATCATACATCAAACATGGCTCGTTGATGCAGCTACATATTAACCCATGTACAGGCTTTTAATATCATATGATTTTCAGCTATAACTTTACATCCAGACGTCCTGCAACATTTCTGATTACAAAGTCGGAATCAGTGCACTCTATTATATAATAATCACGTTATTTTCACCTAGAAGCAAATTTTTTGTTGCGTAGTGTTATGTGTCAGCTTGTGTCATCAGAAGAGTTTTAAAATATTTATATATTTCATGGTTTCCTTTGTACAAACATGTTGTATACTGACAGTACAAAATAAAATAAATATACTTCATTATTTGTGCCTCCGTTGAATTCTAAGTTGAGCACATTCCTTTGTTTATCTTTTATGTCATGTAACAATTAATTGCAACATGGAATTTTGTCAGGACATTGGGCAGAAAGAATGTGTAGTGCAAATACCAAGTAGCTCAGTATTGTTTCAGGACTGTGTTTTATTGTTGTAAACCACCTTTGGGAGCATTATGAAGGAGAGAGTCATTACGTAAATGTTTTTATAAATGAAATAAATTGAATTGACTCATTCTAGAGCCTGTCATGCAGAAACAGCCTTTGAAATTTTGCAAAATTGCAATATGCCTTCATACAATCTCATTTCCAAGAGAACTACTTATCTCTTCAGTGGTCGCACATACAAAATCCAACACAAGGCACAATTTATGATCACCCTGATGAGAAATCCTTACAGTTTCAGATACATGATTAACAGCCTTCCATTGATATTTTGCCATCTTTGCTGTATTATTAAAAAAAATTGTTTTCCATGTTTTTTTATTTGTTTGATTTATCTGCTGCCTGTCTCCCAAAACAGATAAAAGGCAGCTGACAACAAGATTGATTAAAAACATACAAATAAATATGTAAGAAGATATAATAGTACTGTTAAGTTACAATCAAATGTTATTTAACAGAACATTGATAAAGCACAGACTCTACACAACAAGTGTCTTCCTTAGCAACCAGTCAATTATTATTATTATTATTAAATTAGACTTATATGCCGCTCTACTCGCCTCACTGAGGCGACTCAGAGTGGCTCAAATATCAGGAAACATATACAGTATCACAATCTCAAATATAAATACAGCACAATATAAAAATATAACAACAGATGCAGCACAGATAATGCAATCAATAAATTTTACATTAAAAAACAATATAATAAAATACAGTGTAAAAATACAGTACAGTCAACAGAGACAGTAGTCTTCAGCCAGCCAGTTCACACAGCTGCCCCTCATTCTCCCTGTCTAACCAGCAGGGAGAGTTCTGTGATGTTCGTGGGGTGGTCATGGGGCAGCAGCAGCAGCAAGGTCTTTTATGGCTGGGCTGGCCAGTCCACACAGCTGCCCCTCATTCTCCCTGTCCAACCAGCAGGGAGAGTTCTATGATGTTCCGGGGGTGATTGTGGAGGCAGCAGCAGCAGCAGCAAGGTCTTTTATGGTTAATTTATGGCAATTGCCAAATGCTTACCTGAATAGAAAGGTCTTTGCATTTATTAAAATTATACGACCATCAAATAATGCTAAAACTGCATAATGTTAAGCAATCTGGAAAAAAATTGCATCACATAACGTTAAAATCCTATGGGATGCATCGGATAACGTTCGCTAAAGCTTGTGCTGGTTACAATGTATCTCCATGGAGTTTTAATGTTATGCGATTCATCCCATAGGATTTTAACGTTATCCGATGCATGCATCCGATAACATTAAAAAACAGATAACACTAAGACTTGTGGAACCAAGTTTCAGCATTATCTGAGGTTTTACTGTACAATAAAATGTAACAATGCAATAAAAATAAGAATGCAATAAAATGTAACAGTGCAATAAAACATAAAAGACCAACACATACATTCACAACTGTGGCAAAGGGACCATCAGCTCCTGAATCAGCCACCAGCCCTCCCCAGCTGTTCCTCCTTCCTCAGGCTGGGTGGGTGAGGAGCAAGGGGCCAGAACAGTGGTGGGCAGCAGCCAGTTCGGACCGGTTCTACCAAACCAGTAGTAAAAATCCCGGAGGGGGGGGTTTTCTTTTTTTTGGAGGCGACTGGTTCGGTCACCTCTCCGGCCACCCTTCCTTGCAGCCCAAAATGGCTGCTTGTAAGTGCACATGCATCAAAATACCATTTTATGCATGTGCGCTGAATACTGGAGGTGTGCATGTGTCAAATGGTATTTTGACGCATGCGCACTTATGAGCAGCTATTTTGGGCTGTAAGGAAGGATGCAGTGGCTGGCTGTTGAGGCCCTCAGTGGCCTCTTTGGGGGAGCGGTGGTGGCGGCGGCGGCCTTCCCTCAACACACCACCAGGCCATTGTAAGTTTCATTATACAGTAATACCCCAGATAACGATTGCACCGGATAATGCTAAAACCACATAACGACGACAAATTTGGGGGGAAGATGTGCACCGGAGAACGTTCTTTTTAGCATTATCCGATCCATCGTAATAAAGAAGTAAAGGAGGCCAAAGCTCCTCTCCTTGCCACTTCCCTCCTCCGCGCCCAGCAGTTTGGGGACTCCCCACACCCTTCCACTGCCTGCTCGGCCACGAGAGAATCCAGCCTGACCCTGCTTCCCTTCAAGCCACCATAGCTTCTCTTACTGAGCTCCACGCTCCGACTGAGCCAGGTTTGACCAGCCGATTGCAGACCGCTTTAAAGGCAGGCAGGGAAAGAAAGCACCTTTCCCCCGAACCTACTGCAGTCGAAGTCTCTTTCTCTCTTTATTTCCCTCCCTGTATTTAAACTACAGGGAAGGGGGAAAGAGAGAGAGGTGATTGGTTCTCTAGAGAACCAATCACATCTCTCTTTCCCCCTCCCTGTAGTTTCAATACAGGAAGGGAAAGAAAATCGCGTCTTTTTTCCTCCCTATATTTAAAATACAGGGAGAGAGAGGCTTTTAGTTTCAATACAGGAAGGGGAAGGTGGCTTTAAAGGCTGGGAGGTCTCTTTCTTTCCCTGCCTGCCTGTAAAGCGGTTTGTCCCAGAAGTCAGGGCTTTTTTTTTTTTTAGTGTTGTTCGATGCATGCATCAGACAACGCTAAAAATCGGATAACGTCATGACTTGTGCAACCAAGTCATAACGTTATCCGGGGTATTACTGTAACCTGAAGTTGACTTATTTGCCTATGAATAAGACCTTGCTGCTGGACTATTGTTTTCTTTGTAAAAACTTTATTGTAACAATAGATGTTAAGATTACTAGAAACATATAAAATGTCTTTGCCATTTCAGGAAGGGAGTTCCCGGTTACGGAAGCTCACGTACATGTATAGATTTTGGTAGCAGGCAAAAAGGTTGCCTTTATCCAGCAGGAAGGCCTCTGTTGTTTAAATGCAATGTTAATAAATTATTTTATTTTTTGCCTGAAATTTAAATCTCTGTGGTTCTTGGGGGTGTCTGCCAGTAGACAAACTTTTTAATTTAAAACACATCTCCACTGCTAAATAAATGGGATAGCGATTTTTAGGTAACACAGGCATCTTGCTAGGCCTGACATGCTTCGTTGGCACTAGTGGAATTACTACCTGGTCTATCAACCATCCTCTGCTACCAATTGACAAGGTGTTAAGATTTTGGACCAGCTAATAATCACACAGAATGCCAGAAGCATATTTAAATAACAAAACAGGTGTATTATAGAAGGCCTAGAGAGCAGCACCAGACAAACTATATCCATGCCGCTGGTAAAACTTTTCTGAGGAGAGAGAGAGAGTGTGTGTGTGTATGAAGCTCCTACCCCTAGGAGGCAGGCCAAAGCAGGGGCCTAACTAGGCTAGCACCACCACCACATTACCACCACATCTCTATGTGACAATAATTTCATGTAGTATTATCCCAGTTACACTCCTAGGCTGTATTGGTGAAGGGGGCGGGATATGGTCCAAAATGTGTGGCTTAAGAACTTCAATGTAAGTACAGTACTGTACTAGCTTAAGGAAACCTATTGGATTGCATGTTACAAACATGCAATAAAAACCATGCAGACAAAAATATCTGGAAAAAATCCTGCCAACTCATCTGTTAAGTGCAAAAACACAAATGAGCTAACAGCAAGTTTAAAACTGTCTGGAAACTGTTTTTTAAAAAAGAGTCTTGTTAATTTTGGCTTGAGTGTATTATCCAATATGTCATATAGGGTGTGTAAGGTGCTTGACTCAACATTACTCATACGGTCTGAGTTCAATCCACATTATTGCCAAATGTTTTGGTCTCTGCATTTCATGTAGCAGCAAAAGTTTGGTTTGAAAACATATTTTGTTAGAAATATTGGTCCTAACACAATAACAAAACCCCAACAACCAAATTCTGAGTATGCTTCCCCTGGTCCAAAATTAAATTATATTGAGTTCATTGCATTTAACATTTCTAACTTTATTTTTAAAGGCCTAAATGCTTTTAGTTGTTTAAATGATTTTTAATTCTTGTTCTTTATTGTTCTAGTTTGTTTTAAATCTGTAATTTATTGCATTTTAATGTTCTTATTTTGACACTGTTAGCCAGGAGAAAGTCTGCCTACAAATCATACAAAAATATTTTTTAAGTAATTTTTTCTGGTAAGTATGGTTAGAGAAATTCTCTTGTTTTGCTTTTTGGCAGATGCCATATTAAAATTTCATTTGGGTAAAGTTGCTGTTTTTCAGGGTTCAGACTCCTTTCCCTAGTCTCCAATCCATCAACTATAAATGGATAAGCAAGTATGAATGTTCCCTCTTTTCTTTTAATTCATACTATCTTAAATCCCCAATTCAATAGTCAATATTTATTACCAATTTATGTTTGCATAAGGCAAATCACATATTTGCTGCTCATTAGAAAGATGGTGGTTGTGTTCCTAGACACATACCCTTATGTAAGAGCAAACTGCCAAATTGGCCCATACCTTCTAGATATGTTTCACTGTGCTGTAACTCTTATCTCCCAGTATTGTCACCAACACAGTCTCCCCGTTCCTATGCAGAAGATGTTGTGTGTGTGTGTGAGAGAGAGTTCAATTATATTATTAATTGTATTTACATATACAGTAATACCTCATATAACATTAGTATCGAATAACACTAAAATCGCATAACATTAAGGAATCTGGGGGGAAGAATTGCATCAGATAACATTAAGCTCCTATGGGATGCTTCAGATAACAACCGCTAAAGCCTGTGTGGTTACAATGTATCTCTATGGATCCCATAGGATTTTAACATGCATCAGATAACACTAAAAATCATATAACACCAAGACTTGTGGAACCAGATTTTAGTGTTATATGAGGTTTTACTGTACTCAGTGATGGAATGTTGCCGGTTCCAACCAGTTCCCCAGAACCGATAGGAACAATCTGGGAGGGTTCTCCGTGAGGGTAGTGCTTTTTTTGAGGCATCTGGTTAGGACGCCTCACCGGCAGAATTTTTTTTTAAAAAAAAAATGGAGCCAAAATGGCTCCAATTTAGTGCGCATGTGCAGAAATCAATCTGACGCATGCGTGCTGCAATTGTGAATTGTGCATGCATCAGATTGGATTTCTGTGCAGGCATGCTAAGAGCCAGCCATTCGCTGCCTATTTTCAGCAGAGCCAGACCTTTTCGGAGCGGCGGCCCTCGGCGGCAAGTTGTGGCCACTGAAGGTTGTGGCCACTGAGGCCCAGGGTCGCCTGGCAAGGTGCGCCGCCCCTGACTGCAGCCTCCTCCAAGGGCTGGTACCGCCTGCCGAGGCCACTGCCGAGGGTTGCTGTTGCCGCCGCTGCCGCAACCTCGGCGGGCGCCTGTCAAAAAAAGAGGCTGCAGGCGGTGGCAGTGCGCCTCACCGGGAGGCCCCAGGCCATAGGGGCTCATCAGCCCCAAGTCCTAGGGGGGCTTGGCAGCGGTGGGCGGCCTGGGCGGGCCTTGAAGTGCCCATGGGGGCTCGTTGACCCTGGGGGAGCTCGTTGGCTCAACGGCGGCAGAGGGCAGGACTCACCACCACTTCTAAGGGTAAGTAAGTGAGGGTTTTGTGTTTGGGGTGGGTGGGTGGTTTATTTGTGTTTTGGGTGGGTGGGTGTATTTTTATTTAATTTTTATTTTATTTATTTATTTTATTTACGTTATTTATGGGTTTGTGTTGTGGTTGTTTGGTTGGGTGGGTGGGTTGAGGGGTGTGTGTGTGTGTGTTTATTTATTTATTTATTTTAATTTTATTTAATTTATTTTAATTTTTTAAATTATTTTAATTTTTTTATTTTTGGCCCAGCCTACAATGTCATGATGAGACCAAGTGCCCAAACTGCAACCCCAAACCCACTTATTTATTACAAAGTGCCAACATGACAGGGTGAACTCTGTGCTGGGGGAAGAGAGGAAGTAGTGCTCCCATTGAGCTGCTAGGCAGAGGGGCAGAGCAAACTCTATACTGGGGGGGGGAGGAGGAAGTACTCCCATTGGGCAACAGTTTGGGTGAACTCGGTGCTGAGGCGACAGCGCATGTGCCCACAGAGAGGGCTCTGAGTGCCTCCTCTGGCACATGTGCCATAGGTTCACCACCACTGGCCTAATGAAAAATAAAACATAATCATCAATTTGAGAAAATAATCATTTTAAAAACATATTTTGTGTTTCAAAAGGTTTTTTTATTGAAGGAATAAATGTATACAGAATAGATGAGAGGGTTTGATTAGGAGGAGGAGGAGGAGGATGTGCCCAAGAGTGGCAGAGGTTCCTACCACTGAGGCCCAAAATTAGAAATCTTCCTCTGTCAGTAGTGTTCAGTCTGAGATTTGCTGCCCTGCTGGGATATCTCGAGGAGCCCAGCAATTCAGCATGAGATCCAGCAGCCTAATATAGGCAGCAGTGATATTGATGGTGGTGGTGAGAAGATCATCTCACCAGTCTTCATGGTCTTCAGGGCAACAATATATTGTTTGATTCTCCTCTCTCTTTCTCTGTTACTAACAACAAAGCAACTCCTAGAAGTCAACAGCCAGCAAGTAACAGCACCATGTGCAAAGAGAAGGATCACCATTGCTCACTGTGTTTTGGTCTCTCCTTATGGGGCACAGTAATGAGGATAATGACAACAAGTGCCTCGATTTGGGAAGGTACTGTTGTTGTTTTCCCTTTCAACCTCTCACTATGGCACAAGATCAGAGTGATGGATGACTTAGCAAGAGCTGGGGGTTTGTATGACAGTTAAGACTGAGCTTTGGACCTCCCAAAAAAGGGGGGGGACCACAGCTTGGGGTCACAAAGGGTCAGAATCCACTGTGCGACTGAACAACAAAACTGAGCTAAAAGCATAGGAAACTCATGGCAGTCTGTATCCCTCTCCCCCTGAAAGCATTGTTACACTTCCAATTTAGACTAAATATTTGGACGTCAGGCTTTAAAAAGTGCTGATCCCACCCTGTTCACCTTATACAGTATGTTGCAGTCCTAAAAGCTGTACAGATATATGAAGAAAAGAAACAAGGCAGGCAGGAAGGAAAAAAGTAACAGGGATCAGGTCTCCATTCAGATTTGGCTACATATGGGATACAAAAGTTTAAAGCAGGATTTCTCAACCTTTTCGTGGGATGGGCCAGATCACTCCGCTCAGAATGGCAGTGTGGGGCCAGTCACGTGTTTCCATGTGAGTTCTCGGGCAAAAATGTGATATTTTGGCAAGATCTTGTGAGATCTCATGAGATTTCAGCAAGTTTTCGTGAGATTTCAGTGAGATCTCATGAGATTTTGTGCAAGAACTTGCGAGATTTCATGTGAGAACTCACTGAAAACATGTGTTTTTGAAGGTTTTCAGTGCTTCCAGGCAGCAGCGGCAATGAGGACATCAGGGACCAGATGAAAAGACTTTGGGGGCAGAGTTTGGCCAGTAGGCCATAGGTTGAGAATGCCTGGTTTAAAGGCTGCTGCTGCTGCTACATAAAATCACTGTGTGATCATTGTAGAATTGATGGGGAAAGGATTGCAATGTCCCTTTTCTGGGGTCCCTTGCCCAGACCTAATCTTTCAGATGCATCTTGTGAGAGATGGTGCTCACCACTAGAGGCTCCTGTGGTTCTTTGCTATAATCCCAAAGCCCTTTTGATCATCCTGTTATTTACACTGCTCGATCCAAACACAGATGTTTTCGCAGTGTCACTGTAAGACTGAGTTTTTAAAAGTAGAGCTCTGAATTTAAATTAACTACAGAGATATTTTCAGGCAAGGTTATATCTTGTTATCACTCTATTTGAATATAGGATTTTATATAGGGTTTAGATATTGTCATGATAAGAGCTTATACAACAGTATTTTCCACTTCCTTTTCTGACTCCCCACCCCCAAATTATTTAAGGAACAAAGTTTTGTTTATTTGCATTTTGTTTGGTAATTGTAATTTTCTGTGCGGAACTGTTCTGATATTGATGCTTGTCTTCCAATTATGAGACAGAATCACTGATTTTCTGTCCCAGTTAAAGATGTGGAAAACACTCAGTTTCAGTTCTGTAGTGTTTTCCCAAATTCTACCTATATCTTCTCTTCTTTTGTTTGTATCTGAATCTAAGATATTGATTATTTTCTTCTTACACCCAATTTTTCTGTATACATGTTCCCTAAAGTAGATGCTTTTACATACATTATTCCTACTGAACAGTCTCTGGATGATTCATGGTGTGATTAGCATTTTGCCCTCAATAAACTGGACTCTCATTTTACTGGCTTCAAAAGGATGGAAGGCTAAGTCAAGCTAGATCTCTGTCAGGATTGAACTTGGATGCTGAACAGAGTTTTGGCTGCTGCAAAGTAACCACTGTGCCACGGTGGTCATCCTTACTAGGTTACCTCAGAATTAAAGTTTGCTTTTAAAAGCCATTGGAATTCAGCCTGCATATCTGTGTGTGATTGCTGACAGGGAACATATCTGAGTGATTATACATCAGCAAAAATGTGGGGGTAGACTCTACGAAAGATCATTCATATACAACAGGAACGTGTAACGGTGGTCAGGATGGTATGACACAAGGACGGGCAATTTGTGGCCTTCCAAAAGTTGCTGAACATAATCTCCTTGAATCCATAACTAAATGACGAGGGAAAATGGAGCTGCAGTCTAGAAAGACATATAATATTAAGAAGGTATGCTCAGCTTTCATTCTAAACCATTTAGGGTAATGGGTCAGTTCACCCTACAGCCAGTTTAGGTGGTCATAAAGGCGCATGGGAACTACAATTGTTCTACTAATTGTGTTTTAATTTGATCTTTTTAATAATGTGAGCCACCTTATCAGGAGAAAGATGGCCTATAAAAGAAAGAAAGAAACACATTGAGGGCCACAAGTTGATTAATGTGGGGTGAAATAGTTTCATATAATCAACAGAGCAAGTAATTTGTTCAATTCTATAATGACACCCTCAGTGTTCATAGTTGACAAGGATTGTTTTGCACATCTGATATATTTTATAACTATAAAAACATTTCTTATGCTTCAGAATGCAGAAATCCAGAGAAAAGTTCATAAAGCAGTTGAAACCCAGATAGGTTTGTCTGATCGGTCTGTGTCTGCACTGGCACTCAGGCTAGGAACTATACCATGTGTGATGACTTTCTCCATGAATGGAACATTTCTTTGTTGTGGTGGTGGTGGTGGTGGTGGTCTTCGTTGTTTTAAAACACTTAAAAGTACAGTGAAAGTATCACACATAATCAATATGAGAATGTTTGCTTCACTGTGAAGTATATTGTACTGGGTTACGCCTTACATTTCCCCCCATGATGATTCATTTATACATAGTAGAATGGTCATTTTTGTACTTGCAACATATGGAAGCACATGCAGGCTGTCTACTAGTAGGTACAGGCAAAGTGATATTTTTGCTGCAAACTGCTATGGTTGCAGGAATAAGTATCATTTCAAAGAAGCTTGTGTTACTGATACTACTTGTAGAGGACTTAGACTGGAGATATATAGACAATTACTTTGAGATTTGCTCTGCAGTTAGCATGGGTGAAATTTTTAGTGATTGTATGATACAAAGGGCAATGTGAGCTGTTTTTGGTTCCAATTTAGAGCTTTCCTCCCTTGCCACGATGGGGAGGGTTCTACTTTTTTCAAGCCAGAATAATTTGAACAGTGCTTTCCCTTTGTGATCATTTGTTTTGTTCTACAAAAGTCCAGGGACACTACTCTGGGTGGTATTATGGTGATGTATTAAGTAGGTGTGTGATGTTTTGGGACAACATGAACAAAATCCTCCCAGTCTTTCTTTCTAGCCACCCTAAAGCATTTTTAAAAAACAAATTACAGTACTGAGTTTAGCTCTAGATCACCTTATCACTGCATAGATATATTAGTTTAGTGCTAGTTTAACTTTGCACAGACTGCTCCCTTAAAAAAGAAAAATAAAGGGAGGCCAGGGATCACCAGCAGGACAGTTTCAAAGCAAGTGAGGTCATGGGCTGCAGAAGCTTATCAAATCTCAATGAACTGAGGGCCAGGGTAGACATTGGCATCTATATAATCTGGAGTGTTTGTGTGATCACCTAAATTGAATACAACCATAAAAGAGACTGTGTATCAAGCTGCGGCAAAGCCAAATACTTGTCAGTGTTGTTGTACCTTTAGTTACAAAATGGCAGCTTTTTAAGCATTTTGATCAGTTTGTAATCTACTTGTGAAATGAATCACACTGCTAATGTTCTCTAAAAATGTGTGAGGATGACATAACTTGTTTTACATGTAATGTGCAAAGCATTGCGGTCATTTAAATTATTTCTAAATACAGGTTAAGGGGCAGTTTTCAAGTATCACACTACTTTGTCTTAACACAGTCTACAGAGTCTGAAGAGTAAATACAGCATGCTGTAGATCATGTCTACAGTGATTTTTTAACTTGAGGCAGTTAGCCTCCAAATTTTATGGCATTTGTGTTACACTGGTATAAAATCCTAACAGGACTTCGACCAACATGTTAAATAGGTTTCCCTTCCAATGTCATATAAACTGATTAGGTTTTCAAGCATTGACAAAATACCTTTACACATTTCTACTAACACTCCAATATTTACAGTATATTCAGCACTGAATTCATAAATGAAACACTCTTCAATTTCCTAGCCTGAAACATTTCAAATCCTCTCTTGTTAGCCTGGAGCTACCTCAAAAATTTTTTTTATGATCCCAGTATTTTGGAGTTAGGTGATAGAGTAATTCATATTTCTGAAGAAATGTAGAATAAAAATCTGCATTTTGTTTTTCAGCTAAAGTGCAAAGATAAATTGCAAAGATAGATTGGACTGACATTCTTTGCACGGATTGCATCTAATTGTAATATGATTTGAACAAATTAGGTCAGTATCCCTTGTGGTTTTCCAGCTAAGTCATCTAAAGTTCTGGCTGTTTTCTGCAATTTTCTCATGAAGCTAATTAAAAACCTGGCGGACAGTGGTCCATGGGGTCGCAGAGGGTCGGAATCGACTGTGCGACTGAACAACAACAACAAAAGTGAACAGTCCATCACAACCTGAACCTGAAACAATGTAAATTTAGATAGTTATCTCAAATGAGAAATTAAATATTTTTTCTGCACCCTTTACAGAACCAAGGAAATTATTTTACAAGGTAACACAAAAGTAAGACATTCTATTTGATACAACATATTTCATTAGAGGAAGCTGATTTATTATGTAAGGTAGAAAAAAATAAATCTACTAACATATTTCTGCAGTTTTATCACTTAAGCCTTCCTGTTGTCAATGTCATAGTCTCCCAAAGAGACTCAGATTAGGCAATAGTACATGGATCTCTAGTTTTACGTAAATACTGCATGGGTGTGGGTGTCTTGTTTTTTATTTTTGTATTTGTGCTAAGTGGAAGAGTCCCCATGGAGACATCTATTTGTCATTATAGTAGAATACTGTATGTCAGCATTGAAGGGTAGGAGAAGAAAGCTCTGAGATAAAAGGAAGGGGGCAGTATTGCATTATTTCGGAAACATTTGGTTTTGTTCAAAAACATTTTGGAAGATATTTTAGTCAAATTAAAAAGAAAATCAAATAAATATTCTAATCAAGACAATTGCTTTTCTTCACAACCCAAGCTTTGTAGTGTAAGGTTATTCAAGAAGGAGAATCCCTTCAACGATGCTCCATGTTTTATATTTCAAAGTCAATACTGAGTTTGGTGAATAGATGGAGGAGAAGAGAAGAGAGGAGAGGAGAGGAGAAGAGAAGAGAAGAGAAGAGAAGAGAAGAGAAGAGAAGAGAAGAGAAGAGAAGAGAAGAGAAGAGAAGAGAAGAGAAGAGAAGAGAAGGCAGTGTTTCCAAAGGGAGGGCTTCCCATGCTCTCCAACTGGCTATATACCAGTTGAAAACCAATGCATTTTTACTGTCAAAAGTCTGAATTTCTCTGGTCAATTTGTTATGCTTTCTCTACCACACTGATAGAAAGACGTTGTATATGAGCTTTCTGGTTCCTCCTCCTTTCCTGTAGTCCAGGGGTACACTGGACTGTGGACCAGTACTGGGCAATGGGCAGTTCTGAACTGAGCTGTGTGTGTATGTGTGGGGAGGTACACATTGAGGGCCTTCTGCCCTCAATGTGCTCTGCCAGGTCTGCCTGGCAAATGGAGCGATTGCCTGGGCTTCAGACTCCTCAGATAGGCAGTTGGCTGGGCCCCTCCTCCACGTTGCTTAACTATGACAGGGTCTCCTCCCCCCCCTGCTTGTGTGCAGTGTGATACCTCACTGTCTGGGTCAAATGATGTGACTAGCAGGTGGCTGCGCCTCTCCTTGGTTTTGAGCTACAGTGGGGCTCCTTCCCCCACCTGTGCACAGTGAGGTATCAAGCTGTAGCTGGCAGTAGAGATTAAAAATCCCACCATCCCCACTTACTGGTCCATGAAAAAATTGTTTAGCATGAAACTGGTCTGTGGTGCAAAAAAGGTTGGGGACCCCTGCTGTAGTCCTCTCCCTCCCTCCAGGTATCTTCCTTTGGTCATGGCTTTCTTTGTGGTTTGGACTTTGCATTGCAAATCTCCCTCTTTTTACTACATTTGATCCAGTCAAATCCACAGAGCTGTGTACTTGCTTGTTAGGGCTTATCTACACTGTTGGAATGAACTGGGAGTTGGCCAATTTCATGTCATGTGGTCTTTACATCAGTGTGTGTCCTAATAGGAAGCTGTACAATATATTGTGCAGGGTACTACACGGGATTCCAAATCACTGCATTTGCAAGTGATGGTGACTAGGAATACAATAGGATGGGTGTTCTTGGTCTCTGATGACACATGCTTGCTCTTGATAATTTTTTTCCTAATTCTTCATTGCTGCCCTTCTGAGTCTCAATCTTCTTCTGATTTTAGGTTCATCTGCATTGTTGACTGAATGTATACAAAATCCATCACCATTTCAATTTTTTCATGGTCAGCATTAAAGCTGTACAGTTCTTCTGTAGTCACGATTTCTATTTGCTTCATGTTCAACTGCAGTCCTGCTTAGGCACTTTCTTCTTTCACTTTGACTAAAAGTCATTTCAAATCCCAACTGTTTTCTGCCAATCAGATGGTGTCATCTGTATATCTTAAATTATTTATGTTTCTTCCATCAATTTATATTCTTTCATTTGAATCAAGTTCAACTTTCTGTATGATATGTACTCCCTGTCTTTGGATGAGGGCAGGATATAAATTTGATAATTAAATAAATAAATAAATAAATAAATAAATACAGATTGACCAGATAAGGGGATAAAATGCCTTGCCTGATATCTTTGCTGATAAGAAACCTTTCTGTCTTTCCATAATCTATCCTAGTAGTAACTTCTTGTTGATAGTCCAAATTATGAATCAGGATAGTCAAATGTCAAGGAACCCATATTTCTTACAAAACAACCCATAGCTTCTCATTATCCTCCCAATCAAAGGCTTTGTTGTAGTATGCATAGCAGATTGATCTTCTTCTGGAATTCTTTGGTTCGTTCCAACAGCCAGTGAAAATTTGCAATATGATCTCAAATGCCTCTTCCTTTTTGAAATCCAGCTTGAAAATCATGCATTTCATGCTCTATCTAAGGTACAAAGCCATTGTTGCAATTCTTTGAGCATCATTTCCCTTGCATGGGAAAATTGAAGCAACAGTCCTATAGTTTCTGCACACTTAGGCAGAGATGGGGATGAGAATTTAAGATAGATTGCCTCTGAAAAAGGGGAGCAATAGTATGTATTTTGTACAATAAATGCAGGGCTGTTAAAATGATAGGATTATCTGTAGGTCACCAATTAATAAAGTCATTTAAGACAGTAGCACTTGACAGCACTTAACAACAAATTGTTGTTCTTCCCTAGCTTTTTTAAAAGACTCCTGTGTCATCAAGCCAAGAAAATTATCTTTTTGCTGTGACAACACATGTGAGTCATGACCACACACATTGGAAGACATTTTCTTCTGCTTTATTCCCTCTGGGCAGCCTTGAAGAAGAACAAGAGGTGGAGACAGAGAAAAAGAAAGAGATGGAGTCTGAATAAATCTTTTCATAATTGTGAAATCTAGGAAACAGCTGCTGTTTTAAAAAGTTTAAAAAGACTGAAACTTCTCTCAGTTATTTCCTACCAGCACAAAGTAGAGCCTTTGTCTAATTTTCTTATAATAAATACTGAAATTTATTTATTTAAACAATAAATTCTCCAAGTTGCCAACTCTTTCTCTTGAATTTATTATTTCCTCTCTGGTTGTTAATTGATTAGAGGGCTCCAGAATAATATAAGTACGAAAAAAGAACTTAATAGCCAAGTAAATTCTTATTTTGTGTCTAGGTCAGACTTTAAACTGCCAAAATGAAGCCACCTTTTCGTTAATTTATTCTGTAGTTCATTTCACCTTCTTCTTCTTCCATGTCTAGGCCAGATGTGAAAGTGCCAAAATGAAGCTACCTCTTGGTGGCAGTGGCATCGCTAGGTGGTTAGGGGGGCTCCAGCCCCGGGCGGCGCTTTTTGGGCTATGTATGTTCTTGGACTACAATTCCCAGAAGCACTAGTGAGAGCGGGCGCGAATGTCCACTAGGGGGCAGCCAATTTTGCTTCAGCCCTGGGCGGCTGAATTTCACGCGACGTTACTGCTTGGTGGTTTCATTCAGCAGTTCCTTTCACCTGACCTAGTATGAGAAAGATTAGCTGGCAACACAAGGTTGCCATTGTCCAGAGTAAGGAGGCTCTTTCTGCGTACCCCAGCCAAGTACAGTAAATGTACCCTAGTTAAGTAAATGAGAGTCCATAATGTGATGTGGCAGCAAAAAACTAATGTAAGTCCAAGCTGTAGCAACAGAAGTCTTTTGAAAGACTCCAGAAAGAATGGGAAGAGATTTCAGAATTCTGCAAGATAACTAACACCTATACAGTACTCTTATTCGAATAAGAGCAATGTTGTATGCACTAACACTGGGTATTGGTGAGAAGAGGCTTTACAGTCTCACGTCCTTTGCATTAATTTGTTTTATAAAGTTTTATTTCTTATCTCTGGCGTTTGAAACAAGCCTCTTCCTGTTTGTTTGTTTGTTTGTTTGTTGCTTCCATTGTTTTGTTAATAACTCTTCTTCCTCCAAGCAACAAGCATGGAGGGGCTTCCACATGCTTCCACAGAGGGTCTTCCACAGTGGCATGTTTGGGAAGGAGAATGGGGGCTCCCGGTCTCGTTTCCAAACACGCTGCTGCTACATGCGCTGGTGGATAAGGCTACAATGTTGCCAGTGCTGTAATCCAAAATACTTTTCCACTATAGGAGGACTATAAATTGCTTATGAGTAAAGACCTTGCTGAAAATATCAAGTTAGTAGGGAGGTGATAATGCTCCACCCTCCTCAGAAAGACTCTTGTAAGTGCTATAAAGGCTACAGTTGCAAGCCCTTTGGGATATCTTATGACTCAAGCAAGTCTGGTGTGTAGGAAGGGCAGGGCCAGTCCAACATTGAGTAGTGTGGCAGTCACCCCATATGGAAGATTTTGGATGTCACTGAAAGGGCAGCAATTTTTTTATCATGTCAGAAGCACACAAACGTGCTTTCTGGGTTGAAAAGATTTTTGCTGGAGGAACTCCGCTCAGGGGGTGCCCAAATGAGGCTCCTTTCATATCTCCAAGATATTTTCCTATCAAGGCGGTCCCTATTTATCTACTTGCAATTTCTTGCTTTCAAACTGCTAGGTTGGCAGGAGCTGAGATGGACACTCATTTCGTCATCCAGTACTCAGGTCTTGAACTGCCAACTTGCTGATCTTCCAGCTAACAATGCAAGCTTCTTAACCACTGACCCACGCAGTTCCTAGGGCAGGAAATTGATAGTTATTTTATGTTTGTTTGTTTGTTCATGTAATTGATCAAGATAGAGAAAAGAGCTTGCCTTGATATTTTTTTCTTGTCTCATGTGGATCTTAAGTTGATGGTTGAAGGTATCAAATTATCTTGGGTCAATTATGAGAAGGCCAGTGAATATCCTTCTCTCCTGTGGTCTTTTACTGATGTAGCTCAAGAATGAGAATACAGTATTGAGATTTCTTCCAAAGGAATGCAACTTATAGTATTTGTGCCTCAGAATGCTATGGGTCTATGTCAGGGGTGGCCAACCTTGATGCCCCAGGTGTTCAATTACAGAAGCCTAAGTAAGCATACCTGGTAATCAGGGCTTCTGGAAATTGAAGACCAAGAACACCCAGGGCACCAAGGTTGGCCACCCCTGGTGTATGTAAAACAGCAGGTATAAAGTAGAAATTGAAATGAGTATATAAAGATGACAGCTTGCTTTCAAATAGAACTGGTATGTTGAATTACAAGAGGAAAACTGGATTCTGAAGAACAGTGACAGTGCAAACACAATTTAGGTTTCAAAATGTATTCTAAGATCTGTTGCCAAACATGTGTGTCCTTAGGCACTATGCAGTGATGGGCAGCCAAAAAATTTACTACCACACTGTGGGCAGAGCTGATGTCATGGGCGGAGCCAATGCCATGACATCATGGGCGGAGCCAACAACATGGGGGGAGCCAAAGTAAAAAAGACATAAGAATACAGTACACATAAAAATAGACATAAAAATACAAATTAAGTAGACATTAAATAGACATAAAAATACATAAAAATACACATTAAATAGACATAAAAACACATAAAATACAAATTAAAATACACATTAAAATACACATAAAAGCACATTACATATTGCACCCACCCACCCACCCCAAACACAAACCCGAGTCACTTACCCTGGGGAGCAGCAGATGGCAACAGTGGCGGTGGCGCGACAGCATGGCGCAGCCTAGCTCAGCCTAGCCTGGCCTGGCAATGCAGCCTGGCCTAGCAGCGCAGCCTGGCCCAGCCCGGCAGTGTGCCGTGGCCTAGCACAAGAGCATGTTGGCAGGCAGCGGTAGCGAAGTGCAAGTGGCGGTAAGGGACGAGTGGTGGTGAGGGACGAGCTGCAGCAAGGGACAAGAGGTGGCGGGCGGTGGTGGTGTCGAGGGACAAGCAGCGGTGGACAGATGAGCAGTGGTGAGTGGTGGCGGCACAAGGCCAGGGGCACGGCACAGAAGTGTAGGGTGGTGGTGCGGCATGACAACATGGTGTGGGGTGACTCAAGCGAGGGCCACCGCCGCCACCACACCTCCAAAGAGGCCACTGAGGGCCCCAACAGTCAGCCACCGCGCCCTTCACTGCAGCCCAAAATGGCTGCTGGTGAGTGCACATGCGTGAAAATACCAATTGATGCATGCATGCTGAATATTGAAGGCATGAATGTGTCAATTGGTATTTTAATGCTTGCGCACTCACCAGCAGCCATTTTGGGCTGCAGTGAAGGGTGGCCAGAGAGGCGACTAAACCGATTGCCTTTTTAAAAAAAGTAACCACCCTGGGTGGTCTCCCGAGAGGGTTACTACCCCCCTGGGAGACCACCTGGGATTGTTACTACCGGTTCTACCAAACCGGTCCATGCCCACCACTGGCACTATGTGAGAAGCAATGAGTGTTATTTATTTTAAAAGAATAAATTCCCTCATTATAAACTATTGGCTGTCAGAAATATGCATCTACCTCATATTATTGAGTTTATTTCACTGCTTATTTTGGCAGGGACATCTCATTGCCAAGTCAGCTAAGCATCATGCAAGCTGAAGGGTGAAAGACCATATGATCCCAGATTTAGGACTGATCCCCAGAAAAGGCAGAGGGCATAGCCTACACAGCCACTGTCCATTTCTTCTACAGGAGGAATTTCAAATGTGGACTTGAGTAACACTGGGAGGAGAGACATTGCTTACAAGCATGGTTTAAGGCAAGATGCCATTGCTCATATCCATATTAAGAACACTGGTAATTCTGAAAGAGGTGTTGTGAGGACTAGAACATGACAAAATGTTATGGGGAATGTTGCCTCAGAGGATTTCCAGGAAATGTCAGTCACCACAGAACGCTGTTTTGATTTTACTAATTGGGATTAAGCCATTCCTTACCAGTACTTAAAGAATTACAATAGCCCACAGTTTGTGTCTGAGTAGAGTTCAAAGGATTACCTACCCTTCCAATGCCTAGAAGGCTTGGGACTTGAAAGTCTACCTTTTAGCACACAAAGCTGTCCAAATCCTGCAGTCATCTTTTAAAGTCCCTTTCTATGCACACTGCCATCTGAAATGTGACCCTCCAGAGCCTAGACATTATTGGACCACACATCTCAGAATCACTGTACTTTGGCAGGATGGGAGTCAAAGTCCTACAACATATAAAGGGCCAAGAATTGCACGAACCCTGAGTTAGGCAAATGGTGACTGAGAAAGAAGGCTTCTTCTCTCATGGCAACCCATCTGAGAAATGGCTTCATCAGGGATGCTGGTCTGGTGCCAGTTCCTTTACAATTTTAGCAGTGCAACATGCTTTTCTTTCATTCATTTGTAAACCGGATTTACTCTTTCTTTTTTGCACTCTACTGAATTTGTATGTTTTGTATTAACTGCTTCTTGCTACTGTTTTATTTACTTCATGTGCTGTTGAGTTACTTGTTTATGCATTACAGTATATGCTTTGCTGGTTGTGTTTGCTACATGCTTTTTCTTCTCATCAACAACTTTGACTGAAGGAGGGACAGACATGTTTTAAATAAATATTGAATTTACCTTCACTGTTCTTTTAATAATCTTTGACAGATGTGTGGTTCTCCCTTTCCTGTGTTGTTCCTCATAAAATTTTGGTGAGGAAAGTTATGCTGAGGAATATTGACTGGGGTACAGTTACTCTCCAAACTAAAATAAGAAGCAGAATTGTAGCTGGCCATCCCAAGTTGTGTTCTGCCATTATACACCAGTTCCTGCAAAATTTGATAATCTCCAAAGGTGTTGGACTATACCTAAAATCACCAGGGATGTGTTTCAGGATTCAGAAGGTACAAAGTTGGGGAAGGGAAGTCTTGTCATTGCACTACACTGACCCTTGGGCATACGTTGTGAAATAAATAGGGTTCACAATTCAGAGTTGGTGCATTGGTCCTTGATATTGATCCAGGAAAAATGTTAAGATATGTTTTTAAAAATCCTGAAATTTCCAACACAATGTTTGATTTATACTGCTATATTCTGGGGTGTGCAGGGCACCATAGGAAGGCACTGGACAGGGGTGGTGGGGTGCCTATTGGGGGGTTGGGGGGAATCCCATACATTGCTATTGGCACTCCAGGGTGCCAGAGGCAAGGGTGGAGTGGGACAAAGCCTGATTGCCCAATATATCAGCACACGCCTAGCTATATTTATATCCTGTTCTCTTCCCCCAAAGGCAAAGCAAATCTGAGCTGCTACTGCTGATTTTGGACAGAAATCCTGAATTTCATTTATAACCCCTGAAACAACATCTGTCCCATAACACACAATGTTCCATAAATGTCTGCTCACATGCTACAGACAGAGGTTGCCCCAGTAAGGAGGCCAGTATACAAATTTGAGTAGATAGATAGATAGATAGATAGATAGATAGATAGATAGATAGATAGATAGACAGACAGACAGACAGACAGACAGACAGACAGACAGATAGATAACTTGAGCATTTATCTACTCTGCTTCCTGATATCTATCTCAGTTGCTTGAAAGTAGATAGTAGGTCTGAATATCCTACTGTCGTCCATTTTGTGGAAGGGTGGATGGCAGTGAGTGTTACCTCAGAAAATTGGAACTCCTCACTGCTGAGTAATTGTTTATGTGTGTGAAATGTTCTTAGTTGCGCAAGAAATTGGAGGAGTAAATCAAATCAATGAGTATGTCTTCTCCTCCCACATGACTGGATTGGCTGGACCACATTTCATTCACAGATGGAATGCATCTGGACTGACACAGTGGTAGGAGACTGCTCTGCCAGCCAGCTGCCAGGACAGATCCACTTTAGAGACATCTGCTGTGTCGAATCCCAATTGACTAATGATCAAATTCTAAGTGAAGGGATTTCTTCAATAACATAAAGTACATTTAATTGTCCTTTGGCAGAGACCTTACTGCTTCTATATTTTTTTGGCTTAGACTAGGTGGAAAAGAGTCTAAAAACCATAAGTAAGGGCTACTGACTTCCCACACAAGAGAATTAACCTTTGCTATCGTCACCCCACCCAGTGTCCCTTCTCAGTACATACACAGGATCTTGCCAAACTTCTTTTGCTGTACAATTTGTCACAAAAGGGAAACGAGAGATGCAGATTCACATTCCCCCACCTTCATTTTCATATATAGTATTAACCTCTTTTCTTGTGGTATAACTTATAACCATTAAGAAAATAAATAAATAAAATGATACTAATTATTTATTATGTTATTTCTAAGATGTAGCAGTTTTCCTATACAGTACTTAGTAGCTCTCAGTCTGATGTACATACACACTCTAAATCTGTATAAATCATGCCAAAAACAGAAAAATAACACAAAGCCAGCAGGCATGAGATGGAAATCTAAAATATTATCAATACTTCTAAATAAATAAATAAAATTTAAACTACTGCTAACTGTTAAAGTTGTGTCCAAAATGAAAAGATTTCAATTTTAAGCAAATATCTTTATAATAATAACTCTTTTCTCACCTTTTCCAAATACTGTAGTACTGTATAAATTTTATAATTAGCATTAATGCCCATTCAATCAATTGTTACTCTGGGCACCCCCCAGATTATGGGAGAACATTCAAACAATAAGTTATCCTGCACACTTAATTGATGAAGATGATGATGATGATGATGATGATGATGTGCCACCAAGTCAATTTTGGTTTATGACAAACCTCCAGGGTTTTCAAAGTACGGAGTACTCAGAGGCTATACTGTATATCATTCTCTTCCTTTGGGGAAATCCTGCCAATGTGGAGTTTGCCCAGGGCTCCATAGGCTGGATTGTATCCTACAAAGCTTAACAAGAATCAAATTCCCAGCTTCTGGCTCCACAGCCAGATTCCTAATTCATTGAACCAATGGATCCTCAAATGAATCTTAATATTCTGAAATCTATAGCAATTTTAATAATTCAGTAACATTATCATGCTTATAGATTTAATAATTCAGTAACTAGCTACACCAGCTAGTTTTAATCCTAAAATCAAATTTCTGTGTACCTAATTCAGTGAGCTATTCAGTCAATATGATTTTGTCAGATCTTAACAAGGTAGATACAACAAACATAACTCAGCTCTGTAGTGCTAGAAAATCACACCACTCAGTACATTGAGGTCGGTATGTTTACTTTTTTTAAGTTAAATATGAAACAAAACAGACTCCAGACATCTTTAGATTACTAGTGGTCAAATGCAGTTTGGGGGCATACATGCAGCCCTCCCCCCTCCCCCAAGGGCTCCATTTTTTAAAATGAAAAATAAATATTTTTAAAAAATCTCTTGCCCCCTGCTTTTTTGAAGTGTTATTCTTTGTTCGTAAGACATATGACATTTGAGGGATAGAACTACCTTCCAGACAGTGGTGAGCATCAGCAGGTTCACACCAGTTCACCAGAACTGGTAGCAGAAATTCCAGATGACCCCACCCATCCAAGTTTTGAAATAAATCAGTCAGTCCTAACTTGGGTGCAACACAGGGCTTTCCCCCTGGCCATGCCCACCATACCACACCCACAGTGTGGTAGTAAATTTTTTTGGAGCCCATTACTGCTTACAGAGAGTCACATGTGACACATGGGCCAAGATCAGTGATGAGAAACCTTTTAGAGACTGAGTGCCCAAGGAAGAGGAAGCAGCAGGCAGGCACGCAGCGCACGTGCCCACACAACCACATGACATCATTGGCACACCTGCAGTGACATCATGTGGGTGCATGCTCATGCCCCCCATGGGTGCACATGTCTTCCCTGCAGGTGCGCCACTGCCTCCTCCTCCACCTCCTAGGAGGATTGGTGGTGGTGGTGCTTGGTCGCCTCATTTCATCCCTGCTGCCGCCTCCCAAGCGGGATTTTAGCCTTCCCTCTCACCTCCCTATTGGCAGAGGGAGAGGAGTGGTGGGGAAGGGGTGCTGCCCTTGGTGCCAGAAGCACGGGGCGGGGGAGGCTTGTTTGCAATGGCACTGTGCCCACAGATAGGACTGTCTGTGACACCTCTGGCATGTGTGCCATAGGTTCACCTACACTAGCCTACAGTCCAACATTTGAAAGGAGGTGCTGCTTGCAATAGATTTTGAAAAGCCTTTATTCATAAAACAAATGTGCACTATAGGCCATAATTATCCACGCTTCCAATAAAGTCTTTCTGTAAAGCAACAGCTGGCATTGAAGACAGAAGTGTGGAAGGAATGTGTTCACTTTAATGTCTTTCTAGTGTAGTTGCTGATTCTGTGCTATACATCTAGTGAGGCATGTTTCTCATTAATGGACTCATTACTATTACTATTACTAGCTACTATTACTAGCTACTATTGCTATTGCTATTGCTATTGCTATTGCTATTGCTATTGCTATTGCTATTGCTATTACTAGCTACTATTACTACAGTACTAATGTGAGATGGAACATATTTGCTGCAGTGTTTCCAAGTAAACAAGTGCATTGTGGGCAGCCATTCATAATACCTCAGCTAAGCTGCTAACAACATTTTCTCAAAGTGATGACGTAGTTACAGAGACATTGGATGACACAGCCTTTAGTCAGCTGTTTGAACTAGCCGTGCCTGTTTACTCATGCAGCATAATGTCTTGGTCTAATAAGATAGCATGCTAGCCAGACCATTCCATCTGTCCCTCCACCCTTAAATTCATATTACTAAATATGCTGAAGTCACAGCAATTAAAAACAAATTTCAAATCTGTAAAATGACTTAAGTTAATAGTAACAACCATTTCAACAGGAGCCCAACATTCACTTGTGACATTCATCTGAGCATGTACAGCAAGCACAATGAATTAATTATTTAGATGAAAACTTAAGCTTTTGTCCCTTGTAAAGCTCTACGACAGTGGTCAGAATCCTATAGGGGTTTTGTATACACCCAAGCAAACATGAGGAAGCTGTGACAGCTGTGTAAAGCTGATTAATGAGGCCCTGATCAATTTTTCCTTGCATGTATATAAAAGGTGAACTTGATTCTGACAACAATCTGAATGATCCCTACAGGTGGGAAGACGCAGTTTTGCGGTGTTATTTTGTTCACATCCAGCTTGTGTGCTTCTTATGAACAACTGGCTGGCCCTTGTATGGCTCAGAATACTAAACTAGACATATTTTGGGTTTGATTCAGAAGGGCCCATTTAAAACATTAATAGTGTATTTTTCTTTAGTTTATAGATAGAAACTAATTTATACATTCTACCAGATTTTGTCATTAGTTGCATAGTGACAAACTAATAGGCTTTGAGTGGCTGATACCCCACTTTTTCACTATAATCACAAAGGTCAGGTCATGCTTTTTAGATGGGCAAAATGAATTTGAATTCTTGAGATCTCTTACCAGAAGGCATACCTAATCTGTGCTTAATGATTTTGATGGTCTAGTTTTGATTCAAAACAAAAGTGCTATCTCCTTGACCAATTCAAGGACCATCTAATCCACCATTTTGCAAGAGTCCAAATAACAAGCAAATGCTCAGTAGTCTAAATATAAACTGGATAGTGGTCTTAATGAAGTAATAGCCTTCAGTCTGTTTGTAGTTTATATTGGACGATAATATCTTGGTTCCTGGTCAGATAAATCCAGATTTGCTACTTTATCAGGTACAGGTATTCTAAATGTATAGCTAAATTTACTCCTATCCAATAAATAATTTGTTTCTGGGTATGAGTGAAAACAGAAGGCAAGATTCCTGCCTTAAAGTAGATTACATTGGGATGGACAACTTTGGAGGTTTCTCAAACCCATTTTCCATCTGCTTGTGGGATCACTGCAGTCTGTATCAGTTGCATCTGGTTTTTTGAGGTGAGGAGGCTATACAAGGTCTGTGATGCACATTATTTTAATGGAGAATTGCTTCTTCTACAGGGTTAAAGACAGTGATGGGATGTCAAAAATTTTACTACCCCACTGTGTGTGATGTCATCACAGTGGGGGCAGAGCTAATGTCATGATGTCATGGGGAGAGCCAACATTATGATGTCATAATGTTGTGGGCGGGGCAAAAAATAAACAAATTTTAAAATTTTAAAAATTAAATTAAATTAAATTAAATTAAAATAAACACACACACACACACACACACACACCTCAACCCACCCACCCAATCAAACAAACACAACACAAACCCATATATAAATAAAATAAAAAATACACCCACCCACCCCAAATACAAATAAACCCACCTGCCCACCCCACCCCAAACATAAACCCCTCACTTACTTACCCTTGGAAGTGGTGGTGCAGTGACACGGCGGCTGGGGCCAACAAGCCCCGGGGCCTCGACTCTGTGAGGCCTGTCCACCGCCACCGCCAAGCTCCCCTGGGGCCAACGAGCCCCCACGGGCACTTCAAGGCCTGCCCTGGGAACGACACCCCCCCCCCGACGGCCTCCTCCTCTTCTTTCACTGGGCCGCCAAGGCCTGGGGCTGCCCGGCAAGGCGCACTGGTGCCGCCTGCAGCCTCCTCCTACGCCAGGCACCCGGTGAGGGTTGTGGCTGCTGAAGGTTGCGGCCTCCAAGGCCCGGGTCCACCCGGTGAGGCATCCCCCCCCCCGACTGTGGCCTCCTCCAAAGCCTGGTGCTGCCTGCCGAGGCTGCTGCTGAGGGTTGCGGTGCAGCCGCCACCTCGAGGCCCGGGGCCACTGCTACGATTGCCACCACTGTTCCGAAAAGGTCTGGCTCCAGCTAAAACTAGGCAGCGAATGGCTGCCTCTTAGCACGCATGCGCAGAAATTCAATCTGACACATGCACAATTCGCAAATGCAGCGTACATGTGTCAGATTGATTTCTGCGCATGCGCACTAAATTGGAGCCATTTTGGCTCCAATTTTAAAAAAAATTCTGCCAGTGAGGCGTCTGAACTGGACGCCTCAAAAAAAGCACAGAACAATCCTGGGTGGGTTCTACACACACACAGAGAACTCTCCAGGATTGCTCCTACCGGTTCTGGTGACCCGGTTGGAACCAGCAACATCCCATCACTGGTTAAAGAGGTACAGTTCCTAGTGTTCCATGTGGAGGAGGGAGGATATGATTTCTGTCTTTTGGTGGTAGCTCCTCTTTTGTTAGCCCTTTCAGAAGATGGTGATGTGACTGTAATGCCTCATGGTGAATCAGGAAGGTATTTGTTTCTTGCTATATACAGTCATTTTTAAAGAGCACACCTGTTGAACTAAAGCAGAACTCAAATTGACTTTATGTAATGTGAAGGTTCTGTGACCACAATATTTATTTTAAATAAAATGTTTACATTTTTGTCTTTTTTAAAATGGCTTTTGATTATCTCTTCTGCCCAACCTATTTATCTCACAGGAGGGGTTGAACAAAACCATTTCCTGCAGAGGTGTACTTTAACATCCCCTGAAAGATGCTGTCTGCTGCTTGTTGAAAATGTTCCATGATTGTCGTTAGAGTTTTGTTACCGAGCAAGTACTATAACTGATTATTCAAAGTAAAATAAATGCAAAAAAATGGAAGGAAAATATGTCAACTAAAATTTGTTTGTTTGTTTATACACAAACACATATTTTGTTGTTCAGTCGCACAGTCGATTCCGACCCTTTGTGACTCTATGTACCATTGCCCACCAGGTACCTCTGTCTTCCACCATCCTCCTCAGCCAGTGCAGCTTTTTGCCCACTGCATCTACAATACCATCTAGCCATCTCATTTTTGGCCACTCCCTTCTTCTTTTGCTCTCCACCTTTCACAGCATCAAGGCTTTCTCAAGTGAACCCTCTCTTCTCATTTGATGTCCAAACTACTTTAGCTTCATCTTTACTATTTGACCTTCTAAGGAGCAGTCAGGGTTGATTTCTTCTAGAATCGACCTATTTGTTCTCCTTGCTGTTACAAAGGGATCTATTCTTCTGTGCTCAGCTTTACTTATGGTCCTGCTCTCACAACCATACATTACCACCGGGAATACCATTACTTTGACTATGCGAATTTTTGTTTGCAAGGTGATGTCTCTAATTTTAACTGTGTTCCCCAGGTTTCTCATTGCTTGCCTCCCAAGAATCAGTCACCTTTTTATTTCATGGCTGCAATCACCATCTGCAGTGATCTTGGATCCTAAGAAAGTAAAGTCTGTCACTGCTTCTACTTCTTGCCCATCTATTTTCCAGGGACTGATAGGGCCTGTTGCCATTATCTTGGTTTTCTTGATGTTGAGTCTCAAGCCAGCTTTTGCACTCTCCTCTTTCAACCTAAGCAAGAGCTTCTTTAGGTCTTCCTCACTTTCTGCCATTAGGGTGGTATCATCTGCGTATCTCAAGTTGTTGATGTTTGTTCCAGCAATTTTGATCCCAACTTGTGATTTGTCCAAGACTGCATTGCACATTATGTGCTCTGTGTATAAGTTGAATAAGCAGGGTGATAAAATGCAGTCAAACACATATACTGTCCTATTAATGCAAGCACTGCTCTGGGCAGTTTACTGGTTAAAACATAAAAAGCACAAAACCACACATAACAAAATATATTTAACAATATGGCACTCTAACAGTATAGATCTAAAATTCATATAATTTATTTATTTATTTATTCAGATTTATATTGCTTCATATAAAAAGAAGGGGAAACCTAATTTTAATGTTAAACTGCTTCAAGGGGAATCTATTATTGGGAGCCTGATTTGTAAGCAACAGAGTATTACTGTTTAGATTTGCTGCATGCAAAGTCAAAGTAGTTGCTGTGATTTCCAATGTTTGGAAATGTAGTGGCACGAAAAGACACCCAGAAATGTAACTTTTCTGAACTCTGCATATTTTCCCATGGGGCAAATTTTTATGTGAAAGAAATAAGACGGAAGAAAGTGTGGGAGGTCACAGAAGAGCTGTAGTTGTCCCTTATTTATAAGTTTAGTGGGAATTTGTAGAGGGACTAGACTGTAGCATTCCACCGGAGACATGGGGAAATCATTTCCGGTCCTTATACAGTGAGACTGAACCCGCTGTTCCCACAGAGGTTAAGTGGGAGGAATTGCCCCCCTGGCCACCAGTATCAGAGAAAGAAACCAAGGTTCTGATTGCCCAACTTAAGCCTGTATCCCCCCAGAGTTAATTAAAAATAATGCTGGTTGGTGGGGCCCTGTTCTAGCCTCCCTATTTACTATTACAGATAGCACGGGGTATGTACCCCAGAACTGGGGGATGGCAGTTATTGTCTCCATTTTTAAGATAGGGCAAAGAAATGACCCATCCAACTACAGACCTATAAGTCTCCTTAGTGTGGTCAGCAAACTCTACACCAAACACCTTTACTGGAAGCTAAAAGTCTGGGTCGACCAGGAAACTATTTTGGCTGAGGAACAGGCTGGGTTCAGGATGGGAAGATTGGTTATGGACAATTGCCTAATCCTACAACACCTTCATGAGAAGTATCCAAGTTCACTCTATGCCACCTTCATTTGCTTTTGATTCTATTTCACAGACCAAACTGTGGGAGAAACTAAGAGCCACCTCCATTGATCACCGCCTCTTGGCCTTGATCTCTGTGGTGCATGAGAACTCAGCTTTGAAGGTTCGCTGCTCCCCTTGGGGTAATTTGTCCTCTGCAGTTTCCACCCAGAAAGGTGTGTTACAGGGATGTATATTGGCCCCACTACTGTTTAATTTCTATATTAATAACTTGGTCAATCATTTGGCAGATCGAAACTTCCATCCTCCAAAGTTAGCAGAGAGGCATATTAACTCATTGTTTTATGCCAATGATACCCTCATTTTGGCAAGATCACCGGTGGGCCTTAGATGGGCACTCAGAGCACTAGTCACCTATTGTAAGGAAAATCATCTTATTATTAATTATGCCAAAACAAAGATCATGGTCTTTGGCTGGAAACCCAAACTTCACAATTGGAAAATCGAGGGCCATCCTATTCAGCAGGTCCCTAGCTTTAACTATTTGGTGGTCCTCTTCCATGCCTCTCTATGCTCTAGGAAGACACATATTGCTCATGTGGTTCAGAATGTGTGGATTCTTAGGTTCTACCGGAGCAGGGGTGGGGGGCATTATGTACCAGCAGCCATTAAATTGTTTGAAGCCAAATCACTCGCCCAGCTTATACATAGTGCACAGCTAGGCCCTTTAGCCAGTTACCAGCAGTCAAAGTTTCTTAGAGCTGCTCTCTCAACCTCCTGCTGCATTTTCAGTGCCAGATTAAGGCTGGAGATGGGCTTAGTGAAGGTGGAAGCTAGGTGCTGGATGCTGATAATTTCATATTGACTTAAAATACATAATTCCCTGGGCACCTTGGTGTTTCTTATAGCTCAAGATTCATTATGCTCTTCCTGGGAATGTAATATACAGTAATACCCTGGATAATGATTGCATCGGATAACGCTAGAATCGGATAACGATGCAAGTTTTTTGGAAAAAAACTTGCATCGGATAACGATTCTTTTAGCGTTGTCCGATGCAATGGTCTGCGGGTGTGGGGTGGTTTGGGTAGAACTACCCAATCCACCCCCCACCCGCAGCAGTCTCTGCCACTGCAGTAGGGTTGGGGAAAAGCACCCGCCTTTCCCCGACCCTACTGCAGTTGCAGTCTCTTTGTCTCTTTACCTGTATTTCCCTCCCTGTATTTAAACTACAGGGAAGGGGGAAAGAGAGATGTGATTGGTTCTCTAGAGAACCAATCACCTCTCTCTCTTTCCCCCTCCCTGTAGTTTACATACAGGGAGGGAAAGAAAGACGGAAGCACTTCTCTCTCTCCCTGTAGTTTAAATACAGGGAGGAAAAAAGACGCGACCGCGAAAAAGACGTGTTTTTCCCTCCTCTCTCTTTCCCCCTTCCCTGTAGTTTAAATACAGGGAGGGAAATACAGGTAAAGAGACAAAGAGACTGCAACTGCAGTAGGTTCGGGGGAAAGGCGCTTTCCCCAACCCTACTGCAGTCGCAGAGACTGCTGCGGGTGGGGGGTGGATTGGGTAGTTCTACCCAATCCACCACACACCCGCAGACCATTGCATTGGACAACGCTAAAAGAATTGTTATCCAATGCAAGTTTTTTCCATTAGGTTTTAGTAATTATTGAGGGATTTTAGTAATACTGTAATTTTTTAGATAGGCAGCCTGCTCTTGTATGTCAATTCCCAGTAGATTTTTAGTAGTATAGTTTCCTTTTATTACCTCTGTCCAGTCTAGCTTAGGATGTGGTGCTTATGTTTTTGTGTTCTTGTTATGCTGGTCATGGACTGTAAATAAAATTGAATTTGAATAGAGGGACTAGACAGCAAAAAGGCTCAAGAGAAAATACTTTCCAACAAAAAGATTAAACATTGCTCAAGCGTTGTGGCTAGTTGAAAATGGCCTGTGAGTGTGGTTAGAGTTTTGTTACTGAGTAAATTGCACAGTGTGCACAAGAGAAGGAAACAGAGAGAGGCTTCAGGAAGTTCAACATCTGCAAACAATTGGCCACTAATTATGTGGTTATTCCGTGCAGTTCCAGATTCTGAAGATGAAACATTTCACTCCATGCTACACTTATTATTTTGTTCCTCTTTCAAAGCTTATTTGGGGGAGGGGGGGGAAAGAACCTTATAACTTTGCAACAAATCATTTAGCACAAAGTGGCAATTGGTCACACAAGAGCATTGCTAGCTACATAGATGTGTGTGCAAAATGGTCTTCCTGAATCTGGTGCCTAGTGACTGGAGCTTGGGCCTGATTAAGAACTGGGAATGGAGTTAACTCAGCCTTTCTGAAAACTGTCAGGACAAAGGGCACCAGGGCTCGTTCCCCACCCAGTTCAAGCAGTAAAGAAAATCTTGACTTCAGGAACCCACTGTCAAAGAGGCCATCCCCACCCACACCTAGTAGGGACAATGGTGGCGGTGTTCACAAAAGTGCCATTTTTTTCTTAAAACTTTATGGTCCTTCTCTTGGATTATGTGATCCTGCCAGTCCAGGGCTATAGAAAAAATTAGGGAAGTGAAGCAGACCCTTCATTTATGGTTGAACATTAATGGATTAACAAATTATATTAAAAGCTCAACAGTTTGAACTGAAGAAAAAGAATATTGCCTTTCTTTCTGGGACATTATTTCCTCCCCTCCCCCTCCTGTTTAATTTCCTACACTTTTTATCCTATTAAGTTTGACTGTGTTTGTGAAGTGATTAGACCTCACACCTGAAAAGGTGTATGTCCCAATATAGCACACTACACTCAATACTTAAGATTTAACCCAAATTTGATCGTGCTTTGAAACTCACACCCAGGACACAGCTATTTCAATTTTCCCATTCATCATAGGATTTTATTTTTAATGGAGATATGGAAGCACACACATAATATCATAGATTTGGATAAACAATGGTCCCAACTACTGTATATCTTAAATGGTACAAAAATATCACTTCAATCTGTGTGCCCTTTATTTGGACACAAATCAGATTGACTTCTGCACATGTATTGTAGGAATTACAGTAAGAGAGTTCAATGTCGTGTAGCAATTAAATTTGCCCATAAAGATCATGAAGCCAAAATAAAATGAGTATGTATCTTCCAGAGCAGTGGTTCCCAACAAGGGGTACACAGCCCACTAGTGGACTTCAATTCCCAGAAGCCTAAGTCAGTACATTGGCTGATCAGTGCTTTGGGGAAATGACTTAGGCTTCTGGGAATTGAAGTCCAAAAACCAGCATTTGGGAAACACTGTTCCAGAGGATGTGTGTGACCATTTTCATGAGATGCACCTGTCTGAACTTGGAAAATGTTATTTACCGCCACTTCTCATTTTGAGAAACAGAACTTTGCAGCACAGATAGTCTACATGTTTGCCTAGATTACATTACATCATCGGGATTAGTGCCTCTCATGGTTTACAAGGCACCAGAGAGAGTGATTTCCCAGAACTGAATGCACCTGTTAAACTCTGAACTTCAAATTCATAGCTTTTTGAACTTGTTAGGTCACACACCCACAAGAAAAAATGGGGCCAACGTAAGACCTTGGGAACTTTGCCAATAAGTTTCAACTTTGAAAGATCTCAAAGAGATAATGCAAAAATCTTGTCTCTCAGATCTTAGCTCAAGGACACTTTTAAATTCCTTAGGTGGGGAAATGAGGGAAATGTTAGCATAAAATGCCACAATTTTGTCAAGTTAGGAAGGGGTTTCATCAGATGCTGCAGAGTACTTTGACGTTCAGGACCATCGCCAGGAAGATGGGATTCTGACATGGGGCCGAAGCGAGGGCATGCTTTGGGTGTTGGAAGATAGCTAAGTTGTTTGACTTAGTGCATATTCTCTCCAAAGTAATTCTTAGCCGATTTTACATTGATTTCTGACTTAGAATTTGGAGATAGGTTCAAGTCTACACTTAGAATCTATGTGTTTTCTTATTTTTAAGTAAAGTTATGCGAATTTAGGATTAGAGTTAAGGACCCAGGAATGGGATATTTTATTTTAAAAGTATTTAACCAGTTTAGTAGTTTAGCAATTGCTATGCTTCGCATTTGGATTGTTCAAATGGATTTATGGAATTTGTTTTGCTTCTTATCGCAATAAAAGGAAGAAGCCCAACTGGGTTTCTCTTCCATGAAAAGACAAATGGACGTTTTGTTTTGTGAATGGATTTGATAGTTCAGTGTTGAGATTGTTTTGCTACACAAGAACAGCAAAACTCCCATTGCATGTTCTTGGAGTTCGCCCAGGAGGAGAGATAAAAGAAGGATGAAAGGACAGCTCAGACTGGAGATACGATTCTCAGGGCATGAAAGGGAGGACAATTGTGGGAGTTAATCTGTTGCCCGACAGTCTGAAGGAGGACTGGAATGCGAGACCTAGACGTCCCATCTAGGTGCACCTGGTTTCTCACCCCATCCGCCTGTCACATTCCATTTTGGGCCCCAATTCGGAGTGGTGAGTTGGTGACAGCACCCACCTAATTTGGTTCAGCTCTACCTGAATTGGATCCCAAGTTCAATGAAAGGCATAGTCCCCACAGACAGAAACTTATTTTACTACAGTACAATGACATGGTGTGGATATAACAATCCTGATCAGGCAGGTCACATTTGAGGACCTCTTGTGTAATGTGGTACAATATGTCTTAACATTGCAATTCTTTCATTTGTGTAATGTTTTCGATGGTCTAAGAGTTAGACGGAGAAAGTCAAAATATCAGCCTGAAGATCAATATGTCAAAAACGAAATATATACAGAGTGCCTCCACAAATGCCATAGATATGAGATGTGCAAACAAGATACTAAAAGAAGTTGATTCCTATGTATATCTTGGGCAAGAAGTTAACCTAAGGCATGATCTAACAAAATAAATTTCGAGAAGAAGGCCAAGCATCATGGGAAGCTTTTAACAGCATAAAGGATGTACTTAGTGAAACAAAAACAAAAAAGTTATGGGTTGAACTCATCAACACCACCATTCTGCCTTCTTTATTATATGGCAGTGAAACATGGGCACCTACAAAAGTTGACATCAAAAAAATTGATGTAACACCGAGTAATCAAGCGAAGGATGCTACGCATCCGATGGGTTGACCGAATATCAAATGAAAAATTGTGTATAAGATCAGGTGCAAAACAAGTGGCAATATTGATTGCGTTTGCAAGTCATTGGTGGACTGGGCATGTGTACCACTTCAAAGATGGCAGGTGGACAAAAGCTATCACAGAATGGATACCACTTGACATAAAGCAACCACTAGGAAGGCCAGTAACCGGAAGGGAAGACCAGGTCAGGGAAAAGTTACCGAGGCCCTGGATGAGACTGGCATGGGATTGGAAACAGTGGAAGATGATGCTTCAATTCACCATGTCAACCTGACCTGTGAAACATGGATTAACCAAGTAACCAAGTAACTATAATGTTTGTTCAGAAATGAACCACCACTACAATTCTCCAGTAACACCCACCTGACTCCAATTCCCAGTTTATGGATTATACTCCTCTAATTTCTTTTCACCTTTGGTCAGAAAAAGTTCTTACCTTCCCTTTGAAAACTCTTTTCTGACAAGAACATTTATCTAGATGTATCTGAAAACATTTTTTTTATAATAGGTGCACTGGCACTCTTTCTCAAATATAGATGGAGAGTACATATCATGGATTTGGAGACAAAGGGCTCTATAAAATTAAAATAATATGGAAAGGAAAATTTCTCTTCACAATTGACATTTACTATGTCATTCACCAGTAATCACAAAAAAACCTAAGCTAAATTAAAGTAAAGCCACCAGATCTACAGTTTGTGATGAAATGGAGACTGCATGTTTTCATCCTAAAATCCACAATGCCAAACCATGACATCTAATTTCTGGAAGGAATAAAATGTCTTCACCACAAACACTGATCATATGTCTGGCAGGGCTTTTGCATCATAAAATGCACAATGCATAGTACTGTATCTCATTTCTAACAGAAAAGCAAAACTTGTGAGCAAGGATATTCACTATGTAGAGTAGTTTCTGCTGCCTTTCTGGTCCCTATAGTTCTAAACATTTTCTTCTAGAATTAAGGGGAAAACTATGTTAGTCAGAGGATCACACAATTCCCCCCCAACCACTGGAGCCTACAAACACAGAAGTGGCGAGTAAGGAAAAATGCTCTACTTTCCCCTTTCAGTCATTTTTAATATGTCAGTTGAGCTCTTAAAAGAAAGAAACATTACACAAGTAGTTATACTAATTAATTTAATAACAACAATTTAGGACAACCCTTTCTGGGGTTTTCTAGAGTGAAGAAATATGTAAAATGTCAGAAGTTGTGTACAGACTGTGTAGAGCTAGCTGCTTTACTGCTTTATTTAAAAAAGAAAAAGAAGATAAACAGATATTTGCATTATATTGTCATGTTTGATCGTTGGATTGATTCATTTTTTTCTTCTTGAAAAGAAGTGAATCAATCCAATGTTCAAACATGACAATATAATGCAAATGTCTGTTTATCTTTTTAAAATTTGTTACCTACAAACACAGGTTTGGAGATATAGGCCCGATCAGGATTCCCAGTTATACGGCCACAGATGTCATACCTACTATGGAATGTATCTTCAGAAGAGAATCTGGTGATGCCAAGGAAGAGACTGATCCCTTCCAAGTCAGTATTGTTTTGGACCATAAGACGCATCTGACCATAATACGCACCCAGTTTTTAGAGCTTTTAAAATCTTTTTTAAAATATTTTTTTAAAAAACTTTTTAGAGTTTTTAAAAGCTGTGATCGATCAGCGCTTGGATTGTGGGGAGGAATGGGCACGGGCATCGGTTCCCCCCAAACCAAGCACCAATCGATCACAGTGTGCAATCAACGCTTGGGTTGGCTCCGGTCCTTTCTTGAGGGTTGGGTTTAGGGCTGTGGTTCCCAACATGGGGCACATGCCCGAGGGGTGGTGGTATTGGAAACTTTTTTGGACCAAGTTAATGGCCCTTAAGTTTAGGCTTCCTCCATGTGAGCAGGAGTTTATTTTTTGAATAATAAGAATTATATGTCACCGGGGGGGGGGGGGCATCAGGATATTAAAGAGGCTTAGGTGAGACATGACCAAAAAAAAGGTTGGGAACCACTGGTCTAGAAGGTTCAGTTCAGGGAGGAATTGCCAGATTCTTCAGTGGCCTATAATTTGAATGAGAAAAATCTTAAAATATAAAACAGGCAGAGGATGCCCTACTAAATAACCCTGAGTTACAAACTTGAAGATAAACCAGACAAACATATATGTGATTTTAGTATCCACAGTTTCAGTTATCTACAGGTCCAAAAATATTCAGTGAAAAATCCCTGAAATACAAAATATGTATTTATTTCCAAGGCATATTAACAGAGCTGACCACTAGAGGCCATGATCTACAATACAATGACAAGAAGGAACAGATTGTTTTCAGGGGAATAATTTTCTGAGCTGACCAGAAAGATTGATGGAGACATTTGCAGTACTTCCTTCTTCAATGACTCAGATATGTGGGCTATAATATGGGAATCACTGCTTTCTGCAGTTTTAAATACGGTATCTACAGAAGATCCTGGAACATATCCCCCATGAACATGGGGGTATCTTGTATTCATCACCAAGCTTTACCAAGTACTAAAGCATCAATGTATGATGTCTGGAAAAGAAAGACCAGCATAAGCCTGCCACATTATTAGTTGTCTAAAGGTAAAGGTAAAGGTTTCCCTTGCTCGAAAGCCAGTTGTATCCAACTCTAGGGGTCAGTGCTCATCTCTGTTTCTAAGCCGAAGAGCCAGCGCTGTCTGCTTCTGCAGACGTTTCCATGGTCACGTGGCAGGCATGACTAGACACCGGAGCGCATGGAACACTGTTACCTTCCCACCAAAGTGGTCCCTATTTATCTACTTGCAATTTCTTGCTTTCAAACTGCTAGGTTGGCAGGAGCTGGGACAGAGATGGGAGCTCATTCCATCCTGCAGTACTCGGGAATCAAACTGCTGACTTTCCGTCTCCCAGTCAGCATCTTAGTGACTTGAGCCACTGCAGTCCCCTCTTCATTTATTCATTCATGTTAGAATGTTGCACAATTTAAAATTTTGGACATACTGTATGTGAAATATAGATAAAATTCAAACAGACTGAAATAATAAAATTATTGACGATTTTTCACCAGAAGTGGGCTACTTCAATAGCATGATCTCAGCTGTTTATTGAATCTTCTTTTGTATACATAGTAGGATATTGTTAATCAGGTCCTACTTTTAGGATACAGGAATATACGCTAGGCAGAAGTAGGCATGTGACCAGGACTGGCCTATAGATATATGGCCTACGGACAGGTTTACTGACCTGTCGAATCGCCTGCCTATGGAATGGCAAGAATGAAATCTTTGGTTTGCTTTACAAACAGCACAATTAATTGTTTCCTATTAGCAAAAAGAGGTGAGGATTTCCCCCAGCATGGATATTTCCACAATGGAATGAGTAAACAGAGAGACACAGGATTGCTGTGGCAACAAACTCTGGCTAAACTGGAAGATAAGGGAGCAGTATGGACAATATACAGATTTAAATAAAATGCAATAATCTTTTCTTCTGCTTAAGGTAGACTAGTTACTATTGGTTGTGGCCCTCCATGCCTGCTCACAGCCCCCTAGCATGCTAGTTAAACCAATTCCTAGTGCTAGGCTACTTCTTCTGTAAAGTAACATCTAAAACATTATACAGTATTGTCAAATATTAATTTTGCATCTGGAAAGAGCTTCAGAATGAAAATTTGATCAATTTCATCTTGGTTTATTAAAACATTACAAAGACATTACAACTCAGAGTGATTTAAAATACTGTGATATGATCCAAATAAATTTCTTTCTTCATTCTTACAAATAAGCCCCCTCCCAACTTGTTTTAAAAGGACATACAGTATTTTGACATACTTGAAGAAAAGCTTTCAAGTTGTCCAAATGTTAATAGGAATGGTCCTGTCTTTCTGCTTATTTAAATATTTTAATTCCAATAAAATGAAATAAAATTCAGATGTTTAAATTTCAAATGAAACAATAACTTAGCATTTATATCACATTACAGACACATTGGGTAATGTAACATGAGTACAGTAATACTGTACCTCAGATAATGTTTGCACCAGATAACACTAAAACCACATAACGTTAAGCAAGATGGAAAAAAAATTTGCATCACATAATGTTGAAATCCTATTGGAAGTATCACATAACATTTGCTGAAGCATGTGCTGCTTACAATGTATCTCTATGGAGTTTTAACATTGTGCAATTCATCTCATAGGATTTTAATGTTATACAGTGCACGTATCGCATAACATTAAAAATCAGATAACGCTAAGACTTGTGGAACCAAGTTTTAGCATTATCCGGGGTTCTACTGTATTTGAAAATGGGAACAAGTTTCTTCTATGTGTTGACACCCTTTTCTTCTGAAAATGGGTATGTCTCAGAGCAATATTAGCCGCTCTGAATCGCTTTGGCGAATAGAGCGGCATAGAAATCTAAATATTATAATAATAATAATAATAATAATAATAATAATAATAATAATAATAATAATAATAATAATAATAATAATAATAATAATAATAATAATAATACAACAACAACAACAACAACAACAACAACAACAACAACAATAATAATAATAATAATAATAATAATAATAATAATAATAATAATAATAATAATAATAATAATAATAATAATAATAATAATAATAATAATAATAATAATAATAATAATAATGTTTTCATTTTCATGTAAATATTTGCAAATATAGCGAATAGGGAGAGATTGGAATAATTCCACTCTTATGAAAGTTGTGAATAATGCTGTGCAACTCTTGTAAAGTAGGAGTTTATACTCAATTTTATAAAATGCATAATGTCTGAACTAAAAAAGGGATGATGAGCTAAATATTAGTAGTCTTTTCTTCCCCAGTAATGTCATATTATTCATACTTCATTATCACCCTATAAAAGTGACTTTGGAAAAACTGCTTCATCTTCTATTTTCTGCTACAAAGAAATGATTTGCTAGGACTTTCACTGTTTGCTTGTTTATTTATTTATTTATTTATTTATTTCCCATCCATTGTTAAAGACCACTCCAGGCAGCGTATAACATTAAAACCATAAATAAATATTACATTATAATACAATAAATTAATAAACCAGTAAAACATAGCACACAGGCATCATACCATCCTTAAAATCAAGATGTGCTCACGTGGCCATATTTAAGTGATTCTCAAAGTGAGGATGTATGAGCAGGATTGCCAGGTGGGCAATGTTCATTCTCTTGAAATTTCAACTCCCAGATTTGATGTTAGAAGACGAGGCTTTGTGATTTCATGGTAATGGGACACTTATGATGCCGTTTCATGTTTTTGAAACACCAGGGTGCCATTCCCTGCCTTGCTCTAAATTGTATGATGGGCCCAGACTTATGTACTTATTATTTGTTTTTGTTTTTCCACACTTGTATGCCACCCAATCAGGGAACCCGACTCAGGGCGGCTCACATAAAAATTACACAATATACACAGTAACCAGTCATAATTAAAAGCAATAAAAACCCATTAGATTAAAAGAGAGAGTACAGTTGTACCTCGCTTAAAGAGCATAATGCGTTCCACAGGATTGCTCTTTAAGTGAGTTTGCTCTTTAAGCGAAACACCATTGTAAGTGACCAATTGTGGGGGGGATTGAGAACCCTGATTTATTTGTTAAGCGAGTTTTTGGTTGGTTTTATTTGTTAAGCGAAGCAAACATTCAGACAAAATTCTGCTCTTTAAGTGAGTTAGTCTTTACGCGGGGTGCTCTTTATGCGAGGTTTGACTGTATTTCAATGAGCTAACCAGCAAGCCGAGGCTACCGTGCCACTGGTGCACCACACCCAGTGATGGGCTGCTCCCAGGTCGGACCGGTTTCCCCAAACCGGTAGCAGCCATCCAGAGGGGATCGCCGAGGTGATGGTAAACCCCCAGACAACTGGTTCAGTCGCCTCTCCGGCTGCCCTCCAGATGTGTCTTCTAGGCAGCCAAAATGGCTGCTCGGAAGTGCGCATGCGTCAAAACTCCATTTGACGCATGCGCACTTCAATTTTTAAGTGTGCATGTGTCAAATGGAGTTTTGACGCATGTGCACTTCCAAGCAGCCACCACCTGGAAGAGCGGCAGCGGTGGCCTTTCCCCAGTGCACCGCCGGGCCGGGCCAGGCTGCACTGCCGGGCTAGGATGCGCTGTGCTGCCGGGCCCGGCCAGGCTGCACCGGGCTAGGCTGTGCCGCCAGACTGCCGCACCACCGCTGTGCCTGCCTGCCTCCCTGCTGCTCCCCAACCCCAGGGTAAGGTAAGTGACGCGTTTGTGTTTGGGGTGGGTGGGTGGGTTGAGGTGTGTGTGCTTTATGTAGTTTGTTTTTATGTGTATTTAATGTATTCATGTATTATGTGTATATGTATTTATTTTAATTTATATGTATTTATATGTATGTATTTATATGTATTTAAATAATGTGTATTTTTATTTATTTTTTATTTATTTTTACTTTGGCTCTGCCCACAACATCATGACATCATGACATTGGCTCTACCCACAACATCATGACATTGGCTCCCCCATGACATTGGCTCCGCCCACGGTGTGGTAGTAAAACATTTGACAGGCCACACCTGCCCTGTCAGCCATGTCTTTAGCCCTTTCCTGAAGGCCAGCAACTCTGTCTAGAGACACAACTCAATTAGCAGGAGGTTCCATAGGGCCAGAGCAGGCACAGAGGAGGCCCTCTTTCTAGTGCTAGAGAGACGTGCCCCTCCAGCTGATGGAACAATGAGAGAGCCTCTCCAGTCCACTCTGGTGGGACAGGCAGATGTTCTTGGGGTGACATGGTCTCTTAAGTATCCTGGTCCACTACCATGTAGGGCTTTAAAAGTAATTATCAGTACCTCGAATTGCACTCGGAGGCATACTGGCAACCAGTGCAGCTCCTGGAGCAGTGGCGAGGTACGGGCACAATGCCTGCACCCCAAAACCACCCGAGCCACCGCATTCTGGACCAGTTGCATTCTGGACCACTTCTTAGCTGAAATCCTGTTGCTCTAAAAATTATGCCATATAAGGCTGATGACATCATCAGCTGTGGAGTTTTTTTCTGGCATTAAACATTTCTGCTTTCTATCTAGAGGCTCCCATAAAATCACTTTAATTGCCAGGAAGCTATTGTGAGGGTGGAGCCAGGGCAAGTCTTTACTGAAAATGGTGGGGTGAGTTTACCGGCAATAGTTAATTGTTCGTAATTAAAACCTTCCCCCTCTGGTTCTTTATCTAGCATTGATTCCTGATGACAAATGTCATTAAACATGGTTCATTTGATACAGGAAGGAGGAAATACGCAGTTTCAAAAAAATCATTGCTAATGATGGCATTGGAAGCCTTATGCAAAACAACTTACAGCATCAGGATTTCAGCCATGGGCTTTCTCACAGTTCTCTTCCCCTCCAGCCTGTTTTTGGGAAGCACAGGCTGAAAACACTTTGATGCTGAGCCAGGGAATGTTTGTGCTGGCTGGGAATTAGTGGAGATATGTTCTTTCACCACTTCAGAGAAACAAACCCAATTTCCTGAAGCACTCTTTGCCTTGAGAATTTACTTACAGCCTGGACAAGCAGAGAAATTCTCTGAAACTCCAGCTACTGCTCTGAAACCTCTTAACCTCCTAACCCTATAGGGTGTTTTTTTTTAGTGTCACCAGACTAATTTATCTAACAATGGTTTGACATTCATATTCTACTTCTTCTTTCCAAGGTCTCCTTGTTACACCAAATGGTTGAAGCAATACATTGATTTAGTTCAAGAAGGGAATTCCAAGGAATGTAACCCCCTCCCGCAAGTATGCTATTGCTGCAGAGGCTCAAGTGATTAAGATGCTGAACTCAAAGAGTGGAAGGTTCAATTCCTGAGTATTTGCATGACGGAGTGAGCTCCCGTCTCTGTGCACTCCGGTGTTGAGGCATGCCTGCCATGTGTCTACGGAAACATCTGCAGACTCAGACAGCGCTGGCTCTTTGGCTATAAACAAAGATGAGCACTGAACCCCACAGTTGGACACGACTGGTTTTCAAGCAAGGGTGACCTTTATGCTATTGCTTCAAATTCTGCAGTCTTAAACATTTGGCTAGACTTCTGTGTTGAACAGTGAATTGAGCAATACCAAACTGCGCAGAAAATTGCCACATCCCATAATGAGCAAATACAGTTTCTTTGTGTCACAAAGTGACTGTATTCCGGTTTTGTGCATCAAATTTGTTAAAGTTCTAATTTGTGACTGTTGAATGGTGGGTTTTTTGAAACTTCAGTTCAAAAGCTTCAGATTACATGCAGCATTTCTTTTTTCATTCTTTATAGCAGGGGTAGGCAACCTATGGCCCATGAGCCAGATCCGGCCTGTGGTGGCAATAATCCGGCCTCTGGCCTCACTCCAGTTGCTGCTGCAGACTCATTTATAGGTGTCATAAATTGGGGGGGGGGGCGACCACCAGTTGGGGTCCCTCAACTGTCTGAGGAAGCATAACCGGCCCAACTCAAAAAGGTTGACAACCCCTGCTTTATAGCAATGAGAACATACATGGAGCATCTTTCTGGAGTACTCTTGCTTTGTAGGAAAGATCTCAGAAGCACTTAAAAATGAAGAAACCGCTTCTAAAATACCCCCCCCCCCCAAAGCAAATCACCATCCGCTCCCACATGTCTTAGGTGGAAGACAGTTGTATTTATTGTACCCTTCACTTTATTCACTCACTTATGTTCACCATGCCTACTAATTTAAACAACTGAAGTTTATTATTCATATAAAAGTCTACCAAAGGAGTAAACTTTTGCTTGAGGTCTATGTTATATTAGGTATCTGTATTAGAGACATTAACTAAACCATTATTCACTCTCTTTGCAGTGTTTATCTGGATGCAGCTGTACATATATTAGTACTAATCTACAAGCATTCACATTTCACAATCCATCTGCATAGTTTAATGCCTTAACCCAAGAGTTCCTCTGTCTGATCTTTGTCTAGCTCAGGGATTCTCAACCTGCAGTCCGTGGGCCAGATGTGGCCCCCAGCACCATTTCATGTGGCCCACCTCCACCATACCAGGAAGTGCCATGTGGTGGAGGAAGGGCAAAATGGCCGTCTGGCCCCCAAAGCTGTCTGAAGGAGCAACTTTAAAAGGTTGAGAACTCCTGGTCTAAATCGTGAGGAATACCTGGTGGGGGAATATTAATGCTTTTCAGCAGCTCTTGACTGTAATTAATCCATACTGGAGCAGAATCCTTGAGCCTGATGTGTGTGTGTGTGTGTGTGTGTGTGTGTGTGTGTGTGTGTGTGTGTGTGTGTGTGTGTGTGTGTGTGTGTGTGTGTGTGTGTGTGTGTGTGTGTGTGTGTGTGTGTGTGTGTGTTTTAAGGGCAGGTGGAAATCTTCAAAAGACACTGTGAGCCCTTGCTCTGGCTTCACAGTGTGTGGGATTCTTACCCACTAAAACCACCTCCCATTACGCCCTGCCACCCCACGGGACCGCCGTCAGGCATTACTTCATGGGGGGCAAAATGGCTATTAAAAAACCCTCCTCCAATTTGGCTCCTAGCCCTCCTTCTCCTCTATATCTCTGGCTGCCCTCTTCGCAGTCTCTCCACACGTCTAAGTTCCAAGATGACCCCGGCTGCATAATTGGACACCGCGACCCAGGTAGCCTCCCTACTCAACATCTCACTGATGATATCTTCTGGAGACAGCTGTTGTCGAAAATGCCTCTGTAGAATTTCCCGTTCTGCATTAAAGCGTGGACAATGAAAAAACACGTGCTCTGCATCTTCCTGCACGGGCTGGCAGACGGGGCATGAAGCATCATCATCCAGCCTGAAGCGGTGTTGATAGGCTCTGAAGCAGCCATGTCCTGTCAACAGCTGTGTGAGGTAGTGGTCCACCTCTCCATGCTGTCTTGTCGACCACGCCCTAATGTCTGGGATAAGGCGATGAGTCTACCGTCCCTTGGTTGATTTATCCCAGACCTGCTGCCATTGTGTTATCCTCTCTTTCCTGGCTTCTATGGCAATTGTGCGTCGTTCCTTCTCCTGGTTTTCTCGCCTCTGCTGGTAAATCTCTGCCCGTTCCTCTGCTATCAAATGGATCGGCATCATATCAGCAATGACACACACGGCATCGTACGAGACTGTTCGAAATGCCCGAGCCACCCGCAGGGCACTCCTACGGTATATTGAATTTATCTGATGCATGTATGATGTCTCTGCTGTGGCTCCAAACCAAATCGGGGCTGCATACAGGAACACGGAACTAACAACACTCGAGAGGAGTCTTCAGCGAGTCTGCCGTGGACCTCCAATATTTGGCATGATCCTTGTTAATGCATTACATACTGCTCCAGCCCTTGCACTCACAATTTGCAAATGTTCATTAAAGCGTAGCCTGGTGTCTATCTGGACACCCAGATATCGTAGTGACGGTTGCGAGAGAATACTGCAGCCTCCAACAGTAAGGGTGATAGTCTCTCTGGCTTTCCTACTGGTCACGAGAACTGCCTCAGTCTTATGATCTGCTAGATGCAAACCAGCTAATGAGAGCCACTGGCGGATTTTGGCAACACACTCGTTTGCAGTTTGGACAACTTCCTCCAGATGTTTAGCGGACTTAACCTTTTTATCGGAGCTGTGGCAGAGTGATCTGAATCTACAAAAATTAGATATCACTCCAGTGCCATGGTCGGATCACTATCTGGTGACTCTAGACTTCCTGGGGGCTGGACTCCACCGCAGGGAGGCAGGGCCAATTAAATGGGCCCGCCCCCGGCGACTAATGGATCCAGAAGGATTCCAGAGGGAACTGGGGGATTGTCCTCTTGACCTGCAAAGTGATTCATCTGAGGCCCTTGTCGATGCTTGGGACAAGAAAGCGACGGCTGCCTTGGATGTAATCGCGCCACTACGGCCTCTCCGAGTCCGTGGGGATCGATCTGCCCCTTGGTTCTCAGAGGAACTAAGGGAGCTTAAACGGGCTAAGAGACGCCGAGAGCGCCGCTGGGTGAAGTCTCGGAGCGAGTCTGACCGAACACTGGTTAGAGCAGCTATTAAAGACTACCTAGTGGCGATGAGGGTGGTGAAGCGCCAATACTTCACCACCCTTATTGCCTCCGCGGATAATCGCTCAGCGGCCTTGTTCCGGGTGACCAGGTCCCTCCTCGGTAGAGGGGGGCCGGGCCCTGGGTGGCAGGGATCGGCTGAGGACTTTGCTGATTATCTGGCGGAGAAAATCGCTCAGATTCGCTCGAAGCTAAATCACGGCGTGGAATGTACGGATCTGGGGTCAACCATAGCACAGTCTAGCCATGTTATCTGGGATCGGTTTGATCCTGTTGGCCCTGAGGAAGTGGACAGGCTTCTTGTATCTGTTCGCGCCACGACTTGTGCACTGGACCCATGCCCTGCCTGGTTAATAAAAGCTTCCAAGTCTGTGGCAGGTGGCTGGGTCGAGGCGATCATTAATGCTTCTTTAAAAGAGGGGCATTTTCCTGCACCTTTCAAACACGCTTTGGTGCTTCCCCTCTTAAAAAAGCCGTCCCTCGACCCCTTGGTAATTTCTAACTACCGTCCAGTGTCTAACCTACCTTTTTTAGGTAAGGTTCTGGAAAAAGCTGTGGCGCAGCAGTTACAGAAAGTCCTGGATGAAGCGGATTATCTGGACCCGTTTCAGTCAGGATTCAGGCCCGGATATGGTACTGAAACTGCACTAGTCGCATTGGTGGATGATCTCTGGAGAGAGCGGGATGGAGGGGAGCCATCTGTCCTCGCTCTTCTCGACCTCTCAGCGGCTTTTGATACTGTCGATCATGGCATTCTTCTGGGTAGGCTACAGGGTCTGGGGATCCAGGGCACAGTGCTGTCCTGGTTTTCCTCATTCCTGAGGGGCAGGACCCAGTCGGTGTGCCTGGAGAAGGAGAAGTCCAGCCCTAGGCCCCTGCACTACGGGGTGCCTCAGGGCTCGGTACTTTCTCCTCTCCTATTTAACATCTATATGAAGCCGCTGGGTGAGATCATCCGTTCCCACGGGGTAAGGTATCATCAATATGCAGATGATACCCAGTTGTACATCTCTGCCCGTGGGGACCCAAGCGGTGCGGTGGAAGTCCTCTCCAGGTGTCTGGAGGCTGTTAAGGTCTGGATGGGGGATAACGGGTTACAGCTGAATCCCGGCAAGACTGAGTGGCTGTGGGTAAGGGGCCCTGCGTTATTACGGGAGTTACCAGCTTTGGTTCTGGATGGGGCAGTTTTGCCCCAAACAGACCTGGTGCGCAATCTGGGGGTCCTCCTTGACTCATGACTACTGTTCGAAGAGCAGGTGGCAGTCGTGGCCAGGAGGGCTTTTGCACAACTTCGTGTAATACGCCAGTTGCGCCCACTCCTAGACCGGGATGCCTTGCTCATGGTCACACATGCTTTGGTCACCTCCAGACTTGATTACTGTAATGCGCTCTACATGGGGCTGCCCTTGGTGACCATTCGGAGACTGCAGCTGGTCCAAAATGCGGCGGCCCGGATAGTGATGGGGTGCGGGCGTTATGCTCGTGCCTCACCACTGCTCCGGGAGCTGCATTGGTTACCAGTATGTCTCCGGGTGCAATTCAAGGTGCTGGTTATTACCTTTAAAGCCCTATATGGTAGTGGGCCAGGATACCTCAGAGACCGCGTCACCCTAAGAATGTCTGTCCGTCCCACCAGGGCGGACCGGAGGGGCTCTCTTGTCATTCCATCGGCTAGGGAGGCTCATCTCTCTAGCACTAGGAAGAGGGCCTTCTCCGTGTTCGCCCCGGCGCTTTGGAACCTCCTCCCAACTGATCTACGTCTACAGACAGAGCTCCTCCCCTTTCGAAAGGGTTTAAAAACCTGGCTGGCGGGACATGTGTGGGGACCAAGGTCTGTGGGATCCCACACAGGGTGGTTAATTTAAGGGACAGCCTCCCTTGCTGTTGGTTTTATTCCATGGAGTTGCTTGTTCCTGGTTTAGTTTCATGTTTTTATGAATTTTCAGAGTTTTTAAATTTTTTAATTATTAGTATTTTATTGGATGGGTTAGGGTTTATGACTGTGTTTTTATCTTGTAAGCCGCCCAGAGTCGGGCATGCCCGATTGGGGCGGGATAATAAATGGGAATAATAATAATAACCACTACCGCCACATCATCTGCAAACCCAACTGTTTTTGTCCCCACTGGCATAGGCAACCGGAGCACCCCGTCATACATGATATTCCATAATAAGGGACCGAGCACTAAACCCTGTGGGACACCTCCTGTGATGTTATAGGTTTGAAGACCGACATCGGTGTTATACATCAAGGTTCGATCTGTGAAGTAGCTTACAATTATGCGTCTGATGTACTCCGGAACCTCCATCAATCTCAGCGCATCCAGGATACAGTCCCAGTTTGCTGAATTGAACGCATTCCCCACATCCAAGGTGATGATAGCACAGTACTTCTTGGCGCTTCTCTTCCAGCGTTTGCCTTCTATAGCCTTGCGGGCAATGTCTACGACTATGTTGATGGCATCCACGGTAGATCTCGCCTTCCGGAATCCATGTTGGCTATTGGACAATCCCCGAACTCCTTCGCTGAACTCCTCCATCCGGTTACAAATAATCCTCTTGAGTACCTTACCTGCTGTATCCAGCAGGCATATTGGTCGATAGGATGATGGATCATCTGGCGGCTTTTTCCCTTTCGGAAGAAGGACCAATTTTTGCAATTTCCACCGGCTTGGAAAGATTCCCTTAGCGAGACACATGTTGTACATCTCTAGGAAGATTTCTGGTCGGGACCTGATGGCAGTTTTAAGGGCAATGTTGGGGACACCATCTGGACCAGGGGCCTTCGCATCCCCTATCTTACTACAGGCCCTGATCAGCTCCTCCTCTGAGATAGTTGGTATGTCGAAGCAGTGATCAGCTGACACATCCTTGGTATAGGCGAGTCCCGGTTGACTTGGGAAGAGAGTAGTCACTATCTTTTTGAGAAGCACTGGGCAAGATGGTGGGACCATTGTACAGTTTTTTAATCTGGCCATTACTGTCTAATATGGCCTACCCCATGGGTCACTGTTGACCATATTGCACAACTCCTTCCACATGCAGTTCTTGCTATCCCTGATGGCTCTCTTCAGGGCCCCCCGTGCCTCTCGATGTCGAAGCCTCAAAACCTCATAGTCCTCACTACCTCGGGCACGCTGTGCCTTTCTCCGAGTGCGGTGGCACAGCCTCCGGAGTTCAGCAATCTCCTCATTCCACCAATAGACCGGTGTGTGGCGGTTTTTCCCGGAACCTTTCTTCATGGCCGCATCACAGGCACTAGTAACCAGTGACATAAGCTGTGAGGACATATGCTCCACAGAGCCAGTTAACTGGATGTTCTCTTGCATCATAATGATGAAAGATTCGTGGTCAAAAGATCTGATGTTCCACTTGGCTTGAGCTGTCAGCTTGTTCACCCTTTGTCCTCCCTGTGAGGCAATTTCAAAAATGATGGCCTGATGGTCACTGTAGGTGTAGTAGTCACTCACTTGCCACATCTTAACTCGTGAAAATAGACTCTCACTGGCAAACGTCAAGTCTATAATAGAGGTATTACCATCCTGTATATATGTCGGGGTTGAACCATTATTAAGGAGGACTCCATCTAAAGAAGCCACAAAGTCCAGAAGTGTCGCACCCCTCCTATTGGTCTCTCTACTACCCCATTCTGTCACCCATGCATTAAAGTCACCTGCAATAATGAGTGGCCGTCGACCTCTCGCATCCTCAGCCAAATTGTCTAGCAGGGCCTCGAATTCCTCCTGTGAGGCACTTGGAGGGGCATAAATACTGTATATGTAGATGCCATCCACTTTGACCCAAGTGAATCCTGTTCTTAGTACTTGTGGTGTTTCCTGGAGAAAATTGTGCCCACATACCCAGATAGCTGCACGATCGGATGCATCGGAGATCCAGGCCCGTGAACTCTCAATGTTCCTATGCTGCTCCGACAGAATAGCAATGTCTATATCCAGGTCCTGCATAGTTTGCTTCAGCAAATCCTGCGCTGTCTCACAATGATTAAGGTTTAGCTGGAGGATCTTCATCTTCTGTCTATCACTGCCTTCACTGCTGCTTGGTAGGCCGCACACCTGAAGCTCCCTGTTGGGTGGTTCCTCTGAGCCTCACACAATACACACTTCGCCCCCTCGCTCTTACATGCCTCACGGGTGTGGCCAGCTTCACCACATCGGAGACAACACTTGGACCTATCCACTCCCTTGCAGTTGCGGGCCAAATGTCCAAAAGCCCAGCACTTAAAGCACTTCCGGACATCAACCTCCTCCCTAACTCGGCAGATCGCCCAGCCGATGCGTATCCGGCCCTTCTCCATTGCTTTCCTGGCTAGATCTGTTGGTAAACGGACCACGGCAGTTTGCGTGCTCTTGTACGCCTTCCTAATAGACTTGATGGCCTTTTCTTCGATGGCTACCTCCAACTCCTTGCCAAGGGCTTCACAAACTTCCTCTATAGTAGTCAGCTCATCTAGGTCTCGAATTTCAATTGTCTTCTCATCCTGTTGACTCACTACACTTGCTGACTCACCCAGCTTCTGGGTAATGGCGTTTACAACCTGGGTAGTTGTGGCAGACTTCCTCAGCTCCAAGAGCAGATTTCCAGCCATGTTCCTCCTCACCTTCATCACATTCTCTCCCACCTCCTTCAAGGACGGGTCGTCCTTCAATTGTCGCAGCATATCGGCATACGAAGGACCTCCTTCCTTCGCCTTCACAGTTACTATGTCAGGACGTGAGGGTCGCGGCTTCTTGGGTCTTGGTTTTGACTTCGCTATCACCGTCCAATCATTTTGGGGGGCTGAACTTATATGCAGTGTGCTCGGTGCTTGGTTTATCCCCGCCAAAGACAGCTTCTGATATTGGGTCTTGCCAACATCACCACTACACTCGCCTCCACTTGGTGTCATTGCACTCAAATCCAGTGTCAAAGCATCTCTGGGCAATGGGTTGTCCTTTCTGCGTGATAACTTAGGTCGTTTTTGGCCCTTGTTCCTAGTTGCCTCATCGCATATATTGGCTCTCAAGCCAGGTGACGTCTGGGTATCTGCTGCCACGGTCTCTGGTCTCTCTGGTCTCTCCATTGTGAGCGCCTCATCTTCCATGTCAGCAAGCTGGTCATAACACGTACGAATCAGACTCACCATACGCTTTATTTCACCATGGACATTGTGCCTTGGCTTCACAAATTCCAAGAGTTCTGTGATCTTCTTTCCAAGCATCTTCAGCTTTCCTCTCCTCCTCTCCACCATATTCCTCTTCATTGAATTTGAGTTTACTCGTTGGGCTGGTGACAGAGAGGTACTAGGAAGCTGCACACCTGTTTCTACTCCAGTGTTACAGGCAGCCATAGCAGACCGAGGCTGCAAACTGTAACCAAGCCAAGATCAAACCACAGCTGCACCCAAAGACCAGAAAGGGCCAACGGCAGAAAAGTCAGTTCAAAGCCTCCAAGTTCAAAGACTCCAAAATAAATGATAATACCTACTTGGGAGCCTGCTTCTTTATTGCCATCTTTGGCCTTCCATCAATTCGGACTGCTTTTCTTTTAAATCCGTATGGTGAGCCGGCTCCCTCATAGCCCCGGCAAAATCCTCAGATCTCAGTTGTTAAATCTCTCAAGTTGGAATAGCTTCTTCAGAGTTGGAAAGAGTTCCTCAAAACCCACAACACTGGCATTTGCCTCCAAAGGAATCTGTTGCTCTTATCTTTGTTGTTCCTATATTCAAGGCTTTGCTACTCCTATCTTCAGGTCGTTGGCGAGGAGGAGAAGGAGAAGAGTCTGACTCCAAAACTACAACACAGCAGAGCTCGAAGAGGGTCAGTCCCCGAACTATAAACTTTAAACTAAAACTATAAAACAAACAAAACAAATAAGGCAAATAAAACAAGATAAAACAAGATAAAACAAGATAAAACAAGGTAAAAAGCGGAGCCCTATAACAGAGCTCTGCAAGCTGCTAGCGGCCGGCTGCCGCACCCTACCGGAAGTGTGTGTGTGTGTGTGTGTGTGTGTGTGTTCACACACGCATGTGTATGTACACACGCTGCATATATTTATTTATTTATTTATTTAAATTTGTATGGCCATCCACTCACTGAAGCAACACCGGGCAGCTCAAAATGCAACTGCACTTCACCTTACACAAAAGACCCGACATACCATTAAAAACCCTACATAAAGCACATTATAAAATCTCTTATAAAATCTTCTCAGTAAAATAGACAAATAGACAGATAAAACCTAAAACTCCGGTGGCAATTAGCATGTTTATATCAGCCTGCAGGGAGCAGCTGTTCCTCTCTCTGCTCCCCACACCTGCTGGGCCAGCCATGTCTTCAGCCCTTTCCTAAAAGCTAGCAGCTCTGGCTGAAGACAAAGGTCCATTGGCAGGAGGTTCCAAAGGGTCGGAGCTGATACTGAGAAGGCCCTCTTTCTTGTACTGGAGAGATGAATCTCTGATGGATGATACCTTTAGAGGACCTCTCCGGTCCGCTCTCGTGGGAAGGGCAGATAACCGTGAGACAGTGTGGTCTCTTATGTAACCTGGTCCACTACCATGCAGAGCTTTAAAGGTGATAACCTTGAATTGCACCCGGAGGCATACCGGTAACCAGTGCAGCTCCCGCAACAAGGGTGAGGTGCGGGCATACTATCCAGACCCCATCACCGTGTGGGTGGCTGCATTCTGGACCAGCTGCAGCCTCCGGATGGTCATCAAGGGCAACCCCATGTAGAGCGCATTATAGTAGTCCAGCTGGTAGGTGACCAGTGTGTGAGTGACCATGAGCAAGGAGTCCCAGTCCAGGAACTGACGAATCACACTAGCCTGTGCAAAAGCCCTCCTGGCCATTTATTTATTTATTTAGATTTATATCACCGCCCACTCGCCGTGGCGACTCAGGGCGGTTTACAATCAGGAAAAAAACAAAAACAAAACAACAACAACACACACACAACACAAACAGCTAAAATCCATTCCTCCTTCCGGCCAGAGGACCTTAGTCTTTTCCTTCCCTGGGCAAATAGGGCCCAGGATTAGGAAGTGGGAGCTTCCATCTAAAAACCTTAAAACTTTTAAAATTTAAAATTAAAATCTGAAAAAGATTAAAAGTAGATTAAAAACACACCAGATGCTACAGCTACTAATTTAAAAGTAGAGAAAGAGAGGGGCTCAGATCATCCAATGTGCTGGGGTCATTATACCTTCCATACCCCATATCTGTCCTGCCAGCCATGTTTTTAGATTCTTCCTAAAGGGCAGCAACTCTATCTGGAGATGTAGCTCGGTAGGCAGGAGGTTCCATAGGGCCAGAGCAGACACAGAGAAGGCCCTCCTTCTAGTGCCACTCCCAACTAGGGAGCCTCTCCGGTCCGCTCTGGTGGGATGGGCAGATGTTCTTGGGGTGAAGCAGATGTTCTTGGGGTGAAGCCAGTTGAAGCCTCCGAATGGTCGTCAAGGGCAGCCCCATGTAGAGCGCATTACAGTAATCAAGTCTGGAGGTGACCAGAGCGTGTGTGATCATGAGCAAGGAGTCCCGATCTAGGAGTGGGCGTAACTGGCGAATCACACGAAGTTGTGCAAAAGCCCTCCTAGCCACAACTGCCACCTGCTCTTCGAGCAGTAGTCGTGAGTCCTGGAGGACCCCCAGATTACGCACCGGGTCTGTTTGGGGCAAAACCGCCTCATCCAAAACCAAAGATAGTAACTCCCGAGATAATGCAGGACCCCCGACCCACAGCCACTCAGTCTTGCTGGGATTCAGCTGAACCCCGTTGTCCCCCATCCAGATCCTCACAGCCTCCAGGCACCTGGAAAGGATTTCCACTGCATCACTAGGGTCCACATGGGCCGAGATATATAACTAGGTATCATCAGCATATTGATGATACCTCACCCCATGGAACCGGATGATCTCATCCAGTGGTTTCATGTAAATGTTAAATAGGAGAGGTGAAATAGGAGAGGTGAGAGTACCGAGCCCTGAGGCACCCCATAACAAAGGGGCCTTGGGCTGGACACCTCGCCCTCCAACCACACCGACTGGGTCCGGCCCCTCAGAAATGAGGAAAACCAGGACAACACAGTGTCCTGGATCCCTAATTCTTAGAGCCTTTCCAGAAGGATATCATGGTCGATGGTATTGAATGCCGCTGAGAGGTCAAAAAGAGCCAGGACGGATGGATGACCGCCATCCTGCTCTCGCCAGAGATCATCCACCAGCACGACCAATGCAGTGTTGGTGCCATATCCGGGCCTGAATCCTGACTGGAAAGGGTCTAGATAATCCGCTTCATCCAGGACACCCTGTAATTGTTGCGCCACTGCCTTTTCCAAAACCTTGCCCAAAAAAGGCAGGTTGGACACAGGCTGGTAGTTGGTAAGCACTGCCGGGTCAAGCAATGTTTTTTTCAGGAGGGGGCACACCAGAGCATGTTTTAAATTTTCTGGAAAGACCTCCTCCCGTAATGATGAATTTATAATAGCTTTGACCCAACCGCCTGTTACTGCCTTGGAAGTTTTAACCAACCAGGCAGGGCATGGATCTAATGCACAGGCAGTGGCACGAACAAATCCAAGGAGCCTGTCCACTTCCTCAGGGACAACTGGATCAAACCGATCCCAGATAACCTGACCAGACTGTGCTCAAGGCCACCCCAGCTCTACATTATCCACACCAGGATTAAACTTCGAGCGAATTTGAGCGATTTTCTCTGTCAGATAATCAGCAAAAGCCTCAGCAGATCCCTGCCAACCAGGGCCCAACCCTCCTCTACCAAGGAGGGATTTTGTCACCCGAAACAAGGTCGCTGGGCGATTCAATAAGGGTGGTGAAATATTGATGTTTCACCACCTCTATCGCCACAAGGTAGGCTTTAATAGCAGCTCTAACCCGTTTTCGATCAGACTCACTCTGGGTCTTCACCCAGTGGTGCTCTCGGCATCTCTTTACCCGTTTGAGCTCCTTCAATTCTTCTGTAAACCATGGGGAGGCTTGTTGGCTACGGGTACGGAGAGGCCGTAGTGGCGCGATCACATCTTACTGCCACCAGCTCCTGGAGCAGGAGTCTTGAGTCCAGGAGGACCTCCAGATTGCGCACCAGGTCTGTCCGGGGCAAAAGAGCCCCATCCAGTCAGAACAGTAGCTCCTTGGACAATCGAGGGCCCCCTATCCACAGCCACTCAGTCTTGCCAGGTCTCCCATCCAGACCCTCACAGCTTCCAGGCACTTGGATAGGATATTGACTGCAACATTGAATATTGGCACAAGAAACAAGAATGATACCATTAAGTCATGTAAAACAATGTGAAGGGCAAAATTTTGAAAACTACCTTTCTTGAACCTAAGCCAATGGCTCAAGAATCACTTGTTTCCATTTGATATATAAAAAAAATCCCCTTCCTCTGGAAAAAATGATGAAAATCAAAAACTTAGAATCTTCATATTGTAAGGCCACGTGTGCATTGCATGAGTGGGAAGGGATTATAAAACTGTGTAATGACACACCTGGAAAGACTCAGTCTGCTGAGCCAAAAGCATATTAAGCTCTATCTCTGTGGGACTTACTTCCAAGTACATATGCTTTGGACTTGGCAGTGAAGCAACCAAATCGGAGTCCAACTCAGATGCCTGCGTCAGATGATGTTGCAACAGCAATTGTTGTAGAAGTGGTTGAATTAGATCGTTAGGGAGGACACATTGGGTGGGGCAGGACTAGCTGAAAATTGCAGAGAAGCAACTGAAGGGAGGAAGGTTACAGCCGTCTTGATTCTGCAAGCTACTAATCCTATACCTAGTTATGTTCTAGGAAATTATATTCTTTTCAGTCTCTTTTACTTTGTATGTAAAACAGCTCCAAAAACAGCTCCAAAAACACACACATGGAGTTGGCTTTACTAAGGGCAAGTTTTGTAATAATTTTGATAAGGAAATGGCATTCTGGGGTGGCATTTCCTTTACTTTTTCCATGGTTAGACAATTCCTACTGAGCACAGCACTGTGGTTAAAAAAAGTCAAAATTGAGTCATATCAACAGCAGACTTTTGATCCTTACACTTCACACAGTCGAATCACCATTTTTGTATAATAATAATAATAATAATAATAATAATAATAATAATAATAATAATAATAATAATAATAATAATAATAATAATAATAATAATAATAATAATGCATTTTAAGGATTTTTGCTGGAGGAACTCCGCTCAGGGAACACCCGAATGAGGCTCCTTTCATGTCCCCAAGGTCTTTTCCCACCAAAGTGGTCCCTATTTATCTACATCAAATTTCTCTTTTTCAAACTGCTAGGTTGGCAGGAACTGGGACAGAGACGGGCGCTCATACCATCATGCAGTACCCAGATCTCAAATTGCCAACTTTCTGGCCTTCCAGCTAACAAGGTGAGCTTTTTAACTACTGAGCCACCACAGCCCCGAGTGGTTTACGATACGGTAGAATGGTTCAATTGCAAAGTTCCTTCAGCTTTCATTCCTAATTATACTGAAAAAAGTAATCACTATGGCCTATGGGCTAGATCTGGCCCCCAACGCCAATTCATCCAGCCCACAAAGCCCTTGTCACTCCCAGAAGTGAAAGTAAAATGCTTGGGCGCATTTTATTTCCGCTTCAGGGAGTAATGAGGGCTTTGTTCTCTCTTAGATTGTCTACAGCAGGGGTGCCCAAACTATGGCCCATGGGCTGGATCCGGCCCCTGACATCAATTCATTCGGCCCACAAAGCCCTCATCACTCCCTGAAGCGGAAGCAAAATGCGCCCAAGCATTTTACTTTCACTTCTGGGAGTGACAAGGGCTTTGTGGGCTGGATGAATTGGCGTTGGGGGCCAGATCCAGTCCACAGACCATAGTGATTGTCCCCCTGAACCACATGACTGGCCTGTGGCCCAAAAAGTTTGGGAACACTTGGTCTACAGCATTCTCGATAAAAAAATCTCAGGTGGTTGCATACATATTGACTTGAGAGTGAAGAAAGAACAGATCACTTAGCCAACACTTTGACCTGTCAAGATATTCCCAACAGCAAACAAGATCAAGTAATATTTCTGAGCATCCTTCAAGGACAACCATCACATAGAATGTGTAACAGTAGTCCAATAGAGAAGAAACTGCACTCTGGCTGTGTAAGAAATAAGTGGGATAACATAAACACATACATAAAATTGAGTGAAAAGGATCCGTCATTCAGCAAGTAATATTTATGAGAAAGAGGAAGAATAGAGGTTGGTTGGGGGCATTGATTTGTTGTTGTTCAGTCGCACCATCGATTCCGACCATTTGCGACCCCATGGACCACTGTCCGCCAGACACTTCTGTCCCTGTCCTTCATTTTCAAGGAAGTTCTCCTGTTCAGTCGACAACCCATTCCAACCACTCATTACACCTCAGAAACTCTGAAGGGTGGTAGGAAAGGAGACGGAGCCTTGAAACAGCACAATAAGTCTCCTTGCCCTCGTTCACTTCATAAAAAAATATTTAAACCATTAATGAAAACTGTATCTGCACTATTCCCAAAATTTTCAGTAGGAGAGTCCAGCTTTTCCTAAACAATTTACCAAAGGAAACCTTCACTTCAAGAGATGCTGTTAGAATTGTGTTTCAAAGGACAGCTCTGGCTTGGTTTATTTTCCTATTGCAAAATATGGTTCATCTTTCCAAATCCAATAACTTTTTATTGGCCCTCACTGCAAATAATGCCAATTGTACATTCTCTAGAAATAGTAAACATCCAAGATTCAGCCATTAGCACTGAATCTGGTCACTTAGTAATGTCACAGCAATGTAGATCTCTTTTCAAATTAATTATGATTAGCTAATGTATACATTGCTCATTAAAATATCTTACCATTTGTCTCCTTAGCTTCTTCAGAATAGATTATTTCACCTACCATGCTTAAAACAGCTTAAAAGCCTGTTGCACTTATCACTGAGCTTCTTATTAAACTTGATCAGATTCTCCAGCTGCTGTAACTGTAATCACTGTATTTAAAATCTGTATAGACTGCTTTAAGTGGAGAAATGGGGTACACAGAAGCAGCCTCGAAGATTGTGGTATTTTTTAAACATGATTGGGCATACTCCGGGCAACAGCAACCTTGTTGTGCCAGCTAATCTTTCTCACACTAGATCAGGGGAAAGGAATTACGGAATGACTTCACCAAAGTATGGTTCATTTTGGCAGTTTAAGAAGTGGATAAATGTTTCCAGAATGGCTTCCCAAAAGTAACATAAAACAAAGGATATATTTTGGAGAGTGACCACAGAACAGTATTTCATGAGATTTGTTTTACTATTTACTTTTTCAACTCTTCCATAAGTTTCATTCATTCAAATGGGTCTGTTTTAGTTGTGACTTATTTTAACATAGTAAGTCACAGTTAGAGTAGGCCCACAGGAATGGTCCTTCAATAAACTGATGATTAGGAAAGTATTGTTGGTTGTGGTGCCCCCTCCCCCTGTAGTCAGCAAGACTGCCCAGATAAGCTTCATGAGGCCTGGGGAAGGTGTAATGTTTAGGACTATGTTTCTGTTCCCTACATGAACCAGGCATATGCATACAAAGCTGGGGCTACATGCAACATTGGTAACATGCATAGACTACATGTGAGAAATATCACCTGTAGGTTTCTACTTGCTCTGGAATCAGGGCAATTATAACAGGTACATTTTCCTTACATGGAGGGGGGGATTTGTGGCTCAGAAAGTCCCTTTGGTTCCTCTAGACCAGGGGTTGCTACCTTTTTCTGTCGGGGGCCGGATCACATTCGCTCAGACAGTTGAAGGGGTGGGACTGGTGGTCTTCCCACCATTTATGGCTGTTGTAAACATGTTTGTGACAGCCACAGACTAATTTATGGCTGTCATAAATGTGTTTACAACTGCCACAAATGAGTCCGCAGCCGATTCCTGTGGCGGCAGCTGGAGTGAGGGCAGGGACCAGATTATTTGGCACTGCAGGCCAGATATGGCCTATGGGCTGTAGGTTGTCTACCCCTGCTCTAGGCAGTATGGGGAACAAAACCTGAGGTCAAAACTGAATGGAGACAATCACATAAAGGCAATCTCTGGGCAGTGCCCGTTACATGATATTCAGCTGGAATAATTGATTGGACCCAAATAACAAGGAAGCTAATGACAATGCATCATGCCCTGCACCCAAAAAGTGATGTTGATTTGTACTTACCAAGAGCTGAGAGTGGCAGAGGACTTCTACAGGTGAAACAGATGGTAGCGGAAGAAAAGCATAGCTTGAATGATTACATTAAGAAAAGTTAAGAACCTGTCAGATAGCCAAGATAAAGGAGGGGGACATGAACTATGTTATGTCTCGTAAAACTAAAGCTTCTCATTGTTTTAAATTGGCACTGGCTTTTGTCAGCTTGCTTGAAGACATGACCTGGTGTTTAAAGACATCACATGGATTGTCTGAGCACTGTACCAACAGAGGGTATATTTTGTTTTCTCTGAACATAATATTTTTCAAAACAATAGATACCGTAACAGGAACTCACTGAATGAAAATAGAGACAGCAGTTTAAAATGATTCACTTAATTGTTCTGTAACTCAACTTTCTTGTATTTTACAGAATTAATTAATTAATTGAAATAAGCTAAGATGCTTTCTTTATAGCATAAGTATTGAAAATATTAAGTCTCTTATTTTAATTGAATTTATTGTTCAGTCAAGAGCATTTTTTCTTCAAGATTCACTTTTGATTTTAAACACATAGTTAATTTTCTGTGACTAAGATGCTGTGTCAACTCTTTCTTGACTATATAACTGAGTGAAGGTTTTAATAGCAATGTATTTGAAATGTCATATTGCTTTCCTGTTTCTCTCTCTGAGTTATTAACATAAGTAATAAGTGGTTTAAGCAATATTGCTATTCATTACAGCAAGCTTGTTTTAATTTTTCCTTTTGGTTAACTTTGTCAACAGTGCAAATATAGGTTTGCCTCAATGCACTGCAATGAAGACGTTACAATACTTTAAGATAAGATATATTTTCTTTGTTACTTTGTAACTATGTAGTTTGCCAATGCCATAAGTAAGTTGAGCCATTTTGTTGTATAAATTTAGTAATTACGCTATACAGCATATCCATATAACCTTGCAATAATATACAAGTGTTGTGTTAAATTCACACTGTTTATCATGGTACTGTATTTCTCTTTCTGCAACTGATGAAAGCAATAAGTACTTTTTAATACTTCTTTCTTTATTTGTGTCAGAGGCACCACAAGCAGTGGTGGGCATCAACAGGTTCGCACCAGTTCACCAGAACCAGTAGCAAAAAAGTTTGGCTAGTCTCGCCCATCCAAGTTTTGAAATAAAGTAGTCCTTATTTGGGTGCAACACAGGGCTTTTCCCCTGGCCACGCCCACCATACCACGCCCACAGTGTGGTAGTAATTTTTTTTGGAGCCCACGACTGACCACAAGCATATAGTAGCATACAAACTAAAATTAACATATATAAAACAAACAGGAATTAGATGACATCCACCCAGTATCAGGCCACATCAACAGCACTTCCTCTTGCCAACATAAGGTCCTCCTCAGTGCATATTGAGGGACATCATGTGCATTGTATCATATGGGTGATAGTTTGTTCTTCTCCATATTCACACAGGCTGTCATCTATTTTAATTTGTATTTTTATGTGTTTTTTGTTTCAATATTTATGTGTACTGTATTTTTATTTATTTTTTACTTTGGCTCCGCCCACAACATCATGACATCATGACGCTGGCTCTACCCATGACATCATGACATTGGTTCCACCCACGATGTCATGATGTTGGCTCCACCCACACTGTCAGGCCCGCCCACAGTGTGGTAGTAAAATTTTTGGCAGCCCACCACTGCATGTACACCTTGAAGCAGCGGAAGCAGCAGCTCTGGTGGCACAGTGGTTCAACTGCTGTCATGCAACCAAAAGGTTGTGAATTCGATCCTGACCAGGAATCAAGGTTGACTCAGCCTTCCATCCTTCCAAGGTTGGTACCCAGCATGTTTGAGTACCCAACATGTTGGGGGCAAAATGCTAATTAACTTGTGAACTGCCTAGAGAGTGCACTAAGCACTATGGGGCATTATATAAGTGTGATTGCTTTGCTTTGCTTTTAGTAGTAGTCATAGTAGTAGTTATATTCCTGGGTGAATTCTTTCACTGGCACATAAGGCTACCTTCTCTGCCAAAGAATCCCTCCTTGAAGACTTCCCTTTAGACACGTTGAAGAATACATGGTATGTGCAAATTTTCTATTCTACTTGTCCCTAATGACAGCTTCAAATTTCTTATCATTCTGTTCATCAAGGAGCAAAGTGGAAGCATGCCTCAGGCTTGTAGAAAGATGTCAAAACAATTCATTCTGAAGGACTATTTTGTAAAGAAAAGGGAAACATTGGAATCTAGCATGTCTAAAGACAGCCAAACAAGCATAAAAGAGAGAAAGGAATGGAGCAAGGAAGCCTTATTGGCTTATGTCTTTAATTCAGTCCAGCAGCAAACTGCTTAAAGATCACAAGGGTTGTTTCTCTCTCTAGATGTTTATCGGCTTGGATGGGCATTTGTGCTTCAGCGTGGAAGAAGACATCTCTCTGTTGGTCATACTGCATACTGAGTCTGAGGTCTTTGCTGTTCAATCTGCTGAGCGTGTCTTGGACTAGCAATAATAAGTGTTTATATGCCAGGAAGGGCAATTGTATTACGGTAAGTGCATACACATCCCCAAATGAAATAAGCTCTTCATCATGTGCATGCTTTTGCTCTTGTAACATGGTCAATTGATCAACTGGTCATATGATGGAAAACTTGCTGGATCAGGTGGGAAGTTTACACGATTATCCTTCTACTCTACGGCTAAACAATAGGACACTACTAATATGTTTAATGTTTTAAATTAGCAAAGTCCGGTATATTTAACCAATTGAACTCATTCATCCTCAGCTGTAGGAGTTCATCTCACAGTTCAACCAATTCACTGTAGAAAAATGTAATCGCTTATATCTTCAGTTAATTTTGTCCATTTAAGATACTGCATTTGTTTATTTACTTTAGTTTCTGTGCAAACATAATCACAGCAATCTCCATGCAGTATTTTGTTGCTTGTGCAGCCGGGCTGTTTGCAACAGAACCTTCAAAGAATGAAGCTGGATGATGTACAGTTAAGAAGTCTGGAATTCATTAGTGGAAATTTTCAGATTTTTCTCCCTCTTTACCCTTAGGCTTAGTTACAAGATGTCAAAGCAAACAGAGCTGGAATTTCTAAGTGTGTGGAGGAGTTTCATAGCTCTCATTGACTGAAAATTGATAGGCAGAAAAATAAATGTTTGTCCTCTTATATGATTAGACTTTCTTCCATGAATGTTTATCTTAACCTTTCCAAGTGGCAGAGAACTAGAAAAGCTCATGGTACTGTTTTTATTGGTAAAGCACGGGTACTTATTCAAGCTCATTCTGGGCCGCAAAACATTGAGAACCAGTGTGGTATAATAAACCAAGTGATGTACTGGGACGCAGGAAACCTGGGTACAAATCTCCACTTGGCCATGGAAACTCACTGAGGGTGGCACTGTTCACATACCTTAGGACTCTAAGTCAAGTAGAATTTGATGGCACATAACAAACAAATGTAACAACATCAGTGATTGTGGGGCTGGAGATTTCAAGGTCGGTTCTGAAAGAAGACAAACAGAGATGACATCCTTTTAAAGCCAATCTGAGAAGCCATTGCAGGATAGAATGGAAGAAAGAATGGAGGTTTTGGAGGGAACAAAACAGTGGTGGGATGTCAAAAAATTTACTACCCCACCATGATGTCATCACAGTGTGGGCGGAGCTAACATCATGATGTCATGATGTCATGGGCGGGACCAAAGAAATAAAATAAAATAACACTAAGCACACACACACCCCTCAACCCACCCACTCGCACACGAACACACACAACATAAAACCATAAATAAATAAATAAATAAATAAATAAATAAATAAATAAATAAATAAAATAAAATAAAATAAAAATTACATTAAAATACACCCACCCCAAACATAAATCAACCCACACACCCCAAACACAAACCCATCACTTATCTGTTAGTATAAGTGCCTGGGCAGCACCATGTTGTAAGATGGATATGGTCATCGTACCGGTTCTCTAGGATAATATACCTTAATGTAAATGTAAAACAGCTGTACTTCCTTAAGGGTTTTCCAACTGGAACAGCACAGGTGTAGCTTATTGATGAGGTAACTACAAGACTTTGCTTAAAAACCCCAAGCCAGGCCGCCAGGCCTGCCATCCACCAGGCCTTTTTAGGAACTGTGATAGTACGTCAATATAGGTAAAGGTATTAAATACACATTAAAATACACACAGACACACCCATCCAAAGGTGAGTCACTTACCCTGGGGTGCAGGCTATAGGGAACTTCAGGTTAGCTAGCAGCTTCTCTTCCTCCTCCCCGCTTGGGAGGGCAGCAGGGAGGCCGTGCATATGCACTAAGTACTGTAGGCATGCATGCACATCAAGTGCTTGGCGCACATGTGCAGTGGGGGAACCAGTGAAAAGGTAAGCCTCAAAGGTGGTTCCCTCCAAAAGCTGCTACCGGTTCTCCGGGACACTGGGAAAAGATACTACCGGTTCTGGAGAACTGGTGAGAACCTGTTACATCCCATCACTGGAACAAAACCCTCTGCCTGCTGTCAGTTTTTATTCCTACTGGCAAATTCTTCTTAAGAACTAAATAACTTTAAAATTTGCCATGGTATGACAGCAGAGATTGCAAGAACTAGTGAGGAATGTGAATAAATTACTTGCATGTTATGACCAAGTACTGCTGCTAGAAAAATTCATTTATGTTAAAAAACATACACAACAAGACCTTATACTGTCTATAAAAAGTGGCTCAGGATGATTGTTTTTAATTTCCTTAGCAGCATGGTCCTGCTTCACTGAACATAAACTGTGACATAGAAATTAACTGGATTTTTTTTAAAATAAGTGAAATTTGGTAGAAGTACTGTAGTTCTGACATATAAATACCTAGGTTCTAATAATGGATTACTATATCTTTGAAAAAATCTGCATTGATTAACAGTTCTCTAGAAAATTCCTAGAGTTGCACAACAGCAAATCTGGATTTGGGTGGGAAATGCAAAATTACACCATATTCAGAATGTGGCCGCACCTTTAATGGGAAAGAGTTTCTTTAATTTTTAACATTTTTATTTGATGACAAAATACTGTTTTTGTGAGTCAGCCTGCTCCCTCTGCTTTATTTTCAGCTTATTCACATCCGGTTTGTAAGTTGCTTTTCTTTAAGAGGAATTCCACTTAAAATAATTTATCATAAAAGAAATCCATCTAATATCTCTAATACTTGCATGAGGGTTCGTCCTCATAAACAAAGGGACCAATAAAGGTTTTCAGAAGGATGCAATAAGTAGGTGGCAACTACATAGGCTAATTACCCTGCAATATACATTGAATTAACTAGTGGTGGCCAACCTTGGCACTCCATGCAGTGATGGACAGCAGCCAGTTCGCACCAGTTCGCCAGAACCGGTAGTAGTTTTTTGCAGTGTCCTGGAGAACCGGTAGCAGCTTTTGGGAGGAACCACCTTCGGGGGCTTACCTTTTCACCGGTTCCCCCACTGCACATGCGCGCCTACAGCGCTCATGTGTTTTATGTGCATTTAATTTGTATTTTTATGTGTTTTTATGTCTATTTAATGTGTATTTATTTTTAATGTGTATTTTTATGTGTTTTATGTCTATTTAATTTGTATTTTTATGTGTACTTATGTTTATGTTTTTTTACTTTGGCTCTGCCCACGTCATGGGCTCCGCCCATGACATCATGACATCTTGATGTCAGTTCCGCCCACAGTGTGGTAGTAAAATTTTTGGCTGCCCATCACTGACTCCAGGTCTTCTTGAACTTCAATTCCCAGAAGCCCTGATCAGCTGGTGTGCTGACTTGAGCTTCTGGTAATTGAAGTCCAAGAACACCTGGAGTGCCAAGGTTGACAACTGATGGATTAGGCCAGGGGTTCTCAACATTTTCAAGCTGAGGACCAGGTCACGCTCCCTCAGACAGATTTGTCGGCCAGACAACCATTTTGCCCTGCCTGCCACGCAGGGTGTCATAAAAAGTCCCATTTGAAATGTGCTTTTCTCTGATCTCTGTTTCACCATGTGCTTATCCCCTCAAAATGGAGAATGGGTACAGGTGGGAGTTCAGTACAGACATTCCAATCTGACTCTGAAGTATGTAAATAAATCACTATTGGCTAAAAGTTCCCACGTGGGAAAAATGATACCAGGATAATAAAATCACTGTCCAGGAAACAATCACTCTCTTTCACCATGGACCAGCAGTGGGAGGGCCTCACAGGATGGACTTGTGAGTCAGATAAGGCCGACGGGCCTAAAGCAACCAGTTAAGTTTTCTTTATTTTTGTGTACTTAGTTTGAATGACTAATTTTGCAACTTTGATTCCTTATGCTATACTCATTACCTTTAATTTCTTAATAAATTTAATTAACCTGAGACCCTTTTTGTCTTTTGAATTACGACTGGGGTTCACTGGACCACGCAATTGTGGCCACATCTAGCTACCTAATTCAGATACCCTGCACCCTCACTAGCCTGGCCAATCAGAGCCAAGGGGAACTCATAAATTCAATTCAATTCAATTCAAATTTATTTTTATACCCCGCCTTGCTCAGGCGAACCTGACTCAAGGCGGCTTCCAAGGAACATAAAACAACAGTAAACAAACAACATAGTAAACAACCACATAGTGTAAGACAACACGGAGGGGCACGGCGGCGGCGGCGGCAGCGTTCCCGCGCTCAGCGGCCGGCGTCCTTCAAGCCCCTCGGCCAGGGGCTCCTTTTCACCTCCCAGCCGGTGACGGTGGCTGGGAGGGGCGCGGCGGCGGCGGCGGCGTTCCCGCGCTCAGCGGCCGGCGTCCTTCAAGCCCCTCGGCCAGGGGCTCCTTTTCACCTCCCAGCCGGTGATGGTGGCTGGGAGGGGCGCGGCGGCGGCGGCAGCGTTCCCACGCTCAGCGGCCGGCGTCCTTCAAGCCCCTCGGCCAGGGGCTCCTTTTCACCTCCCAGCCGGTGACGGTGGCTGGGAGGGGTGCGGCGGCGGCGGCAGCGTTCCCGCGCTCAGCGGCCGGCGTCCTTCAAGCCCCTCGGCCAGGGGTTCCTTTTCACCTCCCAGCCGGTGACGGTGGCTGGGAGGGGCGCGGCGGCGGCGGCAGCGTTCCCGCGCTCAGCGGCCGGCGTCCTTCAAGCCCCTCGGCCAGGGGCTCCTTTTCACCTCCCAGCCGGTGACGGTGGCTGGGAGGGGCGCGGCGGCGGCGGCGGGAGTTGCCCCAACAGGACGGGCAGGCGCTGCTGGTAAGAAGGTAAAATGGTGAGGGGTAACAGGAAGGCCTGTTAATGTCCCCAAAAGGAGGGTCCATTACAAGACACATGGCACTTCTGGGTGTGGCAGAGGCACTGGGGGCCACATGAAATGGTGTCATCATGGGCTGCGTCTGGCCCCTAGGCCATAGGTTGAGAACCCCTGGATTAGGCACTGAAGAATTCAAATCAAAGCTTATATAACATAGAGCTAAATGCAGGGAGACCCACTGCAAAGTCCGCTTTTTCTTCTTCTTCAGCTACCAGGGTTGGTTTAAATTTGTTGTGATCAGTCAGACATCACTTTGACCATTTTCTACTAGTGTAGGGGTCACCAAACTTGGCTCTCCAGGTCTTCTTGTGCTTCATTTCTCAGAAGCCCTGATCAGCAGGTTTACTGACTTGGGCTTCTGGTAATTGAAGTCCAAGAACAGCTGGAAAGCCAAGTTTGCTGACCCCTGCCTATACTAGTGTGATCATATGTTCTGAAACAAGGAGGTACTTGTAGTGATGAGAGTTCTCCTCAGCCATGAACTCCTTTTCTCTAAACCATTCCTTTTTCCTTTCTTTCTTTTTAGGTTTTCACCTCTGCCTTCAAACAAGCTTTCACCAGAACACTTAGGAGAACAATTGCTAGTTAGCATTTGTTGACACCTGGCGGCTGCCACTTTTAGAACTTGAGATAAGTCAAGCTCTCTGTCTTTGCATCTGCTGGACGGCTACAGTGAATTCAGGTATGGAAACCATTTCCCATGGATACGAAGTACATTTACAGCCAAAAGGTCAGTGCTGTCTGCATCTACAGATGTTTCCATGGTCATGTGGTGGACATGACTAGATGCTTAAACTAAATGCTGTTACCTTTCCCACCGAGGCAGCAGCTACCGGGAGACCTGGATGAAGCGGATTATCTGAACCCTTTTCAGTCAGGATTCAGGCCCGGATATGGTACAGAAACTGGATTGGTCATGCTGGTTGTCCTGGTTTTCCTCATTTCTGAGGGGCTGGACCCAGTCAGTATGGCTGGAGGACAAGGTGTCCAGCCCGAGGCCCCTCTGTTATGGGGTACCACAGGGCTTGGTACTCTTGCCTTTCCTATTCAACATCCACATGAAACCTCTGGGTGAGATCATTCGCTCCCATGGATGAGGTATCATCAATATGCAGATGATACCCAGTTATATATCTTGGCCCGTGGGAACCCTAGCGATGCAGTGGAAGTCCTTTCCAGGTGCCTGGAGGCTGTCAGGGTCTGGATGGGGGACAACGGGCTTCAGCTGAATCCTGGCAGGACTGAGTGGCTGTTGGTAGGGGGTCCTGCATTATCTTGGGAGCTTCCATCTTTGGTTCTGGATGAGGCAGTTCTGCCACAAACAGACCCGGTGCGTAACTTGGGGGTCCTCCTGGACTCGCGACTACTGCTCAAAGAGCAGGTGGCAGTCGTGGCCAGGAGGACTTTTGCACAACTTCATGTTGTGCGCCAGTTATGCCTGCTCCTAGATCGGGACTCCTTGCTCATGATCACACATGTTCTGGTCACCTCAAGACTTGATTACTATAATGCGCTCTACATGGGGCTGCCCTTGATGACCATTCGGAGACTTCAACTGGTCCAGAATGCGGCTGCCTGGGTGGTGTTGGGATGTGGGTGGTATGCACATGCCTCACCGCTGCTCTGGGAACTGTACTGGTTGCCAGTATGTCTCAGGGTGCAATTCAAGGTGCTGGTTATTACCTTTAAAGCCCTACATGGTAGTTGGCCAGGATACTTAAGAGACCGCCTCACCCCAAGAACATCCATCTGTCTCACCAGAGCAGACCGGAGAGGCTCTCTGGTTGTGCCATCAGCCAGAGAGGCATGCCTCTTTGGCACTAGAAGGACGGTCTTCCCTGTGTCCGCTCAGGCCCTATGGAACCTCCTTCCAATAGAATTACACATGCAGACAGAGCTGCTGTCCTTTAGGAAAGGAGTGAAACTCTGGCTGGCAGGTCAGGCTTGGGAGATGGATGGAACAATATCCTCAGCCAGTTGGATGATTTGACCCCCATGCCTCTTAGCTACAACTCCTAGTTTTAATCTTTTAATCTTCTTTTTAACTTTTAATCTTTTAATTGGTTTTAAAATGTTTGATTGTTATTGATGACATGTTGTAAATCACCCTGAGTCGCTTTGGGGAGGAGGGCGATAAACAAGCATGAATAATAAATAAATAAATAAGTAAACAAACAAACAAACAAACTGCTGGAAATACTTCCTATTAATAATAATAAATAGATAAATAATACCTATTTGCTGTTTAAGTTTGTCTACAGTATTCTGAAAGTAAATATAAAGGCTTGGCAACATTTGACTAGTTTGAAGTATGTGTATAATATTTATATTAGCTGTAAACATTTTTTAAAAATAGGTTCAAAAATTTTATTGCCATTTTCCCAAACCAAAATTAGCTTTTAAACAAGCCCAGCATGTTCAGTTTGACCTACCCTCCTGTTCAATGAAGGTAAAAGAAACAATTATTTCAGTATTAGAAACATTTGGATTTGCCACTGATATAATTTTAAAATGAGATGGATAGATGGTATTGTGGACACAATGGGCACAGAGCTGAGCGAGTTGAGGGGGATGGTGGAGGACAGGAGTGCCTGGCGGACAGTGGTCCATGGGGTAGCAAAGGGTCGGAATCAACTGTGCGACTGAACAACAACAAATAATTTAAAATGAGCAATTTCAAGATTACATAGATTAGATCAGTATTACTGATTCAGTAATGGTCAAAATATATTATACTTTAGTTGGTGAATATGTGTGGAGCTGATTCCTTTATGTTATGGATGTCCTACTTAAGTTGATAAATACGGTATTTGTCAGACTATAAGACGCACTTCCCCCCAAAATGGGGGGGGGGGGACAAGAGTGTGTCTTATGGTCCGAAGGTGTGGGGTGGTGCAGGGGTGGCATGGCTGGGAAGCCAACCGAGAAACTCCCTGTTTACTTTTCCAGCCACGCCACCACTGCAAGTGCAGGAGCGGCGTGGCTGGGAAGGTGAATGGGGAGTCCCTGGTCACCTTCCCAGCCATGCCATCCCTGCACTGCTATCGGCACTTGGGTTGTGGGGAGGAACACGTGCGTGAGCCGGTTCCCCTCAACCCAAGCACCGATCGTGCGCTGTGATCGATCTGCGCTTGGATTGAGGGGGACTGGTGCACATGCCCATTCCTCCCTCCCAACCCAAGTGCAGATCGATCACAGCGCACAATCAGCGCTTGGGTTGGGGGCAACGGGCACATGTGCCCATTTTTTCTTGTTTTTTTCTTGTTTTCCTGCCCCAAAAACTGGGTGTGTCTTACAGTCCGAAAAATATGGTATATCTTTGACATTGTTCTCATTTGGATTCAATCCTGTTCTATATAAATACTGTAACCTTTATATAAGATAGATAGACTGACCCTTAGCTAAGAGTTATCTCTTTATTATGCCTGAAAACATATACCGTATTTCCTGGTGTATAAGATGACTTTTTCACCCTGAAAAACATGCCTCCAAGTGGGGGGGGGGCGTCTTATACACCGCATGCACTTCAGTTGGGATAGACATAGCTGCCCATAGTGGCTTCCTGATGCTCGCCCACCTCATTCTACATACCATCCAGATGAAGAAAGAAGCTCTACATTACAATTGTATCTCCCTTTCAAACTGGTGGGGAAAAAGAAAGGGTTTCACTTACTGGTACCTTCTGCTCTGCCCAAGATGGAGGAAAAAGCCATGCTTCTTCCTTGCAGGGGAAGCAAGAGGCTAGGCTAGAGCAACACTTCCTGCCTCAGTGCAGTTGACCTGCCCACCCACTTTACCTGCAGCGCCACCACTGGTAGGTGGTGCACGTACAGTTCTAAAAAAAACCAATAAAATAATTAATATTACTGTATTTTAATTACTGAAACTCACTAGCAGTTGCTACATTCCCCACTCTTGGCTTACACTCGGGTCAATCTATTTCCTGGGTTTCAAGGTCAAAATTAGGTACCTCGGGTTATATTCAGGTCAGCTTATATTCATGTATATACAGTATAAATAAGTACCACTTTGCACTTGCACTGTTTTATGTTTACTGTACATGCATAACATACAGCCTTGTGACAGTTTTTCTGCATGTCATAAGCATTTGAATATAAATTAACATGTTGAAATCAAATCTGATGTTATTTTACGTTTTATTTGGTGTGTGGAAGGTGTGCGGAAGAGGGGGTAGTCTTATACAGCGAGTATATAACAAACTCTATATTTTGAGTGGAAATGTTGGGGGGTCGTCTTATACACCCAGTCATCTTGTACACCGGCATATACGGGTAATCAAATTAAAAATAATTGTACTTTGTCAAATTAATTCTTATTTACGATGACCCTCTCCAAGATTTTTGAGAGGGACAATACACAGAACTGGTTTTCCATTCCCTTCATCTGGGGACACCCTGGGACTTTGTAACACAGCCTGCTTCTTCTTCTGCAAACAAAGTGTAGAAGCAATAGCATTAGTAATTACACTTATATACCAACCCATAATGCTTAGTGCACTCTCAGGGCAGTTTGCAGGTAATTAGTATTTTGCCTCAAGCATGCTGGGTACTCATTTTACTGACCTTGGAAGGCTGAGCCTCTCTTGGGTCCCATCAGGATAAAACTCACAATGTTTTGGCTGCAGTACAGCAGTTTAACCACTGCACTACCAGGGTTCTCCATCCGAGGTTTGGGGTAAGAATCAAACTAATAACCTCTGGCTCCACAACCAGATACCTAAGCCAGCTTTACAATTGTGTGCCATCAAATCAAGTCTGCCTTATGGTGCCTTCTGCCAATTCTTCCTAAACTCAGAGGGACAAACCAGCAGTTGGGAATCAATACTGAAAAGTTAAAAATTGGTGTGCCACCTTTAAGACAATCATTATTAGGCATGCAAACCTATAGTTTCAACATTGTTTTCTATGCATCCAAGGAATTGAACTGTAGTTTATAAAAGCCCATAATAAGATAAACCTATTAATCTTAAAGATATCACAAGACTACACAATGCTATATAAATATAAATACAGTAAAACCTCGGATAATGCTAAAACTTGGTTCCACAAGTCTTAGTGTTATCCGATTTTTAATGTTATCCGATGTGTGCATCGGATGACGTTAAAATCCTATGGGATGCATCGGATAACGTTAAAACTCCATATACACTGTAACCGGCTCAGGCTTTAGCGAACGTTATCCAATGCATCCCATAGGATTTTAACATTATGCACTGCAATTTTTTTCCAGATTGCTTAACGTTATGCAGTTTTAGCATTATCTGATGTAAATGTTATCTGAGATATTACTGTATAAATATAAATCATATTGGGCCCAATATCTCATTTCATTTGTGCCACAGGAGATGGCTCCATGATCATAGTGTGTGGGTCACTTCATAGCAAGCTGGGATCCACCTTAAACAAATTCACGGTAATGGCATTTTTCCTGCTTCAGGAAAAAAAACTCAGAAAACAAAACAAAACTAACAAAATAAAATAAAATAAAAAACACAGTAGCACTTTAAAGACTAACTGCTATATTTTTATTGTTAGCTTTCGTGGATCAAGTCCACTTCATCAGACAAGGAATTAAACTTACAGGCATGTTCTTTATATACCAAATTCAGGGGGTCAACGGGAGAAGGGTTGGTGTCAAGCAAGATGACAGATAAGCAAGCACAAGAATGCAGTATCACCCAGCCATTAGCAACAATAGATTATTCAGATAAACCCTAAAAGACTCCCTTTCAATCTCAAGGTTGCTGAGTAAACCCACTATGGTATCTGATCAACTTGTGACCTGCATTGGGGGGGGGGGGGGAGACAAGCTCTTTACTTGGGTTGCTTACGCAGCAACCTTGAGATTGAAAGGGAGTCTTTTAGAGTTTATCTGAATAATCTATTGTTGCTAATGGCTGGGTGATACTGCATTCTTGTGCTTGCTTGTCTGTCATCTTGCTTGACACCAACCCGTCAAGTCCCTGAATTTGGTATATAAAGAACATGCCTGTAAGTTTCATTCCTTGTCTGATGAAGTGGACTTGATCCACGAAAGCTAACAATAAAAATATAGAAGTTAGTCTTTAAAGTGCTACTGTGTTTTTTATTTTATTTTATTTTGTTTATTTTGTTTTGTTTTGTTTTGTGAGATGCCTGAACCACAGACTAACACGGCTACTATTCCAGGAAAAAAATAAATTCTCAGATACAAATTGTAGCCAATGACGAAATATAAATGAGATTCTTTATCTTTTTTGTTTTTCTTGTTATGTTGAAACAGACTAAAACGACCACCTCTTTGATCACTGGCAACACAACCTGCTTTAAAGCAGTTGTGTGAAGTCTACTGATTATTTAAATAAATAAAGCCACTGTATTTGATAAACAAAATGAAATAGTAGTCAGTACTTTTTTTAGAGCAATAAAAACAATCAAACTACTGCAGCAAATTTTTGTGGGCAAAACTCCACTTCTTCAGGCTAGGCACCTTTTTTTATGGTCAGTTCAGGAAAATTGTTACTAAAAAAATCCCATAGCACCAGAAAGTAGGCCTTAAGGTACTAGATGACTGCATGACTGTTCCTTTTCCCAGAAAAGGTTTATCATTTGGAACAGAGAAGAAATGAGAAGAAAATGCCTTGCTTTTCTAAGCTGTGTTTTCACAGGTGAACTGGCACAGAGACATCCAAGGAGAGGAAGGCTGGAGAAGACACAGCAAGGCCCAATATGCTTTCCATGCTAATTGGCAAGAAATCATTCTCATGGGAAAGAGGACTATGGAAAATAATTGCTGTGATGTAATGTTACCTGATTGGTTAATTCTAAAATGAGAGACAAGGACAAGAATATTTAATTGCAGCTAGATGGGAGATGTAGTTAGTTCTTTCTAGTTTCCTTAGTTAAAAGGCTTTGGCTCTGTAGTTTCCTTGGAACTAGCAACATACTCTCAGATTAGCTTCCCATCATGATGTTTTGGAGTTTTTATTCTTTGCAATTTTTAAATTCTTTCTCTGTCTCTGGGGTAAGAATTTTATTCATTTATCAGATAGCAGAAGCCAAGTAAACCCAGTTTAATTGTTTTACCTGGTGAGTGTAAGCATATGTTTACTTTAGTTTGCAGTTTCATTTGGCTGAAGTTAAGAGTCCATGTTGTCCTACAAGTGGTGCCATGGGCAACCATTGATGATATCTTACATATACTAGACCTTCGAAGGCCAAAACTGGTATTTCTTCATAATCTCCTCCATCTTGCAACATCTGCTTTCCAAATCCTTTGTATATAGTCACCAAAATCAATGGCAGGGATAGCTGTAACCTCTAAGGCCGTCTCTGATGGTAGAAAATATCTGTTACTTTATCTCATATGTAATATTTGGGATCTCAACTGCTATGTCAGCAAACTTGGCTCTCCAGCTGTTTTTGGACTTCAGTTACCAGAAGCCCAAGTCAGTACACCTGCTACTTAGAGCTTCTGGGAATTGAAGTCCAACAGTGCTGGTTATCGCCTTTAAAACCCTAAATTTATTTATTTATTTGTTTGTTTGTTCAGATTTATACTGCCGCCCACTTGCCAAGGCGACTCAGGGCGGCTTACAGACAAAACAGCAACAGTACAGTAAAAATTATAAAATACAACCTCACAAAACAACAAAAGCAGAACACAGACTAACTCCCCTTTGGCTGTTGTTGTGGTCCCAGAGGAGGGGGCAAGGTCCTCAGCTGCCTGCCAGGCCATGGACTCTTCTCCCCCAGGCTGTTGTTGTGAACCCAGAGGAGGGGGGGAGGTCCTACCACTACATGGTAGTGGGCCAGGATACTTAAGAGACTGCTTCACCCCAAGAACATCTGTCCATCCCACCAGAGCAGACTGAAGAGGCTCCCTAGTTGTTTCATCCACCAGAGAGGAGCATCTCTCTGGCACCAGGAGGAGGGCCTTCTCTGTGTCCGCTCCGGCCCTATGAAACCTCTTGCCAACTGAGCTACGTCTCCAGACAGAGTTGCTGCCCTTTAGGAAGAATCTAAAACATGGCTGGCAGGGCAGGTATAAGGTTTGGGAGGTATAATGACCCCAGTCTGCTGGATGATTTTTAAACCTCCTCTCTCCCTCAAGATGTAGTAATTTGGCATTATTTTAAATTTTTTAGATTTTTAAATTTTAATCTTAAATAGTATTAAATTGGAGGGTTTTTAGGAATGTTTTGAAGAATGTTTTATGTTTTATTATCTGTAAGCTGCCCTGGGTCACCTTGTTGAGGAGGGTGGTGGATAAATATGAATAATAAATAAATAAATAACATCTGTAGAGCCAAATTTGTTGACCCCTTTACTATGTGAATGTGCAGATTAGAGAAGACAGGCAATATGAATATTTAGGAAAATGACGGGAGTAATTCCATCAGTATTTTAATTAGTATTATTTTGTGGGCTGGTCAAATTAACTACGTGATTTGTGTCAGAAAAGACCTAATCCTTTCTGAGCCAAATCCACGTTTCCTAAAACACATTACATAATCCACGACAGAAGAGTGTCAAGCATAAAGAGCTGGTGATAAAAAGTCACTCTTGGCAGTCTGTGCTATTAGCTAAGCTTTACCAGTAATTTTCCTAATATTTAATGTTAATTGTGCCTTCAGGGTTTGACACCCATTACTGTTTGTTTGGTCTCTTTTGCTCAATAGGGACGTGCTGTCTCATGTAGCATATATTTTCTAAAGCTGCTATCATTTCCCAAAAAGCATCTACCTGGATGCTGTCCATTAAGGTGAGGCTGAGTATAGGACTTGGCTTATCTGAAAACTCTTGGCTTTTGATACAAATGAAAGTGTTGGTATTGAATAGGAATGTAATTTCTCACTTACTTGACTCTAGTGCAATAAATGAGACAATGCAGGAACTTATGTTGATCTCTGAGAGGCTTAGTGAATTTTCAAGGCTAAAAAAAACCCCACAAGTAAATGGGCTTGATTTCTTGGGTCCATTTGCATGTGTGGAATGTCATTGTGGAGATGTCTACCAATGTGTAGACTTCTCGCTGAATAATGACTCCAAGGTATTTCTGTAGACATACAAAACTGAAAACAGAAATAACTATCACCTTGTTGATCAGGATATGAACTGCTAATAGTACAGTAAAACCTCGCATAAAGAGCACCTCGCTTAGAGACTAATTAGGTTAAAGAGCAGAATTTTTCTCTGAATGTTTGCTTCGCTTAACAACTAAGACCAACCAAAAACTTGCTTAACAACTAAATTGGGGTTCACAAACCACCCCACCAGAAGTCACAATTGGTCACTTACGATGGTGTCTCGCTTAAAGAGCAAACTCACTTAAAGAGCAATCCCATGGAACACATTATGCTCTTTAAGCAAGGTACCACTTTATTGGCTGATTGCTTGTGTCTTTGTTGTCAACCAATTTGTCCTTCTCCAATTCAGTGGTGGCTACTGCATTAGAGCAAGTAGGGCACTGTCCTACTTCACATTTTGGTTATCCCACATATTCCACTCCTGCCTGCCCACCTGAACAGAGGCAAAGGATTAGAGTTAACGAATAGGGTGGGGTAAAGCAGTGTGCATGTATGGCTGGCTAGCTGCCTGCCACATTATACAAATGCATGATTATTCACTTGCCTGCCACTATGTGTCTCTCTCACTGTTCATGAATGCCCATTTTCATTCCAGCTCTGCCTATCACATTAACTGCTGTGCCTTCTGCCTTGCTAACCACAGTGGAGAGTCACTGCTGCAAGCAGGGAAGAAACCTAGTGGGTCTTTCCCATCCACCGAGGCCATGAGGGGAGCGGGGCTGGTTGGTGCATGGTGGATATCACCATGCACCAAACAGCCCTGCCTCCCCATGGCCTCAGCAAATGGGAAAAACCCACTGGGATTCTTTGCAACTTACGGTGGCAGCGACAGCAATGGCAGTGCTGGGTCGAATTGGTTGGTGCACAGCGATACCCAACATGCACCAACCAGACATGGTGGGAGGTGGGACGAGTTGGTGCATAGCAATTCACACCCCACGGAAAAAGCGCCTCGCCGCCTGGAAGATTCCAGCTTGGTGGAAATCTAGTATAGCCGCCAGGTGACATACTTCTGCCCGCCTCTGGGGAGCACCAGTCACTGGAGTGCACCGGGACTTGTCCCTGTGTCCCAAATGGCCAGCCCAGCCCTGCAAACTAGGATCCTTTCTGGATCAAACCACTCACACAGTGACCAATATGCAAGCAGATTGACTTTCGAGAGTTTGGGCAAAAAAGCATTCAGGACTTCCTTATGAAAGTATAGTTTGCTAAATTGGAGAGGAGAGCAGGTAACCTCTGCTTGCACAAAAAACACCACCTGTGCAAATGAGAAATCCATCATTACTGCACCAGTGGGGTGTTAATGCTCTATTAACACCAAACAGGATATAAGCCACAGGGTACCATCTTAAACACCTGTGCACATTTTAATAGCTTTGATATTAAATTGCATGGAGTGCCATGTGTGGAGTCAGAAATTTTTTTTTTAGATGTTTATACAAAAATCACTATTGGAAGTTAAATGGAAAATCTGCTTCTTAGAGCACAGCTAGATGGGGAACTTTGGAATGATCTGGTTCGTGCTTAAAAGACTCTTCTCTTCAGTGTGATCTATTTTATCTCACACTTGAGTAATCCTTCCATTCACATGGGAAATGTTTCTTCCCCTGCTAGAAGGATCCAGACAGCACTTCAGATCATTCTGATATCTCGCCTTTCAAGCATTGACACCTCCTTCCCTACCTTCTGTTGTCTGCGGGCGCAGTGACTCCAAAGCCTGTTTGTTAATTTTCTTCTCAATGAATCAGTACTGCATCAGATACAAGTACCAAAGGGCACCTCATGTGTATCTAAAATTGTGTTGTGTCAGTTAGAAAATAGAGAAGGTTTTGCTGTCATTTTTTTAGATGTCATAACCCAATGTTGGCGCCACAAGATTCTCACTATTTGGGAGTGAATTAAACAATTGTTCAAATTGCAGAATGGGACAATCAGAAGCACTCTCAGTCATGCCAAATAAACTACAGCTCTAGTGCTGTTCTAGGAAGAAGTGGGACAGCTTGCAAAAGGGACAAGATGGATTGCTATTACTGAAAACACATGGGGTTGCAGGAAAACAGGACAGACCGAACCCCACCAAAACAGCAAACTATATGTCCACCTGATTGCCTGTCAATTTCAAGTTTGCTTGACTGCTCAGTCAAACATACAGAAACTTTGAAGGTACAGTAGAACCCCGTATAATGAAAAAACTGTTCTGCGGAGCTCTTCGCTATATGGTTTTTTTTGTTATACGGAACCCTATGGGCGATGCACCGTATAATGAAAATGTTTGTTATATGAATCACTATTGGTGATACACCGTACAACAAAAAATGTTCCCTGTTGTATGGGGTATTGCCAATAGTGATTCATATAACGAACATTTTTTTTGTTATACGGTGCATTGGCAATAGCACAAAAACGCTTTGTTGTACAGATTTTTCGTTATATGAAGTGTTCATTATACAGGGTTCCACTGTATCCTCATAGCTGAGTATTAGATATATGGCTTTGTAGAGCTACAGTTGCATAACTAAACAAGCTATTTTGCACTAGTTTGTTCAATTAAATGTTAATTCAAAGATTAGGATCATTCACTATCTATGGCTGTTGGTCAGCTCTCAAAGCCTTAGCACCAGTGGTGGGATGTCAAAAATTTTACTACCCCACCATGATGTCATCACAGTGTGGGCGGAGCTAACATCATGATGTCATGTCATGGGCGGGGCCAAAGAAAAAAAATACAAAATAATAAAAATAGGGAGCTTCAGCCTATAGGGAGCTTCAGGCTAGCAGCTTCTCTTCCTCCCAGGGGCGTAGCTACCGCCGTATCTGCCATATCAATTATACGGGGGGGCCGGGCCACGGGGGGCCCCAACGTGCATAAGCAAAACAAATCTTTACCCTTCCTAAGGGCCCCCAAACAAATTTTTATACGGGGCCCTGGCAAGGCACGCTACGCTTCTGCTTCCTCCTCCCCGTTTGGGAGGACAGCAAGGCCGTGCATATGTGCCAAGCACTAGGCGTGCATGCACACCAAGTGCTTGGCATGCATGCGCAGTGGGGGAAACCAGTGAAAAGGTAAGCCCCGAAGGTGGTTCCCCCCAAAAGCTGCTACAGGTTCTCTGGGACACTGGGAAAAGTTACTACCGGTTCTGGAGAACTGGTGAGAACCTGTTACATCCCATCACTGCTTAGCACCCTGTTAGGGTTCACTGTTGGTGCCCTTTTGGAAACTGTTATAGCTCACACTTTGCCCTTCAAGTAATACCTGTTGAATCTCAACTCCTTCTAATTTCCCAAGGTGTTACCAATCTAGATTATTTTTATGGGACAGCAGAAGGGTGCTAGCCCAGCTTCCCAGCACTGCTGGGAGCCATGCCACTGCAGTACTATAAGCCTGGCAGTGCCCACCAATAGAGGAGACAGTCCACTACAATCTTTGCACTACCTTCTTCAAATCTGGATCCAGCCCTAGCAAGCTCTACACCAGCAGAACAATGTGTCCATAAGTTTTAGTAATGGTCTTTGTTTTATAAGCAGCTGAAATCTGTTGAAACATATCCATCCCACCCATGACTTCATCCACAACCTGCCTCTGACTTGATCAATTATTCCACCCTAGATTATTGTGTTTGTCTTTTCTTCTAAAACACTACGGATGTACTATTGTTACCCAGCAATGTGCCTGATGTGTAGAATTGGATATCATGATTTCCAGAAAAACATGCTGCACTTTATACTCACATACATGCCTGTTACATTTATTCAGCATATAGTTTTTCTTGGCTATTGTTTGCTATTGATAACTAGAATGATGTAGGACAGCATGAAAGTGGTCTGAATATTACTGTTAGAAACAGCCAATAACTGCTTTATTAATACTTTAATTCTACACATATAAAATTTTATTTTTTGAGGTGACAAGTAAAATACTTGAGAAATCCATGTTTAATTAATGAACTTAAATTTAAGTAGGAGAAAGGCAGGATGAATAACTGATCTTTGTTGTTCTCAATTTGCAAACCCTATCTGGGAGTAAACTCAACTGAGCCTGATAGGGCCTGTTTCTAATTAGATAGGCAAAAGAATGCATTGTCAAACATTCTGTATCTTACTTCTTGCCTCCCTACAATACTACTGGAACATCTCAAAATTGTTGATATACATTTACCAATAAGAAGTATATTCTCTATTGCTTCCTCTCAAATTAAAGGGTTCTGAACTTTCTCTCCACATTCATTGGTAAGGAAGGCGCCTCTCCTATCCTGCTTCTCTTCAGAGGGATTTGAAAGATAAGGGATCAAAGGCTCTTTTAATAGCAGACAACATGGGACTCTACCAGTGACAATTCCCAGCTCCTCTCCTCAATTATCTTAGCTGTATTAATTGTCTAAAAATGTCATATTTACACTGTCTCTCACAATAGATTTGGAGTCATTATGCCTCTAAAAGAAAGATTAGATGGAAATTAAATTTCAGGATCTGTGAATCAAGCTTGGAAGTACTGTAATAGGTAATGATGTTACCTGGAACAGGTTGTAGTTTGGGGCAATAACATTACTTATAGCACAACTTTGTAAAAATATTACCATGGTCAAAATCCTCTTGCCTGGTTATATTTATTTATTATTTATATTTGTTTATCGCCCTCCTCCCTGAAGGGACCAAGGACGATCCAACCATTTTAAAAACACTTAAAAAATTAAAAACTTTAAAAGGCGTCACCCAGGAACTCCTGTAACTGCGATGCCACTGCCTTTTCCAATACTTTACCCAAAAAGGGTAGGTTGGATGCCAGTCGAAAGTCCGCCATTATGGCTGGGTCGAGGGAAGGCTTTTTCAGGAGGGGGCGCACCAATGCATGTTTGAAATGTGCTGGAAAAGCTCCCTCCCAGAGTTATATTGACATAACATGAAAGACTTTTGAAGGCATATTGTTTTAAGTTAAGAAACCACCATAGATATTATGTTGCATACTGAGTTCTGTGGTTCAGTGCACAATTGGATGCTTATGATGAATGTTTAAAATTGGGGCAATTTGTTTTCTTCTTCTGCACTGCACTAGTGGAAAAGAATTTATCACTTTACAAAGTGTCAGACGAAACATGAAAATGTAAAAATTAAACTAGAATACATAATCATGTTTGAAAGAGTTTTAAAAATACTTTTTTTAAGGCCAGATAAAGTTCTCATCAAAGAATCAGTTAGTTTTTGAGGGTACAGGTGCAAAGAGATGCAATGCTTCTCTGGGCAGCTAACAAAGAAATAGAGCATTACAAATTGCAATTTCAAAATGTAACATCAATACAGTATAAAAACATTTCAAAAATACATATGTCAAAGTAATACACAATTCAACGCATGTCAACACAATACACATAAAGAAAAAGAGAGAAAAAAATACATTGCAAAGACTCAGACTTTCCACTTCCCTTCAAGATAAGCAACCAAGGGAACAGCCCGGTGAGGTGGTGAGGGCAACTGGCATTTTTATGGCTGGCTCCAGCCAAGTTGCGCAGTTGTTCTGTCTTCCCCGGGGCTGTGCCGGCCAAGGGAAGAGTCTCCATTTAATTCTTCATTCTAGTTTTATGTGAGTGAAGTGCCTTTAGGAATATTCGCAGTAGGATATGATATAACATCTCTGTTTAAACACAAACACTAGTCCTAGCTAAGCAGGCTCACTGAATCAAGTGTTGAATAAGAAATTAATTCTTTTATATGTATTCCACTGACTATTAGTTCCAATTTACTTGCTTTGCTCATACCTGCTATGAATTTATCTAATTCTTTTGAGAAACCACCTCAGCTTCTGCAACAATTATATTAATGTGATGCTACTTCATCCCTCAACCCCCCATATCCCGTACACCAAAAGTCTCAAATGGATTAATATCTCATTCACACAGTCTTAAATGGATTCATCAACCCAGTATGTGGGCCAATGGTCTAAAAGAGTAGAAAGGCAAATCTAACCTAAAGGTAAACTGCTGACTTGCCAGGTCAAGGTTACCTTCTTAACCACTAAGCAACCGCAGGGCCCTACCTAACCTAAGCTGCTCCCAATAGGCAGATGAGACTAGATTGCCTGTCTGCTCATTTAGACCACAGCTCCAGCCCTTGAGGACAAAGTATGCTAATAGGCAGTAAACTTCTGGAAAGAATCACCATAACTTAGAAATGAATTGGTAGTGTGTAAATGCTCTGCATTGGCTTAGTGGTTAAGATGCTGAATTTGGTGACTGGGAGGTTGGCAGGCCGGCAGTTCAAGACCGGAGTGCTGCACGACTGTCCCAGCTCCTGGCAGCCTAGCAGTTTGAAAGCAAGACATTAGGTAAAGGTAACCCTTGCTTGAAAGCCAGTGGTATCTGACTCTAGGGTTGAGTGCTCATCTGTTTATAGCCAAAAAGGCAGTGCTATCTGTGCCTGCAGACCTTTCTGTGGACATGTAGCAAGCATCAGTAGACACTGGAGCACATGAAACGCTGTTACCTTCCCACCAAAGTGGTCCTTATTTATCTACTTGCAATTTCTTGCTTTTGAACTGCTAGGTTGGCAGGAGCTAGGACAGAGACGGGAGCTCACTCTGTCATGTAGTACTCGATAATTGAATCCTGACCTTCCAGTCAAGGGAGTTCAGCGTCTTAACCTCTTGAGCCACCGCAGTGTTCCATCTTCCCCGGGGGCTGTACTCTGGTGTTTACTCATGCCTGCCAGACAGTGCTGGCTCTTCAGCTATAAACACACCGTACCCTAGACTCGGGTCTGATATGACTGGCTTTAGAGCAGGGGTGCCCAAACTACGGCCCGGGGCATGGATCCAGCCCCTGATGCCAATTCATCCGGCCCACAAAGCCCTCATTGCTCCTGGAAGTGGAATGTGCCTGTATGGATGCATTTTACTTCTGCTTCCAGGAACGAGGGCCTCATGGGCTGGACGAACTGGCGTTGGAGAGCCCAGATCCAGCCCCTGGGCCATTCAGTGATGGGATGTAACAGGTTCTCACCAGTTCTCCAGAACCGGTAGTAACTTTTCCCAGTGTCATGGAGAACCAGTAGCAGCTTTTGGGGGGAACCACCTTCAGGGCTTACCTTTTCACTGGTTTCCCCACTGCGCATGTATTTTTTATTTTTATTTATTTTATTTACAGGTTTGTGTTGTGGCTGGGTTGAGGTGTGTGTGTGTGTGTGTGTGCACGTGTGCTTATTTTTACTTTATTTTTTTCCCTTTGGCTCCGCCCATGACATCATGTCATTAGCTCCACCCACACTGTGATGACATCACGGTGGGGTAGTAAAATTTTTGACATCCCACCACTGGCCGTAGTGACCGGCTCCCTGAACCACATGACCGGCCCACGGCCCAAAAAGTTTGGGCAACCCTGCTTTAGAGCAAGGGCCACCTTTACCTAATGCCCCAAGGGAGCCACTGTGGCATAGCGGACAGAAGGACAGGCTTAGACTCGGGAGACTTGGGTCTGAATCACTTCTGGAGCATGGAAAATGTCCTCGGTATAAAGGTAAAGGTTTCCCTTGCTCGAAAGTCAGTCGTATCCGACTCTAGGGGTCAGTGCTCATCTCTGTTTCTAAGCCGAAGAGCCAGCGCTGTCTGCTTCTGCAGACATTTCCATGGTCATGTGGCAGGCATGACTAGACACGCATGGAACGCTGTTACCTTCCCACCAAAGTGGTCCCTATTTATCTACTTGCAATTTCTTGCTTTCGAACTGCTAGGTTCGGTATAGAGAGCCTCGGTATAGAGAGCCTTAAAACCCTCCTTAAGTACCCTAACATCCTTGGAGAACTCTATTAGAGCCACCAGATAGTGCTTGACTGGATAACAACACTGACACCCCACCCACCACGGCAGGGACGAAGCAGACACGTGAACAGCCAAAGGGGGGGGGGGAGGTCTTTTTCCTTTCGGGCAGCCTCCGCCTGAAAGGCTCCCCCCCCCCGCCCCCAGTCCCCAAGGAACGTGGGGCCAGACGCCGGGCAGGCTCTGAGCCTTTCCGGGGCCGAGAGACCCCACCACGCGTCCCCCTCGCCTGGCGCTGGCTCGGCCAATCAACCCGCCAAGGCGGGGGCGGGGGTGGGGCGGGAGGAGCGGAGCAGTCGGCCCAGGCCACGTTATAAGAAAGGAGCGGCGGAGGAGGGAAAAAGGAGGGGGACGGCTGGCGGTCCTTGGTGTCGGGCGAAGGAGCGCGGTGGAGGAGCGCTTAGAGAGGCACCAGCCATGTGCGGTGAGTGAGTGAGTGAGTGAGTGCCTTGTATCCCACCACCAGAGAGAGAGAGAGAGAGAGGTGGCTATGTGGTTGTTTGTTTGCCGTCCTTTCTTTCTGAGCCCCCCCCCCCCCAATACATCGCCTGTGATTTGGAGGGGGGGGACCCCATGGCGTTTAATTCCAAGTCTGCTCGAAAAGGGGAAGGTGAGCGAGCTCTGCTCTTCCCTGGTCCTTCCAGGTCTCTAGAGAAAGAGGCAGGGGTGGGTTTCATCATGTCTCCTTCGCCGTCCGGGGTCCCCCCAGTCTTCTTGTTCCTCTCCCGGTCCTTTTCCTCCCTCCCTCCTTCCTTCCACCTCCTCCTCCTTTCTCCGGGTAGCCATTAAGCGGCAAGACATCCACAACAAAGCAGCCTCTTCGCTTCCCCCCTTCCGAGGGGATGTTGTATTTAGGGGCGGATTTTACGACCGGTGTTGTTAAGAGCACAAACCACGCTCTGTCGGTCTCTTAGTTTGCGGCGGATCTCTTGAAGGGGAAACACATCTGGGGAGAACAAAAACGGAAGCCGCACGTTATCTTATCTCTTTCCAGAAGGTAGCATTTGCCATCTCCAGGTGGAATTGAAATCTTAAGAAAACCCAAGTCTTTGCCCACACTCGGGTCCTAAACTAGTTTTGAAATGCAGACGATTTACCAAAGTGAACACATTTGTCGATTATTTCCCTCTCTCTCTCTGTGTGTGTATTAGCAGTTGCAAACTCTCCTTAGTGTTTGAAAGAGACCTTAATCAAAGGAAATCAAGTTTCTCCCCCAAATTCCCCTCCATTTTCAAAGTCCATTTGGGATTTCCCTCTCCTACCCTTAGTAAAGAATATACCTGCATTTTATATAGCCACCCGGAGTCGTTTTGGTGATTGGGTGGCTATACAAATATAAATAAATAAATAATATTTTGATAGTCTTTGTTCAATAAAACAACATTGGATATGGCACGCTACTTCTTTTTCTTCCTGGATTGCATTGTGTTCATGTTTTTCTTCCTGGATTGCATCGTGTTCATGAGTTGGCTCTGCCAAGTAGGGCGGTATAGAAATTTAAATATAATTATAATTATAATTATAATTATAATAATGTTAAATTCGACTCATTCACTTTTTATGGTAGACTTGCAGAGGAGTGTGTTGTTGGATTTCATTATAATTTAGACAACAGCAATACCTTTCCTACCCCAATTAAATAAAAAACTATTTGGGATGCATTGGGGTAACTCAGTGGCGTCGCGCAGTCTTCAGCCGCCTGGGGCGAAGAACAAACTCGCCGCCCCCCCCCAGCTCGCCGCTGCCGCCGCCCCCTCCCCCTGACCCAGGTAGAAGCCGGCCCCCTGGTGACTAGCGGCGTGCGCGCGCGCACGCGCGCACGCGCGCCACACACCTCCGTCCGCTCGCCCGCCACACACCTCCGTCCGCTCACACCTCCGTCCGCTTGCCCGCCCGGCTGGCTGTCGGGGGCTCTCCGCCGCCTGTTGCCCCTGGCAGCGGCTTTCAGGGGGCGGCAAAATGTCCCCTCCCCACCCTTTTGCTGGCGAGGAGGAGAAAAAGTGTTTTTTTTTAGGCGGACAATTCAAGGAGGGGCCCGCCCGCCGGGCTGGCTGTCGGTCGGGGGCTCTCCTGCCCACCTCCTCCTGCCCACCTCCTCCTGCCCAGCCAGCCCCCAGGGGCTCCCCGCCACGGCGCCACCCACCCCCGACGAGCGCCCCGTCTCACGGCAAGTTGGGTGGGTGGCTGGGCGGGCGGAGGCGAGCAGCGTCCGCGCGCATGCGGGCCGCCCGCCAGGAGAGCCCCCGACGGCCAGCTGGGCGGGCGACTGGGCGTGCCCCTCCTTCCCTCCCCACCCTTTTGCTGGCGAGGAGGAGAAAAAGGGGTTTTTTTTAGGCGGACAATTCAAGGAGCCTCCTTGAATTGTCCGCCTAAAAAAAAACCCTTTTTCTCTTCCTCGCCAGCAAAAGGGTGGGGAGGGGACATTTTGCCTCCCCCTGAAAGCCGCTGCCAGGGGCAACAGGCGGCGGAGAGCCCCCGACGGCCAGCCGGGCGGGCGAGCGGACGGAGGTGTGAGCGGACGGAGGTGTGTGGCAAGCGGCGAAGCGCACGTGGGGCGCTCGCCAGCAAAAGGGTGGGGAGGGGACATTTTGCCGCCCCCTGAAAGGCGCTGCCCGGGGCATCCGCCCCCCCCGCCCCCCCCACGCTACGCCACTGGGGTAACTCCTAATTTTGTGAGTATTTTGTTTATTATTTTTAAATGGTTCTTATTTGCCAGTAATAGCATTTCAAACCGAAAACATTGATTAAACCGAAATAAAACGGAAGCACCTTGATCTCAGAGATAGATGTGCATGGCCTTCAAAAAATTTGTACATTTAGAATCAATGTCAGTTCCACATTCTAATGTTCATTTTATATTTTGAACATTGGCTTTCCCAGTCAATCATCCTTGTCTATAGAAGCTTTCTGGACAGTTTGAAATTCAGATTTTTCCAAGGTTTGAAATCCAGTGATAAAGGATGCTGTCTTTTCCCAAAGATGCTATCCATGCACAGAAACTGATAGAAACTCATGAGGAAGTGGGCAAGATTATTATGTTCTCATGTTTACTACACAGAGACACAGAACTCCTATATAGGGCTTGTGTTACCATTGGTTACCATTTCAAGATTATATAAACAAATATACTGAAAATGATATTATCTCAAGTGGCACATCTGTGTTTTCACTAGGCAAGAGAGATGTTCAACAAAATGCTGATTGAGCATAAAGCAGCAACAGAGTATGGTGTGATTTAAGAACATTTGCGTTCCTAACATTCGTTACTGCTGCTGTAGCAACCAGACAGTTTTGATGATGTAAAATTGTTCTAAAAATGTGAATGGAAGTGGGAGGGGGAAGCTTTGTGCAATTATTTTATTCCATATGTGAAATAACAAGGAAACAACTGAGTTCTTCTAACCACCACCATCAACATCATTATTATTGATAGGGGGAGTTCTTAGATCGTTAGAGAGCCTTCCTTGATTAGGCCAAAGGTCACTATAGACTAGTAGTTTTCAGTTTGGGGCAGGGGTTCTCAACCTATATCCCCCAGGCTGGATCCTACTAACCCCAGCGCCCAATAATATGGTCCCTGCCTTTGCTGCAGCTGCTGGTACTGGAATCAGCCATGGATTAATTTATGGCATCTGTAAAGGGGGGGACACATCCAGTCTGGCCCCCTCAAATATTTGAGGGAACGTGACCCAGCCTGTAACTTGAAAAGGTTGAGAACCCCTGGTTTAGGGTCTTAAGGTACTAAACTCTACTTTTCACAATTAGCAGTCAACATCACCACTGGTCAGTGATCGTAGGAATTATTACCTAACATCTGGAATTTCCAGTCCAGTGTTTTCCCCCAGTAGTGGTAGTCAAGTATTTCTGTTAAGTCTCTAAGACAGGCATGAAAACAATGGATCACTTCTTCGATTTATCCCCATCATCTTAAATATAAAGGTATTCTGCTTGCTATAATTGTTTTTGTTTTCCTTAGATACAATGGCAAAGTAGTTGAAACTAGTTAATTCTTTGGGGAAAATGTCTGAAAGTGACACATAGATGATGATCCACACCTTTATTTTAAGGCATTAACACACAGGTGATTAACCTTTCATTGAGTAATGATGTGTTGGAAATTGCAGATTAACTGCAAGTGAACATGGGATTACTGGTCTCAGGATTTATGAAGAAGGTAAACACTAGTACAGCATACTGGATTAGAACAAAAAGGAAGCAAAGTAACTACAGTAGAATGATGATCAAATATAAGTACAGTACTGTACAAGGAGATGGGCCAGTATCAGCAGAAGACATGATGAGTGTTGGCGGGCAGGGAAGAATTTCTTACTCATTAATCAGTCCATATTTTAAGAGTGAAAGTGGGGGAAGGTGCATTGTTGCTTCTTGCAAGGTCCAGGCTATGAGCCTTTCCTCCCTTGATTCTGATAACAGAACTGCAGGCATGATGACATTTTTGTGGAACTTCCCCACTGAAAAACGCTCTGGAATATTTTCCTATATCAGCCAATTGCATCACTAAAAAACAATGCTAAAGAACTTCAAAGCCCTGAGGAGACACAAAGACTAGCTTGTAGACATTCTAGCTGACTTGCTTGAACTTTAGTTTTTTAAGTGCCTGGGCTGTCTTTCACCATTTGTAGACTGAGAGTCCTTTACTGTGTAGATTTAGCTCTGTGTAGTCATTTAAAAGCAACTTGATCCTTTTTGTATTATTAAACCTAGTTATTAAGTTAGCTGTAAGTAGGAGTGCTTAATGTCATCGCTTGTCTCTTGCTTGATAAAGACAACAACATGTTGAAGATGGTAACATTAAGCTTTGCTTTTGTAATTTAGGCTGGGAAATGGGATCTAAATGAATATACAGTAATGAGGTCAAAAGGGAAATAGTCTGAAGGAATAGTTTATTATAGAGCTAAAGACTGCATTGTTTGTGATGGGAGTATTTGCTGTACTAAGTCCAGGAAAGCTTATGTCCCCATCAAACAGTTTGCTTTTATGTTGTCATGCAAGACAGTTGCATTGTTAGTTGCAACCTTGACTGGCTTTTTCCAATCTAGTGTAAATGGCACCAGACTATAACTTAATCTTTCCTCATGGCTATTGGTGATGCTGGGTGGAGATGGTGGGAATTGCATTCAATTCATATGAAGAATGCCAGGTTTGGTAACACTGGCCTAATTAAAAATCTCAGAGGGAGATCATTTTTAAGGTTCTCACCCCATCACAAATCCACTAAAAAAGATAATGTATTAGCAAGGAAAGAATCTTAAACATTCCTACTATTCTTCCTAAAACTGAAATGAAAAAATAAATTTCAGTTTTATTGATTGACTTACTGGACTTGCAAGCTGTCTTTCTCCCACGTGGTGGGACGATTAAAGTTCTTAAACAATTTAAACTCTCTGTTGAATTTTGGCCTTTTATGTTGAAGAAAGAAGTTAATAAATCTGATGCATCTATTGAAACTTGAGACTTCCTACTTTCTGTAATAGATTCTTCTGCAGCCCCAAATGTTGCTATCGTTTTCATTGAAAAGTCTCCAGTGGCTTTTGAGTCTCTTGGTATGCATAAATAGGAGCTTTGCTAGAGTTTCAGTATACACAGGGAACCTTTAGCCAACACAGCACACTGGCTGTATTATGGACAGATTCCACAAGCAAACCTTCACTGGAGTGGCATGGGCAAGAAACGCTACGCCTTAACACAGGAACATGGCCTTCCTTGAAACATTGGTTCAGAAAGTAGGAACAAAGCCTGCTTTTAAAAATCAAGGATGTGCAGAAATGTTTAAGGTACACTCCTGAAGTAAAGTAGCAAGAAACATGAGCTGCGTGCTTGGAAAAAATTATTAATAGCCATAAAACTTTGGGAGTGTGGGATCGGAGGGGGTTCTTCTATTTTTTTTTCTTGCACTGCTAGCCTTACAGTCTTAAATTATATCTGGTGAATTTTAACAGAAACAACAATATTAAATATATGTACCTTTGGCTCCCTATGGAAGGAATTAACAACAACAACAAGTGGAACAAAACCGCTGCTAATTGATGATATGGTACTGAAGAACTGAAAAAAGACAAAAAACTAAACATGGTGTGGATAGATGATTAAAAAGTCATCTGACTCAGTGTTGCACAGCTGGATTATCACCTGCATAAAACTATTTGGCATTGGCAAAAACGTTCCTCAAGAACACCATGGCAAAATGGAATACAGTTGTAATGTCTTGCTGTGAAGAAATTGAGGAAATTAATATCAAAGAGGGATATTTCAAGGGGATTTTTGTCACCTTTACTGTTTAACATTTTATTGATTTTCTTGTCAATAATGCAACTGGATTTGGTTACCATGATTAAAATTGAGTAGGAAAAATAAATAATACATGGATGACATAAAATTATATGCAAAAAATCCCATTGAGATAGAACCATTGTTAAACACAGTGCAAATATTTAGCAAAGATATTCAGATGAAATGAATACAGTACTTGACAAAAGTCCAAAACTCTCTGTGCAATGCAGCGAGATTAAAAACCCAAAATGGAATAAAACTGGAAATACCGATATTATAAAATCAATCAAGTGATGACAGCTATAAATACCTTGGAGTTCTATAAGTGGATAACATCTTGCTTACAAAGTTAAAATGTTGACACAAAGATAATACATCTAAAGACTGTGGAACATTTTTAAATTAAATGGTGGCAATACAATCAAAACCATAAACACATGGACAAGCCCAGTAATCAGATACCCAGCTGGAATAATAGTTTTGAACCAAAATGAGTTAGATGAATCAGATCAAAACACACACAGGGAGATTAATGAACAATGCATTATTCACTACGTCAAAACATTACTGTCGACAAGTTGTATTTATATTAGAGACCATGGATTATTACAAATACAACAGGTAGTGGTAGAAGAAAATAACTAAATGATTGTATCAGAAGAATAGAGAAAAATTTCTTATGGTGATGAAAACAAAACATTTTGAAAACAGTAAAAAAACAGGGAGAACATAAGAAACAATAATTTAAAGATAAGTTAACAGGAAAAATCAACCATTGCCTGGACAATACAGTAGAACACCGGATAACGATTGGATCGGATAACGCTAAAATCGCATAATGTTAAGTAATCTGGGGAGGAGAATTGGATCGAATAATGTTAAGGTCCTATGGGGTGGATCGGATAACAACCGCTAAAGCCTGTGCGGTTACATTGTATCTCTATGGAGCTTTAACGTTAATGGATAACACTAAAAATCAGATAACACCAAGACTTGTGGAACCAAGTTTTAGCGTTATCCGATGTTTTACTGTACCCGAGAAGTGGAAAATGTGATAACATCTTAACTTGGGGATGGCTAAAAATAGAGGGCCGCAAAGGGAGAAACTCGAGGTTTGATTTCTGCTGCATAAAACCAGGCGCTCCACACTAATGTAATGAAAGCTAAAATCCAAGGAATAATTCAAACAGCAAATGCTGTCATACCTCATCTGCAAATGTTCAAAGACTACAAAGTAAGACACAATTCATTTGCAAGATTAATACACAGGCTGGTATGCAAAAAAAATAAATAAAATTGCAAGAATCCAAGAATTCATTGCGGGAAAGTTAGAAAATGATCAAATTATATATACTGTAGTTTTAGATGAATTATGCATGGTTTTTCATTTTTAAAGCATCATTAGGACAAATCTGGATTAGATATTTTGTCTGATAAAATAAAAATATTGGCAAATGATAATGTTTAAAACTTAAAGTTTGAGACAGTCTGTATTCAGCAAGTTTGACTAGTTTCTGTTGTTTTATTGTTAAATTAATATAGGTACTAAATGGTAGAAATAAAAGATAAACTTCCTCCTCAGCTGGCATCCTTGGCTTCAATGTTTTATGGTTGTCAGATAACATACAGTCAGTTGATGGTATTTAATAAACCAGCTGACAAGTGTGCCAGGAGAATCGTGGGTTTAATGGCTATCTGGAGTTGGGAATGTTAGTATCAGAACTGACATTACGCTTGAATTATTCAATTGGGTGATGCTACTTTAAAGATGGATATTGTACTTACGCTAGAAATTACCTTTTGGTTTAGTTTAGCAAAATAAAAAGCACCCTCTGTGGTATCAAGACTAAATTTAGCAGGATTTGCTGGAAAATATTGAACAGTAGAACCTCTGTTTTCATGGAATGCATAATTTATTTCTGACTATATTATACAGAAATAAACAAGTGGTGGCATTTCATTCTTTGTTTCTTTACTGTCTGCTCCACAGGAATCTTTGCTTATCTGAACTACAGAGTTCCTCGGACCAGGAAAGAAATATTTGAAACTTTAATAAAAGGACTACAAAGACTAGAATACAGGGGATATGACTCTGCAGGTATGTATACTTATTATTGTGGTTCTCAATTTTTTTTCTGTCACTTATCATGGTCCCTTGTTACTTTCCCCAGCCAAGCCATTTGAAGATAGAGCTAGATCAGCTGTCCCCACTGTCCTGTCCTCCGGATGTGTTTGATGCCAATTCAGTCATGCCCAACTGGTTGAATGTTCTATTCAGTGGAACTAAGCAGGAAGTTGTGTTGTGTATTTCAGGTGTTGCAGTTGATGGAAATAATAATGAAGAAAAAGAAAGAAATATCAAGTTAGTAAAGAAAAGAGGGAAAGTAAAGGCTCTTGATGAGGAGTTGCAAAGTAAGTATAAAACTACTTTGGTATGTGGTTACAGATAAAGTGATATGCAGATACCAGAGAAAGCCAATTGAGCACATGTGGAAGTGCAACCTTACCTTTCAAGCAAAGCCCCTGTCATGTTTGCTTGCCCCCTCTTCAAACACTTTGTGCACTGCAGCCCTAGTCCAAAAATCATCCAATCCAATATCAATTTGTCATCGCTTATCTATTTAAGCACACATCAACTGAATTCCAAAATGTTATATCCTTTGTCTTCTGTTTCCATCTCTGGCTGATCAGCGTTACCATCAGCTCATCCCTCGTTTTTACGGTCTGCCTAGTGGTCTTTTGTGGTACCTTGGTATACAGCCTGTTAGCTGACAGGTCCATCTGTTATCCTTTAGGCGGGTAATATGGCCTGCCCATCTTCTTTTTGCCACATAATTGTTCATCGACCACATCACGAGGTCCGGTTCTTTGTCATAATTCTTTGTTACTGACCTTATCTCTGATGGTTACTCTGCACATCCATCTTTCCATTGCTCTTCGGGTTACCGCCAATTTTTCTTCCTCTGATTTTGTTATTGCCCACGTTTTGGATGCATACAACATTGCTCGTAACACTGTCATATTGAATACATTTGCCCTGATATTCTTTGGCAGACTGACATTTGTTAGCACTGTTCAGTTTATATTAAAGGCAACCCAAGCTGCTTTGCGCCTTCTTAACTTTTCACCAATATACACTTAAAACACACAAACCTGTGTTGCAGCTGCCACAGGTAATGTATGGGCTGCAGCTTGGACAGTTCATTTCCTCACATTTGACATCTTCTGTCAAATGCTACGTACTCCAGCATTCCTTATCCTTCTGCCATTCTGTACAGTAAGCCATTTTCTATCCTGTTGAAGTTCTTTTCAGGTAGAAGGAATATTATCTTGCAAGACAGAGAGGGACATACCAATGTGGTCATGCCAAAGACCTTTTTTTCCAGACACACCTAGGAAGGGCTATATTTAAGATTCTGACAAGAAACTGGTGTTAAAGGCAGAGTAAATATTTGCATTATACTCACTTTGCCATTTGTGAGGAAAATAATTAAAAGAGACAGAAACTACAATTTAGGTATAAGGAATCTTGAGCAGATGGAACACAACTTTCCAGGAGTCCCATTGGATTCCAGAACAAGTTCTGAAGGCAGTTCCATGATGTAGACAAACTTACTTCTAAAAATGTAGCCTTTGTCGGGATTTCTAGCAACTGAATTGTGGGTCTCCATTTTGAAAAATGAAGTGTTCAGGAGTAGGAAGAAGGTTGACAGAACGCTCTTGCTAAGGCCTGGTTTCCATGACTTAATAGTGATTTCAGCAAGGAGGTGAATTATCCCCAATCCGGGATGTGAATTGTTGTATGACATGCTTGGCGCTGGAACCATATAGTATTTTACAACAAAACAAAAGAATAAAGGGCCTGATCAGAATGAATCCTAGTAGTTGAGCACTCCAGGTGATGCAACTCTTTAGCTGAGTGTAGTTATATGTAATTCTAGATTGATAGGTCTCAAATCCCATTAGGAAATCAAGGTGGCTAATTAAGTTATAGAACTAAATACAGTTGTACCTGGTTTAAAGAGCATAATGCGTTCCACAGGATTGCTCTTTAAGCGAGTTTGCTCTTTAAGCGAAACACCATTGTAAGTGACCAAGTGTGGGGGGGATTGCGAACCCCGATTTATTTGTTAAGCGAGTTTTTGATTGGTTTTATTTGTTAAGCGAAGCAACCATTCAGAGAAAATTCTACTCTTTCCGCGAGTTACTCTTTAAGCGAAACACTCTTTATGTGAGGTTTGACTGTAGTGTCCTGTGGGCAATAGCCTACTTGGCTTTTTTTTTTTGTTTATTCCAGCTGGAGCGACAAGATCTCCATATTTGTGTTTACAGATAGCAATAGGATGTCACAAACTACTGAGAACATCTCTTAAATTCTTTTGTCTAGTAGGCTACCAGCAACAGTTATTGCCAGTTTGTTATCCAGGTTGTGTAGGATACTGAATTTTTTAAATAATGGATGTATGATATTTTATTAATACAGTAATACCCCGGATAACGATTGTACCGAATAGCGCTAAAACCGCATAACGATGCAAGATTTTTGGAAAAATCTTGCATCGGATAACGTGATTTTTAGTGTTATCCGGTACAATCGTGTGTGTGTGTGTGTGGGGGGGGGGTTGGATTGGGTAGAACATCTACCCAATCCAACCCCCCACCCCAGTGCCTGCCCGCACGGTGTTTGGAAAGGGTACGGGGGATGTTCCCCGTACCATTTCGAAACACTGTGCGGGCAGACGCGCGCGTGGCAGATGGGGGAAGATCTCCGTAGACTCCCCAACCCCCATCTGACGCGCGCGCGCCTGCCCGCACGGTGTTTGGAAAGGGTACAGGGAACATCCCCCGTACCCTTTCCAAACACCGTGCGGGCAGGCGCGCGCGCGTCAGATGGGGGTTGGGGAGGCTACGGAGATCTTCCCTGTAGCCTCCCCAACCCCCATCTGACACGCGCGCGCCTGCCCGCACGGTGTTTGGAAAGGGTACGGGGATTGGAAACTGCCGGTTACAATGTATCTCTATGGAGTTGACGTTATCCGAGACAGCTCCATAGGATTTTAACGCTATCCGATACATGTATCGGATAAGGCTAAAAACCGCATAACGTTAAGACTTGTGGAACCAAGTCTTAAAGTTATCCGGGGTATTACTCTATCTCCATTGCTGTGGTGCTTTTTTGATAGAATATGAATATTTCGGCATTTGCAACAACATCCCTTTCTGTCCCTGACTTAACCGTAACAAAAATGATGTACTCAGTCCCAAACCCTAGCAAACAGAATGATTGACAAGTTGTCTGCTTTTTAATAATCCAAATATTTAGCAAAATACTGAAACTTGGTTAAATAAGATGGGGGTAGTCATGATTATTTGCATTTAAAATGGATAGAATTCATTTGTATGCATACTTTGTTCACCTACATAGAACAAGATGGTTTAGACCTGAAGGCAGATTTTGAGACACATTTTGGCATTGCTCATACCCGCTGGGCAACCCATGGAGCACCAAATGCAGTAAACAGTCACCCTCAACGGTCTGATAAAACTAATGGTATGTGACCTCTTTTTTTTAATATTTAACTATTAAAAACCAAAACAGCATTGAATAGATCAGTGTTTCCCAAATGCTGGTGTTTGGACTTCAGTTCCCAGAAGCCTAAGCCAGTATATTGACGGATCAGTGCTTTGGGGAATTGACTTAAGCTTCTGGGAATTGAAGTCCAAACACCAGCATTTGGGAAACACTGGAATAGATGGGAGAAACCCTAATAACCTTTGAAGCCAGACAATTGTTTTGCTTGTGTCTGATAAGATTGGAGATTAAATTGTATTCTTTTTAAAAAGCCAACATACAGGAATTTTGAGGGTTTACCAAGCTGTAGATTCAAAATATTAATTGGTAACATTCCCTTTAGATCCCCCCAGTACCTTTACTTCCTCACAAATTAATTCAGATCAAAATTTTCAACAAGTTTCTAAAACTCTGTGTGCTACAACCAGAGGTTGAGTAATGTCAGCCCGTGTGACATAATTCCTGAGATAATAAAAAAGAGAAAGAAACAAAAGGCTTCACATTAAAAATTGCATTTTAAAAAATAGAGCTTTCAGCTACTTTCCAAGTTAGGATTTTAAGACTTGCTGTTTTAATTTTTTCCCCTTCCTTCCAGAATTTGTTGTTATTCATAATGGAATCATTACAAATTACAAAGACCTCAGGAAGTTTTTGGTAAGGTGTTAATAACAGAATTATTTGAAAATAATACTTTGCTGTTGCAGCTCTGTGACATGGCTAGTATTCACACCTAGAGCTCTTCACCAGAGTCTTTTTCTGGCTCTCATTTCCTTCATCAGCATATAATGAAAATTTATTCCGGGCTCAACAGCTCCAAATATAGCCAATGCCTTTCTTTTATGTATTGGATGGAAGCAGCTGATTAGAGGATAATACAGGACAGTTCCTGGCAGTAATTAGCCAGATGACTCTTCGTCCTTATGAGGCACTTCTATTTCTATGCTGTTGAAATTATAAAAAGTATTTTTATATGACTTGAAAGTATGATTATGATTGATGGTGGTAATGATCGTAATGGTAATCAAGACAGTTCATGAGCAGCTGTGTGTAAACTCTCTATCCATTTAAAAGCTATTTCAGAGCATTTAATGCCATGGAAACTTTATAAAGCTGTGTAGCACTGATCTATACTTTCTAGGTATGAAAGATATTTCATGAAGTTGAGTAGTAATCTTGGAACATCCTGCTATAGATATGAATATAATTGAAAGGTGCTTTCCTTTTCAGGAAAATATCCAAATGCATAAGAACAATATCAGTCCCTACTTTGACCCATCTACTGCCCTGTGTCTGTCTACTATGTTTGTTTATTTATTTATTTACATTTATACCCCACCCTTTTGTTGCAAGCACCATTCAGGGTGGTGTAATTTGACTCTTAAGCCAATAAAGGTTCCTCACATTTGTAATCCATGCCACTTAATCATTCTGTACATAAATTAAAAGGCAGAGGTTAAAAAAATCCTTAGATCTCACCTTTTCTTTAAAAATTTCAGGAGACCAAAGGTTATGAATTTGAATCTGAAACAGACACTGAAACCATCCCAAAGTTAATCAAATATATGTATGATAATAGAGAAACTGAAGACGTGAGTTTTTCTGCCTTGGTTGAGAGAGTTATTCAGCAGCTGGTGGGTGAGATATTCTATCTCTTTATTTCTTAGAATTGAAGATGTTTAAGATAATTTGCAACTTTGAAGTTAAAAGTTGGTTCTGTTGCTTTATAAAAGAAGTGGCTTTTCAATGCTTCATGTTTTCCTTTTTTTTTTTTTTTTTTAAAAAGAGCAAAATATTGTTACTTGCCTTGTACCTACAGGTTGAAGACGAGATATAAAGATACATTAAATAGCAGTATTTCTAGAAGCATTTATTGCTTTTGCCTTCAGAACCATTATTTATTTATTTATTTTATTTATATTTCATACTTGCTAACCCGCCCCAATCGGGCAAGCCCGACTCTGGGCGGCTTACAACCCAAGTTAATACATTATACTGAAGGAGTCAGAACACAGGCTTTCCGTTCCCCTTCTCTTCCTCCACTAGTGATTATAAAGGTCAAGTACAGTACTTACATTGTTAAATTAGACTACACAGATGCCTAAACATCCTTGAGGATTTTTGGGGTACTTCTTCACACAGTCTTCTATAAGAAATTCACTATAAGTCTACCAATGGTTACCAATATTGATGACTTTAAAAGAGAATTATATATATCCATGAAGGATAAGGTGGCCAAAGGCTAAATCAGGGGTGTGCAAACTATGGCCCATGGGCCAGATCCAGCCTGTGGCACCAAATGCTCCGGGAAGCAGAAGTAAAATGTGCATGCTCATGCCGCTACCATAAATGACCAGCAGCTATCATAAACGCATTTACGACAGCCACAGGTCATTTATTGCAGTGTCATGCGCAGGTACATTATGCAAATGCACACTTTACTTCCGCTTCCGGTGGGAGGAACCAGCACCTTCAACCATGAGACTGGCCTGTGGCCCAAAAGGTTTGGGCACCCCTGGGCTAAATGAATGCATTACACCTTCCTGTAAAGTGGATAAGCAGGAAAGTACTTTTACATTCATTTTCTACTGTGGGCTTCTCATAGGCATCTTGTTGACCTCTGTGAAAACAGAAGACTTTAGTTGCTATAATTTGGGTGTGATCTGGCATAGCTCTGCGCACATAAATTCCCCAAATGGATTAAAAGTTAAATCACACTTCAACAGAAAACAATACATTGTTCCCCATATACCCGTATTTGCCGGCGTATAAGACGACTGGGCGTATAAGACGACCCCCCAACATTTCCACTCAAAATATAGAGTTTGTTATATACTCGCCGGATAAGACTACCCCCTCTTCTGTACACCTTCCACATACCAAATAAAACGTAAAGGAACATCAGATTTGATTTCAACATGTTAATTTATATTCAAATGCTTATGACATGCAGAAAAACTGTCACAAGGCTGTATGTTATGAAACATGTACAGTAAACATAAAACAGTGCAAGTGCAAAGTGGTACTTATTTATCTACTGTATATACATGAATATAAGCTGACCTGAATATAACCCGAGGTACCTAATTTTGACCTTGAAACCCAGGAAATAGATTGACCCGAGTGTAAGCCAAGAGTGGGAAATGTAGCAACTGCTAGTGAGTTTCAGTAATTAAAATACAATAATATTAATTATTTTATTGATTTTTTTGAACTGTAGTTGTACCACCCACCAGTGGTGGCACTGCAGGTAAAGTGGGTGGGCAGGTCAATTGCACTGAGGCAAGAAGTGTTGCTCTAGCCCAGCCTCTTGCTTCCCCTGCAAGGAAGAAGCATGGCTTTTTCCTCCATCTTGGGCAGAGCAGAAGGTGCCAGTAAGTGAAACCCTTTCTTTTCCCCCACCAGTTTGAAAGGGAGACACAATTGTAATGTAGAGCTTCTTTCTTCATCTGGATGCTATGTAGAATGAGGTGGGTGAGCATCGGGAGGCCACTATGGGCAGCGATGTCTATCTCAACTGAAGTGCACCCGGCGTAGAAGACAACCCCCCCAACTTGGAGGCATGTTTTTCAGGGGGGAAAAGTAATCTTATACGCCAGCAAATACTGTAGTCAGACTGACAGCGATCAGTGAGGATCAGTCCTACATACATTATATAGCATTGTTGATCTAGCACGTGTAAACCATGCTTGGCTTGTTTTGTAGTTGCCCTTTGTGGTTGGTCCTTGAGGCAAAATGAGGATGGATGTTTTCTTTTAAGAAATTACTTTTGACTAAGATGTAAACTTAAGGCTTCTTTAGTAAATTCATCAATTTACCTATTAATGTGGTTTTTCCTTCCCAGGAAGGGGCTTTTGCACTAGTTTTCAAAAGTGTCCACTATCCAGGGGAAGCTGTTGCTGCCAGGTTAGTAAAAATATTTTGCACACATCAATATAGCATCACATAGACATGGGCATAATATGTGCAGAACCTTGTGATTTTTATAATTAAGGGCTGCTTAGTTTTCAGTCAGTAGAGACTTGTATAAGAGAAATACAGTACACGAGTACCTTGGATAACGATGAGACTTGGTTCCACACGTCTCATCGTCATCCGGTTTTTAACGTTGTGAGATGCATTGATTGCACAATGTAAAAAAAAAGCCCTGTTCCCTTTCCAAAGAGGAAAGGGAACAGGGTGGCGATCCGCCTGCCTCTTTGGAAAGGGCAGTGGGGATTCCATGAGTGTAATTTCCACTGCCCTTTCCAAAGAGGCAGGCGGATCGCAGCGTGGGATCGGCTGCTTGGGTTGGGGGTTGAACCAGGCGTGTGCCTGTTCAACCCCCCAACCCAAGCGCCGATCCTACGCTGCGATTGTAGCATCGGGGGAGGTCGAGAACATTGCGAATCGGGTCCCCCGACCTCCCCGGAGCCGGCAGGGGGCTGGAGAACCCAAAATGGGCAAAAAACAACAACCCCCTCCCGTTTTTTTCGCCCATTTCGGGCTCTTCGGGACCCCTGACGTCTCCGGGGAGGTTGGAGGACCCGATCCACAGTTGCAGGGTGGCTGGGGAAGTTGACGGGGGAGTCCCCCTTCGGCTTCCCCAGCCACCCCGGTGCTACAAATGATTGCATCGGATAACACTAAGAGATCATTATACGATGCATTTTTTCCCCAAAATTTTGCATCGTTATCCGATTCTAGCATCATCTGATGCAATCGTTATCCGAGGTATTACTGTACCTACTTTTCTTTGAAAGAGAAATGAGAGGCTCTGCCTTATCTTTTATAAACGTTACATAACTTAACTGGTCTGTTCTTTTATCTTACAGAAGAGGGAGTCCCCTCCTTATTGGAGTTCGCAGTGAATCAAAGTTATCCACTGAAGAAATTCCTGTTTTATACAGAACATGTAAGTTGTGAAGCATTACAGCTATCGTCAATGTATTATATTTGTTGTGGAACTAATTGCAAAATAGAACAACTTAGAAATCTGTTACTAGAAGCTCTGGCAGGGACGGTGGACCTTTGGTACTCTAGATATTTTGGACTACAACTTCCATAACCTTTTATCATTGCAAGACAGCCTGAGGATTCTGAGAATTATAGTCTAAAACATCTGGCATGCCAAAGGTTCACCTCGGTGCCTACAGGTAGATAGATCGTTATTTCTATCACTAAATGTTCAAAATGTTTCTTGTTGGCATAAATGACAACTGGATCTATATAATTGTGCTTCCTTTTAAAATAAAATCTAATTATTGTCTTCAGTAAATCCATAGAGCAGGAAATCAAAATATAGTCATGTGTTACAGAAAGGAATTTTACCTGAAATTCTGATGAATAGGAAGGGTACATTTAAGCTCAAATTAAACTTCTGCTTAGCTTTCTTCCCCTGAAATCAGTAAGAAGCATTTAACTTTGGGCTGATCATACTCTTTGTTTTTTGATTGGGGTAATAGCCATTACCCCTTTGTTCTTATATGAAGAATAACACAACTGATTTCTTGCATTCTGTCTTTCAGCTGGATTTAGATAAGTTATTAAATCTCATGACTGTGTATTATTTTGCTAGGTAACATAGAAAATGTAAAGAATATATGCAAAACACGAATGAAGAGGCTGGACAGTTCCACCTGCCTTCATGCTGTTGGAAATAAAGCCGTTGAATTTTTCTTTGCTTCAGATGCAAGGTGACTAAAAGTGATGTGTGTTTGGTGTTTTGCTTTGAAATCTTACCTTTGTCATTCAATCATCATCATCACAGGATCAGACTCGGAGGACCATGGAATGTCACAAATAAGGCTCTCCATTCATGTCTATCCTTTGCAATTTGCTTCCAGTTCTGGGAGACTTCTAGCTGCAGCAGTTGCTCCAGTGGTGGGCTCAAAAAAAATGTAATACCACACTATGGTTTTGTCATTGGCCAAACTTAAATCCTCATCAGTACATGTTTTTGGTAGTAATCAGCAGACTAGCAAATGAACAGGATTCTGTAATTCAATGAGGGAATGTAATTCATTAGGGGCAGATGCACTGCTACTGGTCAGAGCGTCTGAGTGGTCCAAGCAGGTTTCAGTTCAGTGTGAGGGCCACCTTAGACCTTTGCTGTCAGATGCTCATGTGGGATTCATAAGGACATATCTAATATACATATGCTGTACAGTCATGTGGGGTGGAGGGAAGAAAGAACTGTGTTTATCCTGGCTGTTTGCAGTGACTGGGTGCATATGTGTTCTCCATGTCCTAAAACATGCATCCAGAGCCTGTAATCTGCCATCCTCAAGACATGTGGTAACATTGGGTACTGTATAATCCAAGGACCTGATTATTTGTGGCTTTCCTCAGGTGGAACAAATACTATGTTATATTGGAAATTGCACAACTTGTCCATATTTTCTTTCCAATGTGTTGGCTTGTGTTTCTTTGCAGCGCCGTAATTGAGCACACCAACAGAGTCATTTTTCTAGAAGATGACGATATTGCAGCTGTGGCAGAGGGAAGGCTTTCAATTCACAGGTTAGAACGCTCGGCCACCGATGACCCATCCCGAGCCATACAGACCTTGCAAATGGAGCTGCAGCAAATCATGAAAGGTGAGAGAGACTGGATGGACAAACTTGTATAATTTCCATGGAAAACATTGAAACATTTCTGTTCAAACCGTAGCCACAAGAAATGGGGCTAAGCTGGGCAGGACCTTTTCTGGCCAAAAGAGCCCCAGGGATCAGGGAGAGATGGCAAATCACACTCCTTGGAGGTTGTTGGGAAGGATGATCTCCCATTTTCCATGCTAGTTTTTTTTTTCTTGGAGGTTGAGATCCCTGAGGGAGGGGGCAGAAGTGCTATTAGTTGTGTTCTCCCAGTGGACCACAGTTACCCTACCCTTGCTATATTGGATGCATTGATATTTAGTAAGACCTTTATTCTGTCTTTCACTAGCAACAATTTAGAATTGCCATTCTGTCTTTGGTTAAAATACCATAGTTAAAATACCAATAATTATAAACCCACTATGAAACTAACTTATCATCCATTATGATTGTAATTATAAAAAGGAATGTTGGAAATGGAAGGAAAGTCCGAGGACCTATTTTCGTTTGTGGTGGAAATGTAAAGTTGTGAATGAGATTTAGGTGAAAGTATTTGAGGAAATTAGCAAGATATTAGATTTAAAGTTACAAATAAGTCCTAGGATTGCTTTGTTAATGGAAAGATTTGATTGCTATTCTGGTAACAGCTATGAAATTATTAATGGCTAAAAATTGGAAAATGTATATGCATATTGGTCTGGAAGAATGGTATAAAGAACTAGGAAACATGACTATAAATGATTAGCTGGCATATGAATTAAAATAAAAAAGGTTTAATAAGGGAAAATGAATTCTGGGGAACATTTATTAATTATGTATTTTATAAAGCTAAAGGAGTTAAGCCTGGTCAAGAATATTCAACTTTTTGGAAATAGGGGATAAGTTATGAAAAGGATAATTTTGTAGAGAGACTTATGGATAATAACATTCTATGGTGATAGGGGGGGCACATTGTTGATGTATTATTAAGATGTTTATCTTTTTTCCCTTTGGTACTAGTGAGTTTAGAATTAAGTTTTGTTCTGATTGTTTTTCTCTTGTATATATTTTTTTGAAAAATGCAAATTTAAAAATATTAAAACATAGAAGAAGAAAAAAGAAACTAACTAATCATCTTCTGCAAAATTAGGGAATTTTAGTGCATTCATGCAGAAGGAGATATTTGAACAACCAGAATCTGTTTTCAATACCATGAGAGGAAGAGTGAACTTTGATACCAATACAGGTAAGGAAATTGAAGGAAATTTATTTTAATATTACCACAATAGAAACCATAATTGAGCTAAGAATATGTCGTTGTTTCTTTTTTTATGGAAAACAGTTCTATTAGGCGGCCTGAAAGATCATTTGAAAGAAATCAAAAGATGCAGACGTTTGATAATAATTGGTTGCGGAACCAGTTATCATGCTGCAGTAGCTGTAAGTTCACTATACAACCATACTTGTGAGAGTTTTAGTTATTGTTATTTTAAAACTTTCTATTAATTTAACTAGAATGTATCAGATCCAGTTAAAAAATTAATTTTGCTTTACTTTGCTAATCTGTTGGTTCTACCTTATCTCAAGACTAAAGCTAATTAACTATACTACCTTTATATGGTTTTAGACTCGTCAAGTGTTAGAAGAATTGACTGAGCTACCGGTGATGGTGGAGCTTGCCAGTGACTTTCTGGACCGGAACACTCCAGTATTTCGAGATGATGTGTGCTTTTTTATCAGCCAGTCAGGTGAGTTGCAATTTGCTTGGTACACTGATCTTTAACAAAGCTTTCTGTTGGCAGCTTGGCTCTCCCATGGGCAGTGTTTCAGAGCCAATCTGGATTGTGTTTTTCACATGCACAAACTGTTTTTCATCCTAGGGCTTAACATTGGTAGCTGCCATGAATCAATCAGTTTCTTTATAAATAAATGGTAGATTTGTGGGTCAAATTCCCCCCCCCCCATCTTTGATTAGTATTCCCACTGCTCCTACTATTGGAAAAAGGTCTTGCTACTGCAGTTTGTCTACTACTCTCTTTGATACCATTGCAATATGTGTAGAGTTGCTTCTGAAAGCTGCTTAGAAACTTCAAGCAACTAAAGAAAAGGAGCCTATTTGTTAAAAGGCAATACAGGTCGCACACCCACACCCAATATCCACATGGAATACATTGTAAGATCTTCCACAGATATCTGAAACTGCAGAAAGCAGTGAAATATTTTCACTAAATATTTTTGGACCCACGTATAACTAAAACTGCGGATACTGAACCCATGGATATGGAAGGGAGGTGACCTGTACGTACATCAGGGTTTCCTAATCTTTGGTTCTTGGACTTCAATTCCCAGAAGTCTAAGTCAGTTCCACAAAGCACTGATCAGTCAGTGTACTGACTGAGGCTTCTGGGAATTGAAGTCCACGGTGTTCTGCAGAACATAGTTTGGGAAATGCTGATGTAGATAATGGATGTGCATCGGATTCCAGACTCGATTTAAAGTGCTAGTATTTTCCCTCTTTAAAGTCTACTCAGTCTGAATTATGTATTTATTATTCTGAAGTATTTTTAGAAATGATAGAATTGAAAAACAGTCTGCAAACGTTACAAGTAAACAAAAAAAACTAAATTAAGACTCGTAATACATATTCTTATTACAGTAATACCTCGGATAAAGTTTACCTCGGATAACGCTAAAATCACATAACGTTAAGTAATCTGGGGAGGAGAATTGGATAGAAAAAAATTCTGGCTAGAATAACGTTAAGGTCCTATGGGATGGATCGGATAACAACTGCTAAAGCCTGTGCAGTTACAATGTAGCTCTATGGAGCTTTAACGTTATCCTATCTATCCCATAGGATTTTAACATGCATTGGATAACACTAAAAATCGGATAACACCAAGTCTTAGCGTTATCCGAGGTATTACTGTATTAACCAACACATTAACATGGTACTTAGCCCATTAATTCTATCAAGAAAAACAACAACACAATGTACCTATATATGCATCAACCCAAAACAGCTATCAACTGGTAGAGACTGAACTCTTCACGATATAATTTAAGCAAGTGATCATTTGAATTACCCAGGGTCTATTAATAAATGCTAAAAAAATTAAATCACTTTTTGGCAAAGCACAGATTAATTTCTGGTACATTGTTGTAGAAATGTAAGATAGCATTCTAACCTACAACAAATTCCATTTAGCTGTGAAATTGAAATTAGAGCTCCTGGGTAATATAGAATTTAGGATCCTAGTATACCCTGGTGATAACTGTATTACAGAAATAACATTGTGAATGTAAAGTGTTCTGTGAAGCAGTCAGGGAGCAGGGCTGATGGGTCAAACCAGACATTCCCTTTATGATGTGAGTAATTTGTCACTCGAGTGGAATTACATCAAAATTATCCAGACTATTTTTTAACAATGACAGACAAAGCAGATCAACCTCAGATTGGTACCAAATGGAAAATATAAGTCTAAAAGGACACTCTTGTAGTGATGGATAATGAAAAGAATTGCTTCCTTTGCAGCCAAAGTGCAGTCAGCATTGGGCTCCATTCAGGTCAGTGAGTTCTCCCAATTCGTACTGGCCTGAGCTTTCATTTCTCTTTGCACCCCCTTTGCAATTTTTGCTATGTTCTTGATCTGTTTGCTGTTAGAAACAATGGACAATGAGGCTTAGGCAGGCAGGATATTCCAGGGAAAGGAAACAGTACAGTCATCCCCACTTGCTTCGTTTTGTTTACTGAAGCTTACATTTGAAAAATCTTGTGAACATAATTAGGCTAAGTTGTTAGGGCAAATTTTTTTTGTCACGAGAGGCACCAGTTTAGTTCAAAGCATGGAGCAGATGTAGATGTTTTCAGTATGTATTTAGGAACAAAGACTGTGACATAGATTGAAAGGTTCTATTATCAGGATGGAGAAAATATTCAGCTTGGCATGGGCAAAGGGTGGCCTTTAGGTATTGCTGAACTGCATCTCGCCTTTCATCCTGTCCACTGGCCATGCTAATGAGTGCAACTAGGAAATGCATCCCAACAGTGCAACTAGGAAATGCATCCCAACAGCTTCTACATGGTGGCACTTTCTCCAACCCCCGATTTAGATAGTGACTGGTTTCTTATGACGTAAAAGAAGTTCATGATTCTTTCTTAGTTAAACGTATGAAGTGGGAGCAAACACGATTGTCTGGTGACAAGAACTGTTTCTGTCAGCTGATTTAAAATAATCTGCTATCCCAATACCCCACCGATATATCCTCAAGTTTTCAGACAATGTACAGCAGAGGTGGCCAAATTATGACCCATGGGCTAGACCCGGCACTCAGTGCCAAATCACCCAGCCTGTGCTGTTACCGGAAGTGGAAGTAAAACATGCCCGTGCATGCGTAAATGCTGCTGTAAATGCGCACGCAGCTGTCATAAACACTCAACTGCATGACCAGCCTGTGGTACAAAAAGTTTGGGAACCTCTGATATAGAGGAATGGAGAGAGGAGGGAACTGAAGTCATATTTTGCAAGGAAATAGGACTACGCCATAGATTATATCAGTAAGGAAGTGAAACTGGGAATGTAAATGAAAGGAATCAGTGTTTCAAGATTTTGCTTTCTTGGTTCCAATTATGTAAGTTGATAACAGGTGGTTCTGATGTTTAAGTTTAAAATTGTTTAGAAGTCAATTGCAGTTCTGCTACAAAAATACTTTAGAGGGGTGGTTTAGCATGAAATAACAAAATAAGATGTAATGTTTTGATTCTGTTCCTTTGAGCATGGATTAGGGTCGTGGTTTCCTCTTCCACTGAAAGCATCAATCTGCTTAGCAGTAGTAGAGTGATTGCTAGGTTTCAGAATGGTAATGTAATGGCTTTGTCCAGTCGGCTGCCTTGAATATGATGAAGTGCATGGTAACAGATTTTCTTGTCACCGCTGGGCCGAGCCAGGTCCCAAACTTGGCTTGTAGAGGGGAAAGAACATGAGAGAGGGCTCTTGACTTCAAGCCCCTAAACTTTCTTTCCTCAGGCTTCAGGGCAATTACAGACTCCCACAACTCCTTTCAGTTCCGCCCCAGAACCTTGTACATTCTACCTGAGTCACTCCCCTTATCTCCCTCATAGCCCTCTGACGGTGCTTCAAGGATGAGCCATGGGAGAATTTGCAGTAGCATGAAAACAGATGTAAGCAGAAACAGGTGTTGTAAGGATTCCACACCAATCTTGGACTCAACACTTCCAATTGTCTTTTTTGAAAAGACCTTTTGCGGTCTCCTCATTTTATTGGCTCAAAGAATAAAATACAGTCCATAAAACAAATCTTTTATTCAGGCAAAGCATAGCCATAGCGAAAAGCTAAACTTGACTTAAAATTAAAGTAAAGCTTCCAATGGTAGGGTAAAACTTATTCCAGTTTCTAGCAATCTAACCTAGCAAAGTAATCTAGACGCAAAGCCTACTCAACACTTTGTCTAATAAAATAAGAAGCACGATAGTTTCTAAAAGTAGCTTTTCCAAGCTATCAGAATATCTTCAAAGTCTGAAGATACCCAGAAATTTGGTAAAGTATGAAAGCCAAAATATTTCTGAGTATTCATCCTTCAAATCCAGACTAAGTCCGAAGACTAGCCTGCCTCCCTTCTGATAAATTTCAAAGAGTCAGCCGGTACCAGCCTCATCTTCTTCAGAAGTCTGTTGTTGCTTCATAGATCAAAGGTTCTAGTTGAATCCAAAGTATTCCCCTGAAGATCTCTCTAACTGGCCTAAAACTGTTCTTTTTATTCCCTAAAGTGGCTCACCCTCACCTAAGGAATGTCAGGTATCCTTGAGCTAGATCAAGATTTTCTGTTAACTCTGGAAGATCTCCCAAGGTCGAGTTATCAGGATCAGACCTCCTTCTTGGCAAGGTGCCAAAATTTTCAAAACAAACAAACAAACAAACAAAAACCCTTCTCCGGGTGATTGACCTCTTCTAGTTCAAAGCGTATGAACTTGCCCTGAGGCATCTTATGGGTAATCCTTCCCTTGATAACAATGCAGCCGCTAGGGGCACTCATCCCAGTGATGTAATGCTTCACTGGGAATTCTCAATGCAAAGCTGCATAGAGAAGTTTCGTTTCTCCAAACGAAATGCTGCTGTGACCAACTGAATCATGGTGACATGTCCTGGTGAGCTTATGCTCATATCTAAAGCTTCTAAATCTATGACATTTCTTTCAAGGCTGAATCAAGGTTGTCTTTTTGTATTGAAGGGGAAACTGCAGATACACTCATGGCCTTACAGTACTGTAAGGATCGTCGTGCGTTGACCGTTGGCATTACAAACACTGTTGGAAGCTCAATCTCCAGGGAGACAGACTGCGGAGTACATATCAATGCAGGACCTGAGATTGGAGTGGCAAGCACAAAGGTATTTGGCATTTATACTTTTTCCTTTATGGTTCCTAAACCATAGACCTTGGCATGCTTGCATGGAAGATCATCACAATATTCTTCCCTGGTATTAGAGACTATTATTTTGTAACACTGTAAACAATTGCCTTAAACCAATTTGCGCCATTATTCCATGTGATGGGTAATGGCTTTTTAAAGTTTTGGGCAAATATGTTTTCGTACCTATTTGGAGATGCCAAGCTTTGAACTTGAGAACTTCAGCTTGGAGGACATCATCTCCACCCGTAAGCAACACCCTTCTCATTTTTGCCTGATAAAAGCAGTTGGTAGTACATAGGATCAAGCACTGTCTGAAATCCAATAGTAAAACACAACAAAAATAGGCCCATTGAATCAGTGGAGATTTGGTGAGTCAGATCCTCTATTAAGTTCCATTGATTCTATGAGCCTACTGTAGTTGTAACTGTTTATTCATTCATTCATTGATTCACTCACATTTAGACCTCACCCTTTTAATGCAAGCATCACTCAGGGCAGCTACTGGATTTCAGTCACTAAAATGTATGTCATTAAATTAACATTTTTCTTTTCTTTTTTTAATCTTCAGGCTTACACTAGCCAGTTTATCTCTCTGGTAATGTTTGGCTTGTTAATGTCAGAAGACAGAATTTCATTGCAAAACAGGAGACTAGAAATTATAAATGGTCTAAAGTCCTTACCTGGTATGCATCAATTTCTTATTATTTAAATAAAAGTAGAACTCGTTTAGCATCTGATAGGAGGAGAGAGATTTAGTTTAAAAATCTGATATCAAATGAGATGTGTCCTGAAGTAGCCAGTCATCTTCCACCTTGTGTTCAGACTTTTATAGTAATCTTTTATGCAGAGTTTAAAACTTTCAGCATCTAAAAAAAATAATAACTTGGAGAACCATTTAATGATTAACAGGACAAAGTATTGCTGCCTTTAGGTGCAAAATTTACCCAAACTGAAGTTCTGGTATGTTATAATGCTATTAGTGGAGGTGATTTTCAATAGCTAAAAAAGTAATATTGGACACTTACCAGGACTTATTCCTTTTGTACAGGGGTAGAAGGACATCTTTATAATGGGTTTTCTTCCATTCACCTTGATAGACAGGAACTAAACACTGATCTTTTTGCATAGCTACAGGCTCCTTGTAGATAGGGCAACACAGCATTTCAGTCCCTTTTCTAACCCTAGTCTCAATAACAAACTGAGTTAACACAGAACAAACAACAAAGAAATGTTGAGCCCAGAAGACAGTTACCTTCACTTCCCCCAAGAACCAAATCACAGAATTGACTCTGGCAGTGTCCATAACTCTTTTTCTGGGAGGGGAAAGACATTCTTCTACCCATGTACAAAAAGAGCATGTTCCAGTGTGACTTTCCAACAGAGGAAGAAGGATGTCCTTCCAATGGGACTTGCCCAAGCTTATAGACCCAGGAGGGCTGTAAACACTCCTGGCTCAAAGGCTCCAAAGAAACAGGGAAGGGTGAGATACCCTATTGTGGAACCTGTTGCAGAACCCTGCACCCAAAGGATGCCTCTGCTAAGGCAAAAAAAAAATTGTAATGTCTGACGTAGAAAGTTTGAGCCTTCCAATAGGCTGCTCTAAAAATAAGAGCAGACCCCTGGTCCCAAATGCTGCTGAAGTGGATGCATGCCTAGTGTGTAGTGTGCCATGATAACCCCTGGAATAGCCTCACCCAAAGAGGAAATAGCAGGCAGCTATGCATGCTGTGATCCATTTGGTCAAGGTTTGTTTAGAAACATCCTTGTGCATATTAAAAAGAAACAAAGAATCAGACAGCCTGAAGTGTCTTGTTCTTTTTAAGTAAACTTTTAAATCACCTTCAAATATCCAAGGAGAGCTTCTTCTTTTCCAACAAAGTGTGAGGTTTGGGACAAAAAGATGGCAAAATAACCTCCTGCGTTGGCTGGAAAACTGAATTTTCTCTGGGAGTAAATGAAGGGATTAAAAACAAGGGATTACTGATTTGGGTTGAATTATACACAGCTTTGGTCTGGTGGAAAGTGTATCTGTTATAATTTAGTTTCTTGATTTGGGGAAGATTGGCTTTGGAGACAGCTGGTTTCTCCCATTCCTCCTTTACAGCTGCCACCAAGGCACTTGGGAAGGGGAAATCTGAGGAAAGGGGGTGGGGTTAAAGGTTTCTCCCGAGCCCTCTGGGAGGTCTGGATCAGTGGCCTTAGCAGAGTTTTCTGGGCCCTGAAGTTCCAGGGATTGGATGGCCTTCCTTAGAAAGGCGGCGGAATCTTCTGCTGAAACAACTTGGAGCAGATAGCAGACCTATTTCCCCCCAGGTCCCTCTTCTTGCTCTGAGATTGATAGGATTTCTGCCTCTGAGATTCTTTCCTTCATGGAGAAATAGTGTGGGAAAGATCTCCTACCTGCCTCTTCAACTTGGCACTTTGCAAAATGGCATCCGGCCATTGTTCCTCCTGTCTTTGCTCAGGTCCATAATGGCTTCTGCTGGGGAAAAGTGCAAGCACAACCCCTTTCCCTCATTGTTGCAGTCTGTACAACACTGGACCTGTTAGGAAGGCCTTGAGTGGGCTTCAAATGTGGGTGGAGTGGTGGCTTCACAACAATGAACTTGATCCAAGAGAAAAAACTCTGAGTGGAGGCATGTCAATTGATGACAGGTGGAGGATAGGAGACCAAGCCCCTGTTGAGATCTCTAGAGTTTCCATAGATGGGACATCATGGGGCAAGGCAATCACCCTGGACTTCTTCCTTGCTCAGGGAGTTTGGTGAAATCACCTCCTTTCTCCCCTGGCTGGCAGACCAAGATTCTGCCTCAGGCCCAGCCATTGCCTGCCCCCATGGAGGGCAGCGATTCTGCTGAAAACCCTAGGCTCCTGGTATGATATCTCAGAGAGTGGGTAGATAAATGGAAAGAAAAATCGAATAGAAAGAAAGCGAGTAGGGAGACAGAAAATGAGCATCCTATTGTGGTGAAGACAGGAAATAAGACTGGAAATGCTGGGTTGTCATCTCCACTAGAGGAAGCAAAAAGATTGATCTCTAGCTCCTGTGTATTGAGATGAATGGGAAGAAAAAATCCATTATTGGAGGGTTGTCCTTCTCCCTTGTAGAAAAACTTAATTTTTTCCTGTGGCTTTTCCGACACACATCTCGTGGATGAAAGGGATTATAAGGGTGTAAAAAGCTGTGGAACAGAAGCAGAAAGTGTTTCATTACAAAAACCACTCCTTGCCAGTGACATCATCACTCTTCTGCAGGCGTAAATTATGCAACATTAATTCAGCCTGTGTTATCTTTTTGTTCTCAGAAAGCTTAAAATTAGTTATAAGAGATTGGCAGAAAGAGGAGTAGATAGTATATCTATTAATTCAGTTTGAAATGGCCACTTATTCATCTTTTTATGGAAGCCTGAAGAAAGGTCCTTAAATACTGAGATTTACTGGTTAATATATATACATCTTGAGAAGATGGAATTCATGCAGTCTTGACTACATTTCCTGTGTTACTGTCTTTAAATAGATACAAGTTATAATTTATTTTAAGTAATCCTCAATTTTAATGTATTGGCAGAGATGATTAAAGAAGTACTGTCCTTGGATGAGAAGATACATGATCTGGCACTTGAGTTATATAAACAGCGATCACTTTTAGTGATGGGCCGTGGCTACAATTATGCCACTTGCTTGGAAGGAGCTTTGGTATGAATTCTTCTTCTAAATTTTATTGGAAAGCAGCTACATGGTCCAAACACAAGTGTGTGTAATTGTTGGTGGAATATCAAACAGATAATTGTTAATTTAAAAGCTGGTATATGAGGGGCAGAAGATAAGGGTTTCCTATTTCTGTCAATATGGTGAACCAAATAATTCTTTTACCATCAGTTTCATGTGTTAAATTAAAGCATTGTTATGGATCTCCTGTCCAGGAGTGGGCAAAATTGGGCAATGCACTGAGGAAGGCAGAGTTAATCACAGATTATATCTGTTGTTCCATAGACAGAGCTGGATCAGGCAGCATTTCCAAACTGTATACATTCGCCCTGAAAGGAAAAGTCATGTCACTCAGAATGAAGGAAATTCTCCCAACATATTCTTAGATTTGAGGAATCCTTGATATTCCTGTTTTGCATTCAAGAATGGAAATTGTGCATGCACTTTGCCCATAATCCAAAGAACTCCACAACTTTATAAATATCACCAAAAGTACTTTGTACACAAAAGCACTTTTTGACTTTAAAGTTCTGTTGGTGGACTAAATCCAACATTAGTCCTGTCTTATGTAGACTTGCTAGCTGATTCTAGGTAACAAGCTCAGCTCTTTCCAACAGGTCTCTTGGTAAGACTAACACAGGATTTAGTCAAATGTTACCAATCTGCAATTAATTATTTTAAACAACATAACAATGATTGTGTTCCAATTTCCCTCCTAGAAAATCAAAGAAATTACATATATGCACTCGGAAGGGATCCTGGCTGGGGAGTTGAAGCATGGGCCCTTGGCTCTTGTAGATAAACAAATGCCAGTTATCATGATTGTTATGAAAGATCCTTGCTTTACAAAATGCCAGAATGCTCTACAGCAAGTTGTAGCTCGCCAGGTAAGTTGTACACCTAAAGATACCGTTAAGCTTTTAGAATCATGTTTATTTTAAGTGGTTTAATCCCAGAACCATTTACCCAAAGGGGTGTTGAATTCACATTTCCAAAAAGTGTAAAGTTTGTGGCATTGCATTCATACAACTCTGTTTAGTTAATTAAGCATCTCAATTATCCAGTGTTCAGAGAGTGAGAAGCCTGAATCTCTCCTTTTTCTCTCTGAATACATAGTCAGTGTTATTACTGACAGTCTTGGGGCTTTCCCAATCATGCAGTACATTTCCCATCAACTCAACTTTTAGCCATCCTGCTGGAATGGTAATTGTTCAAAAAGACACAGGGATCCAGCATTGGAAAAGGCTGGTCTAGGTTCCTAGTTAGGATTTCATTTTTTTATTTTATCCTACTGGCTCTGTATTGCATGGATATTTTAAAATTTGCACTAACATTTTCATGATCTCTCACAAGAGCCATGCTAGATGAAACTATGGGTCCATTAACTCCAGCAGCCTGTTTCCAAAGGCTGAGAGCAAATAGCTTATGTGATGATTACAGGCAAAAGTTCTCTGCTGTCATCCATATACAGTAATACCCCGTATAACGCGAGTACCGTATATCGTTAAAACCGCATAACGTTACAAGATTTTCGGAAACATCTTGTATCGAGTAACGCGATTTTAACGTTACACGATACAGTCGTTCTTAGCAGCAGGGTGGGTGGAAAGCTGAACGGGGTTCTCCGTTCAGCTTCCCAGCCACCCTGCAGCTACGGAGGCAGGGGTGGGGAGGCTGGAAAGCTGACGGGGGGCTCCCCCATCGGCTTACCCAGCCACCCCACAGCTGCGGAGGCATGGGCGGGTGGCTAGGGAAGCCGACAGGGAGTCCCCGTCAGCTTCCCCAGCCACCCTGCAGCTGTAGATCGGGTCCTCTGATCTCTCTGGAGGTGTTTCTGGGCTTCCCCGACGTCCAGAGCCGGTGCAGCAAGCCAGAATGTCAGAGTTCGAATCCCGACGTTCTGGCTTCCTGCACTGGCTCAGGACATCGGGGAAGCCCAGAAACACCTTGGATCGGGTCCCCACACCTCCCTGGACCCGGCGGAGGGGTCAGACCCCCCAAAATTGGTAAAAAAAGGACGTTTTTTTTTTACCAATTTGGGGGTTTCTGACCCCCCCGCCGGGTCCAGGGAGGTGGGCAGACACGATCCAAGCTTTTTCTGAGCTTCCCCGACGTCCTGAGCCAGTGTAGCAAGCCAGGATGTCAGAGTTCGAATCCCGACGTTCTGGGTTGCTGCACTGGCTCAGGACGTCGGGGAAGCCCAGAAACACCTTGGATCGGGTCCCCACACCTCCCAGGACCCAGCGGGGGGGTCAGAAACCCCAAAATTGGTAAAAAAAGGATGTTTTTTTAACCAATTTTGGGGTCTCTGACCCCCCCGCCGGGTCCAGGGAGGTGGGCAGACACGATCCAAGCTTTTTCTGGGCTTCCCCGATGTCCTGAGCCAGTGCAGCGACCCAGAATGTCAGGATTCGAATCCCGACGTTCTGGGTTGCTGCACTGGCTCAGGACGTCGGGGAAGCCCAGAAACACCTTGGATCGGGTCCCCACACCTCCCAGGACCCAGCGGGGGGGTCAGAAACCCCCAAATTGGTTAAAAAAAACGGACGTTTTTTTTTACCAATTTTGGGGTCTCTGACCCCCCCGCCGGGTCCAGGGAGGTGGGCAGACACGATCCAAGCTTTTTCTGGGCTTCCCCGATGTCCTGAGCCAGTGCAGCGACCCAGAATGTCAGGATTCGAATCCCGACATTCTGGCTTCCTGCAGCATAAAAGAGGGTGGGGGAAGTTCAAAATTAGCGCGCATCGGGTCTCCCGACCTCCCTAGAGCTGATGTGCGCTAATTTTGAACTTCCCCCACCCTCTTTTATGCTGCAGGAAGCGAGAACGTCGGGATTCGAATCCTGACATTCTGGCTTGCTGCACTGGCTCAGGACGTCGGGGAAGCCCAGAAACACCTTGGATCGGGTCCCCACACCTCCCTGGACCCGGCGGGGGGGTCAGAGCCCCCAAAATTGGTAAAAAAAACCTCCGTTTTTTTTACCAATTTTGGGGTTTCTGACCCCCCCGCCGGGTCCAGGGAGGTGGGGGGACCCGATCCAAGGTGTTTCTGGGCTTCCCCGACGTCCTGAGCCAGTGCAGCAAGCCAGAATGTCAGAGTTCGAATCCCGATGTTCTGGCTTCCTGCACTGGCTCAGGACGTCGGGGAAGCCCAGAAACACCTTGGATCGGGTCCCCACACCTCCCTGGACCCGGCGGGGGGGTCAGAAACCCCCAAATTGGTAAAAAAACCGGACGTTTTTTTTACCAATTTTGGGGTCTCTGACCCCCCCGCCGGGTCCAGGGAGGTGGGCATACACGATCCAAGCTTTTTCTGGGCTTCCCCAATGTCCTGAGCCAGTGCAGCGACCCAGAATGTCAGGATTCGAATCCCGACATTCTGGCTTCCTGCAGCATAAAAGAGGGTGGGGGAAGTTCAAAATTAGCGCGCATCGGGTCTCCCGACCTCCCTAGAGCTGATGTGCGCTAATTTTGAACTTCCCCCACCCTCTTTTATGCTGCAGGAAACGAGAACGTCGGGATTCGAATCCTGACATTCTGGCTTGCTGCACTGGCTCAGGACGTCGGGGAAGCCCAGAAACACCTTGGATCGGGTCCCCACACCTCCCTGGACCCGGCGGGGGGGTCAGAGCCCCCAAAATTGGTAAAAAAAACGGGTCCAGGGAGGTGGGGAAACCCGCTCCAAGCTGTTTCCAAAGTTCTCCCACCTCCCTGGAGGCAGCAGCAAGCCAAAATGTCAGGATTCAAATCCCGATGTTCTCGCTTCCTGCAGCCTCCAGGGAAACAGGGCTTTTTTTAACATTGTGTGTTCAATGTATCGCACAACGTTAAAAACCGAATAACGACGGGACTTGTGGAACCAAGTCATAACGTTATTCGGGGTACTAGTGTATTATATTTATATTTGAAAATTTCTTTTCTGTGCCATGACTAATAACTAGTGATAGTTTTATGAATGAGCATAAACCTCTCATTGTGCCATGACTGCCACCTCATCAAGCAGGAGTCATGAGTCCACTCAGTCTTGCCAAGATTCAGTTGTAGCCCGTTGTCCCCCATCCAGACCCTAACAGCCTCCAGACTCCTAGATAGAACTTTGACTACATCGTTTGGATCACCACGGAATGAGATATATAGTTATCATCTGCATATTGATGATACTTAACTCTGTAGGAACGGATTATCTCCCCCAGAAGCTTCATATAGATGTTAAATAGGAGAGGTGAGAGCCCTGAGCCCTGAGGTACCCAATATTGGAGAGGCCTAGTGCTGGACATCTTATCATCCAACCACAACGACTGGGTCCGGCCCCTCAAAAATGAGGCAAACCAGGACCACACAGTGTCTTGGATCCCCAATTGTCGGAGCCGTTCCAGAAGGATACCATGGTAAACTCATGGCTGTGGTTCACTTTATTGAGTCAATCCATCTCATATTTCATCTCACTCCTTCTTGTATCTTTCAACTGTTTTCAGTAGTACAGTAATACCCCGGATAACGGTATCCGATTTTTAGCGTTGTCCGATGCATGCATCGAACAACGCTAAAAAAAAAGCCCTGACTTCAGGGGCAAACCGAGCAGGCAGTGGGGTGCCTTTAAAGCCACCCCCCCACTGCTGTGACTGCAGACCCACCCCACTGCCTGCTCAGGAGAATCCAGCCCAGCCCTGGCCGTTTACCTTCAAGCCACCAGCAAGGTTCTCTTGCTGAGCTGCATGCTCTGACAATCGCTGGAGGCTTGTTTTTTTCCCGTTCCCTTCGTTCCTTTCCCTCCCTGTATTTAAACTAAAGGGAAGGGGGAAAAGAGAGAAATGTGATTGGTTCTCTAGGAAGTGAAAGAGAAAAACAAGCCTCCAGCGATCGTCGGAGCATGCAACTCAGCAAGAGAAGCTTGCTGGTGGCTTGAAGGTAAACGGCCAGGGCTGGGCTGGATTCTCCCGAGCAGGCAGTGGGGTGGGTGTGGGGAGTCCCCAAACTGCTGGGGGTGGGGGGGAAGGAGGGAAGTGGCAGGGAGAGGAGCTTTGGCCTGCCTTACTTCTTTAATACGATGGATCGAATAACGCTAAAATGAACGTTCTCCAGTGCAAATCTTTTCTTAAAAAGAAGGGGTTTGGAGAAGAGTATGGTCAAAAGTTGCAAAAAATTTACATTTTGAGTAATTTATGTGGTTATAATGTTACCCTATGAAGAAGATACTGTACCAACCTGTATAGTGCCTCCCTATACACATCTAGTCAGATTTAAGTTTTACTATGTTAAATAGGACAGGCTATCAGGTAAGAATGCATACAATTGTAGTTATAAGATGCTAATATGTTGACCATTGAAATTAAGCCAAGCATTCATTCATTAGCTGCATGCAGGTTTTCAAAAACCCAGACCAAACAACTTTTATAAATTTATAATGTGGCCCCATTGATTTTCATGGTACATCTCTGAAGAGAAATGTCAGAGCTATACATTAAATACATGTGAATTTTAAAATAACTTTTAATTAAGATTATTTGACTTTTTGTATTTCCAGGGTCGCCCTATTATTTTATGTTCTAGAGAAGATACTGAGTCCTCCAAATTTGCTTACAAAACAATTGAGCTGCCACAGATTGTAGACTGTCTGCAAGGAGTTTTGACTGTAATCCCTCTACAACTGCTTTCCTTCCACCTGGCTGTTCTTAGAAAATATGATGTAAGCTAATTCTGTATTTAGACTCTCCAATTAAAGTACTTATACAAACACACACTTGGAGACCGCCCCTGTTTCTCCCCAGACTGGAAACAAAAATGATTGCAAACCATTCAAGCTAAGAACTGGTTGTGCCCTGTTGAGTTGAAAATTCAGAACAAACCTGATTTATTTGCCTTCAATAAATTTATCTTCAAATTGAAGCACAGGCTCTTTTAAAAGTGGAGCAAATAAATGTACTGAAAAAAAACCATGGAGGAGTATATACCATTTTGTTTGGCACTTGTCTTTCCAGTATACAAAATCTGGTGACATGTTACTCACCAATACAGACAATAACAGTTGATGCATGTGAGTGAATCGACACTATACAATTCTGTACACATATATTCTGCTAACTTCCACAGTTCTAATCAGTGGTGGCCTGGCCCATTGAGCAACTGAGACTCAGCCTGCCATCCCCCCAGTACCATGGCACGCCCCCCCCCCTTGGGTGCCGATCCAAAGAGCCGAGCTGCGATGCCTGGAACAATCGAGCAAAAGATTACAAAAGCAGCTCAATGGACAGTGGCTTAGAGGCTACAATTTTGCCTTGTAAGCAGGAGGTTATTGGTTCGAATCCCCAGAGGGGAGTTGAAATTAGAAGGCAAATGAGAATGTATATATTTTGTTAGGGTTAGATGTCCTCATCATTCCCTGTTTGGCACCCTTTTAGCTTAGCCAGCATGCCTCTGGTTCTTATTCCTCTTGTGTCATAACAGTAGAAAAGAGCCACATTCCTGTATGACTGTTCTTGAACACTTATCGTTTTGAGGCTAGAGGCTAGACGGGTGATAAAAGAAGAAAGGCTGTTCTCATTTGTGGTCTCCTGATTATGCAGTGCCCTGCCCAAGCGCTGCTTGGTACAAAATTTGCACTGGCAGTCAGCACCAATTTATTTACTAATGTTCTTACAATATGTTAGTTTTTTTAAAAATGTCTTTATTTTATTGTGTCCTGCTGCTTAGTAATACAGTATTTTGTACTGGGCAAAATCCTGTTGTACTGGTGTAATTGAGATCAGGCTCCCATTTCAGGTTCTGAGGCTTCCTAGGAATCTATTTTGGCCTGGGGGTAGGGGAGGTGGCTCTAATAGTAAAGAAGCACTGCCAGTGGAATCAGGACCATATTGAGCGCCCCCCCCCCCCCAATGCTTTCCTGGGACAAAAGGGAGCCCTAGGGAACTTCACAACCTAAAAGGAAGGGGATAGGAAGCTTTTAGTTACTTTAAATCAAATGTTTCCATCACTCGATCCAGGTTAAACTGGGCAAATTTATGCCAATTTTTTTTTGTTTGCTTTTTATTTCCTATGTTGATTATTCTGCTTTGTTTGTAAGTTGCCTTGGGCATAACTGTTAAGTCACATGCTAATGCTATGCATGATCAATTTACATCTGTTTGACGATTGTGATCTTGCTAATTTGGTTATAAAGACAATCAGTATCTGAAAAAGTTGGAGGAGGTAATGAAAGGTGGGCTTAGGTGGTTATACAGGTAGATGACACAAAGCCACAAAGGAGCAAGGGAAAAGAAAGATCAGGCTGAACTCAATCGGAGGTACAGAGCTTGCTTGGACATATATATTATGCAGGAGTCTAGCCACTATTTATGTTATTCAACCCTGTTTCACTGAGTAAGTGCTGTTAAGCAGAAAAAGTCCCTACAACTTGCAATATACTGAGATTTTTCTTTCTTTTTTTCAGGTGGATTTCCCAAGAAACTTGGCCAAGTCTGTGACAGTGGAATAAACATTGTTGCATAAAATATGTCACCAATCATTCAAATTATATTTGTCAATACGCTTTAATCAAACTATGGTGATTCTGCAAAGCACACCATTATAAAGCATAATTCTCTTTCAGCAGTATTGTTGATGATGGAAATCTTGAGCCAGTACAATAAATTTAGTTCTGACCAGAACATACTTGGAAAATATTGGGTTTTGTAAAGGTCTGTTTAATGTGCCTTTAAATATTTCTCATGTGTCTTGAACCTAAGTGCTCTTGCTAATAGCATATAGAATCGGTGAAATAATGAAATTGCCAAAGAATGAAGGAAATCATTGTTTACATATGGTTAATGAATTGTTTTTTCTATGATTGTGCAATGTGTATAGCTTTCTTCTGCTTAACTGTGAACAAATCAACACTATAAATGCAGCCCAATTCTGTATGTGTAGCTACAGGAAATTTCTTCCAGGTACATGTACTGCTGCCTTACTTTTGAATGCAATTTATATATACATAAATGTATAGCATTTAAGTTATTTTTAGTATGAGTTATCTGTAGTGTCATGTCTAGGTTTTTCATGTGGCTTCATCAAGCTTTTACTTATTGTGTAAATTAGTACACAATTTTTACTGTTTGAATTTATATTTTAAATAGAATGAATTGTATTTTTTATTACTTCCTGCCTTTTCCCTACTGTAATGTGATTGAGAAATGTTCTTGTTATCTCCTCACACATCTTTCTATCTGTATTCTAGTAATCTTCCAGTATTCCTGCACTGTTAGAAACAAAGTTTCCCCAACATCATTCAGACTGTGTTATTCCCACACCCATTCTTCTTTAGCCAAAATACAATTATAATTCAGCCAAACAGTTTTTATCTTCTTGTTGGATATTGTATTTGCTCAATGTTGTGTAGTACAGCCAAGATGCTATGTAATTAAAGAAAATAATTATAAATGTATTCTCTCTTGATTTGAATTTACTTACTACCCTCCTACATTTTTTGTACAATATATATCTATATATTTCTTTATCAAATATAAATGAAGGGTATTTGATAACACTTCTCAATACTTTGTAATAAAGCTCCCCCCCCCCTTCTGCAGGAGCAGTATCTATGGTTTCAGTTACCTGCTGCTCTAAAAATATTCAATAAAAATCCTGAAATACATAATTTCTCTCTCGCTCTCTCTGGTAGCTCTCAGAATATATGCCCTATGGATACAGGAGAAACCCATACTTGAGCTGGGGAATTATAATTTTAAGATGTGGAAAACCAGTTTGATTTTTAAATAGGGATGGCTGTAGTGGCAGAATGTTGATCAGTGGTGCCCAAACTAGGGGCCAGGTGCGGTCCCCGACGCCAATTCATCTGGCCCACGAAGCCCTCATCACTCCTGGAAGTGGAAGTAAAATGCACCCGTATGGAGCAACAAGGGCTTCGTGGTCTAGATGAATTGGCATTGGGGGCCGCACCCGGGCCTTAGTGACCTCTCTGAACCACATGATGGCCCAAAAAGTTTGGGCACCTCTGATGTAGATTATACAGGGAAAGTAAGATTTACTCCTTTGTTTGGTCTGCCCTAGGAGCCAACTGGTTTGTTCCTTTTCTTGGTGATGGCATAAATGCCAGTGCAAACCAGCCCGGTCCTAGAACATTCCTACTCTCACATTTTTGGCTTCTTGATAGGGATTGTTCTTTAGGTGCAGGTAGGATTGCTCCATTTTGGTTTGGTTCCAGTGTGTTGATTGCTGAGATTGAACCAAAGCAAATGTCTTAAGCAGACAACTTTCAGATTCCTCTATGAAGGGGGAATGGGAGAAGAATCTTAAAAAACAACAACTCAGTTAGGCCAATGTTGATGCACTATATATTTAGGAAAAAACCCTGAAGGTTTGTGGGACCAAGGAAGGGGATTCTCCCCCCCCCCCAAATAGATTCACTTGAGGTGTGTACACCATGTGTATACTGTACAAGGATGGCACCAAATGGCATACCTTACCTCTATGCAATTTTGAGCTGCCATATTTAGCCTGATGCAGCTCACTTCAATTTAGCTAGCCAAGCCTTAAATGTTCCGTTTGGGATATCTTTCTTATAGCTTTGTTGTGATGGATATACTCTTTGAAAGTATTACTCAATATGCATTAGCAATTAAAAAGATGAATTTTATGCCAATGTTAGAAAAGCAAAAGATTGGGAAGAACAGTCTTTATCATTACACTCTTGAAAAATCTACAGCCTAGCTACTTTTGGAATACTGTTGTAAGTATGGAGGTGAAAACAGATGTTTTCCTCTCCCAACACTAGAACTTTTGTGCAGCCAATGAAACTGATTGGCAGGTGCAGGATAGAGACTATACATAGTGAGTTGAAAGAACCTTGGCTTTTAGATAATGGATCACATGCTGGGTATCAAAGAGATAGGCTTAGTATTTTTATGTCAGCCTTGTATGATTTTAAGAGGCGTGTTATGAGAAAAAGGATCATGGACTAGGTGTTATCGGAGTGGTTTGTTAACATTGTATGCAATTTCCACGATTTAATCAGTAGCTGATCATCAGCAAATTAGGCCCTACAAATTATAGAACCCAGTTTTTTAAAACTTTGCTCTGAAATCCTCTGTGTATAACATTTACTCCAACAGACAGAAGTGCTGATAAACTTTCTTGTGGACTGACTTAATGATGTTATGCAAGAATAAAACTCTTCAATATCTGACATTGAGACTTAATTTTAATTATTTTTATTTATGAGTTTTATGAATGTAAATTTCATTGTTACCAGCCCTGAAGCTTTGAGAATATATAAGCAAACCATGAACACTAGCCAGTGAGCAATGATAATAGTTACTATCTAGCAAATTCTAGAGAGCTGCCCATTCTCCATTCTTAGAGTAGATAAAAAAATGGATAGAGAACAAATATAAGCAAGGAATAAGAATGGTGGCTGAAGGACAAATAGGAAAATTGACAAAATTTGATATTTTAACTAAAGATTGGATTTCCCCCCCTTTTTGCTAGTTTCTTCTGTCAGCTGAGCAGGGCTCTCTTCTGCCTGATGAATCTCATGCTCCAGGACAACAGGATTATCAAATGCTATGTTTACCAAGATATCCTATTACAGTTGATCTCTAAATCAATTTCATTGAGGTGTTTTTTCTGTGTTACTTCCAATCACTTGCTTTCCCGGTAGTTAATGGGTCCGAATGAGATTAGAATTTGCATTTTTCATACACAGTGGTCACTCTATGCTTGCAAGCACGCTTTTCAAATTTCTTCGGATTGGATCGAGGACCTTAATTTTACTTAGCCTAGATTCTCTGAAATCAGTGGCCAAAATCCTAATTACATAGCAGCACTTTTTTTTTAACGTTTTGCCAGCTTCCTGTCATGCACCCACTGTGGAACTGGTAATTCCACAATTAAAGGTAACTGTGGAACTGGTAATTCCACAATTAAAGGTAACACAATTAACTGGTAATTCCACAACAGACAGTTAGCAAACTGTCTCCTATTGCTAGTGTGATTGTGGCTGAAAGGTCACATAATGCAGGAGGATTCTGGCCAGTGAGTCATTAACCAAACCCCATAAATGTTAGTACCTGTAGTTCTATTTCTAAGTATAACGATGAACCCACACGTCGTGCTATTAAAGTACCACACTGGTCAGCCCTGGGTTTGGAAATGAATTTGTAGCCTTTTTATCCTGTGATTCTGATAGCGTGACAGTGACGTCTTCTTTCCTATGAAAGAAAGGAGGGCAAGGAACTGTTCCTTAATTACCAAATTTTTACCATTACTTTATGTTGCCTCAGTGGAGAAAAAAATCTTGATGATTTCTCCCCTCTTTAGAACACAGTAACGAGGAACGGTATCCACAAGGCCATTTTAATTCACTTTTTTTTTTTTTTGCACAGACAGGTGATATTACCTAGAGAGAGAGAGAGAGAGATTTAGAGAGTGAAAACGCCCCTCCCCCGCCCCGCTCTCACTGGGGAAGGCGACCATCGCCTCCTACCTTATAGAGCGGCCTTTTCAAGGCCCGCCCTTGAGGTTTGATTGGCCAGACCCTGTCGAATCTAACGGCTGATTGGCGCCCGCGGGAGTTCGTCAGCGAGGTTAGGGCCTGGTGCGGCCTGTGAGCGGCTGAGGGAAGCCATTGCGGCGGAGGCGCCTGTGAGCTGGACGACGGAAAGGAAGCGGAACGTCGGCTTTATGCCCGGGGGGCGTTAAGAGGAGGTGAGGCGGGCGCCAAGGAACGGGCGTCAACGGGAGGCGAACCAGGAGCCCGTGGTCGCCGACGGGTAGTAGGGCTGACGGGGGGGGGGGGAGGGAAGGAAGTGAGGCTGTGGTGGCGACCGTCGTCGTCACTTGGGTCTCCCCCACCCACAGCGCTGGCCGGAGAAAGTTTCTCCTCAGCGGAGCTTGGCCTCCGGGAGAGGGTCGCCGAGGAGTCGGCGTCGGTTCTGTCGGGCTTCGTCCGCCCCTCTTTGCTGTCCTCACGGCGCCTGCCCCTCCCGGGAAGGGGGCTACAGCAAAGCAAATACACTTCTATACCGCCCCGTGGCGGTTAGTGGGCTCTCTGGACGGTTTGCAAGGTAATTAGTCTTTCGCCCCCCCAACATGGTGGGTCCTCATTTTCCCGACCTCGGAAGTAAGGAAGAGGCTGAATCAACCTTGAGCCCTCGTCAGGATCGAACTCGCAACCTTTTGGTCGCCGTACAGCAGTTTAACCCCCAGGGCTGCGGTGGCTCGGTGGTTAAGAAGCTCGCCTTGTAAGCTGGTAGGCAGTTCGAGACCCGGGTACTGCGTGACGGATTGAGCGCCCGTCTCAGCTCTTGGGGACGTGAAAGGAAGCCTCACTTGGGCGTCCCCTAAGCGGATTTCCACCCGCAAAAATCCTTTTAACTCAGAATAATTTCTGACACGAAATTGTTATTATTATACCAGTGCTATGGGAGCCAACCATCATCCTCTCGCCATCTCAGGGGAATCAAAGGGCACTCCTTGGACGACTGAGGGAAGCTCCCCCTGAACTGTGACTGGGGTGCTGTCCCCCCCCCCTCCACACGCTGGTTTCTTTTTTTTCCTCTGATTTTTCCTACCCCCCCTCCCCTTTGCGGTTTCTGAAGAGGAGAGGCTGAGGGTTTAGCATGGTCAGGGGAGGGTTGGGACCTGACAACTCCCCCCCCCCCTTTCTTGCCCTTGGACAGAGCCAGACTTATATGACTTGTCAGCTCTCAGGTTTTAGTGAAGGAGTCTGCTGTGTAACCCCAAGCTGTGCAGGGCCCTCTTCATGGCCTCCTTTCTTTTCATGAGCATCTTGCAGGGGTCAGTGAAATATTTGTTTCAGTGTCAGATTCAAAGTACTGGCTCCATAGGGAATATGTTCAGGAGAGGAGGAGCACCAAACCTAGGTTGACTTGATTTTGGTAAGGTTTCCATTCATTTAGTAATATGTCATATTCGAGGCGGGCCACAGTGGCTTAGCGGTTAAGACTCTAATATGGACGACCAGAAGGTTAGCAGTTCAAGACCCAAGTACTGCGCAAGGGAGTGAGCTCCTGTCGTCTGTCCCAGCCGCTACCAACCTAGCAGTTCAAAAGCAAGAAATTGCAAGTGGGTTAAATAGGTACCTTTTCAGTGGGAAAGTTATTAGTATTCTGTGCTCTCTGACGTCTAGTCATGCCTGCCACGTGATCACAGGAACATCTGCAGATGCAGACAACACTGGCTCTGACTGTAAACAGAGATGAGCACTGCACCCTAGAGTCAGACACAACTGGCTTCCGAACGAGGGAGTTCTTTATCTAATATTCAAGGCAATGTACTTGCAGTTATGGTATAACACATTCATTTGAATGCTCCTCCGTTCTTTTTCCAAACCAGTCAAAGTAGTGGGGTGGGAGAAAGAGGCAGGCAATCCAAGTACTGTTTGTTATTTAATACAACAGCATCTCTCGGCTGTGGTTGGCACTACTTTTGGTGTCATACTTTTCTATGTGAGATTACCTTTGGTTTGCAATTTGTAGGTCAATGTGTCAGACTGTTCAGTTTGAATTCTGTTAGATGTTGGCATTGTTCTCTTGGCTTCAAATACAGAAATCACCTTTGAAGAAAAGTCTTGCTGTGTTACTTTAATTTTATGTACTGAAACATAAGTGAAGTTATTAAGAACACTAGATCACAACTTGCTGACTAAGTTCTATGGTAGCTCCTAGATAATGAGTTTTTAAAAATGGTTTGTGTTTGTTCTTACACCTAAGATTTATCAAATGTTATGTTTCTGTTTTAAAAAACGAAACTGTTGCTTGTGGAGGTTCCCATATTTGAAAAGGATGCTGTAGTTATTCTTATCTTACTGTTTGGTGCTGAGGAAGCAAAGCAATCATACTTCTATACCGCCCCATGGTGCCCCATAGCGCTTCATGCACTTTCTGGGAGGTCACTCATACAATGGGAAATTAGTTCTGGGTGTTTTGATTTGTTCAGGTTACCTTGGTACAGCTCCTATTGAATCCAAATTTAGCAGAAACTGAACTCATGAAGGCTCAAATCCATCAGTACAGGTTCTGATGGATAAATCTATAATTGTGCTTCTGCAGCTAGAATATGTTGAGTAGCACTACCTTACCTTTTCAATGAATAAATCCAATTGAAGTTTGAATTATAGGAAGTTCAGTTCTGTTTAAATTACTCCCAAAGTAAATACCATTGAATTCAGTAAGTCTTGAAGTTTGCATCAGATTCAATCTCTCAATGTGCTATGTTTACATACAGCTGCTTCTGTTGTAATCGAGAAAGTAGCATGAAACCTTACTTTTACATATAATTACATTTATGTGATGACATAAAAACACACTAGTAAGTCACAATGAACTGTTTTTCCTTTGTATGTACTGTATGTGTAATATTGATAAACCCATAGTGCAAGAAATTGCTAATTTCAGCAAACAGCCACACAGTTTCTGTCATCCATTTGAAAACACATGAAAATGCATGTCTTAGTTTAAGGAGAATAAATTATCTATATCTTGGCCCGTGGTGACCGATGTGATGCAGTGGAAGTCCTATTCAGATGTCTGGAGGCTGTCAGGGTGGGGGACAACGGGCTACAACTGAATCCTGGCAAGACTAAGTGGCTGTGGGTCAGGGATCCTGCGTTATCTTGGGAGCTACTATCTTTGGTTCTGGATGGGGCTTCTTTGCCCCAAACAGACCTGGTGCATAACATTGGGGTCCTCCTGGATTCGCAGCTACTGCTCAAATAGCAGGTGGCAGTCATGGCCAGGAGGGCTTTTGCTCAACTTCGTGTCATTCGCCAGTTACGCCCACTCCTAGATTGGGACTCCTTGCTTATGATCACACACACTCTGGTCACCTCCAGACTTGACTATTGTAATGCGCTCTACATGGGGCTGCCCTTGATGACCATTCGGAGGCTACAGCTGATCCAGAATGCAGCTGCCCGGGTTATGACGGGTTGCGGGCATTATGTACATGCCTCACTACTGCTTCAGGAGCTGCACTGGTTGCCAGTGTGCCTCTGGGTGCAATTCAAGGTGCTGATAATTACCTTTAAAGCCCTACATGATAGTGGGCCAGGGTACCGTAGAGACTGTATCACCTCAAGGACATCTGTCCATCCCACCAGAGCGGACCAGAGAGGCGCCCTTGTGGTTCCATCAGCTAGAGAGGCACATCTCTCTAGCACCAGGAGGAGGACCTTCTCTGTGTCCGCTCTGACCCTTTGGAACCTCCTGCCAACGGAGTTCCGTCTCCAGACAGAGTTGCTCCCCTTTAGAAAGGGTGTAAAGACATGGCTGGCAGGGCAGGTATGGGGTTCTGGTCACTCGATCACCCCAGTCTGTTGGCTGATCTGCCTCCCCCCTAATCTTAATCTTATAATTTTGATCTTTTAACTTGTTGAATTTTTAAATTATTTTAACCTAAATTTTATGGGGTTTATGGACACTGATGACTTTTTTTACTGTGGGATTCTTTTAATGTGCTGTTACTCCTATTAATCCGCCCTGAGTCACTCTGCAAATATTAAATAAATAAATAAATATGTTAATGCCTATTGTATACTTGAATTATGCTGCATCATTCATACAATAAAATGCATGTAGTTGTTTTAATGTGGTTTGAAAGCGTTTCACTCAGTTACCATTACATAAATATCATTATAATATGCATTATTTAATTTAAACATGTACACTGTCAACTTGTGAACTTTTATTTAAAGTTTTTAATTATGTGTCATAATGCACTCAATGTACAGAATATTTTGCAGTCTTTGTAAAAGACAACAACTTTGTGACATAGGCTATTATTATTTGGTGCATTTGCAGTGTTACTTGCAGCTGGTTTATTCCTGGATATGCTCCAGTCATTGAATGATTCACACTTAACCAGCTATAATTTGGTGCTAAATCACTACTGGAAGATTCTGCAGAGGTTTATCATCATTTCCCCATCTTGCTTCAGAGAAATAGTCTGACCCATTCAGGAATGATGTATAAATACTGTTATGCTGGATGGATATAGAATGCAGATATCTCCCCTCTTTTACGCAAGAGTGTATGGAATTGTTGTTTAATTCTTAGCAAGACAGAGTGGACCAACATATATTGTTGAATATATTACTTTGTTGATTACTATTGTATAATGGTTTCTGTACATTCTCATTCCTTAGTCCCATTGTGACATTTTGAAGGCTGTGAATCATGGTTCACATGGACTGTATCTCTGGTCCAATTATTTATCTACTTGAACCCCTTGGAACTCTCTGGTTGACATACTGTAGAGGTAGTTGTTGGCCAGCATTTAGATGGACAAGAAGTTAAGCACAAGTTTTTCTTTAAAAAAAACCCCCCACTGTCTTCTTCTACAGTTTGGTTGTCATCATGGCTGTACTGATATATCATCTTCTGTAGTGCTGTGAGTTCATAAAACCATGGGATCCCAAAATTTGGCTACTTTTTAGCTGCTGAATAGATACAAAAGTCTGAGATTAAAATTTAATACTACCATATAATAATATATCCACATCATTTAAAAAAAGAGTTTAAGGATCTAGTAGATTACATGGAATGCCTGTGGTAGACTTCTGCAGCAAAAGCAGAGTCTTGTGGCACTTTAGAGACTCAGAAATGTTACTCTTGTAGTCCTTTCATCACAAGTATATGATCTTTCTTTACTCATGTCAGAAATATTACAATAAACACTAAAATGTAAGATTTAAATTTAAAACCTAACATTTACGTTATTTAAACGTCTGAATTAGACAGTTCTTGCCCAATATTAATTGCATTTTGTTTTGCTGATATGAGTTCCTTAAATGTACATGGGGCAGATGTATATCTATGTGGTTGTGTGCCCCTCTCTATAGTCGCAGAGAGCTGACATCACTGGGTATCTCTATTCAGATTATTTCTAGATCTTGCTGTGCCTGTGGGCAATTTCCAAACTTCCCAACTTTTTATTTTATTTATATTTATTTTTTAGATTTATATACCGCCCTACTCGATGTAACAGACTCAACTTTTGCTGAGAGCAGGTCCCAACTTCTCTGCCAGTTCTAGGGGGGCTAGCACATAATATGAGCTAACATTTCAATATTGCCATGCATAGGAACTATTTTTCTTAAGTACAACTCTAAGGGGTGTTCTATGAGTTACAGTCTAGAAAAGGTAAATTGTTCCATCTCTGAATACTGTATTGTGCAAATCTGCTGTATATGTGGCTGACATTTGGCCTGTAGTTACATGATGTAGTTGAGTAGTTATGGCATCCAAAGCTTAAACCCTCCTTGTGTTATAAGCACATTTTCTGTCATTAATACACTTTTTTTCTAGCTCTTTTGCACATACTGTGCTATGGCAAAATTTCAAATTTTGCTTTTTTGTTTGTTTCAGGGATACCAAAGTAACCAAAATATTTTGTGGAAGATTGTACAACAGGAATATGTAGGACTGCTTTGTCTGTAGCCATTGTGTACTGAGAAAGGGATTGGACAAGATTGCCTCCAAGGTACCTTCCACCATACTGTATTATATCCTACTATATCATAAAAACAGAATATCCTACTAGTCTTGTGCTTGGGATAATGTGAAAAGCCTTAACAAAATATACTATACTAGTTTTTTTAAAATTAATTTTATTGTAACTTTTTTGTTACCAAGTCTGAGCAGGACATGATCATAGATTATAACTTACTGTATATACTCGAGTATAAGCTGAGTTTTTTTAGCCCAAAAAATAACCCTCCAAAAGAGGAAATGGCTTATACTTGGGTCAGTGACCACGAGGGTCCAAAGACTGTGCAGGATTGAGATGTGCCAACAATTTAATTAATTTTACCATATTTTCAGGTATTTTGATTATTGAAACTCACTAGCAGCTGCTGCATTTCCCACCCTCGGCTTATACTTAGGTCAATCTATTTTCCTGGGTCTTCAGGTCAAAATTAAGTACCTCAGCTTATATTCATGTGGGCTTATACTTGAATATATATGGTATCTGAACAACTATAATTGGTAGTGACTAGTTTCTCCCAATTAGAACATAATGGTAAATAATACTTAATTGACAATAAAAGTACAGTAGATGTTTCAGCTGGTAGACATCCTGGGTGAGAGGTGCTGAAGCCTGAATCCATAGCAATCTAGATACTAAGTTTATTAAATTTGTTTTACTTCTTTTTATTACTGTGCAAAGATTGCAAGCTGCATTGAGCACTGCTTTGCAGTGGAAAGGAGGAATATAATTGCAAGCAGTTAGCAGCAGCAGCAGTAATAATAATCCATGGAATATGGACACAGTCATAAAACACATTAGAATCTTTGGTTGAAGTAATTGCAAGATACAAGTTGGTATTAATGAAATACAGTAGTACCTCGGATAACGATGAGACTTGGTTCCACAAGTCTCGTCATTATCCGGTTTTTAATGTTGTGTGATGCATTGATCTCACAACGTTAAAAAAAGTCCTGTTTCCCTGGAGACTGCAGCAAGCCAGAACGTCAGGATTTGAATCCTGACGTTTTGGCTTGCTGCAGCCTCCAGGGAGGTGGGGGAACTTTGGAAACAGCTTGGATTGGGAACCTCCACAAGCAACAGTCCAGTTTTTTTTACCCATTTCGGGCTCTCTGACTTCCCTGCCTGTTCCAGGGAGATCAGAGGACCTGATCTAAGCTGTTTCTGGGCTTTGAAGTTCCCCCACCCTCCTGGAGGCTGCAACAAGCCAAAAATCAGGATTCGAATTCTGACGTTTTGGCTTGTTACAGCCTTCAGGAGGGTGGGGGAACTTTGGAAACAGCTTGGATCGGGTCTTCCCACCTCCCTGGACCCGGCACGGGGGTCAGAGAACCCGAAATGGGTAAAAAAAATGTCCATTTTTTTTACCAATTTTGGGGTTTCTGACCCCCCCGCTGGGTCCAGGGAGGTGTGGGGACCCGATCCAAGCTGTTTCTGGGCTTCCCCGACGTCCTGAGCCAGTACAGCAAGCCGGAATGTCGGGATTCGAACTCTGACATTCTGGCTTGCTGCACTGGCTCAGGACGTCGGGGAAGCCCAGAAACAGCTTGGATCGTGTCTGCCCACCTCCCTGGACCCGGCGGGGGGGGGGGGGGTCAGAAACCCCAAAATTGGTAAAAAAAACCGTCTGTTTTTTTTTTTTTACCAATTTTGGGGTTTCTGACCCCCCCGCTGGGTCCAGGGAAGTGTGGGGACCCGATCCAAGCTGTTTCTGGGCTTCCCCGACGTCCTGAGCCAGTGCAGTAAGCCAGAACGTCGGGATTCGAACTCTGACATTCTGACTTGCTGCACTGGCTCAGGACGTCAGGGAAGCCCAGAAACAGCTTGGATCGTGTCTGCCCACCTCCCTGGACCCGGCCGGGGGGGGGGTCAGAAAGCCCAAAATTGGTAAAAAAAAACGTCCGTTTTTTTACCAATTTGGGGGTTTCTGACACACACACCCCCCGCTGGGTCCAGGGAGGTGTGGGGACCCGATCCAAGCTGTTTCTGGGCATCCCCGACGTCCTCAACCAGTGCAGCAAGCCAGAATGTCGGGATTCGAACCCTGACATTCTGGCGTGCTGCACTGGCTCAGGACGTCGGGGAAGCCCAGAAACAGCTTGGATCGTGTCCCCTGCCTGCTCCAGAGAGATCAGAGGACCCGATCTACAGCTGCAGGGTGGCTGGGGAAGCTGACGGGGACTCCCTGTAGGCTTCCCTAGCCACCCGCCCTTGCCTCCGTAGCTGCAGGGTGGCTGGGAAGCTAAACGGAGAACCCCGTTCAGCTTTCCACCCACCCTGCTGCTAAGAACGATTATCGGATAATGTTAAAAATCGCGTTATTCGATACAAGATTTTTCCAAAAATCTTGTCACGTTATACGGTTTTAGTGCTATATGATACTCACGTTATACGGGGTATTACTGTATTGGTATAAGTTGGAAGTCAAAATTGATTTACAGTATTATGGCTGTGCATTGTGTAATTCCTGATTTTAAATTGATTGGGAGACCCAATGCGCGCTAATTTTGAAGTTCTCCCACCCTCTGAGGCTGCAGGAAGGCAGGCAGGACATGATATCAGGAAGCAGATCTTTTCTAAGGCTAATGACTTTTCATTGCTAATTAAAATCCAAAGTTTCCTGTAGGTGGGGTTTTAATTGGCAATGAAAAGTCATTAGCCTTAGAAAAGATCTGCTTCCTGACATCATGTCAGGAAGCGGATCTTTTATAAGGCTAATGACTTTTCATTGCTAATTAAAATCCAAAGTTCCAGGTAGGTGGGGTTTTAATTGGCAATGAAAAGTCATTAGCCTTATAAAAGATCTGCTTCCTGACATGATGTCAGAAGCAGATCTTTTCTAAGGCTAATGACTTTTCATTGCTAATTAAAATCCAAAGTTCCAGGTATGTGGGGTTTTAATTGGCAATGAAAAGTCATTAGCCTTATAAAAGATCTGCTTCCTGACATGATGTCAGAAGCAGATCTTTTCTAAGGCTAATGACTTTTCATTGCTAATTAAAATCCAAAGTTTCAGGTAGGTGGGGTTTTAATTGGCAATTAAAAGTCATTAGCCTTAGAAAAGATCTGCTTCCTGACATCATGTCAGGAAGCGGATCTTTTCTAAGGCTAATGACTTTTCATTGCTAATTAAAATCCAAAGTTTCAGGTAGGTGGGGTTTTAATTGGCAATGAAAAGTCACTAGCCTTAGAAAAGATCTGCTTCCTGACATGATGTCAGGAAGCAGATCTTTTCTAAGGCTAATGACTTTTCATTGCTAATTAAAATCCCACCTACCTGAAGCTTTGGAACACAACAACAGCTCTTTGGATGCCACAATAACCAAGCTGGATGTGAGTTTCTAGGATCTGTCATATTTTTTTAAAAGGACACTTTTAAAGGACACCGTGAAGGCGGCGAAGGAGGAGCCGGTGAAAGAGGAGCCGGCGGCAAAGGCGTTAGTGGTGGCGGCGGCAAGGCTGGGTGGATGTTTGTACCATGGAGAGATAGTTCGGCCCTCGGAGCCTCTGATAAAATGTTATCCGGCCCCCGGGCCGAAAAGTTTGGGCACCCTTGCCATAGAGGATCAGATAACACTAAAAATCATATAACACCAAGACTTGTGGAACCAGGTTTTAGTGTTATATGAGGTTTTACTGTACCTCTGTTTCATTGATTACACTAAGGCTTTTGACTGTGTCGACCACAACAAAATGTGGCAAGTAATTAAAGAGATGGGAATACCAGAGCACCTTATATGCCTCATGAGAAATTTGTACATGAAGCAAGAAGCAACAGTTAGGACAGAATACGGAATGACATAGTGGTTTGGAATAGGAAAAGGAGTAAGACAAGGCTGCATTTTGTTACCCTGCTTATTCAACTTATACACAGAGCACATAATGCGCAATGCAGGGATGGAGGAATCACAATTTGGGATCAAAATTGCTGGGAGAAACATCAACAATTTGAGATATGCAGATGATACCACCCTAATGGCTGAAAGTGAGGAGGACCTAAAGAAGCTCCTGATTAGGTTGAAAGAAGAAAGTGAAAAAGCTGGCTTGAGACTCAATATCAAGAAAACACAGATAATGGCAACAGGCCCTATCAGTCCCTGGAAAATAGATGGGGAAGAAGTAGAAGCCGTGACAGATTTTACTTTCTTGGGATCAAAACTCACTGCAGATGGGGATTGCAGCCATGAAATAAAAAGGCGATTGATTCTTGGGAGGTAAGCAATGAGAAACCTGGGGAGCATAATGAAAAGTAGAGACATCATATTGAAAACAAAAATTCGTATTGTCAAAGCAATGGTATTCCCTGTGGCAATGTATGGTTGTGAGAGCTGGACCATTAGGAAAGCTGAGCGCAGAAGAATAGATGCCTTTGAGATGTGGTGTTGGAGGAGAGTTTTGAGAGTCCCCTGGACAGCGAGGAGAACAAATAGGTCAATCTTAGAAGAAATAAACCCAGAATGCTCCTTAGAAAGTCAAATTGTAAAGATGAAGCTAAAGTACTTTGGACATCAAATGAGAAGAGAGGATTCACTTGAGAAAGCCTTGATGCTTGGAAGGGTCGAGGGCAAAAGAAGAAGGGGACGGCCCAAGATGAGATGGTTAGATGGTATTGTGGAGACAATGGGCACTGAGCTCAGTGAGTTGAGGGGGATGGTGGAGAACAGGAGTGCATGGCGGGCAATGGTCCATGGGGTCGCAGAGGGTCGGAATCGACTGTGCGACTGAACAACAAAAAAGCAAAAGAGAAGAAGCCTTTTCTAGAAGAATATAGTAAACACTCTGGGATTTGAGAAACTGAACATATACTTTTTTCCCTCAGTAGTTTTGGATTTTATAACATATAATCTGTTGTTAAATTCTATATGTGACCTTCTCTAGGGCCATTATGGTTATATAAATGTTTGCCTGTTCAAGATACAGATCAGGTTATGTGTGTTAATTATATGGGTAGCCTGAGGATGTGGGAATTGGTACTGCTTTGAAAAAACTTGAGATATAGCACTGACCTGAGAATAACATAACAAACTAAATAATAAACTAAGTTGCAATTTCTAGGGTGATTTCTGAAATGTTTAAAGGTAAAGGTAAAGGTTTCCCTTACTTGAAAGCCAGTCGTATCTAACTCTAGGGTTCAGTGCTCATCTCTGTTTCAAAGCCGAAGAGCCAGCGCTGTTTGCTTCTGCAGACATTTCCATGGTCATGTGGCAGGCATGACTAGGCATCGGAGTGCACGGAATTTTATCGTACGTATTGTGTTATATTTTTAAAAGTACTACTAGTTAATGAAATCTGTTTCATGAAAATTATATTGATTCCATCCTAGACTTAACATTTCCACAATTCCATGAAAAGGCCAAGTAGCTGTTGTACATGCAGACACTCACAGCTGTTAGCAAATAGAGCGGCATACAAATACAAAATCCTAGAAAACAAGTGTAGCTAGGGGTATCAGTTGCCATCAGTGTTGCTCAGCTGCTTCAAGTGAGAATGACAGCTGTTGCTGTTCTATTTCTTAGACGTGGTTCTTAAAAACTATTACTAGAAAAATGAAAATCCTCGCTAGGTGGCCTCCATAGCATTATTGTGGACAGTGAACACAAATTTGTGTTCTCTAATTCCTTAACAGTGGAAGCAGTTTCACAACTCTGCTTTTTTCTCATCTTAAATACATTGGAGTTGGTTGGAATAATTCTTTTTTCACATCTCTCTCTCCCCTTATTACCTTTCTCCCCGCAAGTCCAGAAACACGATCTAGCTCTCTTTTGTTTGCCTGGCTTGGTAAATGTAACATTGAAAATTGTATTTTTGTTTCTATCTGTTATCCTTGTGTTTTGTAAGGTAGTGGTGTGGAATGTAATGAAACGGGCAAGAAGAGAGGATTAGTCTTGTTATCTGAGGTGTGTTTTTCTGGTATGCAAGAAAAATGCAGAGCAGCAGGTCATTCTTAATCAGTATTATCTTTCTGTTCCAGCCAACTGCAGGAATAGGGAAAGATGCAGTTTTTGGTACAGATAATAGTAGTTGGACTTGAGACCAAAGAGATCTAGTTCCTAGTTCCCATTACATCATGAAGTTAATTGGCTGAATTTAAACTAGTCATTCCTCCTCAGCCTGACATATTTCACAGGAGAAAGTGAGGAGGAGGAGAAGAGCCTTACATGCTACTTTGAGCTCATTGTAGCTTGAATATAAATAAACCATCAATGAAAAATATGTTCTGGAAGTAGTAGTTCCTCCTCACCTTGTAGGGAAGGCAAAGAAACTGTTCTCATAGATACAGATCATCTGAACATAACATGATGCTAGTCAAGAGAAGTCAGTTTTACTTCAGGCAGTTGGTTATTTACAAAGCCCATGTTCACCATACAGGTTGTATGTACTGTATTGGGATGTGTACAGTTTGGCATTCAGAAGGTAATGTCTAGGAAGTTTCTTAACTTGCTGCAATTTGTCTCTAACAGTAGTGCCTTTTGCCTAGCTGTGACAGGATTTTAGTCATTATATGTAATGGTTTTAAAGCTACATGGGCAAAGGATTTTGAAAAAATAATTTGTTTACAGCCAAAACATTCTGTAGGCTGTGTAGGTATTCTGTAAGATATGGTAATTCTAGAATTTTAAAAAGCATTGGTCTTGACTGTCCTTGTTGGACTTTCTGTTGTTCACTTATACCATATGTTGCCCAGCTATAGCTCATAAGTTGCATTTTACTTCCAGAAACTCGGGTTACGACAGAGGTCCGTTCCAAAAGCCTCCGTTGTAACCTGAAAAAAATTGTAAACTGAAACATCCATAGGGATGCTTTGGGGGGAAAAAACGGTCCTGAATTGATTTTTGTAAACTGAAAAAAAAAAACATTAAAAATTTGTAAACCAGGACAGCATTTCAATAGGATTTGACATTGTAAACCACAGCAAACTTAAACTTAGGTGGCTGTAACCCAGGGTTTTACTGTACTTTGATTCAGGCCATGCTGGAGTTGTTTTGCAATTTAGTCATTGTGTTTGTATCATTGAGTGGAATATAATTGAATATGTATACTTACAGAAGTGCAGTAGTGTAACTTGGAGAAGCAAATACCCAGTAATGAGTACCTGACTGAATTCCTAGTTATGTGTCTAAGTTTCCTCAGACATAAGTAGGAAATCAGTTGGAAACTTCTTGCATAGGCGATGTTTGCTGCTCTGAGGTACAATAGTGCATTATGCAAATGTAAATTTTCAGCTTGATTCTGGCAGGTGTTATGTGGCCTGCTATTGCTAATGAATGGTTGTTACAGAACAAAAATGTGCCTTTTAGAAAGAAGTATTGATTTGGTCCCAACTTGGACATGAGAATTGCACTGAAATGAAAAAGTCTTCATTTGGATTATGTCATTGATACACAGTCCAGGGCATTGTTGCAGACAGGGTGCCAGATTCACTTCCAGTGACTCCTGCCTCTGTGGCAGTCAAAGAGTATGCATACCTGGTTATTAGCTTCTCCAGCCAGCAATTCAGATGAAATCCTAGCTTTGCTTCCACTTCAGCATTCCTACATGGAGAAAGTATGGGGAGAGCAAAGCTGGGTTTACAAGGGAAGCACTGGCCAGCGAAGTCTACAAACACAATTGGAATGATTCCAGTATTTGAATATTTGAAACTAGGGTTCTAGAGTTCATTTTTCAGAAATTACTATACAGTAATACCCTGGATAACGTTATGACTTGGTTCCACAAGTCATGATGTTATCCGATTTTTAGCGTTGTCCGATGCATGCATCAAACAATGCTAAAAAAAAAAGCTCTGACTTCAGGGACAAACCGCTTTAAAGGCAGGCAGGGAAAGAAAGAGACCTCCCTGCCTTTAAAGCCACCCCCCACACGCAGCGGTCCAGAAATCTATGGAATACGTTTGATTAAGATAGCGTTACAATGGCAAGTCCTTCTGCTGAAATCCATTGTTGATGCTCTTTCAGATTGATCACGATTTATAGTCATCTAAAGTCAGTTTGTTGCATTTCTTATCTCTCATTTCTAAAGGAAAGATCATAGGACAGTTCAACTAATCCATGTTTTTGTTTCTCTCCATACAGATCTTGGAATACTGTGCCAAATCTTAGGAGGAAAATTACATGACACTACATCATGAGTGAAAGTAAATGTGACAGCCAGTTTTATAGTGTTCAAGTTGCAGACTCAACATTCACTGTATTAAAACGCTACCAGCAATTGAAACCAATTGGCTCTGGGGCTCAAGGCATTGTTTGGTGAGTAAAAGGAATCCAAACTGGTACAAATGCATATCTTAATGTAAGTTATCTCTTGAACCAGTGGAAAAGTACATTGTAAAGTTCCCAGAATATAAAATCCATGCTGCATATATGAGGCTAGTTCAGTGTGGCCAACCTTGGCACTTCAGGTGTTTTTGAACTTCAATTCCCAGAAGCCCTGATCAGCTGTTGTGATATACTCGCATTTTCTGCAAGAAATAAAGTCAGCACTACATTTTTATATAGCATATAGATGTCTTTGTAATACAATAATACAGTAATATCTTGGATAACGCTAAGACTTGGTTCCACAAGTCTTAGTGTTATCCGATTTTTAGTGTTATCCGATGCATGTTAAAATCCTATGGGATGTATCGGATAACGTTAAAGCTCCATAGAAATACATTGTAACCGCACAGGCTTTAGCGGTTGTTATCCGATCCATCCCATAGGACCTTAACGTTATTCGATCCAATTCTCCTCCCCAGATTACTTAACGTTATGCGATTTTAGCGTTATCCGAGGTAAACGTTAACCGAGGTATTACTGTACCTCGGATAACGCTAAGACTTGGTTCCACAACTCTTGGTGTTATCCGATTTGTAGTGTGTGTTATCCGATCCATGTTAAAATCCTATGGGATGGATTGGATAATGTTAAAGCTCCATAGAGGTACATTGTAACCACACAGGCTTTAGTGGTTGTTATCCGATCCATCCCATAGGACCTTAACGTTATTCGATCCAATTCTCCTCTCCAGATTACTTAACGTTATGCGATTTTAGCGTTATCCAAGGTAAACGTTATCCGAGGTATTACTGTAATATTGTTTTGATAAAAGGATATAGCTTTTGTGCATTGAATTAAGAGTAGAAAACTAGGAGGTTATTTTGAATTCATACCTAATCGTAAGTGTGTTAACTTATTTTCCTGTGAATTTGTACTTTACCTTGAGTGAGAAGTAGTTTCTTCCAGATAACTCAGTCTTTTTTTTTCATTTTCACTTATACCAGTGGCATCCAACTGGTACTGATAGTCCTGTGCCCTTCCTGAACTTTTAAAAATGGCTTGAGTTCAGGAAAAGAATTAGAGATGGATTATGCAGACCCATATGCTGCACTAAATTTGATGGGAGATGTTTGCATATATTCAGTCTTTAAACGAGATTTTTTAAACGTGAGATATATATTGCTTCTGAAGAAAATATGTTAAAAACAGCAGTAACAGTTGCTTTGTGTTTTGTTGAGAAATGATTAACAGATGGGGATAAAGGAGTTGGGTTCTAAGATTTTTACTTGCTTGATGTCTTTTTGTGAATGGTAGTGAGCACAAGAGGAGACTGTTTAGAAGACCATCATGACTGGAGACATTGGTGTTACTGATATTCAGACTGGCCTTTGTTATGCAAAGCTTGGCATCTTTTTTCCTGCTGGCAACTTGAGCACAGTATTGCCAAGCAATGCCAGGCTATTTTTTTACTGTTTTGAACTGTAGATACTGAAAAAATATACAGTAAATCCTCGGATAACGCTAAAACTTGGTTCCACAAGTCTTGGTGTTATCCGATTTTTAGTGTTATCTGATGAAAATCCTATGGGATGCATCAGATAACGTTAAAGCTCTATAGAGGGGGCGGAGTTAAGATGGCGTAAAGAGAACAACGCTTCTCGTTCTCTCTGCCTGATAAATGCGGTAATAATGGGATTGTGAGGAAAAAAATTGATGTTGGATTACCTGGAGGCTGTGTTGATACAAGAAGATTGCTGTGGAGATAAAGGAAGGAATTGAAAGAGCGTGGAGGCTGAGCGGGGCACGAAGAACGAGCGCCGGACAGGGGGGGGGGAATCGGAGGATTCAGCCCCCACCACAGTCCGTGGAGCTCTTTTAAAAACAAAGTGTTTGGGTGCCGGAGTTCGCCTTTGCTGAGGAGTGGAGGCAAAGAGATAAGTGGTGGAGTTTTTTGGACGCAGCGGAGCTGTTTGGAGCCGTTTGGAGCTATTTGGGTGCCGGAGTTCGCCTTTGCTGAGGAGTGGAGGCAAAGAGATAAGTGGTGGAGTTTTTTGGACGCAGCGTAGTTGTTTGGAGCCGTTTGGAGCTATTTGGAGGGCGACGTGGAAGACAGACGGAGATCGGCGAGTGGAGTTTGGTGAGCGGGGATCGGAGGCGGGGGCTCTGAGTGGCGAGTGAGGCTTGTCTCATCTTTCGTGAGCCCCACTGGGACCCTCGGGGGAGCTGGAAGGAGTTGGAGGAGGTGGAGGTGGAGGACGAGCGCAGGAGGGGAAGCTGCATTTGGGCATTCAAGTCTGATCTGGCTGGAGGAGATTGGGAGAATTAACTGTGGAACTAACTGGAATGCAAAGTTGCAGCTGAAGTAGGTCGGTGATTGGCGGCTTGTTTATTTTTTATCGAATATACTGCGATGTGGAGCTGACTTAAAAAACTTTTTCTCTTCCAACTGCTGGGGCTGTAATGGCGGATTAAGACAAAGTTTAAGGCTTTAAGGGGGGGGACAAGGTCGTCTCTTTGTCTCAGGAATTGCGCAGTAAAAAATACTGAGTAAAGGAGCCTCTTGAAAGAGATCAGCAGATTCACCTCCTAGCCCTGTGTTCGTCTCTGCCATGGCTTTTGCTGGAGAACTATAAATAATTGTTACACAAAAAGTAAAGGTCCAAACTTCTTGAGGAGTACATTTTTGGCACACGATAGACGTTGTTGGTGATTTTTGTTTTCAAAGAAGCTGTGCTGTTCACAATTTTCTCAGCACTTTCATTAAAAACAGCCTCAGAAAGAGCTAAGATTCAATTCTGGTGAACCAAGTACTTCCCTATTCCCTACTCCCTCCCCTCATTATATATTTTGCCTGTTATACTGGGGTGTTTGTTGGGGAAAGAGGGGGAGGAAATGGAAGAAGTTGTTAAACCGAAAGGTCGTAAAGGCAGAAAAGGCAAAGATCAGGAAGAAGAAGAGAGACATACTCCTTCACCTATTACAGAGGCTCAAGAGACAGCAACGAGTTCCACAGCAATGGAGCAGGAGGGCTCCCTTGATCTGGCCCATAGAATGGACAATATAACTATAATTTTACAACAATTGCAGGCAACAATGCAAAAGCTGGATGAGAACCAAACTAAACTGAATAAAACTGTCGAGGCTAATAGTGAGGAAATGAAGAAAGACAGGGAATTAGCCAGGCTACAATATGAAAGCCTGGCAAAATCCCTTACAGATGTGAAGAAGGATGTGACAGTGAACACACAAAGGATTGATGAGATTTCAAAGACAATGAATAAGGAAGTCAAACATGCCATTATATCTGTAAACGAACTTTACATTCAAGAGCATGTTCTGGAAGATAGAATGACAGAGCAGGATCAAAGATTGATGATGGTGGAAGAGGGGTGGAGAAAATTTAATCTAGTGATCCGTCATGTGGTTGAGAAGACACCAGACAAGCTGAAAGAGAGAATAGTGGAATGGCTGAACTCACTCAAAATGGGTAAAGAATTTGGATTAGATGATATTGGTGCTGTGTACAGGGTGGGTGGAAGGAGGGATAAGAAGACACCTAGAAATGTTTTAGTTAAATTTGTAAATTGGGGAGATAAGTTGAAGGTGATGTCTTTTATTAGACAAGCTGGGTCTGGTGTCTTAAAAATAGATGGGGTGGATGTGGAGGTCTATAATGACATATCGCCTCAAGAGAGGAAGTGGAAATACATCATGAAGCCTGTCACGAAGATATTGATTGCAAAAGGTATTAAGTATGTATGGCGATTTCCACAACAGTTGAGATTTTTTTATGACAAAAAATGGCATGTGTTGAATGCAAATATGGATGCATTGTTGTATTTAACACAAATTGGTTTGATCAAAGAGGCTGATACAGACTGGATAGTAATGAGAACAGAATTGGCTAAGGTGGGTGTGATGGGATCGTTAGTGGGTCGGGAGGAGGAGGGCGCAGTGGGTGGGGCGGACGTTCCAGGGACAAACGGGGAACAGGTGGGGTGAATATAATCATAAATTAAATTAATGTCAGAGAGAGGAGGTCAGTAGAAGATTGATATGCCTATTTTCTCCGGTCCCCCCCTCCCCTCTTTGGAGACCAAAGGTAGCATTAGAAGAAAAGATGTGGGGAGGGTTGAAGAAGAGAATAAAATAGGTAAGTTTTTTTGTTGTTGTTATTTTTATTTCTTTGTTAGTTTAAATAACATTTTTGTTTCAGTGTACTCTGTTTTGCTTAATTTCTTTAGTAGTGGGGTAGTAGGGGGCTTGTCAGGGAACATGTCCGGGGAGGAAAAAAGACGATGGGAGTGGATCAAACATAAATGGTTAAGTCATTGAAGGTGGTGTCGTGGAATGTGAAGGGGTCAGGGCACACCCAGAAAAGAAACAAGTTGCAAATATCGCTTAATAAAGATAGGGCTGAGGTAATCTTTTTGCAAGAGACCCATCAAAAATCTGCAGAAGTTAACAATTTAGTGGTGAGGGGAATTGATATTTATGAAAAGGCATATGGGACATCTAAAGCCAGGGGAGTCGCAACTCTGATTTCGGAAAAATTGGGGTTTACGGTGAATAAAACTATAGCGGATTCAGAGGGAAGATATTTAATAATTAAAGGGAAAATTGAAGAAGAGGAGATAACATTAGCTAACATCTACGCTCCAAACGATAAACAGCAGGAATTTCTAGATAAAGTAGGGAAAATATTGAAAGAGGAGGGGACTAAGAACATGGTCGTAGGTGGAGATTTTAATTTGATGTGTTCAGACATTGATAGTACAGGGGTAAAAAAGAGAGGCAATAAGTACATATTAGAGGATTGGAGAAAATCATTGGGGTTAAAGGATGTGTGGAGAGAGTTAAAAGCCCAAGAAAGAGAATATACATATTATTCACATGTGCATGATATGTACTCAAGAATAGCTTATATCTTTGCGACAGAAGAGATGGTAAATAAAACTGATGACATTAAAATTGGAACATTTAGAGAATCTGACCATGCAAAAGTAACTGCAGTTATAAATTTTAAAGAGGATGAAAAAAATGGATACATTTGGAGATATGATGCAAAGCTATATGAGAAGGAATCAACAAGGAAACAAGTTATGGAAAAATGGGAGGAAAGCTGGAAATTTAATGAAAATAATGAGATCAGCGGGGGAGGAGTTTGGGATACAATGAAGGCAATTTTTAGAGGGGAATCGATAAAGTTAAAAAGTATCAGGAATAGGCAAATTAAGAACAGAAACCAGGAATTGGAAGGGCAGTTGAAATATCTTCATTCTGAATACGCTAAAAAGAAAGACCAGGGAATATTTCAAGAGATTAAAAGAATTAAGAAAGAGTTGGATGGCAAGGATATTGAAAAAGTAAAGAAAGATTTGATTTTTCTTAAAAGGGAATATTTTGAATATGGTAATAAGAATTCCAGGCTATTAGCAAAAGCAGCGAGGGATAAAAAAAATAAAGGGCAAGTAGGTATACTGGTAGATAAAAATGGGAAAAGATGTAATAAAAAAATAGATAAGGCAGAGTTGATTGAAAATTTTTATAAAGAGTTGTATTCAAAAAAGGAAATAAATATAAGTAAGTTGCGAGGATATTTTAATCAACAACAGATAAAAAAGGTTACAGAGGAACATAGGAATAAAATGGAGGAAACAATATCGATTGGGGAAATTGAAGAGGTAATAAAAAAATTGAAAAAAGAGAAAGCACCTGGGGAGGATGGGTTACCAGCTGAGTTTTATAAAGATTTTATGCCATGGATTCTCCCGAGACTGCATAAGCTATATAATGGGATTTTAGGGGGAGATGCGACTACAGTTTCCTGGAATAGATCGACAATTGCTTTGATTCCCAAGCCGGGCAAAAATTTAGAAAAAATTGAATCTTATAGACCTATATCTCTGATCAATCAGGATGCCAAAATTTTTACCACGATTTTAGCAAATAGACTAAATGGTTTCATGGCCAATTATATCAACGAGGACCAAGCGGGGTTTGTTAAAAATAGACATATGGCAGACCTTATTAGAAGAGCAGTGGACATTCTAGATATGATGGAAAAAAGAAAGGAAAAAGTGGAGTTTTTAGCGCTAGATATATTTAAGGCATTTGACTCCCTACAATGGACAACGATTTATGAGATGATTAAATTATATGGATTTGGGGGAAAATTTCAAGGGGTTATTGGAGAATTGTATAAAAAAGGCACAGCAAGAGTTAAATTTAATAATAGTTATACAAGAGATATAAGGCTAGAGGCGGGTACGAGGCAGGGCTGCCCTTTGTCGCCATCGTTGTTTATATTGGCTATGGAACTTTTGGCAAATGCGATTCGACAAGACAAGGGAATAGTAGGAATAGGAGGAACCAAAGTAAGTCTTTATGCAGATGACACACTGTTGACGGTGAAGCATTCAGCGGAGAGTTTAGTTAAGATTAATAAACATTTGAAAGATTTTGAGGAAGTCACGGGTTTGAAAGTTAACTGGGACAAAACAGAAATGATGCTAATTAATGGGAAGAAAGAAGATGAAGAGTTAATAAAGAGAAATTATAATATACAAATTACACGCAAAATGAGATACTTGGGAGTAATGTTATCATGCAAAACTGGGGAACTTAAAAGTATGAATTATGACAGACAAAAGAAGGAAATAAAGGAGAAAATAGTAAAATATAACAAATTAAATCTGTCATGGTTCGGAAGAATAGCTATATGTAAGATGATGTTATTACCCAAATTGAATTTTTTATTTGATGCTTTACCGCTAAAACATACTGATAAAGAGATGAATGAGTATCAAAATATGATTAATCGGTTCTGTAATGGAAATAAAGGAGCCAGAATAACTAAGTCATTATGGTATGTCTCGCAAAAAGAGGGAGGACTGGGAATTCCAAACGTTATAAAATATTATAGAGCCTTTCAAATAAGAAATGTTATAAAAATTTTAAATAGGGAAGAAACAGTCTGGGAAAAATTTGAAAGGAAAAATTTATCGAAGATGGGTAAGGCACAGTTTTTATGTGAGGGAAAAGAAAAAGGAAATAAGATGGCTCAGGGTATGATGTTAAAATCAACAATGGAAGCATGGAATAGAGTGAGGAAAGAGCTTGCTTCGGGAACCTCGCCAATTTTAGAAGTGGGGGATTTTCAAGATTTTCCGATAAAAATAGACACAAAGATCAGAGATATATTGGTGGAAAATAAAGTACTATTATTAAAAGATTGGGTCAATGCTTGCAAAGATCAAGAGAAAAGACAAAGGCTGTATTTGCAACTTCAATTGGACTGGTTCAAGATCCTCCAGATAAACAATTGGAATAAGAAATTTGTACGGGAAAATGGTTTAGACAGAGAATGTACGGAGTTTGAGATGCTTTTGGCCAAAATTAGAAATGGAGAAATGGGAATCAAAGGGATAGTTAGTAAAGTTTATAAAATTTTGAATAAAAGTCAAAATATACAAGAGGTATTGAGAGAAAGCTGGGAACAAGAATTAGATATAAAGATAACGGCAACAAAATGGCGAAAGATGTGGAAAAGGAAGATAATGAGAACTATGTCTGTGAGAGTTAAAGAGCACAATTATAAATTGGTATGGAGATGGTATAGGACCCCAGTCAGCTTGCACAAAATGTATAGTAATATGAGTGAAATATGCTGGAGGTGCAGAAAAACAAAAGGAACATATGAACATATGTGGTGTAGATGTGAGGTACTTAAAAATTTCTGGGAAGGAATAAAAAAGGAAATAGAGAACATATTAGATATACAGATCGGATTGGGGTCAGAAACAATTTTATTAACAGACATAGAAGATCAGGACATAAGCAAAGACAATAAAGAGTTATTGGCCATAATGTTGACTGTTGCAAGACTAGGTATTGCCAAAAAGTGGAAAAGCAATGAACAAATAGGATTAAATGATTGGTATACACAAATGTGGAATTTAGCCTTAAATGAAAAACTTACTTGGGAAATTAAGTGCAGGAAAGGGAAAGTCAATAACAATAAATTCTGGAGGATCTGGGAACCTTTTGTTAATTATACTTTAAAAGAAAAAAAGGGCATACCCCCTGCAAAAGATCATAACGACTTTTGGAAAATGTGAAAGGTATAGAACCCCCCGGACTTTTGTATATAGCACAAGGGTGTTTTCTTTTTCTTTTTTTCTTTTTCTTTCTTTTCTCCTTTTTTTTATAATGATGTAATAGAAATGAATGGGAAGAAGATTATGTACTAAGAAAAGAAGAGAATGTAATAGTAATGTGTATAAAATATGTTACACGATTGTTACAAGTTTTTATATTTTTATAATGTCTTTATTTGCATTTTTGTCTTCCTTTTGTATTTTTCTTTTATATACCTAATAAAAAATTTAAAAAAAAAAAAGCTCTATAGAGATACATTGTAACCGTGCAGGCTTTAGCGGTTGTTATCCGATGCATCCCATAGGATCTTAACATTATTCGATCCAATTCTCCCCCCCCCCCCAGATTACTTAACGTTATGCGACTTTAGCGTTATCCAAGGTAAACGTTATCCGAGGTATTACTGTATCTTATATTTATTTAAAAACAGGGTTTAGAAAAGGATTGAATATCCTGGCTTTTTAAAATGGAAATTTAATTATACATGTATTACACATATTTTCCAAATAGCATCTTTAGTCACATAGAAACACCTAGTCCTAGACCTTTCTAGAAGATGGTCATAAGATCTGTACCTGTGGTTGCTGGAGACAGGTGCAGAACAGGAACAACTGTGATGTGGCCAACACCCCCACTGTGTCAAAATACTTAGGAGGACTGTTTTAGACTTAATAAAATGGTGAAGAAAAGGTGTGACAAGTGCAGCACAATGAGGGGAGAAACATATTCACCGTTTAATGTCTTAGGTTGCAGTTGTTGTTACTGTTGATAAATTTCTGCTTTTTTCACAGTTTCCAAACCACAGTAAAAGGTAACTATTCTCATAATCTGGGTGTCTAGCTAGTTTTTTCAGAAGACGCCTCATAGTCTTCTTTAACCTGTGCCTAGTTCTTTAAGGACAAAAGATCCAAAAGTTGAGACCTCCTTTGTTATCTTCATTCAGTCAAGGAGTAACCAGCAAAAGTAATAGTAACAGAATGCTTAAAAATCTATTATTATTCTTGTAAAGCTTTTACTAGAGTATGCTGTAATTAAAAGGATTTGTGTTCCTGATGTTTAAAAGTGCCATTTTAACAGACAGATATATTCAGCAAGTACAGGATGAATTCTGTATTCCTGAGAAATAAAAGTGCGTAAATTATTATGCACCCATCAGCCACAGGCCCGAGGGGACTTGCAGAACCAGAGCCCGCTCAAGACAAACTCCATGGGCTCAGGTCTGCTTTGCTGCTTCTTCGTTCATGTCTAAGCCATACATGAAACTTCCAAAGGCAGACAGGGAGAAGGATGGAGGGCAGGTTGAGGACTTTGCTGCCCCTCCCCTGTGCCCACAGCAACATTTTGTATTATAATGTAATACAATTATAATGTATTATTTGTAAGCCGCCCTGTCGCCACGGCGAGTGTGCGGCAATATAAATTTGAACTAATAAATAAATAAATAAATAAATAAATAAATAATAGTTAAGAAAGAACTTTGGCTGTGTAAAGACACATATGACAGTTTGGGAGTGAGCAAAAGCAGACAGGGAGAAGGATGAAGGGCTTTCAACAATACTTAAGGAAGAACTTTGGCTGTGTAAAGACACATATGACAGTTTGGGAGTGAGCTGTGCTGAAGAAAATAAACTTCCAGGTGTCCTCTCTTTGCAACCAGTTGGCCCATTGGCGCATAAGCTGGGATATTAGCCCCTCCCTCCCTCCCTTGAGGCTGCTGATTGTGGCATGTTTTAACTTCAACCACCTGATTGAAGTTCAAAAATTCCACAATCTTCAAGGAGCCTCTTTCAGTGTACCCCAGGTGCACTTTGCTTGAACACAGCAACTGTTATTGAGGACTCAACAGCTACTTCCACAGGCCCTTGTCCCACAGTCTCCATGGAATGAGTTACGTTCATTCATTTAGCTCCATCAGGCTTACCCCAAGTCCCTGTCCAGGAAGGCAGAGGTGGGAGGCAAGCTTCCATCCAGGGGGTGCCTCTTGCAGCAAGGGCTTGTAGAAATGGGTGAAAGAAAGCACATTCCCTAACTAGGCCTCTTATTGCTTGCCTTTTGAGCTCAATGCTTGGAGTGGAATATCAGCTGCCTCAAGGGAGGGAGGGGCTAATACCCCAGTTTCTGTACCACTGGGCCAACTGGTTGCAAAGAGAGGACACCTGGTAGTTTATTTTCTTCACCACAGCTCACTCCCAAACTATGTGTCTTTACACAGCCAAAGTTCTTCCTTAAGTATTGTTGAAAGCCCTTCATCCTTCTCCCTGTCTACTTTTGCCTGTTCTTTTATCCCTACCTTCTTGGTTTTGCTCCCCTGCCTTTGATTAATTGGCTCCAGCAAGGTCACCCTGTGTGTGAGGGGGGGGGGCTTGTTCTCTTGACTTTTCTCTCCTTGTGAATAGGGCTTGAGTGACCTGCAAGGAATATGCACCCGCTCCATGCAGCTCCCCTTTTTCACAGAGATACAATATTCTGTTGGAATGAAGATTATGTTTTTTTAATGTACTGTACTGTACTGTATTATAAGAATTTATGGTCTGCTGCCCTCTAATGGTCGCTTAAAGTGTGAGCAGTGGAAATGTTTTCTCTAAAAATAAAAATTAGAGTTTTAAAAAATTGTGCCCAAACATCCCCAAATTTGACACATAACGTGATCACATTTTCTACTACTACTGTTGCAAATTTGGTGGTAATCTGAAACTTTCAAATACATAATTTTGGGAGAACATGCCCCTCTTTTAGTATTGGTTGGTGGAATAGTGCTTGATTCAGCTGTGTAAATATTATGGTTGAGCTTCTACCCAACTATAATTCACATGTTGGTAGAAGGTAACACAAGAAAAGAATCTGCCTAAGCAAGATGGGAGGTAAAGAGTAGTGTTAAGGAATACCTTTGAACTTCTAAGAGTTCTTCTTACAGTCTTTTGCAGGAGTAGTTATAACTATAATGTTGCTCACATTTGCAACCTATTCAATGTTATCCTAATTTCAGAGAATTGAAATTACGTTTTTGTTTGAATTTTCAGTGCTGCATTTGATACAGTCCTCGGAATAAATGTTGCTGTAAAGAAACTTAGTCGCCCTTTTCAAAACCAGACACATGCAAAACGAGCTTACCGAGAACTTGTGCTTCTGAAATGTGTCAATCACAAAAATGTGAGTATAGTAAATTTAACCCCTCATTGCTTATATATGAATTGCTTCATTCAGTAGTTAGATTATAGAAACATAGTACTGTATATGCATTACTTTGTAAAATACAAAGTGTGTCTAAGCCAATATCCATGTCACTTCAAGATAGAATATCAAACTGCAGCAAACCCTATTAAACAAATCACTTTATCTGTTTTAATTAATCTGATAGTAGTAGAAGTTCCATTTACTTTTTGATCATGAATTTATTATTTCAGGAAGCATCTCTATTTTTTCATCCTTTAATAAATTATGGAATACATTTAAAGTAAAATTTCGGGAAAAAAATCTGCCAGTCTTCCTTGTGTTGTTATTTTCATTTGACATTTTGTGTTTAAATATTACTAGTGAGTTTTGTGTGTGTAAAAAACAAATATTAATAACTACAGTATGAAAGGTCTACTGTTATGCTTTTCAAAACAAATAGTTCTTCAGATTTTTCATAAGTCTAGTTCATGGATTCCCAACCTTTTTATGTCATGAATCTGACCACACCCTCTGGTCAGTTGAGCGAGGCCAAACCAGGACCCAGGCTGTCGTAAATGCACCCACGTCCATGTTTGCGACAGCCACAGGCACGTTTTACAACTGACATAAATGAATCCGCTTCTGGGTGTGGTGGTGTCGGGCCACATGAAATGGTGCTGTAGGCCGGGTCCAGCCCACGGGCGGTAGGTTGGGAACCCCTGGTCTAGTTAGTATCTGCTTTCACGTACTGTATATAAATAAGCATTTCCACAGACTGGAATGATGTAACTGTAAGCTGTTCAGCATAAACTGGCAGCTAGTGTTTTTGTAAATGTATCAAAATAGTTCACAGGGACAAAAAAGCTCTACAGTGGAAATGGCATTTAGGAGCAATTGTAACAACCACTCATATTCCCTCTGTATATCATCTGGTGACCTGGGCTTCAACAGAAGTACCAACCAGTTCAGCTGGAAGACGTCACAAGGCATCTTGGAAACCAATAGGATCCAATAGTTCTGCAAGGGCAGAACATCTTAATTGAGCCTGGCTCCCCATAGAGGGAGATTGTGTCAACACGTGAAATTTCAGCAAGGAATAATCTGACCGTGACAGAGCATCCCAGCAAAAAATATCCAGATCAAGCATGTGATCTGCCACATGTATGGGGGCCCTGACATGTTGAGATAAACTCATGGTTGTCATGGAATCCATGAACTCCAAGGCTGCACTGACGATCACAACCTCTGTGAATATCACAGCCCCCCCTCCCCTCTGAGTAGCTGCCTGGGGAACATCAAAACCAACACAGGAATGAAATTATAATTAAATTTATAGTATAATACTGTAAAGGTTTGAACAACCTTTGATCTACTTTATTTGTATTGAAATACTGATTGTTCTTTACTGGTGTCTGACTCAAAAAAAGCCAGCATATAAAATACAGGTTGCATATAGTGAATTTTCTCTAATATTTGAAAAGTCACTGCATTTGCCATGTGATTCTTGATGCTCTTTAAGCTGCTGTTCTTAATGCTAGCATTGCCTTATTCCAATTGTTTTTATTTGTTTTGTAAGTGTGATGGTAGTGATCATGACTTTCTATTTATTTCTGATGTTACAGATTATTAGTCTACTAAATGTATTCACGCCACAAAAGTCACTAGAAGAATTTCAAGATGTGTAAGTTTAGTAGTTTTGCATTTTTGATAAACATATAAGATGTTAGGACCTGATTCTTTTTATCTTCTGTGTGATAAAATTTATTTCAAATTATTTATTGAAATATATGTTATTTTTTGTAGAAAATGTTATTGGTTTTGTAGATATACATATGTATACATATGTTTTATATACATATAAAACAATTAAAAATCATACATTTTTTTCTTTTCCCTCAATTGAGGGTATTTGAAACAAATTGTTCCTCGAGTCTAAATCAGTTTTAGATAGTTTTGTTAAGTAAATATTCACTAAAATAGTATTTAGAACCAAGCTTTTATCATATACTGTATGTAAAGTACTGTATTGCTTTGTTAAAAAATGCTTATTTGTTTATAAACCAATGTTTTTTTAAATAATCTGGCCTTAGTGAAAACAACTTGCAGCTTTACACATAGTCCGGTGAAATATACTTTCCTTCATATCGCCTGTCTATGAAAATTTTAGCAAGGAAGTATAATGTATTTATTTTCCTGACAAAGTACATTTCTGTGCATGATAAGTATCATGTAATCATAATAACATTATTAGCATTATGGTTTCCATACTACTGAACACTTAATCAGATCATAAAGGAACAGTAAAATTTAGAAATGTTTGTATCAGTCCTAGCACTTCTTTTTTTGCCTGCTATTGTACAGTTTTAGGATGCTGTTGTACTCAGCCCTTTTAAAAAAAAAACCTTATTTATTATTGTTCTTGGCCACCTTGAATTTGATTTTTATCATGTACAGGAATGATACAAATGGTCAAAGAAATGTCTTGACTGTCTAAACCAGTGTTTCCCAAATGCTGGTGTTTGGACTTCAATTCCCAGATGCTTAAGTCAATTCCCCAAAGCACTGATCAGTCAATATACTGGCTTAGGCTTCTGGGAACTGAAGTCCAAACACCAGCATTTGGGAAACACTGGTCTAAACCATGGATGCCCAACCTTTTCCCACCAGGGGCATGACCATGCTTCCTCAGTCAGCTGTGTGAGCTGGTCACGTGATTCCTCCCAGTGGTGGCAGCACATTAAATTGCACCGCATTTCTGGGCATTGTCTCCTCCATTGCTTTCCTTGGGGGAACATTTTCACATCATTTTAATTTTTTTGGGTGGGTGTGTGCCTTTTTGCCGTGTTTTGGCTTTAAAATGTGCCCTTTTTGGCACTTCTGGTGACAATGGAGCACTTCTGAGTTCTTGCCTGAATTATCCATTATACTAGCTCTCATCAGTAAAATTATAATCATGCATTATATGTCTTTATGGATTTTGTACGGGTAGATTGTGTGTGTGTGTGTGTTTAAACTATAAGAAATATTAAATGTTTTGTTTTTACATTTCAGATATTTGGTTATGGAACTGATGGATGCCAACTTGTGCCAAGTTATTCATATGGAGCTAGATCATGAAAGAATGTCCTACCTTCTGTACCAGATGTTGTGTGGCATTAAGCATCTCCATTCAGCTGGTATCATCCACAGAGTAGGTAGTGGTTTTACAAACATACTAGGGTCAAACTTTACAACTTATCCTCATTAATAATGATGCCATTAGAAAGAAGAACTCACAGGGTCAGTTAAATTTTTTATCACAAGTCAAGAAGGATTGAGCAGGGAGATGGAGGTCACCAGTGTGGCTAATAGGCAATGATAGTATAAGCTATTACACAAAATGAAAGTCTTGCCCAAATGAGACAAACAAACTGGTACAAAGGGACAGGTCAGGCAGACAGAGATACAGAATGTTGGTCTTATCCAGCATGACATTCATTTCTTTTGTATCTGTGTTCTAACATTTTTACAGCCATAGCCAGTTAGGGTTGAGGTAGGATCTTGAGCAGGGATTCTCAACCTACGGCCGGCAGATGCCATTTCATATGCCCCCCCCCGCCTCCACCACTCCTAGAAGTGCCATGTGGTAGAGGAAGGGCAAAATGGCTATCTGGCTCCCAAAGCTTTCTGAGGAAGTGTGACCCGGCCCCCGGCTTTAAAAGGTTGAGAACCCCTAATGTAGAGCAATATTTCCCAAAGTGGGGCATACCCCCCATACGGGGACTTAAATTCCCAAAAGCCTAAGTCAGCACATTGACTTAGGCTTCTGGGAATTGAAGTCCAAAACCAAATGTTGGGAAACATTGATCTACTTATTGAGCTGCCTAACAATTAATTTTATTATCACTCCCCTTCAATAGCTTATGAATTTTGTTAATGAATCCTTCATAGCCCAAGTCTGGGAAAGAGGAATTGTAACAAGTGCTCCACACCAAAAACTCTAATCATGTTTCTAGATGCAAGTTATTTGTTCTTTATAGAGACTTTTCAAGATATTCTTCCCAATGCTTCTTAATATTTTTTATTTTATTTAATTTCTTAGCTCAGTTTTACACATGCTGCTGTTTGAGAGTTTTCCGTTTTTGTCTCTTGCTCTTATATATAAATATAAGTTCTTAATGTTATACTTTTTAATGCAGTATTTTAATTATTGTACACTGTTCAGAGTGAATTGGCCACCCAGATGGGTGGTATATAAGTGTACTGTAATGGAATAAATAAATTTATTTTTTCCTATTTCAATGGCCCAAATGCCGCAGTTCCTTATAAGTCATCTGAAGCAAAATGTGTGGAAACCTGCTTTTTATAAATAAAGACTGCTATTTCAGGACAAACTGTGTAAACTAGCAACAGGACATCAGTCTGCTTTGATGTGCTTGGCTATTTATTTCTATCTGTTCAATCTTGCATGTGCTTGTTTGTTTTATTTTCATTTAGTAATTCTTGTGTCCTCAGAATATCTCTCATGATTAATAAAACTAAAACTAATACATTATAAATAAAATGTCTTGAAAAATGTATAATTGTAGATTGAAGCATTAAATTATATAATTTTCCTGGGCCCCCAACCCTAAATTCAAGTCTCCTTGCCATCTGCTTTTATCTAAAACATATTCATGTTGGGGTATGACAGAGCCATATGTTCTTCCTCAGCTCAGTGTGAAGCCTCACCTTCTGAACATAAAGGGGGTTAAATGGTGGGACCCCTTGGGTCTCAATAAAATGGCAAGCTTTTAGTCAGCTTTGTGGCTCATATGTGAACTTAGGTATTCCTCATCCATGTTCACTGAGTGTGATTTTCTGTTGAACTGAATCAAATGTTTGCATTCAAACCTATTTCTGTCTCAAAACGGATGTAGCTTTGCAAACTTGTGTATATCATACTGTTGTTGTGTAAAACCTGAACGGTAAAGGGAGGTGATCGGTGTGGGGGGGGGGGGGGATGACTTGTTTGAAACACAGAGGAGACCTTTGTGTATACTCTGAACTGCCAAAAAAAGACCAGTGGATTCTAGAGTAAAGAGCAAACCAAACCTGAACTGTTTCTGGAAGCAAAAACAATGGTGTTAAAGTTGTCCTATTTTGGACATCTCATGAGAAGGCAGGATTCTCTAGACAAGACAATAATGGTGGGAAAGGTGGAAGGCAGCATAAAAAGAGGAAGACCAAATGTGAGATGGCTCCCAAAAGGGAGCTACAGGCTTAAATTTGCAAGAGTTAACCAGGTATATTGAGGACAATACATTTTGGAGATTTTTCATTCATAGATGTCTTGATGGTGGCACATTTTAACAACAATAGATTATATTATTTCTTGAACACTTAATTGAATGTATTTTTTCTTAGGATTTAAAACCCAGCAATATAGTAGTGAAATCAGACTGTACTCTCAAAATCCTTGACTTTGGACTGGCAAGGACCGCATGTACTAATTTTATGATGACTCCATATGTAGTAACACGATACTATAGAGCACCAGAGGTTATCCTTGGCATGGGATACAAGGAGAATGGTAAGTTGCAGAGTGAAGGTACTGTATTTGTCTATTTGTGGGGTACAAAGTCAATTAAAATTCTCTGCCTTCAGTGCAATGAATTTTGAGAAAGCCAGCTCAGGTAAGGTTAACCCCATGTAGCTTGACTGGCGTAATGGGTATCTAACTGAACTGGTGCTTCAAGTTTAACAAACTAAAGGATCAGTTTTCATTTAAATTATTTCTCTGAAGAGGTGATGTAGTTACTGAGGTAGAACAGGAAGGTAGTACTGCAATACCATTGCTGAGTAGCTGTTATGTGAGTAAAATGTAGTCTACAAGCATGGGGCTGTATGTGAGGTGGACAGCACTGTTAGTAGATAACTTCATGCCTGAATTAGAATATACATTGTTGAAGGTTGTAAATTAATCTCTGTCTCAAAAAATATTTCTCCAGATTATTCTTAGTGTATATTATTATCTTTTGCAATGTTAAATATTCAGTGCATATTTAGCATTTTGAAATGTATTTATAGATTTTAAAATATCTTTAATTTTTGTCCCCATTACACCTAACATTCGATAGTGGATATCTGGTCTGTTGGGTGCATAATGGCAGAAATGGTCCTCCATAAGGTCCTATTTCCAGGAAGAGACTGTATCCTTCACAGCATTTTTAGGAAGCACAAATGTGCATTATTAAAATGAGAGTCAGTTGCATATTTAAAGAAATCGTAGGTTGTTTTAGCACAATCTTCTTTGTTTATCGTTTGAAGTTTGCAGAAAAAATAAATGTTATTGTTTATATTGTGCAAAACCATTTTAGCAGTTCCATTTTCTGCATTGTTGTGTTTTAAATGTAAAAATGTTCTTTTCTTTTCTACTTAAGTTCATGACACTCCATAATTTTACCATTTCACTTTTACTTTCAGTTGATATCTGGTCAGTTGGTTGCATCATGGGAGAATTGGTGAAAGGTTGTGTGATATTCCAAGGCACTGATCGTATCCTTCCCTAATAATCTTTGAAACCTAAACCACATTCATCAAATAATTATTTCACTCACTTATAGTTGTAAAAGATTGCTAAACCCTACCTTCAGTATACTTCTTTTTCCCAAATGGTCCTAAAATACATGTTCAAATTTGTGATATTTACCACAACAGACTTTTTTTACTTATGATGTGTAATTATACTGTTCAAACACTAACAATTTATGTTAGGAATTTCACCTTTTTGCAGTCTTGATGCTGCAAATTTCTTTAACAGTTATTGCCACTGTCTAAATGGAAGATTCCTCAAAATTATTGCTAAAATTCTATATTGTTTGCTTTTTTGTATTCCTTTGCATAATGGAAGTAGGCTCACAACAATGGGTTTGTCTTGTCAATTCTTATCCTGTTATCTTCACATGGGTAGTGAAGGCATACAAGGTTAGAAAAGTACAACTCCGAATGCTTAATTTTATGAACGCTTAATGGTTGATCATACATTAACCCAATAACACAACTAATTAGAAAGAACTTTATTTTTTTTCCAGTTTTCTCCCATTTGTATTATTTTGACTTCTAGAGCCTTATGAACAACCTAACACAATTCTTCTTGCATGCTGTGTTTCCTTGTCAGTTGCCTGGTGTTGCTAATGTTCTTGTTTGCTGTATTCATCTATGTGTCTTTCACACTTAACAAATCTCTGTGCATTAAATATATCGTGCTACTTAGAATTTCACCAATCCAATGTTAATGTTGTCACTTTTTATTTTATGCTGATATTAATAGATCTGTTGGTCTCAAAATTAATTACAGAATATACTGCAGTTTCTTCCCAGAACATTTATGTTTTTCAAGACATTAGGTATTTTAAAACCATTGAGAACAGTGTGAGTCTTTTCATTGTAATTTAGTTATCTGACTGTAGGCTGGGAGTTTGATTCCTCACTGTGCGTCCCAGAAGAAAAGAACGACTGTGCAGAGGTGGGCAAGCTCCAGAGTCCCAGGGCACTCCGAGAAGGAGAGAATAGTAAACCACTTCTGAGTATTCTGTATCTAGAAAATCCTTGAAAGGGTTGCCATAAGTCAGAATTGGCTTGATGGCACAAGGTGGTTATAATTATTATTTCATTGTAAAGAGATTTCCCCCTTCAATCCTGTGGTTTAAATGGGAACTGTAATTTTCCCTTAGCTATGTTAACATTTGGTTGTTAGTTTTTCATTTTATTTGCAAGTGGGTAATCATCAGGAAAAGAAGAGAAGTTGGCAAAGACACCATGTATAAGAGCTACCCTGTGACTGAATGGAAAATAAATGCCTAAACAGGTAAAATTGGTAACTACAGACAGTTGTGCTAGTTTCTCGTGAAGCAAAGTGATGCTGATGGTATTGCAAAAAAGATTTACATAGATTGAGGAATGCATGCCATTCAAGTTTAATGCTGTAGAACATGTACTGAGGACACACACTGGCTTGTTATTATTGATCTTTCACATGTGTACTGTTGAAAGATTGTGATGAGGTCCAGCAGACTTCAAATGATGTCTGTTATTGATTTGATATTTGTTACTGTTGCTGAACTTCATTTGTAACCTTGCAAGAAAAGTAAAAAGCAGTTTCATTAATGTAAAGTAATGAGTAAAGGCATCATAGAGCAGTAACCATACAAAGTTATTTTTCAAAATATGTTACAATTCAGCAGTGAAATATAATTTATATAAAATTTATGTCATGCTGCAATTGCTTATAGATGGAAGTAAGTCCTGTTGAATTAAGTGACACTTCACCTTATGGTGAATAACAAACAGAATATCTTGAATGGTGATTTGAGGTTGGTGAACTTCTTTGTTGTAGTTCTGTCGCACAGTCGAATCCGACCCTTTGGACCCATGGACCACTGCATGCCAGGTTATTCTGTCATCTGCCATCCTCTGTAGCCCCTCCAGATCTACAACCACTGCATCAATGATGCCATGTAGCCATCTCATCCTCTGCCATCCCCTTCTCCTTTTGCCTTCGATCTTTCCCAGCTTTAGTGTTTTCTCAAGTGAGTCTTCTCTCTCATTTTGTGGCCAAAGTACTTGAGCTTCAGCTTCGGTATTTGTCCTTCCCTGAGCAATCGGGGTTGATTTCCTTTAGGATTGATTGATTTGATCTCCTTGCAGTCCAGGGGACACTCCTCCAGTAAAGGAGGAGACTCTTCTTTAGTAGAATACATTTATGTATGCAGATCAAAAACTTTATTTACACAGTTCAGCATGTGCTTTTTTCATCTTTTATAGTACATATAGAATTGAAATGCTATCTGAATGCAAGGGCAATCATGCTGTCTTTAGCATATGTAACCACATGGATCATGGTGATTCTTTAAAAAGCACCCTAATGGTAGTCATGTTAAAATTAAGATACTTTAATAATTTAGACATTCTTATAATCAGACCTCGGGTTAAGTTCTTTGTTTGTCCTTTGTATAATCCTACTTCTTGAGTTGCTTCTAGAAAACCTATAAGAACACAATAGATAAATCATGGTAAGTGGCAGATAAGCTTGATGCAATTTCTCCCAACAAATAGTGTTTGCTTCAAGGCCCTGATCAGCAGAAACCTTGCTAGCTACATATTGTCCAGTACACTAATACTGGCTAACGAAACCTTAATAAATTAATTTAAAAAATTATTACAAATACTGTATTTCTAACTAATCTTGTTGACTAAATCTTAAGTCAAGCGCTTTAACCAATTAAGACAAAAACTAAGATCCAGAGAAAAAAATAAAAGAAATCTGACAGATATATAAACATAAATTAGCTAGGAGAAAAAATGGTCTTAAAAGCCTCCTTGAACAGCATTGTTTTTAGCTGGCATTTACATACATCCAGTGATAAGGCACACTTCAACTGGCAAGGTGTTCCACAGTACTGGTGCTCTTGCCCAAAAGGACCTATCTTTTGTTAAGGTCTTCCTGATCATCCTTGGTGACAGCACCTAGAACTGCACCATTAATGAGGATCAGGTAGTGTGGGAGAGACATTCTGAGAGATAGCAAGGCCATAAACCATAGAGGGCTTGAAATGTCATTGTTAACACCTTGTGCCTGATATAGAAAAGAATTAGGTAACCAGTACAGATTTGTTAGAGTTGGAGTAATATGATTAGATTTTCTCACTTCTGTAATCAATTTGACAGCTGCATTCTGGACCCTCTGATCCAGGGGTGCCAAAACATTTCCTGCCAGAGGCCTGACCATGCCCCCTCAGACAGCTGAGCAAGATGGTCACATGGTTCCTCTTGGCAGCACATGAATTAAACGTGTCTGCTGCCCCCACTGTTTCCAATGGAGGAGGGAGGTCAGTCAGAACATTTTTGCACTGGTTTTTGAACTTTTCAGTGCATATTCGCCACTATTTCCACACTTCCATTGGCAACAAGGCACTGTTAGATCATTGGCAGGAACTAGTTTATGAACTTCATTCACATTTTTTTGATCAGATTGGGAATTTTTACTTCCTGCCTGTAAAATCAAGGTTCATAAACATGTTACATGAAACACAAGTGGTAGTTTTCATGCAGAGATTATGGTTTACAGCATAGTTGTGCAGCATCTTCCCTTCCCCTCCTACCACAGCCTTTAATACTGTTCAAAGTTAGCTCCTCACATCAGAGGGTTTTAAAGTTATCTAGGTACTGTATTTGAAGTAGTAACCCACCTCATACATTATCTAGCTTTTCATATAGCTATGTAGCCTTCATCCCAAGGAAGGTTTTCTTACTGTCTACCACAGTAAGAAACTGAACATGAAGAGTACCACTTAACATGAATTTGTGCTGCTTAATTGTGAGGCCACACAATATGACATCTTTACAGCACTTCCATTTTTAAACTAGAAGCATCTCACTATGTACTTATATTTGGTTCTCTGCACATAGAACCAAATGATGATTGGTAATCACAAATCAACTACCTTCTTATTCAGTCATTGATAATATTGTTCTGTATTTATATAAGGATGAAGTTAGGCTGTAAATACCTACATTTGAAAGTTGGAGGCACTGAATAGCTATTAAATATTTTAACCTCCACCATATTTTTAAATTGTGTTAAAACCTATTTTTATTGCATTTTATTTTGCTTGTAATTTTAGTTTCCCTTTCTTAGAAAAGTCTAAATCATCAGTCTCCTGCATGTTATAATCCTAAATGCAGTTATCAATGTGAAATGCAGAAACCTGAGTTAACAGGTGCAGACAGGACTGTGTTATCAGAGGACTGGATTCAGATAAACTCAGTTATATGGAATTGACTAGCAGATTCTCAACTTCCTAAAATAGTTCCTGCATTTGTTATTGTTCAGTTGCATATACTCAGCTCTACACCCATTGCACCAACAATACAATTTAGCCATCTCATCCTCTGCCTCCTCTTCTCCTTTTGCCTTACATCTTTCCCTGCATCAAGGCCTTCTTGAGTGAGCCCTGACGTCTCATTTGGTATCCAAAGTACTTTAGTTTCATCTTCAATATTTGTCCTTCCAAGGAGCAGTCAGGGTTGATTTCCCTTAGGATCGACTTGTTTGATCTCTTTGCTGTCCAGGGGACTCTCAAAATTATCCTCCAGCACTACATTTCAAAGGTGTCTATTCTTCTGCGCTCAGCTTTCCTTATGGTCCAGCTCTCACAACCATACATTACTACTGGTAATACAATTGCTTTGACTGTGCAGACTTTTGTTGGTAGGGCGATGTCTCTACTTTTTATTATGTTCTCTAGGTTTCTCATAGCTTGCCTCCCAAGAATTACTCAGTTTTTTAATTTCATGGCTGCAGTCACCATCTGCAGTGATCTTGGATCCTAAGAAAGTAAAGTCTGTCACTGCTTCCATTTCTTCCCCTTCTATTTGGCAGGGAGTTATGGGGCCGGTTGCTATTATCTTGGGGTTTTTTTAATGTTGCGCCTCAGGCCAGCTTTTGCACTCTCTTCTTTCATCCTAATCAAGAGGTTCTTTAGGTCTTCACTTTCTGCCATTTGCATTATCCAGTCCTTTATCTGGAACTAGCCCAATGTATTTTGGCAAAATACAGTAATACCTCACATAACAAATTTAATTCATTCTGCAAGGCTGCTCGCTATGTGAGTTTTTTGCTATGCGAGTCAGACTCGCATAGCGAAAATTCTTATGGAAAAACTCGCATAACGAGCTTTTTTAGGGGAAAAACTCGCATAGCGAATTTTTTCCTTATGCGAGTTTTCCCCATAGAAATGCTCATTATGAGAGTTTTCTATAGAGAAAGTCCGACTTGTGTAGTGAATATTTTCGCTACCCGAGTTGGACTCCCATAGTGAAAATTTTTTCGTTATGTGAGTTTTCCCCCATAGAAATGCTCGCTATGCAAGCGTTTCCATAGGGGAAATCTGACTCGCATAGAGAAAATTTTCATTATGCGAGTCGGATCGCTTTTTGAAAAACCCGCTCGTTATGCTAGTTTTTCACAAAGCGAAACACTCGTTAAGCGAGGTTTGACTGTATTCTAAAATAAATTTAAGAAGTTTATTTACCATATAGAGGACATCTATGGTTTTGCCCACAGTTTGTGAAATAAAGGTACTCTTCTGAAGTAACATAGTAGTGCCAGATTCTTGATCATTGTATTATGCAGAATTTGGGGACAGGGATTACCTTGTTTTCCTAAATGAAACATTTACAGATATTGACCAGTGGAATAAAGTTATTGAACAGTTAGGTACACCGTCAGCAGAATTTATGAAAAAGCTACAGCCTACTGTGCGGAACTATGTAGAAAACAGACCAAAATATCCAGGCAGCAATTTTGAAGAACTCTTCCCAGACTGGGTATTTCCATTAGACTCTGATCGTGACAGATTAAAAAGTAAGATTTCATATATGTGCATATCTTTTCATAACTTATTCAGGAATATGCAAAATAAATGGTTTTAATTCTGCTTTTTCTCAAAATTGTAAAGCAGGTATAATTTGTTGTGGGAGTTTGAATTACAGATTTGTCGGACCATAAGACGCACTCCCCCCCCCCCAAAAAAAAAAAGTGTGGGGTAAACGAGGGTGCATCTTATGGTCCGAAGGCGCTTAGGTTGGAGGGAACCGGCGTGCATGCCCATTCCTCCCCGCAACCCAAGCACCGATCGATCACAGCGTGCAGTCGGCGCTTGGGTTGGGGGAACCTGTGCGCGCACCCATTCCTCCCCACAACCTAAGCGCCGATAACGTGCTGTGATTGATTGGTGCTTGGGTTGTGGGGAGGAATGGGTACACGTGCCGGTTCTCCCCAACCCAAGCATTGAACACACGCTGTGATTGATTGGCGCTTGGGTTGGGGGGAACCAGCACGTGTACCCATTCCTCCCCACAACCCAAGCGCCAATAGACCACAGCTTTTAAAAACTCTAAAAAGTAAAAAAAAAAGCTTTTAAAAGCTCTAAAAACTAGGTGTGTCTTATTGTCAGGTGCATCTTATGGTCTGAAAAATACGGTAATTCATGTTGCAACAAAAATGTTAATAATCCTTTGGAACAGAAATTATTAAATTTCTTTGTTTGAAGCATTTAAATTTTGTCTGAGTGCCTAGGAGTCTTTTAATTTTTTGTGTTAATTTCTCAGCTACCTGTTTTCTTTGCTTATTTTAGTTCTTATTTTGTTTTAGCAACTCAATAATGACTTACTTTTCAAGCTTCAAAATCATACTTCCAGAATTCTATAACAAAGAATTATCACTTACAGTAATACCTCATATAACATTAGTATCGAATAACACTAAAATCGCATAACATTAAGGAATCTGGGGGGAAGAATTGCATCGGATAACATTAAGATCCTATGGGATGCTTCAGATAACAACCGCTAAAGCCTGTGTGGTTACAATGTATCTCTATGGATCCCATAGGATTTTAACATGCATCAGATAACACTAAAAATCATATAACACCAAGACTTGTGGAACCAGGTTTTAGTGTTATATGAGGTTTTACTGTACTGTATTTGCTGGTGTATAAGACGCATTGGAATATAAGGCACACCTTGGTTTTTATATACATTTTTAAGAAGAAAAAAATAATTTTCTATGTTTTTTCATGAATTTCCAAAATGATCTATTGTACTAATTTTATAGTTACTGTGTATACTTGAGTATAAGCTGATTTTTTTTCAGCACCAAAAATGTGCTGAAAAAAAACAGACTCGGCTTATATTTGAGTCATCTGATCTGTTTTCCCTGCCATGCAGGAGATCTGCACATTTGAGACCATCTCATAACATCCTGGTCAGGAAAGTGGTTAGAGCTGGATCATGGCTACAGCCAGCGACTGGCTTTCATGTAGAATTGATCCGGGTGGCTGAAGAGCTGCCCTTGATCACTTCTACAGCGGACAAAACTCCCATCCCAGTGCCCGCAGCACTAATCTGGCTTTCCTGTGCCTCTCCTGTTAGAAATGGGAAATTTTGGACCAAAATGAAAATGCCAGTCATACTAATAGGGTGGTTAATTTTGATTATTGAAACTCACTAGTAGCTGCTGCATTTCTCACCATATGCTTATACTTGAATCAGTCAGGTTTCCTGGTTTCTCAAGTAAAATTAGGTACCTTGGCTTACATTTGGATTGGCTTATACTCAAGTATATACAATATTTTTGTCTACAAAAAATGTAACTAGAAAACACTGTAGTTAGGTATCTTTTAATCTTCATCCTCAAAACTCAGAAATTCATCTCCAGAGCTCCACCTACCCTCCCAGGCTCAGGACCCTTCGTGACAGCCTGCAGGAGATGACCGGGAGGGAAGGGGAATCCATCCCCCCCTTTCTCCCACCCCTTCCTCTGCATGCAAACATCTATGTGATCTTGCTGATGTGTGGCTGCCAGCTCCCAGGCGTAAGGCAAACTGGCTAAGGAGAGATTGAGAAAAGGAACATAAATTGGGGAAGGGGGTGATCTGGCAGCCGCTATAGCTGGAGGAAGGGCGGCTTCAAAAAGACCGCACTTCCCCTGCCAATTCCCACAGGCTGGAGAGAGGGACGGGGTCTTTTTAACCTGGGAGAGGTAGGCTGACTGAATTTTCAACATGATAATTTTGATTATCGGCACACATGACACACTCCATTTTCCGTTGTATTTAAGGGGGTAAAGTGTGTCTTAATACACCAGCTGGCAAATTTGATAACTGCTAATTTAAGACGGAGATAAAATATTTCTAGTTGACACACTGTCTCTCCTTTAAGAAAATGCAGATATTTATTTTTATTTATAATGTACTGTGTAAGCATGTTACTCATATCAGGGTAATGTATTCTGTATTTTTATGCTTTCAAATTTTTAAATTTTAACAAATAATTTCTCCTTTTTATTTTCTAGCCTGTCAAGCTAGAGATTTACTATCAAAAATGCTTGTAGTAGATCCAGACAAGCGAATTTCAGTAGATGAGGCTTTACGTCACCCATATATCACAGTTTGGTATGACTCAGCTGAAGCTGAAGCAGTAAGTTTATATTTATTTGCAGTGTTTGTATACCTTCCAAGTTTTTGGGACCATAGGTAAAGTATTGGGACCATAGGTAAAGGTTGCCCTTGCTCAAAAGCCAGTCGTATCCAACTCTAGGGTTCAATGTTCATCTCTGTTTATAGCCAAAGAGCTAGCACTGTCTGCATCTGCAGACGTTTCCGTGGACATGTGACATCCTGTTTACCTTCGCACCGAAGTGGTCCCTATTTATCTACTTGCCATTTCTTGCTTTCGAACTGCTAGTTTGGCAGTTCTACGGGACCATAGAAAGGTAAAATTCAGACATTGTCTTAAATAATCTAAATCAACAAGAGCCTTTGCCCTTAATGTTAGCTAATTCTTTGTAAGAGCAAAGAATGTGAAAAACACTAAAGTATTTTAAGATTGAAAACATAAAATATTTCTCCAAAAATAAACATGATATCCAAAGGATCATAAAGGAGAACTACCAGGAAAGCATCTTAGGGTGGCTGAAGAAAGCACTAAGGAGTGTGAATGGAGATTAAGAAACCATTAAATATGTAGGGTGGAATCCTTTGCTGTTCTACAGTGGTCCATTTGACCCCTAGCTTACAGTTGTGGGAATTGGACATTGCGATGTTTAAAGCAGTGAGGTATCCGACTTTTAAGGGGATATTTCTTGCTCCCTTATCAAATGGTGAGAAAAAATTAACTTCATGCTGCAGACTGTTTGGCATGCAATGCAAACAAAGAATTTTGCTTATATAAGCAGAAAGCTACACTTTGGTCATATTATGAGAAATGAAAACTACAGATTCTGTCAGTTGATGATTCAGTTTAAAATAAAGAACAAAGGAACTGCAGGAATGAAAACCTTGGAGACTGGTTTAAATGAAGCACAACATTCTGTTAAATTGCTGTATCTAAAGCAATGTTTCCCAAACTTTGGTTTTTGGACTTCAGTTCCCAGAAGACTTAAGTCAATTCCACAAAGCACCGTACTGACTTAGGCTTCTGGGAATTGAAGTCCCCTGTGGGGTCTGGACCCCCAATGTGGGAACCACTGATCCAAAATCAAAATAAAGATGATAATCAACCAGTCTGTTCAAAGAAGCAAATCATTCTGTGATAACCATTGAGACTAAGTAAAGTTGAACGTTCATAAATAGAATCCCTGATAGTCATATTCTTGGGTACTTTCAAGCAGGAAAACCTGCCAAGTGTGTTAAAAAACTTTTTTCACTATTTAGCGCTTATATATGCATAAGAAAATAATGAAATGGAATAGAAGAGTTTTATTTTAAACCTTGTTGTATTTTTAGCCACCACCTCAAATATATGATGCACAGCTGGAAGAAAGAGAACATGCCATTGAAGAATGGAAAGGTAAAATCTGTGTTTAAATTACTGTATTCTATTACTATTGATGTCCTGTTAATTTTTAATTTCTTGTTCTTTTTAATCTACAAAAGCATTTTGTTTCATTAAGCACGAACAATGTAAATACTCAAGTATATGAATAGACTAAATACCCAAATCTTTTTGGCTCACTTCCACCAACATTAACCAGACATGCCGGAATAATCAATTTAAAGCTTCCAACCCCATTTCAATTTTGGAGACACTTGTTCTAAGGAATTTTTTGGTAGCTTGGAATGAGGGAAGAAGAAGCCTTTAATAGTAAAAAGTCTTTGTTGGATAGCAGCAACTTTTGACTATCAAACACCCTCATGTAGGAGACTCCCAAAGGCTTCCCAGGAGCAAAAAGGGAGCTTTATAAAACTGAAATGGCAGAGATGCTTTAAATTAATGTAAAGTAAAGTAAATATTTATGGCACCCTTAATATGGTTCAGATGGACAGAACTGGGTGAACTGGACTTTGCCCATTGTTTAATACTTTACATCTGGGTATGCTATACTTTTTCTTTTGTTGTGTTTGATGCTGCTTTTCATTTTTATTTATATAATGCTACCTGTTCATGAGATTGTAAAAAAAAGTATACCTATTTTTGATTTAAAATTATTTTATTTATTATTGTTCAAAATAGCAACAGTAACATTCTGGCTTAAATTCTGTAGTAAATTGCAACTAGAGTAGACTGATGGGATTGGTTGGGATTTGCTAAATTCCATCGATTCAGTGGGCTTCTGTAGTTGCAACTTACTACTGGATTTCATTCTCATTATATGGACAATATGTACTGCTGTGTTTTGTAACTGATAAAGAAATAGGCACATGATAAACCCATATGTTGTGCAGCTCTATAAACATCTGATATAATCTTTTTTCCAAAGGACTTATATAATCTAAAATAGATATGGGAACGGGGGCAGAGTAAGAGGGGAAATGGAAGCATTTGGTAGGTGGGGAAAGAAAGAAAGAAATATTAGCTTGGCTATAATAAGATATAGGGATCATTGTGATTGAAATGCTTCCTAGAGGAAGTAGCTTTGAGTTGTGAGTAGAAGGTAAGAAAAAAGGATTTGTGGAAGAACATTCATTCAATTTTTTGAAAGAGTTCTCAGTTGAACCCACATAGGAGGATAGAGATGAGAGTTCTTCTGTCTGAGAGGGTACACAGAAATTGCCTCCTCAAAGACTGTTTTATTCTTGAACCACAGTTGGGCATATCCTGGTAACAGCAAACTTGTGTTACCAGCTAATCTTTCTCACATTGGGTTGAGTGGTGGTGGGGAACTGCGGAGTGAACTCACCAGAGGATGCCTTCATTTTGGCAGTTTCACATGTGGCATAGACACAGAAGAAGTACTATGAGAAACTTTAGTGGACTCTAGCTCATATCCTGTCTCCAACCCACAAGGACCTTACATTTCCAGTTGTATTGTTCACAACTTAACGTTCATAAACTGTCCTGTACTGAAGTAATAGATAAAAAATAATAATACTTGAGCAATTTAATTGCTATCGTTTGAATCAATAGCATTCATTCTAAACTTATAATGCTTTCCCCCTTGGAAATAGCTAAATGTTCCCAGCATTATCCACAAAAATGGAATTATATTTGAGATGATGCAATACTATAAGCATGCACTCAGAAGAAAGTCCAATTGAATTCAGGAGGATTTATTTCTGGATAACTATATAGGATTGGAGGATGTGGTTATGCAGAGAGATAGATTGTAATTTGGGCTGCTTGTGGAGCAGTCAGGTGTGGCCTCTTTCCCAGAGATCATACAGTACATGGGAAAATGCACTCTTGACTTAACCCTAACCATGCCTAAGATGACCTTTTTGGCCCAGGTGCAGGGTTTCTTCTAGGGGCTGGGCTGGAGTGATTCCCTCCCCAACCAAAGGATCACTGTAAGGGAGATCACTCCCATTAAAGTGCCTCTTTCCAGTGTACTCAGACATGAGCCTTTATAGCTGTCTGACTGCACCCTAGCTTTTTTTCCAGTTGTTAAAAGTTGGAGTTAGTGTATTGGTGTAATTAGATGGGTTAGCTCTATTAACCATCAACACGATGTGTTCAAAAGATTGAATATATGACAGTGAAGAGCCATTTGAAGACTGTCCTGAATGTTTTGAATTTTTCACAAAGCAGTGAAAGTGCTCTTCTACAGTTTTGTCTAATTTTCTCTCTACCTTTTCTATATTTAGAACTAATATATAAAGAAGTAATGGACTGGGAAGAAAGAAATAAGAATGGTTTGGTAAAAGAACAGCCTTCAGGTTAGTCATTAAAATAATAGTTTATTTGCTTTCAAGAGTTGTTTGTGCTGTGTTAAATCCCTATTTTTCCAAATTTTCCAGTTTGTGTCTGTGCATTCTTTTCAGTTTAGGAGTGTGTGTGGACTCCTGGGAATGGAGGAGAGTGGGTCAAAAACAGTAATTAACAGACAGACTCAGTACACGAAAGATCCAGCCAGGTAACAAGATGCAGGTGATCCAGGTCTCAAAGTCTAAAATGGTCATAGGCAGATTGCACTGACAGACAAGGAATAGACACAAGGCAAATAATCTAACATCACTTACAGGTTTGCAGATTGTACATTAGCCAAGGAGCAGGCAAAAAATAGTCAAGATCATACACTGGAATTCCAGCAGAGTAAGGAAAGCACGCTAAGGTGCAGTGTACAGATAATATAAGTTTTTTTAAAACATAGAGGATAATATAGTTTGGAATCCTTGAAAAGGAAGTACCAGATCCATACCATTGATCCAGATGCAACATAGGGGGGAAATATTCCTGAAGAAATTATTCTTCAGAGACTTGTACACATGAGAAATTCTTTATACATGAAACTCCTCTGCTGTAGATAGATATTTTTACTGAGCATGAAGGCTCTGGCCAGCCTAATTAGATACTGATAGTTTTGGTAGTTTTAGGTAGTGTAATGTAATGTAGTGGTCTTCTGCAGAGGATGGACTTCCAGTAATCCTTCCTGAAGGCCCAGATAGCTTGGGGTTGGGGTGGGGAGATCAGAATTTTCTGTGGCACTGGAGACATCTTAAGTTCATTATTTATTTAAGGTATCAGATGAAAATAAGGAGACTTTTCTCATTGCTGAGCAACATTTGTGTTTTATAAATTAAAGTATAAACTCTTGCAGAAGCAGGCAGGCCCATCATGGTGAAAACCCCAAAAATGCATAATTTAGAGCAGAGGTGCCCAAACTAGGGGCCGGATGCGGCCCCTGACGCCAATTCATCTGACCCACAGAACTCTCGTCACTCCTGGAAGTAAAAGTAAAACGTCCATATGGGCGTGTTTTACTTCCGCTTTCAGGAGCGACGAGGGCTTCACAGGCCAGATGAATTGGCATTGGGGGCTGAATCCGGCCCCTGGGCCTTAGTGACTGGCTCCCTAAACCATGTGATTGGGCCATGGACCAAAAGGTTTGGGCAACCCTGATTTAGAGCAATCAGAGGAAGGATTTATTGGTTTTGAAAGAGCGTTGCACCCAGGAAAGTGGCATGATCTGTTTACCTGCTCTGTAATAGTAATGAATGGAAACAGTATTTGGCTTGCACCTCAGTGAATGAGATGGGATTGAGCCAGTAAAATATAGAAATGCAAATGCTCTGTATTCTATGATACAGTCTTATGTTTTCAGCCATGTCTTGCCTCAGATTTTCTTATGTTTGGTTTTCTTAGCACAGATGCAGCAGTGAATAGCAATACCAGCCCTTCCCAGTCATCATCAATCAATGACATTTCATCCATGTCAACAGAGCAAACGCTGGCCTCAGACACAGATAGCAGTCTTGATGCTTTGACAGGAACACTTGAAGGATGTCGGTGATCAGTATTGGAGATTGAACATTGGCAAAGAACATTGGCTTCTCTTGGGCCTGAAACTCTTGTAAGTTTTATGGAACCAAGTAGGAAAACCTCCATGTTCTGCATGTTCCTCTAAAATAATGCCTGTGATTTTACTCAGTTGCCATAGACTTTCTGCTTAGTGTTTTCGAATGAAAGCAACTTTGTTTATCAAGGCAAAACTGGTGTAAACATTGCTATAACTTATCTGTTTTAACCTATATCAGGTGAGCAGTTAAAATAACTCCACACTCACATGAGATCATGGGCATTTGTCAGACTTCTGAAACATGCACATATTCAATAGAATTTTTAAAATAAGAAAGCCATTGTAAATCTTGTTGAATGTATATCTTCTTTCTTATTGCTACGATTGCAGTCATAGGCCATATTAATGTGTCTTGCTGGCATTTTCAGTACATAAAATATAGAGGCATTGTTTCTCTGCATAGCACTCTCTTCTTGAGGCCTTTTTCTGTCCACCTCCAAATAATGTTGTATATCTTCTTATTCAAGAAGCAAATGTGTGAATTTTTGCTTCATCTTCACATCTGAATGTAATTTTTGCTTCTCAGAATGTGCTTTTCTGGTGCTTTTATTTCAGGACTTAAGGAAATAAGAAAAATAGCTAGTGTAGAGTTTTTTAAAACTCTTGCATGGTTTGTGAATTAGTATATGTTTTAAAATAGGTATTTGACTTTTTAAAGTGACTTGTAAACATTATTGCCCCCTTTTCCATTTTTGGCATTGCCATGAAAAATCTGATGAAACAGGGAAGTATTGGAACGGGTGTAGATCCCCCTAGAGAGAGAGATAGAAGCCCACTTAGCATGTGTGTCTTGAAGGGACCACCACATATTATATAAATTTGCACAATAGTAAATCATCCATAATAGAAAAACAAGAATATGGCTATTTTAAACAAGGAACCATGTAAGGGAAAAAGTTAAATTTATAAGTGAGATTATACTTCGCTCTCCCTACACCCCCCCCCCCTTTTAAAGCAAATTCCAGAGATGCATGCCAGTCTTGAACCAGTACGACCTGGTTCGTTTTTTTCTCTTGCTCCAAAAATGGTTATGTGTCACAACCTGAGAATGAACAAAGCCCATTCACCTTATATTTACAAGGATAATATCTGTATGACTATGTGCTATATTTATTGGTGGGATGGTAGCTTCAGCTGTGTTGAGAGACTACCTAAGTTTGGCAACTGGTACTTGTCAGCAAGTCTTGAAAAGTGAAGATTTCTGGTTTACCACATCTGGGGCATGGGTTTGCCACATTAGTCAATGGTGGGATCTGTTTATTCCTGTGATAACCAAAGGCAAATTGAATATATGACTTCATGCTCTGGCGGCAGCACTTTAATAAATGTTCAGTCCTTTGTATGATTAGTTGGAAGTAGAACCTGCTGGATTTAATTAAGTTTAATTCTGGTTGGGTAGGTATAGGATTGCAGTTTTAACTAATATGTTTTGTGAAGTTTCTCTGGCATTATAAGTAGTACTGTGGCATTTCAGCAGATCTAGCTTGCTGCTGCATTTGCTAGTAAAGACTAAATAAGGGTTTTCTTCCTACAGTTTACTTTTGAAGTGTAAGGATACTTAAGACATGGGTGTAAAATCAAGTGATTTCTTATCACTTGAAACTTGCAGCTGAATATGGAAACTGCCTCTCAAAATACTGTATTTGTACTAAAAGAACAGGATTAGAAGAGATAGAATAAGAATTAGACAGCTTAATTAATAAAGTTATCTAGTGTTGCACTAACTGAACATTTCAAAGTGGCATTCTAATAAATCTCTGCTATCTGGATAGGGAAGGTACATTGAGGCTTTTCTTGGACATAAAACAAACTATTGTTTAGCAAGATGTGAAAAGGCTTGCCACCCCCCATGTTTCCTTGCTTGGTCCTCTCCCTCTCTCTTTTTCTTGTACTTTTGGTTGATGCAGTTTTTCTTAATGTCTTTGTGTGACTTAGCACTAAGTTACATTAGTTTCAAATGAGCTATTGTCAAAATCTCACTTCTGAAGGTGGGTCGGTGAAACTAGCCCTTGTTCTTGTGATTCCTAGTTCAGATAATGGAAGAAGTTGTTACTAAATAAAAGTACAGATGCCTTTTTAATTGTGTTTCCAGTGGAATGTAGGATAAAACATGGGAATATATCTTAGACTAGGTTGTGTTATGTCTTAAACACAATTTAGTGTGACACCCAAATGCAGCAAGAGGGTTATTGCTGCCTCTTTTTGCTAAATCTAAATGTCAACTAGAAAGAAAAATACAACAATGTATTAGAATAGCATATTTAAAATGTTGCCACTACTTATTTGAGCTTCATAGTCCCGGATCTACTTAATTGAACATTTGGGAGAAATGCTACTTCAGAGTAACTTTAAGAAATCAGAGTGGCTTTTGCCCCCCCCCCCCCATCCCCAAAGAAAGAGATAGAGACCAGTATATGGATGAACTAAGGGTGTCACATTTATTAACTCAGCAGCATTGTAACCAAAACTAACGAAGTGCAGGGGCATTGATAGTGAAAGTGAGAAATGGGCCCATGGGCCATGCAAAAAATACTCCCGGGCTGGTTGAGTCCAAACCCCCTAAGCGTGGTGTCATCCAGCCACCACCTATTTGGTAGTCATATCCTGACCCATCAGAGTTAGACCTGGGTCAGGTGACAAGCCCTTTCCAGCTCCCCAAATTCTGTTAAGCTGGAAGCGTCTACCCCACCCCAGGACTCACCAAAGGCCGCTCAATCCGCCAAGGCTCAGCAAGCCCGATGCCCCCACCCCTTAGGGACAACGCAAGATGCCACTGCGAAGAGCCCTAGTAAAAATGTCCCTCTCCCTTGAATTGAGCCTGTGTCCATCCTTCCTAAAAAAAATCCCCAGTTTGCCCTCTGAATCCCTGGGTGTGAAACAAACATGCCTCCCGATGCCAAAAGACTTTCCCCTATGCAGCTGTTCATGGACAGGTGTGCCAACCTTTCGACACATCCAAACATGGAAACTGCCTTCTCCTCTCTTGGACAGGATTTCTGAAAATAAAACACAAACATCAGGCCAAGCCTGCTGGAGCAAGACAAAGGCTTGGACCCCCCCTTCCATGATGGACCACTCTGCCATAACACTCAGATCAGTGCCTCCCAAATGTAACACCACAATACCCAGGGCACCCCTTAGGTGCTCCTCTGAGGCCCACTGAATGGAAGGGGCTGCCCAGGACCCATAGGTCATAAGGAAAAAGGCTGGGGCAGGGCCCAAGGAAAACTGCCAAGGGGGCACTGGAAGGACCTAACCTCCCCTCCAGGACAGATACACCTCCCCTGGCCGCACTATTAACTAACCCCTTCACGAAGGTCCAGCCGCAGCCCCTATTGGGCCCTTTGGTGATGGTGTGGCCACGCAGACTGCCCTTGTTCCCTCCGAGCCCATGCTTTCACTTGTGCTCACCGTGGACTCTACTGGTGAACTGGAAGCAGCTGGGAGGATCTCCTAAGCTCCTGCATTGTTGGAGTCTCCCAGCATCTCAGGTCCCCCCCCCCCCCCCGATCTCAGCTGAGACGTCTTGAACAGTCACTCCAGAGACCTTAGTGTGCGTCACCAACCTGCTTGCCTCAACAAATGAAAGCTGGCTACCAAATTCTTCCATGAAAGCCCTGAACTAAGCTACTGGCTTGTCCTGGTCAAGCAGCAAGGCCACGACAACCCCTCAAGAGGCAAGGGAGGGGGAGAGGTCCCTTCACTCACCTCTAATGCCTGTAGTCTAGCTATGTAAGGCACAAAATCTGGCAAGGCCTCATCATCCGAAGACTCCCTTACCATCGCCTGCTTAGCTGGCACACCCTCTTCACTCCCCCGACCACCCATTTCCACGATATAACGCAATTATACAACCTTTGTACCGATCCACCGAATAGCTCACAAGGAAGGTCGTTCGCTGTCCTCTGATCCACTTGGCCCAACCAACACCTGACTCCAAAACTGAGAGGCCCAAACATGGAGCAAAGTCAGCTGTACCTTCCTCACCAGAAACCCAGCCTAAACCACGAGGCATTGCAGAGGAACGACGGCCATGGGGAGGAAGACTCCTCCCCTACTCCATGAGGCACCACCTGATAGGACCTCATTGGTGGTGTGATTAATTTGAAGATGGGGGGGGGGAGTAAATGTTCCCCACTCAGCACATGTGCGCATGTGGAAGCCTAGCTTTTATTAAATTTTCAGACTAAATTCTGAACGTTAAAACAGATTAAACTAACTGAACTCAGACCTGAAAAATGAAAGTGTATTACAGCGATGATAAGGTATTTTCCAATTTTTGCTTAAAAAAGCTTTCCCATTCAGTTTTCAATAACATTCACTCTGATATAATTAAGCTAGTCAAAAAGGTTACCTTGTATGATGTTAATTTATGTAAATTGTAGTAACCTAAGATTTTGAAAGTTTGTCATAATTCTAAAATCACTAAAAAAATCAGTGTTGTATTAGTAAATATGAGGATTAATATTTTACATTTGTATAATTTCTGTATAGTATTTAGTCCTTGGAGTGTAGTATCTTTCACTGTATGTGCTGTTTTGCAATACATGTCTTGAACATGAGATTGTGTCCTGAACTCCTGGTGCAGAAAGGATACCGCCTTCAATTTCCAGTGGTGATCCAGGAACAGCATTCAAGTGTCTTCCCCATCAAGTTTTAGGAAAGTAGAGCTAGGGTCAGAACTATTCATGGCTCCCCGTGAAGTACAAATGCTGGGACACGTCAGATATTAACATCAGTCAGAGGGTTTTTGTTTTAAACTGTGTTCTGTTGTGTTGCAAGAATTCAGTTTTTCAAATTTATTTTACATAGTTTAAGATGGGTACAGCTGTATCCTCCTGTTTCTTGAACATAGAGAAACAACTACCCTGACTGAAGCTGGCATGGATTCTGTGCATGTGATGAGTTGGGAGATAGCTTTTAAGGGTGACAGAAAAGCATTTTATACATATTTACAGACACTTTCATTTACATGGCTTTACTTCAGGTCCTAACCTTTGGTGCTTTGCATTTCAGGGTGCAGTTATTTATCTTAAATTCATCTTCACTAGAAACAGTAGGACTTATTTCTGAGTAAACATGCAAACGATAATACCATTTATGTTCCTCAGCAGTAAAATGGGACCACTTCTAAAATAGCCAACTCTGTTTTTCTAGTTGTTTTTTTACTGCAGATACCATAAATCTAGTTATTCTGCCTAGGGTTGGTGGGAGTTGTAGGCAAAAAGCAATTAAATCTATGGGACATCAGTTATAGGGAAAAACTAAATTGTGATTCTTTGTTTCACCTCTCGTATCATTTTAAACCAGGTTTGTGCTCTTTCTGCATGTGGCATTTTTTATCTGGATTCAGTCAACTTCAGACTCTATCTCACTGTTGGGCTGTAACCCAGCTCTACCCACTTATCCACAGGCGTGTCCCTGTTTTCATTTCTGACATATTAGATTATATGTAGTTGTTCACTAGAACTCATCAGAAACAAGAGTTAATGAAAATCAAGTTGAGAATTGTTGCAGGTATTCTGACGAGTAAGTATGCATTTTTCCTGAAAAATATGAAATATCCTGTATGCATATAAACTCATCACATTTTTCGCTGGAGATTATAACTGCAATATTCCATAATACAGCCATTTCACAACTCTTAATTGCATTTGGTTGCAATATACCATAATGTTTTGTGACAGGAACAAACTAGTCTTCCTCTGTTATCCACTGTGGCTACAGGGAAGAGAGTTTACACTTTCATTTCTCTGTTTTTAGGGTTATCTGTAATCTGATGCCTAAATGGTGATTGAAAAACTTGTCTAGGGGAAAAACCTGATCCAATGAAATTAGCTATGATTTGCCAACTTTGGGCATATGAGAAGCTGTGGCTAATCAAAATCTGAAATGGAAGCTTCCAAACTTGTTATATCTTGGCAGAGATCTAGGTTCATTCCTGTCATGTTTGTTCATTGTTTATTTTGATGCTTGAATATAGCTACTGTTAATGCGGTGGCTGCAGGACCTGTGCCCTCGACATGTATTCTGCTCCTCTATAGAAGCCAGTCAGCTCTTGTCTTTGTAAGGTAAACTTTATAGAATGGTGATCACCAACTTTACTGCAGTTGGCCCTTTCAGATAAACAGCAGTGCACACAAAGACATCAAATATATGTGTGGAAAACAAACACAGGATATGATGTTCCATATATTGTCCAAGTTACATTAAGAAAGGATACAGCTGAATGTGAGCTTCCGGTTCTCTAGGCTTTATTTTCCTAATACTGTAGTTAATGTTCTCCAGATAAGACAAGTGATAGAAAGGAATGAGGAATCAGTATAGCAGTGAAAGGGCAAACAGTGAAACAGGTGGTCCCATGGCCTACTCCCATAACATAACTATAATTAGTAGCCAGGTACCATGATACTTGAACCAGCCTCAGAACATAATGGTTTAAATCTACCACCTATTCATGTAATTAAGAATCTAAATATTCAGTGTACAGTAATACACTGGATAACGTTATGACTTGGTTCCACAAGTCTTAGCGTTATCCGATGCAATGGTCTGCAGGTGTGGGGTGGTTTGGGTAGAACTAGAACTACCCAATCCACCCCCCACCCCCACCCCAGCAGTCTCTGCGACTGCAGTAGGGTCGGGGAAAAGCACTCTAGAGAACCAATCACATCTCTCTTTCTCCCTTCCCTGTAGTTTAAATACAGGGAGGGAAATAAAGAGAGAAAGAGTCTCTGCGGCTGCAGTAGGATCAGAGAAAAGGCGGGTGCTTTTCCCCGACCCTACTGCAGTCACAGAGACAGCTGCGGGTGGGGGGTGGATTGGGTAGTTCTACCCAAACCACCTCACACCCGCAGACCACTGCATCGGATAACACTAAGAATCATTATCCAGAATCGTTATCTGATGCAAGTTTTTTCCAAAAAACTTGCATCGTTATCCGATTCTAGCATTATCCGATGCAATCGTTATCCGGGGTATTACTGTATAAGTATTAGGATTAAAATCTAAGTCTTAGGCACAAGTTTGCACAATTGATCTTGTTTTCAGAGAAGAATGTAAGTATGAATTACCATATATACTCGACTATAAGTCATCCTGAATATAAATCGAGATACCTAATTTGGACCTGTAAAACTAGGAAAATAAATTGACCCAAGTATAAGTTAGAGGTGGAAAATGCATCAGCTGCTAGTGAGTTTCAATAACTACAATACATGAAAATACGGTAAAAGTAATTAATTTAGACATTTGTGTGGGTATGTTTTTGAGTGTTTACGTTGACCCGAGTATAAGTCGAGTCCAATTTTTGGACCTCATTTTGGGGGCTAAAAAATCCAACTTATATTCAAGTATATACAGTAAATTAATTAATGCCATTCTTAATGGTCTGGTAGTAAAGCCTTTACTTCAGTACATTCATTTCTTTTTAATATCTAGATCAATTATATCTGTTAAATATTTTCTGTCTTCTCTGGTTTGATGTATTTAAGTCACTTCAGTGTTTGCCTTTCTAAAAGCTATTTGTGTGTATGTAAATTGTTAAGGTTCTCTTTTAATAATAAAATTCCATCATGAACTTGACTACTATAGCATGCTTTGACCTTACTGTGAAATATTTAAATAATGTGTCAATAATAAGTTGTACTTCCTACATTTAACTGCTCACCTGACAAGGCAAATGGAGAAAATTGGCTGTTGAAATTTTCACATTCTGTAATCTGCATATTATTTCAAACACGCTGAGTAGCTGAATGGCATCACAGAGATGGAGTAGATTTAAAAGTTTTTTTCACATGTGTGTTTGTCACATGTTCAGCAACAAAAATCAGAAGCAACCAGTTTCTTATTCTGAATTGTTTGTAGAAAGTGCTTTAAGGAGATGACTGTATGTGAATATGCATATTTGTGATTGTTTCTGTAAAACAGAGGCATGTGTCTGTACAGGTGATAGCCAATAACCGAAGGCTGTTGAGCAGGGTGCATTTTCAGAAGCATTTTCAGTAAGGAAGCAAGGAAAGCTTTCCATGAGTAAATAAATGAGGTGTCTCTCATGTACAGGTCACTAGTGCTTTGTACTGCATGCAGTTATACTGTATGTGAGAAAGACCTACATATTTTTAGGTTTATACAGAGCCTTTGTAATAGTGCGATTTTATTTAAGATAAAAGTCATCCAAGAAGAAAGGCTGATTAAAATTAATTACAAGGGTTTGTTTATGTATCTGAAAGCCTGCTATGGCATCTGTGTTCATTAAGTTTAGTGTTAGGTTTAAAAACAAATTACTTACCTTCACTGAGCCATCCTTTCATGTCCTTTGTTGCAGCATGGGCTGCTTAATATTAATCCTTAATGCTGTCATGTGGTTACATGAATTTCCATTGAAAAGCATGTGCATTCAATTAGGGGTGGGGGCTAGAATCCAAATTGCTGCTTTGACTTGGGTGTGCCCATTGTGCCTTGATTCTCTCTTTCCTTTGAACAGACTACAGTCCATATCACAAACTGCTCTTTTGTAACTTCCCTTACTTTCAGAAGATGCTTCCCATGCACTGGGGTTCTGGCTGCAGTGTAGAGCTCTCTTGGGCATGTAAAATTAAGTGTGTGGTTCTTTGGATTCAGGTCCAACCGAGTTAAGATGTAGTAACGTAGACCTGAAGTGTTGCATCTTGCTTTAATACTTTACACTTTACATGGGAAATACGTATGCCATGCGTAAATTTGAAGTAGGCCCTATTAAAACGATACTAGAATTCAAAATCTTTAAATTGAGATCTTGGTTTTCAAAACAAAATGAATGGCCTTTATAGCATGTGAGAGGTATTCAGAACAGCATTCCTCATAAATGTTTAAAACTTTACAGTTACAACTTTAAAAACAAATGTGCAGACACATCCTTCCTGATCAGGTCATGTAGAATACTCGTGTAATCTTTAAACAATGCAGTTTATATTGAATGACTGGATTATACAATGTAAGAGTTACACAATGTGTAAATTAAGAAATTTATCAAGCTTTGTAAATCCAATTATCAGTGGAGTCTATAAAATACTATACATAGATGGTGGGTAATATGGAATTGATAAGGGCTTGATGTTGCATTTAGTGGTATTGTTGAAGCTGAATTATGTCCTGGGGATGAATGTACATATTTGTCTGTTTCCAAGTTATGAAACATGGATTGCAGTTAAATTCCCTGAGCTGACCCCGTGTGCTTTTCATTTCATCCTGAATGTTATAGAAATCACTTTGTATGCTGGGATGTGAAGAACAGTGAACCAGAGGTTTAAGATAAATTGTACAAATTCTTCTTTTAACACTGTTATATATGAAATCCTTTTTATGTTCACTATGCATGTTGAAAATATTTTGTGCTAAAGATTGGCAAGACACTTGCTCCTAATAAATCTGCAAGACAAGAGGAATTGTACATTCTCACTTTGAACTATAAAACCATTGCATTTTATTTTTATAATTGTAATTCCGATTGTGGATTTCACTGCCATTAACTCATTGTCGATATTATTGATAATTCTCGGTCCTATATTTCAGTACTTACATGGATTTTAAAAAAATCAGAAGAACACTATTTTTGAAGTAGTACATTTAACTGGTTTCTCAGTTCAGTTTATTCTAAAATTCCACGTTGAATAGCCCCAAAATTGAAAAGTAAACACTTAAAATGTATTTTAAGATTTACATTTTTCTGTATTTAAGGTTTTAATTTTTACATTAAATGTTGCTGCTTAATTTTGTCTGAAAGAGTGCCTGCATTTTTGCACAATTGGATTTGTTAGTTGTTTTTAAAGCACTTTAGGATTTTTCTAAACACAACCATGCCTCCTTTCTATTGTTACATGATATTGTTACATAGTCAAAGAGATTGAGGTTGATGCAGTCTAGGACAAGCACAGCACCTGATCAGTAGGGGATCCTCAGAACACATAAACATATCATGTTCCTCTGTTCATCTCCAGCAGATTGGGAGGATGGCATACATTGGTCCTCCGTGATATTGGTCCTCCATGATCTGCTGCCCTTGCTGATCTTTTTGCCTTGTCAAGAACAGCTTGATGCACAATGGGAGGTATACAGAGTCCTACCATTCCTGGTAACTGCATTGCCTGTTGGCATCCATTCCCTGTTATGGCCTGACAATCTTGTACATTTCCTGTGAAAAAGGGGCAGCAAAATGAGGACTTTCATGGCCACAGGGATCTTTATCTTTTAGTATGCTTGTTGTCTGTATTAAGCTCTTTATAATTAGGGCTATTTTTTAGAGAAGGAAGAGAAGTTACTAATCATTTAAAAGTATTTCTGAAAGCTTCAGGCTTGCCTTTTTGGGGTGCTGAAACTCAGTGTGCTGTAATGTTTCATTTTTTCAAATGAATGTTTGCCTATGCATCATAATTCAGTTTTCAGTATTTGATAGTAAACACACATATAGGCTTCTTGGAATCAAGCCCTGATTGTACACATTATAGAGACAACTTGTGTCAGACATACATGAAAGGCAGGGTTAGATCTTTGAAAAGCTTTCATCCTTTTAATAATTACTGCTCTCATTTGTGCATATGAATTTTTCAGACACAGGACTCTAGTACTGCAGTGTGTGTGCCTTAGACTGAAATGCAGAGGACAGTTTAAACATATTTCTCCCATTCGTAATGAAGGTAAATTGCGTGTGTTAATAATGGCTATCTTGGATTGCTGTAAAAATCCATAGCAGATCCTACCATCAGGTGCTATATAATTTTTTTAGGAGAAAACAGTGACTGCAAAGCAAACACATGTGCACAATTTTTAAAAATGAATTTTGATGCCTAGATAACTTTTTGAACAAGAATTGACATAGCAATATGGTTAATTTTTTAAATATGCATATATTTTAACCGTGGTTGTTTTTATGTTTAATGATTGAGATTTTCCAGAGTGCTTGATTTTACTTTTAAATAGTTGTTTGTTCAGAAAGTGTAGGGTTGTTGTTGTTTTTAAATAAAAGGCTGTAGTCTATTTGAAATCCTATTGGAAACTGAATAAAATTATTTTTAGGGGCCAAATATGACTGGTGTATTCTGAAGAAGCAACTAAATGTTGATCAATAAAGTACTTAAAGATAACAGTAAAATGGTCTGAGGTTCTATAGGAAGTTTGGAGTGAATTTCCACATATTTTTACTCTTAAAATGAAACATGGTGTAGTAACAAACACTAATGGTATGGCTGATTTTTCTGGAATGCCTCTAGTGCTTTGTAAAGGTTGACTTCACAAAGTTTTAGACTCTTTGTGCCAATTATATTCTGAAGTATTTACAATGGCATGCTAAATCCAGGAACTGGATACGGTGAATAGCATGTTCATTGCTTACTGACTGCCTCACTATTGATCAAATTTCAATGTAGTAACCCCAAATGTGGCTATGGATTGAAAAGTAATTACTGATAAGTGAATCAGTCTAAAGTTCCGACATAATAAAAATTAAAATATAATCTGATTAGATAAAGACAGAACGTGAGCTGTTGGGGGATCTGCGTTAAAATGTTTATTTTAACAGTGGCCTTAAATTGTTTCCTCATATCTTCAGTGGTATATTTTCCCCCATAATCATTCATTTTTACCATATTGTTTGTCCCCTGTAAAATGTGTATTGCACTGTATGTGCCTGTATTCAAATAATTATCACAAAAATAACATCAAACTCTAATACTTGTGTCATATTTGGAGTCTTGGATTTTCTCATTAGTTTGATGTGTGCTGTAAGACAAATCTTTTGCCATCTAAATGTATAGATTATATGAATATTATATACGAAGTAGCCTCCTAAGAGAGACTTGTGACATATTTTATTCTAAATGCTTATGCAATAAAGACATGTTTTGTGGGAAATGGAAGTGAATTATTTTATACCATAGTAATCTGTTAAAAAAGATCAGTTGATTCCCAAGCAGAATTCAACTTTTGGAAATGTTGTTGATAATAAAATCTTAAATGTATGTTTTAGTGTTAATTTGCGCTTTCATTTTCCCTGAATGGTCTTGTCTTACAACATCAATATTAAAAAACTGTAAAAACAAAATAAATGTTGACAAACAGTACATAAGAATTCTGGCTTATTGGTCTCTGTATATAAAAAAATCAGATAGATAGATAGATAGATAGATAGATAGATAGATAGATAGATAGATAGATAGATAGATAGATAGATAGAGGAACTCTTAGAATGCTTGTGGCAGAAGGAATAAGAAATCTACAAATGCCTCAGAAGTGCTACTATGTATTTTGGGGAGATCAGTTGTGTGTTCTACATATATCTATAGGTCTGTATTTCAACCACAATTGTACTTGTTTTGTACTTAACGCAGGTAAAATGACTTAAACATGTGCAAAACACTTTCATAATTATTTTTATTAAATCTCGTTGTTAGAAATATTTAAAATGTGGGAAAGAACAGAAAACTATATTTTTATTGCTTTGAAAAGGTTTCTTATTACACAGAAAATACATCCTGAAAGAACTAGTTACAAAATAGAAAATATTAAATCATTCCAGAATATAGGCTAATATACTTTAGATCAACAGGGAGTTATAGTCTTGTGTAGTGATTTTGCAAACTAACTCTTAGTGTCTTGAACCTTAACATCTCCCAGTGGTTTTTTCAAGATGCAGAGGACCTAGTGAATTTCAAATTGCATTCAGTACAATAAATTTTTGCAAAGATACTATACTGTGTCTGTATGTTATGCTGTGTAAACTACCTCTTTTTTTCCCCATGGGTGGTTCTTGGTGTAAAACGGACATACTGTGAAAGTAAACCATTCCACCATCCCAGTCTCTAATTTGGGCAGCTAAACAATTTCTTTGCTGGCTTGTGCTTGGTCCCACTTGAGCACACACCCTTCCTCTCCTCTCCTTCTTTAGTTTCCCAGGCTTCCTACGTCTGAGATATGCTAGTTAACAAATCTTTCTATCTGTCAAGTTTATCAGATTAGTGAAACTGAGTTATAATTGATAAATTGACTACTGTTTGATGAAACAGTAATCAATTAACAATGAACACCCTTCTGGGGTGAAGCTAATATTAGCCCAGGTACAAGGGGAACCTATTTTTATTAGTCATGCAGGATGCACATCCCATTGATTTCAGTGGATCTTACTCTGGTTATGACTAAAGAGTGAGTTAGCTCCATGTCCTACGTTACCTGCATTGTGTTTAGTCAGATTTTTATGACAAGCCACCCATAAGCAAGAAAGACACTGTATATATTTTAAAGAACAGCAACAGCATTAACAAAATAGTTTTATCATTCTGTCTCCAAGCCCACCCTTGACTCAGACCTTCACTGATTCAAAAGTACAGTTTTTGAAAAATGGTGGTGGATTGGATGACTGACACCCTCCCTCTCAATTTGTTTACAATTCTGAATATCCCCACCTTCTATGAATTTTATTTTCATTTCCCCTGTTTCCATGTTTCTTGCACACTGAAATAACAAGAGTCTGACAGTGCTCCATAATACAATGTTGTCCTCCTTTTATATTTGGGAGTTGGAATAAATATGCAAGTTTCTTATAATACAACCCAGGTGTATTACAAACACCTAGAAACAGATTTCCCCTTCAGAATGCTTTTCAGTATTTTGTCTTCTTTTTTTCCTCCTGTAATTGGAGCACCTACAGCTTTATATTCTTTCTCTTAATTCATCCACCTCTGCTTATATATAAACACCTGAAACCACTTTACGTTTTCTTTTAGAATCCACTTCATTCTTGGTCTCTTCTGTCAATATCTTTCCTCTTTACTGTGGTATTAAAATCACTTCTCTACAATAAATAATTATAATTTCTATAAAAACTATTTAATGTTTGCTTTCTATAATATAGTGGCCAGTATTCTTTTTATGTTTGTGCAGTGGCTTTGTGGTTAAGACGCTGAACTTGATGACTAGAAAGTCGACAAGTTAGCAGTTCAAGACCAAAGTGCTGCACGATGGAGTGAGCTCCTGTCTGTCTCAGCTCCTGCCAACCTAGCAGTTTGAAAACAAGAAATTGCAAGTAGATAAATAGGTACCACTTCAGTGAGAAGGTAAACAGTGTTCCATGTACTCCAGCGTCTAATGTCTGCCACATTTTCACAGAAACGTCAGCAGACACAGACAGCGTTGGTTCTTTGGCTATAAATGGAGATGAGCACTGAATCCTAGAGTCAGATATGACTGGCTTTCGAGTAAGGGTGACCTTTACTAATGTAAAGTTATTTCAGCATAAACAAGGAATTGCATTCTACTATTGTGCAGTCACTTACACATTCCTGGGATAACAGCCTGCATATTCACTGGCAGAAGTACTTCTAGGATTGCACATCTGCTTGTCGCTAGCACAAATATTGCAAGTACAGTAGTACCTCGGATAACGTTATGACTTGGTTCCACAAGTCACAACGTTATCCGGTTTTTAACGTTGTGCAATGCATTAATTGCACAACGTTAAAAAAAATCCCTGTTCCCTTTCCAAAGAGGAAAGGGAACGGGGCCGATCTGGTTTGTTTAGCAAGCCAGGGAGGTGGGTCTGAAAAGAAGGTAGGAAATCTTTTTCCTACCTTTTTAGAAACCTTCGTATGGATTGCTAAAGGGCTTAGCGATCCAGGCCGGGGGGGGGGGGGGGCTTCTTAAGAGAGTCTTGGGACTCTTATCCCAGTCTCTCTTAAGAAGACCCCCCCCCCGGGTCTGGATAGCTAAGACCCTTACCAAGCCAGGCGGGGGAGGTGTTCTGAAAAGATGGTAGGAAAACTTTCCTACCTTCATTTTAGAAACCTCAGTCTAGATTGCTAAAGGGTTTAGCAGTCCAGGTTTGGGGGGGTCTTAAGAGAGGTTTGGGACCCTTCTCCCAGCCTCTCTTAAGAAGCCCCCCCCCCGCCTGGATAGCTAAGCCCCTTGCCAAGCCAGGTGGGGGGAGGGGTTCTGAAAACTTTTTCCTACCTTTTTAGAAACCTCCGTCTGGATTGCTAAAGGGATAACTAAGCCCCTTACCAAGCCAGGCAGGGGTGGGATCTATCCCCCAACACTAGCAGTCCCAGCGATTGCCGAGGACAGCTGGAGTGGTGGGAGAGAGATCGTGCGCGTACACAGTTTCTCCCCCAACACTCCGGCAGTCCCAGCGATCGCGGAGGACAGCTGAGGTGGTGGGGGAGAGATCGTGCGTGTGCATGGTTTCTCCCCCAACACCCTGGCAGTCCCAGCATGCGCTCAGACTGCTGTTTTGGTTGGGGGGAGAATGGGTGTGAATGCCCTTCCCCCCAACCAAACTGCCAATCTGAGCAGAGATCTATGCCCCAAATCCTGCAGAGCTGGACTTCAGCCCTGCCGGGTTTGGGGCAGAGATCAACATCAGGAAATTTGAGGCAAACATTTGCATCGCACAACGTTATGTTAATGTTGTGCGATGCAAATGTTTGCCTCAAATTCCTTGACATCCAATGTTAGTGTTATGCGATGCAAATGCTAACTGAGGTATTACTGTATAGCCTTCAGTTACATGTATATAGTTGGCCAATATTTAAATATTGATGATTTTGTGTGACAAAAAGCACAAAGATTGACATCAGCGTTATGTCATTCAGCATTTTTGCCTTTTGTGTTTCAATTATCATGAGAAGGTAGTACAGTCAAACCTCGCATAAAGAATGCCTCGCTTAAAGAGTAACTCGCTTAAAGAGCAGAATTTTCTCTGAATGTTCGCTTCGCTTAACAAATAAAACCAACCAAAAACTCGCTTAACAAATAAATTGGAGTTCGCAATCCCCCCCACAATTGGTCATTTACAATGGTGTTTTGCTTAAAGAGCAAACTCGCTTAAAGAGCAATCCTGTGGAATGCATTATGCTCTTTAAGCGAGGTACAACTGTAGTTTGCTTTCAGGTGCAGTTTAAGCCCGGTAGAGTCTTAAAAACCTTGGGTAATTTGCTCTGGTATCTTCTCTTCATTTGTTAGTTCTACAAAAGTATTTAAAAAAACTTCCATTTCTTTCTGAAGTGTTTCATTCCTTCTCTCTGCATCTTCATACGCCCTCTCTGCATTGCGCATTTTAATTTCTACCAAACGATACCACTTCCGCTGTTGACCCAGTTTTGAATGCAGATTCTTAATCTCTAACTGTAATTCTTTGTTCTGTTGCTCCAGGCTGTTGGTGTGAATACAGATAGTGCAGTTTGTACTTTGTAATTTTCCCCCTTGATTTTATATTGCAGTCATTTTAACATTTTTCTTGTGCTTTGCCTCTAAATCATACAGTAGGACCCACAACCCAGAGAAAGTGGTTATGCACATCTGACATGTCATAATCTAAAGCAATTACCTATGATCAGACCGATGTCTATACCTTATGCCTATTTCTTCTTGCAATCACTACTTATGCATTACTTATGCCACTTACAGGAGCAAAATTGACATTCTACTGATAGCCGAGATCTAACTGCATTAGACAGTTTCAGAAAGCTTTTCAGTGCTATATTTCAACTAAAACCCCTTTCCTTTTTTAATGTCTTGGAAGCCAATCACCTCAAACATAACTTTCAGACTGCTACCTGCTGCATATGAATTGCATACTGACATTTTTCTGCTGACATTTCTGGAGGAAAATATTAATGTGCTCCTGCCTTTAATGGGCAAAATTGAACCACCTTAATTGATTCATTTAAAAGGTTTGTTTAAAATTCTAGCAGATGCTTAAAGTATGACGTGCTATTATTTACAGTCATAGTGGAGTTTTGATGTAAATAATTCAGTTTTCATCAAACAGATTTGTAAGCATGCCCAATATTTTTGAGCCTGTGTCATTACTTCTCTTTTGATTGCGCTAGCAATAGAAACCCAAACAGAAAGGGGACCCCCCCCCCAATGGTGCGTGTTTCACAGACTGAAATTTACCTTGAAATTTTAGCTTCGTACTCTGCCTTCTGACGGGCCATCTGCTGCTTCACACTTGCAAAGTGGTGCTGCAAGGAACCTGGACTTGTTGAGATGCTGTTACTTGAAAGAGGATGTTCATTACAGTTGTTCATCTGGCTTCGTTCCAAGCTGTCTTGAAACTCCAAAGCATATGTTATAACCTTGTTAGTTTCTCCAAAATCTTTAGTGTGTTGTGCTCAGTCCTAAGAAAGAGCTGTGGAAGCAGATCCTCTTCAAATGTCAAGGCCTCTGTGCCGTTCTTCCAAGAGATCTCAGCACTATTGTTTATATATTTGAGGCTTATCAGGCAAGTGCATGCGGCTTAGTTTTTGGTGAGAAGTGGCTTTGATCTGTCTGCTTAGTTTCACTCTGGAGAAAAAGGCTTCTCGTCCCACTTGCAGCTGTCTGAAACTTCTCAAATGGTTGGAAAAGAATCCACTTTATTGGAGCCTGGATCTTGTTTCATTTCCAGAGTCTGCTCTTGATATAGAATGGGACACACCCCAAGCTGCTGTACTTCACATGTCCTCTTCGAGGAAGGGCCTGTTTCTACCCACCAGAGACACTGCTTTCTTTTCTTTTGGAGTTCATGCAGTTTGACTGACGTGGGAGAAAGATCGCTGTCTTGCCCATGAATTGCTAGTTGATCATTTCTGCTGACATTTACGCAGAGCTGCTCTTGCCCTTTCAGTAACAAGGGCACAAAGGAAGTAAACGTTGAATGTTCTACAAGCACAAGATCCCTTGTGTCTTTCATTCAAACAGACACAGTAATAGAAAGACATTTTTTGTTTTTAAAGATTTGTCCTGAATTTAATATTGGTTGGAATAATTTTTTAATCCTTTGGGCAGTATAGGAATTAAGTAAATAAATTTATTAAGACTAGCCAGAATTCCATCAAAGTTGGAAATATTCAGTTTACCCAGAATGCATCATCTGATTAGGTGGTATAAAAGAGGGGTGAGAATAAGAAACATTCTTCTTCAGGTGCCGTATCCACTCTGGATATTGGCTATTATCATGGCGATTGTCTTCCTGGTTTAAAAATTTGACTAGATCTTGCTGTGGCTACGAGGTCTACTGTTAAACAATTCTGCAAGAAATCTTGAAAGGTTTGTATGTTCTGTGGGATTTTAATTGGTTCTAATGAAAGTATTGCTCTGTGGATTTTGTTTTTGTCCTCATGGACTAGCACAGGTACTTTTGTTGTGTTGGATTTAATATAACTATCAAAATTTTAGCAAAACCAAATCATGAGGTGGAAATTCTTAAGCAGTGTACATGTACAGAAACAACATTTTGAACTGTGCTTTTCATTACATAAGAGCCACATTTTCAATGATATTTTTCAGATACTGTACTCTGGTTTTTCTCTGATTTGAACCAGCAGTTCTTCTTGAAGGAATAGATCGATGTATTTCTTTGTAAAGGAGAACTAAAAAATAAACCTATGGTAAATTCTGCACTATTTCTTCCCCCATGAATGAAATATCATGTTCAAGTTTCCTACATATACCTGAATTTTCGGGAATACTAGCCATGTTAGTCTGTGGTTCAGGCATATCAGAAAACAAAATAACATAAATTTAAAGAGCAAATAAACCGGGCTAGACGAATACCCAGGAGTGATCTACTACAAGACAGGCCCAGAAGGGAAAGCAATCGCACACCACTGGTTGTCACCTCCAGCCCTCAACTTAAACCCCTTACACGTATAATGAGGGATCTTCAACCCATCTTGGACAAGAGTGCTTCACTTTCCAAAGCCCTTGGTGACAGACCCCTACTCACTTATAGTAACCCTCCAATCTCAAACAACTATTGACACACAACAGACTTCACAGAAGTGGAGCAGATATGGGAACTAGACCCTGCTGCAAATCCAGATGTCAACTATGCCCCCACATTCGCTCTGGAAACAGTATTACTGGACCCAATAGCACCACACACAACATTAAAGGCAGTTTTACTTGTGCTTCTGCCAACGTGATTTATGCCATCTCTTGCCAAAAATGTTCATCCGTGCTTTATGTAGGACAAACAGGACAATCTTTACACAAAAGAATTAATGGGCACAAATCAGACATCTGGAATGGCAACACAGAGAAACCTGTCTCAAACCACTTCAATCTAACTGGACACTCTATCCAAGACCTGAAAGTTAAAATTCTGGAACAGAGAAACTACAAAACTAGGATTGAAAGGGAGACAGCAGAAATCAAATACATCCATCTGTTAGACACCCATCGCAGGGGACTAAATATTAGTGAAGGGTTTCTGCGACATTATCAAATTTGATACACAGATTGCTATATGATTTTATATATTATATTACAACTTTCCTTCCAATTCTCTTTAGCAAAACAGAAAGTAACCAGGTACAGTGTTTTTGTTTGTTTTCTGACATGCAGGTCAAAAGTTGATCAGAGACCAGAATGGGCTTTCTCAGCAACTTTGAGATTGAAAGGTAGTCGTTTAGAGCTAATCTGAATAATCTATTGTTGCTAATAGCTGTGTGAAGCTGTATTATTGTGCTTGTTTGTCTGTCATCTTGCTTGAACACACCCTTCTCCCTTTGATCCCCCTGAATTTGGTGTATAAAAACCATGCCTGTAAATTTCACTCTTTGTCTGAAGAAGTGGACTTGATCCACGAAAGCTAACAATAAAAATAAAGCAGTTAGTCTTTAAAGTGCTACAGTGGTTTTTATTTTATTTTGTTTTCTGATATGCCTACATATACCTGACTGCAAATCTACCTGCTAGCTTGCCAGTGTTTAGAGACATGGTGGTGACTTCAGTTTGTTCTATCAGATCACATATAGACACATTGTTCAGTCTGTTTTGATATAGCACCATCTGTTTTTGGTGTGCTGCAGTTTAACTTTGCAGAAGATAAGTCATTTATTTATTTTTATATTTCATACTTGCTAACCCGCCCCAATCGGGCAAGCCCGACTCTGGGCGGCTTACAACCCAAGTTAAAACACATCAATAAAAAATTTAAAAATTCATAGACTAAAACAGTATCTGGGGGTGTCGTCAGAAGGGTAAAATCCTTAGACTAACCACCCCACATGGGATCCCACATCCCTGGAACCCCACACATGTCCTGCCAGCCAGGTCTTTAAGCTCTTCCGGAAGGACAGGAGCTCTGTCTGCATGCGCAGCTCAGTTGGGAGGAGGTTCCAGAGGGCCGGGGCGAACACGGAGAAGGCCCTCTTCCTGGTGCTAGCGAGGTGAGCCTCCCTAGCCGATGGTACAACGAGAGAGCCCCTCCGATCCGCCCTGGTGGGACGGACAGATGTTCTTAGGGTGACGCGGTCTCTTAGGTATCCTGGCCCACTACCATATAGGGCTTTAAAGGTAATGACCAGCACCTTGAATTGCACCCGGAGACAAACTGGCAACCAATGCAGCTCCCTAAGCAGTGGAGAGGCCCGAGCATAACGCCCGCGCCCCATCACTACCCGGGCTGCCGCATTTTGGACCAGCTGCAGTCTCCGAATGGTCACCAAGGGCAGCCCCATGTAGAGCGCATTACAGTAGTCAAGTCTGGAGGTGACCAAAGCGTGCGTGACCATAAGCAAGGCGTCCCGGTCGAGGAGCGGGCGTAACTGGCGTATTACACGAAGTTGTGCAAAAGCCCTCCTGGCCACGGCTGCCACCTGCTCATTGAACAGTAGCCATGAGTCCAGGAGGACCCCCAGATTACGCACCGGGTCTGTTTGGGGCAGAACTGCCTCATCCAGAACCAAAGCTGGTAACTCCCGTGTCAACGCGGGGCCCCTTACCCATAGCCACTCAGTCTTACCGGGATTCAGCTGTAGCCCGTTTTCCCCCATCCAGACCTCAACAGCCTCCAGGCACCTGGAAAGGACTTCCACTGCACCGCTTGGGTCCCCACGGGCTGAGATGTACAACTGGGTATCATCAGCATACTGATGATACCGTACCCCGTGGGAACGGATGATCTCACCCAGCGGCTTCATGTAGATGTTAAATAGGAGAGGAGAGAGTACCGAGCCCTGAGGCACCCCATACTGCAGGGGCCTAGGGCTGGACATACTTTTGTCTTCTGAAACCAAATATCCTCCTTGGAATTTGTTTTTCATAGTTTGTTCCACCACAGTCCTTTATTGGTGTCTTCCTTTTTCAGTGTCTTCCTTTTTCTTCTGTGCAGGTTGTTTTCAGATTTACCTTAATCAATTGCATTTGAAGTCAGTCTTTAAATCTAAAAATCTGTATCTCCCTTTGTATTGTTGATCAAGAACCTGCCTGCAGCCAGGGTTTCAATCAGCTATATATAGACTTGCAACAAAAGATACTTTAAAAATTTTAAACAAAAGTGATGCACCACACCAGTGATGGTCCAGGAGATGTAAACAAAAAATAATATATATTTTTAATTTCCCCTGACTGAGTCAAATGAAAATAAAATAAAAAAGTTCTCATGTCATGGGGGTCACACTGGGATGGTTAAATTGATCCAACAGTATGTGTTTCAGCAGCTGATGGAAACAGGCTTCCTCGAATGCAAGTTCTTCTCATTTATGATACTGGTGAGCTAGTAGTGTTCTTTGATGTGTTCTGCCCCTTCTCTGCATTTGAAATGGTGCCTGCAATTTGGCATAATAGGACATTAACTAAAACTTGTGTCCTTGTAAATGTTTTCCTTTTGCTCTCCCTCCCCCTTTGCATTGGTTCTCCCCTTCTTTTTGCTGATGACAGTTAAAAGGAGTGTTGATGACAGTACCAATACAAATACTTTCAGATTTGTTATCTCTCCACTGGATGTTATGAGTTGAACAGAAAAAATATGGCTGAGTCTAGTTAGCCCAGTCAAACAGAGACCTGTATAGAGACATCAGAAACTGCCACATGTGGGGTCACACCATTGGCTCATGTAGCTTAGTAAGTTAACTGGCTGACAGCTGCTCTCCAGAATTTCAGATAGGATTTTTACCCTACATGGTCTCCCATCTGTGTACTAACCAAGCATCACGTTGTTTAGATTGCAGAATCAGACAAGATCAGTGCATCCAGAACATTATGGTGATACTGGACATCCATGCACATGTACACACTGAAGTTTTGCTAGGGCATTGTAGTTGAGCCCTACTCCACACAACACAAGGTTAAACAAAAAAATTGCTGTGGCTTATCTGATCAGAAACCTCAGCTACAATGTGGTGTAGGTAAGAGGAAGTTAGCTGTATGGTAGCTAGACAAAAACAGAGGTAGGTTGCTCCTATGAATCTCTCTCCAGGGTATTAGTTAATAGTAGGACCTTTTGGAGATCACTAATTCATAGGGCTGTCATTAATTAGAAGTGACTTAATAGCACAACCAGTGCATTACACAGTTACTTGCAATGGACTCCACTCAAAAATGGAACAAAAAATAAAGACATGATCTCCAGCCATAAAGAAAAAGAAATCAAAACAACCACAATGATTTAGGTAATGAGAACCAGTGAAGGGCTTGCATACAATGCACAAAAACATGGGTCGGAGTCATAATATGTATCACATATTGAGCACAATCCACTGTGTATGCAACAATTTATTTTTCATTCTTATCTTGAATAATATATTTTAATTGCCATCTTGATTGCCAATTGTATCCCACCTATCCTCAACACTATAATGACTATACAGTGGAAACCCAAGTTATTATATTAATTCGTTCCTTGGGGTTTTTTGTATCTCGAAGCATGGTTTCCCATAGAAAACAAATACAGGTAATCAATTAAGGAGGTCAGAACAAAGTTTTTAAAAAGTTTTTTTTTCCTGTTCAAAAGTCTTTATAAAGTGCACTTTGGAATTTTTCACCACATTCTCACCACTTTATAAAGAGATTTGAATAGATAAAAGATCCCCCTTTTTTTCCTGTCCTCCAAAAGGGATTTTGGTTTTCCAATGTGTCTCTTCTGCGCTCTGCCTTCCTTATGAAATATTGTGTTGTTAGGTTATTTTGTTGTTATTTTGTATCAGAGCCTTACACAAATTCAGATGTGATCACTAGATGTCACTGTTGCACTTTATGCTCCATAAGAAACATGCACTGCAATATAAAATGTAATTTATATTTATTACATAAAAATACTAAATGTTACATGGTCCCTTGCTTCTTCAATATTTTTAGTGTGATCTGAGGCATCCCTCCTAGCAGCATACCTATGAAGGAGTATGCTACTGAATCTGTGGTGTCACCATGTAATTGTGTCATACAGATCCACTTTCTAATTACCTATTCATTCAGATCCACTTATGGTTGAAGGGACTGCATTTGCTCAGTGGTTAAGAAGCTCGCCTTGTTAGCTGGAAGGTTGCCAAGTCGGCAGTTGAAGACCTGAGTACTGCACAACAGAATGAGCACCCATCTCTGTCCCATCTTCTGCCATCCTAGCAATTTGAAAGCAAGAAATTACAAGTACAGTAGAACCGGGCATAATGGGGGGGGGGGGGAGTTCATTAACCAGGGTTCCCATTGAGTGGGTATACCCTGGCTACCAAAAACCCTGCATAACAAACATTTTTTGTTATACAGGGTTTCACCCTTGCATAACGAACGCTTCGTTATGTGAATTTTTCGCTATGCAAAGCGTTCATTATGCAGGATACCGCTGTAGATAAATAGGGACGACTTTGATGGGAAAATATCTTTTGGACATGAAAGGAGCCTCATTCAGGTGTCCCCTGAGCAGAGTACCTCCAGCAAAAATCCTTTCAAACCAGAAAGCACCTTTGTGCTTCTGATTTTTGTTCTGTATAATAATAATATTTTACAAAATTTAAAAATAGAAAAGGAAAGAAAGCATCCTAGTCCATACCACAGCATAGGCGAGGGATTCTCAACCTGCAGCCTGTGGGCCAAATGTGGCTGTGATTGGCTAGTCACTGCAGAATAATAATAATAATAATAATAATAATAATAATAATAATAATAATAATAATAATAATAATAATAATAATAATAATAAAAAGTTCAGGACTGTCTGAACTTGAAATCAGTCACACTTGTGTTACAGATCACACCCCAGGAATTTATTTTTTTTGTCCTGGATGGGATGTTGGCAATCTAGATGTGGAAAAATGTCCTGTGGCACCATTGTCATAATGCAGTGGTGCCCAAACTAAGGGCCAGGTGCGGCCCCTGACGCCAATTCATCCGGCCCGCGAAGCCCTCGTCGCTCCTGGAAGCGGAAGTAAAAATTGCCCGTACAGCCCCCAGGCCTTAGTGACTAGGTTCCTGAACCACATGATCGGCCCACAGCCCAAAAAGTTTGGCCACTCCTGTCATAATGTGAGGTTTAAACTTGCTATAATCCAAAGGGCGGATCGGAGAGGCTCTCTTATCATTCCATCGGCTAGAGAGGCGCATCTCTCTAGCACCAGAAGGAGGGCCTTCTCCGTGGCCGCCCCAGCCCTTTGGAACCTCCTGCCAACTGAGTTATGTCTACAGACAGAGCTCCTGCCCTTTCGGAAGGGCCTAAAAACCTGGCTAGCAGGGCAGGTGTGGGGCTCCAGGAATATGGGGTCCCATGTTGGGTGGCTGATCTGATGGGACAGCCACCCCTCCCTCACTCTTTTAAACTTTTTAAATCTTTTTAAACTTTTTAACCTTTTTAAATTTTTTAGATCTTTGTAAATTCATGGTTTAATTCTTTTTTAATTGATTTTTTAAAGTAATTTCGAACCTCAAGGTTTTAATTTATGAATTTTCTGTAAGCCGCCTAGTCAGGTTCGCCTGATTAGGGCGGGATAATAAATCTAAATAAATAAAAAATAAAGCCACTGCAGGGTTATAGCAATGAAATCCTGTTGCTTTTATTTTGCAACTTTAGTTTGCACCAACACTTAGAAACAGAATTTCAATGGCTATTTGATCAGTGAATTCTGTCATTATGTTCTGTTGTTTCACAGGAGCCTACTTTAGTTGCAACTTACTATACTTTCCTTAGTGAAGCATGTCATATCTTAAGTAGGCCCAGTTGAATCAATGGAACATGTGGAGGAGTTAGCTCACCAAATTCCTATTCGGCAACAGTATTTTAACCAATTTTTAAAATCCAACACATAAAATTATCCTGCAGTCAAAAGATCACATTGTGCAATAAATATAAATATGTCTATTAAGATATCTATTTTTTTAAAATGGAGGAAATTGATGAGTACAAATTGGCTTGCACATTTAAATTATATAATTACATATATAAAATACAGAAAAGAATCCATCCAAATTATAACCTAAAATGGCTTTTTCTTTAAACCTTAAACAATAACTTGAGTCTCTTGAGGCTGCTTTCTCACCAAATGTTTATTTTTCAGGCTTTCCTTTAGCGTCATCTAAGTCAGATCACTAAAACCAGAATAGAAAGTGTCTTTGCACTTGGTACTGCATACAAATATTTTCTGCTCTTGGTGATTTACTGGTTTGTTTGCCAACCTAGCAGTTCAAAAGCAAGAAATTTTAAGTAGATAAATAGGTACTGCTTCAGTGGGGAGGTAACAGCATTCCATGCACTCTGATGTCTAGTCATGCCTGCCACATGGCCACAATAATGTCTGTAGATGCAGATAGCACTGCCTCTTTGACTGTAAACAGAGATGAGCACCAAACCCTAGAGTCAGATACATCTGACTTTCAAGCAAGTGAGACATTTACATTTTCAATAAACAAAAGCTCACTCTATTTATTCCCCTGCCTGGCTCTCTCATCCTATCCATCAAGGTGCCTATCTTAGCAATTTCCTTTCTTCACTGTGAGTATGCTAATCAGAAATAGAGTCCATGAGCATTTCACCTCTGCAAAAGTGCTACTGGCAAGCACTGTGGTGCCAAACTCCTTGCAGCTGTTGTGAGAGACAGTAACTATATTTTCAGACAAATGGTTCATTGTAACAATCCGGATTCAATTCTGAACTGCAAGGGAAGCAAAACATGTTGTCACTGCTGACTTGAATAAGCAGTGGATTATTCATAAAATTAGACACAGTTTTATAAAGCAGCATTGTCTACTCTACTCTAATGTATGCCTATTAGCAAGTGGGAAACCATCCTAGTCGTATTCATCAAAAGACACTTTTAAACATTCTTATTCAACATAGGCATAGAATGCAAGCTTGCAGATCAGAAAGGCCTCACCCTAGATATTTGCTTGAATTAAAATGTAGCCACCAGATTCTTTCTTTCTTTCTTTCTTTCTTTCTTTCTTTCTTTCTTTCTTTCTTTCTTTCTTTCTTTCTTTCTTTCTTTCTTTCTTTCTTTCTTTCCTTCCTTCTTTCTTTCTTTCCTTCCTTCCTTCCTTCCTTCTTTCTTTCTTTCTTTCCAGACTTAGTAATACAAAATACATGTACAATGAAAAGTAAACATGATCCAAACTGTATAGATTTAGATTCTGATATGGATGATGATGATGTCGCCACCCATTTGGGATATTTCCAACTCTGAGCAGAGTACAGACAAATAAACAATAGAAACAACAAAACAAACAACAAAACAGAATAAACAAAATTATGTATATATATATATAAGTTGTAAAATTCTACATCTATGAGAAAAACACACATGCAGGATGGGGGATACTTGGCTCAGTGAGTGATAAAGATCTGGGAATTGTTGTAAGATCACAAGCTAAATATGAGCCAGCAGTGTGGTGTAGCTGCAATAAAAGGAGACAGGGAGGCACCAAGCTTCATCAATAGGGCCAGAGTTGTTTACCCCAACACTGCGAACCGATTGGATGTATGCTAATTACCCAGGTTCATCTCATACCTGCGGAGAGTCAAGAAAAGGTTTGAAAAAAGTTCGAAACTGGTGATCAACAAGGAAACACCAATATGGGGGGAGGAAGGCCATTCCAACAGGCCTTATCTATGGTAATTTAGAACAGATAGATATATTTTTTTATTTAGGGGAGGATCTGTCTGAAAGCATTCTTTCTCTATAAGCGAATTTTAATTAGGTTATTTTTCTATGCTGAGATCTGTAACCTGATTCATCAAGAACCATGCTGCAACTTCAATAAAACTATTTTCTTCAATCAACGCGTGTTCATTGGAATTGGGATGCAGGGGAAGATACAGTAAGTGCACTGGCCTCCTTTTAACACTACCTTTTTTACTTCTCTACTATTAATTTGGTTGGGCTCTGTACGCAGATAAGTCCCAGGTTTGTTCAGCCAGGTGTGGGCCGAGAGAGTGATGAACATACATTCCTTGCCGTGAGTTTTGGGTGAGTTCTAGAGGGGATTTTGGAATAATCCGCCTTGGAAGGAACGCTAGAGAGGTCCCAAAGCAAGGGAGGAAGGGTGTGGTTTCATCATACTGGGCATGTTTATCTTCAAGAAAAGGAGACTGCAGGGAGATATGGCAGCACTCTTCAAATACAGTAATAACCCAGATAACGCTAAAACTTGGTTCCACAAGTCTTCACACATTCCAGTTTTTAATGTTGTGCAATGCATTGATCGCACAACGTTAAAAAAGCCCTGTTCCCTTTCCGAAGAGGAAAGTGAACAGGGGGTCGATCCGCCTGACTCTTTAGAAAGGGCTGCAGGGATCCATGCGTGGAATCCCCACTGCCCTTTCCAAAGAGGCAGGAGGAACGACCCAAGCACTGGTTTGTTTGGGGTGAGGGCGTGTGCGCCCGGTCTCCCCCCAACTAAACCAGCACTCTGAGCATCACAGTAACGGTTTGGTGGGGAGGTGAACATGCACACTGGGTCTCCTCCCCAACCAAACCGCCACTGTGAGACTCGCAGCACCGGTTTGGTTGGGGAAGAGACCTGGCGCTCCCATTCACCCCCCAACCAAACCCAGGGCACCCGGTCTCCTCCCCCCAACCAAACTGCCGCTGCAATGATCACAGCACCAGTTTTGTTGGAAGTGAATGGGCGCACCCGGTCTCCCTCCAACCAAACTGCTGCTGTGAGCATCGCAGTGCTGGTTTGGTTAGGGGGGTGAACGGGCATACCGGTTTCCTCCCAACGAAGCCAGTGGTCTGACACTCAGAGCACCGGTTTGTTTGGGGTGAGGGCGCACGCACCTGGTCTCCCCCAAACTGAACCAGCAGTCTGAGCCTCCGTAGATCTCTGTCCCAAAGCCTGCAAGGCCGGTCTCCAGCCCTGCAGGCTTTGGGGCAGAGATCAATGTTGGGGAATTGGAGGCAAACCTTTGCATCGCACAACGTTATCTTAATATTGTGTGGTGCAAATGTTTGCCTCCAATTCCCCTTCGTTGTCCAGTTTTAACACTGTGCAGTGCATGCATTAACCGGGTTACTACTGTACTTGAAAGGTTGTCTTACAGAGGAGGGGTAAAATCTGTTCTCAGACATCCCAGAGTGCAGGACAAGTAATAATAGGCTTAAGTTACAGGAAGCCATATTTCAGTTGAATATCAGGAAAAACTTTCTAACTGTTAGAGCAGAATGACCATGGAATGAAATACTCTAGGAGGTGATGAATACTGCCAACGTGTTCAAGAGAAAATTAGAGAACCATCTGCCAGATATTGTCATGGGAATGCCATTCCCATGAGTATACATGATTGAAAACGGAGATTTTCAATAAGTTAAAAGTTGGGTAAACGTTTTTAAATGGTTCCGAATGCCATATTGTTGGGATTTACCACACCAGCTGGCGCTCTCAGGCTGCACCTCAGGCCAAGCTTGAAAAGGACGTTACAGTGGCAGGCGGCTATGGGCTTTTATCCTGGCTGAGGCAAGGAGCCCCTCCGGACATGAGGATGCTCCCTCTCTCCCTCTGGGCCCTGCCATCTCTGCCCGGAGGAGAAGAGATCATCGCCAGCAACCAGCATTTCTTACTGAATATATTGTATGATGTTATTTTATTACTTTGTATCCACTGTGTATTTTTGTTATGTATTCCATTTAAATTATGGTTTATATTGTATCTATTGTATGTATCGCTTTATGTCTATGTAAGCCACCCTGAGTTGGGGTTGCCTGAGTAGGGCGGGATATAAATTTGAAAATTAAATTAAATTAAAATTAAACAGTCTTGTCACTGGGGAGATAGGAAGATTTTGAGACACCTTAGGTACAGAGATTTCATTTGTGGTAACCTAAGGGAACAAAATATCCCTCTGTGGTTCGCCAGATTGGTAGAAATGAATGGGTAAGGCGGAGAAAGTAAAAGGAAAACCAGATTTTCCTACCTGTTGGAAACAAGCCTCTGATTGGGAATTGATAATTAGGGAGGCAAGAGATATATATAAAAGCAATGGAAGAGAGAGAGAGAGAAGACATAACATAACACATAACAGTAGTCTAGTTGAGATGAACAGTAGTACAGGGGAAAATATTGCCACCTCTGCACTAGCACACTAGCCAAAGCGCTGACTTTCAAGGGGCTGCACTCTAGGAGGAGGACAGGGATGTAGAGTCAGATTCTGCAGTTTGTCATTCTGACTATGGAGGAAAGGGAGGATGTTGCCCTTAGAATGGGGCAGCCTTTTAACCAACCAATAAGTTAGAAAGGCTTTTAAGCTCTGTATTAATAGGCACTTAGATTCCTGTTTAAACCAGAGGCTTGCTTTTGTAAATCTGGGATCTTAATGACTTCAGTACCGAATTCTGCTATTTGCAAGCTCTTGGACATTGGCCAGCAATGTAGTTGGAAATATTTCCATTGAAACAAATGGCCTTCAGCCCTGAAATCCTGTGAGAGGAGGAATGATATTTAATCAAACAGTTTTGTTTCTTTACTGTGCAATGGTCTTATCAGCTAAATAGTGTCTTAACTGAGAACCACTTGTAGATGTACACCTTCTCCTTCGTGTTGTTTGGGGATGCACACTGATGGGTTCTGCGCCTGCGCTGAATCCTGTGCGGAGCTGGAAAGCTGATTGGATAAAGAGTTTTAAATGTGGGACCGCCCACCATGCCCAACCCCTTCTGGCGCCATTTCGCGCTCTCTCCTCAGTTTGCTTTTTTCCGCTGCGCAAGCAGGAGCCTGGAAAAAAAGCTGTGAGTTCTTTAGCTGAGATTGTCTCAGAATCTTCTAATTTTTATATACCAACAATTTTTCTCGGACCAGGGGACTCAATCCCTTGGTCCTCGTGTGGCTGGGGACTCCCCCTCAGCCGCCGGTAAACAAAAAAAAAAAACTTTACAGTTTTTCTGCACAATCTCGTGTCGGGGCCTCCCGGCTGGGATAATTTTTTCTCTTCGGCCATCTACCTCGGTGGATGGCCTCAGCGGCAGCATTCAAGCAGTGTCCGTCCTGCAAGAGAAAGTTCCCTAGCTCGGACGGACACGTGCACTGCCTCCGCTGCCTCGGGGAGAGCCATCAGGTCCAGACCTGTGAGGTGTGTAGAGGCTTCTCGAAGGCCGCGATCAAAAACCGCCAGTACCGCCTCCAAGCCTACCTCATGGAGGCCGCACTCGCTCCCCCAGCTCCAGAGCAGGCTGCTGCCTCGACGTCTGCTCCTTCGACCTCCGCTCCTTCTTCCCGGCCTTCGGCCTCAGAACTGTTCAAGCGGAAGAAGGAGCAGGAGAAGAGGAAGAAAGACAAAAAGGAGAAGAAGAAGCGTCATAGCTCTTTGTCTTCTCTCCCTCTGACCCCGGGACCGGCTCACCCTTCGCCGCCACGCTCCCTAGCATCCGCCCCGGTTGCAGCTCCACCTACGCCAGACAGGATGTCGGTCGATGCCCGGGAAGCTGCCACGCCAGAGAGGGCCCCCAGCCCTCCGCCGTCACCGGAGATTCTTCCACCTCTACCGCCGCAAAGATCTTCCTCTCTTCGCGCCTCTTCCGTGGCTCCTGGTCCGGCTTCCGAAGTGCCGCCCCAGTTGAGCCTCATCGCTCCGTTCATTGAGTCAATGGTGCGGAAGTTGCACGCTGAGCTCCAGAGACCCCAGCCGGCACCGTCTGAGTTCGTGGAGCGCCCTCTGCCCTCCGAATCAGCCACGGAGGCACCACCGCTCCGTGAGGAGGGCCCGGCACCAAAGAGGCAACACGTGGAGCAGGCGCAGTCGGAGGCCTCTCTCCCTCCGTACCAGCTGCCTTTGCCGGGGAGCGACCCGAGATCCGCCAGGCCGTACTGGTCGGACTCGGCCCCCGAGGCCTACCTACCACCGCCCAGTGTCTCGGAGCGGTCGGGAGGCTCCGACGACTCGTCGGACCAGGAGGAGGAGGATCAGCCACCGCCGGTTACCGTCGACAAATCCCCGGACGACAACATCGACTCCGTCCACGGCTCCCAGCCGGAGGACCAGAAGACGTACATGGCCTTAATCACACGCCTCGGCTCTACACTCGGGATCCGAGCGGAGGCGCCCCTGGACGAATGTGAGGATGTCGTCTGTGGCATCACCGACCGGAAGGAGTTGGTCCCTGTCCGCTTGGGACTGCTCCCGACGATCGCCAAAGTGGCCAAAGAGGTATGGAAGAGACTGGTATCCTCGCATTCGGTGTCCAACAGGGTGGACTCCATGTACAGGCTGCTAGACGACACCAACTTCCTGCACATCCACCCGGCGCCGAACTCCCGAGTGGTTAAAGGCTCCCAACATCGGACACCGATCAGTAGCACTCCCATGCCATCGACCCAGGAAGGGAAGAAGCTGGACGCACTGGGCAGGAGGTTCTATGCCAACGCCTCCTTGTCCTTCCGTGCGTCCAACTACGCAACGGCCATGGGCGGCTACCAGTGCCGACTCTGGGAGCAGGCGGAGTCCTTTAAATCGCTGCTGCCGCAGGACAGACAAGCGGACTTTCAGAAACTCTGCCTGGAGGGAAGCCAGCTCGCCCTCCAACAAATCCGCACCGGCCGCCACGTGACGGAGTCGGAGGCAAAGAACCTGGCCTCTGCTGTCCAGCTCCGCCGCCACGCCTGGCTCCGCTCGGCTGACCTACAAGACGACGTCAAGCGGCTCATGGAGGAACTCCCCTTCGACGGTGAAGGCCTCTTCACCAAGGAGACCGACACCTCCTTGGGGGAGCTGAAAGGAGACTATGCCACCATAAAACAGCTCCACCCTCCACGCCGTGGGTCCAGTCGGTACCAACAGGACCAACCATCGACGTCGCAGGCAGCCATGTCCTACCAACCTCGACCACCACAGAGGCAAGGGGACTACTCCCGGTACCAACCCTACCGGCCACGACAACAACAACCCAGCCGCCCACGCTACCAGCAGTGTCACCAGACTGGCAAGCGAACGGAACGGAAGGGCAAGCAACGCGTTTGACTCTTCCGTGACCGAGACTCTACCTTACCGTCCCCTAACCAACTACCTATCGGCATGGTCTGCCATCACCACAGACCGATGGGTTTTAACCATCTTAGACTCTGGCTACGCGATCGAGTTCAAGAAATGCCCTACTGTCGGACGGGTCCACGTCACCGATCCGTCCCCACCGCTCCAGGAGGAACTATCAGCTCTCCTAGAGAAGGGCGCCATAGAACCGGTTGCAGCGTCGGAGTCTCACGAAGGGTTCTTCTCCCGCTACTTCCTCGTGGACAAAAAAGACGGGGGATCGCGTCCTATCCTGGACCTCCGTCTCCTCAACAAACACATCGACGCGAGGAAGTTCCGGATGGTGACTCTTCACTCCATCCTCCCACTCATCAACCACGGGGACTGGTTTACCGTCATCGACCTGAAGGATGCCTACTTCCACGTGTCCATCAGGAGGGAACATCGTCGCTTCCTCCGCTTCCAGGTGGGCAACGACATTTACCAGTACACATGTCTACCCTTCGGCCTCTCCACCGCTCCGAGGGTATTCACGAAGTGCATGGCGCCGGTGGCTGCTCATCTTCGGCTGCAAGGCATCCAAGTGTTCCCGTACATAGACGACTGGTTGGTCTGCTCCCCAACCCAACAAAAAGCCAAGGGCGATGTCGCCCATTGCCTGGCCCTTATGCAGAGTCTCGGTCTACGGGTCAACTACAAGAAGTCTCAGTTGACCCCCACTCAAAGAATAGACTACATCGGAGCCGTATTGGACTCTCTGGCTCTAAGAGCCTACGCTCCACCCAAACGACTGCTCGACATCCGTGCGGTGGTGGCACGGATCCAGAGCAGGCGTCAGGTCCGTGCGAGGGACGCCCTCCGCTTGCTAGGACTCATGGCGTCGACCACCGCGGTGATCTCGCACGCCAAGCTCAAGATGCGATCGCTCCAATCGTGGCTCCTTGCCTCCTTCGACATCACCCACGACGACCTCGGGAAGTGGCTCACACCAACTCCCGAGCTGCAAGACCAGTTGAACTGGTGGACAATGGACTGCAATGTGGCCGCGGGGAGACTCTTCACCCTTCCCACACCATCCGTCCAAGTCACCACCGACGCGAGCATGCACGGATGGGGCGCGTGCTGCCTCGGGTTACGGGTCCACGGCGTCTGGACGCCCGCGGAGGCCATCCACCACATCAACTTCCTCGAACTGTTGGCGGTGTGGAAAGCAATGAGATCCTTCAGACTATCGATAGCGGGCCGCGTGGTGCAGATCGTCTCGGACAACACCACGACCCTGGCCTACCTCAACCGGCAAGGAGGGACCAAATCTCTCTCCCTCCTTCACCTGACAATCCAGATTTGGGAGTGGTGCCTGAAGGTACACGTGTTCCCCATAGGTGTACACATCCAGGGCACCCTGAACTCCGAAGCGGACTCCCTGAGCCGCAAAGGGACGGCGATGCACGAGTGGAAACTGGACGGATCGGTGTTCGACCGTCTGTGCCGACGGTGGGGCACACCGAACCTAGACGTGTTCGCGACACAGGCCAACACCAAGTGCCGCCGTTACTGCTCCCGAGCGGGGATCGGCCACGGATCAGAGGGCGATGCCTTCATGGTGCCGTGGCACCAGGAACTACTGTACATGTTTCCACCGATCCCTCTCATCCAACGGGTCCTGGTACGGATCCGTGCGGAGAACGCCTGGGCGATCCTGATTGCCCCGTCCTGGCCGCGCCAGCCGTGGTTCCCGCTGCTCCAAACCCTGGCTTGCGACCGCCTTCGCCTACCCACCGATCCGAATCTCCTCCGCATGGAGGACGGTTGGATCCTCCACTCGGATCTGCCGAGCCTGCACCTGACGGCCTGGCTTATCCGCCCAACCTAACACGGATCCTTGAGCTATCAAGGAAACCTTCCACGCGGAAGTCCTACGATGCCAAGTACCGTCGCTTCATGGACTTTTTGGTATCCAGCGACCGCACCGTAGACTCAGCATCCCTGCAGGATGTCATGTCCTACCTCCTGCACCTGGCCGAGTCAGGATCTGCACACTCATCCTTAAAGGTCCACTTGGCTGCGGTGGTGGCCAAGGCCCCACCTTCCTCAGTATTGTCCTCCGCTTTCAGAGACAAGACTGTTAAAAGATTCCTCCAGGGACTGCGTAATGCCTACCCTCCAGTAAAGATACCACCTCCTCAGTGGTCCCTCACCGCTGTGCTCACCGCACTCACGAAGGCGCCCTTTGAGCCCATGGCTACAGTGGACATTAAGTTTGTTTCTTACAAAACTGCTTTTCTCGTAGCCATCACCTCTGCCCGGAGGGCAGGAGAACTGGCAGCCCTGCGGTCTGACCCTCCCTTTCTCAAGTTCTACCCTGATAGGGTAGTATTGCACCCGGACCTGGCCTTTCTGCCCAAAGTCCTGACTGAATTTCACCTGGCCCAGTCCATCACGCTTCCAGCATTCTTCCTGAATCCTTCGTCTGCACAAGAGAGAGTGTGGCATTCGTTGGATGTCAGGAGGGCCTTGCTGTTCTACACACAAAGGACTGCGTCCTTTAGGAGAGCCAACCAACTGTTTGTGGCCTATGGTGGCAAGTCCAAGGGACACTTTCTGTCTGCCCAGAGACATTCCAAGTGGATCTCAAGCACCATCTACCTGGCCTTTAAGATGTCGTCCTTGCCACCACCTCCCCATGTCCGGGCACATTCCACCAGGACATTGGCTTCCTCCACTGCGTTCCTGGAGGGCATCCCGATGGAGGACATCTGCAAGGCTGCTACCTGGTCCAGATCCTCCACCTTTGTCACCCACTACCGGGTTGACACAAGGTCCGCTCCCAATGTCAGACGGGGCAGGTCCATCCTGACGGCTGGTCTCCGATCCTCTTCGTTGATGACCACCCATCCATGATGCCATCGCGCTCTCCTACATCTCAGGACGCTGGCTGCCCACCATCCAAGTAAGTGAGCTTGTTAGTCACCCATCAGTGTGCATCCCCAAACAACACGAAGGAGAAGGACAGGTTTCACTTACCAGTAACTGTCGTTCTCCGAGTATGTTGTTTGGGGATTCACACAACCCAACCCTACCTCCCCTCAGGGCTGCTGGCCTGAGATGGCCTTATGCTTCGCGGGCAGCTTTAGTATCAAACTGAGGAGAGAGCGCGAAATGGCGCCAGAAGGGGTTGGGCATGGTGGGTGGTCCCACATTTAAAACTCTTTATCCAATCAGCTTTCCAGCTCCGCACAGGATTCAGCGCAGGCGCAGAACCCATCAGTGTGAATCTCCAAACAACATACTCGGAGAACGACAGTTACTGGTAAGTGAAACCCGTCCTTAATGTGCCAGCAGGTTGCGTGTGTCAGGAAACATGAGAGTAATAAATTAAGGAGACTGGACTCTGTAATAAATCTAAACTCCTTGTAGGGTCATTTATGACAGAACAATCAAAGCTGAAACACCAGATTAAGAGGCATCCACCCTCTTAAGGAATCAATAGTTGCATCAACAGGAGAGAAATGATAGTTCTACAGTAATGGGGTGGAGAAAATTTTGAAGGGCAACATCTTTGGCATCAGCAATAGTGAAAGATGATGCTGTCAAATGATATTTTATGGACAATGACAGCAAACTTAAAGCTGCCCAAATCACTATCTCTTGTAACACTGTGAAGAAGAATGCAATGGTAAACCATTTTTGAAAGCTGTACATGTCAAAATCCCTGTGGTGAGATAATCCAAAACAAAACAAGAGGTAGTGCTGGGAAATGTAAGACCAACATGCTGAAGTGGGGGCTTCTGGCAGACAACAACATGATGTATGAATGTGGAGAGATCCAGAATCCAGCTCATTTACTGGTCTGCCAATTAATGCCAGAAACATGCACCGATGATGACTTAAGTCTTGCTAATGACAAAACCAAGAAAATGGCTTCATTTTGGCAGTCCAGAGTTCGATCTGGACATGAAAGAAGAAGAGGCTACACAGATGGAATCTATTTAAATCTGTCAGAAATATGACAAATCAATACAGAGCATAGCACTCTTGCACTGTATTGATAAGATGCTCCAGTACTCTACTCCATAAAGTAGTCGGGAGTCAGACAGAACAACAGTTTTGTACATCTTCAGGATAAAGGAAAGATTGATTTCACATTGAATCCACACAGAGGTCTGAAGATTTCTGAAGGCAGCACCAGCCTCAGAGATTTGTGAGGTCACTTCATTGTCAATGAGAATGCAGCTGGAGATAGTGCCGCCAAGATATGAGAACTTATACACTACAGAAAGATGGTGCTCATATACTTCCAGAAGTGATTCCTCATTAAGTACTCTGAAGCAGGTTGATACATTACCACTATTGTATCAGTATTGATCTTCAGGCTATAATTTTTACAGGCAGAGGAAAATACATCAGGACTTCTTTGCAAATCCAGAAGTGTGATTGCATTAAGAATGTAACCATTGTCAAATAAAATTTCATGCACTGCAAAACAGCTTTAATTATGGCATGCAGATGCCACAGATTGAGAGGTTTGCAATCAGTGCGATTTCAAAGGTCAGTTGCTGTTTTCTTTCCTGCAAGTGTCCCAGACTGTCAGAGAAAACAAAAGGAGGAGCAAGTAGACAACCATATTTTACACTGTTTATAATGGGGCAGAAATCAGATAGGATATCATTGTCTGAAATTTCTCCATCAGCAAAAATGCCTGAGGTGAGGCCATCATATTTCCAACTCATCATGAGAAGACAAGATTCAATGGGAAACACAATAATGCTAGGAAATGTAGAAGGCAGTAGAAAAAATGACTAAATATGAAAAGGAGGGATTCACTAAAGGAAACCATGGCCTTAAGGTAATGATCCTCTTTTCCCTACTTTCTCATTTTTCCTTCTCTAGTATAATTGAAGAACATAAGAAAAGGCCTAGATAACTCAACTTTATGTTTAAACAGTGGCCAATCAGTTATCTGTAGAGTGCACAAAAGGAGGACATCAAAGCAATTGCACCACTTCACATTTATAATCAATTTACACTGGGGGTAATACATGGCCATCCTGTGTTGTAGCCACTGATGGGCATCATCTCCATAACTGTACCTTATTCCTTTTCAAAACTGGCCAAGCTATCAACCACCTCTAGTTCTGCTTTGTTTATTGCATCCTGTCCTACCTTCCAACTATGAAACAAATGGAAAGTAATTCAAACACACTGGAGAAAGAGTCATCTGGATGCAAATGCCTTGGCTTATGGCCACATTGGGTTATGGCCACATAATTTTCAGTAAAAGTTGCAGTAGCAGAAGAAGTTCTTTGATCCTGATACAAATTCATTTGAGGTGGTAATCAGCCATAGATCCCATACAATGGCAGTGACTGGACCACATGACAATTTATCTGACAATTTATTCCTCCTAATCTAGGATCAGGCCTCCAGATGTTGATGAAGTCCCATTCCCATCACCTATCGCTATTGAACAGACATGCAGGGTCCAAGGGGAAATTGAGTTCAGCAACATCTGGACGATTCTCTCTAAGCCATACTCAAGGATGTACGCTTTTAAGATTCACCCACCAGCAGAGCTTGATGAGAAACTCTCATTTTAAAAACTCACACACCTGTCCTGTAATTGAAAATCATAGAACACTTTGGTTCATCTTATTTTCTATGCTGAGAGGTCAGTGTTCCGTGTTAAAGCTTTGCTGCTAGAGATCAAGAGATGTTTACATAATTCCAAAGCAAACAAAAGGATAGAAAGAAATAATAGCTTCCAAAATCAACAGTTTCCTAGATGTATGTTTTCACAGTCCCTTCAGCAGCTGGTTCATTCATTATTTATCACCAAAGGCACAGACTCATCATATTTGATAGCAAAAGCATTGATCTCAGCCCAAAACTGTTGTGCCGAGTATCCCTGGATGTCCTTAATACGTACTTTCTCTAAACAAATTTTTTAATTTAAAAAACCCCCATTCTCCTGTCAGATGTGACACTTAGTTTTGCCCTGCCAGAATTGTTTTATGATAAAAAAAAAACCTGCTTTGCATAAACTTTGATGGTCTTAAAAAAGCTATTTAGTATTACATCTCCTTGTTTTGCAGAAACCAAGACGGGAATAAACATTTTACAGGAGAGCTGTCAGATAAATTAAATAAATGAAAAGACTATTTTTCTCAGGGTATCTTTTTTATTAGGCAGGTCATTTGCATCCAATTTCTTGATATTTTGGGACAAAACCTGAGAGGGGGACTGGCTCTAGTAATGTCACAAAGATGAGGCAGGTGAAGACAAGGAAGGAGATAAATACAACACAAACACCTTGTTTTTGTGACCACAAGCTGGCATACATGGAGATGTGGCATTCAAGGCAACTTTCCGCACAAAAGTTAAATTTTTCTGACCAGTTTCATCTTCTTGTCTAAAAACCCAAAGAAGCATACCAATTCCCTGACACTTTGGACGTCATTCTCCAACTTGACATGTCTAAAACTGTAAATGGTGATACTTGAAAAAATAGAAGTGTTTGAATGTCAATAGTGAGAGTTCTTCAGGTAGGTGAATCAGTGACCTAGCCCAATTTCAGCATATGTATGGTTGGAAAGGTGATTGAGCGCATGGTGATTGGTTTAGTTCCTTTGTCTACAGCAAAAAAGATATAGATGGGAGGATGCATTAAAGACTTAGGTGGAACTTCAGGGACTTCTAGTTGAAAGAGGCCAATTCAACTTTTAAAGGAACAAAATGGCTCTATCTGGACCATTGTAGCTCTCTTCAGGCATTTTTGTATCATTACACATGTAGGGGGGAAAATGGTCAGCAGACCCCTTTCATTATGTAGCTTCTCCAAGTGAACCAAAATTGTACAGAATTCTACCTGGCTACAGCAGACCCCTCCTCTTTTTCTTACTGTCACTTCTGTATTTTAAAAGCAAGAATGGAGGACATTGGTTAAAGTATCTCCAGGGCTGTAGCGAGGGGGGTGGACCCTCCTGAGCTAACAGCCCGCCCACCCCACCCCATGGTGCCAATGTTATATACGTGAGTATGACATTGTTGCCCTCCTGAAATTTTATATAGAATCCTGGCTACAGGCCTGAGTATCTCACATGCATGGACTCCCTTGGTAAATTTAGAAGGCTACGTTTAATATAATGATTCATTTTCATTACTATTTTGCAGTTCTGAATAGGTACAAGTTGTCATTATGGAGTTCAGTAAGCAACTTGCTGCATTATTGTTTGTCCTGTTGATGGTTTTTCTGTTATGTTTTGTGGGACTGGTAAGACAGTGATGTAGCACTGGAAACACTGTCAAAATGCTCCTAAAAGTGTGTTATAATTCCTTAAAAAGTTACTAGAACACATTGCTTGTTACGCCAATATAGTTTCTTTATTCCTATTTGTTATATTGCTGTTGAAATATAACTGTATTACACCCTCAATAGACCCAAGTTAACTAGTTACAGGTACAGTACCTACAATTGCCTGTTAATTTTAGATCTGGATTCACTGAGAATATGTGCACTGATTTCTGTCTCTCATGCATTGGTTTTCTGTTTGTAAAATGGTGCATTGGCCTTCCTAAGAGGTCATTGTGAAAACAAGAATACAGTATAATATGTGTGCATGTAAAAAGAACACGTCACTTCCTGGTTTTAAAACTAATACATTGTTTACTTTTAAAGATTTTTAACACAACAACTTGTGAGAAAGGTTGTCCTTTAAATGCAAAGGCAAAAATAAACAAACATTTCTGACCTTAAATTTGTTTTTGTTAAGCTGAAATTAAATACAAGGAGGCTATCAGCTGGCAAAATCCACTATCATGTTTTGAAAGCACCATATGCAATTAGTGTACGATGGGGTAGGTATAGGAATAATTGTTTATCTCAGCATTTCTGCCAAGCTTCAAGTTAAGGCTTAATTGTAGGCAGCCACTTATCCAGCGTGAGAAACATTGCTTCTGTGGAGTGGGCCATCTATATCTGCCATCTGATAAAGTGAACCTATTTGTTTGAATCAGGGTAATTGATGTCCTGTCCTTCCAAGGCTGGTCTCTTAGATACAGATCTTCAGGAGTATACCAACAATAAGAAGGATAAGTGTTTCACCTTATATACTGTAGTAGGTATAAATGCAACACTTACTGATAAGAGAGGAGAATGTAATGTGCTGGCCATGTCACAAAAATAAAAGATGGGTTTGATTAGTCAGACTTAAGAAGAAATGACTCCATGTTAAATGCATAGCATAATTGACTTCTTTCCTTCTTTCTTTGTAAGCACATGACAGGATACAATGTGGATGAAGGTGGCCGTGCACTGGTCAAGTAGATCTCTGTCCTGCTGTATTTATTTCAAAATCTATCTTCCCGCATGAGGAACTAAAAAAGGAGGAACTTCTACATTGATGCAAATGGCCCTTCCTCAAGCAGGAAATACCATATGTACGGACAAAAAGCATATAGAAGCATTATCTTATTCAGATGATAACCCATATATTTACTTAGAAATAAGAAAGAATGTAAAACTTAGCTGCATAATATGAGTCTATCTCCAGCACAAAATGTTAATGGTTTCATAGACCATTTTGACTTCTGCATGTTTCTGTCCTTTAGAATCCCTGGTTCTGTCATTTGGTGAGAAATCCCTGCTGTAGTTCAAAAGGTTGTCCTGGAGATCTCTAGCAGAGAATGATGCAATAAATCATCATCATCGTCGTCATTGGCGGCTGCAGTGGCTGCTAGTTGTATCTGAGCATACATTTCCCCCCTGGAAGTTATTTTCTCAGTTGATGGACATGTCTCTGGTGACTCAATAAACCAATGGTGGAGGGCACAGTTGAGTTTGACAAAGCTTTTGTGTTGGTCACTTAGTCTCTTCATGTCTACAGTGTTCTCCTTCAAAGTAATCGGTGGTAGCAGAGATGGTTTGGCTCCACAATGATGAATCCCAGATATCTATAGGATAGATCCAGTGGCTAAAATTGCATTAATCTATTATAACACTTTATTGCAGATATACCTAAAGCAGTGTGGCTTTGATGACCAGCTATTCTCTCTACAAAAGCTGATTATGGCAAGAGTGAGTGGCTTGGGGATGGGACAGCCAGCAGAGGAGAAGTTGGATTTCACATTTGGATGGAAGCCCAACAGTGTATTTGTCCAAACAGAAGCATATTTAAATATAAGCTAAGACTAATGTTGATTTACAGTGCAAATCACAAAAGATATTCCTTGAAAAACATGGAACAGTAAGCCTTGCAGGGGGCTGTACAGAAGCCTTGCCAATCCAGAGCTTCACGTTGTTTGCTGAATAGCTCATTAAAACCCAGACTGACAAAAAAAAAAAAAACCCAAAGGCACCCTATCTCTTTTATGAAAGGAAGCAGAAACAATGTGTTTAAGGTTCAGTCAATTCAATGAATGTGAACAGAGCAGTCAAGATCCAAAGAGATTCTGAGCTTCACCTCTGCAGAAGACCAGATTCTAAAGTCACACCTCAGTTGGCAGTTTGGTCGCAACTGAGCCTGGTCATGAATAGATAATTTCATCATTTTCCTGCTGCTGTCTCCCCTGCGTTTGGGAGATTTGCCTTCATGAATATTTACCTGCATACACAAAGGGAAAGATGCCTGGAAAGACAGGCTGAGATATTCTGAAAGCCGCTGCAGATGACATTTTCCTGTCATAATCTCCATTTATTAAAACAAAAACAAAATGTGAAAAAAGAATACTGTCACATTTGAAGCTTGGCTAAAGTGCTTTACAGGTTTTCAAGGACAGGCACCAGGAAACCAATGGTTTTGTTATTTTGCTTTTGCAGAATACATACTTGCAACCTATTTCACAAAGAAGCAATGTATGCTTTTTCCCCTTCAAACATTAACTCTGTGTTGGAAAAGTTCCTGTATGAAGAATCATAAATAGCTGGAACACTAGTTAAAGAAGCTGCACAATGCTTAATTCATCCCAGAAGCTGCTGACAGTGGAGACACACCCATACTCATAATGTCTTCTGGCCCACCTGAAGGGTTAGGAGATGGGAAGTGGCCTGCTGTCCTATGCTTATTATATCCCCATATCTTTTAACAGAAATCATTATTATAGGCTGAAATTGTTTATCATTGCAGCCTTCTGGGGATGCTCTGAAACCACAGAGCTTGCCCAAGGCTACACAATCTGGTTCTTATCCCACAAGGTGCAAAGGAGAAGTGAGTTCCTGACCCTTGTCTATACAGCTGGGTGCTCTGACTCAATGAAGTATCCATCCAGCTACTGTGCTTATACCTCCCCTCAATCTGGTATAATACAATAGAGAAGAAATGGAGATCAACATTTAGTAAAGGCAAGAAAGGAGGAAGATGATCCGCCATCCTCAGACTTTGTCCGCGGCCGGGGCAGAGAGGCTGCTATAGTGCAGTATTGTATTGTATTATTATCTATTATATTATTATGTGTTGTATATTGTATTATTACATGTTGCTCTTGTAGGCTGAATATTGCATAATTATTTTGTATATTGTATTATTGCGTATATTGTATAACTATTGTATTGTGTAACCATTGTGTGAGCCGCCCTGAATCGGGTTTCCTGATTGGGCAGCATACAAGTGGGAAAATTAAATTAAAATAAAAAAATTAAAATTATATCTAGAAAGGAACAAAGGATTTAAAGACAAATATGCTGATAGGTTAGCCTAGGGGTTCCCAACCTATGCCCCATGGGCCTAATCTGGCCCTTGGAGCTCATTAATACAGCCTGTGGTGGTGACCTAGGCACTGTCAGAAGCTCCCACCACCACCAGAAGTCCAAAAGCATCACTTATCATGGCAGCGGTGGCAATTGTGCCATTTTTTGGCTTCTTGTACAGGCCCTACCACTCCCCAAGGCAGCGGAAGGCTTTCTGGAGCATTTTCACTCTGTTTTGGAAGCATTTTTGCCACCTAACTGCTGCATTTCAGCAGTTAAAATGCGCCAGTTTGGGATTTCCGGTGCCGGGTGGAGCTTCTAGCAGTGACTAGGTTCCCAGCGTGGAACCAGGAAGTGCCCAAATGTCACATTCTAGCTGCCAAAAAGCAGTGGATACATGGCAAAAAAAAAAATCCCAAAATGGAGTGAAAATGCTCTGAAAGGCCTCCCGCTGTCATGGGGAGCAGTAGAGGCTGTGCAGGAAGCCGGGAAAAAATGCCTCCACCACCAATGAAAATGTAAGCACTGGGAACAACCACACCTTCAGACCACAAAGCTGAGTGTGGGGGGTGGGAACGGGCACTGGTGGGAAAACCTTGGGAATCCCTGGGTTAGCCAAATGGGAGATACAAGCAAAAGCTCTAAGCGCCTTAGAGGCTCACCACTTTAAATTGTGGAAATGTTAACAAATCAGTGAGACTTAGAAGAGGCTAACTGGACTTGATTGTACTTTACAGTGTGTCAGTTTACAGTTACTGTGCATGCCTGCACACATCTACTCAAGAGTAAGCCTCACTGAGAACAATGGGAGTTACCCCCAGATAAATCTATAGAGTAAGATTTAATCCTTCACATTCAAAATTAGGGAATGTCAATAGATAAGAACAGTACAGACAGAAACCTATAGTAGGAAGGAAGAAATGCCAATTCTGGGATATACTTCTCTTTCCTCCTCTTTTCCTTCATGACACTTAAGCACATTGCAGCTTTTATCTGCTTCTTGAAGTTGTAGGGTTAATGAATGTGAACAGCAACTATTGAACGTCTAATGATGTTGTTACAGACAAGTGCTCAGTGACACTGAAAACACATCCTGATGTTCCTGGTGCCAGAAAAAGACTGGGGGGAAAGGTGAAAAGGTTAATTACTTTTATAGACTTTGTAAGCATTAAAAAATGTTTTCTTTTATCTTTAATTAGAGTGCCTTTCATCTTGCTCAGACACAGGAGTATTTTCAGCATAATTTTTAGTTCGAACAATGCATAGTTTGAGTCTCCTTTCCATGCTGAAAGAAGTGTTGGGCATAGATGAGAAAAGAAAGAGCTGTTTTAGGTTGTGAATCCTCTGAGGAAAGAATGAAATTGGCTGTCACTTCTAGGCAAAAAAAACAGAGTGAAGCTTGAAAGTGCCTTGCACTGGTAATAAAAATTCAGGAACAGAGTAATTATTGGCTATGAGTGTTCCAGGTGTAGTTGTGCATCAGAGCGATGATTAGTAAAATTGCCATTCATAATAAAAATGTTGACAATGTAGCTTATTTACCTAAATTACTGCAGTTGTAAGTTCTGAATGCTGCCTGAAAGTGTAAACATATGTTGGATTCAACACATCAACAGAAATCAAAGAGTACTGTGTGTAATGAAATGATTTATACCCTGTGCTTTAGCCTCATCCAAGATGGAGATTTCAATGTGGGGGAGATGCTTTAGAAAATACCTTAGTGAGATTGGAATGTAAACATGCTGGCCTGTAAATTGGAATAGATGGAGCCTAATGTGTGATGGAAATGTCGTGCTGTAAGATCATTGGTTGGAATCCCTTTGGGGAAAGGCTAGGAGGCACAGCCTGAGGGAGGAGATATAACCCAGAGGAGGTGGGGGCCGAGGAGACACTGTCTTGGATCTTAACTGCAATCATGTAGCCAATTTAGCCAGAAAAGGGGGGGGGGTCATGGCTTTCCCTTGAATAAGCAGCTTTCTTTATTTATTTACTGTATTTTGAAATGCTTTCTAAGCTTCTGATGAACTTATTCTGTACTTTACTTTGATTTCAGTATACTTTTAAAATACCTGAAGAGGCCTGGAGTGGTTACTTGGCTCACGTTACCTGAATCTTCACTAATTTCATGAGCACCCTTTGTTCACTACCTAGATTTAGGTCAGGAGCGACTGGGCACACCTTTAGGAAAAGCCTGAACTGCTGGGCCAGATAGGGCCAGGGAAGCAGGATCAGCTGCAATCCCATCGCCAGAAAGCTTGGGGAGCGGGGAACTCAGAGTGTTTCTTGGGAGTAAGTGGATTGTTAAACAATGCCCTCATAACACTGGATAACTGTAACCAACAAGTTCTAATCTGCTAGGGACCAATCATGATTATGCAGAGAGTGAAATCACCCCAAAATATCTAGGGGTGCCTCTCTGCTCTAATCATGTGCTATCTATGCAATCTGTAAAGCATTTTCATATGTCAAAGTGGTGGTTGATTACTTTGTTTCATTGAAGTAATGAATTTGCTCTAGAGTTTTAGTCTGAACTATAAATGAACTATCCAAGATGGTTAATCTAATTGCTACACTAGGTTCAGCACTTTGGACAGTTTCTTTAAAGTTCAGAGTAAATTCATAATCCCCACAAAATTTGAGCCACCAGTATCCACAGCAGTATGTATGAAGGTGCACAAGCCACTATAAATTGGCATTAAATATGCAAAGAGTCTTTTTCTGTTTGTCACAACACAGCTGATTGAGAATCGGCTACAGAAGTTGAGCCATGGGGCATTAAGGGCATAGGAGAGGAAGTTCTTCTTCACAGATCACATAGTTGTCAGGAACTGAGGCAGGTTCAGGGTTTCAGCTCCAAGGAAAACAGCTCTGATTAGCCCCACACCCTGCTGCACCTGCTGGAGCCCTGTGAGAAGACCTATATAAGAACCAGCTCCCCCCCCCCCCACTGGCCTTAATAATAAATGTTTTTGGACCACAACATGTGTGTGTGTGCGTGTGTGTTGTGGTCCTTTTGTTAACCTCCCGCTCCAGTTCTACCCTGAAAGGTGTCCTATTTTGGTTGCTTCCTTGGTTGCTTGACCTTTGGCCTGCTTGGACTACCACCTCCTCTACTAGATTTTAGCCTTGCTCCCCTCTCTGCTCCTGGCTTTCACCTTGGATTATGGGTGGGATAAGGTTTGCCTTTGACCTTCAGTTTTGTTGCCCTGGTCCCTGCGCTGCTAGCTGACCACCTACACCCCAGACTCTGACAATAAACCATGGAATTCACTGCCACAAGATGTCATGATGGCTGCCAACTTGAACAGTTTTTAAAAGGGAATGTAAAAATGTACTGTATTAAAGTTTGGGCCATCAGAGGCTACTAGGCAAGATGGCTATGGAGGTCCTTAAGTAGCCTAGGCACAATGATTTCTCTGCCTCCAGTATCAGAGACATTCCTGTCCTCCTTGTAAGTTTCCCCGAGACTGCTGTGCAAAGAGAATGCTCTGCCAGATAGGCATTTGGTCTAACCCAGCAGGATCCTTTCTAATATTTTTGTTTCTCACTGTGGTGTCTAGAAAAGGCTACTCGTGTATCAGTGTTAAAGTATGATTCTCCATACAGCTTTTTGCACAGGCAGATGGTCCTTCTCTGTCAGGAGTAAACATGTTGTTGAACTCTCTTGCCCCAAAAGGAAGCTAGATTTTTATCTCAACCTCATAATGCAGTATGCAAATATAATTTTAATGGATTATTGAGAAATAACAATGGCAGTACATTTATTCCCCCCCCCCCTTGAATGAAGTATTGCTCTTCACATTTAAGATAAAGGGGAGGAGGAGTTGTGATATGAACAGTGCATCAGATCTGGAGGATCAAATGAATATTCAGATAAGAGAGCACATTAATCAAGAAGTGTCATTTTTCTAGCTTTTTAGCACAATGATCCTTGTGCAGCCTCTTTAGCAGCAACAAGTGAATTATTACCTGTCAAAGGCTGGTTTTCATCAATCACAGGATACAATAAGCTCACTTTTTTGCAGCTTTAAACATGCAAGTAATACACACTGCACTCATCAGAAAGCCCATTTATACATTCTGAGATCAGAACACATTATAGCATTTTAGACTCTCTTTATCCCTCAAGGAGCAGGAACAGGTAAGGGTTTCTGCCAAGATGGCAATGATTATTTGAGCTGACATTTTAGAAATAGGACCACTTTGAAATGTCAGTTGCAGTATGTCAGTTGCAGTTTATGTCCATTATAAATTTTAGTGACTAACGGAACAAAAAGCTTGAGTCTTGCTGGTGAAACTGGTACAGATGGGAAACTTTTGATTTCAAGGATGTAGCAACTATATTCACTCTTTTGAAAATCAGAGTTGCTTAGTTTCAAATCTGCTAGGTTTTAGTTATCACTTTCCAATCTACTTTAAAAAAAGCCAATGCAATATCATTTAGGGTGAAGGAACACACTGCTTTTTTAAAATGTAGATCTAACTAAAGACAGTCAACTGCTTAAATTTGACCAAGATGATATTTTGGGCATTTTATTATAGTTGAAGATGGCATGCTGGCACAAAGGAACCAGGGTCCTAGTGTAAATAACCAGCCAGGACATATGTAGCAGATGGTTATTTTTGCTTTGTTACAAAATCTCTTTGCATCAGATGGCTTGCATTAGCATAGAATAATGTGAGAGACTCCCTGTTCTCAGCACATGCTGTGGTTTTCACACATTTCCAGTAGCATTTCCAGCTGTTTAACACCAATTCCAGTGCCTGAACAGAGTGGATGTAGTCCAAAACATGTTAATCCTAAAAGGGGGGAGTTAGCATATCTTTCAGTGAATATGTCAGATAACTCAAACCAATATTACAATACCCCACAGGCTTTTAAAAAATTGAATAGCATAAGCTTTCTAGCCATGCTAAGAAACTTGGGTCTGAATGTGTCTTTGCTTGTGTATGTCTGGCTGGCATCCAGAGCACTATTATCTCTGTTTTACGGGTGTCTCCCCAACATTATGTTTGGACAGGCAGCTCCAATGGCAAAGAATCTGCCAGAAGATAACAGAAGCATTTTCCTACACTTCTGTGCTCACTCTTTGTGTGTGAAGTACTAGCAATCAGTTGAGGCCACTGCAATTAAAGATGAGTAAACCACTTCCAGCTTAATGACAAAAATGTTTCATGGCTGCAAATGGCATGAATTCAATCTTCTTTTTTTAAAAAAAGAGGATCTTTGTCTTTTTAAAAAATTGATTTCATTGATTTTACTACAATGTGTTTGGCAACCCAAGAAACATAATAAAACATAGTAAGAAAAATTACCAAGTACAATAATACCTTGGATAATGATTACATTGGATAACACTAAAATCAGATAATGATGCAAAATTTTGACAAAAATGACAAAAAATTTGCATCAGATAATGATGCTTTAGTGTTATCCGAGGTAATCGCAGTGGCAGCGTGGCTGGGAAGCTGAATGGAGGCCACACCATTGCTGCAGGTACAGGGGCAGCATGGCTGGGAAGCCAACAGGTGACTCCCCATTCAGCTTCCCAGCCACACTGCTGCTGTGGACGCAGGGGCGGTGTGGCTGGGAAGCCGACAGGGGACTCCCCGTTTGGCTTCCCAGCCACACCGCCGCTGCGCTGCTATTGATGCTTGGTTTGTGGGGAGGAATGGGTGTGTGGCCAGTTCCCCCCAGCCCAAGCGCCGATTGCACAGGCACTTGGGTTGGGGGGGGGAACCAGCACATGCGCCCGTTCCTGCCCCCAACCCAAACGTTGATCGATCACAGTGTGGGATCAGTGCTTGAGTAGGGGGAACCAGCATGCATACCCATTCCTACCTACAACCCAAGCGCCTGTCAATCACAGTGCACGATCAGTGCTAGGGTTGGGGGGGAACTGGCATGTGCACCTGTTCCTCCCCACAACCCAAGCACCGTTCAATCACAGCGTGCGATCGGCGCTTGGGTTGGGAGGAACCAGCACATGCACCCATTCCTCCCCACAATCCAAGCGCCTATCAATCACAGCACCGAACGGCGGTTGGGTAGAGGAGGAACCAGCATGCGCACCCATCCCTCCCCACAATCCAAGCGTGCAATCAGTGCTTGGGTTGGGGGGGGGGGAACTGGCATGCACGCCCCTTCCTCCCCACAACCCAAGCCCTGATTGCAGCGTGTGATCGCTGGCTGGGTTGGGCGGAGAACCTTTCTCTCCCCAACCCAGCCAGCACTTGGCTTGATCCGCCTGCCTCTTTGGAAAGGGCAGCGGGGATACCTTTCCAAAGAGGCAGGGTGATCAGCCCCCTGTTCTCTTTCCACTTCTGAAAGGGAACTGGGTTTTTAAAAACATTGTGCAATGTATGCATCGCAAAACGTTAAAAACCGGATAACAATGAGACTTGTGGAACTAAGTCTTATCGTTATCTGAGGTACTAGTGTACTGTATATATAATCGTGGTTGTTTACTTTCAACGATAACAGGCACATTCTCTCTGTGCTGCATGAGAACTGAAGGACTGGTATTGGGAAAGCCCTGTGTTGCCTAGGTAAGCATGTGGCACCAATTATCCTGTGGTAAAGATTACTCTTGATTTTTTAGGGGGTAAATGTTACTTTGGTCAGCATTTTGTTCCCAAAGCAGTAAGGGCTTCCGGTTTTCCCATACCTCAGAAACATTATTTTGGGGCTATATCCAAAATATTTTGGGGCTACATTCAGAACATTATTTTGGGGCTTAGTCAAAGAGGTGTTTTCCCAAATAATAACATTTCCAAGCCCTGATATGCTTGTAACATTCCCAATTCTCTTTTACAAGGATCAGGAACTATCCTTGGAATTGTGAATCGTGTCCTATGCTGGTTTTGGACCTTAATAAAGATTTATTTGATTTGATTTGAGTGATGTCCCTCCCCGCAATGGCATCATAAACAGAAACTAAAAGGAAAGCAGCCATCCTTCCCCTGAGGAACACTGTCCTTCTGCTGCCCTTTCTGTTACTATCGGATCTGGGAGAACTCTATCACCAAATGAAACCTTAAAACAGGATTGGGAGGCAGTTAAACAAAACAACAAATGAAGGAAAAATCCTTCAAAAGGTTGTTCTTGAACTCTATGAGTGAAGAATTGAAAGTCTTCCTCTCCTGGCCAAAGTGGATGAATGCACAAAAGACCTACCTCAAAGATGTACATGGATTTTGTCATACTATGTATTTTGGAACGCATTATGCTCTTTAAGTGAGGTACCACTGTACGAGTTGTAGCTGACAACAACAAATACTAAGCATTGTTTTCATGTTTCTGTCATGTTCATTATCCATTACAGTTTTAAAGAAAAGAAAGTGGTTTTGTAGAAGAGGCTGGAAAAAATGCCCAAAATGCCTAAAGGTGCTGTTTGGATTGTTTTATCTTCAGTTCAGCATTTGAACTGTAGATGTTGAATTGAAGACTCTTTGATCCTTATGAAAGTTGTTAGCCTGAATCCTGTTAGTTTCATGCTGTGTGGGTAGGCAATCATGCAAGCAAGACTACTTGGGCTTCCAGTAAGTCACCACACCCATCTGGGTCAAGGAAGCTACAGCATACCCACTCATGTGCTCAGTCACACAACTGGTGACAAGTACCCGGTGAGAAAATGCTGCACAATTGCCCTTCCATGCAGGTTTTTTTCCTGGATGGAGTTGGGTCATTGTGAACTGTTTCACTTTATATTTCATTTTATTCTTTCTCTTTTTCTTTGGACAATAGTGCTAAAGAAATAAGTAATGGCATGGTGGTAATATGTTTTTTAAAAATCAAATGTTTGCTTTATTGATCTGGTGTTAACTCAGGATCTTGAAAGATAAATTGACTCCATGCTAGTAACAGATCATACTGCTGAGAAATGAGCATAATGTATCAATTGTCTCCATTATTTCTAGAAAGGAATTAATAGTCTACCTTTCATGTTAATGCCCACTATAATTTAGGGAGTTTACACTGAATTGGTTCCTAGTCAGCAGCTGCGAGAAATCTTGTGGATGTGATTGGAATTAAAAAAGAGAAACCTATTCCCAGATCACTGAAAAAAGAAAATACAGTAGCATCATTTTCATTTGCTTATTGAGGCATTTGCTCAGACAATGTGAAAGAAATAGTATTTCTTAAAGGATGTGCTTGTTGACTTGTTGCACTTCATACATTAGTACCAGACACACGATCGCCACCTTGTCTGACTGCTGTGGCAGCTTTCACAGTTGGAGCTCTGCGTTCATAAATATTGAACAGAGAACTAGCTCAAGAAATCGAAGGTCTCATAAAATGCAGAAAGTTAGAATTTTATTACAGCTTACTATTTAATAATGATAATTGCATGCCATCAAGTCAATTTTGACTTATGATGACCCTTTCCAGAGTTTTCTGTATAGACAATATTCAGAAGTAGTTTACTATCTCCTTCTTCTGGGGGTGTCTTGGGACTGTGCAACATACCCACAGGATGGCTCTTCCTCAAATAGACATGGCGGGGAATCAAACCCCTAGCCCACTGAGCTATCTAGTCAGGGTCAAATAAATGCATGAAGAAGCATGAGAAAGAGAAAAACGTCTTGACCAAGATAATTTGGAGACAAGTCTGGATGTGTCACAACATCATTGTTTACTGTATGGACTGTGGTGGCTCAGTGGTTAAGAAGCTCACCTTGTTAGCTGGAAGGCCAGCAAGTCAGCAGTTCAAGACCTGATTACTCCATGACAGAATGAACGCCTGTCTCTGTCCCAGATCCTGCCAACCTAGCAGTTCAAAAGCAAGAAATTGCAAGTAGATAAATAGGGACCACTTCGGTGGGAAAAGATCTTGGGGACATAAAAGGAGCCTCATTCAGGCATCCCTTGAGTGGAGTTCCTCCAGCAAAAATCCTTTTAACCTAGAAAGCACTTTTGTATGTTTCTGACACACAGACACACAAAATTGTTTACTGTTGCTGCATCCACAACCAAAATGGCCATGATAATGTACAGCTTCTGGCAAGAAAGGAAATAGTTTGGCAATAACTTATGTATGTTTGATCATAAACCCCAGGAATAATACTTTCTAGAATGCAACTCCCTGACACCACTCTCCACTAGGGTTGCCATAATTCTCTCCCACCAAACCGGGACAGCCACATGATGTTGTTGCATTCTTCAAACTGTGCATGCATGGGGGGGGGGGCTGTCAGGGAGACCACAGCTCTAAGACCCCACAGAATCCCCATCCAGGGCGGACAGCCTTCATCAGTTTAAAATAAACTGTAGTCAAGAGGTTTTTCCCTGTGTGATTCTTCTTGCAAAAGACTATTCTTGATGGTGCTATTTTTATTTTTATTTTTTTAAAATAAAATTTAATGGGCCACTCTTGAAACCACCTTTCCTCCCCCTGAGGTCACCCCATCCTCCCCTTCACACAAATCCCACTGAAATAGACTCACCTTCAAACCCGACATAAGGATCCCTTGGAAGAAAGTTCTAAAGAGGGGCCTGGAATGGCAATGCAGTCCATGGAGCCTCCATTTCCCTCCAGAAGGAGAAAAACAGGGGACAGGAAGGGAATTATTTTGGAGGAGGACTTTGTGATGGAGGACTCTTCACTTTCTGTCCCCCCTGTTCCCTTTCTCTCTAGGGATACCGACCCTATGCAATTAACCCTTTGCAGTCACATGAAGAAGGAACCCTCCATCCCAGTGTATGGTGGAGGTTTGGCTTCTTAGATATGGGTATTTCTTGCTCCCTCCCAGCTTTCATGGAAAAGAGCTGAGGATGATTCCTTGTCCCCCAAACTTCAAGGTTAGCCAAGGGATTTTTGCAAAGAGTTATTTCACTGCCTCCGTACCTTTCTTTCACTTATCTCTCTTGCAAGTGTCTCCCCTCCCCAGCGGGCTTTTCAGGGTGCTGTTTTGCCTTCACCACTTTCAAGAAGGATAACTGAAAGAACGGCAGGGAGGCAGTGAATTAACTCTTTGCAAAATCCCTTGGTGAGGAGTGATCTTGCTTCCTTTGTTCAAATGTACAAATCTGGGACTTTTACATATTTTTTCTTGAACTGGCCAGGACAGCCTATATCTGGAAAAATCCTGGAAAACCGAGACATATGGCAACCCTACCCTCCACCCAAGCTAGTCACTCTCCATGCTAGAATTTAGAATCCAAACAGTAACTTGTCCCAACTCTGGCCAATTGTAATTCTTAAAAGTAAGTACTTCATTGTTCCTCAGAGAAGGAACATACAGATTAGTGGAGCCAGATCTAAAGCAAAATAAAAGGTAAGAAGAATAGTTCATGTAGACATCTGTACAAAAAAATAATAATGGACATATATTTTACAGCAGGAACAACAGTATACAAAAATCTGTTTGAGAAGATTTCAATCTATCCAGACACTTTGAGTGACTAGAGAGTCTCTGAGAGACTTGAAACTCACTGTTCCAAGAAAAACACACTGCAAAACAAAACCATACACCACCAAAGCATCCCTCTGTCTTGGCAATGGATTGTCCTATTACCTGGTTAGTTGGATCTCACTCAGATTTAGGCCCATTCATCCTGTTTTCTCTCATAACTTGTTTTTAAAAACAACTATTTGTCCACTTACTCTAAAACCTGGGATCTATTACATTCAAGCATGCTCCACCTCAGCAATATTATAAGGGCTCAGACAGTGGGTTGCTGCTGATCTAGCCAGAAGCTAGCCATTTTTCTGAGGATGGCACCTGTGGAATTTAATGAAGGAGATGTAAAAAGTCATTCTAGAGCCAGTTCATTGCTTCGGGAATATACTGTACCTGATATGTTCTAAAGAACTGAAAGGTGAAATGGCTGATCTCCTGACAATAATTTGCACATTTATTGGTATATGAATCAGAAGCGTAGCTTACCTTGGCGGGGCCCCGTATAAAAATTGTTTGGGGGCCCTTTATTTGCGAGGCGGAGCTAACGTCATGACATCATGACGTCGTGGGGGGAGCCAACGCCATGACGTCATGACGTCGTGGGCGGGGCTAAAAATAAAATAAATAAATAAATAAAATAGAATAGAATTAAAATAAACAAACAAACACACACACACCTCAATCCACCCACCCACCCAAACAACCACAACACAAACCCGTAAATAACTTAAATAATTAAAATAAATAAAGAAATAAAATAAAAATCCACCCACCCACCCAACACACACATAAACCACCCACCCACCCAAAACACAAAACCCTCACTTACCCTCCCGGCTCCATCCTCGCTCTCTGCCCTGGGCTCCGAGGCGCGCCTTCCCGCCCCGCCGAGCCCGACCGCGGTGCCCTCCGACGGCGCCGGGCTCCGAGGCAGCCGCGCTCCCGGGAGGCAGGGGGCGCGTGAGCGGGCAGGGAAGAAGGCGGAGAGCCCGGCAGCCGGCTGGGGGAGGGGGCAAATTGCGTGCTCCCGACCCGCCGGGCACGCTCCCGCCTTCCCCACCCGCTGCCGCTGCTCGCGAGTGGGCTGAGCTTCTCCGGACCCGCTGCGGACGAAGGACGGGCAGCAGCAGCACATCCTCTGGAGGAGGCGGTGGCGCACTCTGCCAGGCAGGCGTCCCCAGACCATGGGGGTTTGGCAGCAGCGGACAGCCCGGGCAGGCCTCAACCTGCCCGTGGGAGCTGGGCGGCCACAGGGGAGGTGCCCTCCTCTGAGGGCCACCATCGGAGCCGCTCTGAGAAGCTGCGGCTCCGACTCCGAAATTTTATTTTTAAAAATTGGAGCCAAAAATGGCTCCAATAAAGTGCGCATGCGCAGAAACTCAATCTGACGCATGCGCAATGTGTTAGATTGAGTTTCTGCGCATGCGCAGTAAATTTTTGCTCTTTTTCTTTTCTTTTCTTTTTCTTTTTATTTTTTGCCGTTGGGGGCCCCCGTAGCCCGGGGGGCCCGTATAATTGATATGGCTGATACGGCGGTAGCTACGCCTCTGATATGAATGCTAGGTTACTGGTAATTTAGATTAACCTTCCCAAATCTGTTGAGATTCAGATGTTTGGTACTTCAAGTATTGTCAGCTTCAAGTATTGTGAGGCTTGTTCCTTAAGAGAGAGAGTCGTAACTGCTGTCATATCTCACTTATCTAGAAAGATCTGTTAGGGTTGCCATAAACCATATGTGACTTTAGAGCACACAACTATTTTGTGTGTGCATGGGTATGTAATTAAAAATGTAGGAGAATGTTTTCTACAGGGAGCACTGAGTCCCATCTACAATTTACCTTGGCACAGTTTACTGCACTCTGTGTTACCACTTGTGAGATTTAGGCCACAATGGATACTGTTGTTTCAAATGCATTACATAAACTCATTGATCTGATAAGTTACAGGAAGTCACATAAATGTAGGTCCATAGTTAAAATGATACAGTGGTGATTGGCAGCCATGTAATTGAGTAAATTGATCTGTGTCTTTTCCTTGAATGTAGTCTAATTTTGGATTATGCCATGAAATGACAGAAACTCAAATTGATAGGCATGAGCAATTTCCTGTTTGTAAGTTTAGTTCAAATTCAACCAACAGTAAATGTCCTGTGTGTGAATGTTCCAGAAAATTTTCTCTGTACCAATAGGTTTGTCAATAAATTGTAATAATATTGAACATCTTGTTTTTGTCTACTTTCTAATTCCAGGATTGCTTAATGCTGATTTAGCAGCTTTTGGTACTCAAGAAAACAAATCCATTTGATCCGCTATTACTCCTCTGGTAGGAGGAGGAGGAAGAAAAATAAATAATATTTTATGATCTTTTAAGTGGCAAAAAAGCTAGTGTCTACAAAGTGTTGCATCACACCATCTCATATGAAAACTTTTGTTTTTTTACTTTCATGTATATTCCACCCAAATCAATTCTTCTTCTGCTATATATGATTCCAAATACAGTACAGTATTGGCTTTCATTATGGTATTCAGCCATGAAGATTGTCCTGGGAACAATATAATGCAATGGCTTTACATCTGCCTTCTGCATTGCAGAGTGACACCCATACCACTGATCCAGTTACATGAGTCACTTTCTGGTTCTGAGCCCTTTTGGCATACAAAGTCCTCCTCAGCCCCAGACCAGTATGGATGAAGCTGCTGCCTCCATCAAGATGGATTCAAGTGGTATTTAATCCATTTAGAGACTATCACCCTTCCCTGTGGACTTTGCCACTCAAGGCCATTCATCCTCAGGATTGTTGGGTTAGTTAACCGCCACCTGACATTGGCATTGAGTTGCTGGCAGTATAGTCTACTCTATTACCATAGCAGGATAATCTGGCCAGACTCTACCTAATCAATTGAGTAACTTAATTATTAGTTGACTAAGGTTTGAGGACAAATTTCTAGGATTTTTATGAGCCATGCTCATAAAAATCAGTGATTCCCAACATGGGGCACATGCCCCACAGGGGGACTTCAATTCCCAGAAGCCTAAGTCAGTACATTGGCAGATTGTGCTTTGGAGAATTGACTTAGGCTTCTGGAAATTGAAGTCCAAAAACCAAAGGTTGGGAATACACTGGTTTAGATCATTCTTTATATGCCAGAAAACCTGCTTCAGCTCAATCAACCCATGTTTGCTTCCTGGGACAATCTGTTAAAAGAATTGAGTAGGAGGAGGAATCCAAAACACTAGGCAGGATGGGCAAACACTCTAATCTTGTGTAAGGCAACTTCCTTAGTTCCTGCAACATATTTTCTGTGCAGAAAGCCCAGCAAATTATTTCTGTGGATTAAAAAAAAAAACACTGTCACAGAAAAACAATAGTGAGAGATTATTATTCATCTATTCTTTTATCAGTTAAGGTGACACTTTCCAACACTTCTTGGTGTGATGTCGTTGACATTTTCCTCAGTTTGAATAAAACAGTTTGATTTGTTAGACTGAAGAGTATGAAAGCCCCAGCCTGCTGGGTTTCCCCAGAGTAGATGGAGGAAAGTGGGGAAATAAAGTCAAAGCCATGCAATGCACCTCCATATACTCCTCACTTTGTGTTAAAAATATGTATGTTAGGTGTACATGTGTATGATCTGCTCTTCCTTTTGACCTTCAATGGTCCCTGAGAAATGAGAAGGGACAGCTGTCTGTTGTCAACAATGACAATTATTGCTCATTATCTACAGCTCTCTGCTTTAGGTGGTAGTTTGTTACACTAGCACAACTGCAATGGTAGCAACCTCTGGTGCAGTTATTAATACACATAAACTAATTGTTCCTTATATTCCTCGTTATGCACCAATCATAAGAATTGATGCACCATGGGAAATTTAAGGGGATACAAGGGGGACCCCATTGGATTTGAATTTCAGAAGGTGTAAAGAAAGGCTGAACATTCATTCTCAACATTAAAAATTATCCCCATTATATTCAAAATAAGGCCTAATACATTGTCAAGGTAAACACCTCTTTAACTACATTTTGGGGATATTTTTTATTTCACAGTAATCCTTCATTTTCAAATAATCATTCTAATTTTAAGCAAAGACATAAAATTGCACTGTATTGTTTTACATTCCTCCATCTCTTAAAAAAAGAATATTGCATGCAAAATAAAATGTTGCTGGAGTAATGCCTTGAAGGGAACAAGACGTGACATGCATCAAATCCTGTTTGCCATAGCCACTCATTTAGGCATTAGAGTAGCATGATGATAATGCACGGGGGCATTCATGGCACAAATTCATGTTTTGTCTTTGCATTTAGGGGGCAGGTGTGCTAAAATAATTGTTTCACAGTTCTCAGATTAATTAAATGGTGACAAACCAGTCAGATGCAGATCTTTCTTGCCTTTATATATATATAAAAACAGATTAAAATACATAGTACCCCAGGAGATGAACACGTTCCATTAGGTAAAATCAATACTGCAGAAATCTTTATGAAGCTATTTAATTATACAGTACTGTATTGCCAAAAAAAAAAAAACCCTAAAAAGAAGGAAAAATGTGTCTGGTGTAAATTAATATTTCTTTAGTGCTAAAAAATAATGCTCACTGGGATATTCCTGCCAATAAAGAAGGCTCATTTGTTTGGTGTGAAGGTTTCCCTGTTTTAGAAATTAAAAAATCAACAGAGACTAGACTTTATTTCTTTGATGGTAACATAATTCTTTTTAATGACTATAGGTTTATCTATCATAAAACTGAAGTGAGACCATCTCATTCTGTTTGGAGATGAGGAAGAAGAACTCTACTTTATTTATTTCAGCCATAAAATACAAACAACATTAACCCTGGTCATCTTTACTTGGGGTAGTTCAAGCTAGCAACACAATGTAGCCCTTTTGTGTTCATCCAGAAAGTGGTTTCATTGTGTTCAATGGGGTTTGCTTCATGTGAGGTCCACAGTCTGAGCAGGAATGTAGAGGAGTGTCAAGCTGTATTCATTTAGATAAAATTCTACAAAATGCAGAGCTCTAACTATCAATTTTGGCACCTGGGGTTTTGTTGCCCTACTGTTTAAACTTGGGTCATTTGAAACTGTGAAGAGAGCCAAAATATCAGGAGGAACATCTGGGTTTTTGCAGATAGTGGCCATATTCATTCTATCCTAAGTCCTCCCATTTCTTCCTTCTTTTTCCCTGGGGAAGTGTGGCTGGACTGGAGGCAACATATGTGTTTGGGCAGCCTTCCAGCAACAAAACCCAACAGGCTAGTTCATATCCTTCCAGAGGCATTTTTTTTTGGTACTCTTGGTTGCTTAGTGATTAAGACGCTGAACTTGGTGACTGGAAGGTTGGCAAGTCAGCAGTTCAAGACCCAAGTATTGCATAATGGAGTGAGCTCCGGTCTCTTTCCCAGATCCTGACAACCTAGCAGTTTGAAAGCAAGAAATTGCAAGTAGATAAATAGGTACCACTTTGATGGGAAGATAACATTGTTCCATGCACTCCAGTATCTAGGCATGCCTGCCACATGTCCACAGAAATGTCTGCAGATGCAGACAGAGCCGGTTCTTTGGCTACAACCTGAGATGAGCACCGGACCCTAGAGTCGGCTATGACTGGCTTTCAAGCAAGGGCAACCTATACATTTACCTTTACCTAATATTGCTACCCTAGTTACAGCTCTGACAAAAAGGCATAATGAACCAAGTGAACAGGTATAACTTTGAAGCTATGCCAGGTCAGAACGTGGCCTAGCCAAGGCCCATTTATTTCCATTGAGGGTAAAAAGTGTGCCTTTGCTCAACATCCATTCAAAGAGACTAGAAATGTGTTCAAGACAAAACAAAACATTTATTCATATACTACATAACTAATGCATAGGCATCATTAATGTCATGAGACATCATAAAGTTCTCTAACAGATATGCTTTAAAAATAGGTTTGATGGATTTGAAGCATTAAAATGTATACATGGAAAATTTATCAGTAAGAAGATGATTAAAGCTTTTCTAAAATGGTCAGACGTGATACTAAGATAATTGTGGTGGCTTAGTGGTTAAGATGTTGAACTTGATGACTGGAAGGTTGGCAAGTCAGTAGTTCGAGACATGAGTACTGCATGATGGAGTGAGCTTCTGTTTCTGTCCCAGCTTCTGCCAACCTATCAGTTTGAAATCAAGAAATTGAAGTAGATAAATAACTACCACTTCAATGGGAAGGTAAACAGCATTCCGTGAACTCTGGTGTCTATCAGGGCCGTAGCCAGGATTCTAGGTTGTTTTTTTTTTGGGGGGGGGGGGAGTTCAAGAGGAGCAACAATGTCACATACACATATACAGTATAACATTGTCATACCAGGGTGGGTTGGGGGGGCTGTTACCTCAGGAGGGTTTTTGCTCCCCTCCCCCGGGGCCCCCTCTGGCTACAGACCTGCTAGTCATGTTTGCCACATGTCCATGGAAACATCTACAGACACAGACAGTGCTGGCTCTTTGGCTATAAACAGAGATGAACACTGAAACCTAAAGTCAGATACGACTGGCTTTCGAGTAAGGGTGACCTTTTCTTTTCCCTTTACTTATGCTGTTTAACTCAGCATGCCTCAATGCAATGAAACCGTTCTTTCTCACATGTGTGCCTTTTCGCTGAACGACAGTGATTTTCTTATGGCACATTTACTTGGTTAGAGGTCTGTTGTGTTTTTATACTGTTATTGTACACCTACTCACAATGCATATATCCATTCTTAAGTTTGAATGTATTTGTATTTTCTCTGTTATTAGTATTCCTCTTATTTATTATTGAGCTTTTACTATTAGCTCATATTGGTGCACACAGGGTCTCTAGGTGGTCTCCCATCTGGGCACTAGTCAGACCGAAATCTACCTAGCTTCAACAAATGTGTCACTCTTGTGCCCTCAGGCCACAAGAGAATCACATATATTCTTCCTACCTTATCAATCACTGTCAGCTACTCTCTTACTGCAGGTCCTCTGCCATTCAGCCTATTAATCCCCAACTCTCACAGAGCTTAGAAAGTTACTTTTAATAAGCATGTCTTTTAATATGCAGAGCTTAGAAAGTTACTTTTAATAAGCAACCATTGATAACTGAGCTGTGGTACTGTGATGTTCTGAGCCTCTGAGCTCACTGATCAAAGGCTTTATATTCATGCTTTTTAAAAATAGCTATCCAAGCTCTGCCTGGACCTTATGACGTTGCTTCCTTCTATCCATAATTTTCTGACCTGATTTTCAGGTGCCCTTGAAAAAAGAACTTTGTACTGTAGTTAATATAGGTCATCAAGCCACATGGGGACCACCCACTCATAACTGTCAAATGTGGTAGCATAGATGCCCAACCAACTAATCTATCACCTTGGAGGATGGGGCAACTGGCCCCATATGAGGTGTCCATACCCTATTCCTCCAACTTTGATGTGTGTTGGGGGAATGACAATGCTGGCACTTACAGCTCCACACATCAACAAAGAAGGAGGTGACAACAGCAAGATCTGCAACAGTGTTTGGAGGCCTGGTTCTACTTTGTGCTCAGAGGCGTAGCTACCACCGTATCAGCCGTATCAATTATACGGGGGCCCCGGGCTACGGGGGCCCCCAACGGCAAAAAATAAAATAAAAAAATATTGGAGCAAAAATTTACTGCGCATGCGTAGAAACTCAATCTGATGCATTGCGCATGTGTCAGATTGAGTTTCTGCGCATGCGCACTTTATTGGAGCCATTTTTGGCTCCAATTTTAAAAAATAAAAATTCGGAGTCGGAGCTGCAGCTTTTCGGAGCAGCTCCGATGGTGGCCCTCTGAGGAGGGCACCTCCCCTGGGGCCGCCCAGCTCCCACGGGCAGGTTGAGCCCTGCCCGGGCTGTCCGCTGCTGCCGAACCCCCATGGCCTGGGGACGCTTGGCAGAGTGCGCCACGGTCCAGCAGCGTAGGAAGGCGGGGTCCACGGGGGCCGGTTGCTCCCAGCGGCGCTTTCCAAAAGGGGCGGCAAAGCCTTGGCTCCTTTCCCTTCCCCTCACTTTGCTCCACCACCCGGGTCCGGCGGTGGTGGCGGCGACAGCAGCAGCGGCAAGCGGCTCCGGAAGAGGAGGAGGAGGCTGCAGTCGGGGGCAGCGCACCTTCCCATGCGGCCCCAGGAGGGTAAGTGAGGGTTTTGTGTTTCGGGTGGATGGGTGGTTTATGTGTGTGTTGGGTGGGTGGGTGGATTTTTATTAAATTTTTATTTTATTTCTTTGTTTATTTTAATTATTTAAGTTATTTACGGGTTTGTGTTGTGGTTGGTTGGTTGGTTGGTTGGTTTGAGGTGTGTGTGTGTTTGTTTGTTTGTTTTAATTCTATTCTATTTTATTTATTTATTTTTATTTTTTTATTTTTGGCCCCGCCCATGATGTCATGACGTCATGACGTTGGCTCCCCCACGACGTCATGATGTCATGACGTTAGCTCCGCCCCGCATATAAAGGGCCCCCAAACAATTTTTATACGGGGCCCCGCCAAGGTAAGCTACGCTTCTGTTTGTGCTGCCTCTTTTTTTTAATGTCTCTGGCAGGCAAGAGACAATATGGGAGGAGCAATATGGGAAATGGTCTCCAAAGGAACATAGAACCCCTGGGCAGGAGCGGAAGGTGCCCTCTCATGCTCCATCACAACCACCTGAAGCATCAATATCATCAGATAGGAGCCACCCTGTATCAACACCATATTCAATGGGGAAAAGGAAAGTAGTACAGAGGCAACAGTAAGGAGGGATTAAATTTGCCAGATGTCATTTTTATTACATTTTTTTAAAAAAAGAATGTCAAGTTTGCTTAGTCAAATTTATGAAAGAATAAACATATTTTGGACAGTGAACATCAAAAATGTAAAAAAACTCAATGAAATTCTGAAGAGACTGCACTGGCCAAATTTAACAAATAAACTGGCCTGCCATGTACTTGTTAAAGCTGAGCAGCTTGTCAGAAAAGAGTGTTTAAGGACAACACATTCAAAGCCTGGATAAATCCCTCCTTCAGACTTAGTCAAAAGTATTTTTTGCCAAAACCTAAGCTGGAATGATTAGGAAACTAAGGATGAGATTACCCCCACCCTTGGCACATTATTGATTATCCGTGATTAGCCATGGCAATTTATGCAAACTTTACAAGATCACCAAAAGGACTCTAGCTTCTATGTAGTGGGAAATTCAAGCCAGGAAATTTGATTCCTGCATTACTGCTTGCATTTCCCTGGTGCATTGGGTGTTCCTGTTCCAGTTATGTAAAAAGCCACAGGTAAGAGTGAATCTACTGTTCATTTTTAGCAGGTGTTGAAATAGGAAAGTTCAGAAGCAGCGCTGAAAGATTTTATTTACCGGTAGCCTCGTCTGTGAACAATAAACTAGCAAAAAACTTACTGTCCCACCTTATCTCCCCCCCCCCCACTCCCACTGCCAGTTTGATGGTGATGTGATCATCTAATGAAACTGGAAGATCAGACAGCGTGAATTATTTGTCAAAGAACAACACAAGTACAAATGTGGATCTGTGTGCTACACTGGCCACAACATTGACCACTCATGGTTACGCTCTGAATCCTCTTCTCAAAACTGAATGGGATATTTTGAGGCCAGTTCATGAATCAATGCTGTGAAAATAAATACTCCACCAAGGCACAGTAAAAGTCAATGCGGATAGGGGATAAATTAAGCCTTGCCATTCTTTCCCGGGTCTCTGCCGATTCTTTCACAGCAAAGTGCCATCCCTCATTTCTTTCTTTTCCTGTCATGGGTCATGCACATGGATAGTATGGGCACCATAAACAGCACAAAAATAGAGAGGGATCTTTCCAGATGAACAAATGAGAGCTCTGGAAGAGGTGCCTGCTCCCATATTGTCTCTATGCTGTTTATAACAAATGATATGAGTTCAAGTACCTAGGAACAACATTTACTGAACATGGCAAAATGGATGATGAGATTAACATACGGAGCAGTCAGGCAAACCAAATATTGGGACAGTTGGTTCCGCTCTTACAAAACAAGGCAATACCAAGCAACACAAAGAAACCTCATAGAAAACATATTCATCCCCACCTAATTTAATTTAATTTAATTTAATTTAATTTAATTTAATTTAATTTAATTTAATTTAATTTAATTTAATTTTCAAATTTATATGCTGCCCAACCAGGAAACCCGACTCTGGGTGGCTCATATAATCACTGAACAATATACATAGTAAACACAATATGCACAGTAAATTAAGCAATATACATTAAACAATAAGCACAGTAAATACAAGGTCAATAAATACAAGTCATATAATATACAAAATTCAATCAACAGAACAGCATATAATAATGTACCACACAATACCCTACTATAATGGCCTATCCACCATGGCCACAGACAAGTTCCAAGGGGGGTGGCGGCAGTGAAGTCCTGCCGCCATCACAGCCCTTTCAAGCCTGGAGAGGGTTGGGGCCCAAGAGCACCGGCAGGTGGGCAGTCTGGTCACCCATGACTGGAGGGCCTCCTCGCCCCAGCTGTGGGCAATGTCCAGAGGCGGTGAAGGCGTAGAAGTGTTAGAACAAGAACCTTGCATCTCCCTTGACACCTGGTGGGGAGGAAGAAGAAAAGAAGAAGAAGATCCAAACTCACAGTATATCCAGTTTTTACCTGTAGAGTTTTGTCAGAATCACGTTATGTGAAGTTACAGCAAGTTAAAACTCCACCTCCTCCATAGCCTTCTCTTGAGCATTATATATGATTGTTTTTATTGCTTGATTATTATGGTTACCATATCAGTTATAAGGTGGAACACCAGACATAATAAATCTTATCTTGTGCATTGTACACTTCTCATCACAGCATTCACTATTACCAATAAGTGCCATGGCGGAGAGTAGGTGGCAGTGATATTTTCAAACAATCTTGCCATAATGAAATGAAAAACTAGCTTGGAGCAGGTTGACTCTTTTGAGAGATCAGTTAAGTCAGCTGTGACTGGAGTTCAGACTGCCCCAATGAACACTGTTTCTCCCACATATCATTTGTGTTGTGTTTTTTTGACACTGTCTTATATTTTTAAAAACTCTAAAATATGCACAAGGTCTTATTTTCAGGGGATGTCTTATTTTTCCATGACGAAGAAGAATACAGTACACATTTATTGCTGATACAGTGGATCGCCAGGGCAAGATTTAGGTGAGTGCCTTATTTTCGGAGAGGCCCTTATATTTCTGAAGTGGGGAAAAATAGGGAGTGGACAAGAATTGAGACAGTGGTGCCACCCCACTGCCACCACCAGTGACTACTTTGAGCTCCCCCACCCCCACTGCCCCCAGGCTTCCCTGCTTACCAGCCTGGAGAAGTGCCCTCAGCCGCTCTGGCCACTAGACAAGCTGCGCTCGGCCACTCTAGCTGCTGCTTCTGCTGTGGCTGCCTCCTCAATCCTTGTCCCCTCCATTTGGTCTGGCATGTCCCAGCTGGTGTTCCATAGCAGGGCAGATGTTGTAAGGCTTACAACATCCTCCCTGCTACAGAATGCTGGCAGAAGCACACTAAGTAGAAGGGGCAAGGACTGAGATGGCGGCAGAAGCAGCAGCCAGAGTGGCTGAGCAGAGTGGCCAGATCCACCACACGGGGCATAATTTGGGGACCCCTGATCTATTGTCTATGGGGCCAATAAGATTATCATGCATCTATCTGTATCAACAGTCTTGGACACCATGTTTCTGAGCCTGGGTTTTTCTAGTGCATCATTTTTGCAATTACTGTACTTCTTATCTCTTCTTCTCTCATTTTCTCTCTCTCTCTTTGAAATACTTTGGGGCTTTTCAGAGTAGTTGTATGACTTGCTTAGACACAATGTCATTCATTTCTGTTTTCATAAGAACTGCCATAAAATGAAAAGTTCCATTGGAGATATAAAGAAAACCCGAGGCAATTTAAGCTAAAGGAAATGTTTGGCAGATATGAATTCCTCCCCTCAACACATTTTTGGACAATGGCTCAAATAATAACTAGTAATAAGGAAATAATTTCAACAGTTCTTTGGGCTTAACAATACTGAAAGATTAACTGGCAGAAAAGAGTATCTATTTTAAAACAAAGCTATATATTCTGAGAGGAAATTGTTGTATAAAAAGCTGAAAAGTTTCTTTGTAAGGACAGAATCCATCTATTTTAGCCTAAATATTTCTCTGCCAGATTTAAAAAGCCTGCAGGGGTTTAAATGCACATTGTGTGCCATTCCTTGGGAGATAGATGGATTATAAATTTATATAAATCATTGCCATAATTTAAAAAGTAAATAAACTTGTTATCTTGTCCATGACCTACACGTATAGAAGGAGGATAGGATTGCTATAAAATTCACTTCTTGCTCCAAGAAAGCCCACACATTTTCTGGAATTGTGGATCCACAATTTGTGGGGGCTTAAATGCCACTTGTTTTGCATAACACACCCAGTTGAAGTGACTGAATGAGAGGGATTACAGCAGTTCACAACCTTTTTAAGACAGGGGCCGTTTCATGTTCCCTCTGACAGCTTAAGGGGCCGGACAGCCATTTTGACCCTCCTCCACCACATGGCACTTCCTGTTGTGGTGGAGGTGATGGGGGCCACATGAAATGGTGCTGCGGGCCACATTCGGCCCATGGGCTGCAGGTTGAGAATCCCTGGATTATAGTCTGTCAGGAGTGGAGTATGTTGTGATATTACTACGGAGAAAAATATATGTCCTGGCATTCTTAATGCCTAGCCTGAGCATTAGAGAGGTTGGACAGAGATACTTTCCTCCTTTTCCTTACTATTCTGTACCTAAACCAACAATAAAACTATATCCAAGGGATAGAAAGGGATAGAAGGCAGTGTGAATCATTGGAGGTGGGATTAAGCTTTTATCTTAGTTGATAAAATACCCAAGTTTAAATAGAATTTTTGAGCTGAAGGTGGTTTTTTGACCCTGCAAATCCTAGCTTCATTTTTTGAGGTGAGTCTTATGAATTACGCATGCCTGTATTATTATTATTTTTGTACAGAGATATAAAATCAAAGTACATGACTTTGAGGGAAAACTCATACCTCTGTATCTCACATTCACTATCCATGGCCACATGATTCCTACCCCAGCAATACAGGGGAAACAATAGCATGGCTAAACTCTGCTTCCCCACACAACAGCTCTGAACAGGGTCCTGCTACCCAGTGTAAGCAAAATTACTCTGAAGAAAAAGTGGTCCTGATAGACAGTTTAGATCAGGGATGCCCAAACTTTTCAGGCCATGGGCCAGTCACATGGTTCAGTGGGCCGGTCATGTGGTTCCTCTCACTGGAAGCGGAAGTAAAATGCACCTTGCAATCTGTTTGCAACAGGATGAGATAGATTTTAAGCTGCCATTTTCTCTGCTTAAACCAGGGGTGCCCAAACTACAGCCCATGAGCCAGATCCAGCCCCCAAAACCAATTCATCTGGCCCACACCACCTTAGTCACTCCCAGAAGTGGAAGTAAAATGTGCTTGTATGGGCACATTTTACATCTGCTTCTGTGAACGACGAGCACTGTGTGGGCCACATGAATTGGAGTCAGGGGCCAGATCCAGTCCACAGGCCATAGTTCAGGCACCCCTGGTTTAGATAAATTCGTGCTATATAGTAGAAATTACAGTGTAGTAGAAACTACAGTAGGCTTATATATCTTTCAAAGGACATTGACCCATACTACCCAGAGAATGTATTAAGAGTTATGGGGCAGTATATAAGTGTGATTGCTTTACCTCAGTAATGTTTGGGAAGTTTATGATGCAAGTCTGTGTATGAGCATTTATTCCCTTGTTGGGATTTGAACCCATTAAGATTCATGTTTAGATCATGTTTGTGATCTCGTTTGCTTTACTGAGTACATTTCTGAGACCAATTAAATGTTCAGATAGTAACACTATATTATTTGTATACTGGATGTTGTCAATAACATCTCCATTAACAATGATACAGTCATTTGACTTATAAAGTGTTTTTCTGAAAATGGTTTCAGGATACAAATGGAGAAGCAGTGTTGTATTCCTCTTCACATCTATGTCCTCTATCATATGACCTTTAGCTTTCACTGCAGCTTTTTATTCCCAGGACAAATTCCAATTATATGACTATAATCTAAATCAAAGTCTTTGTTCATGAAAAACTCAAACAGCTTTCCATGTTGGATTTTGTCAAATGCTGTCTTATAATCAATAAAACAAGTATGTTTATCCACATTCATGGCATGCCATCCCTCCATGAGAACATGTATACCGAACAGTGCTTCTTTGGTGCCAAATACTCTGGCTCCAAATGGCATATCGCCTGCCCCTTCTTCACAGTGCTCATAAATTCAATCTAGTACAGTATCGTTATTATGAAAACTTCAAGCAAATAATCTATTAAGCTTCTTGTTCTGTAGATCCTGAAAGCTTCAGCATTCTTTTTTGGTTAATATAGTAAATGTAGTACATTGGTCTACATTGGAAATGGCAGCATGTGCTTTTGTCCCTATACAGATCAACTCACAATAGCTATACATTTAAAGATATATTCCACCTATGCCATTGCCCTTCATTCATTTCAATGGAAGAGAATTACACAGACCAGCAGTGCTATATACTTTTTTCAATGGGGCTTGCTGCTAACTGGGAAATGGAGTGCATCCTAAGGTCATGTTATAAAATGTAAACATCTGTCCCAATATTTCCAGAAAAATTCATGTGAACAGAAGTATCCATTTTCCTAACTGCTTTTATTACTTTTAATCAGTATAACTGACATGAACTGATAGGCACGTGACCTTCATTCCATTGCACACATTGTCCAAATAACATGAAAATCTTCTCTCTTATTTAAATCCCTTTCTTTTTAGACAGATTGCTATGTAGGGTAAGAATGAAGGACAGATACTAAAGGCATGCAGGCATTTAGGTTCTGCTGAACTAGAAATATGTTTTATTTAAAACATCTATACAATAGAATTTGATGCATTCTACAACTTCAATAAAACTATAATCCTGGGTTTAAGATAGCAATTAAAGATACAAAACATAAATAACAGGGAGAAATGGACATTCCTTCTAGCAGTTTATTAAAAATATGAAGATTAGAAAGAATTTTACAGTCTCTGGCTCAAGTCACTAAGACGCTGACTGGGAGGCGGAAGGTCAGCAGTTCGATTCCTGAGTACTGCAGGACGGAATGAGCTCCCGTCTCTGTCCCAGCTCCTGCCAACCTAGCAGTTCGAAAATAAGAAATTGCAAGTAGATAAATAGGGCCCATTTCGGTGGGAAGGTAACAGCATTCCGTGTGCTCTGGCGTCTAGTCATGCCTGCCACATGACCATGGAAACGTCTGCAGAAGCAGACAGCGCTGGCTCTTCGGCTTAGAAACAGAGATGAGCACTGACCCATAGAGTTGGATACGAGTGGCTTTCGAGCAAGGGAAACCTTTACCTTTTTACTCTAAAGTGTCTCTTGGCCTCTCTCAACATATTCAATGCTTTTAATTTTCCTGCAGCAGCTATCATGAATGCCAGGACAAGTGTCTTCTTGTTACATATCCAATTTTGTGGATACCTCTTTCTGAATTGGAGATTGCTGGGATGTTCAGCTAAACAGGACTGCCAGTGTAGCTATACTTAATATCCAATAATGAAAGGTTGTCATGTTTAGTAGAATGCAGAAAGGGAACATAAACTGAAATGGATTCAAAAATTAAAAGTCAAACTATTGAGTCTTCAATGCCAAGAGCAACTAAACTTGAAGGTACAGTGGCTAAAATATCTTGTCACATGCATGCTAAATACGGAGAGATCTTGTTCTTTTTCATTCAAGAGGTTCAGGATCTGGTCCCCTTACTTTCTTCTCACTGTCTTACAGAATAGCTTTCCAAATGTTCAGAGCTCCCAAATCCAAGTGGAGTGAGTGCTCCCCACCCTGCTCTTAATGACCTTCAGAATGCTTGTTTCAGGAAAAGGTCTTTCTGACCTTTGCATTTCCTAACACATTCCCAGGACTTTGCTTTGACTACGTTATATCTATCTACACAATATAAACCAAGAATCTTTCATTAATATTTGCTTCTACTCGTTGGCTCCTTGTTATCACGAGAGAGTCAGGGCAGAGTACATATCTCTCTCTATCCCTGAAAGATACAGAACTAAAATAATAATAATATGAATTGTTGATTTTAAAATTGTCCAGCCTTCAATCTGGTTGAAGAAGCAGAGTTACTTTTACAGTTTCAAATTGTATTGCAGGAGAAACATGCTGTTCACAAAGAGTGGAAAGCAGATTTAATGGCCTCTCAGTGCTTGGAATTACAATTGTCCCTGTGACTAGAATTCAACATCAGATGCTTCTCTGCGTTACTGCTAACATTGTGATTTTCCACTCAAAAATATATTTCTAAGGAGAGTAAAAAGTGTGAATATGGGTGTAAGTATCTAGTCAAACCTTAGGTTGCTCAAATATAACCCAAGCTGATCACTACTGATTTTATAATAAGGCATATATGGAAAAGAACAGAAGAATGATGAATTAAGAGTTAATGTTTATGATATTTGGTACTGGACTAGGGTCTTTACATCCAGACCCAGGGAAGGCTTCATTACTTTAAGAGGTGCATAAGAAAGAAATGAGTCTGAACAGGTTATCCTGCTATGGTAATAGAGTAGACCATACTCCCAGCGACTCAATGCTGAGGGTCAGGCAGTAATTAACTCACCTGACAACCCTGAGGACTAATGGCCTTAGGTGCCAAAGTCCACAGAGAAGGATGATGGCCCCCAAGTGGATTAAATCCCACTTGAATCCATCTTGATGGAGGGCAGCAGCTTCATCAATACTGGTCTGGAGCTGATGAGCCAAAAGGGCTCAGGACCAGAAAGTGACTTGTGGAACTGGATCAGGAGTCATGCTGCAATGCGGAAGGCAGATGAAAGACCACTGCATTATATTTCTCAGTTCAGTCTTCATGGCTGATCACCATTATGATTTGGATTCAGATACAGCAAAAGTAGAATAAGATTAAGAAATTTATGACTCCTAGAGCAGATTTTTCTCACTAAAGACAGTCACAGGGATAAAGCTTGACAAAGACCTTACTAGGCAAGGCTGCCTTCCTGAGTGGATTAGATGGATTGGCTGTTGAATGACCAACCACAGTATCAGAGAGTAACCATTGGGTTTGACTGATGATGTGGGGCAAATGGCTGTGCCATATCTATGCAACTGCCATTTGGGGGACCTGTGCCTCACTTTGCATGATGGTTCTGCACAGTGATGAGAACATTTGTAATGGGTGGAATTCTGTCTTCTGGCCAGTTCTCAAAAAACACAGACCCTTTTAGGGACTGGAAAACTCAGGGAAAATCCTCCTGTAACAGACTGATACTCTCTTCCACTAAAAAATAATGACAATCATTTCTAGTGGGGGAAAAACTCCAAGTACTTCAACAAGTCCTTATGCAAAATTGCAAGTTCATCACATTCAACAGAGCCATATAGATTTTGACCCAGAGTGCAGAAATTTGCAGGATACAAAAATTTATTGCTGGAGGGGCACGAAACCACTGGTTGGTATTTGCTTCTGGAAGGATGCATATCTACCTGACATAGGTATGGATACCTTCCCTAGCTAAAATGACACAAAACAGGCATATAAATTGAAATAATAGAATAATAGAATAGAATAGAATAGAATAGAATAGGTGCACTCAGTGCAGCCCCAATATGGCTATCATACATATTCCCAAATGCATTCCGTCCCATTCCTCTGTCCTCTCCCCACATATTTCAGTCTTATAAGACCCAAGCTCATCAACTAGGGCAGCAATGTCTGTTGATATAATAGAAATCTTGGTTACATGAACACTGCAAATCAGTGGGAGAGAACTACATCTAATGTGATTGTCCTTTGCCACTAGCTTGATTGGTAAAGTTATATTCCCACCACTGTTGAAACTGAACTACTCTCTTAATGTTTCTTTCTGTGCTGTTGTTTTTCCCCTACTTCATACTCCGCTAAGGAAATAAACAAAATTCTCCAATACTGTCTTGTGTGTAAATTATGGCTACATTGTTAGTTACAATGAGTGAAACCACAGAAATATACCATACAGTACATGCATTTTGTAAAGCAGCAAAAATTGTCAATACGTACTTGTTATTCAGATGGTAGCTGTCAAATTCCCATAGCCATCATAGCCTTGTTACCTGTGGGATTCTGGCAATGGTAGTCCAAAAAACAAATGTTGCCTATATCAAGGGGTGGGGGAGGTTTATAGAAGGCCATGGAGGGAACAAATGATCTCACTCCTTCCTAACTCTCCCACAATGAAAAACTACAGCCCTCATTCTATCAGGTAGATAGATCTGGTCTTTCATGTGGCCCGCTGCTGCCCTTGCCGCTACTGGAAGTGGAAGCAGATGCATTTACGATAGCTGTAAAATGTGTACGCACATGCATAAACATACCTATGCTGCAGATGCATTTTATGGCATGTGACCGGCCCGCGGAGCTGTCCGGGGGGGGGGGGGCCTTGGTCAGGCACATGTCACAAAAAGTTTGGTCACTTTTGATTTAGATAATAATGTTTCCAGAATAAAGTTCATCCTGTTACTTTCTTACGAGAGTGTTAACCACTTCTTCTAAATTTCTTGTCACTTTGTTGGCACCAGTTAAAATCCACATTCTGAATCTGTGAACATCAGGTTAATTTATTCTACTCACATGGGTAGCTGATTATATTTTCTGTTTAATTTCTGACTGTTTAAATCTCTGGTGACATTATTGGACCTTGAACTCTGCACTCAAACATTTCCAATCACAAACGAACAAGCATTTTTCTTCTGGGGCCTCTGAAAGAATGTAGATAATGAATAATTCAGAAGTTCTTCCTCTGTGTCCCTCTTCTTGCTTACTCCAGTACAGGTACTTGCCTACGAAAAACCATAATGAAGCTACCAAACTAATTAACAGTTAGCATTGGTTATCGATGGTACAGTTCCCAAATGTATGCATTTCTGCTCAGTTGCAAGTCCCAGTTAATTCAATCAGACTTAGGTTGCCCTTGCTCAAAAGCCAGTCATATCTGACTCTAGGGTTCAGTGCTCATCTCTGTTTATAGCCAAAGAGCCAGTGCTGTCTTTGTCTGCAGATTTTTCCATGGACATGTGGCAGGCATGACTAAACACCAGAACACAGACACACTGTTTAACTTTCCATCGAAGTGGTACCTACTTCTCTTCTTGCAGTTTCTTGCTTTCAAACTGCTTATTCCCCTAGTAAAAGATTTGCAGCTATAAAGGAGTTTTGATTGTGGACAAAGTAGTAGTTGTATGAAGGAAAGAGGCTGTTGTGAGCTGGTTTCATTAAATTATATTTTTAAAACTCAAATAAAAATATAAGCAATGTTGGTGTGGGGAGTTTGAGCTCTGAAACGTGTGTTCTGAGCCATGACTTGTGCATATTAAAAAAGGGCCCATAATGAGCAGAAATATTTCCACAGCATTGTACTGTCATGAATGTATGAGAGAAACACTGACATTTTACAGAAGAATGCTGTCAAACAAAAGTTCTCAATTTAACAAAAAAATAATGGATCAAATCCCCTTGTATGACATGAAAATATATTCTTTATACATTCTTTGAGGAGGTTTTTAATACGCAGCTTGAAAATAAACTGCATGAGACAAAAGTAGGGAAATGCTTCACATAAGCAGCATGAGAAGAGGCAAGCTAGATCAAACAAAAGCAAAGAGCTATCTAACCTGGGAATGTACTGTAATGTTTGCACATTCTTTCCCCTACCTGCAATGAAAAAGGGTGTCTTGGGACCTTAAAACACCCCATAAAAAGCTGGTCACCCATGGTAAAACCACAGTTTTTCAGCAGCAGCAGAATTAGCAAAAACAACACCAACCACTTTTAACATGCAAACAATCATATTTTACATTACAACACTTGTATTCTATATACTGTATTTGTGAGTTTTGACGTAAATTCAATGAATGTCTTATGTTTCAGTAGGGTGGTCTGACTGCGTTTGGCATGTAACGAAAATTGTGTACTTTTGACTAGTTGCCACAACGAAACTACAACACTGACGAAAATAAGGATTATGCTGTATGTAAGATTGTCTTGGCGACTTTCAATTCGTCAAAAGTACACAATCAAATTCATGAAATAAATCCCTGATGGTAGTGTCCTTAGACTCTACCTGCCACACTTTTTTTTCTGTGATAAACACTTTTTTCAAAAGTGTCAAAATCTGAAAAAATGTCCAGTGTGGCCACCTATGTGCATCACAAGTAGCATGTAATTAAATGTGTAGCCATCATTGCAGCCACCAACATAGACCATGGAGTAAAACTGGAATTGACCTGTGTAACAGGGAGGGATGGCCAGTAACCTGGATGACTTCAAAATGAGACTGTACAAATTTATATAGGCTATTGGTGGCAACTAATCATACTTCAGTATCAGAGGCAGTTTGATTCTGTACAGTAAAACCTTGCATAAAGAGCAGCTCGCTTAGAGACTAACTTGCTTAAAAAGCAGAATTGTTCTGAATGGTCGCCTTCGTTTAACAAATAAAAACAACATAAAACTCGCTTAACAACTAAATCGGGGTTTGCAATCCTCCCAACCAGAAGTCACAATCAGTCACTTATAATGGCAGCGGTGGCGTGTTTTCCAAGTGTTTCATTTAAAGAGCAACTCACTTAAAGAGTAATTCTGTGGAACACATTATGCTTTTTAAGCAAGATACCACTGTATTCTGGTTTCTGGAGGATAGTGGCATAAAAGTGCTAATGCTTCCCATAGGTATTTGGCTCAATATTGTGTGTGAAGAACTTGAGAATATATACAGTTGTACCTGGCTTAAAGAGCATAAAGTGTTCCACAGGATTGCTCTTTAAGCGAGTTTGCTTTTTAAGCGAAACACCATTGTAAGTGACCAATTGTGTGTGTGTGTGGGGGGGGATTGCAAACCGTGATTTATTTGTTAAGCGAGTTTTTGGTTGGGTTTATTTGTTAAGCGAAGCGAACATTCAGAGAAAATTCTGCTCTTTAAGCGAGTTACTCTTTAAGCGAAACACTCTTTATGCGAGGTTTGACTGTAGATCCATTATGGTACTTCTTCTCTTTTTATGGCAAACCTAAACTCCCTGAATTCTAACCCCTCTTTAAAAGCACCCATGTTGGTAAACATCATTATAGAATTAATGTTATTCAAGGATGACTACATAGAAGGGGAAAATACATTGAGATTTGCTGAGATCTAGTTTTTCAAAAATGGTCTCTGTTGAATTCCATGGGTGAAATCAATATAGTCAACCACATAATTACAACAGATTTCTCATGACAGTCAGAGCAAAGTTTCATTTCATTTTAGCTGTAAACTAACTATGAGCACCTTTGAGTAACAAAGTGCTACATGGCAGTTTCCACCTCTTTTTTAATTATATGTTTTTCTGAAGTGGCTTAGTGATAATTCATTTCAGGGCTGACTTTAAAGTCTTTTTTTAAAAAAATGTTTGGAGGTAGTTAAGGTTGAAAAGGAGTGTCCAGAGTACCCTCAGAAAGATCACAAAACATCTGGAAAGTGTCCCACCAGGAGGGCCAGGGAAGGCTATCATGATGACTACACTGGGACTAGTGCAGGCATTTCTTCTTCTTTCATGTCCTGATCAAACCCTGGACTGCCAAAATGAAGCCACTTTCTTCACTTTCGAATTGCCCAAACCCAAGCCCTCATTGGTGCATGTCTGTGGCAGCAATCGGCAGACCAGCAAATGGGCTGGACTCTGTGTCTCTCCAAGTGTATTGTTGTCCACCAGCAGTCCCCACTTGACAGCACTGTAGTCAGGGGGCCCTGGTGGTGGTGGTGGCAGAAACCCTCCTGAGCAAACAGCCTGCCCCCCACGTGGTGCCAATGTGTTATATATGTGTGTGTGACATTGTTGCCCCTCCTGCAAAAATGTTTGCCCCCCCCCCCCCAAAAAAAATATATATCTAGAATCCTGGCTACGGCCCTGCCACTTAAACATGTTGGTTTTGCATTTAGGGACGCCAGCCCTCAGCCTATTCAGAGTCCTCCAAGTAACGTAGAGGAGATTGAGATCTTCAGCTATATTCTCCTTTAATGATGTTCCTTGTCCAGTGAGCTCCTTCCTCTACCTTTTAATTTGGTTTTGCTCTTGTGTACCCTCAAGAATGTTTGTTCTTGCCATAAAGCTCTTTCTGGATCTGAGCTGGTGGTCTTGAGGCTCATATCTGTTCAGGTATAATATAGAACAACACAGGCTTTTAAACTTACTAGGAAAGTGCCTTGCTGTACAGCTTGTGAAAAAATTGAAAATGCAAACCAAGTATTTGTTGTGATATCATTTTAGAAGTGTGGCAGAATAGCTTTCAAGCAGAGCGCATTGCTTAATGTTCTTGGATAAGGTTCATCTTCAGCTCCCAGATACAGCAACTTCAAAGAGAAGTTATTGCAAGGGTTTCTTTTTCCCTCTCTCTCGTTTCCCCCCTCCAGTGCCTGATATTTGTCTAAGGCAGTTTCCCTGATGCTCATGAATTATCAATAGACAGTTGAAACTATCCAGGTTCATGGAGGGAATCAGGTAATTATGTTTGTAGTTCAAAACAAAGAGTTGTCAATTTTAATTAGGCAAAGCTGAAAGGATGCAGGGAATTTTAAATTCTGTTGCCAGAGCTTCTGACTGCATGCAGAAAAAGAGATGTAAATAATAAACATTTTAAAAAACCTGCTAAGAGAATGAGTAAAGGAATGCAGGGTTGTGTTAGAGCTCCGACACTTTGGTGAAGTAAACTCTGTGAGTTCCTGGAGAGCAATGGCCTCTAATAACAGAAGAAGGGAAAAGATAAATGTATTTTGGGCAAGGATTTAGAATCAGCTGGCCCTTGAAGTTGAACTGCTGTTTCTGCATATTCCTTTCTCTGTTGTTCTTCCTGGTAATTTGTTGCATAACAGAATACGTGACATGGCCTCATTGTGTCACACAGTTTCCTAGTGTGTCTCTCACATAGCTGGCCTGCAGCACTGGCAAAATGGAACAAGCAAATCCATCATGTCACCCTCCTCCCTCAAAGAGAAGCCTGAACCTCTCCTGTTTTGAGACCCTTCCCATAGCCAGGTATCAGCAGGATTCTACCCCCACCCCACCTCCAGACTGGCAAAGGGGAATCATAGCACTGGAACATAATTACACACATAATACATTCCATCTCAACCTGCCTGCCTATTCCTCTGGTGTATGCGCACACACTTTGATCCTCAGCATCACACCTAATGACATTTTGAAGTCTAGAAACTGTGGGTGAAAATCCTCAGAACTTGGAAGCTGCAGGCAGGAGGGCTGAATCCAAGAGGGATTAGGAGTTCCTGCAAAGCTTTTTTGGGGTAGGAAAACATTTAAAAATAAGTTTAAGAAAAGGAAGGAAAAAGCCAAAGGAGCAAACATGACACAACCCCCTCTACCCTTTAATAAATTGCACTGTAGCAACAGCTAGCTTTGTGCCCCAATCCCTGTATACAGTGGTGCTCTGCTTCCAGTGCACCCCGGTCCAGCCGTACCAGTAGCAGAACTCCTCAGAGGCCACAGCCACTTGACAGTCCACACCCACTTCCCTACTCGGGATGATGAGGAGGAAGAGGACCTTTGGAAGCTGTCTGACATGGCCGGGCCAGGCCAAGCAGCTCCCTCTTCCCCCCCACCCCCTGGGCCCACAGGAGGGGGGGAGATAGGAGCATTCAAGGAGCAATGGCAGCAGCTTGACCTGGCCTTGTTGGGCAACTCCCTCTTTCTCCTTGCCCCCAGGCCCCGGGGTGAGGCAAGAAGGACTCCGCCAAGCCAAGCTGCCCCGGGGGGGGGGAATCCTCCCCTCAGGACCACAAGGGGAGGGGGAAAGGCAGGAGCACTCAAGCGGTGATGGCAGCAGCTTGACCTGGCATGGTCCAGCCATGTTGGATGGCACGGCTCCCTCTTGCTCCTCCTCCCCCACGGGACCACCGGGGGGGGGGGGGGGAGGCAGGAGCACACAGGAGCAAGAGGGAGCCGTGCTGCCCGACATGGCTGGGCCAGGCCGGGCCAAGCTGCTGCCATCACCGCTTGAGCACTCCTCCTACCTTTCCCCCTCCCCCTGTGGTCGAGGGAGGGAGGTGAGGAGGAAGAGGAGCAGGCTAAAGGGGGTTCTTTTTGTTTTGTTTACTCTGATATGCTTGCAACACAGACTAATACAGCTACCATTTTAAAAGTTTTATTCTGTGCAAGCATATCAGAGAGTAAACAAAACAAAAAGACAAACGTTGTAGCACCTTAAAGACTAACTGCTGTATTTTAATGTGAGCTTTTGTGGATTGAATCCACTGGCTCTTTGGCTATAAACAGAGATGAGCACTGCACCCTAGAGTTGGTAACGACTGGTTTTCGAGCAAGGGCAACCTTTACCTAATAACAGAAGATCCCAGACTGGTATTCAAATGTGACGTCAGGTTTTGTCCCTGGAAGTTGTTCAAGGTCTCCTTTGCTCAAAAGCCAGTCCTATCTGACTCTAGGGTGCAGTGCTCATCTCCATTTACAGCCAAAGAGCCAGTGCTGCCTGTGTTTGCAAATGTATACGTGGCCATATGGCAGGCACGACTAGACACCCACAGTGTTGGCTCCGCCCACAACATTGGCTCCATGCATGATGTTGGCTCTGACCACAACATTGGCTCCGCCCATGACGTTGGCTCTGCCCACAGTGTGGTAGTAAAATGTTTAGCTTCCCATCACTGCCTGTATATACCTACAAAAGCCAACACACAGGAAACTAGAGAACAACAAATGCCTACTGCACAGGATTGTCATAAGGTAAAGGTTGCCCTTGCTGGACAGCCAGTCATATCCAATTCTAAGGACCAGTGCTCATTTTGGTTTAGGGCCAAAGAGACAGTGCTCTTTGTCCATAGCAACTTTTTGTTGCTTTTTGTTGCTATGTGATGATGGCAGCATCACAGTGCTGTGCTTTTAGTTGTTATGTGCCATCAAGTTGTAATTGACTTATCATAACCCTAATAGGGATTTCCAGTTAAGTGAGATATTTAAGGAGTGGCTATACCAGTTCCACACCCTTCGTGAGTTTTCATTGCTGAATGGGGATTTGTACCCAGCTCTCCTGAGTGCTAGTCAATCACTCTATCCATCCACTACACCACTTTGAGTAATTAGTGGTATGCTGGAAAATCAAACTTCACACACACATAGAACACAGCATACCTGTCTGTGTACATGAAAATAATGGCCAAAATCTTGTTACTGTACTTTATTATGGTTACAGAAGGCAAATGGCATAACATTCAGTCATTTTTAGCTGGCAATTGATGAGTCACTGCTTGGTGTGCATGCAAGAATCCCAGCAGGCACTCATTAACTGTCAATTATCAGCAAATGAATGTTACTTGTTTGCCTTCCACATGTGTAACAAAGTAATAGGAATTAAAACAACAAATAAAATTAGGATTTCAGAGGTGTGGCAATCACCCCTTGCCCTTCTGTGGATACTCATGTAAAAACACTCATCTACTCTGCAGAGCTGTAACAGTATTCAGTTTCTGCTTTGCCTCATCCAATGTAGTAGTAGTGGTTTCTTCACATGCTGTGCAGCACCTGTCTCTGTCACTACGGCATATTGAGTAACACGGCTCCCCATTGCTCTTTCAGAAAGAAAGATTTACAGGGCTGGGGTGTTAATCTGACAACCAACCCTCCTCCTTTCTCATCCAGCCTCAGGACCGGCAATTGCAGAGTTGCCACATGCAATATAGGTACAGTAAAACCTCATATAACACTAAAACCTGGTTCCACAAGTCTTCGTGTTATATGATTTTTAGTGTTATCTGATCCTCTATGGGATCCATAGAGATACATTGTAACCACACAGGCTTTCGCGGTTGTTATCTGAAGCATCCCATAGGATCTTAATGTTATCTGATGCAATTCTTCCCCCCAGATTCCTTAATGTTATGCGATTTTAGTGTTATTCGATACTAATGTTATATGAGGTATTACTGTATAATAATGTCAGACTGTTTTTGCTTCCACTGGCAAGGTGTGCCCTTTCTGCTGCTTTTGGAGGACGGGATATATTGTTTTCTATAGCAAGTTTCTGTTCAGATATTAGCAATTGATGAAGACCATCTCCAGGCTCACAACTACCTAAACTGCAAAATAAAGCTGGATAAATCCCAATGGCTGACTGGGCAAGGAAACCTGAGTGTGTCATATCCACATCCAAGTTTCTGCATCATGTGGATTCTCTTGCTCTTAAAAGGACATCGGTTTGGTTGCATATTTGCCTTACAAAGCTGCTGATCATATCCTCAGATTATTAAATAGCAACCTGAATTTGTTGGTCACATATTTACTTTTTTCTGGGACTAGGGCAAAGGGGAGAAAGTCAAGTTTTCTGCAAAATCAATTCATGCACCATGCCACATGATGTCCTTCTGATACCTGATATTCTGGGGGTCCCCCTTTGCAGCCCACACACACCTGAAATACCTCCAAATTCTGGAGCACCCACATTGGGTGGATGTAGATGTCCTGGAACTACATGTTAGTCAAGTACAATGGAACCCCGACATACAAATGGTTCAACTTGTACCTTAAAATAAAACATTTTGGTATCATTTAATTTACTTTAATTCGTGACCAATAAAATAAAGAACTGGGGGGGGGGATAAAGCTTTTATTACATATGGCCCAAGGAATTCTATACAATGAAAAACTCCCCCACAGGACTGCCCCAAAAAGGGGGGGGGCACAGAACAATGCAAAACCAGGTATATTTATACACAAGTATACAATGGTACAAAGAGGCACGTGGGTAGGGGAAGCAAGAAGTTACACCATACAATCAAGCATTTATCACCAGCAACAAAGGTTACAAAACATTTTGATGTTTGAACAATTACACAAGCATAGATATGTATAATCCATATAATGTATGCACTCAATTACACAATCCATATAAGATCAAAAGTTCACGAGAGTTGAAGAGATAACAAGTCCATGCTGACTTTCCAAAAGCACCTGAGGTGCTGGGCCCCTTGCAAATATCCTGAGAGACATGATCTTCCTGATGGCCATGCCTCTTGGGCATGTTGAGGAATGCCACACCATTGATAAAATGTAACAGCCAATGTCCTGTGTCCGAAGTGGCAATTGTCCTTCACCCAGAATTTATTTCAGAGCAATTGGATTAGTCCAGAGTCTTAATTAATCCATGGTTATCTTAATCCAGCAGATGTCCGGCAACATTCCTGACATGTTTGTCTCTTTGAGGGGTAGTGTAGTCCAGGTCTCGCAAGTACACCTGCTCATTTCCTGGACTAAATGGTTAAAGCAGGAAACCTTTATTAATGACAAATAAAAACAGAGTTGTGTTATTTCACCTTTCAGCATTATGAGACCTCTGTGATAACAATATCCTACCTGAATTGATTCTTTATGGATTGCTTCTCATTCCTTTTTGGCCATGATAGATACCAGGGCTCCCAGGAAATCCCTGACAACAGAAGGGAAAATAAACTTTATTCTTTCCAACTGTGCCTTAAACTGGAGAGTCTGTGCCTCAGATAGGTTCTAGGTTGAATTTGTTCCTTATGTTTTTATCAGAAATTGAACAATTTCAATACAGTTCCTGAGTGTGATATTTGCATCTCTCAGTCTTCTTGGAGCAGAAAAGCTACAGAGAAAGGGCATGGAGAGAACAGTGTTACCCACCTCTACCATTATTATCTCACTTTCCCTTCTACCCAACAATGCACACAGCCTGGGGTGGGTGGAGGATAAATAAGAAGGCAGGTAAAGAAATGGAGTCAACTGGAGAGTCAGTATTCTACAGCAGCCACCCTCTTCTTTATGTGTTATATGTTCTTTATATGTTTTGAACCACAAATCCCAGCATCCTTGACATTTCGCCATGTTGGCTGGAACTAGCAAGCGTTCTGTGTCAAAAGAGAGACCAGGGTAACCCATCTATGTTCCCTGCATAGCCAAAATCTGATGATGGGAACATTCATCCTGTGTCCTATGTCATTGTATTACACCTCCACAGTCCCTTACCACTGGCCATGCTAGATGGGCTTCTGGAAGCTGGAGTCCAAATTTTCTTGGGAGCCAAAATCTTCCCATTCTTTCCCTAAATGGGCTTTGATAAGAGTGTGGTCCTCAACCAACCCAGAGTAAGAACCATGAAGAGTCACTCAAAGAAGAGAGAAAAACCATTTGTCTAACAAACACATTTGTAATACAATACTGCATATTACAACATGTAGAAAAAACCCCGGGTTTCCTCTACTTACTCTTACTCATGCCCATCATGTCCTGTTGTTGTAGCAGTATTACAGACACAAGGGATTATTCCAGATGAGGACTCTGAACACTACCATTTGGAAGACATTGTGTAGTTATTCTATGTTTCTTTCTTGATATATTTTCTATACAAAGGAGGAGAAGAGAGGGGAGGAGGAGAAAGGAAGAAGCAAAGAAGATATGGGAGGTTTATGCAGGGAAGATTGTGCTATGTAGACCACTGTGAAATTATGTGGGATGATTACATGATGAAAGTTTTGACTAGAAGCACTCAATATGTACAATATTATATATGTATTAGCTGGCAGTGCAATTTCCTTAGTTGGTCTCAGCTCTCTTACAATCTAACACAGTCAGTCTTGTTATCTGTGACTAGACTGGCTCACTCCTGACTCAGTGATTGTCTAGATCCTGCATGAACCTTTGCTTGATACATTCTCTAAGGATGTCTCTGTGAATTTCATCATTGATATCACTAGGTTTCTTTACCAGACTGTAATGTACATGCCTTTATCCTGATCTGTTGATTTAATATGTGCTCTGGGATTCCAATGCTAAAGATTTGTGTTAATCCGCAAAACCATCATCTGCTTGGTGTTGGTGTGCAAGAGCACAATTTACAGATTACAGATAAGAAACTGAAGAGAAATTGACACTCTGAAAATCCAATTTCCCCACCTCTGGATGTCATTTGAATTAGGGCAATGATAATGAGGGCAGAGGCAAAAGTCACTTAAAGAGAAGCAAATTCTACTAGTATTCTTTGTAGTACTAATCAAATGTGATGAATAAAATTCCATAAAGTAACCCTAAAAATGTAAGAGCCATAAGGAATTACCTCTTTGTTAGCCAGAGCAGCCTTCTGCTACTACAAATACCTCTTAGATTCCTGGTTGTATAGAGCAAATGCCCTCCAACCATTTTATTTGTATGGAAAATGCCAATCAGACAGGGTGAAATGGGTTTTTTACACACTGCATAGGACTTGCCTCTGAAGAGTGTTTACAAACTACAATTGGTCTGGAGTGTAAGAGCCTAGTAGTTCGCAGGGGCTGTGTAAAGGAAATGGGTGTGACTCTTTTCTTATAGTGGCTATACCAGCTTCCACTTTATTTCTAGGTAAAATACAAAATGCTGGAGATACTTGTTAATGTTCAAAATTGATTAGAGCCCAGACTGTTATCTCCCCTACAAATTTGAAGTAATCTTCAGAGATGCTGCTGATATCCCAGCAACCCTTGAGGTTTGATGAATGGAGACTAAGGCAAGAGTATTTGGGGGGACTTAACCTAAGTTCTTGAAATAGCTTTCAAGGGAAGGTCATCTCCCTCACTCCCCCCCCCCCTCTCACACACAGACACACACAAACAAAAGTGGGTCACACTCTGCCTCTGTTTCCATTAGCTTTCAATTTTTAAAATATTTTTCATTGGTGTCCTGCTGTTGCTGTTTTCATTTTATGTTTGAATAGAATATGATTTTTTGTTTGTACAACTGAGAGGCAGCAGCAAACTTACAGATATTTACAACTGAGGCCTGGTTCTTGGAGTGAGGCCAGAGCTTTCAAAAGGGCTTCCCCCAAAGTCAGAATCCCCCAGTGACCATGGTGTTGTAGCAAATTTAAGAACCAAAAGAAATTCAGCACTCCACGACTCAGAATCAGAAAAAGCTTTTATTTTCTGATCAGAAAAGATTCTTCAGTTAGTATCGCTACTCAACTGAGAATGCCTCTATTGGAAAACAGAGCATTCTTATACATTTTTCTCTTCCTGATCTTGTTTATTCCAACATTTCAACAGGTCACAGTGACCCATTGGATCAGTTTCACAAATTATTTCTCACCATTACATTTGTTGACCAAATACAATAGCCAAGTACAAAAGGTTACAAAGAATGTTTATGTCAGTTCTCCTAGATACCACTGGGAACCATTAAGGATATACTTCTCATGAAACATGACCAGATCTTGGCAAGTCATAGATGTTTTTCGTCTACATTTGCATAACATCCTGTATATTTCTGGCACATAATTTGCTTGACTTTGGTATTTCTAACTATTATCAAGTTCAAGCTGACATTTGGCATTTCTCAACATTACACAATGGTTATGCAAGTTCTACATATGAGCGTTACAAACAGAATTCTAATATTGCCACGTCGCTTCTCATGCTAGCTTTAGTTTCTATAGCAGCAAGCAATATTTAATCAATATATTATATCTTTATTATTTATTCCATTTCAACTCCCCCCTTTGAATCTTTTCAAAACGTAAAGATTCACTATTCCTTATTCTCTAATTCTTCCATCATGGGTGGAGCGGTGGCTGAAGCATGAGTCCAGAGGGCCAGCAGGGTCTCCTGTTTCGCACTTACTTCAGCCATTTGACGAATCATAGTTGTTGCACAAGGTATGACACAAGGAATTATTAGGCATCCAAGTACAATAAGGCATCCTATAGCAACAAAGACTTGCAATAATGGAAATTTTGGCAACAAGGTTCCAAAAAACTCCTTGACATTGAAAGCAGTACTCCAATGTTGCTCTGGATTGTATGTTAATTGCCTTATTTCCTTGGTTAACTGAGCCACTACTCGTCCTGATTCACCTATGTGCAAACAACAATTAGTAAGATTGAATTTTCCACACACCCCTCCCTCCTTTGCCAACAGGTAGTCCAAGGCTAGTCTGTTTTGATACACTGCTGTCCGGAGCTTGTCTGTGTTCTTTGCCAGTATTTCTAAAGCCCGATTTATTCGAACCCCGGCCATATCCAAAACTGCCTGGAGTCGAATTATTCGGTTAAGCATGTAAATGGGGGTCCTGTACCCCCAGCTCCCATCCTCCGCCCAATTGGCCCGTCCGTAAGTGCATATTATTCTTTCATTGGTCCACACCTGGACACTTCCAGTATCATTTTTTTCATAGGCTGCCAAGTCTTTGCATGGGAACCCAGAAAATGCCGTTTCTGTACCTTCATACAGAACAGTCCTTTTTTTCCTTCCTGTTCCCAATTTCTCATAGACTGGCACTCCCAACAACTGTTTGCTTTCCAAGGGCAAAAGGAAAAAAGATGGTTTTATCCATCCCAGAACGCAAGTTCCCGACCAGTTGGCTGGCAACTTTTCATAAGCTAGCCTTCCACATATCCAGTACATATTTTCTGGTGCGGTCCAAGGACCTGCAGAATTTAAGTACGTCAGGAATGTGGTATCAAATTTTACCGGAGGGGGTAACTTGGAGGGAGATCTCCATGTTGTTTGACCATCTTCCCATGTTCCAAGGCATATTAGATGTCCAACATCTACAGCTCCTTCCCTTCTGAAACATGTCCTTCCCACTAGGTTAGTGGTCAGAGTCCAAATTATATCCTTCGGTTTGACACGTTTAGATATGCTGCCTGCTTTAGACAAGTTATTAAATAATTCAGGAGTAGTTTCTAAGGCTGTCCATGGCCACTGTTCACCCATGTTTGTTCCTCCACAAACAAAACAATTCTTCACAGTTAGTGTTTTGGCTATCTTTTCAGCCATTTCCACAAACAAGTTACGGGCCACTGAACCTATTTCAACCTCTTTTTCTTCCAATTCTTTTATCTTGTTATACACTGACCATCCTGTGTGTTTTATTTCTCCTTCATGTATCGTGTGAACCTTTAAGGTTATAAATGTCAAGGGATCCCTTCCCTTACCATCTATTCCTATTCCATAGCTTAACGCTTCTGGATGGTCTCTACTTACTTCAAGGGTCACTTGGTTTGTTCCCTCAATTCTAGAGAATCTTGTGATGTGATTACACCCTTTATATCCTCCTCCAGTATAATCACACACACAAGCCCATCCATGACAGTTTATTCGTCCTCCACAGGGTGTAAATTCATCTGGATGTCCTATTAATGGGTTAGTGTTACGTTCACACAAGTATTTCTGATTCCCTTTGTATGTTTCTTTCCAAGAATTTCCTCCACATGTAACTGTGGCCACCTTTGCCATTGCTTCACAAACATCAAATGTTATCTGTATGGGCTCCTTGTCTTGTTTCAATGCCATTACATGTGTTAGATAGTACAACTTGGTGTCCATTGGAGTATATATTAAATTCAGGCCTGCCCATACAGAAACATTTAACTTTATAGGGGTAGTAGGATCATAACAAATGGTTTTGTTTCCTGGTTGTTTGCATAAGTGATACATGGTCTCATTTGCAATACATGTTTTTCCCAAAGGAACACATCCTTCAGGAATTCGTGTATTATAAACCAAAGTGTTCACAATCCTTTCTCCCCATATTGCCAATTCTACACAAGGTGTACATCCATTCCAAGAATCAGATAGTCTTACATTAACTATATTGGGTGAACCTATTGGTGGCTCAGTTATTGGTGGTTGTTCTTCATTTAAATAGCTTAGACAATAATAATGTTTTGAACCAGGCCCCTGACACCACTCTCTAAACCTTTCTTCCATTCCTTCAGGTGGTAAACGCATCTTTTCTAAATTTCCTCCATTTCCTCCATCATCCGTACCTCTTTCTTCCTCAATCTGTCCTTCCATTCTCATATCTACTCTTACTGTCTTTCCTATCTTTAGTTCATCTTCTTCATTCTCTTGTGTCTGTAAAACTGGTTCTAATTTACTGTTCTCTGTGTTTTCTTCTATATTTCTCTTTTTTCTATCTTTGTTAATGAAAACTTCACATGTACCTACCCATCCTGTTTCCATTTCGGAAGTCTCTAATACAGATTTATTTCCATATTTTGCACAACGAAAGTTAAGATTATACGTTTCTTTAATCAGAGCTTTTTGGTCAGGCTCCCCAGGGCATATTCCCTTTCTAAAGATCCATCCCACTTGTTTGCATATATATTCCCATTCGGATCTTGGTGCTGATACAGCCCTGAAATGTCTGGCACACAAAGCTCTGACCCACCTGTCCCAAAACCATCTATAGTAACATGGATTTGGTCTATGTAACCATTCATATGGTTCCATCTCAAATATTTGGTATTTACAATTTATTGTCCTATTACCATATGTATTTTCCCTTGTATAATTTATATAATATAGTGGGAATTTAAGTATGTTTCTGGTATTTGGCACTGCCCTCCATTGACCTTTATTGCTAATGCAAATTTTTCCTCCTGTAGTATTTCTTTTTCCACAAATATTTTGTCCTTCTGTATACTCAAGACACAAGATAAAAAGTCCCAAATATAGACTTGCTTGAAGTGTCCTCATATCTTCCACCTGTGCGTAGAGGGAATTGCTTCCAGGGGGAATTCCCAGCAGGGTGCTCTTCTGTCTTCTTTCTTCTCTATGTGATGTTCAATTATGTAGAAAATGAATTATGTGTGTGGTGAACAAAGTACAGTACCTTAAGTTGAATGGTCCTTTAAGGCTTTATGTCCCTTATTTCTCAAGCCTCTTGAATCTCAGGACCAATGGTTTCCCGGTCTGCTTCACCTGGTACGTGGTTTTCTTCTGGACCTGGGCCTCTGTGGACTGATCAGGGCTATCAGAGTTCTGGATCTGGGACCTCTGGTGTAGCTCAGGATCGCTCTTGGCTGCAGATTTCAATCGAGTCCAATGGATCCAGGACTTTCCCTCCAGTGTCTTTACTGCAAGAGGAGAAGACATTACCACAGTATGGGGCCCTTTATATCTGGGTCTCAGCGGTTCATGTTTCCAGTGCTTTACCCATACTTTATCTCCTGGTTTAAAATTATGGGTAGCTGTCATTATGGGTGGTGGAATGACTTCCTGTACATAAGTTCTTAGATTATTTACATATTCATTATGAGTTTGCAATGCTTGCAATAACTTTTTAACCTCCACTCCCCCCTTATGAGCCAAATCTGGCCACCCTTCAAACATATGTCGGAATAAAGTGGGTGGTCTACCATACAATAGCTCATATGGAGAGAGTCGATGCTTTGTGCGTGGTGTAGTTCGCATAATAAACAAAGCCATTGGTAAAACCTGAAGCCAATTACTCTGTGTCTCTAAGCATAGCTTAGTAATGCAGTTTTTCAAAGTTCTGTTTGCTCTCTCCACTTGCCCCCCCGATTGTGGGTGGTATGCACAGTGGAAAGTCCATTTTATTCCAGCTGCCTCCGCTAAATGTTTATTGATTTCATCTACGAATTCACTGCCGTTATCGCTAGAAATGTGGGAGGGGCAACCGTGGCGAGGCAAAAGTTCCTTTATTAAAAATCTAGCAACCTGTATTGCTTTCTTATTTCTTGTAGGAAATGCCTCCACCCATCCTGAGTAGGTATCAATGAAAACAAGCAAGGCTTTATATGCATTTACTTTAGGCATGTCAGTGAAATCAACCATCACATAATCCATTGGAATATATGAAATTGGCTGAGACCCCTGGGGTAAAGAAATTCCTTGCCTTGCATTGACTTGTGCACAAGTGGAACATTGAGCTGTAACTTTGTGTGTCAATGAATGTAAATAGGGAACATAAAAGTAAGCCGATAGCTGATTAGCTAATGCTGTCTTCCCTATGTGTGTTCCTGAATGAGTTTGTTGAACCAGGGGCCAAGCTAATGCTTTCGGAACCATTATTCTCCCGTCTGAAAAGGTCCACCATCCCCCTTGCAATGTAGCTTTAAAATCCTCTTTAGCTTTGAGTACTTCTACAGGTGTATAAGTTGGTTGGAACTTAGTTCTAAAATCAGACAAATTTAAAACTAACTCCAAAACTGCATTGGGATGGTTCATTCTTCTTTTTGCCGCATCCTTGGCTTCCCTATCTGCTTTTCTATTTCCAGTTGCAATCAGGCTATTTCCCTTTTGATGTCCTGGGCAGTGAATAACTGCTACTGATTTAGGTTCCTGTACAGCCTGTATTAATCTTCTTATTAAGTGTGCATACTGAATGATCTTCCCACTAGAGTCTGTGTATCCCCGTTCTTTGTATATTGCTGCATGAGCCTGCACTGTGAGAAAGGCATATTTGCTGTCTGTGTAAACATTTAAAGTCTGGCCTTTGGCCAGCTCCAACGCTCTAATGAGGGCCCAAAGTTCAGCCGCCTGTGCGCTGGTTCCTTGTGGTAAGGGACCACTTTCGATCACCTCAACGTCGCTTACCACAGCAAAACCTGCATACCTGATTCCCTCAGAAATAAAGCTGGATCCGTCTGTGTACCAGATTAGATCAGCATGTTGCAAGGGAACATCTGTAAGATCAGGCCTGCAGGAATATTGATTTTCCAAAGTTTGAAGACAACTATGTATAGGTAAATCTTCTTTATTCTCTGTCTCTATGGGCAGTAAAGTAGCAGGGTTTAAAGTGTTTGTTTGGTGTAATGTTACCTGGGGATTTTCCATTAACATTGCTTGATATTTATACAATCTCTGATTGCTGATCCATAGATGCCCTTTATTTTCTAATATGGCTTGCAAAGCATGTGCTGTGTTTACTTGTACCGGAGCTGAGAAAGTGATTTTATCAGTTTCTTTTAATAGTTCAGCCACGGCTGCCAGCATTTTTACACATAAGGGCCATCCTCTTGCCGGCCCATCAAGCTGTTTAGACAAATATGCTACAGGTTTTTGCCATGACCCATACTGCTGTGTCAACACCCCAATTGCAACATTACGTCTCACGTCTACGTATAACTTAAATGGTTTCTTTAAATCAGGTAATCCTAATGCTGGTGATGTTATTAATGCCTCTTTAAGCTGTCTAAACGCTGCTTCTTGCTCTGGCCCCCATTCAAAGGGATCTGTTTCTGCTCCTCTGGTAGACTGGTATAGGGGTTTAGCCATTAAGGCAAAGTTGGGAATCCAAAGACGACAATACCCCATCATTCCCAAAATGCCCCTTAACTCCCTTCTATTCTGTGGTCTTCCCAAAACTTGAATAGCTTGTTTCCTGGGTGTTCCTAGATACCTGTGTCCATCAGCTATTACATAGCCTAGATATTCCACTTCTTGTTGAACTAATTGGGCCTTTTTCCTTGATACTCTGTACCCACAGTCCTCTAACAATTTCAACAACCTCCTAGTATTTTCCCAGCAATCATCCTTTGTTTTTCCCGTGACCAAAAGATCATCTGCGTATTGTATTAGACAATCATCCTCCTTCACAGGTACAAAATAGGCTAAGTCTTCTGCTAAGGCTTGGCCAAAAAGAGTGGGCGAGTTGGAGAACCCCTGAACTAAACGCTGCCAAGTTAGTTGTACCCTCACATTCCTTTTGGGGTCTGTCCATTCAAAAGCAAAGATATCTTGGCTATCTTCTGCTAGAGGTATCGTGAAAAATGCGTCCTTTATATCAACTACGGAGTACCATTTCGCATTTGCAGGGATGGTACTGAGCAATACATAAGGATTTGGAACTATGGCATGTATAGGTACAACTGCAGCATTAACGGGGCGTAGATCTTGGACAGGTCTCCATCCTCCATCCGGTTTCTTAACAGGTAAAATAGCAGTATTCCAACTTGATTGGGCACGTCTAATTATTCCTGCTTCTAGATATTTTTCAAATAATTCATGTATTGCTTCTAATGCTTCTGGAGCATACCGTCTTTGTGGTATCCTAACCGGTTTAGCTCCTGGTTTTAATTCAACATGGACTGGGGTAACATATTTAGCTAGACCTGGGGGGTTGTCTTCTGCCCATACACCCTTAACCTCAAATTCCTCCCATCCAATATTTTTGACTTCCTGAAAGGCCATTATTCTCCATGTTTCACTAACTGGGTGTTGTATTTTTAATTCTTGGGTCCCATTCTGAAAGCTAATGGTGGCTTGTAATTTTGTGAGCAAATCTCTTCCCATTAATGAAATGGGGCATTCAGGTACATATAAAAATTGATGTGTTATTTGCCCACTTCCTACTTGGCATTTAACTGGTTGCAACAATGATCTGGTAACAACTTTCCCATTTATTCCCTGTATTTTTACGTTTTCTTTAGTTTTCGCTGCCAATAATTGATTCAATACTGATCGTCCTGCTCCCGAGTCCACAATCAAAGGAACAAATTTTTCTCCCACTTTTAGAGTTACCCTGGGCTCGGAAAGTGGGACCTGAGCTCTAGGTCCTAGTCAATTATCCCACTGTGTTTCTGCCCTTCCTATAACACCATCCTGGGTATCATAGGCATTGTAGTTCTCTGCTTCCATGTATCGTCTGGGATTTGTTCCTCTTCCTCTATAACCTCCTCTTTGTCCTCTAGGGGGCCCTCCTCGTCCACGCATCTGCTGTGAATTAACTCTTCCCAATCCTCCTCTACCACTGAATGATTGTTTCTGCGGGCACTCTCTTTGCCAATGGCCGATCTTTTTACAATAGGCACATTGATCTGTCCTCAAGGGAGGACGGTTATTATTTGCAATTGCTAAAGCCAGAGTCTCAGCTTTACGTTTTTCCTTCAAAATCTGTTTTTTCTCTTCTTCATGGTCTCTATTTAAAAACACTTTCCTAGCTATTTCCATCAATTGAGAAGTATTCATACCCAAAGCTCCATCTAATTTTTGGAGTTTCTTTTTAATATCTGGGGCACTTTGGGTTATGAAACGTTCATTCAACAATATCCTATGGGCTGGATCTTCCAAATCCAAGCCTGTGTTGACCTTATATGCCTCTATTAACCTTGCCATAAACCCCTCAGGAGATTCATCTAACTGCTGCATTACTTGGGCAGGCTTTGAAAAATTTACAGGACCCTTTGAGGCTTCCTTTAAACTGTCAACAACAATTCTACGATACCGTTCCAATTCTAATCTGTCCCCAAGAACGTCCAAATCCCATTGAGGGTCCACACTTCCCATTGCTCTTTGGCGTTGTTCAATTTGCATGTCATTTGGATATTCAAGGGTAGCTACCTTATCTTTAGCTATACGGAACTTTTCCCTATCTTCCAATGTCAATAATGTCATCAGTAGCTGTTGAATATCTCTCCAATTAGGCAAATGCGTTTGCATAATTGTGGATACCAAATCCACTATTTCAGCAGGTTTTTTTCCAAAAGGGCCATAATGCTGTTTCCAGCTTAAAAGATCTGTTGCTTGAAAAGGTTGATATTGCTCCATTTTTCTAGTCTGTACTTGACCTTCTGGGTCAATAACTGTTTGTACGATTTCCCGGAGTGGGGCGATTGGTTCCCCTCTTATTTTCCCGTCTCTTAATTTATTGGGAGAAAGACTAACTATGGTAGCGGTAGAACTATCTGAATCAGTTGAGACATGTGAGCTATTTAAAGTAGGATATATATTTGAGATATAGGGTGGAGGTTGTACTTCTTCTTCAGCTTGACTCAATATTGGTTTATTTTTCCCTTGTTGGCTCAGTGTATGTTCTACGTAAACTTTATTATTCTTTCCCGCTGCTGTCTGATTGTTTCCAGCTGTCTTCAGAGCTGCTGAAAACAAGGCTGCACTATTTTTCTCATTCTTTCGTTTGGCCTGTGCCAAACATATTTTAGCTATTTGGATTTGGTTCTGTTTAATCCATGGAAAAGGGGGGTTTCTATTTACTGCCGCTCTCCAGGCCGATCCATACTCATATTGATCCCAATGGCGGTCTTCTACAATCCGAATCATTACCTTATTAATAAGGTCTGGATCAAATGACCCATCTTCTGGCCAATTAATCTCAGGAAAGGTCGGCCATTCATTGCGGCAGTAAATTTTTAATGTGTCTGGGTCACATTCCAATGGAAATACCTCCTGAAAATGTTTAACCATTAATTCTAACGGTGTGTTTTTACTCCCTCCCCCTCCCATTTCAGTTCTCTTTATGCTGTTACTTATTTCTACTTAAACAAACATACAACATTTAACTTTAAACAATACCAAAACAGTCAAACAATTTCAACTTATAAAACCAGACAGTTCACAGGCTTATAAAACCAAACAGTTTGCAGGCTTCTAACTAAAACCTTTGAGAATACAATTCTGTATTTCAACATTAAATGAAAGGTTCGGATCGCCCTCCGCCCTTCAAGGAAACTCGGCCATCTGTTTCCTATAATCACTAACCCAAAACAGGGACTTTAACCCTTTAGGGATTTGATGTGATTATAATTCCATATACTTGCCTGCTTTTTTCCGTTTCCCTCCAGCGACGTAGAGCAATTCTGTTCTGGTCTTTGTGGATTCTTGGACTCCTCTCACTCGCTGATCCAGCACCTTCGGCTTCTCCCCAGTGAAAATTCTCTGTGCAACTCAAGGGGTTGCAAGCCGGCGTTTCAGAGGTTTCCCTGGGAAAAGACCGGTCGCTAGACCAGGGTGGGGGTCTTGGCGAAGAGCCCAACAGCTCTTACTGATTTCCTTCTAGTCCCACCAGAGTTTCGCCAAAAATGTTGTAGCAAATTTAAGAACCAAAAGAAATTCAGCACTCCACGACTCAGAATCAGAAAAAGCTTTTATTTTCTGATCAGAAAAGATTCTTCAGTTAGTATCGCTACTCAACTGAGAATGCCTCTATTGGAAAACAGAGCATTCTTATACATTTTTCTCTTCCTGATCTTGTTTATTCCAACATTTCAACAGGTCACAGTGACCCATTGGATCAGTTTCACAAATTATTTCTCACCATTACATTTGTTGACCAAATACAATAGCCAAGTACAAAAGGTTACAAAGAATGTTTATGTCAGTTCTCCTAGATACCACTGGGAACCATTAAGGATATACTTCTCATGAAACATGACCAGATCTTGGCAAGTCATAGATGTTTTTCGTCTACATTTGCATAACATCCTGTATATTTCTGGCACATAATTTGCTTGACTTTGGTATTTCTAACTATTATCAAGTTCAAGCTGACATTTGGCATTTCTCAACATTACACAATGGTTATGCAAGTTCTACATATGAGCGTTACAAACAGAATTCTAATATTGCCACGTCGCTTCTCATGCTAGCTTTAGTTTCTATAGCAGCAAGCAATATTTAATCAATATATTATATCTTTATTATTTATTCCATTTCAACTGCCACTATTCATGATAGTACCTTTCCTAAACTTAAGAATGTGGGGGAAACTGAGCCACAGGAAAATAGTCCATGTCTCTTAGTTGCAGGAAGATCCCTTTACAAGAGAAATACAGAAAGAAAAGAACATACAGTCAAACCTCACGTAAAGAGTGCCTCGCTTAAAGAGTAACTCGCTTAAAGAGCAGAATTTTCTCTGAATGTTTGCTTCGCTTAACAAATAAAGCCAACCAAAAACTCGTTTAACAAATAAATCAGGGTTCGCAATCCCCCACCACCACCACAATTGGTCACTTACAATGGTGTTTCACTTAAAGAGGAAACTCGCTTAAAGAGCAATCCTGTGGAACGCATTATGCTCTTTAAGCGAGGTACCACTGTACATGGTAGGACGATGCAGTGGGGTGGCTGGGTGTGTGTGAAATGGAACTATACAAAGTCTGGTTAATGAGATCTGTATCAAAACCACATAAAATAGGAACAGGAGAAACTCTAGACTGCAGTCCCCTTCGGCTGGTGCTAAGTTTAGCCTGTCCTCTGCTAGGAACAGAGATTGCTGTGTCTACAACAGCTGTGTTTCTTTCAATAGAAACTGTAGCTCATAGCATGTGCGTTGGCTGGCTTCACTAGAATTAATTAAGCAGTGCATCCGCTGGGGAATTAAAAGGTGGCAGCCTTAGAGGGACCAGTTTGTTAAAACCTCTGGAGATGAAGATTTTATAAATTTCCTGCCCACCCATTTAACTTACAAGATTTTTCTATCTGTTCTCATTGAGATCACATCAAATAAGCAATACAAGTTACTGTTTTTAGAATTGGAAGCTTGAGGATATTATCTCATAATAATTTCTCATTTTTATTTGAGAATGATGCTTACTTTAGAGCCCCTTGGAGTCTCTAACTTGCATGCATCTCCCCCATTCCCCCTCCCTTTTCTTTCTTTCATGCCCTGTATTCCCTATAGGAATGGTTGATCTGTTCTACAAGGCAAAGAGGAATGGCAATACTATTTATCCTTTCAGAGAATTTGTAAATTGCTCTAAGCCTATATAAATGTTTGTCTGTAAATGAATTAAAAACAGTAATTAAACTGTACTGACAGAATCGGTAATGAAGCTTCAGATAAGTGTTCCTTAGCTCCAGGCTGTGGAAATACAAGAGCACAATTTAATTAAGCATTTAATTAATCTATTGCACATTTTGAATGCAGGTAAAAAAATGGTTAACTTTGATGCCTATAAAACATTATGAAATCCAAGCACAAGAGGAGTATCAACAAATCCTCTCAGCCTTGTCCTTCACTGTCTCCCAGCTTCTTCTCTGTAGCAGTGACCTCAGACAGACAAGGTGTTGTAGTGATTTAGGAGAGCATATGTTCTCCACCCAATGTTTGGTGAGCTTCAAGCTGTCACGGGAATCTGCAAGATGGGACTTGGAAGCACAGCATCACAGAACTAATGGTGGTGGGCAGAAAAAAATTACTACCACATCGTGGGCGGGGCTAACTCTGTGGGCAGGGTTAACTCTGTGGGTGGGGCTAACTCTATGGGCAGGACCAAATCTGTGGGTTGCTGGGGTGGCCATGTGATCTAGTCATGCCTCTCACATGGCCATGAAAACATCTGCAAACACAGACAGCACTGGCTCTTTTGCTGTAAATGGAGATGAGCACTGCACCCTAGAGTTGGATATAACTGGCTTTTGTGCAAGGGAGACCTAGAACCAATTCCAAGGACAAAATCTGATATCAAATTTGAATACCAATCAGGGATCTTCTGTTATTAGGTAAAGGTTGCCCTTGCTCGAAAGCCAGTCATTACCAACTCTAGGGTGCAGTGCTCATCTCTGTTTATAGCCAAAGAGCCAGTGGATTCAATCCACAAAAGCTCACATTAAAATACAGCAGTTAGTCTTTAAGGTGCCACAATGTTTGTCTTTTTGTTTTGTTTACTCTCTGATATGCTTGCACAGAATAAAACTTTTTAAATTGTAGCTGTGTTAGTCTGTGTTTCAAGCATATCAGAGTAAACAAAACAAAAAGAACCTCCCTTAGCCTGCTCCAGACCCTCTCCCCATACACTCAAGCACACCCTCCATCGTTCTCCACAGACACTCTTCCCCACCACATACACACACTCCATCCCTCTCCACACCCACACACACCCAAAGTCACTTACCCTGGGGAGCAGGGCGCTTGGGCGGCTGCTTTTACTCCTCCTCCTCCACACTCGGGCTGACACCAAGGAGATCACCCGAGCCACAGTGGCAGCAGCGTGGCCATGCTGGGCCCAGCCATGTTTTCTCCTCCTCCTCCCGGGCCCAGCATGGTGAGTAAGGGGAGTGGGATCCCAGGGGAAGCAGCCACACCAAGGCCAGGCCACTGTCCCGGGCTATCGACTCCATTCGCGCAAGGCCACCCGGACTTGGAAGTGGAGGAGGAGGTTGACAGGGCAGGGCAGGGAAATGGGCAGGGTGGGATGGGGCAGGGCAGGGCAGGGCAGGGCAGGGCAGGGAGGTGGGTGGTGCGGTGCAGGGAGGTAGGCGTGGCCACCCAATTTTACTTACCCCCGCCCAAAGGCCACCCAATTTTACCACCACCCTGCCCGGACCGGTGTGAACTGGTCACTGCCTGTCAGTGTCACGGTTCCAGGGTCAACCATACAGTCTGAACCTCAGTAAATCTGGCTAATTCAGACAAATCAGGGTCAAGCAGTGATTTTAACAAATGAAATATTTTTCAAGCTTCAGGAACATGTGGAGCTCTTTAAAATCAAGGGCAGTTGGTTCTAATTGCTTTACAGCTGTGGAGGAAGAAGTTGCTGGATAATCTTTGCACAGAGATACAGCCAGTGTGCCACAAATGATTAGGCTGAATAGTATAAAATATAAGCTACCCTCAATTCCCTTTTTCTTTTCTCCTAGTTCCTATTGAGCAAATATTCAGGCACAGCTTTAGCAGAAGGAAAAATGTTTACTTACAAGGCTTGTGTTGAAATTAAGCTGTCAGGTATATGACAACATATAATACAGCAGTTTAATTTATCTAGGTTGCAAAAAGAAGGAAGTATATATCTCACAAGCAAATGATGGTTGCAGGAGGGTACAGAGTTACTAGCTTTCTGAGACTAAAATATTTTGAGTCAGACAGAATTAGGCTGAACAACTGAGACAGACCCAACTAGTACACCACCCATACAGAGAGTTCAACATATATAATGAAAGTGGAAAACTATTTTTGGAGCGAGGAAATATGCAACCTACTGATTGGCTCTTTAGATTCAAATACAGTCAAACCTCACATAAAGAGAGTTTCGCTTAAAGAGTAATTCGCTTAAAGAGCAGAATTTTCTCTGAATGTTTGCTTCGCTTAACAAATAAAACCATCCAAAAACTTGCTTAACAAATAAATCGGGGTTCTCAATCCCCCCCCCCACAATTGGTCACTTACAATGGTGTTTCACTTAAAGAGCAAACTTGCTTAAAGAGCAATCCTGTGGAACGCATTATGCTCTTTAAGCGAGGTAAAACTGTACTGTACTATGTTAAATGCTGGTCCTTCCTATCTCAATATTAACATGCAAAACAAACACAACACATGATGGAATTGCCTGTTGTAAGCTCAGTGATGATGAAATGCAGAGAAAAGGGACAGGACTGTGCCTTTCTGCTAACAAATAGACAATGGTGTTGAAACTTAGAGTTCAACAAGTCTTCTTAGTGCTTCATTTTATTACAGCCACAAAACCTAAACCCCTTCTGTTTTTCAGGAAGAATTGATGCACTGCTCTCTGAGCAACATGAAGATCAAGAAGAGAGACTGCTGTGTTGTATTGATAGATTCTTGTCCCTCAGAAGAATACTTTCAAGGTACTAGGTAACCCTAAAGCACTGTTGTTAAATGAGCTCCCTCTTGTCCTAAATTTCAGACACAAAGACAGGGGGAAATTAAGACAAAGCTTTAATCAAATCATCAGCTTGCTGCTTCAGTGAACCTCAAGGAGTCAGATGTCCTTATATATTTCCAGGGTAAGATAGCTCCCATCTCCCCCTATTTTTGCAGTTGTTGCATGCATTACAGGTGAAGCATTAGGCTACCTCATTACATATAATATTGTATACAAGAGCTTTTTTAAAATTTGTTTTATTGTCTTTTTTTTAATAGGCCAAGCAATCTCCCTACTGAATATACAGTAAACTCCCGGGTTACGATGGAGGTTCCTTCCAACAGCCTCTGTTCTAACCTGAAAAAATCCCCATAGGGATGCACTGAAAAATAAAAAGTCCTAAATTGATCATTGTAAATACATTAAAAATTTGTAAACCGGGATGGGATTTCCATAGGATTTGCCATTGTACACTGCAGAAAACTTAAACTGAGGAGGTTGTAACCCAGGGTTTTACTGTACTATCTATTACAGTGGTAACTTGCATAACAAATGCATTGTACAGTGAAAAATTCGCACAACAAAGTGTTCATTATGCAATGGCGATACACCGCACAACAAATGTTTTTTCGTTATGTGGGTTTTTTGGTAACTGGGGTATACCCGCTTAATGGGAACCCCAGTTAATGAACATTTTTTCTCGTTATGCAGGGCATCTCCCATAGGAAACCACATAATGAAAAAAACCGCATTGCGAAGAGCTCCATGGATGGAGATTTTTCGTTATGCGGGGTTCTACTGTATTACTTACATAGAAAGACACCTAAGAGTATCACATTCAGTAAGAATCTTGCATGTTGTGCACAGATAGAAAAAAGCACCCTTTTGATGAATGGCACACTTAAAAAACTAACTGAAGAGCAGGTGCAAATGGAACATTTCATGATTGAATTATCCAGCTTTCATTGTTTGAGGCTTAGGAAGTTTTCAGACCAATAAGGACCCTTGAATTTACTCTTTGGACAAAACATTACACGAGTTTGCTTACTCAGAAACATTACTCTTAAACCTTTTTGTCATTTTCCTTTCCTTTCCTCTATGGTATGTGTGTACAGCTTGATACATTAACTTACACATTTTCAAGTGTTTGGATTAAAGTACATATATAATACACCATAATCCATTATACCTGTATTAGGAAATATAATGCAAAATAAGATGAAAGCATTTTTATAATAATGAATGGTGAAAAACATTCCAACAGCCAACATAAGTCTGCATGAATAAATATGTTTTCAAAAGATATTAAAACTTCAGCACAGTTTCTGCATCTGGAATAACATAAGAGATAGTGTTCCAACAGCACTTCTTTTGTGTCATTAGCATTTTATTGGTTTTTGGGGCCATGCTTCTTGATTGAGATTTACTTATTTATTCAATACTTTTTATCCCATCTTTTCTCCAGTGACCTGAAGGTGGTGTAGGTGGCTCTCCACCACTTTGTCCTCACAAGAACCCTGTCAAGAGAAATCAGAACAGATAGTCTAATCAGTCTAAAGCTGTCCATTGAGTTTCATGGACGTTGGTGGGATTTCAACCCAGAGCTCCTACGATGAAATCCAGCATTCTAATTGTTGCCCAGCGAGATCATAGCTCTTTCCTTCCAAAGAAAGCAATTGCCTGTAGTAGCCTCAGAGGAGGTAATGAGGAAGGTTGATAATGCCTAAGCCATTTGCACTCAAATGTCAATGCATTAGTAATGCTCATTTTTTGCTCCCCTCACATAGATAATTCACCCAAAGACAGCAGAGCCCAGCCATGCCATTCCTTCCATGTAGTGGCCTCAAAGCAAGATTTCCTTTGTACAACCTCAACTTGGAAGCTTACATTAAACACATTGAATTAACTGTCAAAATAATCACACAGAATGTGAGGAGCCAAAAGATTAAATGCCATGTTATTTCTTTGCCTTTCATTTGTCTCAGCCAAAAGGGGATTTATTGCTGATTCTAAAATCCATATTTTAAACGAATCACAAATAATCTTGTGTCGAGTCTGCCTGTACAAAAAGGATTATTGCACAACACAATCCCTCTGTCTGCAAAAATGTAGGTTAAATGGAAATAGAAGAGTAAACATACCTCGAGGATTCTCAATGGACTCCAAGGTGTGTGTGTTTATTTTTACTTTTCATTTGCTGCCTAATATTTTGTTGTTCACTAAAAAGCCATGTTTATTACCATCAGTAAATATTTGGAAGTCTAATGTCATTTTTAAAATGAATATAGTAAATGGCATATAGCCTTTAATGTCCTTTTTATAACGGAGTGGTTTGGAATAGGAAAAGGAGTAAAACAAGGCTGCATTTTGTCACCCTGCTTATTCAATTTATACACAGAGCACATAATGCACAATGCAGGGATGGAGGAATCACAATTTGGGATCAAAATTGCTAGGAGAAACATCAATAATTTGAGATGTGCAGATGATACCACCCTAATGGCAGAAAGTGAGGAGGACTTAAAGAATCTCCTGATTAGGTTGAAAGAAGAAAGTGAAAAAGCTGGTTTGAGACTCAATATAAAGAAAACCAAGATAATGGCAACAGGCCCTCTCAGTCCCTGGAAAATAGATGGGGAAGAAGTAGAAGCAGTGACAGATTTTACATTCTTAGGATCAAAGCTCACTACAGATGGTGATTGCAGCCATGAAATAAAAAGACGACTGATTATTGGGATTTTTTTTTTTTTGAATAGTAGCCGTGTTAGTCTGTGGTTCAGGCATCTCAGAAAACAAAACAAAACAAAATAAACAAAATAAAGTAAAATAAAAACCACAGTAACACTTTAAAGACTAACTGCTATATTTTTACTGTTAGCTTTTGTGGATCAAGTCCACTTCATCAGACAAGGAATGAAACTTACAGGCATGTTCTTATATACCAAATTCAGGAGGTCGATGGGAGAAGGGTTAGTGTCAAGCAAGATGACAGACAAGCAAGCACAAGAATGCAGTATCACCCAGTCATTAGCAACAATAGATTATTTGTTTTCTGATTCTTGGGAGACAAGCTATAAGAAACCTGAGGAACACAGTGGAAAGCAGAGACAACAAATTGCAAACAAAAATTCGTATAGTCAAAGCAATGGTATTCCCTGTGGCAATGTATGGTTGTGAGAGCTGGACCATTAGGAAAGCTGAGCACAGAAGAATAGATGCCTTTAAGATGTGATGTTGGAGGAGAGTTTTGAGAGTCCCCTGGACAGCAAGGAGAACAAATAGGTCGGTCTTAGAAGAAATCAACCCTGACTGCTACTTAGAAGGGCAAATAGTAAAGATGAAGCTAAGGTACTTTGGACATCAAATGAGAAGACTCACTTGAGAAAGCCTCGATGCTTGGAAAGGTTGAGGGCAAAAGAAGAAGGGGGCAGCCAAAAATGAGATGGCTAGATGGTATTGTGGACACAATGGGCACAGAGCTGAGCGAGTTGAGGGAGATGGTGGAGGACATGAGTGCCTGGTGGACAGTGGTCCATTGGGTTGCAAAGGGTCAGAATCGACTGTGCGACTGAACAACAAAAATGTAGGTTATGCAGGTTTTATACATGTCAGGACAGTTTCCTGTGGATGTCATTACAATTTTATTTGAATAGGGATAATTGCTATTGTGTTCTTTGTCCCCCTCCTTCCCTCCAGTATGTTAGATAACATGCAAAGAGATACCACCAATGCTTTTCCAAATACAGTACAGTCAAACCTTGCATAGAGCACCTCACTTAAAGAGTAACTCACTTAAAGAACAGAATTTTCTCTGAATGTTTGCTTCACTTAACAAATAAAACCATCCAAAAACTCGCTTAAAAAATAAATTGGGGTTCTCAATCCCCCCCACAATTGGTCACTTACAATGGTGTTTCACTTAAAGAGCAAACTTGCTTAAAGAGCAATCCTGTGGAACGCATTATGCTCTTTAAGCGAGGCACAACTGTATACAAGATTTGTGTTATATAATTTGTGATGCAAAAACTGAAGTCCAGAAGCTTCTGTTGAAAACAATGTGCTGCATTAATTAGGAGTACGTTAAACTGAATGATTTCAGCAGCAATTAAGTACAATCTTTTATAAGTTTACCCAGAGGCCTTGTGGCATTCAATAGGACATATGCCATATAAAATGTCCATAAATGTACATTCTTAGTCAGTGAAGGTGGATAAATAGAGATAACTGGCACAGTGACCTGAAAAGTGACAAGTTGAGTAGAAGGAAAGGCATTCCAAATTTTGTTAAGGGGGATAGAAGTTCAGGGAATTTAACAGGATGTTTAAAAGATGGATGAGAACTGAATGGAGAGAAGAAAAAGAGTAGGGATGAATAAAGAGAAAGAAAGAGGTTTATTTTCTAAGAAATGGGAGTTCAGCCATTGTTACAACATAAACAACCTGCCTGATCGTTGAGGGAACTGCTGAAAGATCCAGAAGGTCTCCAGATGGTGGGGATACTCATTAGACGAGTAAGCAAGCAGTACAAATCTATTGTCGTTGGTTGGCTGGCTGGCTGGCTGGCTGGACCCCCCCCCCCCCGCATCACAGATTTCAGAATAGTGTTGTTGTTGTTCAGTCGCACAGTCGATTCCGACCCTCTGCGACCCCATGGACCATTGCCCGCCAGGCACTCCTGTTCTCCACCATCCCCCTCAACTCACTGAGCTCAGTGCCCATTGTCTCCACAATACCATCTAACCATCTCATCTTGGGCCGGCCCCTTCTTCTTTTGCCCTCGACCCTTCCAAGCATCAAGGCTTTCTCAAGTGAATCCTCTCTTCTCATTTGATGTCCAAAGTACTTTAGCTTCATCTTTACAATTTGACTTTCTAAGGAGCATTCTGGGTTTATTTCTTCTAAGATTGACCTATTTGTTCTCCTCGCTGTCCAGGGGGCTCTCAAAACTCTCCTCCAACACCACATCTCAAAGGCATCTATTCTTCTGCGCTCAGCTTTCCTAATGGTCCAGCTCTCACAACCATACATTGCCACAGGGAATACCATTGCTTTGACAATACGAATTTTTGTTTTCAATATGATGTCTCTACTTTTCATTATGCTCCCCAGGTTTCTCATTGCTTGCCTCCCAAGAATCAATCGCCTTTTTATTTCATGGCTGCAATCCCCATCTGCAGTGAGTTTTGATCCCAAGAAAGTAAAATCTGTCACGGCTTCTACTTCTTCCCCATTTATTTTCCATGGACTGATAGGGCCTGTTGCCATTATCTTTGTTTTCTTGATATTGAGTCTCAAGCCAGCCTTTTCACTTTCTTCTTTCAACCTAATCAGGAGCTTCTTTAGCTCCTCCTCACTTTCAGCTATTAGGGTGGTATCATCTGCATATCTCAAATTGTTGATGTTTCTCCCAGCAATTTTGATCCCAAATTGTGATTCCTCCATCCCTGCATTGCGCATTATGTGCTCTGTGTATAAGTTGAATAAGCAGGGTGACAAAATGCAGCCTTGTCTTACTCCTTTTCCTATTCCAAACCACTCTGTCATTCCGTATTCTGTCCTAACTGTTGCTTCTTGCTTCATGTACAAATTTCTCATGAGGCATATAAGGTGTTCTGGGATTCCCATCTCTTTAATTACTTGCCACATTTTGTTGTGGTCGACACAGTCAAAAGCCTTCGTGTAATCAATGAAACAGAAGTATACTTGTTTCTGATATTCCTTTGTTTTTTCCATGATCCATCTTATGTTGGCGATGTGGTCTCTGGTCCCCCTGCCTCTTCTGAACCCCGCCTGCACTTCTGGTAACTCTCTCTCCACATGCTGTTGCAGTCTATCCTGTATTATCTTAAGCATCACCTTGCTCGCGTGTGGGATGAGCGCAATTGTTCGATAATTTGAACAGTCCTTGGCATTTCCCTTTTGGGGGATTGGAACATATACTGATCTTTTCCAATCTTGTGGCCATTGTTTTGTTTTCCAAATCTGCTGGCATATAGAATGTAATAATTTGATTCCATCATCTTTTAGGGCTTTGAAAAGTTCAACTTGGATACCATCATCTCCACTGGCTTTGTTGTTTGCAGTGTTTTCTAGGGCCTTTCTGACTTCACTCTCTAGGATGTCTGGCTCCTGTTCAATGTTCTCATCATTGTGCTTATCAGGGGTGTTGAGGTCCTTTCTGTAGAGTTCCTCTGTGTACTCTTTCCATCTTTTCTTAATCTCTTTTGCATCAGCTAATTCCTTGCCATCTTTGTCCTTTATCATGGTCATTTTTGCTTTAAACGTTCCCTTGAGATCCCCAATTTTTTTGAAAAGCTCTCTGGTCCTACCTTTTGTGTTGTTTTCTTCTATTTCTTTGCACTGTTCATTCAGGTAGGTTTCCTTATCTCTCCTTGCTTTTCTTTGAAATTCTATATTCAAGTGATTGTATTTTTCCCTTTCTCCTTTGCCTTTTGCGTCCCTTCTTTCCTCTGCTATTTTAAGAGCCTCATCGGACAACCACTTAGCTTTCTTACGCTTCTTTTCTTTTGGTATGGTTTTTCTTGCTGCCTCCTGCATGATGTCCCGCATCTCTGTCCATAATTCTTCTGGCTCTCTGTCTATCTGGTCCAAGCCATTAAATCTGTTCCACACCTCCACTGTGTATTCCCAAGGAATATTGTCTAGGTCATATCTGTCTGGCCTAATTGTTTTACCTATTTTCTTTAGTCTAAGCCTGAATTTTGCAATCAGTAGGTTGTGATCTGAGCCACAATCTGCCCCTGGTCTTGTTTTTGCTGATTGTATGGAAGTTCTCCATCTTTGACTGCAGAGTATGTAATCAATCTGGTTTCTATGTTGGCCATCTGGTGATGTCCATGTGTAAAGTCTCCTTTTGTGTTGCTGGAAGAGAGTGTTTGCTATGACCAGTGCATTATCTTGACAGAACTCTATCATTCTTTGCCCTGCTTCATTCTGTGTTCCAAGACCAAACTTGCCTGTTATTCCAGTAACTTTTTCATTTCCTACTTTGGCATTCCAGTCTCCTATGATAATGTGTACATCATTTCTTGGTGTCTGTTCTATGAGGTGTTCTAGGTCCTCATAAAATTGGTCAGTTGTAGCTTCATCTGCACTAGTGGTACAGGAAGTTAAACAATCAAAGGAAACATGTTGGCAAAATAGTGATAGGAATGTAGTGAACAGGAAATACCTATATAAAGAGAAAAGTGTTTGGCACTGAGTGAAAATAGTGCAGGCATGTGTCTAACCTCATATAGAAGGGCATAATGTGAGATAAAAGGAGGTAACCCTTCTCTTGGTGGTCTCTCCAAAAAGATCTCAGTCCCATATGAGCTACCTAGACAATCTCCTTACAAATTATCTCAGTGATCAGGGAGGATGGCAAAGGAGAAAACATGTCTTCAGGTATCATATAATATTGGGGGGGGGGGGGGGGCTCATTTGTCTGTTGCTGTAGAAGTATCTTTGATCAGGTTACGTGCAGTTCATGAAAGGTTTTGCCAGATAAAATGTTTAAGTCTCTGTGGTGCCACATGGCTTCTTCTGCTTTTTTATTCATTCTGAAGATATCATGTGCATGCAAAGCAACTAGAATGAAAAACAATGAAGAAGGGGTGAAGTGTTGATGCAGTTATTATAAGAAGCTGGGAAAGGAAAGCGTTGTTGGATTTGAGAGAATTAAAACCTTGTTGATCAATCCTTGCAAGGCTGTATATTCTAATCTGCATCTGAGATCTCCATTTAAGCAAAGATACAGCCCTCATCTTTTGCATAACTTATTAATTTATCCCAGATCAAGGTCACAGACTAAAGAGGCTGCAGACTAGGCAGCTTTTAAGCATGTTTAATGGTGTGATACATTGTTGTTGTTGTATACCATCATTGCTTTCAACTTAGACTTAATTAGTTCCATGGTGTGCTATACTGCCTGTTAAAACCAATGGTAAAGCTTTTCATTGATTTTAATATCTGCTAATGGTGAATATTGACCAGCAGAGAATCAACATATTGACCGGCAGAGGGCTCTGGAACATGGTAATAAAATTTTGCTTTCAAATCTATTTTTAAAGAATGCTTTTAAAGTATTTTATTGTGCATTAATTGGATCCCAGATTGCAGAAAAGGGAATCAATAAGTAATTATAATAAATAATTTTTAAAGTATTACCATGTTTGCAATCTTCCAATATCTTGAAGTTGTGCTGCCACAGTAAAGTTGCCCTTGCTCAAAAGCCAGTCATATCTGACTCTAGGGTTCAGTGCTCATCTCTGTTTATAGCCAAAGAGCCAGTGCTGTCTGCTTCTGCAGACATTTTCATGGACATGTGGCAGGCATGACTAGACACTGGAGTGATTAGAACACTGTTTACCTTCTCACTGAAGTGGTACCTATTTATGTACAGTAATACCTCAGATAACGCTAAGACTTGGTTCCACAAGTCTTGGTGTTATCCGATTTTTAGTGTTATCCGATGCATGTTAAAATCCTATGGGATGGATCGGATAACGGTAAAGCTCCATAGAGATACATTGTAACCGCACAGGCTTTAGCAGTTGTTATCCGATCCATCCCATAGGACCTTAATGTTATTCGATCCAATTCTCCTCCCCAGATTACTTAACATTATCCAATTTTAGCGTTATCTGAGGTAAACGTTATCTGAGGTATTACTGTACAGTTGTACCTTGCTTAAAGAGCATAATGCATTCCACAGGATTGCTCTTTAAGCAAGTTTGCTCTTTAAGCGAAACACCATTGTAAATTACCAAGGGGGGGGGGATTGCGAACCCCGATTTATTTGTTAAGCGAGTTTTTGGTTGGTTTTATTTGTTAAGCAAAGCAAACATTCAGAGAAAATTCTGCTCTTTAAGCGAGTTATTCTTTAAGCGAAACACTCTTTATGCGAGGTTTGACTGTACTTGCAATTTCTTGCTTGCAAACTGCTAGGTTGGCAGGAGCTGGGACAAAGGCAGAAGTTAATGCCGTCATTCAGTACTCAGGTCTCAAACAGCTGACATGTTGACCTTCTAGTCATCAAAGTACAGCATCTTAACCACTAAGTCATGGTGCAAGAGGTAAAATGAAGTAAAACCTAGTTCCATTCCCAGCACTGCTGGGGAAACGACAGGGCTTCCCTTAGCTCAAGGGAAGGAACACTATAAGCCTGCCTAATCCTTAAAAGTCTAAACAGAACAGAAGCAGTACATGCTTGTCCTTTGTAGTAGAGGCTGACCAATTTTATTTAGACAGTGGTGGCCAAACTGTACTTGGAGCACTTGAATCCACAGTGTTATCCATGCTTTGGAATAGCTCTTGCTCTTTGAAAGGGCAACCGGTTGGACAACCCATTCCATCTACAGTCATGTCTGTGGATAAGAAGAAAGCAGCAGCAATGCAAGAGTGGGGCATAAGTGAATATGCATGGGGTACAGGCAGGCACAAGTAGAAGGACAAGGAACATGACAGAGAAAAGACAGAAGCATCTGTCAAGCATGAGAAGGAGAAGACAGCTCTTGGCCACAGAAGAGCAATAAGCAGCACAGAGAGCAGGCAGGCACAGAAATATGCCTATGTGGTAAAGACAAAAAGCTATACAATCCTCCTGATGGGAACAGAAGGCCCATCTAGACATAGACCAAAAAGCATCCCTGAACCCATGGATTAGGAACCCCTCTGCTAAACCCTTAGAAGTTATGATTTATAGCCCAGGCTGTTCATGTGTTATACATCAGTGATTTAGACTGTTGAGTTGATGTGGCCCAGAGGAACCAATTGGCTGAGCAACTCCAGCCTCAAGGAGCACAATAACACTGTTCTATGGAGCATTACACCACTGATAATTACCTAGAAGAGAAGAAGTTCATTCTCCATGCAAAATGTGAATTTTTGGCAAAAGGGAAGAAGATACTCCTGCCCACTGCACACATTTTACTCTGGCCTTCACAGTGAGATGCTGTAACCTTTCTATTATTTCATCCAGGTTCAAATCTCAAAGAGAAACAGTCTGTGTAAAAGAGGAAAAGAGAAAAATGGAAAACCGCTGGAGTTTTTAAAGCCTGAGGTGTATTTAGGTTAGTTTGACTGACATAAATAATTTGAAAAGGAATTCATGTCCCCTCTTTTTAATTAGTGGCTGGAAGTTCATTTCTATTTTAAATCAATCTCAGGTTTGCAATTAACACCTGTTTTATTGACTTTGGACTCCGATTAATCTACAGGTAATGAAGGGTTTAGTCTAAGCCCAGGAGACCCAGAGCAACATCACTCTCCGGGGTTGGTTTCATTGCTGGCTTGGAGTCTCTGTGTGGCACTCTGTGCCCTGAGCCCTAGGAGGAAGAATCCAGGCTGACTTTGAGGGTTTGGGGGGTTGATGCATAAACTAGGTTTGCCATTGCCAAACAGGAAGACAAACATCACCACAGTGGACGACACAAAGGAGAAGAACCACCAAAGAGGAGGACACTGATCACAAAAAAGGAAGCCATTTTAATTCTAAACCACATATGCTAATTTTAAACTCATTTATACAATTGTAGTAATAATTGGACATACCAGCTATTACTTGGGTAATTATATTATAGTATGCCACTCATCAGCCACAATCCTATTGCTCTTTTATGTACATATCTTGGTGGCAAAACTGCTGCTCATTAACAAAGTGTTGGTTTTGGTACCTCTGATGTATACATTTGCTTCCTATATCAGGGAGAGTTGTGCTAGAGGACAATTTTTATGTCTGAATTGATTTTGACACCTGAACACTCATTTCTAGACAGCACCAAGACTTTTGGGCTCAGCGTGAACTATATTGTTTGTATGTTGTGCTTTTTCAACAGGGGAACATCTTCCCCAGTGCCCCCCCCCCCCAAAAAAAAAAACCCATATGTGACAGCATGAGACTATAAAACAACCAGTAAATACATAACAGGGAGTAGAGCACCAGTGCCATTCAGAACATTGGCAGAGACTGAAATGCCAAAGCTGTGATTTCTAAGCTTTGTGTTGCAAAAGCACCAATATTTGCAGGATAAGGCCAGGAAGAGATTTCTTGCAGCCTGGGGAGGTGTTCCCAAATGGTATGTTGCTTAGAACACTCAGGCACAGAAATACAAACATGATCCTTCACTATGATATTCCTGTACTAACGTACATAGGAGATTGTGTTGTCTATTGCATGGATCAAAGGCAAGTGAAATTATGAAACAAAGGCTACAGTGAGAATCAACATGGATCTGAAAACAGAAGGTTTTTTCTCAGCTATATTTTACCCTCTGGCTCTTTCCCTTTGGTTGTGTAGCAAGCAAATCCAAGTGTGAAGCCTACTAAGGGTTTTTTTTAACCAGGTGACAGTGCATTATATAGCCACGATCTGCCTGTTACACATAGTGCTAGTTTAAAAGGAATACACAGAACCATCCAGTTGCTTCAAAATCTTTAGTAAGGTGCACCATAGATTAGATTACAAATTGAAATGCAGACCAAACCATTAACAAAGTGCATTAATGAAGTATTAATGAAGTTTTCCCTCCTCTGAACTGTTTAGCTATAAGGATTGATATGTTTCCAAATACAGACCACTTAATTAATATCTTGCAGCCAATGCTCTTCCATTTCCTTCACAGATTGTCTTTATTCTCCCTGTTTCTCATATTCTAGTCACACCCCACCACCATGCCGTTGGCAGGCTCTTATGCACTGAGCCCATCAGTAAATAAATCATCATAAATGACTACTGAAATGTATTCGGGAAATGCTTTATTGGATCTAATTTATTCCACATTATTATTTATTGTACCAATACATAAAACTCAAACAGGGCAAGGGACTGAAGTGGATTAGCTGAGGCCCTTAGTGCCCATTAGTTTTCATAACCTGTTATTGAAAAGTCTAAAATTTCTTTCAGGGGCAAAAAACAATAATTGTTACTTTAGAGGAACTTTTAAAGATAGATTTTTCCTTTCTTCAGGGTTGGAGCAAGAATCAAAACTACACATTTTTTGTGTATATCACAATACTGTAGTACTTTGACAAGACATAGTCTTCCATGACTTTAGTCTTCCATAACTTTAGAAGCTATACAAGATTGGAATGAATGGAAGACCACAGAATACTAGGGCTCTCCGGGCAAAATTAGAATACAACAAAGCTAGTGGATATGATGGCATCCCAGATGAATTATTCAAAACCCTAAAAGATGATGGAATTAAAGTATTGCATTCTATATAGCAGCAGATTTGGAAAACACAGCAATGGCCACAGGATTGGAAAAGGTCAGTATAGGTTCTAATCCCAAAAAAGGACAACGTCAAAGAATGCTCAAATTATCAAACAGTTGCGCTCATCCCACACGCTAGCAAGGTCATGCTAAAGATAATACAGGATAGGCTTCAGCAGCACACAGATAGAGAATTACCAGAAGTGCAGGCTGGCTTCCAAAGAGGTAGAGGAACTAGAGACCAAATTGCCACCAGATCATGGAGAAAACAAAGGAATACCAGAAACAAGTCTACTTCTGTTTCATTGACTACACCAGGTGTTAGATATTTAAATGTCCTAGCGGCGGGAAAATCGCCGCTACCCATTGGTCAGTGGGCTGGGTCAAGCAGGGTATTTAATCCCCTGCTGACCCAGCCGTTGTTGTTGTTGTCTGTGCTAACCACAATAAACAGACGTGTTGTTTGGTTCACCCTTAATGGCTTCCGTGTCCTCACTCCCGCGCCCTGATCTCCGGATCTAACACTGGCGACGAAGGTGGGATTTTGAGGAACGGACCAGAACCATCACACACACCAGAGCCACCTCTCACGAAGGCACCTCGCCATGGCTGCTTACGTTCCACCGGCTCCCTTCCAACCGAAGGACGAGAGATGGAAGAGCTATATGGACCGTTTTGAGTTCTCCCTGCTAGCTGCGGAACTGGGAGAGATAGCACCGGAGCGGAAGAAGGCGTTCTTCCTCACCCACTGCGGAGCCAAGGTCTACGAAGTGGCCCAGTCCCTGGTGGATCCAACACCAATCCTGGACGTCTCATGGGAAGCACTACAGTTGGCCCTCAAGAACCACTATGCACCGGAGCCATCGAAGTTCGTGTTCCGGATCCAGTTCCGGGACCGATACCAGATGCCAGGGGAAACCATCGGCGAGTACGTGGCCGCCCTAAGGGCAGCAGCCGTCCCGGCGATATTCGGGCCATTCCTCGAGGACTCCCTGACCGAGCAGCTTATCAGAGGAGTCCGCGACAACAAGCTCCGGAAGAGGCTATTGGCCCAGAGAGACCTGACCCTGGCCGGGGCCATCGAGGAGGCCAGAGCTTTCGAGCTCTCGATGTCGACCGCATCCTCCCTCAACCGGTCCCCATCGGCGCCCCGCCAAGCCTCCGCTCACCATCAAGACGTCGTTTCTGACGAGGACGAAGAGGAAGAAGCAGAGGTGTGCGCGACCGACGGGGGAAACTCGGGCAGGAGCGGCCAGCGCGGCGCAAGCTGCGGAGGGCCACACCAGCGGGCACATTGCCGCTTCAGGCCGGCCATCTGCCGCTATTGCGACAAGCGGGGACACATTGGGAGGGTCTGCCGGGCAAGGCAAGCGGAGAACCAAGCTGACCGGCAGATTCAAAAGTTCCCGCCGGGCAAGATGGCCGCCAAACAGAGGACAAATCAGAGGCGCCAGGGACGCAACAGCGGCAAATTCGAAGATGCAGAGACGCACACGCTCACGATAAGCCACACCGCCACACAGAAGGGAGAGAAGTACCACGCCACAGTCATGATCGACGGGGCAGAGTGTCCGATGGAGGTCGACTCTGGGGCCGCCATATCCATCATTCCGTGGAGGTGGATGAAGAAGACATTCCCGGCCCTAAAAGAATCAGACCTCCAGACCCAGAGGATCCGAATCAAGGACTGCCAAGGCAAGTTCCTCCCCGTCGTAGGACAGAAGTGGGTCCGTGTCAAGTACGGACCGAAGGAAGAAAGCCTACCGCTGACCGTAGTCCACGGTAACATCCCGACGCTACTGGGCACAAACTGGTTCCCCGCCCTGGGACTGTCCATCGCTGGCATCCACAACACTGCGACTGACCAGCCCGGGGACGCCTCGCTGAGGGACGACCTGATGGCCGAATTCCAGGACGTTTTCGGGGAAGGATTGGGCAGGTATGTGGGGTCCCCTATTTCATTTGCACTCAACCCGAGCGTTGCCCCCATCTGACTTAAGGCCCGGAGAGTCCCACTGGCACTCAAGCCCAGGGTCGAGAAGGAGCTCGACAAGCTGGTCGCCCAGGGAATCCTCGTTCCCGTAGACCACGCTCGGTGGGAGACCCCCATAGTGACCCCTATCAAACCGGACGGGTCAGTGCGCATCTGTGCGGACTACAAATGCACGATCAACAAGGCATTAGAGCCGAGCGCGTACCCGGTTCCCGTCATAGACCACTTACTCCATTCACTGGGCCCTGGCAAGATCTTTGCCAAGCTGGACCTGGCCCAAGCGTACCAACAGCTTCCGGTGGATGACACTACGGCCGAAGCCCAGACCATTGTCACACACCGGGGGGCATTCAAGTGCACGAGGCTGCAGTTCGGGGTCAGCATAGCTCCGGGACTGTTTCAGAGCACGATGGAAAGGCTCCTCCAAGGACTCCCGGGGGTGGTACCCTATTTTGATGATGTCCTGATAATTGCGGGGGATCCCGGGCAGCTCAAGGACAGGGTCGCTGCTGTCCTGGCTAAATTCAGGGCCGCTGGGCTCAGGGTGAAACGGGATAAGTGCCTGTTGGGGGTCCCCTCCGTGGACTTCTTAGGGTTCCACATCGACGCCAAGGGCATCCACCCAACGAAGGGAAAAGTGGAAGCGATTCGGAACGCCCCGGCCCCGAAAAACAAGCAGGAGCTGCAGGCGTTCCTGGGACTCCTGAATTTCTACGCGACCTTCCTGAAAGGAAAGGCCACCGCGGCTGAGCCCCTACACAGACTGTTGGCTGCGAAGGCAGAGTGGGTGTGGGGACCCGAGCAAAAGTCAGCTTTCGCTGCGGTTAAAAATCTTCTCTCCCAGGACAGTTTCCTGATCCAATACAACGCGACCCTGCCACTGGTCCTCGCCTGCGACGTGTCTCCCTACGGCGTCGGCGCAGTCCTGGCCCACCGACTGCCCAACGGCCTCGAGGCGCCCATCGCCTATTACTCCAGGACCATGTCGCCGACGGAGAGGAACTACGGCCAGATCGACAAGGAGGCGCTGGCGGCAGTGGCAGGGATAAGAAAGTTCCATGACTACTTGTACGGCCGGGACTTCGAACTTGTGACTGATCATAAGCCCCTATTGGGACTCCTGGCTGGCGACCGGCCTACACCCTCTGCCTTGTCCCCCCGGATGCAAAGGTGGGCCATTTTCCTGTCGGGGTACTCATACACCTTAGTCTACCGGCCCGGGAAACACATGGGAAATGCTGACGCCTTGAGCAGATGCCCCCTCCCGACCCAGGAAGGCGCGGAATGGGGGGAAGCATCGGTTCTTGCCCTGGACATCCTGGACTCTGCCCCCACTACGTCGGCCGAGGTTGCCAGGGCAACGGCGCGGGACGCCGAACTTCGGGCCGTTTCCAGCTGGGTTCAGCGGGGGTGGCCGGACAAGGGGGAAGGGGAGTTCAAGGTATATTTCGACAAGAAAGACGAACTGTGCTGTGTGGGGGGTTGCTTGCTGTGGGGGGACCGGGTAGTGGTGCCCAGGAAAATCCGCCCCAAGGTCCTAGAAACACTGCATGCCAGCCACCCGGGAATAGTAAAGATGAAGGGGTTAGCCCGAAGTTACGTGTGGTGGCCTGGTATTGACAAGGACATAGAGTCGTGGGTGGCCAAATGTACACCTTGCCAATCATCACGACCCAATCCACCAGCAGCCCCGGTCAGAGAATGGGAACAGCCCTCGGGCCCATGGCAGAGGATTCACATCGACCTCGCCGGCCCATTCCACGGCCAAACATTCCTGATTGTAGTGGATGCCTACTCGAAATGGTTGGAGATCTGACTCCTGAGTAGCACCACAGCCAGAGCAATGATCCGGGAACTCAGACAACTCTTTTCCACACACGGCATTCCCGACACCCTAGTCTCTGACAACGGGCCTCAGTTCACGGCCACTGAGTTTGAACAGTACCTGGCATCCCTAGGAACCAGGCACGCTCTCACATCCCCGTTCAGGGCGCAAGGGAATGGGCAGGCCGAGAGATTCGTGCGCAGCGCAAAGGAGGCCCTGGAAAGGCTAGGACCCGGGGACTGGCAGGAACGCGTAGACACGTTCTTGCTGGCCCAACACAACCTTCCCTGCGCTGCCACGGGAAGGGCCCCCGCAGAGTTACTCATGGGTAGGAGACTCCGTTGTCAGCTTGACCGGTTACACCCTAGGTATTCTCCAGACAAGTTCAGGGGGGACCAACCACAGGGCCGGACACTGGCCATTGACTCACCAATCTTCGCTAGGAACTACGCGTCGGGCCACCCGTGGGAAGAGGGAACCGTCAGCGAAATGCTGGGCCCCTACACCTACAAGGTTCGCCTTGCGGATGGTCGGACATGGAAACGCCATGTCGACCAGCTCAGGAGGCGAACGAGTCCCGACACGGATAGCAACCTCCCCCGGGGAGTGCAGACCGGCGCTGAGCCAGACATGCACCCGATGGACGAACCGGTCACCGGCCAGAAAACAGCCCCATTCACGCAGCACCATCACCGGCCAGCTTACCGTGTGGAACAGGCTCACCCCCGGTCACCGCGGAGCCCGACGCTCGTATTCCGGATCCGCTCCCGGCCCAGCCAGGGCAGAGCGAGAGCGACAGGTCCGCTCTGCCCGATGCCCCAGCGCCGACTGAACTGCGCAGGTCCGATCGAGTAAGAACACGCCCCCGTCACCTGGAGGATTTTGTATGCAAATAGCAGACTGGGGCATTCTGGGGGGAAGGGGTGTTAGATATTTAAATGTCCTAGCGGCGGGAAAATCGCCGCTACCCATTGGTCAGTGGGCTGGGTCAAGCAGGGTATTTAATCCCCTGCTGACCCAGCCGTTGTTGTTGTTGTCTGTGCTAACCACAATAAACAGACGTGTTGTTTGGTTCACCCTTAATGGCTTCCGTGTCCTCACTCCCGCGCCCTGATCTCCGGATCTAACACCAGGGATCTGCAAACTTGGCTCTCCAGGTGTTCTTGGACTTCAATTACCAGAAGCCCAAGTCAGTATGCCTGCTGATCAGGACTTCTGGGAATTGAAGTCCAAGAACATCTGGAGAGCCAAGTTTTCTGATCCCTGGACTACACCAAAGCCTTTAACTGTGTGGACCACAATAAACTGTGGCAAGTAATTAAAGAGAGAGGAATATAGTAAAACCTCGCATAAAGAGCGCCTCGCTTAGAGAGTAACTTGCTGAAATACCAGGATTTTCTCTGAATGTGCCTGGAACTATTATTTATGTGTTTTCATTTCTCTGTGAAGAACCATTCTTCTAAAATTCAAAATGAGGCCAAGTCATAGAGTAAATGCAGGTGAGATAGGAGGGTATCAACTGTCAGTCTGTGGAGCTGGTTGGCCTGTTTTATTTCTATTTCATTTTTTCTTTTCACCAGAAAAAATACCACCAGGAAGACAGTAAGTGGGAGGAATTTCAAAAGAGCAAACGTCAGAGTCACTGTTGCCTCCTTCTTTGAAAGGCAATGCAGGGAGTCTTTACTTAAACCCCTTCTTTCCCTTCTGTCTCCTCCCACTTCCAGCTCCTTCGGTCAGAAATTGCTCCCCTCTGGAAGATTTTGATGATTTAAGAAGTGGCCCTACTGCAGGAAATGCCAGGAAGGTTCGTTTTTAAAGTTAACAACCTCCTCTCCTTACATTTTCTAACAAAGGCAGGCAGCAGAAAGAATTCACCAGGCTGAAAAACTAGAGAATGAATTGGCTTCCCTAGTGCTAGGATGCTTCTGATTCCAGCTGTGTGTGCACCTTACCTAGCTAGTGGGCCACCAGTGCATTCCCATTCAGTGTTGCAGTTTCCAGGCTCCGCCCCCAACATGGGGACTACAGGACAGTATTTCAATTTTTCAAAACAAGAATTGTAGTCTTGTTTAGTCACCAACAGTCTTGTTTTATTTATTTATTTATTTATGAAGGGGTGCTGTTCAGAAGTGCTAAACTGTAATGAATTTTCAGTAATTCTTAATTTTAAAAGTTGTAAAATGATGAGCCATAGCACGTACTGTATTGGGTAATAGTGGGGAGTCAAAATCTGTTGAAGATAACCACTTCTGACCTGCAGTTTTGTGAACAGCCAAAGTGAAGCAACAAACACAAGCACAGAGTGAGTTTGGATCTCCGCTGTGTGTTTTCTGGCAGAAAAGGCAGCCACAATCACCCAGATGGTGTACAGCTGATATGGTTATCTGCCTTGCCATCTATGTAACCAAGGGCAAACTGCAGAGTCCTAGATTGAAATGGGGACTGGTAAACCATTCCTGAGGACTTTATACCTTGAAAACCCTGGCAAGGATCACCATAAGTCAGAATCAAGTTTACACGCACTAATATAATTGTTATCTGATGATGTGGACAACAGCTCATAAAGTTCATGAGGCAATAAATGCATCCCCGTGCTGGCATATTGGGCCTCTGGGCAGTGTCTCAACCCACCCCAACCCCTTCCACCCCGGGATGGAATTATTATTATTATTATTATTATTATTATTATTATTATTATTATTATTATTATTATTATTATTATTATTATTATTATTATTATTATTATTATTATTATTATTATTATTATTATTATTATTATTATTATTGGTGAGCTGAATTTTTTTTTACCAAGGGGCGGGCCTGTGGAGCACCAACCAGGTAAGAGGCCATCACTAGAGTAAGTGGGAGAGGCAGGTGGCACATGCCACGTTGGTTGCACGCCATTGCTGCCTGTGGCCTGAAGGGTTGAGTACTGATTGCTTGCCTGGGGTGGCGATGGCAGCATTATGTCCCGGAAGGGGGACAAGTCCTTTGTCCTTCCTCCTCCTCCTCCTCTCCATGTGCTTGCAGCTTCTCTCCTTCCTCCTCCTTCTTCGCCCTGTGTTGTAACTTACAGACTGAGCATGCAGCCGTGAGCTCCATGTGGCGCTGCAGGTGGTGCCACTGATCTCACCCCCCTCCGCTGCTTCAGTTGCTGCAATAGCGACTTCCTGGAATTGGCCCACTGCAGCTGCTCATTTGCTCCCTATCCATTCCCCCCCCCCCTCCGGCACCCTGAGAGAGACATCCAGTGATGGGATGTCAAAAAATTTCTGACCACACCGTGATGTAATCACAGTGTGGGCGGAGCCAACATCATGATGTCATGATGTTGTGGGTGGACCCAATGTCATGATGTCATGACATTGTGGGCAGGGCCAAAATAATAATAATATTTTTTAAAAAAATAAATTAAAATAAATTAAAATAAAATAAAATAAACACACACACACACCTCAACCCACCCACCCACCCAAACAACCACAACACAAACCTGTAAATAGATTAAATAAATAAAATAAATAAAGAAATAAAATAAAATTTAAATAAAAATACACCCACCCAGCCAACCCAAACACAAACCCCTCACTTACCCTTGGAAGCGGTGGTGCAGCAGTGTAGCAGTGCAGTGGTGTAGGAGCAAACTACCGCAATGACATGGCATCCTGGTGGGGCTGCAAGACCAGGCACGGAAAGGCCGCCACTGCTTCTTCAGGCACTCCCTGCACCCTTCCTTTCCTTGCAACCAAAATGGCTGCCAGGAACTGCGCATACGTAAAACTTTCATTTGATGCATGCACCATAAAAAAATAGAACTGTGCATGCATCAAATGAAGGTTTGACACGTGCACAGTTGCCGGGAGCCATTTTGGCTCCAAATTTAAATTTTTTCCCCAGTGAGGTGTTTGAACCGGACGCCTAAGAAGATACATTCCCGGGTGGTTGCTACCGGTTCGGTGGACCACCAGGAATCTTGCTACCGGTTCAGGCGAACTGGTGTGAACCGGGAACATCCCATCACTGGAGACATTCCCTAGTGATGGTCAGGCCCAGGGTGGGGTGCAGGAGGGCTGTGCTGCTCTCCCCACCCCTAGGTGCATCCCCACTGCCCCAGGTTCAGAGGAGACCAAAATGAAAGGTTGAGCAGAGAAACTTCGAGGGTAAATGTGTGTATGGAGTCTCTTGCCTTCCTCCATCTGGATTCCTTCCTCAGTGTGGGTGAAATCCTACGACGAGGCCTCCTTCTGTCCCTTGATCTTCTTCCTTGCAGGTAGGCTCTCAGTTCCTTTCCCCAATGTTTCCATGTGTCTTTTCCCACCAAGCCACTGCACTGACTTTGTGGTTAAGACGCTGAGCTTGGTGATTTGGCAGAAAGGGAACCGCCAGCCCAGTGCCCATGATGCCTCCTCTTTCTCTCTCCCCCCCCCCCCCGCAGTTATTCTATGAATCTGGGAATCAAACTCTGACCATCCAGTCAGCAAGTTCAACATCTTAACCACTTGAGCCACCACAGTTCCTATGGGGCAGTATAGAATGTAATTGCTATTGTTAGGTCTGTCCAGCGCAGTCATGCCCAATGTGTTAAAGATCCAGTGGCACAGTATGATACTTTTGCTGCATCTGATTGTGGATTTAACTTTGGCCAACAACAAAACCAAGAAAGTGGCTTCATTTTGGCAGTTCAACATTTGATCTGGATATGAAAGAAGAAGAAGCTGCAGCTGGTTAACCCAGCTACCCCCTTTCAGACACACTGTCCTAGGGAAGGGCCTGGGCCAGCCATTCACTGGTTAGAATGCTGCTTGCTCTACCGAAAGGGTACTTTTCACCAAGTCAACAACTCTCACAAGATCCGAACAAAAAACATAGGTAAGTCAGGTAAGGTAAAGGCCACACAGGGAAATATGTTCCCATAAATAAAGCATGGTTAACTGTGATCACTTTCTTTTCTCCATTGGGGCCAGTGATGGGATGTAACAGGTTCTTACCAGTTCTCCAGAACCGGTAGTAACTTTTCTCAGTGTTCCGGAGAACCGGTACCAGCGTTTTTGGGGGAACCACCTTCGGGGCTTACCTTTTCACTGCCCCCCCCCCCACTGTGCATGCGCACTAAGCAGTTAGTGTGGATGTATGCCTACAGTGCTTAGCGCGTATACATGGCCTCCTTGCTGTCCTCCCAAGCTGGGAGGAGGAAGAGAAGCTGCTAGCCTGAAGCTCCCTATAGCCTGCTCCCCACAGTAAGTGACTCACCTTTGGATGTGGTGTGTCTGTGTGTATTTTAATGTGTATTTAATACCTTTACCTATATTGACGTACTACCACAGTTCCTTAAAAGGCCTGGCTTGGGTTTTTAAGTAAAGTCTTGAGGTGTGTGTGTGTGCTTAATTTTTTTTTGTATTTTTTCCTTTGGCCCAGCCCACATCATGATGTCATGATATTAGCTCCACCCACACTGTGATGACATCACGGTGGGGTAGTAAAATTTTTGACATCCCACCACTGATTGGGGCACTGAGTTTTCACCCAGAACCAGGCTGGCTTGGGACTCCAGACCTAGATATAAAAGGTACTTTCCCCCATGGGTCCAACTTGGATACTCTTTCTTGGATATTTAGCAGCAATATGTTTTATAATTTAATTCTGCTCTCTTTTCTTCCCGTTTTTACAACTGGGCTGTCTCCCTTTTTTCCTCTCTTGACTACCATCTTTTTCTCACATTTGTTATTTTTTCCAGCAACTATAGATCAATGTGGAAGACATGTCTCACTCACAAGCTGTGCATTTTATTTCAGAGAAACTCCAAGAGAAAAGATAAAATGTATGCCTTGCTGGTCAGCAATTACACCTGGCTAAATGACCTGTTTGCCCTCATTCAGATCAATAACTTCATTACAGACTGCAGAACAAAGAGTAACTGGAAACTCAATATATTGTATAACTGTGTAAATTTCATCATTAAACTACAGTTGTCTTTCCCTCACTGACCAGGTTCAGCAAGCAGAAAATACAGCCAGCTAAAACAGCACAAACCAATCACACAACATAAAACCTTCAAAGTTGAAATTTTGAAATGGTTGCCATGTTAGTCTGTGTTTCAAGCATATCAGAGAGTAAATAAAACAAAATAAAAAGACAAAAAATATTGTAGCACTTTAAAGAGTAACTGCAGTATTTTAATGTTAGCTTTCGTGGATCAAGTCTGTTGGATATTTAAAAGTCTAAGCGGCGGGAAAATCGCTGCTTCCAATTGGTCAGTGGGCTGGGTCAAGCAGGGTATTTAAACCCTTGCTGACCCAGCCGTTGTTGTTGTTGTTACCAGCGGTCACAATAAACATACGTGTTGTTTGGTTCACCTTCAATGGCGTCCGTGTCCTCACTCCCGCGCAAGGATCTCCGGATCTAACACTGGCGACGAAGGTGGGATCCTGAGGAACGGACCAGAACCAACACACGCCAAAGCCACCACTCTCGAAGCCACCTCGCCATGGCTACTTACGTCCCTCCGGCACCCTTCCAGCCGAAGGACGAGAGATGGAAGAGCTATATGGACCGGTTTGAATTCTCCCTCCTGGCTGCAGAGCTGGGAGAGATCGCACCGGAGCGGAAGAAAGCGTTCTTCCTGACCCATTGCGGGCCCAAAGTTTACGAAGTGGCCCAGTCCCTGGTGGACCCCACGCCAATTCTGGACGTCTCGTGGGAAGCACTACAGCTGGCCCTCAAGAATCACTACGCGCCGGAGCCCTCGAGATTTGTGTTCAGACTTCAGTTCCGGGACCGATTCCAGATGTCGGGGGAAACCATCGGCGAGTACGTGGCCGCCCTAAGGGCAGCAGCCGTTCCGGCGGTATTCGGGGCATTTCTCGAGGACTCCCTCATCGAGCAGCTCATCAGGGGAGTCCGCGACAACAAACTCCGCAAGAGACTATTGGCCCGGAGAGACCTGACCCTGGCCGCGGCCATCGAGGAAGCCAGAGCTTTCGAACTCTCGACGACAACAACATCCTCCTTCAACCGGCCCCCGTCGGCGCCCCGCCAAGCCTCCACTCACCATCAAGATGTCGTTCCCGATGAGGACGAAGATGAAGAAGCGGAGGTGTGTGCGACCGACGGGGGAAACTCGGGCAGGAGCAGTCAGCGCTGCGCTAGCTGCGGAGGGCCACACCAGCGGGCACATTGCCGCTTCAGGGACGCCATCTGCCGCTATTGCGAAAAGAGGGGACACATTGGAAAGGTCTGCCGGGCCAGGCAAGCGGAGAGCCAAGCCGACCGGCACATTCAAAAGTTCCCGCCGGGCAAGATGGCCGCCAACCAGAGGGCGAATCAGAGGCGCCAAGGACGAAACAGCGGCAAATTCGAAGATGCCGAGACGCACACGCTAACGATAAGCCACACCGCCACACAGAAAGGAGGAAAGTACCACACCACAGTCACGATCGACGGGGCTGAGTGTCCCATGGAGGTCGACTCTGGGGCCGCCATATCCATCATCCCGTGGCGGTGGGTGAAGAAGGCATTCCCGTCTCTGAAGGTAGCGGACCTCCAGACTCAGCGGATCCGGATCAAGGACTGCCAGGGCAGATTCCTCTCCGTCGCAGGGCAGAAGTGGGTCCAAGTTAAGTACGGACCAAGGGAAGAACGCCTCCCACTGACCATCGTCCACGGCAACATTCCAACGCTGCTAGGCACAAACTGGTTCCCCGCCCTGGGACTGTCCATCGCCGGCATCCACAACACCGCGACTGACCAGCCCGGAGACGCCTCGCTGAGAAACGACCTGATGACCGAATTCCAGGACGTTTTCGGGGAAGGCTTAGGCAGGTATGTGGGGTCCCCTATTTCTTTTGCGCTCAACCCAAGCGTCGCCCCCATTAGACTCAAGGCTCGGAGAGTTCCGCTGGCACTTAAACCCAGGGTCGAGAAGGGCATCCACCCGACAAAGGGGAAGGTAGAGGCAATCCGGAACGCCCCGGCCCCAAAAAACAAGCAGGAGCTGCAGGCGTTCCTGGGTCTCCTGAATTTCTACGCGGCCTTCCTGAAAGGGAAGGCCACGGCGGCTGAACCCCTACACAGACTGTTAGCGGCAAGGGCAGAGTGGGTGTGGGGTCCCGAACAAAAGTCGGCCTTCGCCACTGTAAAAAATCTCCTCTCCCAGGACAGTTTCCTGATACAGTACAACGCGACCCTGCCACTGGTCCTCGCCTGCGACGCGTCTCCCTACGGCGTCGGCGCGGTCCTGGCCCACCGTCTACCCAACGGCCTCGAGGCGCCCATTGCCTATTATTCCAGGACCATGTCGCTGACCGAGAGAAACTACGGCCAGATCGATAAGGAGGCGCTGGCGGCAGTGGCAGGGGTAAGGAAATTCCATGATTACTTATATGGCCGGGACTTTGAACTCGTGACTGATCATAAACCCTTGTTGGGACTTCTGGCTGGTGACCGGCCTACACCCTCTGCCTTGTCTCCCCGGATGCAACGTTGGGCCCTTTTCCTGTCGGGGTACTCATACACCTTGGTCTACCGCCCCGGGAAACACATGGGCAACGCTGACGCCTTAAGCAGATGCCCCCTTCCGACCCAGGAAGGCGCGGAAAAGGGGGAGGCATCGGTTCTTGCCCTAGACGTCCTGGATTCTTCTCCCACTACATCGGCCGAGGTTGCCAGGGAAACGGCGAGAGACGCCGACCTCCGGACTGTGTCCAGCTGGGTTCACCGGGGTTGGCCGGACAAGGGGGAAGGGGAATTCAAGGTATTTCACGACAAAAGGAACGAGATGTGTTACGTGGGGGGTTGCTTGCTGTGGGGGGACCGGGTAGTGATTCCCAGGAAACTCCGTCCCAAGGTCTTAGACACTCTGCACGCCAGCCACCCGGGAATAGTAAAAATGAAAGGATTGGCCCGAAGTTACGTGTGGTGGCCTGGCATTGACAAAGACATAGAGTCATGGGTGGCCAAATGTACACCTTGCCAATCATCACGGCCCAATCCCCCGGCAGCCCCGATCAGGGAATGGGAACAACCCTCGGGCCCATGGCAGAGGATTCACATTGACCTCGCCGGCCCATTCCATGGCCAAACGTTCCTGATTGTCGTGGATGCATACTCAAAATGGTTGGAAGTCCGACTCTTGAGTAGCACCACAGCTAGAACAATAATCAGGCAACTCAGACAAATCTTTGCCACGCACGGCATCCCCGACACAGTCGTCTCCGATAACAGGCCTCAGTTCACGGCCACGGAGTTCGAGCAGTACCTGGCATCCCTGGGAACCAGACACGCTCTCACATCCCCGTTCAGGGCACAAGGGAACGGGCAGGCAGAGAGGTTCGTACGAAGCGCAAAGGAAGCCCTGGGAAGGCTAGGTCCGGGGGACTGGCAGGAACGCGTGGACACGTTCTTGTTGGCCCAACACAACCTTCCCTGCGCTGCCACAGGAAGGGCCCCCGCGGAGTTGCTCATGGGTAGGAGACTCCGCTGTCATCTCGATCGGTTACATCCCAGGTACTCCCCAGACAAATTCAAGGGAGATCAACCACAGGGCAGGACACTAGCCATTGACTCGCCAATCTTTGCCAGGAACTATGCGCCCGGCCCACCGTGGGAAGAGGGAACCGTCAGCGAGATGCTGGGTCCCTACACCTACACGGTTCGCCTCGCTGATGGTCGGACATGGAAACGCCATGTCGACCAACTCAGGAGGCGAACGAGTCCCGACACGGATAGCAACCTTCCCCAGGGAGTGCAGACCGGCGCTGAGCCAGACATGCACCCGATGGACGAACCGGTCACCGACCCGGTTCGGCCAGAAGACACCCCCAGTTACGCAGCACCACCACCAGTCAACTTACCGTGTGGAGCAGGCTCACCCCCGGTCACCGCGGAGCCCGACGGTCGTGTCCCGGAACCGCCAGCGGCCCAGCCGGGGCAGAGCGAGAGCGACAGGTCCGCTCTGCTCGATGCCCCAGCGCCGACTGAACTGCGCAGGTCCGATCGTGTACGGACACGCCCCCGTCACCTGAACGATTATATATGTAAATAGCGGACTAAGGCATTCTGGGGGAAAGGGGTGTTGGATATTTAAAAGTCTAAGCGGCGGGAAAATCGCTGCTTCCAATTGGTCAGTGGGCTGGGTCAAGCAGGGTATTTAAACCCTTGCTGACCCAGCCGTTGTTGTTGTTGTTACCAGCGGTCACAATAAACATACGTGTTGTTTGGTTCACCTTCAATGGCGTCCGTGTCCTCACTCCCGCGCAAGGATCTCCGGATCTAACAAAGTCCACTTCATCAGACAAAGAACTCAACTACCAATTTCTGGCTCTGTAACCAAATGCTTAAACCACTAACTATCCAACTAACTAATAATTGTGCATCATTGAGTCAATTCTGACTTACAATGACACTTTCCTAGGTTTTCTAGGTAAAGAATACACGGAAGTGTTCTATCATTCCCTTCTCCTGGGTGCACCCTGGGTCTGAGTAGCTTGCCAATTGCCACACAGGCTGAGAAATTGAACTCCCAACCTCTGGTTCTGCAGTTAGATACCTAAACCACTGAACTATCCAGTCACTACTGACTCCTGTTTTTTCCAGGTAGAGAATGATCAGCGTATGCAGTTTTAGAATTAAAATGACTTCCATTTTGGTGACCAGTATCCTCATCTTTGGTGGTTCTTCACCTTTGTGTCCTTCACTGAGGTGATGTTTGTCTTCCTTTTTGGCAATGGCAACCCTAGTTTATGCACCAGCCCCAAACCCAGACTGCTCCATCCTTCCTCCTGGGGCTCAGGGCAGAGAATGTCACACAGGGACTCCAAGGCAGCAATGAAACCAACCCCAGAGAGAGATGTTGATCTGGGTCTCCTGGGTTTAGGCGAAACCCCTCATTACCTGTGGATTAATCAGAGTCCAAGGTCGACAAGGGACCAACAAACAGATATTAATTGCAACCCTGGGATTGATTTAAAACAGAAATGAACTTCCAGCCACTAATTAAAAAGCAGGGACGTGAATTCCTTTCCAAATTATTTATGTCAGTGAAACAAGTAGGCCAAACTAACCTGGATGCACCTCAGGCTTTAAAAACTCCAACTGTCTTCCATTCTTCTTTTTTCCTCTTTCACAGAGTCTGTTTTGCTTTGAGATTTGAACCTGGATGAAATAACAGAAAGGTTAAAGCATCTCACTGCAAAGGCCAGAATAAAATGTGTGCAGCTGACAAAGGCTTTTATTTCCCTGCTGACAAAATCTATATAACAGCCTCACTAGAGTCTAACACGTTCTCCACATTCTGTTCTGACCAAGGAAATCTAACATGCCAGCAGCACTGTTTAGCATGTGTCAATTCATTATCTGCTCTTCCTGAACAGAGAGTAATCTGCATTCATGTTGCATTCGTTAAGGAATCTTGGGTTTAGTTATACTGTTTAACATTCTTATGCATGTACAGTAAAACCCCAACTTATATATACCTCGAGTTACATAAAATTCGACTTACAGAATGATTTTTGCACTAAAACCGTGTCCCGATTTACATAAATGTCCTGCTTTACATAACTCAATTGTTTGCTTCGAGTTATGGGTTTCCTTCGAGTTACGTAAAAAAATCATTTTTCCTATGGGGTTGCTTCGATTTACATAAAAATCATTTTCCTATGGGTTTCCTTCAAGTTAAGTAAAAAAATTCATTTTTCCTATGGGTTTGCTTTGAGTTATATAAACAATCATTTTTCCTATGGGTTTGCTTTGAGTTAAGTAAAACACCGATTTACATAAAAGCCTACGGAACAGATTTTTTACATAAGTAGGGGTTTTACTATACTGTACTCTCTTTACAGGATACAGTGCAACCTCGTATAATGAATGCCCCCTATAGCAACTAAATCGCATAGTGAATAGGTTTTTAAGGAAAATGACTCCCCACATAATGATTTTTTCTATGGAAAAAAAAATCATACAACAAATTTTCAATGGGAAAAAATTGTTAGCCAAAAAAATTGTTGTATGATTTTTCCATGGAAAAATCATACAACGACAAAAATCACGTAGTGACCAGACCTGTGGAATGAATTAAAATCGTTATATGGGGTTTTATTGTATCTAATTATTAATTAATATGAAGAAGAAGAAGAAGAAGAAGAAGAAGAAGAAGAAGAAGAAGAAGAAGAAGAAGAAGACAGTAGCAGTGTTATGATTTTTGTCTGCTCTAATGGGAAGGGACAGCATCTGCAAAGCTTGGAAAATATATTGTTTTGGAAAGCAGCTCCCAGAATATCTGAGCCCAAGACAACTACTGGACTGGGTGACAAGGATTTGGGGAGCTGTTATCCAAAACTGAACAATTATCATTTTTATTCCCCCTTCTCAAAGTCCACATTCAACATATCCAAATGGCAATAACACTGGGATGATCGTTATCAGAATAAATTTGGTTTATTCCATTTCTTTTCCTGAATGAACCCTTTTATCAGATGATGGCATTAACTTGAATGAACATTCTCCACTCTTTAATGTGGAAGTGCTATCAAGGAGTAAGTCATTGTTATTTTGATGGCCTGAAATGGATATTTCTGGCATCTTAAATGCTACCATGCTGTAAAATTTAGTTCCTTGCTTAAAAGGGTCTAAGCACAGAGTCTTGTGCTTAGCACATTTTGGGGAGAGAGTCTTGTGCTTAGCACATTTTGGGAGGAAGGCATGAGCTTTTGTTGTCACAGGCTTCTCACTTTTTCAGATTTATGGAGTACTCTGTATATACATAACACTGCAAGTGAGAATGGAAGCTATGCCGATGAAGGCTCATGGCAAATTAAGATGCTAGTTTTAAAGTGACCACGAGACCCTTAGATGCTTCTGCTGCAGCAGAGTGGCAAAGAGTTCTTGCTCGCTCATCCAGCACCCTGTAGTTTCAAGAACTGAACTCCTCACTGTCAAAGCAATACAGAGGCTGAATGTGACATCGCAAATCAGGTCATTTTTCACATTTCAACTGTTCTCCTGGCCAAAGGATTTGTTGTTCAGAGTGCTACTCTGCAACAGACTCCTCAGGCTAGATGGTAGCAGTTGTCTGCTCCTTTTTAGAGTTCATAAACACAGCAAGTTGTCAGTTAAGAGTTGCCTGTAGTTGATCACTGGCAATTGCTCCCACAAAGCAGGGAATAATTTGTGTCACAAAGACATATGTCATGTGCAATTATACTTTTATACTTTCTCAAAATTCATCCTTAGAATCAGGGGTGGGATACCTACTCTGTGGGCATGGTATGGTGGGCATTGCCAGGGAGGAAGCCCTGCATTGCACCCAAATTATGACTACTTTATTTCAAAACTTGGATGGGCAGGGCCAGCCAGAATTTCTGGCAAACTGGGGTGAACCTGCTGAATCCTACCACTGCTTAGAATTCATAACATTTCTAAAGTGAGCCACTCTATGCCAGGAAAAACCAATATCACTAGACAAGACATGAAGAATTCTGAACCCCTTGTGGACAGCCTCTGAATAGACAATATCCTGTTGTGGGTTTAAAAATATATTTGTGTTATGTTTCAAGAGATGTTTCTATTGCTTAAATGATTGTATATTTTTTCAATTTTTCAATTTTAAAAAGTATTTTCCCATTTTAATCACTTTAAAAATATAAAAGCTCCCATTGCTTGGATAGTCTAATATTTGTGTCATTAAAAATCAGAAGCGTTATGAAAGCAAGACTAGTCTTCAAGGTAAATTTGTGATTAGCTATTAAAACTGCTTATGTCAGATCTGGAGATTATTTTACTATTAGCTGACACTTCATCCTATCTAATGAACAAAGTAGCTTTTACTAGTTTCAAATTCATTTGATCGTAAGAGCCATCCTTTCAATGTAAGAGCCATCCTTTCAATGTCTTTGCTTTTCTATTTCTTCATATTGAGAATAGATGCTGGTGAGAGATATTCTATGGGGGGGGGGGAGAGATTTCATACAGCGGGAAGGTTTTTTTCTTACACTCATGTGGTATAGTGGATAGATTCAGGAAATATGAGTTCAAGGCCTTGTTTGACCGTTTATCTTCTTCTTTCTTGTAAACTATGCATGAAATATGTCATATAAGTTCAAAACCACAGTAAGCTTACCACAGGTTGGGAGCGAATTGGCGGCACATAATAATAAATGCCAATGCTAATAAGCAAGTCTGGCCAGGTTATCCTGTCAGCAACTCAATCCTGATCATCAGCTGGTGGTTAACTAACCTGACAACCTTGAGGACTAACAGCCTTGGGTGGCAAAGTCCACAGGAAAGGGTGATGGTCCCCAAGTGGATTAAATCTCACTTGAATCCATCTTGACCAAGGGCAGCAGCTTCATCAATACTGGCCTGGGGCTGAGGATGACTTTGAGTGCCAAAAAAGGCTCAGGACCAGAAAGTGACTGAATCAATGATACAGGTGTCACACTGTGATGCAAAAGGCAAATAGAACGCCACTGCATTATATTGACCCCAGGACAATCTTCATGGCTGATCACCATGAGAATAGCCAATACAGTAAACCTCGGATAACGCTAAAACTTGGTTCCACAAGTCTTAGTGTTATCCGATTTTTAGTGTTATCTGATGCATGTTAAAATCCTATGGGATGGATCAGATAACGTTAAAGCTCCATAGAGATACATTGTAACTGCACAGGCTTTAGTGGTTGTTATCCGATGCATCCCATAGGATATTAACGTTATTCGATGCAATTCTCACCCCCAGATTACTTAACGTTATGCGATTTTAGCGTTATCCGAGGTAAACGTTATCGGAGGTATTGCTGTATTTGGAATCAGATACATCACTTGAAGAAGAAGAATGCTTATAAATCCTAATGAGGGCTTCAGGCAGAATTCTATCCTAGACCTACTGGGAGATGCCAGGTTTACCCTCTGAGCTTCCACCGTCAGGCAAGATTGAATGTATTCAGGGTGGTTCACGTAAATATTAAACACTACCATTAAAGTACATGAGCTTTGAAGGAGAACTAGCAGTCCTTACCTTCCTACGGAACAGATGGGGAAGGGTGGAGAAGGGAGATGGTTAGCATGGCCCAAGGATGCAGCCAACCCTGTGATTGCAGATTAATGCTGAACCTTATGAAAGCTAATTTTATTTTTCCACCACATATGCAGTGTGATTTACTATTTACCCCTAAGCATTCTTTCCTATGTTTGCTATTGAGCTGCTGGCATAGTCTAGCTTGTTCATTACTGTTTTATTAAAAAGGTATGTGGCTCAATTGATATGTTTTATCATGGACTTACTTGGAATTTCAAAAAGTGAAATGGAGGCCATGTAAGGGCTTATCCAGGGACACTCAGTCTCAATGGTACGTTTATACCAAGATATTTAGGACACTAAAGGTAAGGAGATCCTAACTGGGAACTAGCACAGCTGGTGCAAATCTACCTGAAGGTATTCTTGCTTCCTAAAATAACTTAGCAGGTTTTATTCTTCACTAGCTGCAGCTTCTGACTCACCTTCAAGGACAGTGCTACATTAAATAACACATACTGCATTACTCTGGGATGCTAGAGATTACTGGAGCATGGATAAAGCATGCCAAGATAAGAAAAGGGGCAGAGTTTGGATGAAATCTTTGGAACATAAATTCTAGCCAGACCTTGGAATGTTACTTTTAAAAAGTAGTTTCTTCCTGTTTTGCATTAAAATGTTTGAAACCTGATCTGTTGTTGTTACAGATATAGGAGAAAGGCAATACAGTACTTGTATTGGATCACTGAAAGAAAGAAAAAACATTATCTGAGCATTCATGTCTCAGGATCAGTTATTCAGGCACACATGAATTTCTTCTGGACAGTGCTCCTAGGTAACTTCGTTTATCTGCTGTGTGGTTTCTGCAACAGTGCCTGCTCTTCCTCAAAACAGTGTGGTAGTTGGTAACCTCAGACACCAAATATTGGGATTCCTGAAAGGGCAGAAAATTAAAGAAGTTGCCATTACACTATTTCTACTGCCAGGGATATGGAGAGGTACTTGTGATGTTAATGCTTGCTGTGCCAGGATAGCCTAACTGTGTGCAGCTTGGAGGTGGGTCGTGGGTGGAACGTTCCTTCACCAAAAAAAAAAAAAAAAAAAAAAAAAGGACAAAGAGGGCACTGATTGGTACAACACTGCACATGCTACAATTCCCCAGCTTGCATGTTTGGACTCTCTTTATTGGGAGGAGGAGGTGGTGGCTTTGGAGATGGTTATGAGCACCTGCACGTACATGTTTACCCCTATACCAGTGACTGTGTCTCCACCTACTTGTGTTAAGTAGCATCTGGTGAATTTTGCCCCTGGTACTTGTATTCTTGTCAGATCAAGTCTGCATTAAATAGGATGCACCAAACCAGGCAAGCCCACTCTCTTTGTATTGTAACCTACTAGGTCAGGAAGATAGCAAACAAGGAGCTTTATCAAAGGCCTAATGCAGAGAATGGATACCGCCTGTAGGCTGAATTCATCTTGGCAGATCACAAGTTGCTTAGGTCTCCTTTAAAGTCAGCTGCTTCTGTCAGCTTGCTTTTTGAAGTGCATACACCTTCGATTAGCTCTGTACCCTTATTAGCATAGCTTGATGTTTTCTGACTTCTAATTAGCTGTGCATTTCTGTACCAAAACAACTGTGTGAAGTTCAGATAATATGAATTCCAGCTTGAAATCAAAGCTAAATATTGATCACTTGTTATTTTGCTTATGAACATTATTTTGCTTCACATTAAACTATGTAAATTTGAATATTTATTGAATCAAAGCATGGACATGCAATGATTTTATTTCACAGGTTTTTAGTTAGACTGGATTCAGGAGCCAGCTCTTCTCATGGGCTCTGAATTCTGCTAAAGGTTAGACAATGAATATGTATTATTTTGCAGGTTTGCATCTGAAATCAGGTTCAACAGCAACTACAGATATTTTAAGTGCTTACAAATGGTTTTTCAAATATTCTAAGGTAGTGATTGATTTGCTTTTAATTTCTCTTGATTGTTATATCTTTAATCCTAGGTACAGTATTACTCTGCTATTTTACTTCCAGATAAATTAGTAAAGGTAAAGCTTTCCCTTGCTCGAAAGTCAGTTATTTCTTGTTTTCTAGCAACACCACTATAAGATGCTAACTTTCTGCAGTTTGATACATCTTGCTGCAAAAATGAATAGATAATGAACCTGACCAAGGCAAACTCAAAGCTGCCAATTGAACATCAACAGTCCAACTATTCCAACATTTCTAGATTCAACAATTGTGGAAGGACTGCAAGACAGAAAAAGAGAGGATGAGTATCTCAGAAACCAGATGTGACATTTTTAAATACAGTAAAACCTCATATAACACTAAAACCTGGTTCCACAAGTCTTGGTGTTATATGATTTTTAGTGTTATCTGATGCATGTTAAAATCCTATGGGATCCATAGAGATACATTTTAACCACACAGGCTTTAGCGGTTGTTATCTGAAGCATCCCATAGGATCTTAATGTTATCTGATGCAATTCTTCCCCCCAGATTCCTTAATGTTATGCGATTTTAGTGTTATTCGATACTAATGTTATATGAGGTATTACTGTACCTTAATTGTTTTAAATGTTATGAAAGCTCAGCCATGATTCATCACTCATTCATAACAATTCATTCAGCCACTGATCATAACCAAAAACTCTGCATGCAACAGGTTATTCCTTGTCGCATCTATGAAGGGAAATTATGTGAACCTAATAAAATGAGGGTTTTGTACTAACATGAGAATAACAGGCTACTTCACACCTATATCGGTGTATTCTATGCTTCCAAATGTACTACAGATAACCTGAAGTTTGCCTCCACAAATACTCATGATGTTGTCCATTACTGAGAAAAAATTATACAGAATTATTGGCCAAAAACTATATAAGAGGTGCTAACAAAAATGAATGAAATGATGTAATACAGCACCAAAGCCATCCACCTACTAGATGATGGCTAAAATTGAAGAAAGGTTTCCTGCACTCCTCTCAGTTTCTAAGTATTGGAGGCTAGGTTAAAACTATGGAGAGCAAAACCAAAACACCTTACTGAATGGATGACTGTGGAAGAGTGTCTCTTACCAGGACAACATTCTGGCTGGACCATCTGGAAGCCTTCAAACTGTGCATTCAGAATGCTGTTCATTCATTTGTTTTGCTTATTTGTTTCTGTCCTGTGTTTCCCAATCTTTTATCCCACTTCTCACTCTAAGACAGAAACAAAAAGGCCACCATTTCACAATATGAAATGTATGCCTCTCCAAACATTCTGGTAGAGTAACTGTTACATTTACCATTTACAGGACAGAAACAAAAAGGCCACCATTTCACAATATGAACTGTATGCCTCTCCAAACATTCTGGTAGAGTAACTGATACATTTACCATTTACAGGAAGAAGGAATATAGAATTAGAAGAAAGCTTGAGTGTCCAGAATTATTTGTTGCATGTCAAACAGCTAAAGGTTAAAAATCAGTGGCAGGTAGGTTCAGTGGGAAATGGCATGGTATATCTGCAGAAGGATTCAGGGACTGAAGGAGATTATGTTCCTCCAATTGGTATAAAAAGCTTGAATTTCACCTAGAGAACTTCTGCATCACACTAGTTGTATGTATACATCTAGCAAAGAAGCACTAGTATAAAAAAATAAATCTAAGTACTTATAGCCATAAAATGACAATATAAATAGATAGATATGTAAACATCACATCTATGTTACATAAACAGTAGTCACAAACTATCAGTCAAAGCACTGTGGATCATCAAATGCCAAAATGAATAAAATAAAGTTCTACTTGGTATGGACATCTTGGCTCACTAAAACGAAGAATAACTTGTACAGATTTCAGGAAAAGAAGTCAAAGTTCCAGAACATTCAGCCATAGCCTAAAAGTTAATATAGCTCAAGAGTTCATGCATGATCTGGTATGCTAAAAAAAAAATCATCAGAAACTGAGTCATTCCCACGACATAATGGAATCTGCTTTTTTCTGGCTGTCCTCACCAAGTCTCATTTTCCTTCTGCGCTATCTTCATTTTTACCCACATCCCACTTCTCCAGGCTATACTTCTTCAAGTGATTTTTCTCAGTCAACTGCCTCCAAATGAAAATGCACACTTTTTGTCAATCAATCCAGATCCATCAATCACTACAACATACATGCCCCTGAATTCCCACCATATCAGTACACTCTGTAAGGAAGTAAAAATAGTGATATAAATGCACTTCAAAGAGTAGAGGTTCCTAAAGTCATGATGAATGCAACATCAATAGGGTTGGGGAGAGGCGCTACATTCTGAGCATGTGTCCTTCACCAACTTGTATAACACCTGAACAAGATGACAGAATCCCTATGAGTAGTGGCAGCAGGTGACTCAAGGAGTCTCTTCTTCTTCTTTCATGTCTCGGCCAGATGTGAAACTGCCAAAATGAAGGTACCTTTGGATGAATTCATTCTGCAATTCCTTTTGATTTATATATTATATGCTGTTTTGGAGATTGAATTTTTGTATATTGTGTTGTTGTGTAATTAGTATATATTGTTTGATGATCATGTGAGCTGCACTGAATCGGGTTCCCTGATTGGGCAGCATACAAATGCAAAAATTAAATTAAATTAAATCCAGTGTGAGAAAGATTAGCTGGCTATTACTATTACCACGGTTCACCCAATTGTGGTTCAAAAATACCACAATCTTCGAGAAGGCTCTTTCTGTGTACCCAAGCATGCATGAGATGGCTTTGACAGCAGTTTTTGTCACATTCTTTGATGGGAGAAGAAAACCTTAATATTTGTGAACCTTCATGAAAAAAGAATGACTTGCCTTCTTTAGGAAGCTCAAATAAAGCACATCTGATGTTTTTATCAATGTTTAAGGAAATATAGGATGTGACTATCTGAAAATTCAATTTAAAAGGGTTAATGCATCGATCTTTAATAATTTTTATCTTACTGTAAACTTTGGCAGTTTCTGTTAAACCAGTCTAAAGTTTGGCCCCTTCATGGACCTCTTTAAAATGATCGTAGATGCCACGTAGTACATAATTTAACAGGTACAGTATCATTCTTTCTAATTTTGGGATGTTTAACTATGGAATCGTTCAGTGTAGAATTCCTTTAAAGGTAAATTAAAGTTTATTTAACAATAAATGATCTTAAGGAACTAATTCTTTCACCTCTGCTTGATATCAGATATTACCAATATAGGCACAGTGATGGTGGCAGAAAAATAATACTATTGTTCATTTCACAGCATCTATTGTCATAGACAATTAAATAGCTATGTTCTTAAAACACCGTTCATTCATTCAGGAGTAAACCTTTGCATCTCAGAAAGTTTTTCTCCTGCCCACCGAAACCATAGCCTCATAGCACTGAAATCTGACATAATGTCAAATAATTGCCTCTTTGGGAGGAAATGGAATACCCTGAGTTTTTCAGTTCAGTCCTACCTGTTCCTCCAACACTTATTTATAGCTCATTTCACTGACAAATTGTATATTTATGTGGATTCTTCTATGCTTACACACTACAACCTAATAGGTGCTAAGCCATAAGATGAGTTGCTCCATTCTTTCTTCATATTGGATCTGTTAGCAGGCAGCAAAACAACCCTTGCAGAATAATCAATAACTGTTACCCACGCCCATTGATTAAACTCTGTCCCCTACATTTCACTATCAAATATATTGAGTAGTTGTGTATGTTTTCATTCAAGGAGGGCTGAATGTTACCTGAACATTTGAAAAACAAGGATTTGTTGCCCTTTCTGCTCTATAGGCAACAAATTGTTGTTTTTCAAGAATCCCATGGCTTGCAATTATGCCTGTGAGCAATTTGTACATTGTTGGTAGACAAGTTATTCGTCTGTAGTTTCCAGTTTCATTCCACTTTTCTTTATCCTTCTGAATTAGAAGTTCCCTTCCAGTTGTTAACACTTTTTCACTTTCTGGTGTTTCTAAAACCCAATTTATCTGGTTTGCCAATCTTGCATGCAAATTCATTAGTAATTTTAGCCAGAATCCATGGAGTTCATCTAAACCAGGAGCACTCCAGTTTTTGATCTTCTTTCCCTGTTCTTGTAAGGTTTATTTTGTTATCTAAAAACCTTCCATTTTGGATAATTTTGCTAGATCCATGTTGCATTTTCATTATGCTCCATATTGTTTTCCCACAAGCTTCTCCAAAACTTCAGAGTGCTTTTTCTGCTAGACTTTTTATTTGTGCTGGCTTCGGGGTCTTTTAAAAATAATGTTGGTTAACTCGAAACTGTGAATTTTACTGACACTGTATTACTTGATTATCATCTCACTTGATTTTTTCTGCAATGACCACAACTCTTTGTTTTGACTTTAATTATAACAGCAATTCCCTTGTTGCTCAAGTCATACTTTGTTAGCTGGCTGCTTTTGATCTTCCTATCTTTTAGATTTCCTCGTCTCATATTTTTCAGGTTACTCAAGTCCGACTGAATATTTTAAAATTTTGACTTCAAGTGAATTTTCCATGTTGGTTTTCCTTTTTTAAATCCAATGACTCTTTTGGACTTTCAAACCCAGTTCTTCAGTGGTAATTTAAGCTGCTGCATACATTAGCTAATTTGTATGAGTTAATGTTCCTGTTGGAATATTTTGGACAGCTTCATTCACTTTCTTTAACATTTTAGCCAAATTTTCTTTATTAACTTGGTTCAGTTTTGGCAGTTGGACTTGTTCTGCCTTTTTATCTGATTTTTAACCTTCTCAACTAATTCATCACTGGCCATTGGTTGTACAAGATATTTTCCAGCTGTTATTTTTTGTTTCTCAGTAGCCATAATGGTCCCCTTTCTTTCCTCCACTACTTGCATCTCTATTTGTAAATTAGCTGCCTTGTAAGTTATGCTTGGGTCTGGATCTTACACTGATCTGCTTACAATCTCTTGTATTTCGAGTTCAGTGTAAAACTTTTGTTTCAAAATAACATTCTCTGGTCCATTAGTCTTTGCTCACCAATTTCCAAATCTGAATTGATTTTCTTTCCAAATTTAGTATACATGTTTTTGAAATCCATGTTTTGATGGCTCAGACTAGTAATAGGCTTCCATAATTGAAAAGTTTTATTCCCTCATTCAGATTCTTCAGGGGATTTTGTCTTTCAGCCACACATGGTTGCCTAGAAGACTGAGTTGAGCCAGTAGCCCATTTTTCAATGGATGCCAGGAGCTATAGCATCCATCGTTATCCTTGTTGATCCAATGGATGACCAAGCAGGTGCAGAAGTAGAATTATGTTTGTTCACTATATACAACGTGTTGTGGAACAGATTTATTCCTAGTTAAAAAAAACTTTACTATGAACTGCCTATATAGTTTAGATGTTACCTTAACAGTTCTTGGGTCCTTGGCTACATCTTGAACTGTTAATTTTATACGAGACTTCAACTGTGAATCTAATGGTAGATTTTTCACACTAACAGCAACAACAACTACCACAGTGCAAACATGTCCCAGAGCTTCTATGTCAAATAGCTTGGGGGATAAAGCTGAACTCTGAAGACCCCATAAGCTAACAACCAGCACCACCTTCTGAGCTCAGCCCAGATGGAAAGATTGGAACCACCATAAAATAATACTCTCAAGACCCATCCCAGAGACTTGGGCCCAAAGGATATCATGATTGATGGTATTAAAAGCCCTAAGAGGTCCAGCAAAACCAACAGGGTCATATCCCTCCTATCTTTTCCTGTCATGGATCACCTACCAAGATGGCCAAAACAAGGCCTGACAGACTCTAAATTAGAACAGGCCTGACTGATTACAAAGTTTGCAAAGTGCCATGCAAATTTGCACAGCAGGCTGTCAAGTGGATGATGTACAGAATACGGCATTCTAATTTCTGTGGCAGTTTCTGTTTTAGGGGACCATTTTAAAAACAGTTTTATCATCTCCCCTTTGTTTACTTGAAGGCTGATTAAAATTCCAGAGAGCTGATCCTCATACTGGCTTAATTCTTGATATGCAGGTGTTAGGTATGTGTACATGTGTACTCTCATGAACTAATCTGCCTTTGGCCTGTGGTACAAATATATTGAGCAGGTACATTTTCTACACCCAGTAACATGGAGCATGTATTCCAAATGCAAGAATCTTCCATTCCATCCCCCACCTCTTTGGCAATGTTTCACAAGTGTCAAGTTTTTCCAAGGTCCCATCACAATTTATGTGATGCAGCTGCCTCTTTCTTCCAGGTTTGACACAAGACATTATGCCTCGGAAGTTTGGCTTCCTGCCCAAAGAGAGGCATCTAAAGCTGTAACATGTAAAATAGAACTCTTTTCTGTGCCTCAATCCATACCAATTATATTTATAGGCTGGAACTGCTCTGGGCATGTATCAAGAACCTGAGGTCGGCACGTAGAGAAGTGCATGCCAGGAAGCATTTGTGCTCATGAATACCTTGTTTGAATAAGATTTCCGTTTTCTGCCAAAATATAAAATGAAAGATTATAGGGATGATATTTTGTATAGTTGCCTCTTAAGACAGAACCTAGCAATTGTTCTGGAACTGTAATTTTATTATGAATGCTCTCTGTTCTTCTCTTTCTTTTTTTTAAAAATGAAAATTGGCATATCCCAAATAGAGTCCTCTTTTCTGTCTGTTTCTATTATTTTATACAGATTGCTATATAAGCCTCACCTTATCAATGAGCAGATATTGTCTTGTATTCTCCTCATGAGAAAATTTCATCCAGTTCTGACAAATGTATAAAATAGGTATCCTTGTTTTCCAATGATAGACATGAAAGGTACGAAGATTTAGATTTTTGAATGGAATCTCATGTTCTGAACAGAATCTTGGAGTCAAACCAGCCAAGCTCCAAAGTTACTGTCACTAATCCATTCTTCCTTTTAAACTAACTTAAAACTACATGGGACCAGAGATGTGGTAATTCTTGCATGTGTTACCTGAAAGAGAAAGGAGTACAGGATGGGTGATGGGAAGTATTGATCCCATGTGGAATCATTCTGATATTGCACAATTATGGATTAAACATTCAATGTTCCATACTATTTGACCATTCTATATTAGTATCCGAATGTTCACTAGTTTTCTCTCTTGTTGCTTTCTTTTTTTTAAAAAAAACCATCTTGTGTACTGTACTAATTTTGTAAGCCGCCCTGAGTCGCCACGATGTGGAGAGTGGGCAGATATATAAATTTGAGCTATAAATAAATAAATAAATACATTTTTATATAGCTTTTGAGGCAGGTAGTAATGTGAGGCTTTCAATGAGAATGCAGCTTCATAGTGAACCTTAAAAGAATCAGGAGAGGGACTACTTTTAAACAGCACTAAGCTTTTGCTTCATGAAAAAAGGACCTTCCCATGCACATGCCTCTCCCCAGCTACCTCTGCCACTGCCTCAGAATCACCTACCTACAGACACACATCCTTCTTAATAAGAAGGAAACACTATTGATTGAACGGGGGGGGGGGGAGTCCCTTCAAAATGTTCCAGATTGAAAAAGGAAGAAACCCAAGAGGCAAAGAATAAAAAATGGGTTGGGAGCCAAATAAAAGCTAGACAGATTTGATTCAGCCGTTGCAATATGATGTAGTCAATAAAAATAAGTTCACTTCAAATTCAATAAGCAGAGCGAATCACCCAAAATACTTGACCATGTAGTTGCACTCTGAGATTCCAAGGGCTGAATCCATCCGCTAAACATGTTGCCCAATTCAGACATTAATTAGATCTTGTAGTTGGTATACTTTCCTAGTTATAGCAGACAGGATACTCGAAGTCAGTTGGATGGACAGACGAGATGAACAAACAAACAGGTGAAGCATGTATAGCAAGGACTGGCAAGCTCGGAAGATACAGGGACCAATTTTAATTGCACACCAGGGCCCATTGTGGGCCTGAGCCAGGGATTCTCAACCTGTGGCCCATGGTCCACATGCAGCCCATGGCACCATTTCATGTGCCCCCCACTGCCTCCACCACACCTAGAAGTGTCATGTGGTGGAGGAAAGGCAAAATGGCCATCCAGCTGCCGAAGCTGTCTGAGGGAACGTGACCCAATGGCCCCCACCTTTAAAAGGTTGAGAACTCCTGGCCTAAGAAGCAATCACAGAAAACAAAACTGGACATGGATAGAAAGGCACCTCTAGTTTTGGTTTGCTGTTGTTATTTTATTTTTTATGTTTTTTATGGGGAACAAGATAAAAGTATAGGGAAGAGTTTAGCCTTGTTCTAAGTTGGAAGTTTCTAAGAGTAGCAATGGCCAATTTTAATAAACCTAAAATGGAGGGAGGGCTTCAAAGGACCAAGGAAGGGCACAGGGTTGGAAAATAATTCCCAGAGGATCGATCATATGTGGCTCTTTGGCATGCAATTCCCCTGCCTGATACACATAATATAGTAAACATAATCGGTAGTGGGATTCAGAAATGTTTACTACCTACTCTGTGGGTGTGGTATAGTGGGCGTGGCCAGGGGAAAGCCATGCATTGCACCCGAAATAGGGCTACTTTATTTCAAAACTTGGATGGGTGGGGCCAGCCGGAATTTCTGCTACTGGTTCTGAAGAACTAGCGTAAACCTGCTGAATCCCACCACTGGACATAATGTTAATGTAGTAGCAATGTGTGTGTTATCTCACTAATCACCAGTTGGATTGCATTGTAAGTAGTGCAAATTCCTAAGAATACTGCAAAATTAAGAATTTAATTACAGTTGTACCTTGCTTAAAGAGCATAATGCGTCCAACAGGATTGTTCTTTAAGCGAGTTTGCTCTTTAAGCGAAACACCATTGTAAGTGACCAATTGTGACTTCCGGTGGGGGGGATTGCGAACCCCGATTTATTTGTTAAGTGAGTTTTTGGTTGGTTTTATTTGTTAAGCAAAGCAAACATTCAGAGAAAACTCTGCTCTTTAAGTGAGTTACTCTTTAAGCGAGGCACTCTTTATGCGAGGTTTGACTGTACTACATTTATATGCAATTTTCCAGCCAGGACATTTAAAGCAGTCTGAAACTCTGTAACAAATGCAGTTATGAAAAACAAAAACAAAATAACAACAGAATTATCTCATGGGTAATCTCTTTAAGAGACAATTGTATGAGTCCCTTAGTCTGAGTTCGTGGCAGAGAAAAAACTGCAGTATTGGAGGTAATAATGACAGGCCGCATCTATATTTTGTAGACAAACCCCTAAATTACTTGGAAGGTACTATCATTCCATCCATAACATTTTTATTTTACAAGCACACATAGCAATCTGTCCGCAATAGGTGACCAGATTTTAGTATGCCATGGATGACAACTGCCCTCTCCAAAACAACAGCTGCATTTGCTTTTCATTTTACTGAGGTAACATATATACATTTTGTTTTGTTCATATCTTTTTTTCTTCTAGGAACAGGAGTCATATTTTATAACACCAGAATTTTTCCTTCATAAAAACAAATCTGAACACAATCTTGGCCAAACCATATTTAATTAGGATCATTCCAGAGCAATATGTTTTTACTTTATAAATTTCTTGGAATATTAGCTCACAGAATGTATTTCAGACCCGGGAGCCAGACTGGTGTAGTGTAGATTCTTGTGTAGACTTAAAAATGTACTGTACATGACTATTTGAAAACTGTACCCAAACACACTTCCAGTCAGTGGAACAAAATCAATAAAAATGCCCCAAAAATGGGAAGGAAGAGAGAATACTTTAGGGAAACTATGAAAATACAGTCAATTTCTATGTCAGAGGAAGAAGAAGAAACCCAAGACAAAGTTGAGAATTCTAGTACATTCCTGCAAAGTGTAATGAAAATGAAAATGAAACTTTTTCACATCCTGAATCTCTGCTGGTGACTCTAATACAGTACATGGGTTCTCAACCTATGGCCTGGGGCCCAGCTATGGCCAGTGACAGCATTTCATGTGGCTCCCACCACCTCTGCTACCCCCAGAACTGCCATGTATGACAGGCAGGGCAAAATGGCCATCTGGCTCTGAAGCTGTCTAAGGGAGCATGACCTAGCCCTTGGCTTGAAAAGGTTGAGAACCACTGCTGTAATGTTTTCTGTTTCTACTGATTAGGATCTGATCCAGTTCAAAATACAATTATATACACTAAGAAACTGTACTGCCATTACAAAGACTCCTGATGCAAGTTATTGTGCAGTCAGAGCACGTGCCAAACTTTGGTTTTCAGATTAGACAGGCTAATTTCTGGCCCATCTGTTGTGATCATTTTACTTCTGCTGTAATGTTTTTGAAGGGCATGATTTCCATTTAGACTGCATGCAGAACCAGGTCAAACATGAGAAAATCAGGTTTTTTACTTAACTGGCTAATCTGACAGATCATATAGCTCAATCCCAGTGAATTATCCAAGCAGGCAATTTGCTCTTTCAGACTCATGTGTTAGAAAGCAGGTATTGTACATTGAAAGAGGAAGAGAGATTAACAGATGCAGAACTATCTCATTCGGTTCCTCCATGTTCTTCACAAAAGCGGATTAATTTAATGAAAACATTAATATTTGACAGTGAATCTGGGAATTCTTACTAATTGCAAATACAATTCATTGCTAATGACCCTGTAATGATTCTGTCTGTTATAAACTTCAATGCTGCCATTCCTGCATTACTCAAATTCAAGTCCTTGAAGCGGGAGAGGATGGGATTGGTAGGGAAAATGTGATTAAAATTTCCACTTTAAAGCAATTATCACTAGTCTCTCAAAAGAAAATGGACAGTTTGTATATCTCATATTTGCTACATTTCTAAAAAAAAAGAAGGGCCTTGCCTTAACTGTTTTCAGAAGTCTTCAGAAACTGGTTTTCTGGAGAGCTATAAAAAGATAAAATTATCATGGTTTGGAAGAGTAGCAATACAAAAATGAGAATCTTGCTAATCATAATTTTTTTTTTGAAATTGCTCCCAATAAAGATTAGTAATAAGGACATTAAAAGTTGGCAAGGAATGACTGATAGATTTTGCAAAGGAAGCAAAAAAGTCAAGAATACGTAAAATGTTTTGGTAGAACTTGACAAATGGAAGGTCAGCAGGTCAGCAGTTCAAGACCCAAGTACTGCACAACAGAGTGAGCTCCCATCTCTGTCCCAGCTCCTGCCAACCTAGCAGTTTGAAAGCAAGAAATTGCAAGTAGCTATAGAGATACCACTTCAGTGAGACGGTAAAGAGGGTTCCATTTACTCCAGCATCTTATCATTCCTGCCACATTTTCACGGAAACGACAGCAGACATGGGCCATGCCTGGTGCCTTACAGTATGCTGGTGTGATATAACATTTTGTATCTGCTACCACTGCATAGGTTGAAGCTTGAAAAGCTTTTCCAACAAGACGATCCATTCTTTGAGTTCAACAGAATCTGTAGATCAGTGGTACCAAGCAGTTTCCTCAGTTTCTTTGTGTACCCATACCTACGATCAGTAGCCACAGGGACACCAGACCCAGATCTCTATTCTGTGGGGAATAGATCCAATTTCAAGCAACATATACATTGGTGGTGGGGGTTGAGACCAGGCTTCCCCATCCTTAGTCCCCACAGTTTCAGCTGATGGTCATAACACTACATATGTGAAAGACAAAGGTATGTATATTTGCAAAGCAAGGCTTTGCTTTTAGAACAAACTTCTCATAGATATTTGCCAGAATTGGTCTCCATAAAAGATTTTTTTTATATTATCTGTATTTGTCGATATTTTCCCCCTGCTGATCTAGGTACCTTTGGTGTTTGTGCTAAAAAAAATAACCAATATAGCTGTTGTTGCCTTAACAGGATGCACAAACAAGACATTAAGTGAACTGACAGATGAATCATTATGACCTTTGGAGCAGAAAATAGCACTCCCTCTCCTTCAAGTCAAGGTGTGTGGTCCCCAGGATGAGCCATGTTGTTTTGGCACCCAAAGGAGAAAATCTCAGCAACACCTTCCTCCCCTCTGGGGATGTAGGCATGTAATCAGAAAAAAATCAAATAAGTAACAACCACCTGCTCATTCATACTCTTTTATACCTGATCACCAAGTATGTGTGTGAAAGCTAGAAAGTAAAGAAAGCTGACATGGAAAATTTGACTCATTTGTAATACAGTGTTGGAGGAGGACATTGCAGATACACTAGTACCTCAGATAACGATGAGACTTGGTTCCACAAGTCTCGTCGTTATCCGGTTTTTAACGTTGTGCGATGCATTGATTGCACAACATTAAAAAAAGCCCTGTTTCCCTGGAGGCTGCAGCAACCAGAACGTCGGGATTTGAATCCTGACGTTTGGGTTGCTGCAGCCTCCAGGGAGGTGGGGGAACTTCAAAAATAGCGCGGATCGGGTCTTGCGACCTCCCTGGAGCCAGCAGGGGGATCAGGGAGCCCAAAATGGGTAAAAAGAATGGACTTTTTAAAACCCATTTCTGGCTCTCTGACCCCCCTGCCAGCTCCAGGGAGGTCGGAATACCCGATCCACAGCTGCAGGGTGGCTTCCCCAGCCACCCACCCATGCCTCCACAGCTGTGGGGTGGCTGGGGAAGCCAACAGGGGAGCCCCCCCATCAGCTTTCCAGCCACCCCACCCTTGCCTCTGCAGCTGCAGGGTGGCTGGGAAGCTGAACGGAGAACCCTGTTCAGCTTTCCAGCCACCCTGCTGCTAAGAACGACTGCATCGGATAACGCTGGCAGATCATTGTCCGATGCAAAATTTATTTAGATATTTTGCATCATTATCTAATGTTAACGTTATCTGATGTTATCTCCAGCATTATAGTCATTTCCAGAGACTTGCCATCTCATTACGTGCCTAAAACAGGACAGCCTCAGTTTCTTCATTTTTTGTTCCAAAGGTAGTTTAGGCTTTATTTGCTCTATGGCCTACTTATTTCTCTTTCTGACAATTCAGAGTACAATAATACCTCGGATAACAACTGCATCGGATAACGTTGAATGGAGGAGTAAAAGAGGAAGACCAAATGTGAGATGGTCGAACTCCCCAAAAGAAGTCAAAGGCTTGAGTTTAAAAGAGCTGAGTAGGCTGTTGAGGACAGAACATTTTATTTATTTGTATTTATAGAGTCACCATAAGTTGGAGGTGACTTGATGGCATGATACAACAACAAAGGAATCTGAACAACTGAGAAAGTGTTGGCCCAATGTGCCTAATGGATCCAGGAAGAGGGGGTAAATATGCTTGAGAACATGTGACTATTCAAGATGTACTAGCATTTGATCTGCCATGTACATATATTAGAGACCCAGTCTAATACAATGATTGACAGCTCTGCATATACAATTGTGATGATGTCATCAACAGTACAAATTGCTGTTGATTAAAGTATTCATTTGGCAATTTCAATGTGTATGCAATTTTTCACTTTGTATACAAGACCCTGAAATTGCCTTTAATCAGCGTCAATCTACTGCTGACATCATCCATGTTGCATATGCAGAACCACACAACAGGATTCCACACACTGGGTCCTTCAAAAGAAGCTCACATCTTGTTATTGTTGTTCAGTTGCACAATCAAGTCCAACCCTTTGCGACCTCATGGACCACAGCATGCCAGGTTCCTCTGTCGTCCGCCATCCTTCGTAGTCTGTCCAAATATACGCCCATTCTGTCAACTATGCTGTATAACCATCTCATCATCTGCCGCTCCTTCTCCTTTTGCTTTTGATCTTTCCTAGCATCAGGATCTTTTCTAGTAAGTTCTCTCTTCTCATTTGGTGTCCGAAGTATTTCAGCTTCAGTATTTGTTCTTCCAAGGACCAGTTAAGGTGGAGTTCCTTCAGGATAGACTGATTTGATCACTTTGCAGTCCAGGGGACTCTCAAAAGTCTTCTCCAGCACCACAGTTCAAAATTATCAATTCTTATGTGCTCAGCCTTCCTTATGGTCCAGCTCTCACAGCCATACATTACTACTGGGAAGACCATTGCTTTAACTATGTGGACTTTTGTTGGCAAGGCGATGTCTCTTCTTTTTATTATGCTGTCTAGGTTTGCCATAGCTTGCCTCCCAAGATGTGTCTTTTTATTCCATGGCTGCAGTCACTCGCTGCAGTAATCTTCTTAGATCCCAAGAAGGTAAAGTCTATCACTGCTTCCATTTATTTCCCTTTGATTTGCCATGGATTGAGAGTCTGGATGCCATAATACTGGTATTTTTGATATTGAGTTTCAGACCGGCTTTACACTCTCCGCATTCACCTCATCAAAAGGCTATTTAGATCTTCTTCATTTTTTGCCATTAGGATAGTGTGATCTCAGGTTGTTGCTATTTCTCCCGGTAATCTTAATTTTGGTTTGTGTTTCATCCAGTCCTGCTTTATGAATGATTTACAGAAGTAGTCATATTTATTGTACAATCTTGCTTTCTCCATGATCCAGTCATTGTTGACAATTTGGTCTCTAGTTCCCCTGCCTCTTTGGAACCCAGCTTGTACTTCTGGAAGTTCTCTATCTATGTACTGCTGAAGCCTAGCTTGTAGGATCTTGAGCATCACCTTGCAAGTGTGAGAGATGAACACAATTGTATGATAGTTTTAATATTCTTTGGCATTGTCTTTCTTTGGAATTGGAATGCTTGATACGTTCCCTTAATTGCCCCAATTTTCTTGAAGAGATCTCTAGTTATTTCCATTATGTTGTTTTCCTCTATTACTTTGGACTGTTCATTTAAGAAGGACTCCTTATCTCTCCTTGTTGTTCTCTGGAAATCTGCATTCAGTTGGGTGAATCTTTCACCTTTGCTTTTCACTTTCCTTCTTTTTTCAGCTATTTGTAGAGCCTCATCAGATAACCACTTTGGTTTCTTGCATTTCTTTTTCTTTGGGATGGTTCTAATTGCTGCCTCCTGTACGATGTTACAAATCTCCATCCATAATTCTTCAGGAACTCTGTCTGTCAAGTCTAATTCTTTAAAGCTAGAAATTGCAAATCAGTAGCTCATGATCTGAGCCACAGTCCGCTCAGGTCTCATTTTTGCTGACTGTATAGCACTTCACCATCTTTGACTGCAGAGTAAGTAATCAATCTGATTTCGGTGTTGGCAATCTGGTGATGTCTATGTGTAGAGTCGCCTCTTAGGTTGTTAGAAGAGGGTGTTTGCTATGACCAGTGCATTCTCTTGACAAAATTCTATTAGCATTTGCCCTGTTTCATTTTATACTCAAAGGCCAAATTTGTCTGTTATTCTGGTTAACTTTAGAAGTCCTACTTTGGCATTTCAATCTCCTATGATGATAAGGACATTTTTGACATCAGTTCTAGAAGGTGTTGTAGGTCTTCATAGAATTGGTTTACTTTGACCTCTTCTGCATCAGTGGATGGGGCATAGACTTGGATTACTATGATGTAGAATGGTTTTGACTTGAATTTGGACTGAGATCATTAAGATTGTATCCCAATCCTGCTTTGCTCACTCTTTTATTGACTATAAGGGCCACTCCATTTCTTCTAAGGGATTCTTGCCCACAGTAGTAGATGTAATGGTCCTCAGTTTAATTCACCCATCCCTGTCCATTTTAGTTCACTGATTGTCAAGATGTCAATGCTCAGTCTTTCCATCTCATGTTTGACCATGTCCAGCTTGCCATCTTACATTTCAGGTTTCTATGCAATAATGTTCTTTACCGCATTATATTATCCTTTCACTGTCAGATCCACCCACAGCTGAGCATCCTTTTGGCTTTAGCCCAACCACTTCACTCTTTCTGGGGCTACTTATACTTGTCCTCTGCTCTTCCCCAATAGCATATTGGACACCTTCCAACCTGAGGGGCTCATCTTCCAGCATCATACTTTTTAGCCTGTTGATATTCTCCATGGGTTTTTCTTAGCAAGGACACTGGAGTGGGTTGCCAGTTTATTCCCAGTGGATCGTGTTTACTAGTCTGAGTTCTTCTTTATGGCCTGTCCATCTTGGGTGGCCCTACATAACATAGCCTCATTGAACCACACAAGCCCCCTCACCACAGAAAGGGGGCACATTTTATTAGTATCCCCTAATTATTAGTCTCCACTATATTATTAGTCTAGTAATTAGTCTAGTTATACTCTAGTAATTATTAGTATCTCTTAATTATTAGTCTCTAGTTTTAAAAAAATTGGTGTAACGCTGGCAACAAGCAGCAACTTGTGATTCTCCTGTAAAGTGAATGGAAAACCAGAGTCCAGAAAATGTAAAGTATCATTAGAGGAACACTTGAAGGATGTGGCTCTTTCCTTCATCTTACTCAGGGTCAAAGGACAGCTTAAGGCAAATAAAGTATAGTTTTTTCTTATAGTGTTATCTGTCCAGGTACATCAACCTTCCACTGCTAAATGTCTCTGTCAGAGAAATCAGACATGCAAATAAAACTCTGTTACCTTTCAAATGACCAATTACAAAACAAAAGGTTTTTCCATTCAATATGGCTCTGATTCTAAATTCCATGCTAAACATTTTGGGTAGTTTATTCCTCAATCTTTTTTTGTTGTTGCTCAGTCGCACAGTCAATTCCGACCCTTTCTTTAGACCTCAATCTTTAGAACAGATAATTATTATTTAGATAAAAATTTGCTGGGATGTTACCTAAACCACAGTTCTGTCAGTCCTTCTTCTTACTGTCTCTACTGCTGTCAAATAAATACATATCTCCAATTTGAAATATTTGAATTCTTCCTTCTTCCAAAGCTTTTCATTGAGAACTTCTCATAACTAAACACACAATCAAAGCTTGTCATTTACAGAGGGCCATATATTTTACAGCTAAGATGAGTTTTTACTTGGAATTCATCACCAAAATACATGATGGCTTTGCCAATCCCATTTCTAAAGATTGTATCATGCATTTATTTCCTCATTAGCATCTATTTTCCATTGTATGTCTCTAACAAAGGTAACCTTGGAAGAAGGAATACATTTCTTCCTGTCAAAAAAAAAAAGGGGGGGATACCTTACGATGCTGTTTCAAAGGTGCATGCATGATTGAGCAGCAATATATCACAAGGGCTGTAGCAGAGACAGAACTAATTCTCCATAGGTTTTCAGAGGAGAAAAGAAAATCATTTCAGTGGCCTTTTATACACAGTTATTTATGTGATCAGATGCAGTTTGACAAGTTTACTCCAAGTCCTGAACAATAGTTCTATCACATTCCTTCCCCCACCAGGAAGCATCTCTTTAAATGAATAAATAAATAAATAAACCAAGTCATAACGTTATCCGGGGTATTACTGTATAGTAATTTTCTGGATTTGCAATAGCTAACAAGCTGCTGTAAGATCCAGAAGTTTACACAGGAAGAGCAGCTTCTTTGCTGCTTAATCTTGTCCGCAGGGTGAACATATGCTGGAAATCGGATAAAATAAAGCACTACAATTTAGGAATAACCTCTGACAGGGGCTCAAAATGGGACAAGGTGTTCCTAATTACCTTCTTCACATACAAAATATATACTCACAATTTTTTATTGTGGGCCAAAACACTCCCCAAACACCCCAAATACTGGGCCATTATGTCCATGTAGACAACCTCTTAATCAAAAAGCTGGCTTTCTGTCCTTGGTAGCAGCAAGCCAGAAATTGCTGGGGAAATGCAGAACACTCTCAGCCATTGAATCCTTATGCCCTGCATTGACTAACAGGATTCGGGCAAATAAATTACAAGATCAGAACAATATCAAGCAGATTATCACATTGAATGTGAACTAAATTAATGTAACTCTCAAACCTCCAATGAAAATCATTTAAAAACAACAGAAGAAAGAAAAATGGCACACACCATGAAAAGTCCCCTCTGCATTTGTCAATTAGGGGCCAGTGGTCAATAAAAAAAATGGCATTGCCTGTCAGCAGAAAGAGTAAAGGGAAGGGGCCAGAATAGCCTCCCTCAGAAGGAAGTTACAGAGCTCTACACTTTCACAGCCTTTATCTATTGCTAAAGACAGGAAGCTGTCTCCTCTGGCTAACAGTCAAGGGTTTCTGAGACATTATCAAATTTAGAATGCCACAACTAAGAAGTTGCAATTTACCTTGCAGAACAGCCCTTTAAAAGGGGTGGTGGTGGTTCTCAGGACAGTTGACAGAGCAGGGTGGGTGTTTTTCACCTCTAGCTGGGTCTCACACACAGCTTCCTCAATTGACTCATTAGCAGATGTGTAATGTCAGGATGTTTATTTTGCACACACTAGACACTTACAATTTAACAGAACCAAACTTCAAGATAATCAAACTAACCCCAATCAGGGATTGTCTGTTATTATTGTTGTAAATAACCACACGGATCGTATGTTATTTTTGTTATTGTTGTTGTTCAGTATGATATTACTGGTTGTAAATGGCACACTAATTTGGAAACTTATCTGTTATGCCAACCAACCATTGTGTACTTCTGTGCCTGATATGTATAAATTTATACTATGAAAACTTGCTCTTACGTCTGATGAAGTGGACATGATCCACAAAAGCTAACATTAAAATACAAGAATTACCAGTAGTCTTAATGGTGCCACGTTTTTGTCTTTTTTTAAAAAAAAAAAAGTTTACTCTCAGATAAGCAACCACCTTGGCTCTCAGGCCATTCCTGTTCACAGTTCCTGCTCTTTTACTTTGAACTGTGGTTGAACATTGGACTGTAAATAATACAGTTTTCTTCTGTCAAGTTACATCTCCCCCCGCCCCCATCATAATTTCCTATTTGGATGCTGCCTGTTGTATGGGTGAGCCACTTACCAAAGCTGATTGCTTGATTACACATGCATTACTTACATAAAAAGACCAATTTCATCTAAATAATAATAATAATAAGTGGCCCCAAAGTAAAGCTATTCTGTGATTTAGGAATAATGCATACATGAACAATAAAATTTGAATGGATGCTCTGGCCATTTTGCAACTGAATTTGGTGATCCTCTTTGACAGCCAAATTATTAGTTCATATCACTGAAACAACTAGTTTCAGCAAAAGCTGCTGGTTTCAGAAAGTGCAATCGTGAAGTTTGTTTTTGTCTCTCGTGGACTATCTTGGTCAAACCATCAAACACATTCAGTGTCATGGAGCCACTTGGAAAGCAAACATTGTACTGTATACTACTTCTCATAGCCTTCAGTATTTATCGCACAGAAAAATATGTCTCATAGGGCCAAACCAGATGTTATACTCTGCACCACATTGGAGAAAGAAAACATATTAGTGTTTCAGCCGCATCATTCTCTCTCAGAGTCATGTCTGAGCATCCAGAATACTAAAAGACTGTGTTGGGCTCCTATTGACAACACACAAAACAAAGCAGGCTAATTTGCAAAGTACAAAGAAGTTTAGAAAAATCTGTAATCTGTAGTCTTAGAATCAGATTTTTAGCACATATGGAATTGCTTCTTACAATGAATTCTCTGTAGTTCTTATACATTTATAGCTGCCCTGAGAGGTGCTTGCACCAAAAGGGTGGGATATAAATGTTGATAAATAATAAATAAGCTTCCCAGTACAGCTCAACTGCTGCAAAACATACAGATTCATCATATACACCGACTGATGCAGATACAGTTGTACCTCGCTTAAAGAGCATAATGCGTTCCACAGGATTGCTCTTTAAGTGAGTTTGCTCTTTAAGTGAAACACCATTGTAACGGACCCGTTGTGGGGGGAATTGCAAACCCCGATTTATTTGTTAAGTGAGTTTTTGGTTGGTTTTATTTGTTAAGCGAAGCGAACATTCAGAGAAAATTCTGCTCCTTAAGCAAATTAGTCTCTAAGCGAGGCGCTCTCTATGCGAGGTTTTGACTGTACCTTTAAACTACCTCCATACAAGAATCAGAAGTAACACAAGAAATAGCCCATAGTCACACAAGATAAAAGTGTATCAGAGAGTAAACAAACGAACAAAAACCATTTTGGCACTTTAAAGACTAATTGCTGTGGACTTGAGCCACGAAAGCTAACATTAAAATACAGCAGTATTTTGTTTACTCTCTGATATGCTGCCCAAAAAACTCAACTATGATAAAAGTGAATTTCAAGACAATCCTCTGTATTGAAACAGCCACTCTTTGAGTGCGCTGGCCTCAGATAATTGCACAGTGACAATAATATAATATAGTTAGCTCGTTGTTATTAAAAATGCTTGGTCCCATTTCTACCATTTACATATATCTTAATACCCTTCAAGCACCTTCTGTGTAGTGAAAGGAAATGAATCACTCTGTATTTGCCTGGTCAGGTTCCCAACATAATTAAATAATTTCATTCAAGAATTCTTGCTTGAATTATGCAAACATTCAGACTCTGACATGTTTTTTAAGCATGCCTTGGAAGCTGCCTGCATTTTATTCATTTCCGACTTCAGCTTGACTTAGCTGCATAATGTAGCAGACATTTCATTTTGAAGGGGGAAGTACTGTGTCAGGAAAAACTTTTTTTTACCCAGCATTTCTTATTCAGCTAAAAGATCAAGTTATGCATGGCAAAGGGCTATATCACAACAGATTCACTAGGCTTTTACAACAGATTTGTATGTTGGCTTTCTCAGGGTTTGATGTGAATTTGACAGTGCAGCAGCATCTCCAGCCTCATTTCCCTTTGTCCACCACATCAAGCAGTAATATTACTTGGAAATGGAGGTTAATGGAATTTAAGGAATTTGATGAGATTTATAGTTCAGCTCTATAGCATCTAAAGAGTATATGGATCAAAATGTGACAAGTGTTGCAAGGCCAAGCATTAATTTGACAATGTATTAATACATGGTGCTGAGTAATTAAACCCAGAGATCTTCGTGCACAGCAAAAACATGTCTGTCTGCAAAGATCTCTTGCACCAAGAAATGATTTCTACTGTCACCTCTACTCATAAGAGCCCAATAGACAGGATGGATCAGACCAAAGGCAAGGCCCATCTATCTAAGCCTTCTCTTTGGACACCAGTCAGCTAGGTGCCTTTGCAAAACCCCAGTAGAACAAAAAGCAGCACACAAGAAACATTCTTATACCCCCCCACCCCCATTCATATTTCTTAATACTGTAATGATGAACATCATCACAATATTCACCTTCCATGAATCAACATAAGCTTCTGTACACTCACACATTTTGCATATGAATCTAACCTTTTTTCTAACCTAAATAATCCTAAACATTGTAACTTTCTCATACAACTTTTATAACAGATGAAACAGAGTAACACAGAAGATCTTATCCCAACAGAAGATCTTAATAATTATTGACCAGTAACTAACATTACCTTTTAGGACAAGCTGGTGGAGAGAGTAGTGGCTGACTGGTAGCCGATCTGTTGCCAGTGTTCTTGGAGAATACCAAAAGTCAGGATCCATTTCAATCAGGGTTCAGGCCTTGGCATGGGACTGAGACAGTCCTGGTTGCCATGCTAGATGACCTCCTCAGGAAGGCCAACTGGGGTAATGTTACCCTGTTGGTCTTCCTGGATATTTCTGTAACTTTGGATACCCTGTGTCAGGGGGTTTCCCAGGGGTCCCCCCCCTAGAGGCTTTGATGTGACAGAGTGCTGAGTGGGACGCAGTCCACCCCAACTCCCTTCCTCCTAGCCTCTGCCAGCCTCCTAAAAGGACCCAAACCACCCCGATCTTACCAAATCACAGGGAGTGAGGTTTTTCCATAGTAGCGTGGATGTTGCAGTAGCAGTGTATGGTTGAAGGAGACAGCTCTGTGCCAGTGCTATGCCCAAGCAGAAATCAACAAGGTAAAGTCCCAAAACAGAACTTTATTTCAGGAGAGAGCGCTCTATGGACCTTTGGGAATTTGGGGGAATTTTATTCTCTATAGCTTTGCTTTACTTATGGAATACAAAATAAAGTTCTGTTCACTACTGCTACCCATATTTATTTATTTGTTTGTTTGTTGGTTGGTTGGTTGATTGATTGGGTTTGTATTGTCTCCCAATTCCAAAGACTCTGGGTGGCGTACAGATATTAAAACCATCACAATTTTAAAATCACAATTAAAACCCCATTAAAAACTACCACAAAACATTCCCTACCCTCCCACCAGTTTAAAAACAGGGATAGAGCATTCTTAAACCAGCCAGCAGGCTGGGGCCACAGCACTGTCGGTGGGACGGACAGATATAATAAAACAAACCAGCTATGGATTCTAGAATGTATTTTAAAAAAAAACTATTACAAGCTCTTGCTATGATAACAAAATAGAGTATGCACAAACATAGAGACATACTTAATGGAAGGCAGTGTCCTGTGCAAAATATAATTACAGTAAAGCCCCATATAACAACTTTAATTTGTTCTGTAGGGCTAGTCATTGTACGATTTAATTGCTATACGATGCATGCATCGTATAGCGATTATCCCTATGGGATGCATTGTACAACACTTATCTCTATGGGAAAAAATGTACAATGACAAAAAATCATTGTACAGTTTTTCCCAGAGATGCATTGCATCATATAACAATTTTAGTTGTTATACAGGACACAATGTTTTTTCAAATGCTTGTCATTGTACAATTTAATCGCTGAAAGAGGCATTTATTATACAGTATGAGATAATACTGTATAGGCTTACTAACTGAAGCTATAGTTGTGATTTCATTTCAGGTGGCAGATGGCAAGGGACATCCACAGCAGTTGCCTAGTTTTTTCTCTTAAGTCCCAGGGCCCTTCCCCATTAAGTTGTGTGTGCCATAAAATTGCTTGGCAGCCATTCTTGGGCTTTTTTCCAGCTTCTGCTCTAAGAATCTCAAGAAGACTGAAAAGTTGGTACAGATTGACTGGTGCTTCAGTGCATGTTAGCTACGTTTCAGCATGTCAGTCCCTTTTAATTTTAGTTGAAACCACTTTCCCCCTTGTAGTCAGCCTACTGTGATCAATGCCTTGACAGATATAACATAAATATAGTTCAGCATGATGTGATTGCAGGTCTAAATGGCTATTTATGTCAGGTCCAATTGCCTGAGTGACAGATTGATCCCAAATGAGGCTTTTGTTAATGCAATCAGATTGTTAAAGCTGATAATACAATAGGAAATATGGCCTTTCTCCAAACAATTCAGATTAAAAATTTTAAAAAGTCAACAAATTAAAAATAGCAGATAAAATCAGAAACATTAAGTCACAAGGATTAAAAGATTAAAAAATTAATCTAGGTAAAAAAATACACATTAGTAGTTAACCATGCAGCTTGTCCATGGCCACACTGTGGGAAATGGAACTCCCCAACTCTCCAGTTGTAATTACCTAATATTGTGAGTTCTCCAGCCAGCTAATTCCCTTTAGGACACCTATAACTGCATTTTCAACTGGGTGCTGCCTCTCATTAGGTATCTCTCTCTGTTTTTCTTGCTCCATTTTGTTATCATACACATCAATAGCTCTATACAGAAGAAAGTAAAGCACATCTTGGCAAACTTCCATTACATTTGTCAAAGGCAGGTTTTTCAACATGTACAGCATTAAGGACCCTTCCTGTTTGTTCAAACAGGAACTGTGGGTGATTACCTCCTATGTGATAGAGAAGAATTTCCCCTGACGTAGACTAATAAAAGCAAATATTGCTTAACTATGTGACTACTGTTATTTGCACGGAAAGCACTGACTTTAGAAGGGGCCCTTTTCTAATAAAATCTTCACCTCTCCAAACAAGTATGATTTTGAACTCTATATGCTGAATTCTTTGAGGGGTACAAGTAACTTCCATTCAGTTGAATAACTCATATCTCACATATATACAGAGGTGTTTATTGTGACCTTACTTATTTTAATCCCTGCAAATTACTCAGGAGCTCCCCAACTCACCTCACTTTTTGACCACTTAACACATATTAAAATACCTATACAGTATAGTAATTCTTGTCTCTAAGATATAAAGCTTTTTATAAAAATGTTTCTTAACAGGGAGATGAGTTTTTTTTTAAATAAGTGAGTAGGGGGCTAATTTAATAATCATTATGGGTAATTACTTTTATTCTTATTGGGCAAAGTTTTATTCTATTACATTGGTATTTATTTAATATTCAAAAAGTATTCTGACTGGAAATCAGTGGAAGGAAAGACAAAAGGTGATGACCAGCTTGCTTTTAAGGAGAAATTAAGATCAAGGGTGGCACTCCAAACAAGTCTAGCCTTTCACTTACCTTGAATCCATCATGACAGAAAGATGGGAAAGCTGATGCAGCCACATAAGGAGCTATTTGCCTTGCAGTAGTAACACTTACCAATCTTGACAAGAGCATCTCACCAGAAACCAAGATAAATGATTTAGATCTGCAGTGATTTCAGCTGTCCTTCACAGAGGTGAAATTTGCACTTTATCAGTAACAGAAAAGTGCAATTTAAGCTTGGTTTCAAAAGACAGACATAAATTGCCCCATCTTGTAAAACAAAACTAAAAATAACTGACAGAGCATACTTAGATGTCTGAAAAAGTATCTGACAAAGTTCTTTCACCAAAGATTCATTAAAATGTTGACACTCCTTGGGCAGCTGTAAGACTACTGCATTTTATGTAGGGTAACCTCTAATACTTGTTTAGAAGCTGCAGTAAGTCCATATAAAGGTGCAAAATTGTTACCTGGAATGGGTCATTTGCCCATGCGATTATCTTCTCTTGTCAGTACATTTTAGTGCCAAATTAAATGTTTTAATCTTGAAAACCCTATGTAACCTGGAACCAGCTTCCTTTGAAGACTCTTTCATATCACCAAGAGTGCTGTCCCCATCATCAGACTGCAAAGATTTTATTTCCAGCCTAATGCGGAGAGGACCCATAGAGAAATTAAAGCTACTATATATCTACTAGAGTCTTGCCCTTCTTGGCTTATAAAAGTTACCAGGGAGGGACTATCTGAGTGGGTAGAAGAAGTGGTGAATGCCTCCTTGCAGTGGAGTAGGATCCATGTATGCTTTAAAGGAGGCAGTAGCAAAACCATTGCTGAAACAGCCCTGAAATAGTTTTGGACAATTATTGGCCAGTCTCAACTGTTCTGTTCTTGGGTAAGGTGTTATAACATGGAATGGTTTTTCCTGGGCCTAAAATTCCAGAAAATCACTGGGTGAAAACTCATGGGTCTTTCTTGAAAAGATTCATGAATCAAAGTTTACAACCAGTAGCATGCAGATAGTAGAGCTATAGTGTTCCTTTGGTACTTCAAAACATGTTAATGAATAATTTGAGACTGAACTGAAAGTGCCAGTTCAAAGTTCTGTAAGTCTCTCACTTTTCCTGAACTGAACTTGTTCTTTTCTTTTTTTAACACCACTTTTTCTTTTCCTTCAATCTACAATAGAGAAAGAATGGCATATAACCAGGTATAATTTCCTGGCTTCAGAATAAAAACTGTTGTTTTTTTAAAAAAAATCTCATTTCCTGATTGGTTATAAAGAGAAAATGTGGTAGAAATACTCTATATTCTCTTTTTTATATACCTCTATTATGAATTCAAATTAGAGCTAAAGTAGTCCTGGCCTTGTAGAAATGGGATAATTTTCATAACTCTTTTGATGTCATAAGAGTGGTTTTTTTCTTTGAGGTGTCCTGATGTAACAATTGTGAAAAAGAGTGAGTGTGTTCACACTTGTACAACAAAAGAAAGCCTATGAGTTATGATATCAATGTACCTACTTGCTGCCTGATACTATATATGGAATGAATAGTCAGGTGCTTGTACAAACTGACTCCCCTCCCTCCCCAGTCCCCTGTTCTAGTCCCTGGCTTTTTGGTCGGAGAACCCCCAAACCAGCTTCTGATCCTGAGCACAAACTGAGGGTGGGTGAGGATGCTTTAGAGCAGTGATGACGAATCTTTTAGAGACTGAGTGCCCAAACTTCAACCCAGAACCCACTTATTTATCGCAAAGTGCCAACACAGCAACAGGAGAGGAAGGAAACACTCCCATTAGGCTGGTGGGCAGAGGGGTGGGGTGAACTCTGTGCTGAGGGGAGGAAGGAAACATTCCTACTGGACTGCTGGGCAGAGTGAACTCTGTGTTGGGGGGAGGGAAGAAGTGCTCCCATTGGGCTGCTGGGCAGAGGGGTGGGGCTAACTCTGTGCTAGGGGAGGGAAGAAGTGCTCCCATTGGGCTGCTGGGCAGAGTAAACTCTGTACTGGGGTGACTGCACGGGTGCCCACAGAAAGGGCTCCGAGTGCCACCTCTGGCATGTGTGCCATAGGTTCACCACCACTGCTGTAGAGTCACTTTGTACATGACACTAGAATTATCTCTTTTTCCATTGTTGCTCACCCTGATGTATCTTCCTAAGTGAAGATGCAAGGAAATATGGCAGTTTCCTGAAACTCCAGCAGACACACTGACAATTGACAATCCTATGCCCCAATAGGTCGTTGTCTTTTCTGAATGCGAAATGGCGATCAGCTCACTTGCTTTCCAAACACTACAGAAAATGAAAACAGAGCATATTAATTAAATTTGTATCTCATAATAGCACCACTTCAGTTGCTTCTTTGTCTTTCTCAGCACTAATCCAATTCCCTTTGGTCTCCTCAGTCTAGCTACACACTAATTTGGCTACTTCCTCATGATGAACCAGATGAGTAATTAATTTTATCATCTTTAAAACTTGGAACAGTTTTTGAATAAAATTGGGATCTCAGAGTGAGATACTCAGAATATGTGAAAATTCATATATATAATTTTTATTTTCAACACAAGCAGTTCTCAAGCATTTTTTCAAACTGAGCCAGGACTTCTTCACAAAATTGGCTTTGCCTATTCATACTATAAATATTGGACAAAAACACTTTTTTGAGATGGTACAGAAGAAGATACAACTTCATCTCTTTGTGTGTGTGTGTGTGTGAGAGAGAGAGATATTCTGAGGATCCTTGCACATTTGCAACATCAGCTCCATCACAAAGACTTCCTAAGACTGAAGATCAGGTGTTCTCAACCATTTTAAAGCTGGGGACCGGGTCACACTCCCTCAGATAGCTGGGGGAGGGGGCAGATGGCCATTTTGCCCTTCCTTCACCATATGGCATTTCTGGGTGTGGTGGAGTCAGTGGGAGGCCACATGAAATGGTGCTGTGGACCGCATCTGGCCCCAGGGCTGCAGGTTGAGAATTCCTGCTGAAGTAATGTTGATTAGCATAGTAAGTCACACTAGAGAAGACCCATTAAATCACTGGGGATTTGGTGAGTCAACTCCCCTAATTATGACTTATTTATGCAAAAGACTTCAGCCTCTGATGTTATCCATTGGTCAGAGAATGAAGGGTTCTGCCCATGATGCTCTGATGAGTATCTTATAAGAAACTTCAATACCCTTAATTCTCTGCTCTGCTACATAACTTAGCCTTGCATAGCCAGTTCTTTCTCCATCGGAACAGCCTTCCAACTCAGAAAAGGGCAGGTGTTTTATCATATATGCAGCAGCTCTAAGTTATATCAAACATCTAAGATGATATATATTTTTTTGCCAATAAAGTCCCCAGAATTCTGGCTGGGGCAATTCCACAATTCCTGCACATTTCTGGGTGCTATAAAGTACCATCCTTATCATGACAGAAGCAACACAGATTTGCATATATCAATTTCTATGTATAGTTACATGTTTAGAAGGGACTCCGTTAATTTAAATAGGCTACAATATATCTCACTATAATGTAGAAGACTGTGAACAGGTTCTACTCCAGGTGACTAAATGCTTCCATAGTAACTTTGTACCTCATTTTGGGATGTGGGAACCTGAAGTCCTCCAGGTACTGCTGGACTTCAATCTCCATCAGTCCCACAGATTGCTGACTTTACTAATGAAAAGTGATATGTGTAGTAGTTAATCTACCTCTAGAAGACCATGGGTTTCTAAGCCTTGACTCTGTTTCAAGGAGTTGCTCATTTGAATGGATTTTCAGACCAAGTCAAGTTTAAAGCTAGAGGACCATAAGAAAGAAACAGAGACCTGAAGTTTCTAGTTGCAAATTGTATTTGTACTGTACTTGATGTATCTGAATCGGCATTTATCTAAAACATAAGTAGAAAACTCTGAGGATTGACTTACCTACAAATCAGCATATGCACATTTTGTGCTGACATAATGGTAACTCTGTCAGGGTATTACCTATAGTGGATGGTCTTCAAAGCTTTCATACAACATTTGAGATTCCAGGATCTGTCTGGGGCTATTTCATGGTGTATTGCTAGTACAGGTAAAGGTTTCCCTTGCTCGAAAGCCAGTCATATCCGACTCTAGGGTTCAGTGCTCATCTCTGTTTCAAAGCAGAAGAGCCAGCGCTGTCTACTTCTACAGATGTTTCCGTGGTCATGTAGCAGGAGCACACGGAATGCTGTTACCTTTCCACCGAAGTAGTCCCTATTTATCTACTTGCAATTTCTTGCTTTCAAATTGCTAGGTTGCCAGGAGGTGCATTGTTAAGGATTTACAAATATTGGAGTCTCTTCCCCTCAATAGAAAAGCTTGTATGTCACTAGATAGCTAAACTTTATCCCTGCTGCCTTCACTAGGCTTATTTCCTGATAACATTGAGTTCTTGTTTCTAATATGTTCCGCTGAAAACTCTCTCCATATGATAAATAAGTAGACTATTTATCATAATCTGACCTCTTCTGTGCAATTCTATTTATGTTCCAAATGCTTTACTTTCATTCTGTTAATCATGGAAAATCCCTTCCAGCTTGAATTGTGTGAGAGTTTTTTCTAGATTTAAAGACAGCACACTCACATCTTTGGAAGTAGAGCAGCTCAGTGCAAAACAGTAAACACCAAATGGGGAGAAATGACAGGTAATTATATCGATCTGTTTGTTGTTATGTCAATTGCACAGAAATGAAGCAGCAATGCCCTGTCTTCGTAAAAACGATTCTCGGGCCCACACCCTCATTTCAAATAACCCTTCACAGTAGGTTCTAACCAGAAAACCTGTTCAGTTCCCTTTAAAAAGTATGGATATTGAATGAAACTTTCACATAGCTTCCTTAAGCTATAGAGTGAAAAGCGGCAACAACTTGAGATGTCTTGCTCAATGCTGTACTGTGTATTTCAAATGGAGAACATGGTACTGGCCTAGGGCACACCTGTCAAAATGTCTTCTTTAGAGGAAATTGATTGAATAAGTTTAATGTGGGGAAATTGTTATACAGTATCTCCTTGGCTTTAGAAAGCCACATATTCAGTTTCTGTCCATCCTTTCAGTCCAATAAACCACGGTGCCCAATACTCACATAATGACATTCTCAAAGACAGGAAAAGTTATTTTTATGGTATATTTATATTATTTATATTTATATTTATTTCTCACACTTGCTAACCCGCCCCAATCGGGCAAGCCCGACTCTGGGCGGCTTACAGCACAGAATAAAACACATCAATATAAAAATTTAAAATTCATAAACTAAAAACAGTATCTGGGGGTGTCGTCAAGGGTAGTATCCCTAGACTAACCACCCCACATGGGATCCCCCATCCCTGGAACCCCACACTTGTCCTGCCAGCCAGGTCTTTAAGTTCTTCCGGAAGGACAGGTATGCCAGAACACCCCAACCTCTATAGATGGAAAAAAGATTTTTTTTCATGTTCATGCAAATTCTGTCAGGACAGAATAGTAGGAGGCAGAGATGATTTCTTCAACTTTCTTTAAAAGATACTTTCTGGGCTGAAGGGATTTTTGCTGGCGGAACTCAAGATCTTTTCCCACCAAAGTGGTCCTTATTTATCTACTTGCAATTTCTTGCTTTTGAACTGCTAGGTTGGCAGGAGCTGGGGCAGAGACGGTGCTCATTCCGTCATACAGTACTTGGGTCTTGAACTGCCAATTTGCTGACCTTTCAGCTAACAAGGCAGGCTTCTTAACCACTGAGCCACCATAGTCCCAATATCCCCCAGGACTGCCGCCACCTGTGTCGGGGGCTGGGCACGAGGAGCGCCCGATACTCGGGGCCGGGACACGGTTTGACCAGCGAGATGCCCGCCCCCCGCCGCCCCCGTGGCTAAGAACTTTAGGGGGGATGTACCATCTGATTGGTGGCTGGGGATATGGGCTCAGGGAACGAGAGAGTATAGTCTGCCAGCCAGGAAGTAGGGACGGGGCTCCGTCTGATAGGGCGGGGGGGTGCTGTGGGGCGCAAATTAGTGTGGTGATGGGCATGGGATGTTACAGTGGGAGCCGAGGGGCGGGCCGCACTCGGAGAACGCGGGACAGATGTTTAGTTGCTGTCCCGTGTTCTGGCCCCCCGGCTACACCTCGGGGTCCTGAGCAGCCGGTCAAGAGTGACCCCTCCCTTAGGCTGCTGCTGGTGAATGCCAGATCAGTCTGCAACAAGGCCCCACTGCTTGCAGATACCATCTTGGAGGAGCACGCTGATCTGGCATGCATCACCGAAACTTGGCTGGTGCCGGAGGATGGGGTTCCTCTGTCTGAATTATGCCCAGCCGGTTTCGGTATTTGGCACCAGCCTAGGGAGAGGGGAAGGGGCGGTGGAGTCGCCGTGATAGCTAGGGAGTCTCTGGGAGTCACCAGGGCCACGGCACCACAAATTCCGGGTTGTGAGGCCTTGTTCTTGCGTGTGGGCCCTAAGGGTCAGTTGGGAGTCTTGCTCATGTACCTGCCTCCCTGCAGAGTAGCAGACTCCCTGCCTGAGCTCCTCGAGGCGGTCTCCATGTTGGCATTGGAGGCCCCCAGGCTGATGGTCCTGGGGGACTTCAATTTGCCATCGTTGGGGACCGGCTCGGAGGTGGCTCGGGAGTTCATGGCTTCCATGGCAGCCGTGGGCCTGACTCAGGTAATTCAGGGTCCCACCAGGAGCAGTGGCCACACCCCGGATTTAGTATTTTTGTCGGAGCTGTGGCAGAGTGATCTGAATTTACAAAAATTAGATATCACTCCAGTGCCATGGTCCGATCACTATCTGGTGGCTCTAGACTTCCTAGGGGCTGGACTCCATCGCAGGGAGGTAGGGCCAATTAAGTGGACCCGCCCCCGGCGACTAATGGATCCAGATGGATTCCAGAAGGAACTGGGGTGTTGTCCTCTTGACCTGCAAAGCGCTTCATCTGAGGCTCTTGTCGATGCATGGGACAGGAGGGCGACGGCAGCCTTGGATGTAATCGCGCCACTATGGCCTCTCCGAGTCCGTGGGGATCAATCTGCCCCTTGGTTTTCAGAGGAACTAAGGGAGCTTAAATGGGCTAAGAGACGCCGAGAGCGCCGCTGGGTGAAGACTCGGAGTGAGTCCGACCGAACACTAGTTAGAGTTGCTATTAAAGACTACCTAGTGGCGATGAGGGTGGTGAAGCGCCAATACTTCACCACCCTTATTGCCTCCGCAGATAATCGCCCAGCGACCTTGTTCCGGGTGACCAGGTCCCTTCTCGGCAGAGGGGGGCCGGGCCCTGGGTGGCAGGGTTCGGCTGAGGATTTTGCTGATTATCTGGCGGAGAAAATCGCTCAGATCCGCTCGAGGCTAAATCCCGGCGTGGAACATACAGAGCTGGGGTTGACCATAGCACAGTCTAGCCATGTTACCTGGGATCGGTTCGATCCTGTTGGCCCTGAGGAAGTGGACAGGCTTCTTGTATCTGTTCGTGCCACGACCTGTGCACTGGACCCATGCCCTGCTTGGTTAATTAAAGCCTCCAAGTCTGTGGCAGGTGGTTGGATCGAGGCGTTAATTAACGCTTCTCTAAAAGAGGGGCATTTTCCAGCACAGCTTAAACATGCTTTGGTGCTTCCCCTCTTGAAGAAGCCGTCCCTCGATCCCACGGTAATTTCCAACTACCGTCCAGTGTCCAACCTACCTTTCTTAGGTAAGGTTTTGGAAAAGGCTGTGGTGCGGCAGTTGCAGGAGGTCCTGGATGAAGCGGATTATCTGGACCCGTTTCAGTCAGGATTCAGGCCCGGATATGGTACCGAAACCGCGCTAGTCGCTTTGGTGGATGATCTCTGGAGAGAGCGGGACGGAGGGGAACCGTCTGTCCTTGCTCTTCTCGATCACTCAGCGGCTTTTGATACGGTCGATCATGGCATCCTTCTGGGAAGGCTCCAGGGTCTGGGGATCCAGGGCACGGTGCTGTCCTGGTTCTCCTCATTCCTGAGGGGCAGGACCCAGTCGGTGTGCCTGGAGAAGGAGAAGTCCAGCCCTAGGCCCCTGCAATACGGGGTGCCTCAGGGTTCGGTACTTTCTCCTCTCCTGTTTAACATCTATATGAAGCCGCTGGGTGAGATCATCCGTTCCCACGGGGTAAGGTATCATCAATATGCAGATGATACCCAGTTATACATCTCTGCCCGTGGGGACCCAAGCGGTGCGGTGAAAGTCCTTTCCAGGTGTCTGAAGGCTGTAAAGGTCTGGATGGGGGACAACGGGCTACAGCTGAATCCCGGCAAGACTGAGTGGCTGTGGGTAGGGGGTCCTGTGTTAACAAAGGAGCTCCCATCTTTGGCCCTGGATGGGGCAGTCCTGCCCCAAACAGACCCGGTGCGTAATCTGGGGGTCCTCCTGGACTCACGGCTACTGTTCATAGAGCAGGTGGCAGCCGTGGCCAGGAGGGCTTTTGCACAACTTCGTGTAATTCGCCAGTTACGCCCACTCCTAGACCGGGATGCCCTGCTTATGGTCACACATGCGTTGGTCACCTCCAGACTTGATTATTGTAACGCGCTCTACATGGGGCTGCCCCTGACGACCATCCGGAGACTCCAGCTGGTCCAGAACGTGGCGGCCCGGGTAGTGGTGGGGCGTGGGCGTTATGCTCATGCTTCGCCGCTGCTCCGGGAGCTGCACTGGTTGCCAGTATGTCTCCGGGTGCAATTCAAGGTGCTGGTTATTACCTTTAAAGCCCTACATGGATACCTAAGAGACCGCGTCATCCCAAGAACTTCTGTCCGTCCCACCAGGGCGGATCGGAGAGGCTCCCTTGTTATCCCTTCGGCGAGAGAGGCGCGTCTCGCCTGCACTAGGAGGAGAGCCTTCTCCGTGTCCGCCCCGACCCTCTGGAACCTCCTGCCCACCGAATTGCGCCTTCAGACGGAGCTCTTACCATTCCGGAAAGGCGTGAAAACCTGGCTGGCAGGACAGGTTTGGGGACCTGGGAACGTGGGTTCCCACACCAAGTGGCTTACATAAGAACTGCCTCCCTGGGTTGGAATATGGGAATACTGATGTGTAGTCCTGCGTTGTCTTAAATCTGTGATGATTTTTTAATTCTGATGTTTTTAATTCTGATGTTTTTAATTCTGATGTTTTTAGTGATATTGAGTTGGGTTTTATTTCTGTTTTTATTGGGATGTAAGCCACCCAGAGTCGGGTCCCCCCGATTGGGGCGGGGTATTAAATTTAATAAATAATAATAATAATAATAATATTGGCATTTTATGACATGGATAATATGGACTGTAGTTCAAATCCCATGAATCCCCAAAAGGGAAAGGAATGTTTGCTTTTTGAACAAGTAGAACATCCCCCTGAGTGCAAGGAGGAGGCCTTTGAACCTCAAGGATGGATGATAAGACCACAGCTAAAAAGGGAAAGCAGGATGGAAGAGTCAGCCTGCTTAAGAAAATGTGGGAGCATCTCATAAGGTTTCTACAGGCAGGAATAGCAATAGCTTCCCCTCTTCAGCTGGGAAATGAAGTACCAACACCAAGTCATCTCAGCAGCGGAGTAACTTCTGGCCTGGCTAAAGAACGACTTGGAGGCTGCCAAGAGCTGTGATCTCAGCCATGAGCCACTCCCAACGCACTAATTCCAAATGCTTTCCTCCAGAATCTCCCAAAACAACATTTACATAGAAGCTGCTCAGCCAAAGTCACTTGTCACTTATTGGAGGAACTGCAGTCCACCAAATAAACCAAGAAATTCCAGAAACACAGTATCATTATCATACCCCACCCCACTCCCAACAACATGGCAAACCATCAGCTGCTTTGATCCTGATGTTGACAAGCACAAAACATGCATTCAAGGAAGCACAGATTTTAACCTTCTCATTCCATCATAACCCTCAAGTAAGGATAGGACTCAAACACAGGATTGCTACAAATTCTCAAATGCCGCTGAGTATTTGAGGAGACTCTGCCTATTGAAGACCAGAACACAAGGCACTTACAACTTCACCTGTCCAGTAATCTGGCACAGACTCCCTCTAAAGTGCCAGCTCAGCAATTTTCCACAGCTTCACAAGACACACCTCTAGTAAGCACTTACCTACAAAAGCTAAAAATTGGGAAACCTTTCCTTTAGAACATCCACTACTGCCACCATGACCCCAACCCAGAGTTGTTACCACATCTGCTCTCCACAGTGTGAGCAGTCTTTGCAACTTCTGTTCTTTCTCCACAGGCAGGGCAGGCGGAGAGAGCAAGCAAACTGGCAATCATTCAGAGCAGCAGGGGCCCTTCAGGTAGGGCAAAGTAGCAACTACAGAACCCGAAAGTCCAACACCTGAAGTGACTGCCTCACTGGGCACAAGGGCAGGCCCAGTCCTAGGAGAGGGGGAGTCCAATTAGGAAGTGAAATATAATCACCTCCATACGATTCAGAAGGATCTGAGATATAAAATGATATTAGTCTGTAAATTAAAAGAGAAAGATATATTTTAAAACTACTTTATACACTTTGAAAAATATCTAGTAAACTATATTAAAATACAATCTTTTTTTAAAAAAAATGTCCTGAATAACAGCCTGGATAATTGCAGGGTTTATGGTGTGTTGGTAATCATTCAGCTTTCAGAGCTTAAAAACAATTCTACAATTAACTAATGCTCATATTTGGAGATACAATTTCCAGGTTTATGCTGAATATCAAAAATATTTTATGAATACTATTATTATTCCCAATTTAAATTGTTGCCATGAGGTTGTTTTTAACTTATGGGGACCCAATCCATTAGTGATTGTTAACCATGTCAACATTTAATGGTTCTGCTCCATTTGAGACTGACAATTGAATTTATTCTAATAACTTGTACATTTGCTACCACTTTTTGATTTGGAGAGGCACAGTTGCAATATAGGTCTGCTTGGGAGCTTTCTTTTAAAGCCTTAGACTAGTCACTAGAGGATGATTTCAGAGAGTTACAACAAGTGGGAAGGGGAGAATTGACCTCTTGAACTGTAATTTCTCTACCCAGCAATTATTCTTTACAAAAAGCCTCCAATAGTACCAAAGGGTGTTTTCCTACAAGATGAATGGCCACACAGAGGTAATTTTCAGGAGGGAGAATTGCTCCTTAGCTGCAACTTCCTCCAAAATAATTTATCAATTATATTTTTAAAAGAAGGTTCCACTGGTGCCAATTAAGCTTCAAAGAAAAGGAAAGAAAGTCTAACTTTAGCAGAAAAAAAAATACAAGACTATTAGTTAGCCCTGGGTTGCTCAAACTATGACCTGTGGGCCAGATCTGGCCCAAGCTGCTGAATTATCCAGCCCGTGATGACCATGATGCTCCTGGAAGTGAAAGTAAAACACACATAATGCACCCATACATGCCATAGCGCTGCTATTAATGACATGTGGCTGTCATAATGGCAGCATTTATGCACATGCGCATGCATGTTTTACTTCCACTTCCAGTGGGAGGAACTACATGACCGGCACACTCAACCACAATACTGGCCTGCAGCCTGAAAAGTTTGGGCATCCCTGAGCTAGCTTGATTCTATCTATGGCATATAAGAACCCTTCCCTCTGCCACAAACTATAACAATTAAATGTAATAATGAATGACCCCTCCAGCTATGTCAGCCAGTTACATACAACTTCTTTTTAAAAAGGACAAAAGTCAACAATTTGTATAGAATTAGGCCTGCAAATTTAGAATGGTTTTATAATTTAAACAGAAATTCAAGGCATCTTACCAGCTAGAGAACACAGTGGCCAAAGTGTGTGTCCCACATCCGTAGATGGCCAATGTTAATATTTCTGATCTCCCCACTCATGTTCTTGAATTTTATATCAGATCTGAGCTGTGTTAAGTATGACTCTCCCTTTCTCCTATCTCCCCCAAACCTGTGTCAGAGTTTCATACCAGTTTTTGTACTGTTCTGTAACCCAATCCACGGATTTTGTATCCCTGTATAATTGTGTATACCGGGATACCCAATCTATGGGCCATGGTCCAGACCCAGGCCATTTCATGTGGCCTGCCACTGCTGCTGGTGGCAGAAGTAGAAGCAGGTACATTTATGATAGCTATAAAACCAGCCCATGCATGTGTAAATGCCATTACATCAGCCATAAATGTGCCCACAGCTGTTGTAAATGCAGAAGTAGGTGCATTTACTTATCCTTCTGGGAGGCGTGGTCTGGCCCGCTCAGCTGTCCGGTGGGTGTGGTCAGACCCACAGTGTAAAAAGGTTGGGAACCCCTGGTGTATACAAACTTCACAAATGGATGGAATAGTTATCATTGTAACACAAAATTGCATATCCCACCCCACCCCCAAAAAAATATGCCATTGTTTTTAAATTTTGCACCATTTTTCCTAACAAGCATGGGTTTTAAACTCCTACACAACAAGAAGATGCAGTAAGTTAATTTCCTTGAGGAATGATTACTATATGCTATGAGTCAACTGGTGAAAGTTACCTCTTTGGCCAAAATTGAAAATGATTTTTGTTCCTCAGCTCATTATACTATTCCCAAGAACCATTTTGTCTTTGACAATGTGCAGGAATATTTCATTTAAAATAAATCTCAAAATCCACAAGCGGAGCATGGCTTTTTAAGACCAAGTATATTTCCAAATATACTCATTGTAAAAGGTTTTGATTTCTGCACAATTCTTCATCAGGAAAGATGATTAACCAGATAAAGATGGTGGGATGTGCAGAAGTTAGAGAAATGGATGAATGGTTAACACATGGTGCTCATATCCAAGTATACATTTTTCCTGGAAATCATTTTCACAGAATAACAAACAGGAAAATGCCACTGTCGTGAATTTGTTTAAGGTGGATCCCGGCTTGCCATGAAGTTACCCACACACTGAACACAGAGCCATCTCCTGTGGCACATATGGAATGGGACATGCAGGATTTAACACCGGGACTGCAATGGACTACTGCAGCCTTGAGGATATGGACAAGGAGCGCCTTCACAGTCAGTCCATCTGGCATGGTCTCTTCTGCCTCCCAAGACTGTTGAGAATCAGAGTTCTTCCTCCATTCATTTTGCCGTTAGGCCCGAGATGATGGTTTCCAGTGGCATTTCCTTCATTGAGGGGACCATCACACCACCTAAAGGAGCTCTAAAACATCAGGCTACTTATAGCTTGAAAATCAGAACATTTCTTAGTCATGTCTCATATGTATAAGGGAAAAATATTGTAAAATTTAAAATAGGAGATAAAATTTTAGGTGATGGACTGTGAAGATGTAATGTTTTAGTATGTGTGGGCCATCTCTCATTGGTATAAGATTACTATTTTTGGAACAATAGTATTTCCTAATGTTATTTTAGTTACTCTTATTATTGTTTTATTAATTCCACTTTGTCAGTACTGTATTAACATTGCTAAAATGCAATGGTGTATTTCTTACTTTACTCGCCTATTCCAGTTCAGGGTTTTTGGAGCGGAAACTAAACAGTGCTTGGATTTAAAGGATTAAGGTATGTGATAATAACAGAAAGGATTGCCTTGGGGCGCTTGCAGACTATATCTCTATACTGTACAGGCAACTTCACTTCATTAGCTGCGGCTGTACAGTGTTACAACATTTTGAATTCCATAGGTCAAATGAAATGAAGGCCATTAAAAGTCCAAACAACCACACCATTTCAATTGTTAACTCTGAGAGTTCTTCTGATACTAATGTCATCCTACTGGGCTCACTCAGATTATGCTAAAGCTGGTTCTTTAGTCCTGGTTCCTTGTTTAGGGAACAAATCTCATTCACTCATTTGAAAAAGAGAACATGTACAAACTTACACATATTCTGAGACACACCTATAACAGATCTTTGAACGGTGGCTTTAGTACATATTGATACCAGCAGAACTGAGTCTATCACATGTACACAGAGTATCTCAACAAGCAAGCTTTTTGTTGTTGTTCAGTCACACAGTCGAGTCTGACCCTTTGTGACCCCATCGTGGACCATTGCACGCTAGGCACCCCTATCCACCACCACCCTCCTCAACCCGCTCTGTGCTCATTGAGTCAACAATACCATCTAGCTTACTGAACACCTAAGTACTACAATTCAGAAGGTGATTGCACTGAGAAATAGCCAACATTACAGTACAGCATTGTAAATAGAAAACAAATACATTTGCTTCAAAAATATTGTAAGGAAACATCAACTCAAAAAATAAAAAATGAAACACACAAGGCTGGGTTGGCTACAGCTTGGAGAAGAAAGGAAGTCCATAGAGGGGTTAAGGGTAGGGAGAGAGGGATTCCAATGATAATTTTAAGGATGACAGAAGTTATCTCTCCTTAGTCTGTACCAGAAGTTCTGAACTCAGCTGGAGCAATGCAGGGTAAGATAAATATTGGGCAGAAATCCCAAGGAAGGACAGGCTAATGTGGTACAAAGTTGGAACCAGGTGCTAAGGAGAAATATAAGTTCACATAATTCTTTGGTAAAGTTGTGGATTCTGGTAATGGGGAGTTTAAAGAACTGATGTAGGTAATCCTGAGCTCTGGAAAACTTAAGGTATTTAATGAAGTCAGCTCAAAGGAAAGTAAGTGAGCCTTCAAGGAAGTTTCAGAAGGAAATAGAAACAGTAAGCAGGTCAGTACCAAGCACAATGGAAAACATGATCATCACAGGCAGTGGTGGGCATCAGCAGGTTTGCACCAGTTCGCCAGAACTGGTAGCAGAAATTCTGGCTGGCCCCGCCCATCCAGGTTTTGAAATAAAGTAGTCCTAATTCAGGTGCAACACAGGGCTTCCAAATTGGTTCCCAATTCTTACAAAGAAACTATTACAAAAATTTAGCATAGGTTTGGGGGAGCTAGGAGATGGAGGGCTATAGTGTTAAATATGAATGCAACACTACTGTAAGATTGAGTATTCCTTATTGTGAAGGGGTTTAAAAAACAGAAATTGTAAAACAAAACTGTACAAAACTTTGACATAGGTTTCAGAGTGCTTTACTCCAAGGTCCCAAAATTTAGAGGAGACAGAAATCTGGGACAACTCTTCCCGGCTCACTTCACTTTTGTTTTCGCTTTCTTTTCAGGGGACACCAAAGAATTCTTTTTCTTAGTGATTGATTGGATGGGAGATGGTGCCACTTGCCCTGAATGCAAAAACTGCTAGTTATGGTTCTCACTTCCAGTACAAAGTAGCAATTCAGGGTAGGGGGAATAGAAAGGGTTTTCCTCTACCTGTTCATGCCTCCCTGGACTGGACAGTTAAATAGCTGTACACAGTTCTGGGCCAAAACAGCATATCAAACTCCTCACAGAGGATGGGAATGTGCTGTCTATTAGTCTGAAATGTATAGTTTCCCTCAAAACTGTTATCTGTTCAGAGCATGACTAATTCAGTACAACAAGTGCAGTTGTCCAACATCAAAAGGCACATACAAATGATAAGGCATGCATTGCAGAGAATCAGTGGAACAATACAAACCTAGAAACTTCTTTCTCAGAACTACAGTACATACAAATGGGAAGACTAACTCTTCAAACAGCATTACTGGGATAGATATCCTAGTAAAGATAAAGGTCTCCCTTGCTCAAAAGACAGTTGTGTCCAACGCTAGGGAGCAGTGTTAATCTTTTTACAGCCAAAGAGCCACCACTGTCTGCACCTACAGACATTTCCGTGGTCATGTGGCAGGCATAATTAGACGCAGAAGCACATGGAATGTTGCTACCTTTCCCACCAACTTATCTACTTGCAATTTCTTTCTTTCAAACTTCTAGGTTGGCAAAAGCTGGGATAGATGGTGGTTAATCCATGCTATGAATGTTCATTTGCTCTCACTGCAAAAGAAACACTGCAGTATTATAACGGTTAAATATAATTAAAATCAATAGTAATTTGTACCAGCAGGCAGGTACAGGTAGTAAATGATTCTGCAGTGGAGGTAGAGGTGGTGACTGTGGCAGTAACATCAGATTCCTTCCCCCTTTGGAATGGAGACAAGCCATCTAACAGCTGGCTGGCAGTGGTATGGATAAGTAAAAGAAGATGAAAGGAAGGAAGAAGAAAACCTTTGAGGGACCAGAGAGGAAGGGGGAAGGTCAGGAGGCTGCTTGGTGGCAACAACCAGGTTAAAAAAACTGGCACAAGCACAACTTGACTTTAATCCAATTTTTAAACAAATATAATTGGAAAGCAGATTCTTTTGAAAGTCAAGAGACACCCTAAGACTCAGACTGGGTTTTAAATTTGGATAAGACATGGCAATTCACAGGGGCTGTCAATGATAAACCAGTCCTTAAACACCTTAAAAACTTTGTTGTCATACATTAGAAACAACAAAGAAGTGCACTTGCATGAGTGAAAGGATTTACCAGTGACTTGGTTCAGTTTGATTTAATTCAGTTCTCTTCCCTTCCTTATGATATGTTCTCCTAGACATTTTCCTTCCTCTGAAAAGAAAACAGCAGCCAGTGAAAGACAGGCTTGGCTGATGACATTTTTTGTTGTCTGAGGTAAAGTATGATAATTCTGCTCCTCTCTTCCATTTCTTTTTTTTTTTAAACCACACACACACACACACTAATAGACTGGTGGCTGCAGCACAGTTGATAAATTAGTGTCCTCTGCATCTGGTGGCTTTGATGGTTTACCAGCCTATCTGGCCTATGTAGCACTTCCCTCCAGCAAAAGAGAAGGTGTGAGAGCTCTCAAAAGAAAGTACAGCAGACCTTCTGCAGTTGTCCGCACATTACAGCTGCAGCCATTCCCTGGCTATGCCTGGTGGCAAGGCTGGCCCTGCTAATCAGAGTTTTGAGCAAGAGGTAGAGCAGAGGAAAGTAAAACCTACAAATTCAATCCCTATCCCTTTTATCAAAATCAGAAGCTTCCTATGGGTAAATTATGCAGCATATAAACTTCAAAATGTAAAGAAACCTGCTGCTTGAAATTATGAGATAAAGGTAAAGGCCTCCCTTGCTCAAAAGCAAATTGTGTCTGACTCTAGGGGGCAATGCTCATCTCCATTTACAGCCAAAGAGCCAGTGCTATCTGTGTCTGCAGACGTTTATGTGGTCATGTGGCAGGCATGAATAGATGCTGAAGTGCACAGAACACTGTTACCTTTCCTGTCAAAGTGGTACCTATTTATCTACTTGCAATTTCTTGCTTTTGAACTGCTAGGTTGGCAGGAGAGGTAGAAGGAAAAAGTTGACATGCATTGTTTTTAAGACTTTAATGTTTCTGTTGGTCATTGTAATTGAAATATATGTGGTTTAAGCAGTGGTGGGCTCAAAAATTTTTACTACCACAGTGTGGGTGTGGTATTGTGGGCGTGGCCATGGGGAAAGCCCTGCGTTGCACCCAAATTAGGACTACTTTATTTCAAAACTTGGATGGGCCAGAATTTCTGCTACTGGTTCTGGTGAACTGGTGCAAACCTGCTGATGCCCACCACTGGGTTTAAGTGATTAAAGGCTTAAAAAGGAATTTGTGTGAAGTGCTGTTTTATGCTTTTAAAAACCTCTCAGCACATATCTATGCATTTCTAGAGAGAGAGAGAAATATGTAGATGGATAGATAGAAGCTGCTACTACTGTATTTAAGTGAAGGGGGGGAGAGAGAGACAACCTGTTTTTGCACAGAACCTGAAAAGAAGTTTGTGATCTTCTACACAGACCAATTAAGTCATTGGACGACATCTTTACCAACTGAAGCCAGGTTCTGGACAACAAGATTACCAACCAGACTCAGAAGGACTGAACTTCATTCCTCTCCCACCATCTGTCAGTCTCTACCAGCAGCAGATTAACTCAATTGACTCTCTCAAGCCTCTCTCAAGCCACTAGTAAGCTGTGACAGACAAGCACAGTGCCCAGATCAAGGAAAAGTTAATTTGTGTGTGTGTGTCAGTTTCCAGAATTCCCCACTCAGCAGCCCTGACTGTAACACACAGGCCACTGGTGCCTCTTATTTAGAGACAATGACACTTGTTGACTTTGGAGAGAAGGCCCATAACTCACTTCTGTTTGGTGTTCTTTTCTCTCACAAGCTTGAAAACCAATTAGTCCTTTGTGGGATTCACTCTGACTCAGCAGCAAAGCTCCAGATTACAGGACCACATTTATCAGGTCACATTTTGTTGTTCAGTCACATAGTCCAGTCCGACCCTTTGTGACCCCACGGACCATTGCATGCCAGGCACCCCTATCCTCCACCATCCTCCTCAACCCGCCCAGGTCTGTGCCCATTGCATCAATAATACCATCTAGTCATCTCATTTTCTGCCGCCCCTTCTTCTTTTGCCCTCAGCCTCTCAAGTTTTAATTAAGAAACCGGGTTAACTTCTCTGGCAAAGCTTTCTTCCCAACTGTGTAATCGAAGAAACAAACAAAAAACAAAGATGAATGCAGCAGATTTCCCAGGGTAGCAACAAAGCGGGACCTTTTGCATTCTGGTTCTTGATGCTTGTTTGACTTCTACTAGTTGTGCCATGGTTTTCTCTTAGGATATTGAAAGAGGTTTGAGCAAAGAAAAAGCATGGGAGGGAGGAGAGGAGAATGCCAATTCTATTAATCAATGTAATTTATTTATTTATTTGTTTGTTGGATTTCTGTAACTGCCCTTTTTGCCTAAGCAACCCAGGGTGGCTCACAACGTCAGTTAAAACCTATACCCAATGGTAATTAAAACTGAATAGTGTACTACAGAACTATCTAAAAACATTTATAAAACCTCCCCAGTCCTCTTAAAAAGGAGGACACCTGGGCAGGAGTAAATAAGAACCAAGGACAGGGCTAAATAAGCCAGCAGGTCTGGGTCGTGGTACCAGTTGTACACCACACCTGCTGGCATAGCCACATTTTTAAGGCCTTCTTTTCTGTGCAACATGTTTAATTTTTTAACATTTTTAAAATCATTAAAATCTTTCCAACAAGCATTCTTAGGCCACAGCAATAGCTTGGCATCTCTATTTAAAAGTGATGACAAAATGGAAGACATTCTTGTGTAATTACAGGCACTAGAGCACCTGCCAGTAATTAAGCTGCCATAACATTTGATAGGAAATGGCTTAAAGATTTTTTTAAAGGGCATTTTGTTAAAGCTTGTACATACTCCCATAATTAACCTTAACAGTGGTTTCTTCTAATGTTTGATTTATTGATCATTTAGCCTTGTTGCATTCAAATGAAATGCCAGAAAACCTGGTAAAAGTGCAGAAGTCCCTGCAAGGATTTTAACAAAGCCTTCTGCAACAGAGCATAAATATATTCTAAAAGCATGCAACAGTGTATGACAAGGAAAAAATCATTGTGAGACTTGTACAAAAATACTTTACTTACTGCTAAGCCAGCTGAAGCTGAATCCAAACCCAGAGATATTGGAAATTGCCTACAATTGCCCTCAATTTTGGCCCAAATCTATGAGCAGCTTCAATATAGAGATGCTAGAGATCCTTATGGATAAATACATGAACACAGCATTTAAAAAAGGGAAATGTATTGTCTTCAAAGGCTAGGTGTAAGTATAATATTTATTGTAATATTTATAATAGTTTTTGAAGCCTGCCATACAATTTCCTGCGTGAATATTATTGAAGTCTGCCTAGCAATTTCCTGTACAGTATAATGGAGTTCTAGATTTACCAATACTAGACCAATATTTTCTTCCCATTTTATTTGTTCCCATTTTATTAGTTCCTACAAAACAAGAAAGCATACAGATGCCTTCCACCATCAAACTAGTGATTGAGGAGTTATCAAAGATCTTGTTCCTTCCTAGGGCATTTTGTAGCTTGTAATGGCTTTTGCAACAAAATGCTGCTTCCTCGGGCATAAATCCCATTGTGTCACTTTCCTTGCCCTAGAATGCAGCAGACTAAGTTAATCCTAGGATAAATTCCCCCTGAAACTAAACTGCCTTCTTCAAAAATTACAGTAATCTCCTGGCATCCTGGGGCAGTCTTCCATTTATCAGACACATTACTTATCTCCAACTCCCTCTCTGCAAGTATTAGTTCAGTTGTGTTATAAACTTAAATGGATTCTCTAAATAAAAATCAAAGAGCTGAGGCAGAGAGAAAGAGAAAAAGGTTCAGCAGTGTTTCAGAAATACTTTCCTAACGGAACAAGATGAATGTGCAGAAAGCCACATTAAAGTGGGATAATGGTGAAACAAAGTTTTCGCTTTCATTTTTTATTAAATGCACCATGTGTCATCCAAAGCTCACTTAGTCTTATACAGTGGAACCTCAGTTAATGTAATTAATGCATTCTCTGGGATGTTTCTTACAGCAAAAATTACTTTAACCTAATTTGCCATAGGAATGCATTGAATGCAATTTCCCACAGGAATGCACTGAAAACAAAAATACATTAACCAAAGTACAGTTTCCCAAAGGAGTGCATTGAAAACCAATTAATCCATTCCGGGGGGGGGGGGAATCCATAAACTGAGCTACTATTTTCTATGGATTTCCTTTTGCTACGCAAGTTTTATGTTAACTGAGCCATTTGTTAACCAAGGTTCCACCGTACTCATTTGACTGATTGATTTGATGAACTATATCCTAATTATTCTAAGTTATGGTGGAAAGGATATCAGGAAATAAGTATTTTTTTCATAAATGGTGAGAATGTGAAAATATATTGAAATACTATTTGACCATAGATTTGGCCACACAGATAATTTGCTTATTCCAGCAGGAGGGGTATTTTCCTTTCTGCTTGAAGGACACTATTGTGTGGCCTATTCTTTGAAAAGTTAATAAGCTGATGAAACATTTGAATAATTATAGACTGGTCACTAACAAGCTGGTGGAGAGAGAGTAATGATAGACCAGTTGCAGGCAATCATGGAGGAAACTAATAGACTTGATTCATTTCAGTCAGGGTTCAGGCCTCGGCACTGGACCAAGACAGTATTGGTTGCCTAGATCAGTGTTTCCCAACCTTTGGGTTCCGGACTTCAATTCCCAGAGCCCTAAGTTAGTACATTGGCTGGTCAGTGCTTTGGGGAATTGACTTAGGCTTCATGGAATTGAAGTCCAAATACCAAAGGTTGGGGAACACTGGCCTATATGACCTCCTCAGGAAGGCCAATTGGGATAGTCAATAAACAATGCTGTGACTAGACTCAATGGGAAACAAGATGCATAGAACAGAAGATTTGGACCAATTGCCATCCTTGAGACATTAAAAATCTCAGCTCCAAATGGCAATGCCTAAGTATTCTGTAACTATTCTGTCAAGTATCAACTTCGGATAGCAAAGGCCTAGCAGCCAGATTTACAATCCAAGCACCCATTCTACAATCAAAGGAGTTAGGCACCCAGCAAAAGGCAACTGAAAAAGTAAAATGGAGAAAACTATTGATCCAGAGGGCTCTGTTCTGTTGCTTTTTGCTTTCATTTCCTTTTCATCTGCCCTCTCCAAACAAGGCAGCAATAGCTAGAAAAAGAAGGGAAAACACTGCAGATACCAAAATTATTAGTTCCCTGTTTTGCCATTTTAATTAAGTATCTCCAAAGTTCAATAATAGTGCTATTATGTAGACAAAAATCAAGTTTCAAGGATAAAATCTCATTCATTCAATTAAAAACTATTTCCCACATTTTATGAGTCTCCTCACATTCCCACCATAAATGAAAATAAGTATAACCCCTTGATTACATTTTGAGCATATTGCAGAATATTTCAAATTATAAAAATTCATTTTACTGGTGTTAAATACAAACTCCATATTACTGGTACGGTATTTTTATAACAGTTTGTAAGCTTTACAGATACTGTATATTCTTTATAATTCTTTTCTTCAATTTGTCCTAAAAATTGGGATTCCCACCCACCCCTTTGTGTAGTTTATTAGGCATCCCCCCAAAGTACTGTAACACATGGTATATCTTCACAGCAAGGCATATAATGTTAACTTGATACTTTACAACATGATGTGTACATTACGCGTTTATTTTCATTTTAAAGTAAATGTTAAAATACAAAAGTGATTGGAACTTCCCTTTAGAGGCTGGGTCCCCCAAGGTCCAGTTATTATTTCTTCTGCTAAAATAATGGTTTTGCCTCGTTACATTCACCTCCTAAGTAACATATTTTATAATTACTTGTAACACATACACTGGTTTAGATACAACAGTAAAAGGCAAGATTAAATATTCCCTAACATGAAAAATACCACAAAATGCTCTGTTTTTCTTGCATAGTCCTCCTGCTCAGAATTATAGAATGGGGCCTGATGGAGAAGTTGAGATACAGTAATTTACTGGAGGTATGAGAAGTTGTCCCTGAGAAAAGCCTTACCCAAAAACTTGGAACCAGCAGCATGGAAAATCAATTCTAGTAAGTTAAGTTCCCTCATGGATACTTGTGTTTAGAATCCTGGCCAAGGTACCAACAATAGGAATGCATGTTGCCTTCCTTGTTTGTGATAGATCCTATTTGCAAAGTATCTTTTTTCTACTGAATGTCATGGCTCTAGAACTTGATTTTCCAGTTACGCAAAAATTCAAATTTCTGTCCCAATTTTTAATCATTCACACAATTTATTTTCATCACATAAACTGTCTAAGGAACCTGATCCTTCATACCCTCAGAATGCTGGACAGCCAACTAGACTAACTGCTATATTTTTACTGTGAGCTTTCGTGGATCAAGTCCACTTCTTCAGACTTAGAAGTGAAATTTCCAGCCATGGTTTCTATACACCAGATACAGAGGTAAGAATAATCAAGCAGAACGACAGATATAGCAGAATGACCAATAAACATGCATATCAATACAGCTTCCTACAGCTAGCAGTAGCAGATGATCTCTGATTTGTTATTCAGATTAGCTTTTCGATCTGAAAAGTGAGGAGTTGCCAAACAGAGCATATGCTAATGAATTTAACTTCTTACTGTGTGTATTTTTTCTGTTTCACCTACAGCTACCTGGAGGCTTCAGTAGTCATTGCTCGAAAGTATACTTGCTCTCTGATAGCACTTTGCTGAATTTGTTTCCTTATGATTTGATTCAGGAGCTAAACAAATAAAAGGTTAGTAAGAACTGAAGAACCATTTGATGTGACGAGGTTCACTGTTTTTAAGGACTAAAGTACACACAGCTGAGTATACAGAGTCAAGATTATGTATTATTTGCTAATTATGGTAAGGTGCTCCCAACCTGCTTAATTGGAGATACAGTACTGTATATATATCTCCAATGTGTGGCTGTTTTTCTAATGGGTAAGTATTGTAAGCCACCCAGTGGGAAAATATCTCAGATCGGTGGGATATAAATGTAATTAATAAATAATAAATGAATGTGGTCATGAAAGTTTTATTACCAGAAATAGGGTGATATCTGAAATAGAATTTAACAATAGAAATATCCATGTAGAGTAAAAAAATCACGAAGGAGAAAAAACAAAAATTATAACTGAAGTTGAATACTAAAAAGTAAGTTTCATTCATAGAAAATTAAATCACTCAACTGCTTTGTTATATCAGATGCCACCAGATATTTTTATTTTATTGTTTGTTGTATGTTACTGTTGTTGTTTATTTGATTGTTTGTACCTTGCCCAAGGTGGGAAATATCCCAGAAGGGTGGTATAAAAATGTAACAAATAAATACATTTTCTGTAAATACACAGCCCCAGCTCGAATATGTTGTTCCACAGCTGGTCCACTTGGTTGTCCCTTCCCTGTTGATAAATGGTCACATTTCTTTTCAAAAAGGTTATTATTGCCTGCCATATGAAACATCCCATGAGTGTGATAGCAGCTGGCAAGTGACTTGGACTGCTCCACGAATCCCTCCTCTTCCTCAGGCCACATAAAGCTGGACCAAAACCCCAGTCCAGGGATCTTTCATGCAGATATATTCACATGTCTTCTCCATGATGAGGGCCAGCTCTGGTTTCCCCAAACCTTTCATCCAGTATCCATCTCTCCTTCCTTCATGACTCTACCATGCTTTCCCCTGATCCTTTATCTCACCCAATTATACCTTTCCCCTAGCAGAGACTGGCTCGGCCTCTTCCAAATCACCACTCTTGTATTTTCCCCCCTGCCCTGGACAGGCTGACCTGCCTCAGTACTTGCTTGACGCCTGGAAGCCTTTATGTCTAGCAGCATTTCCAGGGAGAGCAGGGTGAGAGGAAGAGTTAGCTAACCATGGGCACCAGAGGTGACCTCCTCACACTTCCTCTGTTGATATGTTTAGTGATGGAATAACCCTATTGCACTGAGGAGGGTAGCTAGCTTTTCCTAGTACTGTATACTTCTGTGATTTATCACTGCCTAGTATCACTCCCCCGCCCCACCCTGAGACACTCCCTCCCTCCACCACTTCGCAGTTTACCAGCCTGGAGAAGCTGCATGGCGTGGGTGAAGGAGTGGGCCAGGCTGACCTTCTCAGCCATGAATTCAGGCAGGAAATTTATTTATTTATTTTTATTTATTTATTCATATTTATATTGCCGCCCACTTGCCGAGGCGACTTAGGGCAGCTTACAGACAAAGCAGCAACAGTACAATGAAAATTATAAAATATAACATCACAAAATACAACCAAATAAGAACACAGACTAATTCCCCTCAGGCCATTGTAAAGCTGGTCACCACTTCCGCTGGCTCCACCTCAATCCTTTTCCTCTCCACTTGGTTTGGTGTGTCCCTAATGGTGCTCCACAGAAGGGCAGATGTTGTAAGTCTTACAACAGGGGCTTTCAACTTTTTAAAGCCATGGGTTGGACCACGCCCCCTCAGACAGCTGAGCATGCTGGACTGGTGGTTCTCCCCGCCATAAAAAGGTAAAGGTAAAGGTTTCCCTTGCTCGAAAGCCAGTCGTATCCGGCTCATCTCTGTTTCTAAGCCGAAGAGCCAGCGCTGTCTGCTTCTGCAGACGTTTCCATGGTCATGTGGCAGGCATGACTAGACACCGGAGCGCATGGAACACTGTTAATAAACACTGTTGCAAAATGCATCCATGGCTGTCATAAATGTGTCCTCTTCCAATGGCAGAGTGGCAGTGATGTGGACCACATTAAATGGTGCCATGGGCTGGGGCCAGCCCACAGGCCATTGGTTGAGAATCCCTGCCTTACAACATATGCCCCGCTATGGAGCTTAGCTGCTAAGCCAAATGGAGGGGACAAGGATTGAGGACGAGGCTGGATTGAGGTTCTGGGCCAGATAATTTGATGCCATGGGCTGGATATGGCCAATGGGCCATAGTTTGGGGACCCCTGCTCTAAAGCCTTAACCCAAAGCTGTCAAACATATTTTCTTAGCATTGCTATGCCAACTTTCTCTTGATAAAATTGATATACAATCCTGCCTGATCCTGTATTGGATCTATTTAATTCAGGATTGCCTATATTTACTTTCAGCTCTTTTTTGTTTATTTTGATTGTTTGGTTTGTATGTTGTTAAACTGAGACTGTGCTGCAGTACAGGATATAGTGAATCTCCAGGTGTCCATAACATCTGTCCCAATTCACTATTTGGCTGAGTATTTTTAGTTGTGAAGAATTGCTATCAAACAGTTCCAGGGTGCAAAATTTTTCTTGATGCAAGTGTGACATGTTTTCTGGCAAAGCCCACTGGAAGAAAACCAAAATGGACTTTTCCTTTCTTTGCAAAGGCAAAAGCAGTAGCAAGATGCATTCTGTATTTAGCCACAGGTGGACCTCACAGGTTTTGCTATATTGAAAGTTTATATTGTGTGAGGCTCTTTAGTTGAGAAAAAATAAAGGCTAGGGGAGGATTAAATATCTGTTTTCAATCCATCTTGGTCCTGATTCTGCTCAGACAGGTATTTACAGTCTTGAGAGCACATAAATTAATTTAAACAATGTTCATCTCTGTTAGGTCTTATCTGCCTTGATTCAGTGATGTCCCCCATTTGAGAGAGAATGGTACATCAAGTTATGATAGCAGTAAAGTAAATGGTTGTCTGAATTATTTAAATGTAATAAGGATGTCTGAATAACAAGATTTGCCTAAGAGGAATTATTCTTTTAATCAATTGCCACTTCCATAAAGCTGTTAATAGGCTGTACTCCTTGCTTGAATAATATATCACCACCTCAGTTCCCTCTAAGTGCGAACTACTTGAGGAAAAGGCAAAAGATTGCTCTTCCATTTGGTATGCATTTCACACATTTGCTACTGAGAACAGAACAACATAGGCAGGGGATTTATGATCCCGCTGACACAGAATAATGTGCTGAAAGGTTTGCTTGGCAGTTTGTCTTTCCTCTTTAATACTCCTTTTCATTTAAACTTTAGCTAGACTGAGTTTAGAGCTGTTCACCATAACTCTTTGCATTTATTATTCCTTTGGGCATCTTTGCTAATCAACTCTTTTTGCTTCATAACATTTAGCTAAATATGCTTATTACTATCCTTGATTTTCCCCCTCCCATTTTTTAAAAAGGAAGTCTGTTGTAAATTAACAAAGCTACTCAAGCCTATTATCTAGTAACATTGCTTTCTATTGTGGCTGGACAGATTATAATAGACCCATTATCACATTTTTTCCTGCTCGTGCTTTTATACCTTTCTTTTTCATTACTTATATCATTTCTTAGCAGTGTTGCTTTCTTTTTCTTTGTATATGGCAAATATACTACACTAAAATGAATAAACATATCAGATAATTTTCACTCAATGGCAGGCAACATCAAGAGCACCTGACACTAGGTATTCCATAATACATGTTGAGTGAAATACAATACTCTGGCATAAGTGTGAAGATGCCTGTTCTGCACACTCACAAAGGACTATGTCAATGTAAAACCCCTATTTTCTTAAATTGTTCTGCCAATGACACATCAGTAGCTCATTAAGTGACTTCCAATTATTCCAATTCTCCAAGCAGCTACAGACTATACTTTCCTGGGATTCCATCCGTTTTAAGAGGCAGGTAGTTCTTTATTTTCACATTATAGTTCCAGTGTTCTCTACTTTTCCTCCATGATTCACAGATGTTCTGAAGAAACCTTCCTTAATTTCAACCTGGGAAGAGCAGGGTGGTAGCAAAAGAGTAAGTGTGCATTTCATATAGAGTGCATTTCATATAGAGGTTCTGAGCCTTTTACTATTGGTTGCTACCTCTCTGTATGTCAATGGGTGCTACACCTGCTGGGCTATTGATTTGAACATTAGGGGCATCAGGTAACAATTCTACAGCTTTCACTGAATGGTAATTTGTCTTGTACAGACTGAGAATTACACTGCACCACACCAGGCTGGTGTATTCTTCTGCCGGGAAAGTAGGGTCAAGACATTAGTTCTTAGTGTTTGTAGTTGCGTGCTCCAAATGGTGTCCCCAACTGGAGACATGGAACAAGCCTCCCTAGGAATAACAGCACCTGGTGGTTGATCCTTTGATTCTAGATTCACTAGGTGGAATGGCTGCTCTTTGTTCACTGCCACAATTGATTGTTTCACAACCTACTCAGATTATTTTTAAAATGTTGGATTATTTTACCACCCCAAAATGGATGGAATTGCTAGATACAGTGGAACTATATGCTGGCTGAAGAAGGAAGGACAAATTCTCCTGATTTTACCTCCCCCAATTTAGCTTTAGATCCTAGTAAGGACAGGAATATTGTGAACAAACCCTTTTTCCAGCATAGTCTTCTGGCAGAAAAGAAAAACCTTGGAGATCCAGCCTAGTAAGTTTTCTTTTCAAACTCTCTCTCTCTCTCTCTCTGAGAACATTCTACTGCAGTATTTATTTATTTTTACCTCAGAGCATTCTGTCAGTATAGATTTTTTTGACTCTTCCACTTTCTTCAGTGATAGCAGAAAAGGAATCTTATACAGTATTTTTTGTTATCCTTCAGCAACTCTGTGACTTCATGAATTTTTAAAACGTCCCTTTGTTAGTATGTTTTATCTCAAGGCATAAATGTGAAACAATTGTTGTTGTGGTGGTAATCTGAAACATCCAGCACCTTGACCGTAATCTACTTTACTGTGTTTCCACTTCTCACATCTTTCTCTTTTGCTCTCGCCTCTCTCTCTCTGACAAACACAGCCATAAATGTAATATATGCACACAGTTAGATGCATACACATTGCACATTTTGTGCCAAGAATTCAAAATATCTAATTCTTTACAGCTTGACTAACAAGGCTTTCTCTCTTTCTGCACTGTTAGTCATTACTCAAAATTCCAACCCAGACACTCTTGGAACTACAGATCATGGTGCAGAATTTGTACTTCTGGTTTGTTTACTATTTGAAGAGAGATGTTTTTCAATGTTCCCAGATAAAAATACTATTAGAGTATAGTTATCTTCTTTCTTACCACTGAAAATAAAAATTATATGTTATCAGTTACTAGTACCAAGCACTTTTTATATGATGTAGTGGATAAAGTGAAAGACTAGGACTCAGGAGATCTGTGTATGAATCCCCTATCTTGCAAGCCCTGTTAAGGTAACTATAATTTGGCTCTGACCTGACAACACATATCTAACTACCACAAAATAACAAAATATTGACTACAAATGTTGAGAAAAAGAAATTGCGGGGGGGGGGGGATATGATTGCACTTTTCAATATTTGAAAAATAGTCATAAGGATGAGGAGCAGCATCTCTTCTCAATCATCCCAGAGTACAGGACACAAAATAATGGGCTCAAATTACAGGAAACCAGATATAGACTGGATATTGGGAGAATGTCTTAACTGTCAGAACAATTCGACAATGGAACCAATTACTTCAACAGGTGATGAGTGCTCCAGTGCAGATTCAAGAGAAAACTGGACAACCATCTGTCAGATCTACTTTGACTGGATTCTTGCATTGAACAGAGAATTGTATCAAATAGCCTCATAGGCCCCTTCAACTCAATTATTCTATGAGTCTATGAAAATAACAATCCACTAAGTGATGTGGTTGTTGTTATAATAGTAACTTTTTCTGCAAAGAAAATATGTTCCGTAGTTTTCAATGACTGGCATTTACAGATAAAGAGAATTATTATATTAACCAGTGCAAGGAAATAGAGAAAAGCAACAAAAAGGAGAAACAAGAGATCTCTTCAGATCCAAGAAATAAAAAAGAAATGTAAGGCTCAATTATAATGCTGAATGACCAGGAGAAAAGGACACTACCTGTCCAGGAGGGTGTGTGTGAGTAGAAACAGTTACTGTATATACAGTACTCAAGTATAAGCCTAGTTTTATAGTCCCAAAAATGATCCCGCAAAAGGGGAAACAGCTTATACTCAGGTCAATGACTATGAGAATCCCAAGACCGCATTGGATTCAGACATGCCAACAATTTAATTAATTTTACCATATTTTCATGTATTTTGATTATTGAAATTCACTAGCAGTTGCTGCATTTCCCACCCTCGGGTTATACTCAGGTCAATCTATTTTCCTGAGTTTTCAGGTAAAAATTAGGTACCTTGGCTTATATTTGGGTTGGCTTATACTCGAGTAAAAACGGTATACTGAAAACCTATATGAAAGAGATTAAAGGATAGCAGACTCCTTTAAAAAGAATCCTATGATGAAGAACCAGTTCTAGAAAGTGAAGTGAAAGCTGCTGTGAAAGTACTAGAAATAAATAAATCACCAGGGATAGCCAGAATACCAATAGAATTACTCTGTGTACTCAGACACAGAGACTGAATCTGTCAAAATCCTAACAAGAATATGTCATATCTGGAAACAAAACAATGGTCCACAGACTGACAACATTCAATATATAGCTTAATCCCCAAGAAAGGAAATACCAAGGAGTGTAGTAACTATAGGACCATTGTTTTAATTTCCTTTGCAAGCAAGGTGATGCTCAAGGTGCTGCAACAAAGATTTATATGGAACAAAAAAATCACAGTGTTCTAGCTGGATTCCAAAAAGAAAAAGACAGTTGAGATCATATTGCAAATATCTGTTGGATATTGGAGCACACCAAAAATTTCAGATCAGTCCTCTATGCTTTACAGCAGGAGTGGCCAAACTTGGTGCTCCAACTGTTCTTGGACTTCAATTCCCAGAAGCCCTGATCAGCAGGTGTCCTGATTTGGGCTTCTGGTAACTGAAGTTCAAGAACACCTGGAGCGCCAAGGTTGGCCACCCCTGATTTATAGACTACAGCAATTTTTTCCTGTCAACTTTTTTTCCTTCCAGCTTTCACATCCATACATAGTAATTAGAAATAATATTGTATGCCTGACTTTGACAATGACCACCAGTTATATATCCATTTAAAAAGAAATATTTCCTAGCTCCTTCATAGCTGCAGTTTTGATTCTCTCCTCTCCTGTTTAACATCTATATGAAGCCGCTGGGTGAGATCATCCGTTCCCACGGGGTAAGGTATCATCAATATGCTGATGATACCCAGTTATACATCTCTGCCCGTGGGGACCCAAGCGGTGCGGTGGAAGTCCTCTCCAGGTGTCTGAAGGCTGTAAAGGTCTGGATGGGGGACAACGGGCTACAGCTAAATCCCGGCAAGACTGAGTGGCTGTGGGTAAGGGGTCCTGTGTTAACAAAGGAGCTTCCACCTTTGGTTCTGGATGGGGCAGTCCTACCCCAAACAGACCCGGTGCGTAATCTGGGGGTCCTCCTGGACTCACGGCTACTGTTCGAAGAACAGGTGGCAGCCATGGCCAGGAGGGCTTTTGCACAACTTCGTGTAATTCGCCAGTTACGCCCCCTCCTAGACCGGGATGCCCTGCTTATGGTCACACATGCGTTGGTCACCTCCAGACTTGATTATTGTAATGCGCTCTACATGGGGCTGCCCCTGATGACCATCCGGAGACTCCAGCTGGTCCAGAATGCGGCGGCACGGGTAGTGGTGGGGTGTGGGCGTTATGCTCATGCTTCGCCGCTGCTCCGGGAGCTGCACTGGTTGCCAGTATGTCTCCGGGTGCAATTCAAGGTGCTGGTTATTACCTTTAAAGCCCTATATGGTAGTGGGCCAGGATACCTAAGAGACCGCGTCACCCCAAGAACATCTGTCCGGCCCACCAGGGCGGATCGGAGAGGCTCCCTTGTTATTCCCTCGGCGAGAAAGGCGCACCTCGCCTGTACTAGGAGGAGAGCCTTCTCCGTGTCCGCCCCGGCCCTCTGGAACCTCCTGCCCACCGAACTGCGCCTTCAGACGGAGCTCCTGCCCTTCCGAAAGGGTTTAAAAACCTGGCTGGCAGGACAGGTTTGGGGACCCGGGAACATGGGTTCCCATACCAAATGGCTCATATAAGGACTGCCACCCTGGGTTGGATTCTGAGAACATTGGAATATAGCCCTGTGTTGTTTTTAACTTCTGATGGTTTTAACTCTGACGTTTTAGTGTTGGGTTTTATTTTTGTTTTTATTTTGGATGTAAGCCGCCCAGAGTCGGGTCCTCCCGATTGGGGCGGGGTATTAAATTTAATAAATAATAATAATAATAATAATAATTCTCGGTTTTCTTATTACTCTGATACAATATCCAATGAACTTGATGATGGAATCAAAGTTTGAAAACCATTTCCGTTTCTTCACCGTTATCATTAAATTTATCTAATTCTTATGTGGTACTCATCTTTTTCTTCTTAATATTCGGTTGTGATCTTCCTTTGTTCTCCAATGATGTTCTCCAATGATGGGAGCCTTGGGACTTTCAGCAGAGAAATCAGAAATATGTAATGACCAAAAATCACCAAGGCTGACATATATTTATGAGTCAGGATTATTTGAGGAGTAGGAGCAACAGCTCCTGCCAACCTAGCAGTTCGAAAGCAAGAAATTGCAAGTAGATAAATAGGGACCACTTTGGTGGGAAGGTTCTGTGTGCTCCAGTGTCTAGTCATGCCTTCCACATGACTGCGGAAACATCTGCAGAAGCAGGCAGCGTTGGCTCTTCGGCTTTGAAACAGAGATGAGCACTGAACCCTAGAGTCGGATACAACTGGCTTTCAAGAAAGGGAAACCTTTACCTTTACTTTAGGAGCAACAGACATTCATATTACTGGAGAGCCGTAGAGACCAAAATTGAGACACTGTGTTCATTTGAATGGGGTTTTAAGTGCTATGTTGCTAGTGTAGTTTGATGGGATACACAGAACGAACCTCCTCAAAGACTGTGGTATTTTTGCACCTCAGTTGAGTACCCCAGGCAATGGTAACCTTGTTGTGCCAGCTAGTCTTTCTCACACTAGGTCAGACAGAAGGAACTATGGAATTAATTCACCAAAGGTGGCTTCATTTTGGCAGTTGAGGAGGTAGTGCAGTGCGGAAGGATATTTCACCTTGGAAAACCTACCTTCAAATTGATTTCAAGACCTAAGCTGCCTTGGAACAATGTACTTTATCTGGGGATAATGACTACATTTCAGCCATACTCCAGTAATGTTGTGAAAAGAAATTTGATAATAATTATAAACCACATTATACACTGAAAATGCTATAGAAGTAAGACACTACCGGTAGTTCTTTTCCTGCTGAAATTAATGCAGGAACAGAAGCATTTAGGATGAGCTGAATGGTCATTCTTGCTATTTGTGCTTATCTAATATTTGTCAGACAGAGAAAATGAAAATTCTAACTCAGAGTGAGGATACATTGCTGAGACAGAAACCTACAGATGTAATACAGCATGCTATTTCAGTGAAACATGCTTTTTATTGGGAAAGGAACTGCATCTCCTTGGCCTTTCCTTGACCTAGTAATTTATCTAATTATTAAAGCCACATGGAGTTGGATTAAGTAACGTTTTCTAGCAGTCAGCTATTAATCACACAGGTTTGTAAGAACTCACGGGCTGATCAATCATCACTTAGGTAGATTCTGAGGCTCTCTGATCATCCCTCCCACTGGGTTAAGAGTCCAATAACAAACTTTGGAAGGTGTTTGGTGAAATCTGATGAAAGAGGGATTTTTTTTAATGTGTCCCAATAAGGGTACAAGTTTTGAAGATGGTCTTCCATTTATGGATTATGGATTAGTGGCTACAATTTTTCATATCTTTAAGACTGTTTTCTGTAAGTTGAAACTTCTGGAAAAAATTGCATGTTTTCAACATTTGTGATTTCATTTTGAATATATGGTACACAGAAGAAATGAAGATAAATAAGACTTAGAAACAGACAAATTGCTGTTGCCTGGAACTGTTATAACAATGAAGAGACTTGTACCATATGAATTTTGATGTGTTTAGAAATTGTTATCTGATTTCATTCTGCAATTAACTCTAAATGGGATAAATGTCAGCTGTGATGTATATGGCATTCTGATAGGTTCCCTCCTCTCCCACTAGGGCTCTTGGGAAGGTGTTCAGATTAAAACTCCTTGACCTGACAGCAGAAAGACGACCAAATATGGATGGACTGACTCCACAAAGAAGCCACAACCTTGAGTGTGCAGGAGTATAAGACATTTTGGAGGTGACTCATTCATAGGTTTACCATAAAGAAACTGCCCTTGTAAGAGTTAACAACCCCAGAAAGGAGTTAAAGGAAAAAATAGCCATGCTTGAAGTTGCTCTAATTTCTAAGCAAATGGAAGTTAAGATGTTGCTTTATCTCTTTCTGACCCAGGGATGTCTTTGGGGTCAGTAAGGCACTGGAGAATGGCTTAAGAACTGCCCTTGGGCCAGAAATGAGCCAGCCAGGTAATGGGGGTTTATATGGGGATAATTCCCCTCCAGTCATGGTGCCCTGTCCTTGAATGTCCAAGTTCATATCAGCCAAAGGGGGAAATGGATATAAGAGTGGTTGTCAGCATACAGTATGGCACTTAGTTCTTGGCTATCGTGAGCAGAAAACTATGTGTTCACATCCAGCCAGCTGTTCTACCCCATGGAAGGTTCTATGCATGTTCAGTATCCATGGTGCCGATGGCAAGTGAGACTATTCTATTGGGGAAAGCCTGGGGCATTGGTCTAGTGGACAATCAGCTGTAGAGGCTACCCTGCGGCAATGTCTTGAAAACATAGCTCAATGAAATAGAGAACCCAGCTGCAGAGACAGGGCTAGGTATTTAAATCCTTGTGTATGTTGCGGGAAGAGGCAGCCACATAAGGAGCATGTTTGGCTGAGGAGGTTTTATGCCGTGCCATCTGTGCGGCTGGGGCTACATGGCACAGTCTCAGAGTGCTGCCAGGAGGGATTAATGAACCATTAGTGTGTACTTTATACTTAGGAAACCTTGAGAGGGGATGTATAAATCAGAACTGATCGTACATGATTATAATGCATAATAAATGTTTGGCTTTAATGTGGCTGCTAAAGAACAACTTCATTGAAATCTCCTAACATCAAATTATATTACTAGAGAAAGAAAATATTCTGCTTTATCATTAACATTCAAACTGTTTGACTATGATACACAACTTATGATTCACCTTGCTACAATCTATAAAGCAGAAAAGACAGTTGTATTCATGCTACTGTTTGCTGAACATTTCCTAGATCTGGGAGTATTCCTTGGGGACTAACTCTCAAGCCAGTGAAGCAGAGACATGGCTCACTGATACAGAAAGCAAATTAGGAAAAACCTCCATTCAAACATGCTAAAATGTTTACGGTGGAAGGAAATTGCATATTGTAGATGCTGGGAAAGGTGGAGAGCAAAAGAAGAAGGGGGCGGCCAAAAATGAGATGGCTAGATGGTATTGTAGATGCAATGGGCACAGAGCTCGGCGGGCTGAGGAAGATGGTGGAGGACAGAGGTGTCTGGTGGGCAATGGTCCATAGGGTCGCAAAGGGTCGCAATCGACTGTGCAACTCATCATCATCATCATCATCGACGACGACGGAGATGGAGACGGCGACGGCGACGACGACAAACAACAGCAAAGTAGAAAATGGTTGGCCCTCCAAATGTTCTTGGGACTCAAAACTCTACCAGCCACTTCCAAGATAGCCAATGGTGAGGGTTACTGATGGAGTACACATTCTACATCTACACAACAAGCTATGAAGTACTGTTTGCAGATCCTTCAGAAATCTGGAAACCACAATACACTCTTCGGCCTTGTATTTGCTACTCCTAACCAAACATCTGAGTGGCATTTGTAAGAATGTAAGCGCATAAAAAGAGCTAAAATGTCCATCTAATCCAGTTTATCACCATGACTAACCAAATTACTCCAAGAACTCATGAAGACAAGAATCCAACTCCCCCACTGTTGTCTCCCAAAAATGAATATTCAGAGGCGCTCGACCACTAAATAAAGTTCTACATGCCCCTCAAGGGTAAGAGGCTTAACAAACACAGGTTTCTCTAATTACCTTTTAAATGACACACAACCAAATAGTCACTACAACACCCTGAGTTCTTGGTACACATGTGCAACATCTACATAAGCATATTTTTACTACATTTTCCTTCTTTAGCTATGCACTGCCCAGCAGCCTTTAAACTACCTTTAAAATATTGAAGAGTTTTTGAATGGGTTACATGATGATACACAGATTTCTAGAAACAAATGGGACAATCGATTGTGTGTGACTGGTTTTCTTTGAGGAATCTTGGCCATTGTTCCTGAGATAGTGGCCGCTGTGCCCCATATTCTCTATTAATGGGGAAATGTATGCAAGAAACCATTTGACAAATGATTCATTCCCACCTGTGAGTCTGACATTCAACATTTACTAAGACTTTGGAATTTTGATTCCCCCTCCCCATAATTCCATTCCATGAATCTCTCCACCAGTTCATCTAATATTTAACTGCTATAAATATTCAGATTTGTCACTGACAATTTGTTCTGAACAATGGTGCCCTGTGTATAAAAAGAATGATATACACATGCATTGAAACAGGACTACAGATATATTAATAAAAATATGCATACAAGTGTACATGTATATGAGCATGTACTTATATAAGAAATTAATTCACTCATTAATTTCATTGGTCATTCCTTTCTTATTGTACTGTATTTAATTGTTTCAGGCTATACTTACTGCTATTTATCTTCTTTATAGTTCCTAGGCTGTGTACGTTCTGTTTAGTTAGAAGAGAAAAAGCTCCATTCTATTTTACAATGTTCAACAATGTTCAGTGAATTAGACTCAAAGATTCTAGCGGGTGGGGATGAATGGATTCTTTCCACATAATTATTTCTCTAGAGAGTAAGATTCTTGAGCAATGGATCCTCTCTAAGTTATGGTCTGCCATCTTGTATATCTCTGACTGAAGACGTTTGTTAAGTGGCCTGAAAAGGCCCTTATTATTCCACACTTCTCAACTGTGTCATTGTTCAAGTCCTGAGAGGAAATAGAAACTGCTCTGTAATCAACATAAGATTCATTCCAGATAAGGGACCATAGCAGCTAAGATAAAAATAAACTGCAATTAAAAAAGGCAGCAGGCGTCTAGTGATATCATCAATACAACTGTTATCACCAAATTCTATTTTAGTTTATAGCAGGACTACTGTATTTTGAAATTGCTCATAGTTATAGAAGTTTGTAAGGTGGCTTAGTGGTTAAGACGCTGAACTTGACAACTGGAAGGTCGGCAGGTCAGCAGTTTGAGACCCAAGTGCTGCATGACAGAGTGAGCTCCCGTCTCTGTCTCAGCTCCTGCCAACCTAGCAGTTTGAAAGCAAGAAATTGCAAGGAAATAAATAAGTACCACTTCAGTGAGAAGGTAAACAGCATTCAATGCACTCCAGGATCTAGATATGTTTGACACATGACCACAGAAATGTCTGCAGACACAGACAGCCCTGGCGCTTTGTCTATAAATGGAGATGAGCACTGAACCCTAGAGTCGGACATGACTGGCTTTCAAGCAAGGATGACCTTTTTACCTAACCTGTAAATAGCAGCTTATGCAGCTTAATTTAGACCTTCATATCAATAAATTCCCCTTCTATATTTTTGAGAGGTAAATTAAGTATTTAGAAACTGAAGCAGCAAAAGATTTTATACAGTATATTTTGGTTTAATCACCAACACAAATGGGGAATCCAGCCAATAAATCAAAAGAAGAGTGAAATTTGGAAGAGTAACAATGAAGGTGTTAGAGAAGATAATTAAGTGCAAGGATCTATCACAGGAGATTCACACAATTTTGTTCCTGATCACCATTTATGGATGTGAAAGCTAGATAATAAAGAAAGCTGACATATAAAAATGTATTATTCCCATCTTCACAAGAAGGAAATGACTGCTTAGGAAATGACCAGTTGAGTTGTTCCAGCATCTTCAAAAGACACTGTGAGCCCTTGCTCTGGCTTCACAGCGTGTGGGATTTTTACCCACTAAAACCACCTCCCATTACGCCCTGCCACCCCATGGGACCGCCGTCAGGCATTACTTCATGGGGGGCAAAATGGCTATTAAAAACCCTCCTCCAATTTGGCTCCTTACCCTCCTTCTCCTCTATGTCTCTGGCTGCCCTCTTCGCAGTCTCTCCACACGTCTAAGTTCCAAGATGACCCCGGCTGCATAATTGGACACCGCGACCCAGGTAGTCTCCCTACTCAACATCTCACTGATGATATCTTCTGGAGACAGCTGTTGTTGAAAATGCCTCTGTAGAATTTCCCGTTCTGCATCAAAGCGTGGACAATGAAAAAACACGTGCTCTGCATCTTCCTGCACGGGCTGGCAGACGGGGCATGAAGCATCATCATCCAGCCTGAAGCGGTATTGGTAGGCTCTGAAGCAGCCATGCCCTGTCAACAGCTGTGTGAGGTAGTGATCCACCTCTCCATGCTGTCTTGTCGACCATGCACTGATGTCTGGGATAAGGCGATGAGTCCACCGTCCCTTGGTCGATTTATCCCAGATCTGCTGCCATTGTGTTATCCTCTCTTTCCTGGCTTCTATGGCAATTGTGCGTCGTTCCTTCTCCTGGTTTTCTCGCCTCTGCCGGTAAATCTCTGCCCGTTCCTCGGCTATCAGATGGATCGGCATCATATCGGCAATGACACACACGGCATCGTATGAGACTGTTCAAAATGCCCGAACCACCCGCAGGGCACTCCTACGGTATATTGAATTTATCTGACGCATGTATGATGTCTCTGCTGTGGCTTCAGACCAAATCGGGGCTGCATACAGCAACACGGAACTAACAACACTCGAGAGGAGTCTTCGGCGAGTCTGCCGCGGACCTCCAATATTTGGCATGATCCTTGTTAATGCATTGCATACTGCTCCAGCCCTTGCACTCACAATTTGCAAATGTTCATTAAAGCGTAGCCTGGCGTCTATCTGGACACCCAGATATCGTAGTGACGGTTGCGAGAGAATACTGCAGCCTCCAACAGTAAGGGTGATAGTCTCTCTGGCTTTCCTACTGGTCATGAGAACTGCCTCAGTCTTATGATCTGCTAGATGCAAACCAGCTAATGAGAGCCACTGGCGGATTTTGGCAACACACTCGTTTGCAGTTTGGACAACTTCCTCCAGATGTTTAGCGACAACCACTACCGCCACATCATCTGCAAACCCAACTGTTCTTGTCCCCACTGGCATAGGCAACCGGAGCACCCCGTCATACATGATATTCCATAATAAGGGACCGAGCACTGAACCCTGTGGGACACCTCCTGTGATGTTATAGGTTTGAAGTCCGGCATCGGTGTTATACATCAAGGTTCGATCTGTGAAGTAGCTTACAATTATGCGTCTGATGTACTCCGGAACCTCCATCAATCTCAGCGCATCCAGGATACAATCCCAGTTTGCTGAATTGAGTGCGTTCCTCACATCCAAGGTGATGATAGCACAATACTTCTTGGTGCCTCTCTTCCAGCGTTTGCCTTCTATAGCCTTGCGGGCAATGTCTACGACTATGTTGATGGCATCCACGGTAGATCTCGCCTTCCGGAATCCATGTTAGCTATTGGACAATCCCTGAACTCCTTCGCTGAACTCCTCCATCCGGTTACAAATAATCCTCTCGAGTACCTTACCTGCTGTATCCAGCAGGCATATTGGTCGATAAGATGATGGATCATCTGGCGGCTTTTTTCCTTTCGGAAGAAGGACCAATTTTTGCAATTTCCACCGGCTTGGAAAGATTCCCTTAGCGAGACACATGTTGTACATCTCTAGGAAGATTTCTGGTCGGGACCTGATGGCAGTTTTAAGGGCAATGTTGGGGACACCATCTGGACCAGGGGCCTTCGCATCCCCTATCTTACTACAGGCCCTGATCAGCTCCTCCTCTGAGATAGTTGGTACATCAAAGCAGTGATCAGCTGACACATCCTTGGTATAGGCGAGTCCCGGTTGACTTGGGAAGAGAGTAGTCACTATCTTTTCGAGAAGCACTGGGCAAGATGGTGGGACCATTGTACAGCTTTTTAACCTGGCCATTACTGTCTTATATGGTCTACCCCATGGGTCACTATTGACCATATTGCACAACTCCCTCCACATGCAGTTCTTGCTGTCCCTGATGGCTCTCTTCAGGGCCCCCCGTGCCTCTCGATATCGAAGCCTCAAAACCTCGTAGTCCTCACTACCTCGGGCACGCTGTGCCTTTTGCCGAGTGCGGTGGCACAGCCTCCGGAGTTCGGCGATCTCCTCATTCCACCAATAGACCGGTGTGTGGCAGTTTTTCCCGGAACCTTTCTTCATGGCCGCATCACAGGCACTAGTAACCAGTGACATAAGCTGTGAGGACATATGCTCCACAGAGCCAGTTAACTGGATGTTATCTTGCATCATAATGATGAAAGATTCGTGGTCAAAAGATCTGATGTTCCACTTGGCTTGAGCTGTCAGCTTGTTCACCCTTCGTTCTCCCTGTGAGGCAATTTCAAAAATGATGGCCTGATGGTCACTGTAGGTGTAGTATTCACTCACTTGCCACATCTTAACTCGTGAAAATAGACTCTCACTGGCAAAGGTCACGTCTATAATGGAGGTATTGCCATCCCGTATATATGTCGGAGTTGAACCATTATTAAGGAGGACTCCATCTAAAGAAGCCACAAAGTCCAGAAGTGTCGCACCCCTCCTATTGGTCTCTCTACTACCCCATTCTGTCGCCCATGCATTAAAGTCGCCTGCAATAATGAGTGGCCGTCGACCTCTCGCATCCTCAGCCAAATTGTCTAGCAGGGCCTCGAATTCCTCCTGTGAGGCACTTGGAGGGGCATAAATACTGTATATGTAGATGCCATCCACTTTGACCCAAGTGAATCCTGTTCTGTGTGTGTGTGTGTGTGTGTGTGTGTGTGTGTGTGTGTGTGTGTGTGTGTGTGTGTGTGTGTGTGTGTGTGTGTGTGTGTGTGTGCGTGCGTGCGTGTGTGTGTGCACGCGCATGCACACACACATACACACACAGAGTATTGGGAGAAATATATATATATATATGTATTGGGAGCAAGATTATATATATGTATTGGGAGCATATATATATAGATAGATAGATAGATAGATAGATAGATAGATAGATAGATAGATAGATAGATAGATAGATATAGATATAGATATAGATATATAGATAGATAGATAGATATAGATATAGATATAGATATAGATATAGATAGATATTATTTATTCAATTTGTATACCCTACTTGGTAAAAACCAATTGAGGGCGGTTCACAGAAGCCATACGTATAACATAATCAAAAGTAATACAATATAATACAATAAATAAACAATATAATACAGCAGTGCAATAAAAGAAAACCACACCACAAAACAAAATTACAAAAAATACAATTCCAGGTACATATACATATACTGTAGTGGCTCAAGTCACTAAGATGCTGACTGGGAGGTGGAAGGTCAGCAGTTCGATTTCTGAGTACTGCAGGACGGAATGAGCTCCCGTCTCTGGCCCAGTTCCTGCCAACCTAGCAGTTCAAAGCAAGAAATTGCAAGTAGATAAATAGGAACCACTTCGGTGTCTAGTCATGCCTGCCACATGACCATGGAAGTGTCTGCAGAAGCAGACAGCGCTGGCTCTTTGGCTTAGAAACAGAGATGAGCACTGATCCCTAGAGTCAGATACGACTGGCTTTCGAGCAAGGGAAACCTTTACCTATACATGATATAGTCTCAGTAATACAATATAATATAATAATACATAATCCAACAATATCAGGCCTCGCACCCTAACCACAAGCAGGCTCCAGAAACCGCAGCAGCGACTTGCCTCAACAGTCTTTTTGAAGCCCGGTGTGGGGGCGGGGCTCAGGAATACAGGCAGGTGAAGCAGGTCCAGGCTGTAGATATATAATACTATATAAAATTATATATATACTACTATATATATATATATAAGTCTCCCATTTTATATATATAATTCTCCCATTTTATAAGCAGAACAAATACAGTAAAACCTCATATAACACTAAAACCTGGTTCCACAAGTCTTGGTATTATATGATTTTTAGTGTTATCTGATCCTCTATGGGATCCATAGAGATACATTGTAACCACACAGGCTTTAGCGGTTGTTATCTGAAGCATCCCATAGGATCTTAATGTTATCTGATGCAATTCTTCCCCCCAGATTCCTTAATGTTATGCGATTTTAGTGTTATTCGATACTAATGTTATATGAGGTATTACTGTACCATGGTTTTTGATGGTGTAGTCAGGCACTATGTCAGAAACAATTTCATAGAATATAAGGGAAAAAAACAGATCTGCAAAACTAGAAAGCTTCTCTTACAAATACAGTCAAACCTCGCATAAAGAGCGCCTCGCTTAAAGAGTAACTCGTTTAAAGAGCAGAAGTTTCTCTGAATGTTCGCTTCTCTTAACAAATAAAACCAACCAAAAACTCGCTTACCCAATAAATCGGGGTTCACAGTCACCCTACCCCCCCATGGTCACTTACAATGGTGCTTTGCTTAAAGAGCAAACTCGCTTAAAGAGCAATCCTGTGGAACACATTATGCTCTTTAAGCAAGGTACAACTGTACAGAGCTGAATGAAAGAAGAACTCAGTGAGGCCATCAAAGTATATATGAGTAGGGTTGTCATAATTCCCAGAAAACCAGGATTGTCCCAGATTCAAGGTAGGAAAAATTGTCCTGGTCAGTTCAATAAAAATCATGTTAAAGTCCCAGATTTTTAAAACTTACTGATTGTGTATTATAAAACTCCATTAAAATAAATTCGAACTCTCGCCATCAAAAGAGAGATTTCCTGCCACTTTGGAGTTGGAGTATACCTGGAGACAAATCTTAGTGTCCTTGCCTCACCCAACTGGCCAATAAGTGTGACCAGTGTGTTTCCTAGAACTAAGGACATTAAAAGTTGACTGTGACATAACTTCTCAGAAGTGCAACAGATCATCTTACAGTAAGAATTTACTGTTGTAAATAAATTCATTTATGTATTGATATATTTAATGTGAAAGTGTTTTATAGCTGTCATTATATTATGTTTGTTTAAAAAGAGGCTATTTTGTAGATAACCTGCCATTTTTTGAAAAGTATACTTCTGTCCTGTTTTTGTGGGAGAAAATTATGGCAACTCTATATATGAGGCCCAATATGGTGGCAGGGGCAGGTAATGGTGTCCATGTTTGACAAAGATGCTACAAAGTTGATGTAAAGGATAGCTTTAAAATTAATTATAAAGCAAGCCAATATTAATTGCAGATGGATTTTCCCTTTTTGGCAATACAGTACTGTATCAGTAAACACAATACCCGCCGGGTGAAAGCAGAGTATAGCTTTTTGGAAGAAGAAATAACCATTCCAGATGTGGTGGCTATTTTACATGTATTTAATAATATACTGCCAAATAGATAAATAAAAAAACCCCACAGTGGAGGATTTGCTGTCAAAAACCTTGACAGAGGAGCATGCTGCTAGAAAGACTTTCTTCACAGTTTGATGCCTGCATTGCAATTAGCACATCATACATCAAAAGACTCAGGAAACTTGCTTTAGTTCCCCTTTAAATTGCATTCTTTTCCTCCATTACTAAAGAGCTTGGCTTTTAATTTAGAAAGAGATGGGTAAAGTGAAAAACTGAATAACACCTCTGTCCTACATTTACCCAAGGAATAGATCTATGATCACTTTGAGCCTTTAGCATTTGTAAAAGACATTGGAAAAGATTAAAAAATTAAAATGTGGGACACACAAGGCTCTGTACAAGTAATGGAGAAGAAAACCTTTCCATATAAGAGGTGTTACTTACAAAGTAGACATCAAATACCAAAGCACTCTAGTTGGTCAGCAGAAAGCAAGACTGATGCAATATAAAACTGAATTCAAATGATGATGCCACTTTATCTGCAGCAAAACCTAAAGTGCCTTGGCCACAGCTATACAAGTAATAGGCTAGTTTCATTTTGCAGCCATGTGAAGGAAAGGGGAAAACCCACTATGGCAAATTTGTATATCCATCATATATGCACCAGAATAGCTGAATTCATGACTTGGTTGCTGAATTGAGCCATTTCAGTGTGTCTTTCTATCTCCTTAATGCTTGTGTGAAACTAGCAGGCTTAGGTTATTGCCAGCCTTCTGTTCTAACTGCGAGTATGAAATCCAGCGATCTAGCTCTAGAAAACATCCAGGCTTTCATGTTGTTACCTAAAAATCGCTATCCTTTTTTAATGTGGAGATGCGTTTTAAAATTAAAAAGTCTGTGTGCTGGTGGAGCCCCCCCCCCCCCCCCCGAACCACAGAGATTTAAATTGCCCATTGCTGGACAAAAAGCTGTATCTAACCCATTTTTGTCTGCTAGAAAAATCTACGTGCTTAGCTTCCCTAAGAAATTTGATGGGAGAACTGACTTGCCCTCCAAACACAGGAACTATTATACTTTTCTGCTAATCTTTGACAGCTATTGCTACAATATACAGTAATACACCGGATAACATTATGACTTGGTTCCACAAGTCATGACGTTATCCGATTTTTAGCGTTGTCCGATGCATGCATTGAACAACGCTAAAAAAAAAAAGCCTTGACTTCAGGGACAAACCGCTTTAAAGGCAGGCAGGTAAAGAAAGAGACCTCCCTCCCTTTAAAGCCACCCCCCATGAGCAGCGGTCTCTGCGACTGCAGTAGGGTCGGGGGAAGCGCCTTTCCCCCGACCCTACTGCAGTTGCAGTCTCTTTGTCTCTTTATTTCCCTCCCTGTATTTAAACTACAGGGAAGGGGGAAAGAGAGAGAGGTGATTGGAGAACCAATCACATCTCTCTTTCCCCCTCCCTGTAGTTTACATACAGGGAGGGAAAGAAAGACGGATGCACTTCTCTCTCTCCCTGTAGTTTAAATACAGGAGGAAAAAAGACGCGATCGCGAAAAAGAGAACCAATCACCTCTCTCTCTTTCCCCCTTTCCTATAGTTTAAATACAGGGAGGGAAATAAAGAGACAAAGAGTGTCTGCGACTGCAGTAGGGTCGGGGAAAAGGCGGGTGCTTTTCCCCAACCCTACTGCAGTCACAGAGACCGCTGCGGGTGCGGGGTGTACTGGGTAGTTCTACCCAAACCACCCCACACCCGCAGACCATTGCATCAGATAACGCTAAGAATCATTATCCAGAATCGTTATCCGATGCAAGTTTTTTCTAAAAAACTTGCATTGTTATCCGATTCTAGAATTATCCGATGCAATTGTTATCCGGGGTATTACTGTAGTTTATACAATAAAACAAAAGACCAGCAGTGGGGTTTTTTCATAAGTAAATAATTCAAACTTTAGTTACAATGGTTTGTTAGCACCTCAGATTCAAGATACAATGACAAGGGAAAGGGGTGGGGGTACATGTCAATACATCAGTTAATGGCAGTAATTAACCTTGTGTTCTAGTCCTTTGCTTTCATTAGTTAATACAGACATGTCTGTACTTTTTGGCTTGTAGTACAGTACCTGTACAGTTGTACCTCGCTAAAAGAGCATAATGTGTTCCATATGATTGCTCTTTAAGCGAGTTTGCTCTTTAAGTGAAACACCATTGTAAGTGACCAATTGTGGGAGGGATTGTGAACCCCGATTTATTTGTTAAGCGAGTTTTTGGTTGGTTTTATTTGTTAAGCGAAGCGAACATTCAGAGAAAATTCTGCTCTTTAAGCGAGTCACTCTTTAAGCGACGAGGTTTGACTGTATTTGATATGTCATTACTTCAAAAACTGGCCATTTTGAGACATTGTATCCTCATGCAATATTGTTCTTTCCTTCCCAGACACCCCTCCTCACTTTGATTAAACTCCTCCTTACAAAGCTGACTAACTTCACAGGACACAGGCAACATTTATGCCCTATTTTAGTAATATTACATAATTTCATAAACCTCTGCTATATCCCTTTTCCAAAACCAGAACAGCCTTCAAATAGCAGTTTATCTCACATCAAAAATGGTCCTGGTAGTCTTTGTAGCCATTTCCTGCAGTCCTTGAGGTGGAACAGTCCCAGCTGGACACAATATTGCATATATGGATATGTTTTCTATTTCTATGAATATTTCCTAACACATTTTCATTATTAAAAAGGACCACCAAATATGTAAAACACCAAGCATAATTCTCTTTGCTTATCCAACTTTTTCCATTAGAATTTATTCTTTCTTTGACTTGTATTAACATTGAATTTTGCCTACTAATTTATGCATAACAGAGCCATTAATGGATTTAGAAAGGGTCAATACATTCCAGTGCCATCTTTCTGATAATTTAAACCATGATCTGGAACAACAGAAATATCTTCCTCTTTCTTTCCTTTTTTTTTGTTGTTGTTGTTCAGTTGCACAGTCAATTCCGACCCTTTGCGATGACCCCATGGACCACTGTCCGCCAGGCACTTCTGTCCTCCACCATCCTCCTCAACTCGCTCAGCTTTGTGCCCATTGTGCCTACAATACCATCTAGCCATCTCATTTTTGGCCGCCCCCTTCTTCTTTTGCCCTCCACCCTTCCCAGCAACAGTTCTATATTCCTTGGTTCATCTGTTCACATTTTCCAGTGACGCTATTGCTTCCAGCCAACAGTCTGGAATCTCACTTTAAACCATGGTTTTAAAAAATAATTTGAAGTTACACTGTGGTTAGTACTAACTATAGTTTACCAGATCCTGACACAATATGATTAAAAGAACTGCAAAAGAATGCAACCCGTGCAAAAGAGAGAACATCCTCATTAATGTCATGATTATATTGCACACAAATGTTTTCAAAGATATATCAAAGATATCATATCTTTGAAAAACTGCTGCAACAAAAAAAGTCATACTTCTGTAACTTGTTTCTTGACACTGAACATCTCACAGATTCTTGTCCCACCCACCCCCATTCTCCCTCATTCAAAATGTTCATCATCTTGCTACAGACTGAAATTAGCTTAGCTATGATGAATCTATAGGGTTTGGAACCAACACAATTCTTTGTGAGTGGAGAGAATAATAGGCAACTTTGCACCTATGTCAATGTACTTCAAGCCTCTGAATATTTACAACAATACAATAAAATTACAGTAATTATTTTCAGCTAGTTAAGCTTTCTGCACTCAAGTTCATGTACATCCTGCATAAATGTAAGCACTGTCATCAGAAAAGGACAAGCCTTCATGTATTATAACCCCCATTTTCCAGGCTGATCCCTTCTATAAGAATATGTAGTTTTAATGGTGTTTTATGAATAGTTTTGATGGTGTTTTATGTAGTCTGAGGGCAAATAACACATGTGGCCATCTTACATGCAGACTTGAATCTCAACAGGTGTGGCTTTGATTACTGTCTGTGGGGCTTGAGATCTACACACTTACCAGCTTTTACATGACCAGGGAGATTTTCACATTTTGTTGTCAACAGTCCAATAGCAGCCTGTTGCCTCCCAGAAATAATCAATTTTACTGCAATTTATATAATTCTCCCCAATTCAAAAGTGCACTCTCATTCATTACCACAGAAAACCATGAAGAATGCAAAAGAGTTGGCTTGAGATGATCTTAGGCCCTGCTGTACATGCAATGCACACATACAGTACACACTCAGGATGCAGACAACATCTGCTCCTGTGCTTCCAGCTATACAGTACTGATTTCAAGATCCTTCATCTCTTCCATTGCCATCCATCTTGGATGAATCCCACTGAAAACAGAGGGAAATGTTGGGGATTCAAGACATACATTTCAGATAATGAGCCCCTGGTAAGAATCTTGTTACCTGTGCCTGCCCGCATGACTCCACCAGTGTAACTTTTAGCAGCAAATTGTAGCAATGGTTGCATGATTTGGTGTGTGTGATAGGAAAATCCAGCAACAATGTCTTAATTGGTAGCCATTTGTTACTGAAATCAATGCTGCTGGAATTATGCTGCTATAGATTATCAGTACTGTACATCGTTTCTCCTCCTCCACTAACACCACTATTACATAATAGGTTGATTGGAGTTTTCACTTTGCAGAGGATTTTCCCAGGCTCATCTGTAGCAGCGCGAAAGTAATAGGCCCCCCCGCTTCCCAATGGGGGGGGGGGGATGGCTGTTGTTAGAGACAATGCCGCTACAATATTTGCAAGCATGTGTGACTGTGTACTTTTCAATGGGGGAAAATTAAAAGGGCATAATAAAGGAGCAGGAAATTGAAAGGAGGGGGCGCCGGGTGGGCGTCTAGTGTAACCCGCGTAACCGTGCGCACGAACCATGTTAAACCGTGCGCACGTCCATGTTAAAGAGTCTGAGACAATTCAGCGGAGAATACAAGGGCTAATCCCTAATGCCCATGCGTTGAAAAGGGGGACAGGGCCGTACCCGGGGGTGGCCAGTGTGTCTGTGTGAGTGAGAGGGGGCCCGTAGCCAGGATTCTAGAATGGGGGGGGGGGAGTCGAAATTTTTTTCAACAATGTCACAGACACACATATATAAAACATTGGCATCCTGGGGTGGCATCCTTGAGCGTGTGTGTGTGTGAGAGAGAGAGAGAAAGAGAGAGAGAGAGATTGTTGCCCCTCCTGAAAAAACATTCGCACGCCCCCAATCTAGAATCCTGGCTGCTACGGCCCTTGCGGGGGGGGGGCACATTAATAAAGGCAGGTGAAAACTCTCTTAATGAGTCCGTCCCTCTCAGAGGGGCTGCACTGCAGGCTTCCCTGTGTATAACACGGGGTCTCCTGGGTGACCAAAATCTTTCCCCTAATTCCCCACCAAGAGTGAGGGAGGGGCAGAGGGGGGGGGACACACATACCCGGCGTATTACAGCAAAAAGGGGTCCGTCCCTCCCTGGAGGGCTTGGCCCTGGGCACGGAGGAGGAGGAGGAGTTGCCAGGCATGGCCCGCGCTCCGCCGCCGCCGCCGCCGCCGCCGCCCCCCCAGCCGGCGCCCCGGCACGTGCCCCGCCCTCGCGCCCCTCCCGCGCCGGTTCCGCGCGCGGCGGCCAGGTGGCGCTGTGCGACCCCGTCTTTGGCCCCGCGCTCGGCTGCGCGGAAGGAGCGCCGGGCCAAGCGGCTGCAAGCAAGGGAACCCTCCCCGGAGCTCGAGCTGGGCACCTGCTTGGCCGGAGAAGAGGGCGGGCGGCGGGGAGAGCGCCCGGGATGGTCAGCCGGCGCTGGAGCTCGATGGCTCGGCATGGGCGATGGAGGAGTGCGTAGCGCGGGTGAGTCGAGGCGACCTGTTTCCCGAAGCGGGGGTCCCTCCGGAGGGGGCGGGGAGGTGTCCCCACCACCACCACGACACATACACACCTGCCTAACTGATGGGGGGGGAAGGCTGCCCCCCCTTGATCCTTGAGTTCCTTGTCAACTCGCCGCTTGCCTGCTTTTCAGGGAAGAGGCTGTTTGGGGGGGACAAGAGGCTGCGGGGCTTCCCGATGTGGTTGGGTTTTCTTTTTCCTCCCTCCTCCCTTCCCCCCTTATGGGTGGGCAGGGAGCCAGCCTGGCTTTGGGGGGGGGCGCCTGTTTTGGGCAAGGAGCATTTCGGAAGGGTGGGTCGCCACAGCCCAGCACCAGGAACCGGGGTGCACGACACGGCTTTCCTAGCCAGGCGATGGTGCCCGGGAACGTGCCGCCTTCCCCCTGCCCTTACTCCGCGGCAAACTTTTCATCGAATCCCGCCCTTTCCCGGCGATTGATGTTTGCCGCCCAGAGTGGATGATTTGAGATTATTTGTTGGGGAGAGCGAGCGAGCGAGGAAGTCTGTGATTAATCAGGTTGGGCTCTTGTGTATTCCTGTGCAGAAGATGAAGGGAAACCCCCTCCCCTGCTTTCTGTGTCGGGAAAATCTGTAACGTGTATTGAATTACGTTAAATCAACAGGGCAGGGAATCAATTTCTTACATTGCTGAAGTTGGATTCTCGCCTATTTTTATTGCTGTGCCGAATGAAAAGTTGTAGATCCCCCTCTTTCTCTGTCTCCCTTTCTCCCTTTTTTTAAAAGGGCTTCCCTTTGGTTCGAAGTGTTCCCGTTTAATACAGTCCGCTAGAATGCTTTGTTTCCTGATGCGTCCAGTTGATCAGCAGGACTGTACTGGGATCTTTAGTCCAGAGAGTATTAACAGGCAGCCCATATCTTTTGCCCCTGCCCTTGGGAGTCAGGTCCAGATAAGCTTTGCAGAGAGTTTCATTCTCCTTTCCCTGCTTCTTTGAGTGCGGTGCAGTGAGAAGGAGTAGCCTTTGTGTTGATGTGCTTTGGACAGAGGTGTCAATGATATTCGCAAATCTAAGCATGTGCTACAAGGAAAATGTAGTGGCATCCAGTATACAGAGTAAATGTTGTCTTAAGGTTGCAGACCTACACACACTGAGCTAAGTGAGCCCTGCTGAATACAAGAGGACTTGTCTTAAGGTTGCACACAAATTATCCCTGTGTTCTTTCACCAAAATACCTCTGCAGGTTTCATCTTCAGATCAGAGTTATGAAGAGCTTATTTCAGCTTTGAAACATTTGCTTATTCATGTCATAATTTAACATCAATCTCAGTTCAGGCATCATTTTTAGAAATGAAAATTGGTTCGGCTTGACTCAGCTGTTGTGGAATATGAACCAGGAATTGGTTTGGAGACAGCTGAACATGTATTTCTAATTGTGGCATTTCCAGGATATTAATCTGTAGAATTAATATCCATAGTGCATGTCTGTTTGAGAGAACTACTTCTTTTAAAAAGCATTTTATTCTAAATTCCTCATCTGTTGACTATTTAACACAAATAGTTGTTTCTTGTATTATTTTTCATAATTATTTGTTATAGCGTGAGTTCCATATATGCTAGTTTATTTATTTATTTATTTATTGGATTTCTATACCTCCCTACTTGGTGCGACCAACTCAGTTAGTCAAAGTTCAACTTACTACTAGCAAAGGTTTAGCTATAGTAATTAACACTGCAATGAAGCAACTGCCAAGTATTCTTAGGGATTAGTTTGATTCAGTGTCCTGCATATTGAACGTGTACAGCCAGTGGTGCTGTTGACTATGATACAAATGGAGTGGCATCACTCCAGATACCTGTATAGAAATTATGGATAGAAATTAAATGTATTCAGTCTTTGTTTGCATGTGGACAGATCCTTTCCATATCTCTCTTGACTGGCAAGAGAATGAAGAGCTTATTTCCTTGCAAAACCATATACAGTACAGTATTAGAAAGGTTTGCAGCCCATTTTGAAGCAGTGAGTTTTGCAAAAGCAACACACTTGAAAATGTGCAGTAACTGTAAATGCATGCATTATGAATAATGTATACAGTATACTTTGTTGAATGGAAGGTTATATACAAATATATGCACTTTCAAAAATGTTCAAGTTGGAAGAAATTATCATTACAGAAAAAAATAAAACCTCACAAATAACGGGTTTCTGGGCATGCGATAAGAATAGTAGTACAATTTCTTTCCCATCCGTAATAGCACCATAATGGTGCTTAAGAATATTTCAGTTCGTGTTTTTCCTTTTCTTTTTGAGCTTTCATTGGATACGGCCATTTGATGAAAATTTCATGTGGTTACTGTTGTGTATTTATGTCTAACGAAGGCTGAGGTGACAATGATAGCTGTATTTAAAGTTGAGTTCTTTCCTTCAAATGATCTGTGTGTTTCTTCAAATGACCTGTGTGTTTCAAAAATTGGAACATTAAGTTATGTCTTTGCACTACAGTGATTTAGTCAAATGGGTTTTAGGCCAAACTATTGTCTTTCAATGTCAATATGAAATAGCATAGCTAATCTCTTTAAGATAATGATGAATTTCTTTACTGTATGGTATACATGAAATGTCATACTTCTAACAAAAAAGGCATTTGACCCTTATGTTACTACAGTATGTACTATAAAGAGTGCTTTTTTATGGCTTTATACATAAGGTACCAATGTAAGAAATGTTCCCATAAGGGAAACCTTCATATACCGTATTTGCCGGTGTATAAGGCACATCCCATTATTACCAAAACAGCCCAATATAGGCCACTATATATAATACAAGAAGCACTCCATATTTCCAGTATGCTTTAAAGGGGGGGAGTGGGTCTTATACGCCAGCAAATAGGGTATCTTCAGTGATGAGTGAAGATTAATTTACCCTGAAGTCCTCTGCATGTTTATGAGGAACCCCATTAACTTCAGTAGGGCTTATTCCCAAGATTGTAGGCCTATAGCATGGGAACAAATTTCATTTTGTCCAGTTCTATTTACTTCTGAGTAGGCTATGTAATTTAACTTGATATCCATCCCAGCAATATCAAGGAGAATCAATGCAATGATGGAGAAGTCAGTGCTTTTCCTCACCCCACCACAGTGCTGCTGCATAGAATTGCAGCGGGAGAGAGCCACTATGTCAAGTTCAGCCTGATCTGGGGAGCACACAGGGCAGCTAGGATAGGTCCCAATGAATGCCTTGCTTCAGTGATGGCTGCAGGTGAAGTGAGACCTCTTTTAGGTCTTAAGAGTTACTCCTCCAGGCTCTACTCCTTTCCCTCTATTGAGGAAGCCTTAAATAGATGTGTAGTTCTTTCTCCATGGCTACAGAGGCTTGTCATCTCTGTGTCCGCCCCCTCCCCCAGGGATAAATTGTTATGTGCATTTTCCTGCTACACTTTTGGAAACCTGGTCCCTGAAGGCATCATACTTGCTCAGCCCATTTCCCAGAAGAATTGGAATCCCACCAACAAATTTGACAGATGGTTCTAGGTTGGTATGTACCTATTCTGCTTGGAAATGCGGTCTTTAAAACTGCATGGCAGTGGCAGGTTGTTATTTTGGTGACATGAAGAGGAGAAGAAGAACCATATGCTGAGCATTTATGGTCAGGAATTGTTCCCTGCAGAGGACAGTTAGTAGATTTGGTAAGAAACCATTGAGTCATAACACTAGCTTCTTGTCCACAATACAGGTTACTCATAGGATTAATGAACTGTTGAGGCACAAGTTGCTTTCAGAATAACCCATAGTTTCTCATGATCCACACAGCCAAAGGCTTTGCTATAGTCTATAAAGTATAGACTGACCCTCTTCTGAAATTCTTTTGTGAGCTCCAATAGCTGGCAAATATCTGTAAGATATTTTTTGTAACTTTTAAATTTTAAAACCCTTTTAGTTTTTATAAATTATAGCTTTTAACTTTAGAGTGCTAATTTAAATTGTAGTATGTGTAGGGTAGGATGGGATTGGCCAGTCTGTTTTACACTGACTTGGAGTTTATTGTTTAAGCTATGTTTTCTTTTTATTCTTAGTGTAAGCTGCCCAGAGCCGGGTTTACCTGATTGGGGCGGGATAATAAATGTGAACGAACAAATAAATAAATAAATAAAGATGAAAACAAATGTGTCTTACTTTTCAGAATCCAGTTGAACATCAAGCATTTCTTGTTTCATATGAAGTAAACCCTTTGTTACAACACATTGAGCATCACTTTGTTTGCATGGGAAATTAAAGCAATTGTCTTATATTTACTGTACTGTGTTGCATTTGGGGGGGTTGTAATGTCTATTGAGTATTTCCATTCTGTGTAGTATTTCCAGTCATATTTTCCATATTTGTTGCATATTCTTGTTAGGATTTTACAGATTCATTCTCTGTGGCTTAAAGTAGTTCTACTATTTTAACCCTGGTAATTTATTTCTTCCTAGTACTTTCAGAGCAGCATTCAGTTCACTTTCTAAAATTGCAGGTTTTTCATCATAGTATTTTTCTTCAATGAAGGTTGTCATTCTTTTATCTCTTCTATATAGGTCTTCAGTAAACAGTTGCCATCTTCTCTTTATTTTCTCCTGGTTGGATCATGTGTTGGTCACTCAGAATTCCTAATATAGCTTTAAGTTTCCCTTTGATTTCCTGATTCTTCTGGAAGATATGTCTTGTTTTTTCCCTTTCCCCCTTCTCTAGTCTTTGCTGTGGCTCACGTGGCTAAGATGCTTACTGGAAGGCGGGAGGTCAGCAGTTCGATTCCCAAGTATTGCAGGACAGAATGAGCTCCCGTCTTTGTCCCAGCTCCTGCCAACCTAGCAGTTCGAAAACAAGAAATTGCAAGTAGATAAATATGGACCACTTTGGCGGGAAAGTAAACAGCCTTCCATGCACTCCATTGTCTAGTCATGCCTGCCACATGGCCACAGAAATGTCTGCAGAAGCAGACAGCGCTATCTCTTTGGCTTTGAAACAGATGAGCACTGAACCCTAGAGTTGGATATGACTGGCTTTCGAGCAAGGGAAACCTTTACCTATTTCTTTACATTGGTTATTTTAATAGTTCTTTGTCTTTACATGCCAGGTGCTGAAAAATTGCATTCAGGGTTCTCACAGTATTTTTGTCAGCGTTTCTTTTTGCTTCTCTCCTGTCATTTACCATTTTGAATGTTTTTCCATCATCCATCTCAGTTTTTCTTTTCCTCTGATTAAAGGAATTGTCTTTTTGCATTCCCTAATAATTATCTCTGGTTCCAGTTCTTCTGGCTAATGGTCAACTGAGGTTAGTAATGCAATCATTTTTTTCTTATGTGGACTTTAAATATATCAGGATTGTTATTTATATTATATTTTAGCTCCACAGCATTTATTAGCTAGAAGTAATAATCTTGACAGATTTTCTCATTGAAACAGTTCTTCAACAAAGTAACTTTTTTTACCATCCAAAAGGATAGGCGATGGAATGTATAGGCAGTGCTTTAAAGGTTTTTAAAAGAAGACAGCCTTTCTAAACTGTAAGGGGGGATGCTGGAGGACTGAATTAGTGACATATATGCTTGTCCTTTTTACAGTAAAACTAAGATGAAGTCTGTTCAACCCAAGGGAGTAAAAATTGTGGCATTTTAATACATGTATACACCCACATTTGCACTTCTGTAGAAGCCAAACAAAGTCAAGTCAAGGAACCTGCAAGTTTGTTTCTGAAACTTTTATGCAAAACCTGGGAGAGGAACAAAATCCAGACATTGGGGGGGGGGGGAGGCCCAAGCCTCCCACCCCCAGGGGTAGAGGACAGAGGAAAATCTCACTGATTATCTTTCATTAATGACCTGCCTGTTCCAGCAAAGAGCTGCACTTTTCATTAAGATAGAAAGTGTGGCATGATCAGAATTTCCTTTCATTAGCTAGAAAAGCAGTAAATGTGAAACTGTGCCTGATTTTAATGGGTCCAGTTTCAGCACTCCCTTGCTCCCAATCTTCTGCCTCCAGTTCGTAAAAAGCCCAACAAACAACTTGCTTGTAAATACAGAGCAGATTATAAATTATCGTCATTCTTGTAATAATGCAGACAGGTACAAAGGCCGTAGGAAAACAACAAGTGTTCAGACTGGAGTTCCTGTTCACCTCATCCCATCTCCCATGACAAGACATTGGAGACATAAAAGGTTTTCTCCTTGCTTGTTGTAACACAGACGGCATATTTCTCAAAAAAAGAAAGAAAGAAAAGTTGTTCTGATTGTGCACTTATCTCAAATAAGCAACAATGGACACCCACCAGACCACAATTCACTCGACGTGGCCTAGGATTAAAGGAAATTTTAGTTTCAATGCTGTACCTTGTTGTACACAAAGCAGAAAACATCTTCCCTTAGATCTATCTCTGTGGGAACATCTAAAAGACTTATGCTAAAATCCTGTTGTGCAGCTCCCTTTGTGCAGTGGGGGATGATGCCATCATGTTGACTGGCGTTGGTTATAGGGAACGTGGAACTCCCTTGTTACAACAGCTTCTAGGGCTGCCAGTTGGTTTCTGGGCTCAATTCAAAGTGCTGTTGATTTCCTATAAAGCCCTCTACAGCTTGGGTCCAGTTTATCATCCCATACGAGACTTTTAAGTTCTTCTAGGGAGGCCTTTTTCTCTGCTTCATCACTTTCCCAAACTCAGTTGGTGAGGACATGAGACAGGGCCTTCTCAGGGGCTGCCCCCAGGATCTGGAATCCTCTGCCTCCAGAGGCCAGATCCCCCTCTTTATCTCTTTATGCAAATGCTTTGCTTTTCAGGCAGCCCTTCTAAGTGGGGCTTTAAAGGTGTTCCTTGTTTGAAGCCAGTTGTATCATCTCTGTTTACAGCCCAGGAGCCAGCGCTGTCTGCATCTGCAACCATTTCTGTGGTCATGTGGCAGGCATGACTAGATGTCAGAGTGCACAGAATGTTGTTACCTTTCCTGCCAAAGTTGTACCTATTTATATACAGTACAATACTTCAATACTTGCAATTTCTGGCTTTCAAACTGCTAGGTTGGCAGGAACTGGGACAAGTGATGGGAGCTCTCTCTGTCATACACCTTGTGGTCATCAAGTTCAGTGTTTTTTTTTTAAATTGCTTTTCATCTTGATTAATGTTTACTTGTTTTTAATGTATAGTTTGGTATTTTATTTCAAGTTGCTATTGTAATTGCTGTGAGCTGGTTTGGATCCCCTGCAGGGAGAAAGGCACCATATAAATAATCTGTATAAAATAAATAAATAAATATTATTGATACACTAGACTAGACAGAAATGTTCAATGTGCAAGGATGAGAAGGGAGGGCAGTTGGAAGAGACACTACTTTGCTGACCACCTACTGTCCAACTGCAATAAAGGCAAAAATATTGAGAAAATCAGGGGGATAAATGTTGAGAAACTGGAATTTATGGGAATGCCCAGGACTATGTTGTTACATCATTCATCACCTCAAACCCCAGGATGATGCATAGACGCACAAAATAGAACAGCGTGCTTGACTGTATACAAAAGAGAATATTAATTGGATCATCTGCATAACGTTTTTATGAAAGTTTCTTTGCAACTTGAAAAAAGTTAGGGGCCCATGTGAATAACTTCGAACAACTTCGGAGACATACTGTGTGTCAGATGTATGTCTTGAATGTAATCTGAAAATATCCACTCCATGCATTGTGGCAGACCACAATGTCAGGTTTCCCCTGCTTTGAGATTAGAACTGTGGTATATTCACAGTGTAATGTTCATGTCTGATGCATTTTTATTGAAAAACTACTGTAAATAAGAGATTTTAAAACCATCACATTTTATTTTTTTACAAAGCTGAACATCGTCAATATGCTGTTGTAAATGTTTTGAGTTTGGTTGAATCAAATTAAGAAAATACTGTATTAACAACAAAGCTTTCAAAAAGAGCCTTAAGAGCAGGTAGCAATCACACTTATGTATTGTCCCACAGTGATTACAATATTCTCTGGGCAGTTGACAAGGTAGTTACCATTTCCCCCCAACATCTTGGGTGTGCATTTTGCGGATTCAGAAGGGTGGAAGGCTGAGGGAACCTTGTGCCTGCCAGGATCAGACTCTGATTGTGAGCAGGGTTTTGGCTGCAGTTAACCACTGTACCACAAGCTCTCTTAAGAATAAACAGGAATTTTAAAAAAAGTAACAGTGTTACATAGAATTCTTGATAATTCATTCTGTCGTTCATTGTTTTTGTTTATTCAATGGTTATGTATGGTGATTCTTTAAATAAACTATGTTAAACTGTTTCAGCAATCCATTTTTCTTCTTTGGTCTATGAATTGCCACAGGTTTCCTTGCTAGGTCTACATTTATTTATTTTATTTATTTATTTATATTTCATACTTGCTAACCCGCCCCAATCGGGCAAGCCCGACTCTGGGCGGCTTACAACCCAAGCTAAAACACATCAATAAAAAATTTAAAAATTCATGGACTAAAACAGTATCTGGGGGGGGCCGTCAGAAGGGTAAAATCCTTAGACTAACCACCCCACATGGGATCCCACATCCCTGGAACCCCACACATGTCCTGCCAGCCAGGTCTTTAAGCTCTTCCGGAAGGACAGGAGCTCTGTCTGCATGCGCAGCTCAGTTGGGAGGAGGTTCCAGAGGGCCGGGGCGAACACGGAGAAGGCCCTCTTCCTGGTGCTAGCGAGGTGAGCCTCCCTAGCCGATGGTACAACGAGAGAGCCCCTCCGATCCGCCCTGGTGGGACGGACAGATGTTCTTAGGGTGACGCGGTCTCTTAGGTATCCTGGCCCACTACCATATAGGGCTTTAAAGGTAATGACCAGCACCTTGAATTGCACCCGGAGACAAACTGGCAACCAATGCAGCTCCCTAAGCAGTGGAGAGGCCCGAGCATAACGCCCGCGCCCCATCACTACCCGGGCTGCCGCATTTTGGACCAGCTGCAGTCTCCGAATGGTCACCAAGGGCAGCCCCATGTAGAGCGCATTACAGTAGTCAAGTCTGGAGGTGACCAAAGCGTGCGTGACCATAAGCAAGGCGTCCCGGTCGAGGAGCGGGCGTAACTGGCGTATTACACGAAGTTGTGCAAAAGCCCTCCTGGCCACGGCTGCCACCTGCTCATTGAACAGTAGCCGTGAGTCCAGGAGGACCCCCAGATTACGCACCGGGTCTGTTTGGGGCAGAACTGCCTCATCCAGAACCAAAGCTGGTAACTCCCGTGTCAACGCGGGGCCCCTTACCCATAGCCACTCAGTCTTACCGGGATTCAGCTGTAGCCCGTTTCCCCCCATCCAGACCTCAACAGCCTCCAGGCACCTGGAAAGGACTTCCACTGCACCGCTTGGGTCCCCACGGGCTGAGATGTACAACTGGGTATCATCAGCATACTGATGATACCGTACCCCGTGGGAACGGATGATCTCACCCAGCGGCTTCATGTAGATGTTAAATAGGAGAGGAGAGAGTACCGAGCCCTGAGGCACCCCATACTGCAGGGGCCTAGGGCTGGACTCCTCCTTCTCCAGGCACACCGACTGGGTCCTGTCCCTCAGGAATGAGGAAAACCAGGACAACACTGTGCCCTGGATCCCCAAACCCCGGAGCCTTCCCAGAAGGATGCCATGATCGACAGTGTCAAAAGCCGCTGAGAGATCGAGGAGAGCAAGGACAGAGCCCTATCATTTTTAAATGATACCGTGCTAAAGCCATAGCTAGAAGCTAGATTTCTGTTTGTATTGTTAATATTGATTTGCCAAGGAAAATTGCTCAACAAAATGAGACTGCTGTAATAGAAAGATTTTTTTAAAAAGAAAAAGAATACATAATTACCCAGAGGGACTTACTAACACAATATGCTGGCTCCAAAAAAGATTTTACATTTTATATAAAATATTTTCTGTATACAGATCTTGAACTGAAAGTTTCTGTGTGGACAGAATAATATTTAACAGTGGCTAGAATCTTGTTGCGCACCTCTGCATGCCAACCTGTGATGATGTCATCAGCAGTGGCAAATTGCTACTGATTAGAGGCTTCTTTTTGTAATTTTGGGTTCACATAAATTCAAATAATGTGCACTCCAAAATCATGTTTAATCATAAACAATTTTTTCTCAGTCAGGATTTCAACCAGTCCCTAATAGATTTGGTCTATAAGTCTATGTACCCAGTGCATAAAGTAAGTTCATAAAGATGTGAAGAAAAATGAAATTAGAACAAAACTCTGGAGGGCTAAAAATATTTTCAAATAGCTGTGACAAATAACCACAGTGGTGACTCTGTCCATGTGATTAGAAGATGACCCTTCCATGCATCCATCCTTTCCCATTAAGGAATTCTTGATTGAGAGTGAGGTGGTAGGAGTACATCGCAAAATGCTAAGAGCTTAGAATAGTGTTTCTCAACCTTTGGTTTTCGGACTTCAATTCCTGGAAGTCCAGGTCAATTCCCCAGAGCGCTGACCAGCCAAAGTACTGACTTAGGCATCTGGGAATTGAAGTCCCCTAGTGGGGCGTGGACCCCATGTTGGGAACCACTAGCTTAAAATATTGGTTGAGGCTTGAGGAATAAGGATGACATTGGACTTGTGTCATACTCGGGAGCTGGATGTTAAAAGTCACAGGAGATGGGAGATTGGGCCTAAGCATGGAAACAGAGAATAATTGAAAGGAAAATAAACAACATGACTTCTGTAGGAGACACTCAAAACAAACGATGAAGACCCAGGCTTTTTACATAGCTTTTGAACTATAGTTTCATATACACAAAGGGTTATCTAGGAGGAAACCAAGAACGTGTCTTTGGAATTCATTTATCAGTTCCCGATTCCCCTAGTTCAGTGACCACTAACCTTGGCACTCTTTGTGTTCTTGGACTTCAATTACCAGAAGCCCAAGTCAGCACTTCTGGGAATTGAAGTTCAAGAACACCTGGAGTGCCAAGGTTAGCCATCACTGCCCTAGTTGATCCTCATAGGTTAGAGTACCACTTCAGTAGAACTTCTGGTTCCAGTAACACAACATAATTGTGTGTTCCTTTGTTTTATTACATGTGGTGATTTTTGTTATGACATGGGAGCACTATCCCTAAAAGATGACTTGGAAGTCATTTAAACAAAGTCATTAACAGATAATTGTGATAAGAGAGCACCTGTGAGACCATAGTGTTAGCTGCTTTCTACAGTCCATTTGGATGCAAACCTTTGATGGTCTGTCCCTCCACTTGCTGGAGGACAAGAGGTTTAAATAAGGCATCTGATCAGAATACTGTACTGTATATATTTATCAAGCAGTGTGCAGAAAAAAAACAGATGTGAACCTGATTCTACTCTGACACTACAGTATCAATTGCTAGCCTATAATGTGAGAAGCTAAAGGCCAAACAGTTGCTGCAGCATCTCCTCCAAGCTTGGAAAACTGCAATGCTGTGTCTAAGCTCAGCATCAAACTTTTCTGCTTGGTCCTGCCTGTGATGGTAGGAAAAACTATGTGGCATTGTTTCAGATACTTGGGAGAGGGGACTTCTGCCCTTGAAGTCACCTTGTTCAGAAGATTCAAGTTGTATGCTAAAAGGGTCTGGGTTGAGCCAAAAGGGTCTAGTTTAACACAAAAATATGTATCCTGCAAAAAGAAAGTGATACTATGTATTTTTCCCTCTGGATTGGTAATTTCAATTAACAGAAAAACTGTTTTTTTAATAATTGGCCTACTCATCTGAAAAAGCAGGAGTGCATTCTTTATTACAATCCCAGAAAATCCAAATTCCATGGAAAGTGCATGTTGATTTGATGTGCTTTGAGTGACTTTTGGAAGGTCTGAGGTGATAAATTTGGTACAAATGTGCTTATTCACCCAGCCCACAAAGAAGCACTTTGGGCCACAAAAGAATGCATCTTTTTTACCAGTAAATAGTTAATTAAAAACAGGTCTCCACAGGGTAGAGGATATATAACCAATTAGCATTTTAATTTAAAAAGAAAAGGTGTTTTGACAAAAAAGCAGGGTTAAAATGAATTGAGAGCACAATGCCTGAGAACTGATCGAGGTGGTTGCTTGAGATGGCAAGGCTGCAGGCCAAAACAGTCTACATGCAACCCAAACACTTGACCACAGAGCTATTCCCCCATCCCCTGGCCTGCTCATCTGGGGGATTTGGCTGACCTGACAACCATTAATCATTTCCTTTGGCAAGAGCACTGAAGTGAGCCAGTGCCTATCCTGTTGCATTATGACTGCAGCAGCCAATGGTTAGGAGAACATGGTGAAAAATCCAGCTCTGATCATTGCAGTTAAAGTCAGAAAGTAACACCTTCTAGGAGAGTGATGGCAAAGCTTGGCACTCCAGGTGTTCTTAGACTTCAATTCCCAGAAGTCCAAGTCTCTGTGAACTCACGTGAATGGGTTTACTATACGTGCAGTAAACCCATTTGTGTGGGTTCACAGAGACTTGGGCTTCTGGGGATTGAAGTCCTGGAACACTTGGAGTGCCACGGTTCACCACCATGGTTCTAGGATGAGCAGTCAGACTCCAGGGCCACTGGCAGCCAATTCTTGAAGCTCTGTGCCTCCAAACGTTATTTGCCTTGCTGTGGCAGTTTACTGAGAGTTCCCCAAGTTAAAGAGGAATATTTCCTTTATCTTGATACTAAGGCTTTTACTACCAGCTCTGTGTTGTGATTTCACTCAAACATCACGAAGACTGGAAAAACCACCTAGATTTTTAAAAATAAAATGTATTTCTGCTGGGGCTTGGCTTGAACAATTTAATCATGCAGACACCCTTGGAGTCTCAGTTTTTCTTTCTGGGTAATGGGAATAATAATAGTTTATATAAATCACAGCGGTATTGTGAACTCTAGTTACTGTTTGCACAGCATTTTGTAGATGAAAGAAAGTACATACATTAATTAGTAGAGGGATTCCTGTTCCATGCAGAAGTAGCCTGAAATATTTATATTAAACATAGTTTTTTATTCACATATTAGAAGCCTCTCCTTCTTATATATTAAGGTTTGCAGGCTTTATCATAATGAATCCTGGGAGGTCTGGCTTTTATTAGCTTGTATAAAATTACATAAAGATTCAATCTCATGCTTAGAAATTTTGCTAAATTTACATGCTAGCTATGTGGAATATTGTAGATACCACACAATCTCATTATACTAAAGAGATTTCCACCAAATCTAGAAGACTATGCCATTCTGAATCTGAATGCAACAACATAGTGTATGAATGATGATTCAGGCTGATTTTACGGTCTATCTGGCTATTAGAAGGCTTCCATAACAGGGATATTTGTTCACGTGTATGAGGCATCAAGTCCAACCCCCTGTTCAGTGCAGAAATTTAAATCAAAGCAGATCTGACAGATTTGCCCAGTTTTCTCTTGAATGCCTCCAGCATTGGAGCACTTTTCACCTCTTGAGGTAATTGGTTCCATTGTAGTACTGCTCTAGCAGTTAACTAGTTTCCCCTGATATTTAGCCTATATCAGGTTTCCTCTAACTTGAGCCCATTATTATTTGTCATGCATTTTGGAATGATTGAGAACAGATCTTTCCCTTTCTCTTTGTGACCATCAGCTATTTCAAAAGTGCTGTCATATTCCTCCCTCAGTCTTCTTTCCTCAAACATGCCTAGTTCCTTCAGCCCTTTCTCACAGGTCTTTGTTTCCAATCCCCTGATCATCCTTGTTGCCCTCTGAACTTGTTCCACTTGGTTGGCACCCTTTTTGAAGTGTGGTGTCTAGAACTGGACCCAGTACTCTAGATGTGGATGAATTAGTGTCACGTAGAGTACCTCACAGGGTTTGGGGACTATACTTCTTTGAATGTAGCCAAAAATGTCATCGCAGCACATCACACTGTTGGTTCACATTCAGCTTGTGATCTACAAGAATTCCAGGATCCTTCTTGCTTGTAGGATTACCAAACCAAGTATCCCCCATATTGTAATTGTGTATTTGGTCTCTCCCCCCCCCCCCGTAAAACTTTTTAGGATCTAGATATCCCATTAGCCGTATTTTCTGTTTAGTTCCTAAATTTCCCTTATGTGCTGTATTCTTTTCCTGAACAAAGGATATAGGACAGGGCAGGCACTGGAGAAGGGAGAAACGATTTCCTGTGGAGGATGAAAATTTTAAAGATAGCAGTCTAAGGCATCTTGAAGTTGGCACACAAAAGCCTCTGCAGACAGTCTTGCGTATACATGCGAGGCACACCACTGTCTTGAGCCAGCAGAGAGTAGGAAAATTATTAATGTTTCAGATGTCTGACATTTAACTAACAGCATTTATTACTCAGATGTTGCTTTTTTCTGCCTCGGTCTGTTTAGTTTTATTTCAGAACATTCCCATAAGTATATGGGAGTCTGTGCCATCTATGAGGCCGGTGTGTGTGTGTGTCTATAGCCACTGCCCCCACCTAGGCTTGTCCCCCCCCCCCCATCTAGGCACTTAAATAAAGATGAACATCCTACCTCGGTGGGGACCAGGGGACACTTTTTCCTCCTCCACCTTCGTACTCCTCTTCCTCACAGCTAACACATGGTGTGGGCAGTGCTGCGCAGGACCTGGGGGCACCCTTGCTCCTGGGTCAAGACCCAGAGTCTGAGGCAGAGCAGCGCAAGGCCAGCAAAGAGCCCGCCGTCGGCATCCCAGGCGTGCAGCCGCCCCACGTCAGAGCCTGGTGGCGGTGCCCAGGAAGGCGGGAAGCGAGGCTGGTGGTTGTTGTGGCCCAGCACCCACAGCCAGAGCAGCGCCGGCCAGGCTGAGGAACCCCCCGCAAGGTCTGGCCGGTGCTGTTCTGGCTGCGGGTGCTGGGCTACAATGACCACTGGCCTTGCTTCCCGCCTTCCTGGGTGCTGCCACTGGGCTCGGAGGTGGGGTGGCTGCATGCCTGGGATGCTGACAGCGAGCTCTTTGCTGGCCTTGTGCTGCACTGCCTCAGCCTCTGGGTCTCGACCTGGGACCAAGGGCGGCTCTGGGGGCTGCGCAGTACCACCCAGTGCCACAAGCTGGCTGTGAGGAAGGGGAAGCCTGAGGAAGAGGAGGATGAAGGTGGAGGAGGAAAAAGTGTCCCCTAGTCCCCACTATGCCGTCGGGTCCACACCCTCCATGTGCCCTCCAGCCCTGGGTGGGGCCCAGGGCGCAATCGGTGGTGGAGGGTCCTGGTGTCTATCCCCATGGTGAACTCCCTGCCCCGTCCGCCAGGAAGTCCAGGGGGGCGGCATCCCATTTACTGTGAAATGTTGCTGCCTCCTGCATAGTGCCGCCCAAGGTGAGCTGGCCCACGCCCCTTACGCTACGCCAGTGGTACGATCCAATCCTTTTCACCAGCTAGGTGGTTTTCAAGGCAGCTTGGGGGAGCCTTTCCTCCACCACCCCAAAGCCCCTTTGTGATCAGGCAGCGCTGGGTTGCTTTCCCCTGGGAAATGTGTCCCCAGGGCAAAGGCAGCCCTGCGGGTTTCAGGGATCCTGAAGGGATCCACAGAGATGCACTTGCTGTTTGAAAGCAAGGGACCTCTGTAGAACTTTTCCCCTGAACACCTGGCTGCTTTTCTCCTGGGAAGCGCATTCCCAGGGCAAAGGCAGCCCTAAGGGGGTCAGGGAAGCAATCCACGGAGGTGCCCTTGCTGTTTCAAAGCAAGGGGACTTCCGTGGAATCCTCCCCTGAAGAGTGCTGGGCTGCTTTTCTCCTGGGAAGCACGTACCCAGGGCAAAGGCAGCCCTGCGGGGGGGGGGGGGAGAGGGAGGTTGGGGAAGGGATCCACAGAGGTCCCCTTGCCTGGAAACACATTTCTTAGGCAAGTGGACCTACGTAGAACAAAGATTGCACACCTGTCAGTGCAGTGAAACAAAGCCTAATTTCACTACACTGACCAAGGCTGCGATGTTGCCATTATGATTTTTGTAATTTTATAACTTGGAAATGTTTAATTTCTTTTAGGTTAACTTTTAATATTGTATTAATTCACATTTTTAACTGTTAATAGGGTACCGTATATTGATTTGTTGTTTTTAGCTATGTATTTTTAAAATTTGTTTATGTAAGCCGCCCAGAGTTGGGTTTTTACCCGATTGGGCGGGATAATAAGTTGAAGAAAGAAATAAATAAATGACCGGAGTGGGGGGGGGGCAACATCGTGCATCTGCAGGTGCCACTGGTTGGCTTGCAGAGGTCTGGGAAAGAGCCCTGGTCTCCTCGCAAGCCAGCCACCTGTGTCCACAAGCGCTTTGCAACCCAGCCAGTGGTCTTGTGAGGAGAGCGGGGATCTTTCCCAGACCTCCGCAAGCCAGTAGTGTAGCATTGATTTCAGCTGCCCGGGGCATAAGCCAAATTTGCCACCCCCTAGTGGACACTGGTGCCTGCTCCCACTAGGGCTTCTGGGAACTGTAGTCCAAGAACACCCATAGCCCAAAAAGTGCTGCTCGGGGCAGGCTGCCTCCTGCCCCCCTGACACCATTGCCGCAAGACGAGCAGCAGCACCTGCAGACCCGCGATATTGCGGCCCTTCAGTGAAGAGAAATGGGTTCCTCACAAACTCTGGCCTCATAGATGGCACAGGTGCTGCCTGTCAGTGAAAGGAAACCAGGATCGGTTTCCCTTCACTGAAGGGCCGCGGTGTTGCCTTTGTGGCCGGGGGGGGGGGGGGACAGACACTCTCTCTCTCTCTCTCTCTCTCTCTCTCTCTCTCTCTCTCTCTCTCTCTCAGGCATAATATACAGCACGGGTTCTGCCCATCAGTGAAAGGAAACCAGGATTCCCTCCACAACTCTGACTCTAAAGGCAACATTGTGTGTCCCCAGGCCCCGCTGTTTGGCTTGCAGAGGTCTGGGAAAGAGCCTTGATTCCCTTGCAAGCCAAATGACTGGATCGCAAAGCACTTGCGGACCCAGTTTTCTGTTGGTTTTTTAGACTGTCCAAAATCTGTGATTTTAGTTTAGCACCAGTTTTAGCAGATACAAAATTGCTTCCTGGATCTTATTATGTCTGTAGCATTCAGGAGAACAGATGCATCATATTTGCACCCACTAAAAAGGAAAATCTTAGGCTGATGTTATACCACCCCTAAGTGAGACCGTCAGTATGAGAACAGAATTTCCAGTTTGTTTTTTATGTCTCATCTGTGTGACTAACCTTTCTGTTAAAAAAATCCATCTGTTCCCATAAACCTTCCTTGTTTTCACTACTATTTCATTGCTATCTATTAAAAAAATATTCTGCCATTGTTTTCATCATTCCAGAGGACTTCAGACACATCTTGTGTGGTAGTACATTTTTTACCTTCTTATGGTACTGTAGAAAGCTGTTCCAAAAAAATAATAAAAATGGGACTTTTACATCTCATATCTTGTGTCTTCCTTATGAGAAAGAGAGGACTTAGGCTGGCCACATTATTTTTAAGCTTTGGGCAGGTGGCCAGATCTGTGGTGTTTTATGTGATATTTGGTTTTTTTTCCAAGTTAGCTTTTTAAAATGATATTGAAAATCTGTTTTAAAAAAATATACCTCTCATTCTGCAGATCAACTTTCCCCCCTGGCTTCTCCACTTGATGCTTTTTGTTTTATTCTAATCACTTGGGAGCACCAGTGGACAGAAAAGTAAATAATGATTATATTTAATAAAGAATGAAATAACAGCAAAGCAAAAGCCAACTCCACCTTCAGCAATAGAAGCACCTCTTCTTCTAACACTTTGAAACTATAGCTGCTTTGGGATCCACAATTCCCTGTTACATCTGATGAAATGTCAAGTTTAACTGTTCTTTTAACGTGGCTATCTTACTGAAATTGTGGACGTATATATTGCATTTGTCTTGCTTCCATTAAATACTGTAAAACAGGGGTGGCTGACCTATAGCCCACAGGCTGGCACTGGCACACAACACCATTTCATCTAGCCTGCCACCACCCTCACAGGAAACAGAAGCGGATGCATTTAGAACAGCCATAAAACCTGACTGCACATGTGTAAATGCGCCTGAACTTCCCACAAAAGCTGCCATAAAATGCATCCGCGGCTGTTGTAAATGGCAGAAGGAACCATGTGACCGGCCCACTCAGCTGTCTGGGGGCATGGTCCGGTCCACAGCACGAAAAGATTGGGAACCCCTGTTGTACAATGTTTGGTATTTATGGTCCTCCAAGAAAGGAATCCCATGGGGTGGGATCTCTCTCTTATCTGTCCACAGATGAAGTTATCATTTCCCCTTCATTAACGATCTTTTAAAATTAATATACACTTGATATTAATTGTTCATTATTTTCATGGAAAGCTTGGGGTTGCTCTTCTCTTTTAGCTCCTAAAGCCTGCCTGTTTGAAAAAGTTATAATACCCTTAAACAGTTCTCTACAGTGCTTGATACGTGAGGACACTAATACATTCTAAGATGCTGGTTCTTCTTTGGAGCATGGGATATGCATATCACCCAGAAGGGATCTATGACAAAAAAAACCTTTAAAACCAAGATTATGAAATGTGACAACAGCTCTCATCTTGCAGATCAACTTTTTTCCTGGCTTCTCCCCTTGATGCTTTTTCTGCCATAAGGTGATAGTTACGTATGCCACATGCATGTCTAATCTATTTAGAATTATCTGATTATGAATTCCAAATAAGGCAATTTGAATTCTGACCCAAGGTATTAACCTTTCTTGCCAGGTGTTCATTTTACGGTTCATTTCTTTATTATGTCTTGTTTGTCTGTTACGCTCTGTATATTTTGTTAATTTTTAAAGAAAACTTTCTAGCTCTCTGGGTTGGTCAGATAAATATGAAGGTGTGGCGCAAAAAGACTCAGTATGCTTTTTAAATAAATCTCTTAGGGTTTGTTTTTTAACTTAAAGTTGCATTCACCATTTTGAATGCAAGAACCCTTTTTTGATACACAGCATACCAAACTAGCAGAAGTTTGAATCCAAATGTATTGCAATTAAAATAATTTATTCAGTTTAGTCACCTGAGACAGGTTGAAGTTAGTCTTTCCACATTGTATGAAGATTTCTATTGGCATATGTGCAGAAAAATACTGCATGTATAATCTTAGACAGTGGTAAGTGAGATTGTGGCATTGGCTGACATTAAAAAGACATTTGTTCCCAGAAGTAGATGGTACTTGAGAGACAATATGTGGATTCATTGGGATGTGATTCCCATGTGGTGTTGACTAGTTAATAGTAAAACATCCTTGAAGTCCTATATAGTCAACATTATAATAGTAGCTTTAACTTTCAATTCATAATCTAATCTGATTATACTGTACTACAGACTGCAATAGTCAGGGTCTTCTTCATCCACCTTCCCTCTGGGTGCTGATGGAGTTAAAAGGTAGGCCATGATGCTACCTGTGTACTCAGAGTTTGGAGAAAACACATTTGCCCATACTGACTGGGCTGTTCCTGGAGCTGTTGTCTGAGATATGATGTCTCCAGGCTATACCTATGTTTGGTAGATTTTAAACTTGTACTCTACAACTCAGTCTACAGCCTCTTTTTCTTCTTCCCAATATCAGTATGTAAACAAGGGAGCGCCAGAGAACAAAGGTCGGAATATATAGTTCATGGTTGAGGAGGAGGGAGGAGGCTAGAGAGAGGCTGGAAGGAGGGGGCAGAGTTGGTTGAAAAGAATCATTGCTAGTTATGGAAAGTGACCAGTTGTCCAGGGAGATAGGTAGTGGTGGAAGGTGTCTGTGCTGATGAAAGAGAATGGGTTGTAGAGGTAATGGAGTTGGCCATAGAATGTAATAATAGGGATGGGTGAAATCTGCCTATTCCTGTTATCTTGCAGCTTTCATGGAACTTTCCCAGTTTGGAAAACCCACCTATGCAGCTAGGCAAGCTTTATATCAGATATAATTTCACCATCTGACAAGGTTTTGAGCTCTAGCTACTGGCAGCCTGCTAGAACTATTGTAAAATCATGGCCAGGGCGCAATGTACATTTTTTCTGTGCTTGCTCATTGGATTTGCCTTTGTAACACTCACTAGTACAGTACTGTACAAACATAATGCAGCTAATTCAAGGGTCTGTGGTTCCCAGTGTGGTGCACATACTCCACAGGGGAGCGATTTTTTTTTGAGGGGGGGCAATTTGAGAATAAGTTATTAATAGTGAATGGCCTTTTAGGCTTCAACCATTTGAATAGGAGTTTAATTTTTGAATAATAAGACTTCTATGGCACCGGGGGGGGGGGCACTCAGGATTTTAGAGATGTTTAGGTGGGGTATGACCAAAAAAAGGTTGGTAACCACTGGTCTAAGTAGAACCCCCTTTGGCCTATATGTCCCTCACTTTTGCTGAGTTGGTAGCTGCTATTTTGATATCTGATCATTTGAGAAGAAGCTGTTTGGCAGCAACATTGAATGAATAGATGCCATGGAGTAGACAATGACCTCTTGATTCTTTTGTTAAAGTACAAAGCTTGAGATATCTGGGACTCTGCTACAATTTGTGCCCCAGTAAACTAAATGCAGTCCTTTAGTCATGTATTGTACATGGCATTTTGGGATTTTGCAGTTTGGCCATATTGTAGGCAAACCAGAAAGAAATGTATGCAAGCTTCCAAGATCTTTTCTACAGGCAATGCTGTAGAATCATTCTTCCATTGTAGAATCCAGTATTGTCAGCACATGGGGTGCCTAACACTGTTCCTTCACACTCACATTGCTTTCTCAGCACAAGTATTGAATGAGTATGAAGAGGAGAAGTTCATGCTTCCACAGAGGCTCTAGATGTGAGCATGAAACTGGGGAAAATCTGGATTCTAGCCCATGTGTAGAGCTGAAACTTCTCCTGCTTCAATAAATGTGGTGGCTTTCTGACGACCCACCTTTTATGGAACTTGAATAGATAGTCATGCTCACTTTGCAAGGTTTTAACTGGTGAGGAAAAGCAAAAAGGGAAAGGGTTTAGTTGCAGAGCATTTTAGTCACTCCTGTAATGACACTGTGCAGGTGCCCGACTATGAGCTTGAAACCTGCCAATGACAAAAGAGTTTCTAATTTCATTTAGTTAACGCCTACGCAGAGAATGGCTTTTAGCTAATCATTTGCCAGTTGGTGTTCCTCAAAATGATTAAGCTCCCCCAGACTTTGTCTGATGATCTTGTTATAATGCTGGAGCCTTTTATCAGTGTTGGCAGCTATGATCTGGTTCTACATTGTGTTTCATTATGACAACATCCTGCTATGAAAAGGGCTAAAATAATAAGTAAAGGAATGATACAAGCATTGAATGCAAGCCATTATGTGGCTGATATTCCAAATGGCCATGGACGGCTCATAGGTTAATACCATGGGTACATACATGATTATAAATAAAATGGGAGTTCTGTAATTGCCAGAAATTGGTCTGCAATGCATTTACATTATCCCACATAACTACTACTTCATCTGTTAAATTTGGTAGTGGAATTTCATCAGTGGATTACAATAGATGGGGTGTATAATTTTACACTGAGATCTGGAACACATACTTTTTGAACTCCTGATTGGTACAAATAGTTTGGGGAATTTTATGATAGATAGACACTGGTTACTTTGTCTTGAGGACTGAAGGATTAAAAGGTAGAACTACATGAAAGGCTATTTTGATCTGGTAGGTTCCCCACCACCACCAGATAACTTTAGGTACCCCTCCCAAATCTCTGTACCCTAGTGCAGGAGCAGATAGTCTCCAGAGGCTCCGGAGTCAAAAACCAACTTTGGAGGGTTGCTCCCTTAATCGTGGCATCCTTCGAATTTTAACAAGTACAGTACAGGTTTTAAACAAAAAATCCCCATGTGCTGTCTAATAGCTAAAATTTCTTTTAAAACATTTGTGGGAGGTGTAGGGGGCAGGGATGCTCAGAACCTGGCAAAATTGATCCCCAAAATTGATCCTCAGAGGGCAAAAAAGGAGTTTTTGAGCCACTTTCCACCCCACCCCCCAATAAAATAAAATTGGGAAACCATGGAAATATTGAAGGTTGCATGTGGACTACAGGCTGTATGTTCAGCCCCTTGCTATACTTCAAATAAGATTAAATGTGGCATACTGAAACTAAGACTAAATAGTCATATTTGCCCAAGTGGCATATTTTTATTTCAGTTCAAATGTCCTGCTGGTAACATTTCCTTCATGTATGTTTTATGGTCTCTAAGCCCCTCAAGATGAAGGCTTGGATTAAGGGTTAAGGGGTGACACCATTTCAGGTTCCCAAGCCCATGTAGCTCACTCAGTCAACCACTATGGATAGTCACTGCATGATTGATCTCAGAGCATTTGAGTGATGGAAGAGAGGACAATGACCTTTTTGGACAAAAGGAAGCTAGAATGCAATTTAATTTTAAAAAGAAATATTCAACATGTCACGTATGTCAACATCATAAAAAATTAATATTCACAAAAGAGAGATAAACATCGTATTTAACACATGTGGAAAAATAAGAGAGCTGCTTGATATTTAGGTAAGTTTCCTAGATACTATTTTGAGAATTGTTGAAGGCCTAACCATGCAAGTATGTTTCAGCAAAATAAAAGAAAGATGAGGTGTTTTTAAGATCAGTTAGTTTTAAAAGTGCAAGAATGACTCTGTTCTTTGATAATGGCTTCCTCTGTTCCAGGATATTGGATTGGATATTATGTATTGTATATAATATGTATATTTTGTGAAAACACAAAAGGCAAAGGAGAAAGGAAAAAATACAATCACTTGAATACAGAATTTCAAAGAAAAGCAAGGAGAGATAAGGAAACCTACCTGAATGAACAGTACAAAGAAATAGAGCAAAACAATATCAGAGGTAGGACTAGAGATCTTTTCAAAAAAATTGGGGAAATCAAGGGAACTTTTAAAGCAAAAATGGCCATGATAAGGGACAAAGATGGCAAGGAGATAGCTGATGCAGAAGAGATTAAGAAAAGATGGAAAGAGACAGAGGAACTCTACAAAAAGGACCTCAACACTCCTGATAATAATGATGAGGAAATTGGACTTGAGCCAGACATCCTAGAGAGTGAAGTCAGAAAGGCCCTAAAAAGCACTGCAAGCAACAAAGCCAGTGGAGATGATGGTATCCAAGTTGAACATTCCAAAGCCCTAAAAGATGATGGAATCAAATTATTGCATTCTGTATGCCAGCAGATTTGGAAAACACAACAATGGCCACAGGATTGGAAAAGATCAGTATACGTTCCAATCCCCAAAAAGGGTAATGCCAAAGAATGTTCAAATTATCGAACAATTGTGCTCATCCCAGACGCTAGCAAGGTGATGCTCAAGATAATACAGGATAGACTGCAGCAGCATGTGGAGAGAGAATTACCAGAAGTGCTGGTGGAGTTCAGAAGAGGCAGGGGGACTAGAGACCACATTGACAACATACGTTGGATCATGGAAAAAACAAAGGAATATCAGAAACAAGTATACTTCCATTTCATTGACTACTACACTAAGGCCTTTGATTGTGTGGACCACGACAAAATGTGGCAAGTAATTAAAGAGATGGGAATACCAGAACACCTTATATGCCTCATGAGAAACCTGTACATGAATCAAGAAGCAACAGTTAGGACAGAATACGGAATGACAGAGTGGTTTGGAATAGGAAAAGGAGTAAGACAAGGCTGCATTTTGTCACCCTGCTTATTCAACTTATACACAGAGCACATAATGTGCAATCCAGGGATGGAGGAATCACAATTTGGGAACAAAATTGCTGGGAGAAACATCAACAATTTGAGATATGCAGATGACACCACCCTAATGGCAGAAAGTGAGGAGGACTTTAAAAAGCTCCTGATTAGGTTGAAAGAAGAGAGTAAAAAAGCTGGCTTGAGACTCAATATAAAGAAAACCAAGATCATGACAACAGGCCCTATCAGTCACTGGAAAATAGATGAAGAAGTAGAAGCAGTGACAGATTTTACTTTCTTAGGATCAAAGCTCACTGCAGATGGTGGTTGCAGACATGAAATAAAAAGACGACTGATTCTTGGGAGGCAAACTATGAGAAACCTGGGGAACATAGTGAAAAGTAGAGACATCACATTGCAAGCAAAAATTCATATAGTCAAAGCAATGGTATTTCCGGTGGTAATGTATGGTTGTGAGAGCTGGACCATTAGGAAAGCTGAGTGCAGACGAATAGATGCCTTTGAGCTGTGGTGTTGGAGGAGAGTTTTGAGAGTCCCCTGGACAGCGAGGAGAACAAATAGGTCAATCTTAGAAGAAATCAACCCTGACTGCTCCTTAGAAGGTCAAATAGTAAAGATGAAGCTAAATTACTTTGAACATCAAATGAGAAGAGAGGATTCGCTTGAGAAAGCCTTCATGCTGGGAAGGGTGGAGGGCAAAAGAAGAAGGGGGCGGCCAAAAATGAGATGGCTGGATGGTATTGTAGACACAATGGGTGCAAAACTGAGCTAGTTGAGGAGGATGGTGGAGGACAGAGGTGCCTGGCGGACAGTGGTCCATGGGGTCACAAAGGGTCGGAATCGACTGTGTGACTGAACAACAACAACAACAAAATGTGCATCTTAAAATAAATATTCTATATTCCATGTATTAAAAAAAACAGTTTACAGTTGTTTGTTTGTGATAAAATCTAGTTTCACTTGGGAAGCTTTGCCACAGCCAAGAGGACTTCACAATTATACTGTTTTGTTTGATGTACAGCCCTATGTGATTAACAACTAAAGTCGTGTATTTCCATGTATATTTCCTTTACTAATGTTAAAGGGGCTTCAGATTAATCATCACACCATTGTTTGAATAAGATTGTGAAGCTCTACAGTTCACAATCTAACAAGCGTTAGTTTTAATGTCCATTATATAGGTAATATGACATTAATGCTGATGTCCTGTTGTACATTTCCCCCCCCCCCCCAATTTCATCTCTGTATAATTTCCAGGTCACTTCCATGCTCTCCCTTTTCTGCTTAATAGTGCTGCTTCCTGCTGATTTGTTAATCACACTACTTCTGAAACACAGTCGTGCATGCTAATTAAAGCTTTGGAACCATGTTGCATAACGATCCATTTTAGACAGAGGTACAAGCTGTGGTGGAGATACTAGCAGTGATGGGATGTCCCCGGTTCCAGACGGTTCCCTGGAACCGGTAGGACCAATTCTGGAGGGTTCTCCGTGAGGGGAGTCCTCTTTTGAGGCGTCCGGTTCCGGACGCCTCACCGAAAGAAATTTTTTTAAAAAAAATCGGAGCTAAAATGGCTCCAATTGACTGCGCATGTGCAGAAACTCAATCTGACGCATTGCGCATGTGTCAGATTGAGTTTCTGCGCATGCGCAGTCAATTGGAGCCATTTTAGCTCCAATTTAAAAAAAATTGTTTTACTGCTTTCAGGATGGCGGCGGCGGCGGCGGCACCAGCCCTCTGAGGAGGGCACCTCCCCCGCGGCACGTTGAGGGCTGCCTGGGCCGTCCGCTGCCGACAAGCCCCATGCCCTGGGGACGCGCGGCGCACCGCTGCCGCCTCCTCCTCCTCCGGGTGCCTGTGGACTGGGTGCCTGCAGCTGCCGCCCCACGCCGCCGCCGGCGGACCTGCCTGCATCCCTGTGGCCTCCTCCTTGGGCCGGTCCCTTTTTAGCCTGGCTGTGGCGCCTGGCGGAGGAGGAAGCTGGAGGCGGTGCGGCATGGGGACGGCAGCCGCCACCATACCCACTGCTGCCCGCAGGCCCTGGCCTCCCGTGGCCGCCGCCAGAGCCGGGCCGAAAAGGCTCCGCCCCGAGGAAGATGCAGGCGCCCGGTGGAGGAGGATGCGGCGGTGGCGAGCCCCGCCGGGCTTACCCAGGGGATGGGGGTTTGTCGGACCCCAGTCCCTAGGAGGGCGCGGCGGCGGCGGATGGCCCGCGCAGACACCAACGTGCCCGTGGGAGCTCGGTGGCTGGCCAGAGGCTGCAGGCGGCTGTGGCAGCCGTGGCCCGCGGCTGCAGGGCCGGCCGCGGCCTTCATAGGAGGAAACAGCCGCAGTCGGGGGCAGCGTGTCTTGCTGGGTGGCCCCGGGCCACATGGAGGTTCATCGGCGCCAAGGAAGGTAAGTGAGGCTTTTATATTTAGGGTGGGTGGGTGATTTATTTGTGTTTTGGGTGGGTGGTTGTACTTTTATTTAATTTTTATTTTATTTATTTCTTTATTTTATTTCATTTCTTTAAGTTATTTACGGGTCTGTGTGCGTGTTTATTTTTTTTATTTTTATTTTATTTTTGGCCTTGCCCACAACGTCATGATGTCATGACGTTGGCTCCGCCCATGACGTCGTGACGTCATGACATTGGCCACGCCCATGACGTCCATGACGTCATGGCGTGGTAGTAGAATTTTTGACATCCCATCACTGGATACTAGATATGTTGTGTTTATAGCTATGAAGCTTCATCACAAGTAGAGACAGACAGAGAAAGCGGTGAGAAAGATGAAAATATTGTAAGAGTGGGAGGGAAGGTGGGATTATGTAGGAACTTGGACCAGGGAACAAAGGAGGATGGGAAAGTCAAAGATGTAAGACAAAGTATGTACAGTATTAGAAAATGTGGAGCTTTAACAAACCATTTGGTGCCTTGAGTTTCACTGCATTGTGGGGCAAGCCTTGGTTACTTGTGATTGGTGTAAATCACAGAATATGCACTCAGGATGGGCTGCTATGCACTCTTCCAACAGGCAAATGTGTGGCCTTTCCAGTTGAGGATTTTTGTACCCAGTAAGTTTTGAGACTGAGTGAAAACCCTAGCTGCCTTGCCCTAATTTTAGCTCTGAGGGAGAAAATCTCAATACTGTACTGTATACTCAAGTTGGCTTGCTACGAAGAAGACTAAAGAAAGGTTCTTTGCATGGCATTTGCCAGATGTTATCTTTATTGCTTCTTGTAATTAAGGCTAAACATTTTATAACATGGATATAACCAATGAAAACTGTAGTTTTGTTGAATAAAGGTTGTAGCCGTACTCACTCTCAAGTCTGCATTAACTAGGCTAAGATGTGAGATACAACAAGCCTGACAGATTGAAACCACCTCCTTCCATCCACCATCAAGCAAAGCTAGAGGACAGCAGCAGTGCACAAAGCTGAGAAGAATGAACATACAGTATTTTAAAAACTGAGTTGACTAAACAGCATGGAATTGCCAAAAGAAGAACCAAATACAGTAACTAACACTCAGCCGCTCCCCAAATGACAGTGTGGTGTTAGGCAAATCTTATTAGGAAGGAAATTCAACAAGGGTGCTTCTGTCCTTTGAAAAATTTCCAGAAGTCACACTCTGCAATAAATTTGGCATGGGACTTGGGGAGAAGGACCTCAAAGAGATATTAGGGTCTGGAGAGCTTAGCAACAATTAAAAGTTTATTGTTAAGACATCTCAGTGCTGCTTCTTACTATACCTGATTGGTCTAGTCTACACTAGATGAGCTGCAAGCAAGGATAACCTGTTAAAAATGTATAGTTTCAAGCATGATTCTCTTGTTGAACTACCTACACTGGCTTTCATTTAACTTCTGTGGCCAATTTAAATTGCTGGTACTGTATATACTTGAATATAAGCCGACCCAAATATAAGCCAAGGTACCTAATTTTGATCTGAAAATCCAGGAAAATAGAGTTAACCCACGTATAAGCCAAGGGTGGGAAATGCAGCAGCTGTTAGTGAGTTTCAATAATCAAAATACATGAAAATATGGTAAAATTAGTTAAATTGTTGACATGTCTCAATCCAACGCGGTTTTGGGATTATCATGGTTGTTGACTCAAGTATAAGCTGTGCCCTCTTTTGGGGGCTAAAAAACTCAGCTTATACTCGAGTATATATGGTAATATCCTCTAGTACACTTCATGATTGGGGGACAGAACATGTAAAGAACCGTCCTGATGTGTATTGTTGCAGCACACTGTCTGAAGAAGCTTGTCATGGACTTGTATTAGCTGAAAACACAAGAGAACACCTATGCTAGCAGCTTATGTCTTAATGTGCTCAGACTTTTAAATATCTCTTCTCCCCACCCAAAGAGCCTTAGAATGATTTCCCATCTCATCTCTGTTAATGTTGTCATTGCCTTTTAACGGAGCCTCTGGGATTCTGCAGATACACAGTGCATAAAGTTACATCTACCCTCTCTAGAACTATGATTTGGGAGGGGAAACTGTGTTTTCCTTCAGTACTGTTTTTTGCATTTGGGCAGTAGTGCTTGAGGCAGAGAATTTCATGAAATATTTATGCAAAGCAAGAGCGGTTTTCCAAGGCTCGAAGAGATGTGTCACAGCATGCTAATGCAGAGTGGAGTTGATAGGCTTTGTTCAATGTGTGTAATACAACGCAGGTTGTCACAGCCTGACATTTTATTTTGAGGATAAAATTTGGCCACTCTTCCAGTGGCATTTTGTAAATTTACCATTAATTTGCATTTAAACTTACAACACTGTAATAAAAATGCAGATAAACACAGTGATGGGTTCCTAACCATGAATTACCAGATGTGGCTTCATGGCACATAACCACAACATGGGTCCTTTTTTTTTTTTTTAGTTCCAAAGTGGTTATTGTAGTTAAATTCCCAGTGAATACAGTTTGGTAGACACTGTAACAAAAACTATCCATCAGTAATATAGAAAGGGGCTTTGGTGCTGGTTTTTTTTTTTTTTTTTGAGTAGTCCCATCCACTTCTTTTTCCTGAACCTGAACTCTGAGTTTCTCATAGACAACCCTCACATTCTAGTTTAATGTGCTGCATTGCTGAGTAAAACTTTATCCTGCCAGTGACTAACAGGTTGTTATATTCTGCTATATATGTAGTATGTTATATGTTGTTATATTATACCAGCTTTACAGAAACTATTCAGTAGAATTCTCATCTACAGGCTCAACTACCTCTCAGAACAAAGGAAGAATTTGGTGCTTGGCCTGAGCCACTCACACAATTCAGGCATTCACAACCTACACTGCGTTTTAGGCACTTCCAGGTCAGCGAAAAATTAGAAAAACAGAGCAAAAATGCTCTGCACACCCTCCCAGCGCCATGGGAAGCGGCAGAGGCTGCAAAAGCAGCCCAAAAAAATGCCACTCCACCATGGAAACCAGAAGCACTGGGAGTAGTGGGAGGAAGCACACCTTCGGCCCATGTAGCTGTGTGTCAGGACAGGTCCGGCTGGTGGTGGGAAAACATTGTGAACCTTTGGTAGATGGTAGGCCTGAAGGGTAAACACATTAGCAAATGTGTAATGCCACAATGTTTCTAATCTGAATACTAATCTGAATAACAGGTATTGCCAGTTGTAAAAAAACCCTCTACTTATCTATTGTACTAACCAACCTCTGTACTTGATGTGTATAAATTGATGACATGAAGTCTCACTCTTATGTCTGACAAAGTGAACTTGATCCACAAAAGCTAACATTAAAATACAGCAAACAAAGGAAATTGGCCATTAGGAAGTTATTACTTCGAAGACCATGTGAAAAAGGAGGAACCAAGCACTGAGCTTCCTGAGGGCGGGCATTTAAACACCATGGAATTTTTTGCTGTTTGTGTCCTGCATGCATCCCTACAAAGAGCAATAGCACAATAAGAATGTGCCATGAACTTGCATTAATATTTTTATGCTTGCCTGATGAAGAGATCTTTTCATTTCGAAAGCTTGCAATGTTTTGTTTTGTTTTAGTGGTCCAAAATAAAGGTACAGCAATACCTCAGAGAATGCTTGCCTCAGATAACGCTAAAATTGGAGAACATTAGGGAATTTGAGGCAAACATTTGCATCGCACAACATTAACATTGTGCGATGCAAATGTTTGCCTCAAATTCTTCGACGTTGATCTCTGCCCTAAAGACTGCAGGACTGGAGACTAGTCCTGCAGGCTTTGGGGCAGAGATCTACCAAGGCAAACATTGCTGGTTTTGTTGGGGGGAGATCAGGCACGTGCCCAATCTCCCCCCAACCAAACCGGTGCTATGAAGCTCACAGCAGCAGCATGGCTGGAAGCCAAATGGGGGTTCCCCAGTTGGCTTCCCAGCCACGCCGCCACTACAGCCTTGGCAGCGGCAGCACATTTGGGAAGCCAACCAGGCAGCCCCTGTTTGGCTTCCCAAACACGCCGCTGCTGCAATTGGCGCTTCGGTTGGGTGTGCGCATTCTGGTTCTTTTCTCCAAACCAAGCGCCGATCACAGCATGCAATGGCCAGCTGGGTGAAGGAAAGAACAGGGCACACACCCCATTCCCCCCCCCCAACCCACCTGGCCATCGCAGTGTGCAATGGCCGGCTAGGTTGGGAAAAGAAAGGAGCACACGCCCCATTTCCCCCCCAACCCACCTGGCCATCGCAGTGTGCAATGGCCAGCTAGGTTGGGAAAAGAAAGGGGGACACACCCCATTTCCCCCCCCAACCCACCTGGCCATCGCAGTGTGCAATGGCTGGCTAGGTTGGGAAAAGAAAGGGGCGCACGCCCGGTAACAATGATCCAGGCTGGGGTTTCTGAAGAGAGGGTGGAAAAAATTTTCAGAACCCCCTCCCCCGGATTGCTAAGGGGCTTAGCCATCCAGGCAGGGGCCGGGGGCGGGGACTTCTGAAGAGAGGCTGGGAAAAAGGTCCACAGCCTCTCTTCAGAATGCCCCCCCCCATCACTAGGCCCATTCTTCCCCCCAACCCCAGCACCAATGGCAGCTTGGGATCAGCCCTGGGGTTGGGTGGAAAGGGAACAGCGCTTTAAAAAAAAACATGTGCAATCAATGCATCCCACAATGTTAAAAACAGGATAAAACCAAGTCATAATGTTATCAGAGGTACTAGTGCAGTGTTTCCTAACCTTTGGTTTTGGGCCTCAATTCACAGAAGCTGAAGTCAATTCCCCAAAGGACAACACCAGGAAGTCCACTCTGCAGTAAACAATATATTCTTTATATTTTGTTTTTCTAGCCAAATTCTAGCCTGCCCTTGATGGCATGAATCAGAGATTTCCTGATATAATTCTGATTCCTGATTTCCCCTCAAAATAGCTACTAGAAGATGTAAGATACATGCTAACATGAATGATAGTAGCCCACTAATTGTGCAAGATTCCCTTATCTTCCCAATGAAAATTTTCCCTCCTTTTTTTCCAGTTGTCTGTTTGTTTTGCTGCAGAAACTAGAATAATAATTGCACCACTTTGTTTCATTCAGCAAAGAATCAGCAAAGCAGATGCTCAGTTTGTGTTTGGTGGAATGATGGAGGATAAATCTAAACCTGATATGCATGTCAAAGTAGGCAGGTTGCTTGGCATGTAGCAAACAAGTTTATTTGTTTTTATTGAAAGTATTTTGAACCTAACCTACATTTAGCAGATCTCAGTGTCAAACATTATTGGAAAATTAAGAGCTGAAATGAGAAAAATATATGTGGTTATTATAAGTCAAAAGTATGAGAAAATGGCCATAAACTAATAAAACCAGACTTGTTTATGTCTGAGAAATCATACAGGTATTGTGAGTGGGAAGAAATCTTTCTTCTCACAGGAGAAGTCTCATGAAGGACAGGTCCGGGTCACATGACGAGCTGCAAAGCAAAAAGTGCTAAGGGACGTTTGACCAAATATATTTGTGTGTTTATGTCAATGTTAGTTTGACAGTAGAGGGGAAACCAACTTACAGTAGAACCCCGTATAATGAAAATAATTCATTCTACAAGGCATTTCTTTATACGATTTTTCCCCCCGTTAAATGATGCCTGCATCATTTAACAAAAATCCCTATGGGAAAATCGTACAACGAAAAAAAATTGTATAATATTTCGCATCGAGATTTTCATTGTACGATTTTTCTCTTTTAGATGCATTGCATTATATAACGAACATTTTTGTTATACAGGGCACAACGGGTTTTTTTAAAAAATTCATCGTACAATTTTTTTGTTGTATGATGCATTTGTTACATGGGGGTCCACTGTATTTCTGAAGTCAGATCATATTCACAAGAAAATATAAATATGACATCCCAGATAAGCAGGAAAAAAGGAAAAAAGAGAAGATGAGGACAGCATAGAGCTCAGATTCAAGCTAGCATGAGCAAAAATTTAATGTACATTTTATTTATGTGTTCTTTTAAAATGCTTAAAGACTAAGAAATGCTTCTATTTTAACATTTTTATTTTTAACAGCTTTTATGTTTTAAGAGGTGCTAATAACTTAAAGTGCAGCTCCCCCCAGTGGCTTAGTGGTTAAGGCACTAGGCTTGGGGACTGGAAAGACAGGTTCGATTCCCTAGAGTTGCACGATGGGAGACAATAAAAGGATCCTCATTCAGGAGTCCCCTGCAAAAATCCTTTCAACCCAGAGTAATCTCTGACAGGAAAAATGAAACTACAGGTGATGTATTTTCACTGTTTCGAGGTGCCTTTTCAGGATGCATTTACAGTAATACCTCGGATAAAGCTAAGACTTGGTTCCACAAGTCTTGTTGTTATCCGATTTTTAGTGTTATCCGATGCATGTTAAAATCCTATGGGATGGATCAGATAACGTTAAAGCTCCATAGAGATACATTGTAACCACACAGGCTTTAGCGGTTGTTATCCGATCCATCCCATAGGACCTTAACGTTATTCGATCCAATTCTCCTCCCCAGATTACTTAACGTTATGCGATTTTAGCGTTATCCGAGGTAAACGTTATCCAAGGTATTACTGTACTCCTGGATTCAACCGTCACATTTTTAAGTAAAAGCGAAGGCTGCCCTTGCTTAAAAGCCATTCATGCTGGACTCTAGGATGTGGTGTTTATCTCCGTTTACAACCAAAGAGCTAGATCTGCCTCTGTCTGCAGATGTTTCTGTGGTCATGTGGCAGGCATGACTAGACACCGGAATGTACAGAACATTGTTACCTTTCCTGATGAAGCAGTACTTATTTATCTACTTGCAATTTCGTGCTTTCAAACTACTAGGTTGGGCAGGTGCTTAGACAGATATGGAAGCTCACTCTGTCATGCAGCACTCAGGTCTTAAACTGCTGGCCTGCTGTACTTGCCTGCAATTTGGGCTCATTTTGCTCCTGTTACATGTCTGCAATCATTCTGAAATACCTTATTTGTTGGATTTCTCTCAAAAACATTTCTGTATCCTTAATTTCATATACTATAGTCATCTTTTATATTTTAAAGTATATGTCAAGACTCTTAAACAGTTGGAACCATATGCCTGTAATATGTTTTCAACAATATTTAAGACCTGAGTACTGCATGATGGAATGAGTGCCCGTCACTGCCCCAGCTCCTGCCAACCTAGCAGTTCAAAAACAAAAAATTGCAAGTAGATAAATAGGTACCACTTCTGTCAGGAAAAGACCTATTTCCTAATGCTTCCCAAAGCTTGAAATTGCTATTTTCTAGCTAGGCCTCATAGAAAGGCCTCAGAAATCCTTTGTCTTCTTTCTGCCTCATGAACTCATGTCACAAGATTGCCTGTTTTTCAGTAATTCTTATCTTTCTAGCTAGCAGAGCTTAGTGTTATGTCTTCACATGGATGTAAACAACTATTGTTTTGAGAAAGTTTTCTCTGTTACCTGATTGGCTAAGAGTAACCAACCTGACTGCAGATTCTCCATGTTTGCAGAGAAGTTAGTTAGTTCTTTTTTGTCTCTCCATGGATTAAGACCTGGTCTGGCTTATGGATCTGTTATTTGTCTTTTTCTCACTATGATTACCTAAAGAACTTGGACTGTTTTTATTGGACTGAACTTATGGTTATGACCCTCTAATCTGCATTTTTTATGGACTTTACTTTCGATGAACCTGGAGAATAAAACAGCTGTTTCTCTTTGAAGATTGTTGTTTTTCTTATCACACACACACAAGGCAACTCGGCTGCATGCTACCTAAAGAAGAAGCCTCCCTTGTTCTGCTCTACTGTTAGAGCTCACTAAGTTCTTTTTAAACGCAGCTCAGGTCTCTCAGAGTTGGAAGGTAAGGGTTAAATATGTTCCAGAAATGAGCACATGCTCAGGAGCATGAGTGGGGGGGCCCCTTACAGAGACGCCTGAAGTCTGACAACTTCCGTAGGAAAAGATCTTGAGGACAAGCAAGGAGCCTCATTTGGGTGTCCCTTGAATGAAGTTCTTCCATCAAAAATCCTTTCAACCCAGAAAGCACCCTTGTGTGCTTCTGACATGATTTTAAAAAAATAAATAAACATATTTAATATTTAAATATTTAATATTTAAATAAACATATTTAATATTTAAAATGAAAATATTTAAGTACTATAGGAGCAATGTAGAAGAATAAAAGCTTGTAGAATAGTCAAGCTGTTTTTGACTTGCATTATTACAACAATAACCCTGGATGGTTTAAACCAGGAGTGTCCAAACTTTTCATGCCATGGGACTGTCATGTGGTTCCTCCCACCGGAAACGGAAGTAAAATCCACCTTGCAATCTGTTTTGCAACAGGATGAAATAGATTTTAAGCTGCCATTTTATCTGCTTAAACCATGGGTGCTCAAACTACAGCCTGTGGGCCGGGTCCAGCTTCCAACACAAATTCATCCAGCCTGAACTGCCCTCATTGCTCCTGGAAGCGGAAGTAAAATGCACACGTACAGGCACATTTTACTTCAGCTTCCGGGAGCGATGAGGGAGGCGCAGGCTGAATTAATTGGTGTCGGTGGTCAAATCAGCCCCATAAGCTGTAGTTTGGGCAGCCTTGTTTAAACTCCTACTGAAATGCAAAGGTACAGAAGTGCCAGAATGGAACCCTGTTGATAATAGAGCTTTGTCAGCTGGGAAAAAAAGTAGGTTTCTGAGTTGTCAGAGAGGTCTGCTATTAGGTACTATTAGCAAAGGATCTCTCAAACGGTTCTAACATCAGGGCATTGTACAATCAATGAAATCATATTAAAAGTAGTTAATTCAATTAAAAACATTAAAACTACTGATGTGCCAAAAAATATGTCATGAGAATTTATGTCATTCTCATTAAGCCTAAGAGAACCCACATTCCTTTGGAAAAGAATTTTCAAAACAAATTATTGTGAGTGCAGTTCAGCATTCATGTGTTTATTCTGCTTATAAAGTATCTGAGGACTATGCATTCATGTCTGTTCTTTCATTGTAGAGTAATCTCAGAGGCTGCCCCCAGATTCCAACACTCCCTTGAGAAGGTTTTATAATTAAGTCCTCCCATGGGAATACTATAAGTTCAGGAAGTAAAAATGACAAGAAACCTGGAGATAGGGAGAGAGAGCTATAATAGAAAGGAAAAGCATTTGTAATGGAAACAAAATGTACCTCCAATAATAATAGCCATTATGTTCTCTCAGATCAGCTTAGATTGAAGGCAGGTCTTTCTAGGTAAATAAATTTTGTGTCAGAAATTACTCTGGGTTGGAAGGATTTTTGCTGGATAAACTCCACTCAGGGGATGCCTTTCATGTCCCCAAGATCCATCGTGTAGCACTCAGGTATCAAACCCTGACCTTCCAGTGTTCAAGCTCAGCGTCTTAACCACTAAGCCACTGCTCTGCTGTCTTTCTAGGTGAAAAGGACTCAGCAATGATTTACCAGTCTCCTTTTAGTGGTGCTCTGGGACAGCAAAGCTTAAGCATAGCCACAAAGGTGACAGAGCACATAACTCAATTGATAATACATGCTGTGGGTTATCTTGGTCTGATCCTCTCCCATGAGGGAGAATTTGAATTCTTGGCTCTGGGCACTCCTACCTGTTAAGCTATGCAAGCTCATGTATCTACTGTACCTCCTAGGGATAGTGACAGGGCTCCCTACGTGGTAACAGTTTTTGATGCTACCTGAAGTGCAGAAAGCAAAAATACTTTAAGGTGGGTGGTGGGGAGAACAGCAGTGCTGCAATCATTGATGAGGATTATCTTTAAGGGCAAAAAATTAAACAGTTAAGAGAAAAATAGCAAACTGAATGATTGAAGACCAACCCATGATCTCTTGAAAGTATTAATGCTCAAATGTGCAATTAGATTTTGATTATTAAACATTGGGGCAAACAGTCCAATTGTCAAGAACTTCTGTACATGTGAATAACTTAAGATTGGTTTTTTTCCTTTGGGTTCCTTCCCATAAGAAGGTGACCTCTTAAACTAGGAAATAAGAACTGTCTTGAGGCTCAGGAAGAAAAGCTGAAGAACATGCCATAGAATATATTTCACTGCCATTACAGTACAGTACTTGATTCTTCTAATATACAAGCTGGCAGAAGTGATGTGGTTGATCATTATAATCTCTTGCCTGAGAACACAGATTTGATAGCAAAATAAAATGCATCAATAACCTGTACTAGGCTGCTATGCTGTTGATGAAGGCAACAGAAGGGACAGAAATGGAGGTGTCTTTCATCCTTTCATCCTTTCCTGTACACGGAGAGGTCTTACATCAGTGTTTCTGTTCCCAAAAAAACATGGGAACTCTACTTTTCCTGTAGTGCATGATAACAGTTGGAATCCTGAGAAAACCATACTTCCCAGCCGATTTTATACTAAGCGCACTGTTTTAGCAATGGCCCACAAATTGAGAGTGGGGTGAGGAGAAACAGTGGCTACCAGAAATACCACCTGCATAGGTGTAGCTGTGCTTTGACAAAGAAGTGATCAAAGCTCTGAACTCACAGGAAATTATGAAAAGAGAGTCAGGTTCACTGGAACCTAATCAGACTACCAGGATCTAAAAGGGACTCAGAATGTATGTACAGTCAAACCTCGCATAAAGAGCGTTTCGCTTAAAGAGTAACTCGCTTAAAGAGCAGCATTTTCTCTGAATGTTCGCTTCACTTAACAAATAAAACCAACCAAAAACTCGCTTAACAAATAAATTGGGGTTCGCAATCCCCCCCATTGGTCATTTACAATGGTGTTTCACTTAAAGAGCAATCCCGTGGAATGCATTATGCTCTTTAAGCGAGGCACCACTGTATGTATGTATGTATGTATGTATGTATGTATGTATGTATGTATGTATGTATGTATGTATGTATGTATGTATTTGATTTATATAACTGCCCTTTTCGTCTAAGTGATCCAGAGCAGCTCACAATGTCAGTCAAAACCTATACCCAATCCCAATTAAAACTGAATACTATAGAACTATTTTACATAGATGTTTTCCATTTGATATTAAGGTAAATGCAAGATAGAGAATGAATAATAATACTGTAGCAGTAGTTTCACAATCTGTTATTAACATCGGAGCTTGTATGGAGAAAAAAAATCAGTGTCTAAGGCAGTAATTCTCAACTTACAACCTGTGGGCCGGATATGGCCTGAGGCAACATTTCATGTGTGCCCCCCCTGCCTCCACCACACCAGGAAGTGCCATATGGTGTAGGAAGGGCAAAATGGCAGTCCGGCCCCCAAAGATTTCTGAGCGAGTGTGACCCGGTCCCCGGCTTTAAAAGGTTGAGAGCTCCTGGTCTAAGGGTTAGATAATTTTCTGAAGAAGCATGGTGAAGTTAATTAATTTGTGACCTGTAGTTCATCTTTTCAAGAGCAAGAAACTAACTGCAGGTTTTTATTAAAATGGAATGGCTCAAGCAAAGTCAGCATTCTCACTACTTTTTCACTGATGAGAAACTGCAGTCATGACTTGTGATTACATATAGTGTAATTGCAGTAAGTAACTAATAAACCTACAACTACTGTACCAGCATTGGGTCAAAAGTTAATTATTAAGCAAGGATAAGCTGGTGCTTTCATCTCAGCAAGATGGAAGGGGAAAGATGACATGGAATACCAAAGATAAATATATCATATAGGTAGATAGAAAATTGACCAGAAGTTCTAAGCCATTTTGTAATGAAATATATTTATGATCCTATTCTGAGGAAATTGGACTGGAAGATATTGAGCATCCTTTGTGTTCTTTAGAATAATTTCATGCTCCACCTGCTTTAAATGTATGTCTGGTTCAACATCAAGATACCTATCTCTTAACCTACACAAAACAAACAAAGGAGTGATCAGGGAGATCAGAGGACCTGCTCCAGGGAGATCAGAGGACCTGATCCAAGCTGTTTCTGGGCTTCCCCGACATCCCTGGCCAGTGGAGCAAGCCAAAACATCAGGGTTCGGACCCTGATGTTTTGGCTTGTTGCACTGGCCGGGGAGGTGGGAAAAGCCCAGAAACAGGACTTTTTTTACCCATTTCGGGCTCCCTGACACACACACACACCGGCTCCAGGGAGGTTGGAAGACCCGATCCGCGCTATTTTTGAAGTTCCCCCACCTACCTGGAGGCTGCAGCAAGCCAAAACTTCAGGATTCAAATCCCGACGTTCTGGCTTGCTGCAACCTCCAGGGAAACAGGGCTTTTTTTAACATTGTGCAATCAATGCATCGCACAATGTTAAAAACCAGATAATGACGAGACTTGTGGAACCAAGTCTCATCATTATCCCAGGTACTAGTGTATTCTATTGCTTCTTCCTTTCCTGGCCATTTTTACTTCAATAAGCACTAAGCCTTTGTACTAAATTGTCTCTTTTCATGCTCTAGAAAATATGGATCTATAACTGGAAAGAATCAGCACGCTTGCCATCTTCCAGAGTGCCACTACTTTATTGTTCTGATTCTTTGTATACGGGGTTGTAGGATTTTCCTTTGAAGAGGGAACGTACACTCTCAAACCCTCCAGATGAATGAGATGCAGTTTATACTGTTCCAATATTTTGCTGATCCCTTTTGCCCAGCTTCTTTTCTATTCTCAACAGGGCTGTAGCCGGGATTGGGGGTGGGGGCGAAAATTTTCCAGGAGGGGCCATCTCAAGAGATAGCATTTAGCCTGTTAATTGGAGCTTTAGGCAGGGATTTCATCCTTCTCCAATATCTACATTTTGTGAATGCTGGAATTGCCATTGGAGGAGTCTACTTTTTCCTCTGATGCTCCCATATACATTATTATTAGCACCTGTGGGTACTGGGAATGGTGTGGGAGGCTTGCAGTTATCCAGGGTAAATATCCAGTGTTGAAGTGGCTAACAAGCCTCTTCAGTGTATCATTTTTGTAGCATTGCATAAATTAGGAAAGGGAAAACGGGTGTTTTCTATTTTTCCTTGTAGTGCCAGTTATGAAACTGCTCACAACTGTGATACATTTTTTCTGTTCTAGAAGCATACAAATGATCAGCTGGTGGAGGGAATTACAGTTCCCCTGCTCTTCCACAGAAGAGCAGAGGAAGTGTTTCATTTTGCCCATATGGTGAAATGGTACATCTGCCACTTCACCATACAGGCAACGCTCACATTGTTTGGATGCAGGGAGCAGCCTAAATGTTATTAGCTCCTACTCCATTCTAAAGCGACCTCATAAGGGGCAATCAGTATATGCTCTATGTTACAGTGGAGCAGATGGGCAAGACCTTTGGTATTCGAATAGAATGGGAGAGAGATACAAGTAATACCTCATATAACATTAGTATCGAATAACACTAAAATCGCATAACATTAAGGAATCTGGGGGGAAGAATTGCATCAGATAACATTAAGATCCTATGGGATGCTTCAGATAACAACCGCTAAAGCCTGTGTGGTTACAATGTATCTCTATGGATCCCATAGGATTTTAACATGCATCAGATAACACTAAAAATCATATAACACCAAGACTTGTGGAACCAGGTTTTAGTGTTATATGAGGTTTTACTTACAGCAATTGCAAATTTTCTAAATTGGGGGGTGGCTCTTTGGCCTCTAAAATTGGAAACTTTATTTAACACTTAGTTCTCTTTTGGAGTCAATTGGTGGTATTTAATCATCTTTTGCAAATATTTCCTGGCAAACCAGAAGAGAGTTAGCTTTTCTTAATCTCTGACACAGCCTTTCTGAATAAAGGAGGTTCAGCAGATTTATAAAGGAAGAATTGAAAGTTAAGTTAAGCTGACATTGCCAAGAAAGCAATTTATTTTGCTGATGAAGATATTTCACCACAAATAGCATCATCATCTTTCAGGGAACACAGAGGAACTCAGCTGGAGATAGCTCACATTCTAGATGATGAATATAAAGGTCCTCCACCCCTGGCCATTTCATGTTTCAGGGATGAGAGTCATGACACTTTGTTTCGCTTTACTATGTGTGGGCATGTAGAGGCCACAATCTGTTTTACTTCGGAAAAAAATACCAACTTTTTTTGGTTGAGGTTGGCTTAGTTCTTATGAGCCATAGCAGGAAAATATTCACAACACACAACAGCATGTGATGTAGCTGTGGGGGATCTGAGTTCAGTTCCCTGACTTAAGCCATGGCTTTGGGGCAGTCACTGTATCTGCCTGACCTGCATTACAGGGTCATTGTGGGACTACAAATAAGGGAGGAAGAAAGCTGTGCAGGCACCTTGAGCTTGTTGACAGGGGGAAAAGGAGGTATAAATTGAACAAACAAATCAGATAAACACATTGCTTGCTTGTAGCATAACCCTAAGCATGTTCAAGAGAGGACCCTCAGACGTTACCAGTTCTTGCTACATTCCCTGGATTTCCATCTTTCTCTGCAATGAAAGGACTGCCAAGTTTTCAAATAAAATGTTTCCAATAGTAAAGAATCTTTGGCAAGAAAAGCTTTGTAGACATCCAGTCTGGAATCAGGGCAGCTTTATGATTTGTTCTGACTCCGTAAGTCTGTAATTCTACAGCAAACAGTAAAATATGAAAAGAACAACTAACACTTAAACTTGGCAAGACTCTCTAGTGAGCAGCCACTTTAAAGTGATAAGGCAACCAAGCTGTTTAAGATTCATCTGTTCTTTTAAAGTTTCCTCTTTAGTGATTTGAAATGAGTATAGCTTTAGGCTTACCATAAAAATGTTCTGAATTTCCCCTTTAAAATTTAAATTTAAAGTCATGCTGTATTTATGTCAGGTTTGCATGAAGTTACCAGTACTGTACTGTATTTTCATTTGTGTGTCTACTTTGATCTGTGTGCAATCTTGTCACTTGTGATTGCTTTAAAATTAGTCCAGGGTGCAGAAATCTTTTTTCTTCCTCTCTCAAATGGAGGTGGCTCTAAAGACTGTTGCCCTTGTTTGCTGCTTTACCTTTATTTTTTATTTCTGCATTCATTCAAGACAGAGCTATTTCATCATCATCATCATCATCATCATCATCATCATCATCGTTGGGTTACACAGAAAGAGCCTCCTTGAAGTTTGTGGTGTTTTTGCACTACAAATCAGACATGCCCTGGGGAATAGCCACCTTGTGCCAGCTCATCTTTCTCACACTAGGGCGAAAGGAACTGCAGAATGACCTCAATGGTGTCTTCATTTTGGCAATTTCTCATCTGACCTAGACACATAATAATAATAATAATAATAATAATAATAATAATAATAATAATAATAATAATAATAATAATAATAATAATAATAATAATAATAATAATATCATCATCATCATCATCATCATCATCATCATCATCATCTACCACCAACCTCTGTAAGTTTAGGAAAATCATCATCATCCACCACCGCAAAGTTGATTCTAGCCGTGAAGTTGATTCCAACCTCTCCAGTGTTTTTGGTAGAGAATATACAAGGGAGCTTTATCATTCTTCTCTTCTGGGGCACCCTGGGGCTATGCATAGTGATGGGATGTTCCCGGTTCACACCGGTTCACCTGAACCGGTAGCAAGATTCCTGGGTAGTTCGCCGAACCAGTAGCAAACACCTGGGGGGGAAAAGAATTTGGAGCCAAAATGGCTCCCGGGAACTGCGCATGTGTCAAACCTTCATTTGACGCATGCACAGTTCTATTTTTTTACTGTACATGCGTCAAATGAAAGTTTGACGCATGTGCAGATCCTGGTAGCCAAAATGGCTGCCGGGAAAGGAAGGGCACAGGGAGTGCCTGACGAAGCAGCGGCGGCCTTTCCGCGCCTGCCCCCCCGCTAGGACACCGTGCAATTGTGCTGTTTTGCTGCTGCGCTGCTGCGCCACCACTTCCAAGGGGGTAAGTGAGGGGTTTGTGTTTGCAGTGAGTGGGTGTATTTTTATTTAATTTTTATTTTATTTCTTTGATTTCTTTAATTTATTTACGGGTTTGTGTTGTGGTTGTTTGTTTGGGTGGGTGGGTTGAGGTGTCTGTGTGTGTGTGTGTGTGTGTGTGTGTGTGTGTGTGAATTTTATTTTATTCATTTTAATTTTTTATTTTATTTTGTTTTGGCCCTGCCCACAACATCATGATGTCATGACATTGGCTCCACCCACAAGGTCATGACCTCATGACGTTAGCTCCATCCCCACTATAATGACATCATGGTGGGGTAGTAAAATTTTTGACATCCCATCACTGGCTATGCAGCTTGGCCAAGGCCACATTAGCTGGCTCTTCCCTCAGACTCCCACTGGCCTTGGCACTTGGTCTACTGCCACGGGAAAAGACAGTGGTAGATCCAAGCCAAAACAGGCAATATGACCATGGACCAGGTCTCCAGGAAAGAGCAAAGCTGGTATACCCAGTCTCACTGAGGCAGTAGAGGGTGGATCTATCTTGGGTCGAGTCACCAGGTCTCTAAGATGGCCAAGAAAGATAGTCAGCTTATTAGCATATGTCTGATATGTTAAAGTATGTATGTATGTGCTGCTAAGAGGAGACATTGGCAAGCTTTTTGATGCTATAATTACTTTTTTGTATTATTTTTACATCTTGAATTATAAAGTAGATTGATGATGGATGGGGTTTAAGGAAGGCCCATTATGTTAAAGTGGTTTACTCACTGGTAAGTGTGTTTCAAAACTGTAGCTAGTAATTCAAATAGGAAAGCTGCTCTTCTTGATATGATGGCAACTTCCTACCTCTTGCACTGTGTTTAAATGATTGCTAATGGTGGGAGTGGTCCCTTCCTACAACTACACACACACCCCTCCACAGTAATTCCTTTAGGTCTCTTCAGATGAACATAAGAGATTGAGAGAAAAGAAATGGTAAATTCACTTTCCTTCCTAAGGAAGAAAATAGAAAGGATGGTGAATGAGAGAAAGGTTGCCTCTGGTGTGTTTTGTAGTAATTAACTTCATAGTGAAGCACAATATTAGTGATTTTAATTAACTCTCCCATTTAAATCAGTGGAATTATGAAGAAAGCAACTTTGACTATTTTGTGTCGGTTGGAGATGATTTAGTATTTCCTAAAAAAACACCAACAACTGAGAAGTGATAGAATTTGTTAATAGTTGTGAGTTAGGTTATTAGCTTTCCAGTTAACACAGCCCACAAAACTATAGTTTTGTTTTCATAGAACTAAATCCAAATGTTAGTATAAACTAGGCTACACCTAGTATAAAAAGTAAATCCTTAACATAAAACCTATTATTCTGTAGCCATATTCTAGCAGACACATTCAACTAGATTTGGGGCATATATTCCAGAGGAGTTCTTTGTTGTGTGGTCAAGTTAAAACAACTGCCTAGTATTTCGGTGGTGTAGGCTGCTATTTCTAGTGTGTTATTGATTACCCTGACATTTGCTTTGATACCTGAGAGACAACATTTGTTACTTCCAGTCCAGAAGATCTCAGGTTGTTTAGTTTATTTGTTGATACAGTATTTCTAAATATCATCGAGCAAGCATGAAACCTACTATGCCAAATCTTTAGTAAAGGCCTTGGCATTTCTTGCCTCCTCTCTCTCTCTGATTGTGTGTGTGCATGCACATGTGCATGCACATGCAGGTTCAAAGGTGTATGTTACTCCCTGTTTATGGTATTAAATGGCTTCTTCTGCTGGATGTGATGTAGAGACAGTTTATTATATCTTATGTGGCACAAATAATGAAGTCTTATTTTCAAATGGATGCTTTGATTTTTGATGTGAAGATGGGTAACAGGAGATGACAATAAACAGATAAACTTGTGTGTGGTTGTGAAGTTTTGTTACATGGCTTTCTGAAGAGCAGTAATGATACCTTGAATATGTTTGAGAAATAATCAGCAACAAATGAACCTCATGTAATCTCTGTGGACTTTTTGGTGAAATCCTAAGAGGGGACTGGAATTCAGGATTTGAGTTGGAGAGGACAGGAGAGTTAGAGAGGCAGTAGCTGCTGTTCCCACAAAGGAGAATAGATCAATGTCCACCTTGGTTTAGGGCAGGAGTTCTCAAACTTTTAAAGCCAGAGAGCTTCCGAGGGGGACGGATGGCCATTTTGCCCTTCCTACACCATATGGCACTTCCTGGTGTGGTGGAAGCGGTGGGGTGGGGTCACATGAAATGGTACTGTGGGCCACATCCACCCCATGGGCCACAGGTTGAAAATCCCGGGTTTAGGGTTTTGGAGACTGTATATATGGAGCTGATTCCTCTATATTGTGGGTGTCCTGCTTGGGTTGAGAAATAGATGATGAACTTTGTTCTCATATAGTTTCAAAGAGACATTTGAATTCTTCAGTTCTTCAAGCAATTCCTGCTCTGGTGCTGTTGAAAATAACTCGAGGTATACAAACTGTAGCATCCAGTTTTGTCATACCAATAAATGTTATGTTTCCTAGATAGTTCTCAAACGCCCAAGCAGCTACTAGCATTATGAAGTATTCTTAGTTTCCTTTGAACTTAGACACAAACTTGTCATTTAAGTCTAAGTGAAATTAATCCGGAAATTCCATTTAATCTAAATCATTTAAACTTTTTTTGGAGCATATGATTAATTGACAGTATGCTTTTGCTCTAGAGCAGTGTTTCCCAACCTTTGGTTTTGGGACTTCAATTACCAGAAGCCTAAGTCAGTTCCCCAAAGCACTGATCAGCCGATGTACTGACTGAGGCTTCTGGGAATTGAAATTCCCCTGTGGGGCATATGCCCCACATTGGGAACCACTGCTCTAGAGGAAAGGATAGCCAACCACTGGCTCCTTCCCATGAAACCAGAAATGGGCTTGAATTTTGTTGAAAACTTTTTAAAAAATCTTACAGAAATGCTATAGTATGTGTAAAAACGATTTCAAAGCAAAATTGCTTTTCTAGGAGGGTTTCAGAGAGCAGCATTTCTCCCTGTACTGGATTTCTTTTTCTAAAGACTGCAAAATAGTCTTGGGGCTCTGTGTGGCCCTGACATATATGATCCCTGCTGACAGAGTAAATATCAGAATAAATACTTCTTTGGGGGGGGGGGGAACCAAAAGTCTTCACCAGGAGTTCTCAACCTTTGTGCGCCATGGGCCGGACCATGACCCCTCGGACAGCTGAGCGGGCTGGACACATGGTCCCCCATCATAAATGCTGCCATAAACTGTGGCGGGGTGTTTTGCAGCCACGAGTGCATTTACAACTGTCGTAAATGTGTCCACTTCCAGGAATCGCTGCTGTGGGCCGGATGATTTGTTTTCGTGGGCTACTCTGATACGAGTAGCAGCTGATGATGATGATGATCTTTGTCTGCTTTGGTTACAGGAAGGCATGCCCCAAACCCTCAGCTCCACCAGCATGTTTACTCCCTGTGGCTTCAGTCCTCACCATCTGCATCCATCCAAAGAAGATGATGGAGGAGGCCTGATATTTCAAGATGGAAACCTTACCTCAGCATCTCTTGATGCTTTAATCCAGCACCTTACACCGACTGCTGACTACTACCCTGAGGTAAGTACTTTGTGAATTCAAGCTGTTGTTTCATATTTTATTTATTTATTTAGATTTATTATCCCGCCCCAATCAGGCGAACCTGACTCTAGGCGGCTTACAGAAAAGGGGGAGAGACTATACACAATGTAAAACAATTAAACAATCCCCTACAAATTCATAAATTAAAATCTTGGGGTTCAAAATTACTTAAAATCAATTAAAAAAGAATTAAACCATGAATTTACAAAAATCTAAAAAATTTAAAAAAGTTAAAAGGTTTAAAAAGATTTAAAAAGTTTAAAAGAGCGAGAGAGGGGTGGCTGTCCCATCAGAGCAGCCACCCAACATGGGACCCCGTATTCCTTGAGCCCCACACCTGCCCTGCCAACCAGGTTTTTAGGCCCTTCCGAAAGGACAGGAGCTCTGTCTGTAGACGTAACTCAGTTGGCAGGAGGTTCCAAAGGGCCGGGGCGGCCACGGAGAAGGCCCTCCTTCTGGTGCTAGAGAGATGCGCCTCTCTAGCCGATGGAATGATAAGAGAGCCTCTCCGATCCACCCTGGTGGGACGGACAGATGTCCTTGGGACGATGCGGTCTCTTAAGTATCCTGGCCCACTACCATGTAGGGCTTTAAAGGTAATAACCAGCACCTTGAATTGCACCCGGAGACATACTGGCAACCAGTGCAGCTCCTGAAGCAGCGGTGAGGCACGAGCATAACGCCCGCACCCCATCACTACCCGAGCAGCCGCATTCTGGACCAGCTGCAGCCTCCGAATGGTCACCAAGGGCAGGCCCATGTAGAGCGCATTACAGTAATCAAGTCTGGAGGTGGCCAAAGCATATTGATGAACTGGATCATTGCCATTATTTTAATTAGGAAGTTTTGTTTTCAAAAAGTGTTTGAAAAAAAAGAGGCATAACGCTCATATATTGCTATTAAGTGCTGTGGCTCTCCAGCTTAATTTCTGTAAGATATTTTTTTGTTTATGACACTTCTGTTTTAAAAGACTATACAATCAAAAGCTCCAGTTCATTATGAAAAATTGGCAAGATCTACCATTGCCATAGGGTAACTGTGGTGGCTTAGTGGTTAAGATGTTGAAGTTGACGACTGGAAGCTTGACAGGTCAGCAGTTCAAGACCCGAGTGGTACATGACGGAGTGAGCTCCCATCTCTGTCCCAACTCCTGGCAACCTAGCAGTTCGAAAACAAGAAATTGCAAGAAGATAAATAGGTACCACTTCAGTGGGAACGTAAACAATGTTCCATGCACTCCGATGTCTAGTCATGCCTGCCACATGACCATGGAAAGTTTGCAGAAGCAGACAACACTGGTTTTTTGACCAAAAACGGATATGAGCACTGAACTGTAGAGTTGGATACAACTGGCTTTCAAGCAAAGGAGTTTATCTTACCTTTATCTTACTTTACCTACTCTTGCCATGGCACTTATTCGACAGTGGCTGGTCAGCAGGAGAAGTGATTGTGTGTTTGTACATACCTAGTGGCAGATTGAAGAAAAACACAACCAAACATGACTAGATAATAAATTTATTGTGCATCATGCAGGAAAAGTCCTCTAGTTGAGGTTGTGGATATTGGAGTTGGTGCCAGTGCACCAGGGTTGTGCCATAAAAAAAGGTCATGTTCTTGTTATTTGCATGCTGATATCAAAGGAACAGATTTTACTTTCTTTGGGTCTAAGATCACAGCAGATGGTGACTGCAGCCATGAAATAAAAAGGAGACAGATTCTTGGGAGAAAAGCTATGAGAAACCTGGGGAACATAGTGAAAAGTAGAGACATCACATTGCAAACAAAAATTCGCATAGTCAAAGCAATGGTATTTCTGGCGGTAATGTATGGTTGTGAGAGCTGGACCATAAGGAAAGCTGAGCGCAGAAGAATTGACGCCTTTGAAATGTGGTGTTGGGGGAGAGTTTTGAGAGTCCCCTGGACAGCGAGGAGAACAAATAGGTCAAACTTAGAAGAAATCAAACCTGACTGCTCCTTAGAAGGCCAAATAGTAAAGATGAAGCTAAAGTACTTTGGACATCAAACTAGAAGAGAGGATTCACTTGAGAAAGTCTTGATGCTGGGAAATGTGAAGGGCAAAAGAAGAAGGGGCTAGCAGAGAATGTGATGGCTAGATGGTATTGCAGACCCAATGGGCACAGAGCTGGGTGGGTTGAGAAGGATGGTGGAGGACAGAGGTGCCTGGAGAGTGGTGGTCCATGGGGTCCCAAAGGGTTGGAATCGATTGTGCGACTGAACAACAAGAACAAAAAGCAAAGGAACTGCATTTTTGTTTAAAAATTAATTTGTCTTAATTTTTTGATCCAAAATTTCTATTTATCTATTGCGGCTGTCACTGCTGGGATGATTAGTGTTCTTTTGTTTTCTGTTATTAGTTTGTAGATAGCATTTTATTTTAATGTTGTAAACAGCCCAGAATGGGGAAATTTGTTCTCCAGAGGGGTAATATATAAATGCATTAAATAAATAAATATATTTCATTATAATGAATCTGCAGGTTCTTTGCTTTGTGCAGCCTTGTTCTGGGCTTCCTTTGAAAAATTACTTATTTTCTCATCCAGTTCTTATTGGATAAATTTCTTTCCCCAGAAGGCCTATATCTTTACGTTTCTTCTGAGCTCACGACTATTCATTGAACCTCATGAACTTCTGTCCCGAGTTTGTCATAAGTGCATCGAACAACAACAGCTGGATGACCCTGTGCTGGATAAGGTTAGTTATTTTAGAAGTGGAAGTGTGTTGGCTGGTTTGCATTGCGGGTGGGGAGCAAGTAGGCATTTGCAAAGAGATGGTATTGCTAGAACAAACTGGAGTCCCTCCCCCCTCTCTTTTCTTTCTTGATTGCTTCTTGTCTGTATGCATCCATTCCCATGGAGAGTTTTGTTGACACACAGCCTATTTGGCACACCACTGATTTCTAATAGAATATCAATGCCCAGGAGCAAAGCTCTAGGCACCAGGTGTATCACACGCTTCAAGTCCTCTTATCACCTTCTTTTCCCAGACTGTCTCAAAGTTCCTAAGTGATTTCCATTTCATTTCTTGAAGGTTTTGCTGAAGCCTTCAGGCTGCCTGGAGGTGGGATCTAAGCTATATGCCCTCAAGAGCAGATGTCACCAAAGCACCACTATCTGTCATTCACTGCATCTCTCTTTTGCCTTAGGTACAGTTTGAAACCAGATTGTCCAAGTGTAACCATTACTTCTGTTCCTCATCAAACAGAATGTAGCTGTCCATTAGCTTTCCAGTGTCTGGACTGACTAAATATGTATTTACACTTGTAAGCGTTGTCTTTTCTGATACATAGATATGATATAATCAAAGGTTGTGGATAATCAAAGCAGGCAGATAATGTTTTTCTTTTTTAGCCCTGAAAAATAGAAGGATTCAGTATGAAGGTTTTCTGCAGCATCTGAAATGCACTTTGTTACATTATGGAAAATCCATTATGGATACCTCAAATTATTTCTCTTTTTTCTTGTTTTTCCATGTGCTAGCTGAGAGTGCTTTTTGTAAAAGCCTAGCTGCCAAAACACCACTGAAAACTGGGTTGGAATCTATTAGCTTGTTCACCAGAACCACAACTTCCATTAGAATGTCTGTAACAGATGCACTTTTAAAAGCTGAGTCTGTGTGGTCCAAGGGAGATGACAGGCTCCTACCCAGTGATTTTGCTACTGAGATTGCAGGCTGGTGTGAAAATTTATACTTTATGTGTGGTTTCAGCCTTTATGTCTGGTAAGAACTATATATTTGGGCTCAGCAAATTATTAAATTGGTGCAAAAGAATCAGTCTGCTTCCTCCTATGGAGATGCAGAAACCAGACCACATACAGAGAGAACCCACATGTGGAACAGACATGACTCAAGATGCTATGAAGTGTGCACAGATATATATGTGCATCTATAAATATTATAGTTGCTAATAGGTTGTCCTGGAAGTTCTTTCAACAAGCATTCCTCCAGACTACATTCTTTGACCCATAAAGAATGCCCTAAAATACTAACAAGTCAAAATGTATCAGACATTTTAATGATAAATTTTATTTCATAGCATCTTGAGAGACATCTCTTCCATGTGCATTTTATCTCCTGTGACCAACAATAGTGCCACCATCTAATTATAGACTGTCTTAATCAGCCCATTGGGAGAAAGGCAGCCTATAAATAAGACAAATAAATACATCTTTCTTACTGCTGCAAACTTTCTGTTGCATTTTTTCTACACATAAATAAGCAGTGCACAGTTGTCCACCCCCTCCATCCTACTTTTCTATCCACATTTTCTTTAGAACTCCAGTAAAATATTATCATAGCCTTTTTACAAGGAAGACTCATACAGATACATGGGTATATCTGGAATTGTGCTATTTTTTAAGTAATTACCCATTGAAACATTATATAATACATGTACATAGTCCATCCCAATATTTTGGGGTTTTTTACTCATGTAACTGAGATGAGATATGCAGACCAAAGGACACTCCAATAAAGTCCAATAAGATCATAACCCATACAAAAATATGCAGTCCTAATTTATCTCCACATATGAGTGCCTAAGTGAAGTATTACAGAACCTGTTTTGCACCACTAATGTTTAATAGCTTTTCTTCTCTTTCAGTGTGCAAAGGGCACTCAGAATTATAGTGGCCTTGCAATATACATGCCTTCATGAGGAAAGCATTTACTAATACAGTAATACCTCTGATAACTCTAAGACTTGGTTCCACAAGTCTTGGTGTTAGCCGATTTTTAGTGTTATCCGATGCATGTTAAAATCCTATGGGATGGATCGGATAACGTTAAAGCTCCATAGAGATACATTGTAACAGCACAGGCTTTAGTGGTTGTTATCCATCCATCCCATAGGACCTTAACGTTATTCGATCCAATTCTCCTCCCCAGATTACTTAACATTATGCGATTTTAGCGTTATCCGAGGTAAATGTTATCCGAGGTATTACTGTATACAGTCATTAGCATCTGATATTTTCTCTCTGTCACTCTCAGTGAGCTCAGCTACATGATACATTTAATACATAGCATGAAGCTGGACTGCTTTTTTTTAAAAAAAAAATTGTAAGTGTAGGTGCCCTTTACCTGCAGTGGGACTACTACATACAGGCTTTTAATTTAAATCTCCTCAACACATTTACTTCCTTCTGGAATTCATTCCATCCAGAACTATTACAGCAGAAACTTTCACTGATGCCTGTAATGTTGGCAAGGAACAAGTGGTCCTCATAGCAACCCAATACGAAAGAAGAGTGGGAAGAAAATGCAGACTGGTTTTGCAGAAAGTTTGGCGGTGTTTTTCACATCCCTCTCTAAGAGCCTTTTTCCTCTGAAACCTCTGGACACTATTGTTGAGATGCAGTGGAATCAGTGTATAAATAGACAGTGGTATATGGCATGGAGAAGACAGATAAAGTAAGATACCAGAGAGATGTCTGCCATTGACTACTACCTCCCCTGCAACAGTATAGTAGAGATTTTCACAGGCTTTAACTACTGAAGAGCAGTGGGAGTAAGAAAGCTGCATTTCTTTGAAACTTGTTTGGACCAGATTCATGGGTTAAAACAGGAAGCCTCAAGGCACACAATATAATTTTGTTTGATTAAAGGGTGCTTTTGCTTTGGATGCTAAACTAAGGAAGCTCTCTGTTTTCATGAATGTAAGTGCTGTTTTAAAATAGTGTTCTATGACGTTTAGGAAGAGGCGTGTGCTGAAACTGTGCACAATATAGATGATCTGACCCAACTCTATTAATAACTGAAACAGCAATATACAAGAGTTTACTTAGTAGTGATTTTGTCGGTTCCAAATTAAGTATTTTCAGAATAGCTTGCAGATGTGCAAAATTGAGGAGACAACTAAACATTAGGAAAATCAGAGAGAGGTTTGCATGAGAAATTCCGCCTTTGCAAAGTCCATACTTGAGAGCTAGTGTAATGTGGAGGACAGAGAGTCAAGCTACAATTCCAGAAGAATGGGGCTCCAATCCCCACTTGGCCCAGGAAAGTCTTGTGTGTGTGGATCCACGGAAAACCATTCCTTGAATATCACACATACAGTTACTTCAAAAAAACTATGTTAGGTTCACCATAAGTTGAAAGTGGCTTGATTTCAAACTGACCTCTAGCCCTTCCAAGTGCAATATTTAGATTTGAGCATACAGTACTAGCAAAATTAGAAGTTGGAGGAAGGAGCTCACTGGACAAGGAACAACATTAAAGGAGGATATAGCTAAAGATCTCATCCTCCCCTACATTACTTGGAGGACCTTGAATAGGCTGAGGGTTGGAGTCCCTAAATGCAAGACCAACATGCTCAAGTAGGGGCTGCTGGCGGACAACAACACACGGTGTAAATGTGGAGAGACACAGAGTCCGATCCATTTGCTGGTCTGCCAATTGCTGCCAGAGACATACACCAATGAGGGCTTGGGTTTGGGCAATGACAAAGTGAAGAAAGTGGCTTCATTTTGGCAGTCCAGGGTTTGATCAGGACATGAAAGAAGAAGCAAATGTTATATCCTGGCTGCACTTTGAAACAATTTTTTGTTCTAAATAGTATCAGAACACGTTTAAAAATACAAATTTGAAAAAGAACAAATACATTCTGAAGTGCCTGCTTTTGAGGAAAGAGATACTCAGAATTGTGTGCTTTGAAAGAGAATTCACATTTAAAGGCTTCTTTTTTTAAAAAAATGCTGGCTTTTGGAGAAATATAATGCAACTGATTTATAAGCAAAGTCTATCTCAAGGGGTTTTCAAGAGGACAAAGCAGTATAATTGTGAACCTTCTTCAGTCCTCTATTGGAAGAAAGACAACCTTAAATGCAATTAGTCAGTCAATTTGAAATGTCAACAAATTTTGTGTGAAGTGAGGGATGTTTAAAATGCACACAACTTGAGAAGAGTTTGGGTGTGTGAGTGACACAGGTAAACACACACACTACTTAAGAGTATGTTGGCTATTTCTTGGAATTACAGTATTTTCTATATCATAGAAAATTTTGCGTAACTTGACTTGGTTTAGATTCCCCGCCCCTTCATTTTGGAAACATTAAACACTCTGTAGAAATCTGCTAGAGTCTATAAGGAATATCTTTGTCTCAGGAAAAAGAAATGGCTATGCATGTACATTTTCCTCCTTGAAACTCCCCATTTTCTTTATGAAAGCATGCCAATAGTTTGGAGAGAATAGGCCTTCTGTTTCTGATGCATTTCAAAACTTGGGCAAAGCCATACCACAATACATAAACCTGACTTCTGAGAATCCCGGACTTCCGTCTGTGTTATTTCTCTAGGAGCAGACCTGGTGTCCAAAATACTTCATTGCACTATCTATGCATTCCCAATGACAATCCACCATATGAAGGCAACAGTGAATGCCACAGTAGGGAAGGGACACAACATGATGGGTATAACAACACATAGAGGGCTCCAGTGGTGGGATTCAGCAGGTTTGCCCCAGTTTGCCAGAACTGGTAGCAGAAATTCTGGCTGGCCCCTCTGCCCATCCAGGTTTTGAGATAAAGTAGTCCTAATTTGGGTGCAACACAGAGCTTTCCCCCTGGCCATGCCCACCATACCACACCCACAGAGTAGGTAGTAAAAATTTTTGAATCCCACCACTGGAGGGCTCTTTGGAAGAGGTGGCGTACTCAGTGTCTCCCAGCCACAGCCTTTCATCTTATAATATGGCATAATTAAATAATGATAGGTTTTATAGCCAAACTAAAATTTTATTTTTGCTTATATTATTGTATTTCTAGAGTGTCAAAATCTGCAGGAGTGTTGTTAGTAGATCAGAATCATGGTCTACACCTAAGCTGGGTACTGCTGTGTGAAGGCTTTGCTGATCACCCATGTAGAAGGTTTCTGAGCCTGTCAGCTGTTGGAGTAGTTGTTCTGAACATTATGCTGTTGCTAGATGTTTGTCAATTTTTATTCCTTATAGCAGGCATTCGCAACCTACAGCCCATGGACCTAATCTGGCCCATGGAGCTCATTAATATGGCCCACAGTGGCCAGACTGGCACCTCCAGAAGCTCCCACCACCACCAGAAGTCCAAAAACATCACTTACGGTCGCAGTGGCTGGAATTGTGCCATTTTTCTGGCTTGCACAGCCTCCACCAATCCCCACAGCAGCAGGAGGCTTTTGGAGCACTGGGGGCACCATGCCTCCGACCCGCACAGCTGTGGTTTGGAGGTGGGTCTGGCCCATGGCGGGAAAACATTATGAACCTCTGCCTTATAGTAAGTTGAAGACCACACACAGTAGTGGCACAAGGTCTCTCACTGCCCAAGCACCACTGCAATGATCCCCATTTTATGGAGGCCAGAATAGCTGTGCTGCACCACTTCCCACCACAGAAGGAACCTCTGGCAGTCTCTAGCAAAAAACCTTGGGCCTTGATGCCCTGTTCCACACCATCCTGTTAAGCTTCAGTTGTATTAACTGGCTTCTCGAAGAAGATTTGACTGCAGGGTGTCCTTGAAGACATGGTATAATGGGAAAGGTAGTTCCAAAAATTGACTGTAGGACCCATTGTAGCTAGGTCTTCCTGAACAACCCTGCAAGCAGAATTGATACATGGAGTGGTGCAGAACAGGGAAGTAAGTCCAGGGGAGCATGTGGAAGAGCAGTAAGACCATGGTATTCAAGCACCTTTTCTACTCCTGTTGTTCTTTCAGTTTCAGGATAAATCCAGTGAAAATTGCTGCTGTAATAGCTATTGATATCAACTTTTCACCTGACACTTTTTGTTTTCAAATTTTAGGCACGGATCAAGAAATTTGGGCCCAAAATTCTGCAGCTATTGACGGAATGGACTGAAACATTTCCCTATGATTTTCAGGAAGAAAAAATGATTGGTTGCTTAAAAGACATTATCCACCGGATAGCTCCTTGTGATGAGGTAAGGATCACCAGAATTCTGGAGCTTGGAAACGTTACTCTTTAGGGACAAAACACCTAGGATTCCTCAGTTGGCATGGTCAGCAGCTATGGTGACTGATGATTCTGGGAGCTGCTATGGAGAGAAGTATCTTTTCCATGATTAGAGCCATATTGAGAACTTGTAACAGCAAGAATGTCCAGTCAGTTCCTTGTTAACAATACGCTTCAGTAAGTTGTCATTGTCGTACTCGTCTTCTTCTTTTGAGGTAATATAATTAGTGTGTGTGTGTGTGTGTGTGTGTGTGTGTGTGTGTGTGTGTGTGTGTGTGTGTGTGTGTGTGTGTGTGTGTGTGTGTGTGTGTGTGTGTGTGTGTGTGTGTGTAAACACAAAATACAAATTAAAATGATATTCAAAACTTTATTATGAGCTTTACATTCCGCCCTCTTTCTTTCGTAAGAAAAGGATCTTTGTGGACGTTCAAAGTTAACTTTTCCCATCTGTGGCAGATCCTAACATGAATATTTCTTCTATAATATGTGCTTTATGTGAGTCAATCTTCATGATGGGTGCTCTATGCCCATTCCTCCCTGCACCACATGAACTCAAGACTAATTGGATTTGATTGCAGAATCTAACCTGAGAGAGATGAAGAGAACAGGTTTCCCTTTTCCTGTGAGCCAAATCACAGAAGAGGAATTATAGAAGGTACATAAGTGACATTAGGGCAAATCAACACTTCACAAGGCAATGTAAAAAATGCACACAACATTTTCTTAGAGTTTTTGGCCCAGTATAGCTTTTCTTCCTCAGGTTGCCTAACCCAAAGAAAGTATTGGAACTAGAAATATAACTTTCTATTCTACATTCTCTAGAGTTGACATGGCGACATTAGTTTACCTGAAAGGTTAAACACTGTATATGTTTCTCCCTTATATGTGTTGCCCTTATTCACACCCTTGCTCCCGCTTCTCCCCGGGTCTTTCCATCTTGCCCGGGGATGGACAAGCAGGCACAGCTGTGACCGGTGAGGCGTTCCCCCCCGCCGCCCTCCCTTTGGGACCTCTTTCCATCTCAGCCCGGAGGCTGATAAAAGACTGGCGGCGGCGGCGGCACCAAGAGGACGCTCCCGCTTTTCCCCGGGTCTTTCCATCTTGCCCGGGGATGGACAAGCAGGCACAGCTGTGACCGGTGAGGCGTTCCCCCCCCCCCCCGCCCTCCCTCTGGGACCTCTTTCCATCTCAGCCCGGAGGCTGATAAAAGACTGGCGGCGGCGGCGGCACCAAGAGGACGCTCCCGCTTCTCCCCGGGTCTTTCCATCTTGCCCGGGGATGGACAAGCAGGCACAGCTGTGACCGGTGAGGCGTTTTCCCCCCCCCCTTCCCTCCGGGACCTCTTTCCATCTCAGCCCGGAGGCCGATAAAAGACTGGCGGCGGCGGCGGCACCAAGAGGACGCTCCCGCTTCTCCCCGGGTCTTTCCATCTTGCCCGGGGATGGACAAGCAGGCACAGCTGTGACCGGTGAGGCGTTCCCCCCCCCCCGCCCTCCCTCCGGGACCTCTTTCCATCTCGGCCCGGATGCCGATAAAAGACTGGCGGCGGCGGCGACGAGATGACAGCTGATTAAGAACAGCTACTGGCGGGCCTACGTTATACTTGCGAAAGTTGACAATATTTGTATTTGTGATTTGATATTTGTATTTATGACACTGAATTATATTTGTAATGCTGGATGGAATGTTATCTTGTTATTATATTGTTACATTTTTTATATTGTATATTTCTGCTTTATTGTGAACTCTATTGATCGACTGTATATTACTGTAACTATACATGTGTGTAAACCGCCCTGAGTTGGCTCTGCCAAGTAGGGCGGTATAGAAACCCAAATATAATAATAATAATAATAATAATAATAATAATAATAATAATAATAATAATAATAATAATAATAATAATTTCAATAAATCCGAAACAACTCTTCAAAATATTTTGGCAAAGAGGAAATGACAGTCACATCCTAGTTGTTTTTGCTTCTGTCCTCTCCCAACAACCATACTGTAGTATCAGTGGTGTATGTCTGTCTAAGCTTCTTTTTAGAAAGACAAAAATTAATTTATTAAAAAAAAACCCTCCTCTTTATGAATGTGGAATATTGTGCTTCTGTATCCAGCATTCACACATGTAAAAAACAGTCATGACAGTTGCTTTTTGTTTGGTTGAGTAATGGTTAACTGGTTTTAAAAGGGGGATCTTATGTTTATTTGTTTTTAATCCTGAGATTTTTGCTTTCTTGGTGTCACTTTGTGAATGATAGTGAGCACAAGAGGGCATCCTGTAGACCATTTTGATTGCTTCCATTGGTGTTGCCAATATTCGGGCTACCCTTTCTATGTATAGTTCCTGCTGGCAGTATGGACATAATATTACACAGTGGGGAATTTCCTGACGTTTTGAATCATAGATACAAAAGCACAATATCCAGCATTCATAAACAGATATTTTTTTAAAAAAATTGAATGTAATTCCTAAGCATCTCAAATGTAGGCTGTTTGCTGCAGTTCAAGTTATCTTTAAATGCCTCCTAGCTTTCTAAATGAATAAAGGTCTTCACTCACTCAAAGAAATTGCTTTGTGGACATAATTTCAGGCTATTGAAGTCCAACTCCTGCTGGTGTGATTGCCTCTTCTTGACAGTAGTGATGTGTTCTTCACAGTCTTTCTTCTAAAATCACCCAGGGCATCAACAGTGCATAGCAGGATATTGTCTGTGGTGGCATACCTCCAGCTGCTGTGAGTGATAACTGGCAAGATGGCATAATCCATGGACACTCCAGGTATCTCTGACCTGCCTTGCTAATTTGAGTTGACCCAGCTGTCACTGTTCTCATTGCAAGGATTGCTTCACTAAAGTGGCTTATGTTGAGCTTAGCAGCAAACTCAAAGCATAGCTGTCTGAGGCAAAGATCCAGAACAAAATTCTCCTATCCGCACTTTTTGCTCAAACTGTCAAGCCTTGTTACATACCTTTCAAGGACTCATGCTTAATCATAAAGGTAAAGGTTTCCCTTAATAAAGAGGACCATAAATGCTCATAATCAGGTCTTTATTAAATGAATACTTTTTCTCTCAAGAGAGTGCTACTTGTAATTTACAACCATGTATTTACAGATTTAGAGGAAACTTCCAAGTAGTTTTATGCTGGATAGGAGCATGTGAGAAAATGAAAATGCCTTTATCATCATCATTTCAGTGAAATGGACAAGTTAGTCATTTAGCAGGAATAAGTCCAAGTCATGGCATCTTGCTACTAACCAACGAGTATAGAATGATGCACTTAGTATAGGCAGTACTTTTAGCTCCTCCTTTCTCTGACATTGTCTTCTGTTGCAGATTGGCAAGAACCCACTTAATGCACTGGAGATGCCTGAAGAAAATAAGGAGAACAACGAGATAGTTTCCTTTAAGAGAATGGTGGTTGTATAGGGTAGTGATGGTGAACCTTGGCACTCCAGCTGTTCTTGAACTTCAATTCCCAGAAGCCCTGATCAGCAGGAGTGCTGACTTGGGTGTCTGGTAACTGAAGTCCAAGAACACCTGGAGTGCCAATGTTCGCCATCACTTGTATAGGGAGTATAGATGCATGGCTTGATACTGACAGTATACGGAACCTGATTTCAAAACTATGAAATATTCCACATGTTTACTCAGTTTAAATATTTATTATACAATTTTATCTGTTAAAAATAAAGTTATACTGGTTCCAGATAGAAAGTGGGTAACAGTAAAGGGCTAAAAGTAGTTGTGCAATGGTTATCACAAGCTTGTACAGTATTGCAATCCTACATGACTACCAGTGGGACTTTTTGCTGCAACAGCATTAATTTGGATCTTGGCTATTGATATTAATTCAAATTAAATCAGGCATTTTAGCCTGTAGGATAGAGTGAAATGAATCAACTGAAATATCCCAGTGGCTGAATCCCATGTCATCTATTTTAAGTGTCTTCACTGGACACAAATGTACTTCCAGCTTGAAAGCTGAAAGCAGTTAATACTTCCTGACATGTAATCAGAATACCATGAATATTAGACCACTAGTAACAACAAGAATGGGTGGTTTGGTTCATTTACTATGTATTTAAATTTTGCTTTCACTCAGTACAGTAAAACCTCAGAGTTTTAACAAGACTGATAAATATACTGCTGTAAAACAAGGCAACTTCTTAGAACAGGCAAGCATAATTAATCATAAAAATTTGGAGGAACAATATAATGTTTACCAGGCATCTTTTTTTCCTTTCTTTTAATTTTTAAACAATAAACAGAAAAAATACAATGGTAAATACAAAATATAATGGTATAAAAAGACATTGTACATTTTCTTTTAATTATTCTATTTATAACATTTCATTTATACAATAAAAACTTGCATAAAGAGCACCTTGCTTAGATACTAACTCGCTTAAAGAGCAGAATTTTATCTGAATGGCTGACTCGCTTAACAACTAAAACGAACCAAAAACTCGTTTAACAACTAAATCGGGGTTCGCAATCCCCTCCCCCGCCAGAAGTTACAATGGGTCACTTACAATGGTGTTTCGTTAAAGAGCAATCCCGTGGAACGCATTATGCTCTTTAAGCGAGGTACCACCGTATGTTTATATTTGCCCCCTCTTTCCAAAATGTTAAATATTCTTGTCAAGCCCTTACTCCTTTCCTCTTTACTAAAACATATTCAATAAATACCAGCCATCCTAAATATCAGCAGAGTTATTAATTCATTGATGAAACTGATCTCTCGGAAATGAATGACATAAAGTGTGTATGATTAACACATACTTGTGAAGCCAATATCACTTGCTGGTGATCTCCCTTTATTCTGTAGCTAGGTTGACCCATGTCATACTTATAGTAAGTAGCCGGAGCTAATATTTAGCCCAGTTGTCCACATATTTTGACTGAATGCTGGTTTTGTGATAAAGGACCATCATATAGATTTAGGTGGAGCTGTGTAATTAAGTTGACAGAATGTCCTAGAATAGTTCATTTGAAAATGAGATTCTAACTGTTTACTGCTTTATTAATTTTTTTGCATAGGAACAACCACTCAACCCTGCTTTTTTTTCTTTCCTGGCTTATGGTCCATAACATTTTAATTTTTCTGTGTTTATCCCTTTCCCTCTTTTCCTTATTTCAGGCCTATTGGAAGAAGATGAATCAGCTTCTACAGACTTTGAACCAGAAGCTTACAACTCTTAACCATGGGCAGGAAGGGATAGTCAAGATCAACGCAACTGTCTCAGACAAGGCAGTGGCTTTTAAAAACAAACCCCCTTCTATTCAAAGAGAAATGACGAGTGTCTGCAGTGATCCTTATACCTTGGCACAACAGTTGACACATGTGGAGCTGGTAAGCAGAAAATGACCAGCTTTGGCATTATATTTAAATTACAGTCATACTTCGCATAACAAATTTAATTCGTTCTGCGAGGTTCCTTGCTATGCGAAAAATTTGCTATGTGAGTCTGACTCGCATAACGAATTTTTTGCTATGTGAGTCGGACTTTTCCCTATGGAAAAACGTGCATAACGAGCGTTTCTATGGGGGAAACTTGGATAGCTATGCAACTCGTTACGCGAGTTTTTCCATAGGGAAAAGTCTGACTCGCATAGTGAAAAATTTGTTATGCGAGTCAGACTGCTTAGCAAAAAACTTGCTCGTTATGCGAGTTTTTTGCTAAGCGAAACACTCGTTATGCGAGGTTTGACTGTATATAGATAGCAACCATAAAATTTGAATATGAGATCTGGCCCAAAAGAGGCTCCCAAGTAACAGTTTTATCTCTTTCTCTAAAACTGGGGGTGGGAAACTTCAGCTGTTATTCTGGGGACTAATTTTCTGCCCCAGAATATGGTGGGAGCTTCATAGACAATCCAAAAAAGCAAAGAAAAGAAACCAGAAGAACAGGGCTGGAATTACATGAAAAGAGGCCCTAGGCTATTCCACTTATGTGGCCCTTTCACCTCCCATTATTAAGTTTGTAAATTACATGAGAGATAATAAAACACATCATTACTGTGATATATATCAATATATAGGCCCCTCTTGATCTTGAGGCCCTGGGCTGAAGCCTAGTTAGCCTATAGGAAAATCCAGCCCTGCAGAAGAGGCACAAAGCTGCCCTCTAGGTTTGAACAATGAATGTTCAGGAATGTTAGCTTCTGTAGGGTCTCTGTGACATATTTAAAAAAGCAAAATGATAGTTTTGGGGGCTACCAGGGCTGCAGTTCCCCGCTTTTTTTTGCCAGAGAAAGGGGGCAGGTGAGGATTGGTCTCTCCCAAAGTGCCCATAGAAGGTTGCATCTGGCCACTTTGTTCCTGCTCTTAAAAAATCTAAACAGTGACATCATCAATGTCCAAATACAGGACCATAAGAGGGAGGCATTAAGTGGGTCCTTCCATCCAATCACTACTCAACTGGGAGGAGACTGGATATCCTACCAGTAGTAACAAATGACATACAGTATTTGCAGTGACGTTGCAAGTACAGCTGTGAAAGATAAAAGATAGACAGTTTATGTTAAAATCACTAAAAATAAGCTTAGATTCATCCACTGGTGGAAAGAATTGTCCTAATGTGAATTTCATTCTCTATCCTGCAACCTGAGATTAATTACGTTTAGTTCCAGAGAAAAGAGAACACAAAATATTTGTGCTAATATGTCCTAATAAGTTTCTTGCTAGTATTAAGTCTTTCATTTGATTTTAATTAAGCATTTTATCTGCTTCATCTCGCACTTCTACATTTATTTTAGACTCTATTATTGTTTTAAATTGATCAGTTAATCCATTGAAGCATTGAAATAGAATAATAGTAAAATGCAATAATATGATGTAATCTGATGGTAATGCAAGCTACCCCTAATGTTTCTGCTTTGGAAAATGAACTTATTTCATTCATTCATTCATTCATTCATTCATTCAATATCTTTCATCCTGCTTTTCTCCATAAAAGTACTCAAGGCAGCTTTCCAACATTCTTCAGATAATATATTCTAATATTACAGTTAATTAGCCTTGTTTTCCTATTTTACTTCTTTAGTATTAGTTGAAAATATATAGTTCAAATGTTAAAGGTCCAACTACATTAATTTATTGGGTTGAGTTTTGTTTTTATATATGTATCATTTTATTATTATGAAATTTATGTTATTACTGGATGTTTTTATTGTGAACCACCTATAGTAGCGTGTCTATGCTGATTGTGGTGGGGTATGAATCAAATAAATAAATTAATAAATTCTGATTAGATCTCTTTTCTCTAGAATAATTTACTAAAAGTAGACATGGGTAGGTAACTGGATTGGAAGTATAGCACTGTAAGAGAGGGTTAATGCTTCCCTGGTCTGCCACACAGATATACGTACGCAGTGTTCTAAATGGAAACCTGTACTCTGCCCAACAAAAGCTGCTAATACAAGATATATTTTCTCAGATTGTGCAAAAAGATCACTGTACTGTCCTGGTACTGATTCAAATGATTCATCCTAAGTCTGCATTTAGCAAAAATTAGAAAAGATTGGAAGTATTACCTCAGAGCTCTGCCAACTTTTTCAGTTTTAGTCCTGGAGCATCCCAGTTTTGAATTAATCTTTCCATCAGTACATGGAAGGCTCCCAGTCAGAAATACTGAGGTAACATCATAAACACACAGGGCTGTTCACCTATCCACTCTCTCTTCTAACTGTTGAGAATTAATCATAAGACTTCTTTGTAGTTTTAGGTCAACACAGGATATTTTACATGAAAAATATACTTCTGGCTTCAGTACTGGGTGTCTGAGGTACAAAAAAAGATGTGATACAAAATTTCATGAGTAACAGACATGGAGTTTTTTTGGTTTTATTTTTTTTTTGCTAGTCAGCAATTCTTCATGATGGCTATGTTGGAGAAAGGGGATGTAATCATGTGACAGAGGATGCTAATCCTTACCTTCCTTGTCTGCTTCCATACTTGCCTTCTCCTGAACTAAAATGATTTTGCTTGCCCAAAGCTGCCATTAGCTCTTTATGGGAGAAAGATAAGTACAGACGTTATACCTGGCTCCCTGCCACTAAAGAGATGGGAATACCAGAACACCTTATATGCCTCATGAGAAATCAGTACAAGAGTCAAGAAGCAACAGTTAAGACAGAATACGGAAGGACAGAGTGGTTTGGAATAGGAAAAGGAGTAAGACAAGGCTGCATTTTGTCACACTGTTCTGAAGGCTTATTCCTAAATAAACTTTGTATATGAATATGGAATACTGAATGGTTTGGAATAGGAAAAGGAGTAAGACAAGGCTGCATTTTGTCACCCTGCTTATTCAATTTATACACAGAGCACATAATGCGCAATGCAGGGTTGGTTGAATTACAAGTTGGGATCAAAATTGCTGGGAGAAACATCAACAACTTGAGATATGCAGATGATACCACCCTAATGGCAGAAAGTGAGGAAGATCTAAAGAAGCTGCTGCTTAGGTTGAAAGAAGAGAGTGCAAAAGCTGGCTTGAGACTCACCATCAAGAAAACCAAGATAATGGCAACAGGCCCTATCAGTCCCTGGAAAATCGATGGGGAAGAAGTAGAAGCAGTGACAGATTTTACTTTTTTAGGATCAAAGATCACTGCAGGTGGTGATTGCAGCCATGAAATAAAAAGGTGACTGAGAGACAAGCTATGAGAAACCTGAGGAACACAGTTAACAAAAAATTGCATAGTCAAAGCAATGGTATTCCCAGTGGTAGTGTATGTTTGTGAGAGCTGGACCATTAGGAAAGCTGAGTGCAGAAGAATAGATGCCTTTGAGATGTGGTGTTGGAGGAGAGTTTTGAGAGTTCACTGGACAGCGAGGAGAACAAATAAGTCGATCCTAAAAGAAATCAACCCTGATTGCTCCTTAGAAGGTCAAATAGTAAAGATGAAGCTAAAGTACTTTGGACACCAAATGAGAAGAGAGGAGTCACTTGAGAAAGCCTTGATGCTGGGAAAGGTGGAGGGCAAAAGAAGAAGGGGGCAGCCAAAAATGAGATGGCTAGATGGTATTGTAGATTCAATGGGCACAGAGCTGGGCGGGCTGAGGAAGATGGTGGAGGACAGGGGTGCCTGGCGGACAATGGTCCACAGGATCACAAAGGATCGGAATCTACTGTGCGACTGAACAACAAAATGGGGCATAACTTATGGAACAGGACTTCAGACATCTATCCTCTAAATGCAACTAGAAAGGTACCTAGCCCATGACTAATGACTCTGAACAGAAAGTGTGGGCTGTACAGTGTTTCTGCTTTTTGTGTACAGAAGCACAAATCCCATAAGTTATGGGAGACAGAAACTATACCAGTTAAACCAACATGTGTATTTTGCAGAAGGATCTAGGGCAGGTTTCCTCAAACTTGGCTCCCCAGATGTTCTTGGATTTCAATTCCCAGAAGCCCTGATCAGTAGGTATGCTGACTTGGGTCCAGAACACCTGGAGAGCCAAGTTTGAGAAACCCTGGTCTAGGACATCCACTGGCACTAGACTACAAAGCATTCTTTAACTCAGCCTTGGTTATATCCAATCACTTATAGAGGTTAAAAGGAAGTCCTGGTCAAGTAACCTGTGACTTTATAACTTACTTTTAATATTTGTTCTCTAGTCAGTATGGTTAGTTATATTTCAGCTACTGTACTATAAAATGAGTAAAAGATATAAATGATTTTCAGGGTGGTCTATGACATTTTATTTCTCACTTTTTGTCTTGCCAAAGGAAAGACTGAGTCACATTGGCCCTGAAGAATTTGTACAGGCATTTGTCCATAAAGATCCATTGGAAAGCACAAAGGTATGACTAGCAATATTTTCTTAGCATTTCCTTTTACAACCACACGACCCTGATTACATTGTCTTATCTGGGTGATCAATTCAGAGGATAGTATGGGTAATGGCTGGAGCACACAATGACCAGTCCCTGCAGGAAAGTATTATTCACACAAAGTGACATTATATTTGTTTACAGTTATGTGGGGCTATGGAGTTTCCATTGTTGAAGTATGATCCTTAGGACACAGTGCAATTAAAGACCCATAAAGCCACCTCCTTATAAAATATTAGTTTCAGTTTAGAAAGGGGTGGAATTTCTTTCTTTCCACTCACTTCCACTCTCAATAAGGCCCATCAGCAGCTCTGGGAAAAATCAGACAGGAGAATCTGCTTTGTTTGGTTTTGAATAATTCTTCAAAAGGCTTCAGCACATGGTTGGTAAAAGTAATCAAAAAGCAGAAGCTTGTAGAAAACTTTTGCTATGGCAGATGCACTCTTAAAGATAGGTATGAAATATTTTAAAGGAAACTTCTCAATGCAACTTTACTGCCTAAATAGCTAGAAAATTATGTTTCACTAAAAGTCTTTAAAATATAATATATAATATATTATTTTGAATGCCTTGGGTAATGATAGAAGGGATTTGGTCTCCCCCCCCCACACACACAGTTATTCTTCATAACTCTTCTTCTTTGCTTCCTCTTTTACCCCTTTGGGTGTTGAGGAAGATACAAATTTCTTGTTCTGACCCTTGTAGCAGCCTCCACTGGCGCTCTTGTTATGTTTCCTTGATGTTCTCTCTCCACCTTCCTCTGGGTCTGCCTCATGGTCTTTGTCCTTCTCCTCTTTCCTCATATGCCTTGTAAGGTATGGAATTCCAATACATTATCTCCAAATGGGCAAACCACTTTAGTTGTTGTCTCTGTGTTTAGTTTAAGATTGGTTCCTGATATTATCCCTTCTAGTCACTCCTCAGACATCTCATTTCCATGGTGACTAACTTTCATTTGTGTTTTATTGTAATTGTCCATGTTTGGCACTGGTAAAACATGGTGGGAAGGAATATGCTTTGTATGAGATGTTTCTTTGTGATGGTCAGTATTGCCTTGTGTTGTAAGACCAGAACTAACTGTTTTGCCTTGGCAAAAACTGCACCAATAAACAAGTGTCTCAAAGTTAGCAGTAGGGCTTCCAACATGGGGTAGCTGCTTTCCACCAGGAGTTTAAACAGAAGCATGATGTACAGTCACTCATTATGTGGTTGAAAGTGAGTAAGGTGCTTAGCTGGTTACTGCATTATTTATTGTGGCAAGAGGAGGGAGGGAATTCATTTTTTCTTTTGTTGGCTTCCAAATAATTGTTGGGTCTGTCCTCGTAGATTATTGGGTTTGCCAAGCTGCAATCCAGAGATAAATTCTGTGCCTTTCAATTGCCTGATGCTTCCCTTCCTCTCATAGGGTCGCTATTTCCTCGTCTCCCCACCTGTTTGTGTGGCACATTGTGAAGTGCTACTCAGTACAGTGCACAGGAATTGTGGCAGAAAATAAGATGGGAGGGGGCAGAGAGGAGACAGAGCAATAGGGGATAAATTTGCAACTAAATTAACTTCTTTATCTCTTGTAGAGTTTTGGTATGCATTATAACCTAGATCTCTAGGTGATCATCTAGGAACTCAATCAATTAGAATTCAGTACATTTTAAAAAAATATCCAGTGCAGTTATATGGTCTTTGTACAATACGTTAATGCAAAATATGATTATACCTTTTAGAATTGCCACCGTGCTGCAAACCAGGTGCACCTTCAATGTCGAAGCCAACTTGGTGTTCTTTCTATATTGCTGATCACTTACCTTAGATTTGCTGCTTTATTTGGGCACATTTGCATTTTGCAGTAAAATCCATTTGCCAAGCTGGATTTCCTCAGCCAGGCAAAGAAGAACAAAGATATCGAGTTGGTTGGGTTGGAAGTAGTTTGTCAGCAAAAGGCCATCCGTCCCCTCGCCTTTGCTTTTTCTCCTGGGGCAGAGTCAGATAAAAAAAGAGGCTGGCCCTTTTGGTAGGCAGAAGAGAAAATGTAGGTGACAGCAAGGGCAGAGTGTGGCAAGCTAGCCAGACGTCAAACCTCAGGAGTTGCAATGGCCATTTGCTATGGTTAGGAACTTTGCTTATGAAGTTCATATAAAAATCGCAAGAGAAAGTTGGGAACAGAGGGATGAGAAGGCAGAAGGAAAGAAGAGCCTCCCTTTTCAAATTCTCAGATCGTTTCAGAAACGGGACCTGCTTCATGCGTGGGTTTTGCCCTTATTGAAAACGCTGCATTGAGAATAACATGAGAGCACATGACGCCAGTGTGTATTGTTGTTGAAGTGATTTTGGTCTTCCACATAATTGGGGAGAGACACTGTTGGAAGTCAAGGGTTCCCACTCCTTCCTTGGGTTTGCCTGACTTATCTGCCATGAGGCTGGTTGTGGGAAGATTTGCAGAAAGCTCAAATTACCCTGGAGATCAAAGCAGGAACTCTTTAGTAAATGGCACACTCCCTCTGCCTTTGACATCATCACTGCAATGCAGTATTTTGGCCAGTATACAGTATATTAAAACTATTTTTTATATTGTATTGCAAGTGCTACATAAATGGAAACTGTTCAATGATGTTATTATATAAATAAATAGCAAAACATTTCAAAATGTGTAGGGTCAGTGCCGCTGGTTCTTGGAAGTCTGACATGAGCTATTTATTTATTTATTTATTTGAATTTATATTGCCGCCCACTTGCCATAGCGATTCAGGGCGGCTTACAAACAATACATTACATTACAATACAATACAATATGTTGATGGGGGTGCAGGGGGAGGGGCGGTGAAGTCCTCAAACTGCCCTGACTTCTTCCCTGGCCAAATATTACACTCCTATTCTAGCCCAGCAAATTAAACTCTCCATGCATCTTGAAGTATATAAAAAATTTTCTTTACTTGCAGTTGCTTTGCTTTAGATAGAATTGGTAAACAGCTGCTTTGGTAGATGAACAGTTCTTTACAGTAACTTCCATTTAAATAAACACACTTTGCTTGTAAGGCAGAATTGGAGAGTATAGAAGAGAGAGAGAACAGCAGAATATTAACACGATGACAAAATACGGAGACTAACTCACTACGACTCTTACTGGAACCCGAATAACAAGCAGTCTAATATAGGTCAGGTGACCCTAGAAGTGGGAAACTAGAGAATCTTTCTATTGTCTGGATATATACATAATTTACATCAACCCATTGCATTGTGGGGTTGCCTTCAATATATTCAACAAGTTCATCTTTTGCCTGTCTGATTTTCTCCATGAAAGTAGCATCTTGGTTGGGTGTGGCATTCTTTTACCTCTTTTGACTTGTGATGATAAAGTGTGTGTCAGCATGCACATATATGCATGTGTCAGCAGAATAGAAAGTTGCAGACCTTTATTGCTAAGGAAACGAGCAGTAGGCAAAATGTTGGCCTGAGGATGTAGAAATAAATAGCTGCTGAATGAAAAAAGTCTGGAGTTAAACAGAGTTGGGTTTGCCAAAAAAGTTGGGACTGTGGTGGCTCAGTGGTTAAGAAGCTTGCCGTGTTAGCTGGAAGGCTGGCAAGTCAGCAGTTTGAGACCCGAGTTCTGCATGACGGAATGTGTGCCCATCTTTGTCCCAGCTCCTGCCAACCTAGCAGTTCAAAAGCAAGAAATTGCAAAGGAGATTGTTGAGCTTTATGTTAGTGGATGTTAAAGACTTTGCATGCCATGTAGCATAAAATATACTTGCATTTGAAAGAGAACATCCTTGCAAAAAGAGGAAAAGAACAAGGAGTAACTAAGGACAATGCAAGCAAATGTTCATTAAAGATGACAGAGTCAAAAAGAGGGTGAACTCCAGAGAATGAATGGAAACCTAACAGACACATAACTTAATCTCATTTTCCTTAAATGGGAAGTATTAGGATGTATTGTTTCATGTACTGTACTGTTTTATGATTTCAGGAATTATTGTATTCTTTAGATATTTAATTGTACCATCCCAGAGAGCTTGAGAATTTTTTTTAAAAAAATGTTAGTGCCATCAAGATTAAAATATAAATTCTGTTCTTGAATAAATTTTTCATTGGAATGGCTCTAAGAGTAACATGAACACATTTTTAAAAACACCAGTTTAAATGTGGCTTCTTTGTTGTCTGCTGACACATGGGTTTGAAATGGTGAAGGAGAAATCCCATCATGTGTCCCAAGATTTTGCATATTGTTAGAGACAGGCAGGCAAAGAGGAAAAATGTATGCAATTACTTCTGTTATGTTTTGAACAGGATTGCAGTGAATGTTCACATTTTGGTGGTAAATGGTGTCCTGAAGAGAATAAAATGTTCCCTAAATCTTCCTACATAGTGTAGGCTTTGAGCTATGAAATTTTATGTATTTTCTGTGTGTAAGAGATCTCTTAGTAAGTATGAGGCCATCAAAACACATTTCTCAATAAGATATAAAGAGCTGGAGACTTTCAAGATATTTTCAAGCTTCCATTGTCATTGGCTCTTGTTTTTGAGATTGATTGGATTTAGAGTCCCATATTGGGATGCTATAGGTTCTCCATTCATGGACTAGATAAAGCCATTAGGAACAAACAAGGCTCTGGTGTTTTATGTAAAGACTATAGAACTGTTAAGGATGAGGATCAATTCCTTAGCTAACAATTCCTTATGACAGTTTTGCTGTATGTTAGAGGGATTGGGTGCATATAACCAGCTTAGTATAGGCCCGTGATGACGAACTTTGGCACTCCAGATGTTCTTGGACTTCCAATTCCCAGAAGCCCCAGCCCCTGTGAATCCACACGAATGGGTTTATTGCAATTCATCCGGCCCATGCTGCCCTCGTCACTCCCAGAAGTGGAAGTAAAACATGCCTATACAGGTGCATTTTACTTCCGCTTCCGGGAGCGACGAGGGCTGTACAGGCCAGATAAATCGCAGTAAACCGATTTGTGTGGATTCACAGGGGCTGGGGCTTCTGGGAATTGGAAGTCCAAGAACATCTGGAGTGCCAAGATTTGCCATCATGGGTATAGGCCATAGGACCTGACAATTAATGATCCCTAGGTTCCCCCCACCTCCAGTTGCTGTACACAGATTTGTGAAAATAGTACTTACTGTATTTATTTTATACCTTCTTGTAATATGCATGCCCAGGGTGTTCATATTTTTAAAAGTGCCTTCTATGTTCACTTGAGTTTGTTTATCACACAAATCCCTGTGTCCCCCTTCAATCTTATCTAGCCTTAGGACACATATTTTAAAATACTAGTAAATTTGCAAACCAGACAGACCAAATGATACTCTCTCATTTTATCAGACTCATGAGAGTGCCCTTTCCACTACACAAGGACTTGTTCTTTATTGAATTCCCCATTTATTCATCATATCCTTAGGACATACACTGGAAATTATTACATTAATGAAGGAGAAATTAATTATTTCCCTATACTCTCTAGTGACTTCTTGCTGATAGTAAGGAAGGAGAAAAAATGAAAGAAAATCAGGAATATGCGTCCTTTTAGGAAGTTTCCATATTAGTCTGTTACAGAAAAACAAAAGAATTTTGTGGTACGTTGGAGATGAACAGATTTTTATTAGCATGACCTTTTGTAGACTTCAGCTAGAGATCTTGAGTCCACAAAGGCTTATGCCAGTGATGATGAACCTTGGCACTCCAGGTGTTCTTGGACTTCAGTTACCAGAAGCTTAAGTCAGCCATCCTGCTGATCAGGGCATCTGGGAATTGTCGTTCCAGAACACCTGGAGTGCCAAGGTTTCACCATCACTGTCTTATGCCAATAAAACTTGCTTCTCTTTAAGGTACCAGAAGACTCTTTGTTTCTCCTTTCAGGAACACTCTCTTAACGTCAAGGTTTTCTTTTTAAAAAAAATACATTGCTGATATATTAGCACAACTCCTAATGCAGACCTAGAAGTACATCCTGCTAATAGGAATCGTTTTTCATAGAGCATGTATGGAATTGCTCCATGGTTCAGCAGGCTAACATTTGTTTTCAAGGAGATTCAAGAGCTCAGAGTCCTAAAAATTGCTAGCAACCACAGTCTAAAGACCACATGTCAGAAAAATGACATATTCTGATGAATTTTACTATCTGGATGACTTGTTTCATAGCAACAAAGTTGCAGAAATAGGTTAGAGATAAAGAGATCAGCAGCAAAGAAATTTTTTCTTTGAAAGATAAGAGAATGTGAAGGATCCTTTTTTAAAGGCAGACAATATACCATTCTAGGACTCCATTACTATATTTTTATTTTCCTCTTTTCCTCTCCAACATAAAAAAATTGTCTCATGTAAGAGAACGCCATGGGCAACTGCATTTGCTTGAAATCTGGGAGCTTTTTTAGTTAAAGGCATGAACTAAAATCTATATTACTACTACTACTACTACTACTACTACTACTACTACTACTACTACTACTACTACTACTACTACTACTACCACTGTATATGCCGGTGTACAAGACGACTGGGTGTATAAGACGACCCCCCAACATTTCCACTCAAAATATAGAGTTTGTTATATACTCGCTGTATAAGACTACCCCCTCTTCCGCACACCTTCCACACACCAAATAAAACGTAAAAGAACATCAGATTTGATTTCAACATGTTAATTTATATTCAAATGCTTATGACATGCAGAAAAACTGTCACAAGGCTGTATGTTATCAAATATGTACAGTAAACATAAAACAGTGCAAGTTTATTAAACGTAATTCACCAAAGACAATTCACTAAAGCTGAATGGAACAATAAACCTATGGGAGCTGCCATGCTGTTTGTTTTCTAATCTGTTAATCAAACTGGAACTGTCAATGATAGAAGGAAGGTAACAAATAGAGGGAGAGAGCAAGTGCCAGGCAAGTCCCTAGCAAGTTTGCTGGTGTGACAGTTTCCCTTTAAAAGCCTTCAAACTCCTGTTCGTCATCTGATATTAAAAGTTGTTATCCGATCCATCCCATAGGACCATAACATTATTCGATGCAATTCTCCTCCCCAGATTGCTTAACATTATGCGATTTAAGCGTTATCCGAGGTAAATGTTATTTGAGGTATTACTTTATTTTATTCAACTGAAGTGCACCCAGTGTACAAGACACCCCCCCCCCCTTGGAGGCATGTTTTTCAGGGGTAAAAAGTCGTCTTATACACCAGCATATACGGTATTATTATTAATTGCATACTGTGGTATCCTGGTTGTTAATATGCAAGTGAATGCAGATTAGAGTCAATTGTCTTATGCACAGTTGCTGTAAAGCAAAATAGAACAGTTCATCATGAATTGGTTTGATATCCTGAAAGAGGTTACATGTTGTTGAACCAACCTCTGCTACACAGTTACTCATGTTTAAAGCAAACCTGGCTTTCACAGAGATCTATGTTAATGGTACAGCAACACCTTATATTTGAAATGGGGGTGGTGAGGAGGAGGAGTTAAACAGATTCTAGTTTATGTATCATTTCAGGGTTTTTTGTTTTTCAGCCTTGTTTCAATGAACAGAAGACTAGTAACCTTGAAGCCTACGTGAAATGGTTCAACAGACTCTGCTACCTTGTAGCAACAGAAATTTGCATGGTAAGTCTAACATGTACAGCCAGGTTACACTAGATGCCCAGTTACACTAGATGCTTCAGTAATAAGCATGTTAGAGGATTTGTTTAAGTTGATAGCACATTGTCAATTGCTCCTCCTTTTGTCATTGCTGTTATTGTTAATGACACATTTCAGATTTATACACATTTCACAAAAGCACTGGTAAATAGCAGATGTGGGAAATGGTGAACTAGATTTTTTGTTTTTGTAAAAAATTATGATTGCAGGATGGTTCAGCCCTCTAACATCCAGAAATGGGTGCATCCTCCGTGCCTCAGCTGATGCAAGCAACTGTCTCATCACCAAAGTTGAAAACAAGCCATGTCAGACATTGACCACCTCACATTCTCGACATATCATGTCCTGGAAATCTTATTCTTTGAAAGAATGCACGTTGCTATTTTCTTCTTGCAGGGGTTCAGAATTTGCTCTTCCCTTGAAATAGCTCTCTTCCTGTATGCAGCCTGCACCATAGGCTGACAATGGTTGAGAGCTTTCATACCATATTAATTCCAGCATTACATATCAGTGCTCCTTGAACATTTAAACCCAACTTTTTAAAAATCTCTTTTGATAAAAATAAAAAACTCTCTTGCCCCCCTCAAATCTGTTTCGCTAATAATTTTATTTAAAATTTAAAATATCACAACTAAAAACAATCTGCTGTATTTTCTGATTTAAAAAGAAAGGGTATGTACACTTCTGCAAGGATAAGTATTTTTCTTATTTCCACAATGTAAAATTACAATACTGAATTATAGTGTTTGCAATATTTGGCACCAAGTCTAGGAAAAATTTGATCATTGTCATTTTTTCAACAGCTACTTGGATGGAGCATCTTTGGAATTCATAGGCCCTAGTGACAGGTATATCTGCTGTTTTGAGTCAGTGCTTAAAGGTATTATCAGTTTTGATCAGTGTCTGTATTGGAGACATTGATTTTTTGAACTGCCAGCAATGGGTATCATTAATCAAACTGTTTCAATGGCATTTTCTAGGTGTTCAGAATTTGACTGATTGAGCTATAGAATAGGGCATCTCCAGCATTGAGCTCTTAACATTTCATGACATTTTTTAAACAGTTCTGTTTCCTGTACTGTACCTTCTTTATCTATCTCTTTGCAGCCTGCAAAAAAGAAGCAGAGAGCACAGGTCATTGAGTTCTTCATTGATGTTGCTCGTGAATGCTTCAACATTGGGAATTTTAACTCACTAATGGCAATCATATGTAAGTATATTAGAGTTATTTCCATAAATCATAATTTATATGCAAAGGAGTCTCTGTTTCCTAAATTCCTCTCCCTGTTCTTCTCATTCTTCTCCTCCAGCTGGCATGAACATGAGTCCAGTGTCTAGGTTAAAGAAAACCTGGTCAAAAGTGAAAACAGCCAAATTTTTTATTCTTGAGGTAAAATGTCTTTTTTTTTTTTACACTAAAGTAAGTGTGCTTGGTCCTGTTCCAGAATTTTTACATATAAATGATCTTTCCCATTAAAAAAAAAGTCTATTATCTTTTAAGTATAAATTTTAAGTTAAAACTTAACTTTTTTACTTTAACATTTTAAAAATAAATGAAATAAACCACAAAGAGGTTGAAACTGTTTCTGTGATGCCCAACAATACTATTTTCAGCAAGAGGAATCCATGCTTCTTGTAGTATAGAGAAGAATGCTTCTTCTTCTTCTTCTTCTTCTTCTTCTTCTTCTTCTTCTTCTTCTTCTTCTTCTTCTTCTTCTTCTTCTTCTTCTTCTTCTTCTTCTTCTTCTTCTCCTCCTCCTCCTCCTCCTCCTCCTCCTCCTCCTCCTCTTCCTCCTCCTCCTCCTCCTCCTCATGTCTCCATCAAACCCTGGACTACCAACCCTGGGGTACACACAGAAAGAACAAGCAGGCACACCCTAGGAGGCAAACTTGCTAGCTAACCTTTCTAACATCAGATTGAACCCAGGCACGTGCTGGTATATCGGGCAATCTGGCTTTGTCCCACCCCGCCCTCGCCCCTGGCGTCCTGGGATGCTAATTGAACCAAAGGAGTAGAATGCTTAATTCTCATCTACCAAGATGAGACCATTTTTAATTGATAGCAGGTTAGACCTATATAGGGGAAATCATTGGAATAGACCAGGCCTGTGGGCCTAATCTGGCCTGTGCATATGATTAATCCAACCTACGGTGGCCACCCAGCTACCTCTAGACCCGCCCTACCACCACCAGAAGTCGTGATATATCACTTACCATGGCAGTGGTGGGAATTGTGATTTTTTTCCCTCGGTTTTTGGACAGACTCCACTGCTTCCTAGGGTGGCGGGAGGCTTTTTGGAGCAGTTTCACTTCAGTTTGGGATTTTTCTGCCCCTTCCCTGCTGCGCTTTGGCAACTGGAGTGCAACTGTGAGTGACTTCTGGTGCCAGGCAGAGCTTACGTCAGCGCCTGGGATCCCAGTGCGGAACCAGGAAGTTGGCCATGGTTGCTTTCTAGCTGCCAAAGTGCAGTGGGGAAGGGATGGAAAATTCCCAAACCAGAGCAATTATGCTCTGAAAAGGTTCCCACCACCCTGGGAATCAGTGGAGGCTCTGCAACAACCCAGAAAAACAGTGCAATTCCTGCCTCCGCTGATGACAACAAAAATGTAAGCCGTGGGCACAGCAACGCTTCCAACCCCTGGCGGGAAGTGTTGGGGGTGGGTCCAGCCCCTAGCAGGAAAACATTGGTAACCCCTGGAATAGATGGTGGGCTGGACATGATATGGTTAAGATATGGTACCTGTTGAGAGAGAAGAGGAAATTACCAAAGGAACCATTGCCTTTTCCCACTTTCGTTTGCAATTTATGTGCCTGTTAAAAAGTTGCTTGCCTTAGATAGCAGAGCCTAAAGGATGGCAGAATCCCATCTCCCACTTTTAGCAGCTAATACTGTGAAGATCTCCACTTTACAGAACCATCCAGGGCTCCAATGCTTGGATTTGAGGGGGATCCTAAGAATTTGGCACTGTCCCCATAAAGGCAGGGCATCCTCTGTCTTTCTCTCAGAGTTAAACAGCCAGCAGATTATGATTGCAATGCCACTACCACTTCTCCTTTCCTGTTCAGTGACAGCCCCCTTAGGCTATTCCTTTGCTGCATATTTACTTATAACTTGGCACTCCCTTTTAATGCACTGTGACCTGAGCACAACTATTCCTCTATTATTTCACAGATTTAGAACCCTATTCAAGCATTCAAAAAGGGTTTATATTTGAAAGCCTGCCTGTTGTTGCCTTCACATGGAGAAGAAAAGTCTCAAAAGTAGACTGTCTGCTAGAAAGGGAACCTTTCTGTGTAATCCCTTTATGAAGGCCTTAAAAACAGAGCTATGCCAGCAGGTGTGGGGTACAACTGGCATCACAACCCAGCCCTGCTGGCTTGTTTAGCCAGCCTGGGTGTCCTTATTTAGTCCCGCCTGGGTGTCCTTCTTTTTAAGGGGATTGGGGAGGTTTTATAAATGCTTTAGATAGTTTTACAGTCTTTAGTTTTAATTAGTATTGGGTATAGGTTTTAACTGATCTTGTGAGCGACCCTGGGTCACTTAGGCGAAAAGGGCAGTTTTATAAATCTAACAAATAAATAAATAATCAAAAATGTGATATCCCCCCTCCCCAAGCACTCCCACTTGTGTGAAACAGAATATTTTTCCCTTCCAGGCAGTTCCACTCCCTATAGAGATAGTGACATAGTCAATTGAGCATTGCTATGGGGATGAGTTACTTTGGCAGGTCCAGGCTTGCTGTGGCCACAAAAATGGCATCCTTGCTTTTGGGTGGCAAAGGAAGGGAAGGAAATTCCCTATTTGCAGCAGAATCTCATACAGAATCCCTTGGAGCCATTTGGAACAAGTAAAATGCTTGGTTTAAATATTTTTCATCTAAGTGCTATCCAAATGTGGCCGTGTGTTTCTCTCTAGCTTTGGGGTGGGTGGGTGGAAATGGTTCATTGACCCCATCCCACTGGTTTATCTAATACCTCATACCCATTCTCTTCCTTTTAATGTCAAGGAATTGTTTTTAGCCCATTTAATTGCTATTTTAACTGTTTTTAGATTTTAATCTGGTTTTTATGTATTGTGATTTTTGTGCCTTTTTGTAATCCGCCTTGAGTCACCTGTGCAAGTAAGGCAGAATAGAAATTTGAATGAATGAATGAATGAATGAATAAAATGGCCATTAAGACTATACTGTATGCAGGTAAAAGCTAACAGACAAGCAGCAGCACAGCATGGAACAACCAGAACTGACCAGTGGAAGTTATCATTTGTTGACAACAAATTCATGTAAACAAACAAATAGTCTGGAAGCACTTTTAGAATTAACCTTCAGGAACCCCCAAATAAATAAATTGATGTGTTTTAAAAGGAAAAAAAATCCATAAAAGATGAAAATAAGCAACAGACTTGTAAAGGACATACAGTAATACCTCATATAACATTAGTATCGAATAACATGAAAATCGCATAACATTAAGGAATCTGGGGGGAAGAGTTGCATCGGATAACATTAAGATCCTATGGGATGCTTCAGATAACAACCGCTAAAGCCTGTGTGGTTACAATGTATCTCTATGGATCCCATAGGATTTTAACATGCATCAGATAACACTAAAAATCGTATAACACCAAGACTTGTGGAACCAGGTTTTAGTGTTATCTGAGGTTTTACTGTACTGAATAGTTTACTGACCTATTATCTTTCAAACAATATAGAAATGTTGTGATGCGAAGATTATTCTAGATCTTTTCTGAGCTGATAATTTACATAAGGACTTTCCTTCACTACATTTAGCATCAAATGGACCCTACCGGTAATTTTTATAACTACAGAACTGCACTACGAGGAGCTGCCCATCGGTCCCTAACAGCGCACAGCAACAGGGAAAAGGTATTTTGTTGTTATTATTAGCATTATGTATCTTCTTTCTGTATAATGCCACAGCTAAGAGGTTGTAATTTACCTTGCAGAACAGACTTAAAATGGGCAGGGAGGTTTCCTCAGGACAGTCAACAGAACAGGGTGGGTGATTGATCTCTAGCTATGTCTCACACACACCATCCTCAGTTACCTCATTAGAAGATGTGTAATGTCAGAATGTTTATTTTGCACCCACTAAATATTTACAACATAACGGAACCAAACTTCATGATAATCAAACTTACCCCAAGCAGGGATCTTCTGTTATTTCTGCTTGTAAATAGCACACTGATTTGCAAACCTATATGTTATGCCAACCAACCATTGTGTGCCTCTGTACCTGATATGTATAAATTTATACCATGAAAACTCACTCTTATATTTGACTAAGTGGACTTGATCCATGAAAACTGACATTAAAATACAGGAGTTAGTCTTTAAGGTGCCACAGCGTTTTTTGTCTTTTTGTTTTGTTTTGTTTACTCTCACACAGACTAACACAGCTACCAATTCAAACATTTCTACTATGTTTGGTGTGGTGGACAAAATAAGACTCAAGAGACTTGGAATTGAATCCTTGTTTGGCCCTGGAAGCTCGCTGGCGATGGCACTGGGAAAACTTCTGCTTGAATATCTCTCAGATCTTGAAAACCTTATTAGGGGTGTTATACGTTGGTGACTTGATTATTTATAATGCACATTAATTTATTAAGCAAAGCAGTGACTGAATGTGCCCTTCCCCCACAAATGTTAACGTGAATTTCTTTTAAAAAGCATTCTAAAACACAGCCATGGCACAGACTATGTACACAAAATATCTTATATTTGAATGGAAGGCTGTGCAGCACTAGGGAGTAGATTTTTTTCTGGCAAGTGAAAAAGATTAATATCTTCAGTTCTTAATTGACTATCTCATTTGACTTACAAATTTTCAGCACATTTAAGCAGCCGCAGTGACTGCACTCACAGTAGACTGCACAACCAATGTGTCATGCATTCCAATGGACTGTTATCAGAAAGTAACGATAAAGAGAATTTATTTTAGGGCAATGCAGAACAGAAGCAGAACAGGAAAGGCATAATGCTCTTCCATCAGGGCATAGTAACAAAATCTATGTTCTCTGTAAGTGAAAGAACATTCCTCTATAGTTCAGAGCTGTTCTGGTTGTCAATATTTACTATGTTTATTTATTGACATAACTGGCATTCTGCTTCCTCATTTATATTCCCAGAGCAGCTAGCAAACCAGTAAGAAATGAGAATGAAATTTAAAAGAAAAAGAATATGAAAGCTGAAATCTCATTGTGTAGCTCCGTGTGCATAACCATGATATTATTATTAGTGGACACTTGCTGGAGAGTAAATGCCATTTCAGGGCGCATGGTACTATAAGCAAAGCAATGAAGTCACATGGACCCCAGAAACTCCAAAGGAAGCCTTCCATCAGCATTGTCATCACCCTTGTTCATGTAGAGCTGCACAATGGAATTTCAGCCAATAAATTATGTAAGTTAACACATAAAATGGCAGTAGTCCATTCAAAAAGACAGTAAAATACAGTTGTACCTTGCTTAAAGAGGATAATGTGTTCCACAGGATTGCTCTTTAAGTGAGTTTGCTCTTTAAGTGAAACACCATTGTAAATGACCAATTGTGGGAGGGATTGCGAACCCCGATTTATTTGTTAAGCGAGTTTTTGGTTGATTTTAGTTGTTAAGCGAAGCGAACATTCAGAGAAAATTCTACTCTTTAAGCAAATTAGTCTCTAAGCGAGGTGCTGTTTATGCAAGGTTTTACTCGGTGGGATGTAAAAAATTTTACTACCCCCACCATGATGTCATCACAGTGTGGGTGGAGCTAACATCATGATGTCATGATGTGGGCGGGACCAAAGAAAATAAATAAATAAATAAATAATAAACACACACACACACACACACACACACACACACACACACACACACACACACACACACACACACACACACACACACAAAGGTGAGTCACTTACCCTGGGGAGCAGGCTATAGGGAGCTTCAGGCTAGCAGCTTCTCTTCCTCCTCCCCGCTTGGGAGGACAGCAAGGAGGCTGTGCATACGCGCCAAGCACTGTAGGCATGCATGCACACCAAGTGCTTGGCACGCATGTGCAGTGGGGGAACCAGTGAAAAGGTAAGCCCCGAAGGTGGTTCCCCCAAAAAGCTGCTGCTGGTTCTCCGGGACACTGGGAAAAGTTACTACCGGTTCTGGCGAACTGGTGAGAACCTGTTACATCCCATCACTGGTTTTACTGTAAAATCTCTTTGAAGTTGAAAAGTTTAGCATTACTAATTTTTAAAACTTTTGCAGAGCAGGACTTTGTTTTTAGTTCAAAGTATAAAGAATGGTAGGAAGGATTATATGAGACCCTATGTGGGCAGGGAAGACAAGGAGATGTCTTGGAAAAGGCGTTTCAAGAAAGTCCTATCCTAGTTGTTCACTACCGTGTCCTCCATGCCATAGCTTCCAAGAGGAAATATTCTCTGCTAGGTCTCTCTCTTTCTCTATCCTTTTTTCAGATGCTCAGCACATAAGCACCATAAACAATTTGAGAACATTTCCTGCCAAGCCAAATTACTCCTCCTTTTGTCAATTCTTCCCAGAGCTTTTCTTTTCCTCAAGGCCTTAGTACCATGAGAAGCTACAGTTCTGTTAATTCACAAAAAAACCTGAGGGTATGCTTGAAAATTATGCCCCCTGACATACTTATTCTTACTTTAAAAATACATCTCTTTTAGGATAGACAAGAGCATGTGCTCCAGGTAAGTTTAAATCTAAGGGAGTTCAGTTGTCCAGGGCTTTGTGGCTGAAAAGAAGCTAATGAGCAAAACAGCAAAAGGCAAAACTACAGCAAATAGACTGCCTTTGGGGGCACTTGTCAGATTTTTAATCTACACATACTGTATACTAATCTGTTTGTTTTACTTATTTGATTTGTATTCCACCTTTCTTTAGCATACATATGGTTAGAGCAGAGGTGCCCAGACTTTTTGGGCCATGGGCCAGTCATGTGGTTGAGCAGGCCGGTCACATGGTTCCTCCCACTGGAAGCAGAAGTAAAACGTGCCTGCGCATGCACAAAACGCTGCCATAAATGTATGTGCTTTGATTCAGATTTCTGCATTGAGCAGAGAGTTGGACTTCATGGCCTGAAAGGCTCCTTCCGACTCAGCGGTTCTATGATTCTTCCAAGATTCCAGTTTAAGGCCAATTAGATGAACAAAATTGGCTTAATATTTGTAAAATTATCCTGGGCTGAAAAAGTATCTGCCAAATTTCACGTGAAGAAAGAATTAGACAAAGAAAATGAGAGAGGTGAACAGGCATATGAATCTCCATAACATAGGATAGTCAGCTTATAAGCATAATATTATATCCTTGTAATTGTTTTATTATTTGGAGAAGTTTCCTTGTATAGGAGAGATTAAAATAATGAAGGAAGTTATTTTGTTATGTGCCATCAAATCTGACTTAACAGTGACCCTGTGAATTAATTACCTCCAAAAAAGGGTCATTAACAGTCCTGCTCAAGTCTTGCATTCTCAGGACCATGATTTCTTTTACTGAGTCAGTCCTTTTCAAGTTAGGTCAATCCATCTCATGTTTGGGTTTTCACTTTTCCTAGCATTACTATCTTTTCCGGGGAATATATCTAAAATTACAATAGGCTCGATTTAACTACTTTAGCTACTAGTGAGTATGACGTGGTTAGTTTGTGGTAAAATGCAAGCCAAACCAATATGTTCATACTGCCTGAACTTATCTGGTGCTGACAAAGACAATGAAATGGGGAATGGCAATGACAGCATAGCTATGGAGAAGGCACAAAGGAAAGAACTGGAGAAATAATAGTTATGTCATCTCTTCACAGATTGTGATCCCATTCTTCAGCTTACTGATCAAAGACATTTATTTTCTGAATGAAGGATGTGCTAACCGCCTTCCAAATGGCCATGTGAACTTTGAAGTAAGTGTAACACATGTCTTTTTCATGTACGTACCGACATGATTTTTTTGACTGCTTGGCTGTAAATGAATGAATGAATGAACATGGACAAAGAGAGAACATAGAAAAAAGATAAATTTCCTAACTCAAAGACCAGGGATTCGTAAAACGAGAAAGAGAGTGATTTTGGCCAGAATCTATCAGACCTTGTCCTTGACTTCCCTACAGTCCTGTTGCTCATTTGAAAAGCCTTGTCTGAAGGCCAGGGGATCCTCTGGAGAACAACTTAATATGGGACATGGAGATATGATCCAAAATAGAAAATCTTTAATCCTCTACCTATGAAAAGGCAAATGTAGCTCTTAAGGAAATCATGCAGGATTATTTTTGGCTCCTTAAATCTGGTATCTGGGGAAAATCATACCTACTTTGCATTTTAAATTAAATTATGATTTTTTAAAAATTCAAAATATTGGGGCTGTACTGTTTCAGACAGACAATGTTTCTTTTTACAAGCTCTTCCTTTTCTCTCTTTCTGCAGAAATTCCTGGAACTGGCTAAACAAGTAGGAGAATTTATAACGTGGAAACAAGTAGAATGTCCATTTGAACGAGATGATAACATCATCCATTATTTACATACTGCACCTATTTTCACAGAAGATGGTGAGAAAACCTTTTTTTGATAAAAGCTGTAGTTGCAGTCCTTCCCATCCTCTGGCCTTCCAGATGGTTTGGACTCCATCCCTCGGAATCCTTTGGCATTGACTATGATGGCTGAAGCTTCTGTAAGTCCATGTCCAAAACCTCTAGAAGACCAAAGCTTCTGACATTTGTAGCTTTTCCCTTTTTATTGTTCAGTCCCACAATCGAGTCTGACCCTTTGTGACCCCATGGACCATCAAAAGCCAGGCTCCTCTGTCATCTGCCATCCTCCGTAGTCCACCCAGATCTACTACACCCACTGCATCAACAATGCCATCTAGCCATCTCATCCTTTGCCGTCCCCTTCTCTTTTTCCCTTCGATCTTTCCCAGCATCAAGGCCTTCTCAAGTGAATCCTCTCTTCGCATTTGGTGGCCAAAGTACTTGAGCTTCAGCTTCAGCATTTGTCTTTCCAATGAGCAGTCAGAGTTGATTTCCTTTAGGATGGACTGGTTTGATCTCCTTGACATCCAGGGGTCTCTCAAGGGTCTCCTCCAGCACCACAGTTCGAAGGCATCTCTTCTTCTGCTCTCAGCCTTCCTTAGGTCCAGCTCTCACAGCCATACATTACTACTGGGAAGACCATTCCTTTAATTATGTGGACTTCTGTTGGCAGGGTGATGTCTCTACTTTTTATTATGCCTTTCCTTTTACCCCCAAAACAACCCTTTTAAAGGTACTGAGTAGTTTGCTGCCAACATTACCACATAGCTTTGGGTTGAAAATGTGACTGTCCTGCCTCAAATTCTCACTGTTTCTACAGCAAGCTGCTAAAAGAGTGATCCCCAGGGCCTTTGTCTTCTCCCACAGCTTCCCAATGAGGCATTATCATATTTGCAACACATCATTTCTGTGGTATCCACAGAGGAACAGGCCTGTGAGATGCTGCTGTGAATATTATTTGGGCTGTAGCTGAAAGCATTTGGAGAAAGTCAACAGATCCCTTTCTCTGCAAGTGAAGTTTCTAGTGACCAGAGGCAGAGACAAAAGAGCCCTGCGGGGTCTCAGGAGAGAAAGAGAGACCCTTTAAGCTGCACTAGCAGCAACATGGTGGGGATGGGTGGGGTATAATCATTCCCATTTATAAATGGATTTCTGTGTGAGTTCTGCCCTACGTCTCATGTGTCACATTGCATCCTGTCATTTCCTAGCAGGTTAATTGAGTCACATCTCATTAGCCTCATGTCAGCAATAGGAGCTGGATTTGTTAGCTTTGCTTATATTTGCCCATAGGCCTGGCTGACTTTGGAACTTTGGATTTTTAAAGAGCAGCCTTTAAAACGTATCCATGTTAATTGCATCTGACATTTGGGGTTCCATTGGCTACAAATGAATGTAGGATGTAGCAAAGAAAATTATGCTCAAGGTCCATGAGGAGCAGCTGTCAAGGCTAAAAAAAAAATTAAAGCAGTCCTAGGAAGCTCTGGGAGGAGGAGAGAGAGCAAGCCTTATAGGTGTGGCCTGGCAGGAGGCAGGGACTCCTAGTATAGCGAAGGGCATTTGGAGATATCTTCTTTTAGATTCCACTTTAAGGTTAGTTAATTTCCCCCTCTGCTTTGCCACTTTGGAAATCTAAGGCCCACAAACTGACAGGTGGGAAGCAGGTCTGGTAGGCATTCTGCAACTGACTAAGAGAGTGGGATCAGAGCCGGCAGAGAAGATGAAATCTACTTCTGCTCTTTGAAAGAGTATTAAAATATGATACAATAAACATTTAACTTACAATTGAATTAGGAACAATTGTGTATCTCTTGCACAGGCAGGACAATCCTGTGCAAATTGATTCTGCTGAAGGATTGAGCGGATTTGTAAAAGATTTTTGCCGCCTCCTCGTTGGATTGCTGTTCTTACTTTAGATGCAGCCACTCTCAACATTAATGATATATTATATCCAGCCTGTTCTCAAAGGGCTTTTTCCCCCCATCCAAGATGATTTTTTTTTCTTCCTACCCTTCTTTTCCCATTATTTGTATCTTGAATTGTCAGCTGTAACAATCTATAATTTCACGTTTCTTTGCCTCCTCCTCCTGTGTTTTATAATTTTCTGTTCCATAATCATTTGCCTTAGTACTTCTTCACTGGTCACCCTTTTGAGCCAAAAAATTCTTAAACTTCTGATAAATCTATGTTTCTACACTAGTCTCAATTAAGATCCTTTATGCTTGTATGTTCTTAGAACTGAGAATATGTAGCAGTGTCAAAAAAGAAATCTAATCCAGACTCTCTGTGTTCTGCTATTTATTGCATGGCTGTGGTCCGGTTCCACTATTTATTCAGCCATATTCCAAGACACCTATATTTGTCAATATACTCTACAATTTCATTCTGGATCTTTAACTGCATTTCTTGTGCTGTTTGTTTTTATTGCTGAATTAGTATACTTAAATAATTTTTTGGTCTGTTTCTTGGAATACAATGTTGTGGGTACAGTTTCAGTAATCAGTCTTTTCTCCCCTTCCTCCTTTTTCAGGTTTGTATCTGGCTTCCTATGAAAGTGAAAGTCCAGAAAACCAAACTGAAAAAGAACGGTGGAAAACTTTGAGGTACAGTAGTAATTAATTGATTGATTATCTTATGCTGTGTAATGTTTGAGAAGTAGTTGCATAGAAATGTAGGCCGCTGTATAATGGAGTCATAAAAATGTTAAGTTCCTGTCTTTGGCATAGTTACCACAGGTTTAGATGAAAATTATATGGAAGTGAGAAGGCAAAACTAGACTTTACAGAGAAACATACACTATATAATAGTGACATGAACATTGATTTGCTACCAGTTTGGAAACTTTCATCCAAACTATACCCATTGGTATGTATATCCAAACATGTCTGCAAATTACTTCTTGGAAACCAACAAACAAATCCTTCCAGATCATGAGTGAATGGGAAATTGGACTTAGATATTCTAAAGTAAGTATTCATACTGCAAGCATGTTGGCACTGCCTTATAGGACAGAGCTAGATCAGAAGCTTTCTCTAACTCACAAAAGAGCCAGCCACACATAATTTAAGATTATTTAGGGTACAAACATCCAAGGAAATTCATGTTTCATGCTCCTACAATATTTTCAATATCGCGATCGCGTCTTACTCTTGTCCTCCCTGTATTTAAACTATAGGGAGAGAGAGACTGCTTGTGTCTCTTTCCCTCCCTGTATTTAAACTACAGGGAGGGGGAAAGAGACAGAGGTGATTGGTTCTCTAGAGACCCAATCACGTCTCTCTTCCCCCCTCCCTGTAGTTTAAATACAGGGAGGGAAAGAGACACAAGCAGTCTCTGCGACTGCAGTAGGGTCGGGGGAAAGGCGCGCCTTTCCCCCAACCCTACTGCAGTCGCAGAGACCGCTGCGGGTGGGGGGTGGCTTTAAAGGCAGGGAGGAAAAGAGACCCAATTGGGTCTCTTTCTTTCCCTGCCTGCCTTTAAAGCAGTTTGTCCCTGAAGTCAGGGCTTTCTTTTTAGCGTTGTTCGATGCATGATCGGACAACGCTAAAAATTGGATAACGTCATGACTTGTGGAACCAAGTCATAATGTTATCTGGGGTATTACTGAACCTCTAAGGGGAGAGTGACGAGTATTACATTATAAAATGTAATACATTTGTTTTGTATGTGGATCACACAGCTGATTTGCTTATTTACATCAGGGGTGCCCAAACTTTTTGGGCCGCAGGCCAGTCACATAGTTCAGCAGGCCAATCACATGGATCCTCCCACTAGAAGCATAAGTAAAATGCACCTTGCAATCTGTTTTGGAACAGGATGAGATAGATTTTAAGCTGCCATTTTCTCTGCTTAAACCAGGGTTGACCAAACTATGGCCCATGGGTCAGATCCGCCCCCCAATGCCAATTCATCTGGCCCACGCTGCCCTCATCACTCTTGGAAGCAAAAGATTAATTGGCATTGGGGGGTGGATCTGGCCCGTGGGCCATAGTTCAGACACCCCTGGTTTACATTATAAAATGTACCTTTGAAAAAGTGGTACCTATGCTGAATGCATCATAAATACACAAGGAAGTATAAATATATATAAAGTTATGTACTGTCTGTTTTTACTGCTGCAATGAGACTAATTTTAAGGTAGATAGAAAACACTGGCATTGGCAATTGGCAATAACATAATAATTTCATGTCAGAAATTAATCTGGGTTGAAAGGATTTTTGCAGGAGAAACTCCACTCACATACTGCCTCATAGCCGTTTGATCACTCTGCAGGTGGTTCACAAGGTAATTATCATTCGGCCACCTACAAGATGGGTATTCATTTTATTGACCTCAGAAAGATGGAAGGCTGTCACCCTTGATCCCATCAGGATTGAACTCAGATTGTGAGCAGAGTTGTGGCTGCTGTACTGCAGTACTGAAATGCTTTGGAGGCCATGCCCCACATAATTATTTCCAGGTGATGTTAAAATACAGAAAAGAAAATTACTGAAGATACTTTTTGTTTGTTTGATTCCTGTACTGATAATGTGTCAGATACGTAAAAGATGACATAACAATTGACAGGTTGTATCTGGGGCTTGTTTAGCTGAATATCATATTTCATCTTGCACCCAACATCTTTTCTTCTCTTAAAGTTGAGTCATTCATTCTTCCAGCTTTGTTCCTGTTGTCATTCTGTACTTCTGGGGCACTCCTATTTCTCTGAACCGGGGGTGGGAGTGGGGATAGAATATGGAGAAAGCAAATCTGAATAATTATATCATAATTGTTTTCATGCTTTCTACAATTCTCATGTTTCTTCTTTGCAGGACAACTATCTTAGGAAAGACTTGAAGATAGAGATCTATAACTACCGTAGGATGACATATATCAGCAAAACTACTTTGCACTATTGATTCCAAAGATGCCTATTTGGGATTAGGAGATTTTATTTTTCTGTGCATTTTTGGATTCTTTACTGTGGTCAACTGGATTAATCCACAAGACTCAACAAAGGTATCTTTTTACTGCACGTACAGTGATATTTTCTATCTGGACTGTACAGCAAAAGCCCAAAGGGTGGCTTGTTCAAGCCTGTGCTGTAACTGTGTCCTTATCACTGTATTACCTTGTCTCTCTGAAGGAACGGAACAAGACAAGGAGAGTCATGGTGCTGCAAATACATAATAATTTCCACTGGAAAGGTACAGGGTGTGTTATCTCCAAAGCAATGTGTATCCAGTAGTAACTGTCTAAGAGCTATCGGAAGTAAATTCTGCCAGACACTCAGCATAAGCTGGTTACTCCCTACACAGGAACCTTCTTTTCTCTCCACAGTGTTCAACCTCAGTGAACAATATTAGGACAAAAGAAGAAAATGCTGACACAAAACCATGTCAATATGGAAAGCCCAGGCAAACTGCATCCATTTAAAAGGAAGAGAAAGGAATCCAAGCTGTGTACTTTCATAGTTTCTTCTGTTTTTTGAGGAACAAATCATAATATATATATATTTTCAAATAAGCCACCATGGCATCAATTCTTAAACTGTACTGGTGAACTGAATGGATTTCAGTCTGACTTACCTCTATACAAACCATGTAGCACATTCTCCAGTTCACTTGACTGATGGTGTAAAGAACTGTATTCTAGAGGCCTTACCTCACTGTAACACAAGACGAACTTGTTAAGGGCTCTAGCCATTGTGTTTGTTTTTGTGCAGGGTGGGGAGTCCTTTCCGTGCTCATTTTATTGGTGAGGCAAAGAATATTTGAGAAGAGTAAATTATTTGACATTAGGGCTCTTATTTCAGTGTGCTAGAGAGGACAATTCTCACGCTTGTGACATGTTGCACTATGGTAAAAGAACTGTCAATACATTGTTTATAAATACATTTCTTATTTTTAATTATCCTATTTACTTATGATCCAAGGTCACTGCTTCCCAGCTATGGGAATGGTAAGTCACTTGTGTCTCCCGTGGTATTTCATGGAGCTGCATAATAGAAATACTATGCTATAATTGTACTTAATGTTCCTTCGTGTAGAAAAGAGATACTATATACAATAGTAGCAACCAAATTAATAGCTACTATTGCTTACCATATAGAAAAACTATGGGAAGATGTGCAAATCATCAGATTGTTTTATAATGCAACAGCAGGATTACATCATAAATGCCAACATTTCAGATATGGATAGCTGCAGTATTATCTACTCAAGGTAAGCTTGAGCTCAAAACAGCTACTATGTTACGAGGGAAAGTATGTGACACTCATATTGTACCTCTGTACATATAAATGACTGTATGAAGCAACCAAATTCCATGTTTCTTCTATCTTCCAAAAAGGGCTGGAAGAAAGCTACACTTTGATGAACCATATGACTACCCTATTACTTGTCACTGGTTTGTTCATACAATCCAGAGGTAGATCCCATTTTGCACTGCGCACAAGATTTTAGTACAGTAATCAGTGTCTGAACTGGTAGGTCCACTGAATACAAAAGTAGCCATTAACTTGAAAAATGTTTAATTTGTAATTCAGGTGCATTGGTGGCTTTTGGTTCTGTTCTGACAGCATATATAATAGCATCTCAAAACATTCCCCCCTGGGATTGCTCAGAAGTTGATAGTGGTGGTGCTTTCTTCAAATGAGGACATTTTAATCTGTGGCGTGCAGTTCAGTGGTTTTGTCTACATCAGTGTTTCCCAACCTTTGGTTTTTGGACTTCAATTCCCAGAAGCCTAAGTCAATTCTCCAAAGCACTGATCAGCCAATGTACTGACTTAGGCTTCTGGGAATTAAAGTCCCCCTGTGGGGCATGGACCCCACATTGGGAACCACTGGTCTACAGGGACCACTGCTCAAAGATGTTCTATAGTTTAATGTGACAGAGTTTGTCGCAAGATCTGGTGTTTGCATTAAGAAACCTCATTCATGCTTGTATAGTCACAACTCTTATTTGTGCATAAAATGTTTGCCCCTTTGCCCACCCACATAGACCTATGTTACTATTTATAACCTCAGAGATAAAGGAGAAGGAGAGGAAGGGTAACTTTTTAAAGGCCTTTGCCTGCTCATTTAGACAGAGCTTTTTTAATGATAAAGACAACCATCCACTTAACAGTGTATACATCTGCTTTGTGTCATTTATTTAATGTTGTAAAATGTTGATAAAGTTGATGGTGTCTGCACTGAATGCCACAGTTCAGAAAACATTCTTGATGGCTATTGTATGCCACAGTAAAATAGAACAGATTCCAGCACCTGAATAAGAAGTGAGAGATGATTTCTTTGTAGCCTGTTTGTGAATAATCCATCTTGAAGAAAATCCCACAGCTAAGGTCCCCAGCCTATGGCCCTGAACTCTCTTTCTGCAGTCCTCCAACCGGCTTTTTTTTACCTCTGTATGTTTAGTTTTTATCTAAATTTGTAGGTTAATAATAGGTTAATAATTTAGTTACATTTTGATTTAAGAGGTGGCTCTCAGGTCAGATGCAACTGGCTTTCAAGCAAGGGCAACCTCGTCCTCCTCTCTTCAGGAATTGGGTGCTCAAAATCAACCTTCATGTCCCAGAAGGTAGGGGACCACTGTCCTAGAGCAGTGTTTCCCAGTCTTTGGTTTTTGGACTTCAATTCCCAGAAGCCCAAGTCAATTCCTCAAAGCACTGATCAGCCAATGTACTGACTTAGGCTTCTGGGAATTGAAGTACAGTACACCACTGTTCCATAGAATATAGTTTTGGGAAACGCTGTCCTAGAGAATGGATAGGAAGCCTTAAGGAGAAGGGCAAAGGTTTTCCACACTTAAAGAACCATGGACAAGAGAATCTTTGAAGCTACAGGCCCGTCAGCCTGAATTTGAAACAAGGGAGAAGGCATTAAAACAAATGATATAGCTGCCAATCTAAATGCATCTTAATAAAGAGGAGGATGAGTAATAATCAGAAGCCAACATGGATTTTTTTCAGAACAGATTCTTTCAGATCAACTTTACCTCTCTTTTAGTAGTTGGTTTCAGCACATCATTTGACAAAGGTCTCAATGATATTTCAGTTGTCGTATTTTGGTGTGCTAGATCAGGGATTTTCAGCCTGTGGTGCCATTTCATGTGGCTCCCCACTGCCTCCACCACACCCAGAAGTGCCATGTGGTGGAGGAATGGCAAAATGGCCGTCAAGCCCCTGAAGCTGTCTGAGGGAGCATGACCCAGACACTGGCTTTAAAAGGTTGAGAACTTCTGTGCTAGATGGTAACCTCATTGACATTCAAAACTGGTTGGAAAAAGATACTAATTCCTTATCAAACTGGGATGAAGTTTCATATGAGGTACCAAGTGGTGGTCCAAAGCTGGTAATCTTCAGCAATATTAGTGACCTAAATAAAGGCGATCCTTACTACATTTGCAATGGCACTACATTGAGGAGAAGAGTAGTGAATACTTCAAAAGGCAGTAATTCAAACACAGTAGCATGAAAATAATAGCCCTAATTAATCTTGAAAAAGTAGAATTCTGTTTATTCTGAAACAATAAACAAGCAATGTACAAAGGTCTAAACCTTATTGTTAATCTCAGCAAATGCATAGAATTGGATCAGTGGAATTCATGTTTAGCTTAGTCTACCCATTGATTCAGTGGGTCTACTAGGGTTGGAATTAGCTGTTAGGTTTAGGTTAAAAATGGTATTTAGTTGTTGTTTTTTAAGTCCACAGGTACCTGTGGATAAAGGGCAGGAGAAACGTGCTGAGGAGTTACTATACTGAAAAAGGATCTCTAGATTACAATTAATCATAAACTGAACATGACCCAGAAACATGATGTGGTAGTGGAAAGGCTACTGCAATTTTAAGCTGCATGAATAGAATCCTTTCCAAGTCAGGAAAAGAAATAATTGCATTTTTTTCTTCTTCATTGGTCAGAACTCATGTGAAGTATTGACTCCCATTCAGGGTACAGCATTTTTCTAGGGATGAAGACAAATCTATGGGTTTGTAAGTAGACAGGGAAGATGGTTAGGTGATGTGGAAAATAACTCCTTTGAGGGAAGGTAGAAGGATCTGGGTATGTCTAGCCTGGAGGAGATTAAAAAGAAACATGACAGTACCTTTCAAATTCCTGAAGGGTTGTCACATAGAAGACTGCTCCAGAAGGTAGGACAGTATTTGATGGGCTTAGGAAAGATGTTGGTTGAACATTAGGAAAAATGTTTGACAGTAGAACCAATTACATGAAAGATTTGTTCTTCTATGTGTATATCTTCAAATAGAAGCCTGACAGTCATCAGTTGAGGATTCACTTACTTTGGGTTCCCTTCATTGAATGGGAAGGGGATGTTGTTGATAAAATTGGACTCAAGACCACTACCAAGTTACATCACTCTGTAGCAAAACTCTTGGCTGCTTGAAATACATTATGATATACAGTGAGGTTACAAACTGGCCACCAAGATTGGCAGTAGAAAAGTAAGATACAGTATTGAATATGAAATTCTTTCCTGCAGAGAAAAGAAGCCACTTGGAATTGGTGCAGTAAGTTTTATGGAGGCCTTCTGATAATGAGAATTCCAACTCAATTTTTTTTTTTTGTAATTTTGATTTGACACTGTTCATAAGGCAGTTTGCTATTAGCATTTGAATCTGTACTGATGACGAGGTCCTTTTTAACTTAAAAAGTATTTGTGTAAAACCATCACTAAAATGATTTCTTTTTAGAATTCGTACAGATCAGTAACAAATATAAATGCATTCACAAGCAGCAATTAGCACCTTCTCTGTATTATTTGAATAGCTGTGTCTTTAAATGTGCACATCTTTTAAACTGTCTGCTAATGACTATAATGGCTGACATATAGCATGGAAGTAGCTAAATGATGAGCTTACATTTTTACAAAGTAAAAGTTCTGATTTATTTTCCATGGTTCAAAGCAAATCTTGTGCCTGTAGGAAGCAGAAACCAATTCCTACCAATGGGCGGGATCTCTCTCTAAAGGGCCACAGACAAAACACAATCAGGTGAGGGTGATATCCCCAGCTCCCTACTGTAGCCAGAACTGACTTGCAAGAAGTGTAGAGAGTTGCGGGGGGGGGGACTTAAATCTCACTAGTAGAATGTTAGATTTTTAACTAATTGTCTGAATGGTGCCACTCTGAAATGATGGCTTGTGCTCTGATCCTAATAGGTATACTTATATGTTGTTATGTGTCATCAAGATGTCTCTCACCTATGGTGACCCTGTGAATGAAAGAGCTCCAGAATAACCTGTCCTCAACAGCTCTGCTCAGTTTTTGCAAACTCAAGCCTATGGCTCCTTTAGGGAGTCAATCCCTCTCAGATACATATATACCCAACCCTTTAACTTACTGTCATAATTCTCAACATTTGTCTGGCATAGTTCTTTGTATGTCTGATCCTAAGTATTTTTGTGCTACTGTAGTGCACCCAAGGATAGTACAAATTACCCATTATATTATACACAGTAGGATTTGGTGTATAAGTCTGTCTGAAAAGCATTTCTGTAATTTTGGCTGAAGTTAACACCCATCTGTCTTCCTGAAAGTTACACTTGGAAAGACGAAGAAGTTCTGAAGATACAAATTAAGAAAAATGTCAAATGTGTCAGTAATAGGTCTTATTTCTCAAGTATGCTTAGCATTTTTGTTTGGTTCATCATTTAAAGCAGCAAAAATCCATATGGTGTTCACCGAAGCTAAAAAAAACCCTGATCAGAATTTTATTTTTGAGTAACTATTACAAATTTGTATGAGTCCTATGTTTTATTGTATGAGTCCTAGGTTCTTCAAAAATCTGAGTTTTCATAGGCTTTTTTCACTAACTAGATTTAGCTTTATCATTGTCTGTTTGATAGAGATCTTGGAAAGCAAACACCTCTCTGTAGTCAACAAGGAGTTATGCCCCATACTTTTCCATTGTTGGGAACTACAATTCTTCTCACCTCTGACCACTTGTGCTGACTGGGGATGATAAAAAAAATAGATGACTTATAACATCTAGTCTTGGGACAGACTGCAGTTTTGCAATAAGTGTGGACTGAGATTTAGTACCTGTCCAGATAGTAGAAACCACTGTCGCCTCGTTCCTCAGAAAACAAATATTTATAATTTTTATAATTTGAATGGTACCCCTAATATTCATTCATAACTTGCTTTCTTCAATCATTCTTTGCAGACAATCTGAAATATAACTAGGTTACTAGGAGAAACAACATGGATTGACCATATTTATGTCTAACAACCAATATTTGCATAAATTGTGCTGTTTTATGTAAAGCTTTTTAACAAATTCTAGCCCTGGGATGAGGTAGTTCCTCCTGCAGCATCTTTGTTCTCATATTTATCAACTGTCTAGCAGTCACAAATGATTCTCCAAGAATTGTCTCCACATATCGTAACCTCAACTAACTGAAGCAGAAGAATGACACTAGCAACTAACTCACCATTGTCCGGGTTAAAAGTACTGGCAATTGGCAGTAAATAATATGACAACTTGTGTACCAGAACCAGAGCAGCTGAAGGTTACAGCCTGGGTTACCTTGTGCAGATAGTATTCCTGAACATCTTCATTAAGTGAGGAGGGAAATAAAGTGTACCATACCAAATTATTTGTCATACTTCAGTGCTACTTAATATACATAGGTTTGCACGTCTGTGTTCTAAAATATCCTATTCTCCAGTACTAAGTAGCAAGACAACAAGAGCAGTTAAGGATCAGACTTTTGGTAGGCTTCTAATTCATAGAATTGCCATTATGTTGGAAACAACTTGATGACACATAACTGTAACAAACAGAAATGTATTCCTATAAAAATACTTGAGTAACTAGAGCGTCTTGAGCTCTCATTTTAAAATACAGTAAAACACCGGATAACGATTGGATCGGATAACGCTAAAATCGCATAACGTTAAATAATCTGGGGAGGAGAATTGGATTGAATAACGTTAAGGTCCTATGGGATGGATCGGATAACAACCGCTAAAGCCTGTGTGGTTACAATGTATCTCTATGGAGGTTTAACGTTATCTGATCCATCCCATAGGATTTTAACATGGATCAGATAACACTAAAAATCACATAACACCAAGACTTGTGGAACCAAGTTTTAGCGTTATCCGATGTTTTACTATACTGTATACTGAACCTCACCTAACTTCATGGCAGCTAGACTTCAAGAGGTAGGTGTGTCTAGCTGAAACTGATTCTATTTTTGTACAACAGTCTTTAGGTAGAATTGATTATTATATTTTTAAAAATCCATGTTGACTCTGGTGCTTATTTGTTTCAAAATCAACAGTACAAGCTATCTGTGTCATGAAATGGAAGAAGCCATGTATTAATAGCTTTGGCAAACTCCCCATTCACCTGATGCTATTTCCCAGAGTTCCACTGCATGCAGAAAAAAATATTTATTATGAAACAGAAACTCCTATCCATATGCTACAACTACTGAAATTTAATATAAATTTAATATAAATATATAATTTATTATAAAAATATAAATTTGAACCAATAAATAAATAAATAAATTTACATAAAAACAAAAAATGTCATCTCGTTTTCACAAAGTTATTGAAAATGCTGTTATGAAACAAAATGTGTCAGTATTTTAAGTCCTTGAAGTTGACAGTTCTGCTTATAATTTTCAGTTCGGTTTAAAGTCTATAATATATATACACAGAGTATGGAAGAAAGAGTGGTTGGCATGGCACACAGTTGCATGAGTTTCATAAAAATTAAGTAACCGATGTGACAGGTAGGCATTTGGTAGTACACTGGACTAATTATTCCCTAACTGTACAATACATATTTTACACTGAATTTTGAATATATTCAATGCCAATTTAGCAGAATGTCAGAACTATTTATTGGCAAGAATTCTACTACCATTTCTACTCCAATAACTGTAAAAAGAGGAATCTCTGGTTAATACAATTGCCTTGCTTAGAATGCACTGAAATATTCCCGGAAAGGATGATCAGAAAATATTTTCAGTAAGCTTTGGATCAGTGCTTCTGCCATGAACAGCAATTACCGTAGAAATAAATTTGTGTAATGAGTGATTTGCATAATTTAGCACTGTGATGGGGAATAAACTGTGCTGTCAGTATTTAGGTAAAGGTCGCCCTTGCTCGAAAGCCAGTTGTATCCGACTCTAGGATTCAGTGTTCATTTCTGTTTATAGCCAAAGAGCCAATGCTGTCTGCATTTGCAGATGTTTCCATGGACACATGGCAGGCATGCTTCAACACCTGAGTGCATGGGACACTGTTTTTAGGTTGGAAGGAATGCAATATCTAAATAAAAATGTCATGGGTCATGGTCTCAGTAGAAGAATGGTGGTACCTTTTATCAATATTCCAGTTGAGCAAAGTAACAGTCTGTGTACATAAAATAGATATTATGACTAGTTTTGTACTCCTTTATGAGATTTATTCCATCCTTTATTAAAATAAAATGCTAGTAGAAGCTGATGTAAGACTACCTGGCTGGATGGTGCCCATGTAGTGCTAAGCTATATTTCATTGCTGAGGTCAGGGTGGTCAAGGGTGGCCTGTGAGCCAACAGAGCATTGGCAGAGGGCAAAACAGACCCCAACCACAGGCCTCATGACTGCCCACTTTGGGGGGAAATGGGACAAAAGAAGGGTTTGTTCTTCCTGGAGGGCTCTAGAAATGCTTTATTTATTTATTTTGCTTAAAACAAAGGAAATTGGACCTGATCACAACCCTCACTAACAAAAACAAGGAGGCGCCTAGTGGCTTCCAGTTTTATTTTTCTTCCCACTTATTTTTAATAAATTGTCAGGCTTGGTGGTAAGTGCTGAGGGCAAGAACCTGGTTCACAGGTCTGCCAGAGTCACCTACCCCATGTTATAAGGTAGAGCTACGTGCTCATATCTCCCATCAGTGCTGTCAGTTTCCATCATTTAATCTACAACCCAAAGTACATTTAGGAGTGCATCCTGACAGGGATAACTTTCCAGATAATAGTGATGAGGAATTGAGTGTAAGACAAATGCTTTAGAACTGCTATATTGGAGGAGAACCAAATTTTGCAGAAGGAGTTAGTGTGTACCTGTTCTCAGTTTGTAAATATTTATTTATTTATAGTTCTTGAAAGGAAAGAGTTAATGTATATGTTTTTCTAAATATGGAATTGTTCCCATGAGTTCCTACAATTTTTGAAATATTAATTCTGAGTGTATTTAAACACATTTTGTCTTCTACGAACTGAGTTACTTTGCAAAGGTACTCAGAAAAACCATGTAGCGTGCATAAAGTGCATTATATTTTAATGAATATTGAATGAGACAAGTCACTTGCAGTGATTGTGGCTGTGCAAACATTAGATCTGAATTTGTTTTTGTCAGAGCAAAAGGCTTCAGCAATGGGAGGCAAAGGACTGCACGATCTTGAAACTAGCTGTTCAGAAGTCCTCCTTTCTCTGTGTCCCTTGGGTGTCTCAAAAAAACCTACTTTTGAAGGCTAGGAAACTATAGCTAATAGACTTCAATACGATACAAAAAATTATTGCACATGCAAAGGAAAATCTTGTATAAACATTGAAGAAATGCTCTTAAATTCCACATATGGGTCTCTGCATCTCAGCCATTACTCTTGTCAAATACACATTTAAGAACTTACTGCTGGAAAAATAACTTGGTGAACAGAAGCAAACATAATGACTATGTAAATATCTGAAATGGTTTTTACACTTTAGAGTTTTATGCTTTGGCATTTATGAACTGTGCGACTGAACAACAAAAGATAGTTCAGTGGTTTAGAGATTAGGAGTTCAATTCCCCACTATGCTTCCTTGACAGGGGCTGGACTTTATGATGCGCAGGATCCCTTCCAATTCCCAGAAGCCTAAGTCAGTACATTGGCTGATCTTGCTTTGGGAAATTGACATAGACTTCTGTGAAGTGAAGTCTATAAACCAAAGGTTGGGAAACACAGATCTAGGGCAGTGATAGTGAACCTTGGCACTAGAGGTGTTATTGAACTTCTATTTATTTATTTATTTATTCAGGTTTGCTATCCCGCCCCAATCGGGTAAACGCGACTCTAGGCGGCTTACAGCATAGCTAAAAACACAGATTGAATCTAATAAAAATAGTAATATTTAAAACCTTTAGGAATTCATAGGAAAGAATTCATAAGAAAAGATTAAAAACAGCGTAACGGATAGAACCCGGGGCAGGAGGGGTGGGTGTCCCTCAAATCAACCACCCTGTATGGGATCCCGTGTTACTGGGTCCCCACACATGCTCCGCCAGCCAGGTCTTTAAGCCTCTTCGAAAAGGCAAGAGCTCTGCCTGTAGGCGCAGTTCAGTTGGGAGAAGATTCCACAGGGCCGGGGCGAACACAGAGAAGGCCCTCTTTCTAGTACTAGTAAGGCGAGCCTCCCTAGCCGATGGAATAACAAGAGCCCCCCTCCGGTCCGCCCTGGTGGGACGGACAGACGTTCTTAGGGTGACGCGGTCTCTTAGGTATCCTGGCCCACTACCATATAGGGCTTTAAAGGTAATAACCAGCACCTTGAATTGCACCCGGAGACATACTGGCAACCAGTGCAGCTCCCGGAGCAGTGGTGCGGCATGAGCATATCGCCTGCGTCCCATCACTACCCGGGCCGCCGGATTTTGGACCAGCTGTAGTCTCCGAATGGTCACCAGGGGCAGCCCCATGTAGAGCGCATTGCAGTAGTCAGGTCTGGAGGAGCAAGGCGTCCCGGTCTAGGAGTGGGCATAACTGGCATATTACACGAAGTTGTGCAAAAGCCCTCCTGGCCACGACTGCCACCTGCTCTTCGAACAGTAGTCGTGAGTCCAGGACTCCAGGAGGACCCCCAAGTTACGCACCGGGTCCGTTTGGGGCAGAACTGCCCCATCCAGAGCCAAAGCTGGTAGCTCCTGTGATAACACGGGGCCCCTTACCCATAGCCACTCAGTCTTGCCGGGATTCAGTTGTAGCCCGTTTTCCCCCATCCAGACCTTAACAGCCTCCAGACACCTAAAAAAACCAAGTCAGCACTCCTGCTGATCAGGGCTTCTGGGAATTAAAGTTCAGGAACACCTCGAGTGCTAAGGTTCACCATCACTGATCTAGGGAGTCCTTTAGGTATTGCTTCAAGGGCTTCGCTCACTATGGGTACAACAACAAATTTCTTCCTCCTTAACTGCTTAATGTTTAATTTGCAAATAACAGTATTTTGTGATTTTATCCAGTTGTTTGTCCTCAATTCATGCATCTCCTGGTATAACAATGTCAGTAAACCAGGTTATCTTCTTTTCAACAATACTGTAGTTTTATCAGGTGTGTTGTGAGTCAGAGGTCTGTCTCTTTGAATTTTAAAGTTTCACAGGATCTTGATGCTCTCCTTTTCCAAAACTTTCTCTACCTGATATTATTAAAGTGCATATGTCTGTTGTCTGCATTATGTATACAGAACAAAACATCTGTTGCAGAAGTCATAGCATCTGATATTGCTGTTTTAGCTGTGTACCTGATGAATGCAGCATAAGCTAAAGCTTTTTTTCAGACTGTAACACTACAAGTGAAAGGTGGTTTCCATATTTGTATTATCCCCATCAAAGAACAATCCAGAATACCCCAAACAAGAGTGTGAAGGGAGAAAGGTTTTTAGTGCATTTCTGTATATGGATACTATCCAATTAAGTCTTTTAAAAGCTAAATTTGCTAGCACAAAACATGGAATTTATTGATAACTAGGTAGAATGCATAACAATAAGAACAGGACCATACAAATAGGCATGTCACTACTTGCAGTACCAGAAAAATGTAACTGAATCCATTAGCACATTCTCTTCAACTAGATTCAGATTTTGGCCTGGATCTATTTAAACGTTAACTCATTGTGATTAGCACAGCTTTTTTCCAGATAATTACTGTATTACAATTTATATTTTGCATTTATATTTTTTGTCTCCATGGGGGCGGTCTGTTAACATGGAAACAACACACAATGCAGATAATGCAAGCTGCCTGAAGAGGTAAAGTCCAGGGGAAAAAAAACCTTTTCCCTAAAATCTGCCCTTCATACTAGAGCTATATATCTAAACTCTACAATGGCTCTAATCCAAAGAGCTCCTTTAAATGTATAGCTAAAGTCTTTATGTGCTGTTAATTTTCTTCAATAGGTTCTAAGCCACAAAACATGTCTTTTATTTTAATTAATGTATTAGATTATTTTTAAAAAGCTTGTTTACAAAATGAGGTGAGTGCTCTAACAGGAACAAAAGGAATGGAAAAAAATAAACAAAATCGTAATTATATAAACATCTTAGCCATTCCCTGAACCTTGTAATTTATGTTTTTGAACACAGCCTTTCCATATTGTGACTTGTATTTTCAGGTCAGTTTGGAATCCATCTTAACACTGAGGTGTAAAGTTACTGTTTAAAGCAGGAGTTCTCGATCTTTTTAAGCCAAGGGCCGGGTCACGCTTCCTCAGACAGCTTCGGGGGGCTGGACGGCCATTTTGCCCTTCCTCCACCACATGGCACTTCCCGAAGTGGAGGTGGGGCTACATGAAATGGTGCCGTGGCGTTCAGCCCATGGGCCGCAGGTTGAGAATCATTGGTTTCAAGTCCTCAAATTATTATCAATAAATTGACCACTTTGGCAAACAAACCATAAGGTACTTTGGGGATGTGATGGTTTTCTGGTTGTACATAGCTTTACAAAATGTAAATGGTGATATGTTTGCCCTGCCTTTTCATTAATACCAGCATGCTTTTTTATATCACTGTGGTTGGATTACTATTTAACTCCTTTTGTCAGTCAGAAACAAGCTAATTTACCTATGTACAGAATTTGTATGACAAGCCTAATTTATACTGTGTTTTAACAGTTTGCCTGAACTGTCTCTGGTTTCTAAGTTTTGTAATGTGGGTGTAAAATTAAATAAAAATTGGCCTGTGGTTTATCCAGACTCTTAATATTTTCAATAACATCCACTACAGTCACATGGTTCCTCCACCGGAAGTAAAAGTAAAAACCACATCTTGCAAACTTCTGTTTTGCAACAGGATTAGATTTTAAGATGACATTTTCTCTGCTGAAACCAGGGGGTCCCCAAACTATGGCCCATGGGCCAGATCCGGCCCCTGGCACCAATTCATCCAGCCCACACTGCTCTTGTTGCTCCCAGAAATGGAAGTAAAACTTACCCGTACAGGCGTGTTTTCCTGCCGCTTCTGGGAGCAACAAGAGTGGTGTGGGCTGCATGAATTGGCATTGGGGGCCGGATCTGGCCCACAGGTCACAGTTTGGGCACCCCTAGAGAGAAGGGAAAACATGGTGAGGGTCGGGCTGTTTTTATGTAGCTCTTTTCTCTTCCGTTGTTGTGATGCTGCTGCTGCAAAGGGAGGGAGGGGAAACCTTGGAACCCATTGTAGCTGTTTTCCAAACCTGCCTATTGAGCTCATTAGGCTGTCCTTCCCCAAAGTGCCTCATGTCATGATCTCTTTAGCACATTTAACTATTGGACTCTATGATCAATATCTGCTCACCACTCCTGACTTCAAGCTCTAAACACTGAAAGGGCTCTTCCTGATATTTCCTGACTGCAGGAAAAGAGGAAATTAAACCAGGTATTTCTTTTCCGGTCTTATTTCTGCAATGACAGAAGAAGCTGTAGTTGGCCCCCCTTCTGTAATACTGCTGTGAGAAACAAGAGGCTACATGTTCCAGAGAAGTTGCTTCTACTACATTTTCCTTCAGTTCTTTTCTAAGTAATCTAAGACCTTTGGTTTGAAATATGTTATGGGGCAATCCTGAGGGTGCATCTATGTTGTTGTTGTTGTTGTTGTTGTTGTTGTTGTTGTTGTTGTTGTTGTTGTTGTTGTTGTTGTTGTTGTTGTTGTTTTTAGAAAAAAACACACACATCTGAATTGGTTCCTAATGTATTTAAAAGTCAGGATTTACATGAAGGACAGCCGAAAGTGCTATTGTACTACAAATAAATATTTCTTATGCCATCACCAGTGTCAGCAGAGGAATGCTCCATCTGATCAGAAGGATCTAGTATTCTCCAATTAGCTGACGCCCATCTCCACTTCCAGAGCAGACCACAGAGGCTCCAGCAGATCAGAGGAAACCTGTACAGATGCACACCTGGCTCAAACACCATGTGACTAAAATCAGGATTTAAAAAACATGTTTTGGGCCCAGCAAAATACACCCTAAGTAAGGTTGGAGAAGAATGTGGCAGATCAAGAACAATTAAAGCAGGCATGCCCAAACTATGGCCTGTGGGCCAGATATGCCTCCCAAAGCCATTCCATCAGGCCCTCGCCAAACCAGGAAGTGAATACGGATGCATTATGCGCATGTCAGAATTCACTTCCTCATTCAGGCATGTTTGTGCATGCACGGAAGCATCCGTGTTCATTTCCTGGTTTGGCACATCCCCACTGAACCAGGAAGTGAGTACGGACACTTCCATGCATGCGCAGAAACATCCAGGCCGAACCAGGAAGTGAATATGGATGTGCATATGCAAACACGCCATTTGGTCTGGCCAGTGATGGGATGTCAACATTTTTACTACCCCACCGTGACATCACAGTGTGGGCAGAGCTAACATGATGTTTTGATGTTGTGGGTGGGGTTAAAGAATTTTTTTAAAAAAATACAAAATAATAATAAAATAAAAATAAGCACACACACACACACACACCCCTCAACACACCCAACCACCCACCCTTAACACAAACCCGTAAATAAATAAATAAATACATTAAAATGCACCCAACCAGTGCGGGAAACAGTGAAAAGGTAAGCCCCGAAGGTGGTTTCCCACAAAAGCTGCTACCGGTTCTCCGGGACACTGGGAAAAGTTACTACCGGTTCTGGCGAACTGGCGAGAACCTGTTACATCCCATCACTGGGTCTGGCCCACTCAGCTGTTCCAGGTGTGTGGTCAGGCCCCCAGCCCCCAAAAAATTGGGCACCCCTGAATTAAAGGATACCTACCCTACTCGGTTCTTGTCCCAACACTGTATCACAACACTACACTGACTTTTTTGGACGACTGTGTTCCCCTTTAAATCTGGCAAGAAATTCTTAATTCCTTCTCTTAGATTATTTCTATTTCCCTAGCAGTTTGCTTTTTCAAGAATTACAATGTACTATATTGTAGACTCACAAAAGGTGTTTGGGACACTGATCTGCATAACTTGCAGAGGCATGCAGAATAGCAGCAGCTCCTGGCTGCAATCCTAACGCCATCTGCTGACAGGAAGCGAATCCTTTTTGAAGTTGCCAATGAGCCACCGCAGTATTTCAGTAAACATAAATACATTAAAAAAGAAGAAATGAAAATCAAAACGGCCCCTTGAAGACTTGTAGATACAGTATCAGTAGGAGCTTTTGCAGATTAAAATTAATTTCCTTGGAGGAATAGAATGCCATCCTTATGGTAGCGGGGACATGGCAAAGAGGGATAGAGCTGGAGGCACAGCAGTGGTGCCCAAACTAAGGCCCGGGGGCCAGGTTGTCCCCTGACGCCAATTCATCCGGCCCGCGAAGTCCTCGTTGCTCCTGGAAGCGGAAGTACAACGCGCATGGGCGCGTTGTATTTCCGCTTCCAGGAGCGACGAGGGCTTTGCGGGCCAGATGAATTGGCGTTGGGGGACGCACTCGGCCCCCAGGCCTTCGTGAACGCCTTCCTGAACCACATGATCGGCCCATGGCCCAAAAAGTTTGGGCATCCCTGCTATAAAGGGTAAGGAATGGACAAGAACCTTTGTACTGGTACAACTGCCCTCATGGTTGTTGGACCCCAACTGTTGTGTTGGCTAACAGCCAAGAGAAGCCCCCTCCCAAAACAAAGCAGAAAAGGGAGGAGCTAGATTTCACCAAATCCAGACCTCTTCCCAACCAAGGATGCATCTGCTGTGGCTTCATGAATTTAGGCAAGTGAAGCCAGTCCTAGATAATGTCTAGCATCCCTCAACTGGAAGGTATTTGGACTCCTGAGCCAGCCCAGATGAGGGAATGGGTCATGTATTAACACAGCCAGCCCTCAGCAATCTCTGCTAGCTAAGACTGTACCCTTAAAAGCTTTAAGCATATCAGAGACTATACAAAATAAAAACGCTGTAGCACTTTAAAGACTGTTATATTTTAATGTCAGCATTCGTGGATCAAGTCCACTTCATCAGACATGGGAGTGAGGCTTCATGGCATCAATTTATTCACATCAGGTACAGAGTGATTGGTTAGCATAACAGATACTTATACAAATCAATATGGCTTTATACAGTTGGTAATGGCAGATGATCTCTGGTTGTTATTTAGATTAATTGTAAGGTAGTTGCCCTTGCTCAAAAGTCAGTCATATCCTAAACTTTCCCTTTTTTAAAATTGCAAATAGTGGGGGTGGGGGTGGGTGGGAAGATATTACAGTATCTCAAAAATAGCATCTCTTTAAAAGCTTTAAGTGCTACAAGACAGTTGTTTGTCAAGATTAAGTTATACCTGATGTGTAACCTCAAGGTGGAAGAAACAAACTACAGTACCGTATTCTGTTTCTTCCACCTTGTGCTATAAATATGAGGCAAGCACTGCAAGCCACATTCACAGATTTGTATCAGACCAAGATAATTGTGGGACTGAACTTGGAAGGTCAGCTCTTTGAGACCCAAGTGTTGCTGCACACAGTGATTGCCCGTCTCTGTCCCAGCTCTTGCCAACCTACCCGTTTTGTAAGAAAGGTAACAGCGTTACGTGTGCGTCTACTCATGCCTGCCACAAGAGTGACCCAGTGATGGGATGTAACAGGTTCTCACCAGTTCTCCAGAGCCGGTAGTAACTTTCCCCAGTGTCCCGGAGAACCCGTAGCAGCTTTTGTGGGGAACCACCTTCAGGGCTTACCTTTTCACTGGTTTCCGCACTGGTTAGGTGTATTTCAATGTATTTTTAAAATTTATTTATTTATTTAATTTATTTATGGGTTTGTGTTATGGGTTTTCGAGGTGTGTGTGTGTGTGTTTATTTTTATTTAATTATTTTGTATTTTTTTTCTTTGGCCCCACCCACATCATGACATCATGCTGTTAGCTCCGCCCACACTGATGACGTCACGGTGGGGGTAGTAAATTTTTTGACATCCCACCACTGCACAAGACTATGGAAACATCTGCAGATGCCGACAATGCTGGCTCTTTGGCTATAAATAAAGATGAGCACTGAACCCTAGAATCGGATACGACTGGCTTTCGGAGCACTTTTACTTTTAGTAAATCTGTTAATCTCCCCCACCCCAACCTGGCCAAAATCTATACGGCACTGATCACGACCCCGCCCGCCCGAAAACCGAGCGTTTCAAATTAACCAGGAAGTTCAGCGCGGCATCTCCTTCTACATCTTTTGTTGATACAAGTCTATATGCACACGCCGTTCACGTGGGCCGCGCGCCGTTAAGCGCAGCAATTCTGGGGTTCGGGAAAGACGGCCAGTCGCCATTTTGTCTGTGCGAGAGGAGGTTGTTGTCTTTCAGCTCCTCCGTTCCCCGTGGAGTGTGACCGACGGAGGTGTTTTTTTGAGGCCTCCTGCTTTCTCTCCGTATGATTTTTTTCGAGCCTGGAAAGTAGGTTTGAAGCGGGAAGTCTTTGTTCTCTCTCTGGGTTTCTTCTTAGGCGAAGGCCCCCTTCTCAGCCCGCTGTTGGGTCTGCGGTTGGGTTTATACTGGGGTGGGGTGAGATGAGGGGGAGGAAACAGCGGGGCAGGTTACACTAGAGTCAACGGTCGCTGACTGAGCCCTCTTGGCCAGTGGTTAAGTTGCTGTGTTGAAGCAAAAAAATGTTGTGAGCTCGGTCCTGTTGTGATCCAGGTTGACTCGGCTTTCCATCTTTTCGAGGACAGGAAAAATGACCTAGTATTTTGGGTGGTGGTGAGGTGCTAATTAACTTGTGAACCCCCCAGAGCATTATGGGGCAACATTACATGTAAGTGTAATATATATTTTTTTTGGGGGGGGAGGACAGAAATAGGGCACCTCTTATCACCTTTACTCTCTGACTACGATAATTCAGTGCTTGGAGGGGAGAAAGACAACCCGTGTCGTTGGTGTGGAGAAAAAGCCAAACCTTCCTGGCACCCCCGCGCGATTTCACACACAACACGACTCTCCTCATCCTAGCTATATAGGTAGGGCACTCTCCCGACATACTCGCGTCTTTGTTGGCCCAGTATTACCACCACTACCATCCCCGTCGCTCAACACCTTTGGAAAGCGCCTAGCTTGAAATGAGAGGGAGCGTGTTGTGAGAGAAAGGACTCGAAAATGGTTTTCAGACTCGGTTGAGTTTTGGCACGTTTAAACTGCATCCTACTGAATTCGTCTGATTGGAGAAAGTTCTGGTGAGGCCCAAACCTGTTACAGATCAGGGCCAGGGGATGCTGCTGCTGCTGCTGCTGCTGCTACTACTACTACTATTATTATTATTATTAGGCTCTATGCAGTTTCTTTGAGAGCTGGCTTGTTTTGGGTGGGAAATACAGTCAGACCTCCCATAAAGAGCATCTCGCTTAAAGAGTAACTCTCTTAAAGAGCAGAATTTTCTCTGAATGTTCACTTCGCTTAACAAATAAAACCAAGCAAAAACTCGCTTAACAAATAAATCGGGGTTTGCAATCCCCCCACCACACACACAATTGGTCACTTACAATGGTGTTTTGCTTAAAGAGCAAAGTCACTTAAAGAGCAATCCTGTGGAACGCATTATGCTCTTTAAGCGAGGTACAACTGGTATGAATTATTTTCAAAACCATGATAAATACTGGGGTTCATTTTGTATGAGGGGTGGGGGTCAAACTTCGTATTAAAGCTGGATGTAGTAAAGAATTGGGATCTATATTAAATACCATGGATTTTTTTTTTGGGGGGGGGGACATTTTATAGTAATAATTGTTAACTATTTAATGTTCTGGTGAGCTGACTAGTTCATCTAACTTTATACAGTACCTCAGTTGGTGGGAGTTTAACTTCTCCTGAAAGAGAGCCATGCTGTGTAGTTATGGGTAAGACCTAAGAAGGAAATGATAAACTACAATTTATTTATTTATTAGTTGCATTTACTATACATTTTATAGTTAGAAAATACAGAAAGAGGTCACCATCTAGCAGAATTGATTTGACTATATAGTATTTGATAAAGTGTCCCATGATATTTTGATTGGTAATCTAGCTAGATGTGGGCTGTATGGAACAACTGTCAGATGCACAACTGGTTACAGAATCTTACTTAGAGAGTACAATAATACCTCCAATAACATTTACCTCGGATAACGCTAAAATCGCATAGCGTTAAGTAATCTGGGGAGGAGAATTGGATCGAATAACGTTAAGGTCCTATGGGATGGATCGGATAACAACTGCTAAAGCCTGTGCAGTTACAATGTATCTCTATGGAGCTTTAACGTTATCCGATGCATCCCATAGGATTTTAACATGCATCGGATAACACTAAAAATCGGATAACACCAAGACTTGTGGAACCAAGTTTTAGCGTTATCCGAGGTATTACTGTACTTGTCAGTGGTTTCATTTTCAAATGGGAGGAGATAACAAGTGCACATCAAGGTTCAGTCACGGACCCCGTGGTCTTCAATATTTTTACTAATGATTTGGATGAGGTAGTACAGGGAACACTTAACAAATTTACAGATGACACCAAACTGAGTGGAATAGTTAGTGTTTGAAAGGCAGAAACAATTATGCAAAAAAGATCTTGATAAGCTTGAACACTGGGCTGAATGAAATTTAATGATGATACATGAAAGCTGCTCATAATCTGATGACATTTGGAAGAAAAGACCAAGTGCACATTTACACAATGGGGGATACTTGGCTCAGCAATATTAGGAGCAAGAAGGATCTTTGAACTGCAGATCACAAGCTAAATATGAGCAAACAGTGCAGTAAAAAAAAGCTATTTTAAACTGTATTAATTGAAGCATAGTCTCCAAATCTTGTGAGGTACTAGTCTTTATTCAGCATTGATCAGGCCTCATGCATTGAGCTCTTTGTCTAATTCTGGAAGGTACACTTTAAAAAGAATGCCAGCAAACTGGAACAGGTCAGAGGAGGGCAACAGATGATCAGGGAAATGTAAAACAAGCCGTATGAGGAAAGACTGAAGGAATTGGGCATGTTTAGCATTGTGAAAAAAAAGCTAAGGAAAGATATGATAGCACTTTTCAAATACCTAAAAGGTAATCAGACAGAAGAGGGGATAGTCTCAATCTCAGAATGTAGAACACATAATAATAGGTTCAAATTACAGAAACCCAGATTTCGTCTGAATATCAGGAAAAATGTAACCATTTGAGCAGTGCAACAGTGGACCAATTGCCTGAGAAAGTGGTGAGTTCCATCCTTGAAGGCATCCAGTAGAAAATTGGACATCCATCTGTCATACCTGTCTTGACTTGGATTCCTGCGCTGAGCAGGAAGTTGAACTTGATGGCCTTATAAGCTCATTCCAACTCAATTATTCTGTGATTATTATAATGTGAAAAACATGTCATTACATCAGATCATTATGAGCAGCTTTCATGTGTTTCAAATTGGTGAGTCTTATAGGAGGAGGAGTGAAATTTGGTAGTGTGATGCTTAGATAGATTTTAGAAGATCTACATTGTAGAATTTCAGTGGTTCTCAGGTAGAAGGAGTAATGCAAAGTGATTTGAAAGTAATTCACTTGCTTAATGATACTGAAAAGCACCAATTACTTTATAAAATTCATTTTTTCTGTTCTTTAAATCTTTAATTTTTGTGATTGCAAAGCTGTTGAAATGCACAAGTCTAGTTTGGTGTAAGTCAGTGTTACTCCATTATCTTGTGGGTTAATGTGGTGCCCTAAGTTCAGATGAAATAATGAAAGAGCAGCAGAAGAGGAACAGTTCTTTTTTCTGTATGTAAAGGTAGTGATACTTTTTATTTGCCAAATGTTTTTCTTTCTGTTTGTCTTCATAAACTAGAGATACTGTGACATCCACTCACTGCATGTCAGTAATTCAGAAATCAATATTTTGTTTAACAAACATTACTCCCAGATGAAGATATATATAGGAGGGATTGTTGTTGTTCAGTCATACAGTCGATTCTGTCTCTTTGCAATCTCATGGACCATTGCCCGCCAGGCACCTCTGTCTTCCACTATCCTCCTCAACACGCCTAGCTCTGTGCCCATTGTGTCTACAATACCATCTAGCCATCTCATTTTTGGCCGCCCCTTCTTTTGGCTTCCACTTTTCTCAGTATCAAGGCTTTCTCAAGTGAATCCTCTTCTGATTTGATGTCCAAAGTACTTTAGCTTCATCTTTACTATTTGACCTTCTAAGGAGCAGTCAGGATTTATTTCTTCTAAGATCGACTTATTTGTTCTCCTAGCTGTCCAAGGGACTCTCAAAATTCTCTTCCAACACCACATTTCAAAGGCATCTGTTCTTCTGCGCTCAGCTTTCCTAATGGTCCAGCTCTCACAAACATACACTACCACCACAAATACCATTGCTTTGACTATGCGAATTTTGTTTGCAAGGTGATGTCTCTACTTTTAACTGCATTCCTCAGGTTTCTCATTGCTTGTCTCCCAAGAATCAGTCACCTTTTTATTTCATGGCTGCAATCTCCATCTGCAGTGATCTTGAATCCTAAGAATGTAAAGTCTGTCACTGCTTCTACTTCTTCCCCATCTATTTTCCAGGGACTGATAGGGCCTGTTGCCATTATCTTGGTTTTCTTGATGTTGAGTCTCAAGCCAGCTTTTGCACTCTGTTCTTTCAACCTAATCAGGAGCTTCTTTAGGTCTTCCTCACTTTTTGCCATTAGGGTGGCATCACCTGCATATCTCAAATTGTTGATGTTTCTCCCAGCAATTTTGATCCAAACTTGTGATTCGTCCAAACCTGCATTGTGCATTATGTGCTCTGTATAAATTGAATAAGCAGGGTGACAAAATGCAGCCTTGTCTTACTCCTTTTCCTATTCCAAACCATTCCATATTCATGTGCAAAGTTTATTTAGGAATACGTCTTCAGAACACAGTTTCCATTAATGTGTACAAGATTGAAGGCAAAATCAGAAGTAAAGCAGGGAAGGGGAGAAGACTGAAAACAGGACAAAATATGGAGTTTTAAAGATTTACTGATTTGTTTCACTGTGAAGTTTCGTAGATCAAAAGTCTTTTCTGCAGACATATGACAAGGTCACACTGTGCTCTATGTACAGCCAGAGTTATGTATGAATACAAAAAGACATAGAATGACCATTCCATATGTATGAAGAAAAAGTTTTTGACCCACAAAATCTCACTCTGAAATAAATCTGTCAGTCTTTAAAGTGCACATTTTTTTTCTCTTTAATTTTGCCAATGCTGTGATTGCTTTGGAATCCATGATTATCTGTCATCTCTATCCTCTGCCCCACCAATACTCATTATATATAATTTTTGATAGATGAAGCACTCAAAGCGAACCCATGGCTGGGATCAAGAAGATAAAAGGAGTGGCGATGAAAAGAGTACAAACAGTGAAAAGCATAGGAAAAGATCTCACAGCAGTGAAAGAGACTGCAAACACTATAAATCACATAAAACCACAGACAGGTACAGTACACCAGACTTAAAAGTCATCTCATAACTATATGCAATTTTAAGTTTTTTATTATTTCCTGTTTTAAGTTATAACTTATGTTTTAGTCTTATTGGAGCATTTAATTAGTAGTTTACATAAAATGAATAATACTTAACATGTTACATTAATGATATTTATTTTCCTGAAATAGTAGAAGAAGCTTTTGGAAAGAAATAAGAGATGTGAATGTAACTCAACACTTGTAGAATACTGTTCCTTTTTCATCAAGGAAGTGGCAGCTTATCCTTTTACAGAATTGAAGAAAAGAACTAATAGCACTTGTGGATCTCTTTCTAAATATTAAACATTGGCCTCACAACAACTATGGGCAGATGAACCTCCTTAAGTGGGGTGATGGCCTCCCTCAGTGGAGGAAATCCCACTGGAAACTTATCATATTCAGCCCAAAATGAGCGGAGGAGAAACTTTTGATTCCCAAGAGTCATGGAGGTAGAAGAGGCCATGCCAGATGGACTGGCTGTGAAGGCATGCCTTGTCCATATCCTTAAGGCTGCAGCAGTCTATTGCAGTCCCAGTGCTAAATCCTGCATGTCTCAATTCATGTGTGCCGCAGTAGATGGCTCTGAGATCATAGTGTGTGGGTCACTTCATGGCAAGCTGGAATCCACCTTAAACAAATTCATGCCCATGACATTTTTCCTGCTTCAGGGGAAAAATGCATTCTCAGATACGAGTTGCAGTCGATGACAATGTTGAAGAGGCTACAAGATGGTTCTTTCTTCCTTTCCTACCCAAATACAACTCCATGTTTTCCCATGCCACAGTTCCCAGTTCACAATGGTGTTTTGTAGTCTGCATTGTTTTGTGCAAGGGTTCTCAACCTTTTAAACCTGGGGGCTGGATCACGCCCCCCCAACAACTGTTGGTGGGCTGAACTGGTTCTCTGTCCCCCTGCTGCCACTTTTGGCGGTGGCAGCGACAGGACCACCCCTGAGCTCACACCATTCCCTCCGCCAAAGGCGGGGGGAGGGGACACCAGCCCAGCCCACAAACATCCACATGCCATTGTCATTGCCTGCTTATTGGCCTGCCGTGGGTGAAGCAGGGGTCCTGACTGTTTGCCTGCACTTGGGCAGAGCAGCCCTTGGGAAAGATGGGCAGCCGCTTGTGTCTGCTGTTTCTGCCGCCATTGCCACCATCCTTGTCCCCTCTGCCTGGCTTGACGTGTCCCTAATACTGCTCGGTAGCAGGGCGGATGTTGTAAGCCTTACTACACCCTGTTCTGGAGCAGCTTTAGGGACACCCCAAGCCAGGCAGAGGGGACAAAGGTGAGAGTTCAGGCCAGATGGAATGGTGCCGTGGACTATAGGTTGAGAACCCCTGGTCTTACAGAACAAAGGCAGAACATAAAGGGAATTGTGCTCTTTAATTCCACCCCACCCCCCTCTGATATAGACTGAGAAGGAAGCAATTTGTTACTGAGGTTGGGGAATGGAGAGTGAGTGTGAAGGCAAAGACTTTGAAGAAAGTATGAGATTTGGAATTGTTCTGTGCCTTCCCATGCGAAGTCAACCAATTTACAGAGCAAAACCTCCCCTTTGTGTGTTTTCTGAACAGATATTGTCCTTGTATTGGCCTCATTGAGCAGTCCTTATCTTCAACACATTGGTCCATTTATTGATTGAACCTTTCTTTAGAGTCAGGGAGGCTGACTACAATTATTTGAATTACAGTTTGAATTACAACTGTTTTGTTCATTTTGGAAGGATTCTACATTGGTTTTCATATATTTACCATGCATGTAGAAAACGTAAAAGTTATTATTTGCATATTTATTATCCCATCTTCATTAACATGACACCATTCAAAGTAATTGAAAACTTTATCAGAGTACTCAGTAGTTCACCAAGGCTGGAAGATCAAACTACACTGACCTGTCCAGCCAATTTAACTAGTATATACTGTTTAAATATTGTTACAGTCTCTGAAAGGTTTGTATAATGTCAATTTTCCACATCTGTGTGTAAGAGTTGGTTAGGTGATATAAAATGACTATGTTTTGAAAAGCTTCAAAAATTATTTAATTGTATTTTTAGTAGCTACTTGGAAAATAGATCCATACATGAGAGAGATGGTCATGACCGGAGATACGTTGAGGAGTATAGAAATGACTTCAAGGACATAGATGACCATAAACATAACAGAGATTATGAAAAAAGTCATCAACATCATTATAGCAAGTCTCATCGAAGCAGGAAAAGTAGCCATAAAAGAAAGCATAAGAAACAGGACTCCACACATTTGGTATGTGGAATATTTGGTGTTTTGAATTGGAAATTTTTAAATAAAGAATTAACCTTGGAACCCCTTAAAATTGTGTGTGTGTAAGAGAGAGAAAGAGATTGAAGGGTGTAATTAGAAATATATTTTATAGTGAATGGGTGTTAATTGTGTGAATTGTCAGTTCAGCTAAGAATTTTCACATAATCTTTAGAATTAGTATGCCAAATACTTTGGAAGACTCAGATGAATATTTAGTATTTTAGATTATATCAACCAAGGTAAAATAGGTGTGTGTAGTTGTCAGGTGAAATAGCTCAGCATCCATTATGTGGTAATCTTTCTATTCCATCTATAAACACGAGGAAGATACTTGTTTAAAAGGAAATTGGTAATAAAAAAAATGTCTAGTGAATTGAACTGGAATCTGGTATTTTGGGTTCAAGCAAATCTTGGTCAACAATTGAATGATTTTATTACTGTTTGAGAATTTTTCACTGTATTGATTAACAAAGAAAAAAATCTTGGATTTTCTGTGCGAAGTACCGCACTACTAATACATATATTCTAATTTAAGATTGTTAAGTCTCAGCAATACTTGTACTTTTGGATTTATACAATTAGATTGTAAGATTGTAGACCACATTCAGGAAACTGAATAATTATCTTCCTTTTTGGGGTTTTGAGACATGGAACAAAAATATAATTTGCATGAAAGGTGTGGTGTTGATTTTAATAATGGAATTGTTAATAATGACAAAAATTATTTTAGAAATTTAGTTAGGTTTTGAAGGATGTCAGTCCTTATAATTTCCTAACGTATACAGTGAATGACAAAATTTTGTTTTTGAATAGCCAAAGTAAATATTTACAGTACATTGCAATTTTATTTCCAGACTTCAATTAATCTAGTATCTAGGAGACAAAATTGTTTTGTGTTTCTGTTGTCTTACAAGTTTTAAGTATTTATCTGAAAATCTGTTCCTTGCCATGTTTTGTGCCCTGTGAATTTCTGGGGACTGAATTTGAAATTGCTCCTGCCAACTGTTCGTGGCCTGGTGCGTAACTGAATGCCTGAATATCCCCGCTGAATGAATTGCGTATTCTACCCTGAATTCACTCTGATATATTGATTGGCTGGACGATCTTGGTGCCGTTTCCAGAAGAGCCACCGAAGGAAAAGATCCAGGAATATAGAGGATGATGAGGAGGGTCACCTGATCTGTCAAAATGGAGACGTACTAAGAGCAAGATGTATAGAATATTTTTTAACACTTTTTAAAACCTTTTCAGCAAAACATCTGTTTAGAATAGTATGTTAGAAGAGGAGTGGGGGTGGGGGCTAAGAGGCCTTCATTGCTCTCTTTTGTCTTTTATTTTGTCTTGTATTCTTTTGCATTTTACATTTTTTCTGTATTCTTAAATAATTGTTACTCAAATGCTGTAGTAGTAAAATTTAAATTTAGGTTGTTAGCTAGATAGTTATTTTATGACACCTGTCCAATAAAATAACACATCCAAAGAAGACACTAAGTTAATATTTCCTGTTATGACATAATTAAGCCTTCATCTTTTTTGATTTTTAAAAGAATAATATATATGTACAATTCTCTCTTTTTTAGATGAAATTATTGCTATTTTAGGGGAGGGTGCCTTTGGAAAAGTATTGGAATGCATTGATCGCCAAATGTAAGTATACAATTTCCCCCAACATGATTTGAAATCAGATTTCTTTTAAAACATTCTTGTTATTTAGCAAAAATCAAGAACTCAGGTAAAAGTCTTTAAAAATATGGTTATTTAATGTAATCTGCTAAATTTGTTTTGAAATTATAGTCTTAATTTTTAAATTGTTTACATGTTGTTTGCTATTCTTAAAGAAACACATTTACCTAGGGAAAGTCTGAAAATAAAGATAAAAGTAAAGATAAAATAAACATGTGCCAGAGAGTTGATCAGAGCTGTAGCTCAGTGATAGACCTTTGGATGCAAAAGGGTACAGGATGAGTCTTCAGTAGGTAAAGTTAAAGAGTCCTGCCTGAAGTGCTTGTAGGAGTAAAGTACTTGACTTTTTTTTGTTTGATTCATATGAAAATTATGAGGTTTGCATAGTTAGACTTTTGTAAGTTGAACTCTACTTCTTGATTAGGTTCTTCTCCTGCATCCACTTGAAAAGCTGCTCCAGGGGATGGAGGCTCTCTGAAACTCTATAGCAGGGGTTCCCAACCTTTTCATGCAGTGGGTTGGACCACATCCTCTGGACAGCAGAGGGAGCAGGTCATATGGTTTCTCCCGCCATAAACGCTGCCGTAAAATGCATCCATAGTTGTTGTAAACACTTTTACGACAGCAGCGTTTACGGCTGTTGTAAATACTTCTGGTAGCGGGAAGGGCTGTGCCAGGCCACATGAAATGGTGCTGTGGGTTGTAGGTTGGCTACCTGTGCTCTATAGGATGTGGGAGCAGGATGGGGTGCAGTATGTCAAAATCCCCTCCCTTTTTCTTCAGCAGGGAATCTTATCTCAGTTTCAGACATCTGTCGATCTGTCTTGTATCTATCGATACTTAACTCTTCCACAAAAAGGGTTTAATGAAATCTTTTCATGGTAACTACGAATAACATTAATGATAATATATAAAATATCTAGCAGCATATAGCAATCTGTGTATCTCATTTGATAATGTCCCAGAAACCCTTCACTAATATTTAATCCCCTGCGATGGGTGTTTTACAGAGAAATTACAGAACTAGGATTGAAAGGGAGACAGCAGAAATCAAATACATCCATCTGTTAGACACCCATCACAAAGATCCTTTGTGCAGGTGTTTCACAGAGGTAGTATAGAATGCAACATACTTTTAACTAGTGTGCCACATGTATATTTCTGCGATTATGAGTGGATTCAAAGTCTGATAGCACTCATAAATACTCTTTGACCGTAGTGTTTTAAATTGATTTTAAAAGCCGTTGCATCCAAACTAGTGCTTGATACTTACTTTGACATAGGCAATATTTGACAACATTTTACTTTTTTCCCATAGGGGAAACATGCATGTAGCTATTAAAATAGTGAAAAGTGTTGGTAGATACAGAGAAGCAGCTCGTTCAGAAATTCAGGTGTTGGAGCATTTAAATACCTTGGATCCTAACAGCACCTTGTAAGTATAAACAAGAATGACAAAACTGTGTTACGACACAAAGCAACTAGCTCATTCATTAAACTGTTGTTGTTGTTCTCACTTTTTATTCTTTAGCCGTTGTGTGCAGATGCTGGAATGGTTTGAACATCATGGTCATGTTTGCATTGTGTTTGAACTGCTGGGACTCAGTACCTATGATTTTATTAAAGAAAATAGTTTTTTGCCTTTTCCTATTGAGCTCATTAGGAAGATGGCTTATCAGATTTGTCAGTCCATAAACTGTAAGTAAACTTAATTTTAAGAAAAATCTCCATATCTTAAAATGTTAGGGATTGACTTAAGTATTGAGTTCCCACCTTTTTTCTTTTTACAGTCTTGCATCACAATAAGTTGACTCATACAGATCTGAAACCTGAAAATATTTTGTTTGTAGAATCTGATTATATAGTAAAGTACAATGCTAAAATGGTAAGTTCATTTGCTTAAAGCTACTTCCCTGTGGGCTGTCTTTCTATCGTTTGTCATAATTTAATTTGCTGAATACAAGTACAGGTTTTGCTTGTACCAAACAACTTTGCTTTGTCATTACACATAACATAATTAGTTGTTTTTGGTTCATCAAGAGTTAAAAATTGATAGCTGGAGTTGCTTGGAGTCACTCTGCTGATGGAACATCTGTTAGCAGAACAAAAAGCAGGTGATTTTGCTTCTCTTCTGCAGCCAAACTATGTGCCTTCATATTTTGTTTTGGAAGGCTCATAAGTTCTGTTGGGCAGATTTTATGGTGGCATAGCAGATTCTATAGTGGAATAGAAGAAAACTTCCTTAATGCTAGCAGAAGTTGCCTAATACATTTAGATCTATGAATCCTTACTGTGTGTTAAGTTGCTAGTTAAGTCCTTGATATATAGGCAGTAGTAAAGTGCATATGTGGTAAAATTGGCAAAGCAGATTTACTCAAAGATGGTTTATAAGTTTTGATATAAAAATATTCTTATGCCTCTGTTAGTATGAGACAACTGTTAGAAAACCTGTTCTTGTTATGTTGCTGTGAAATTGCACAAGACACAGAAATAGACTACAGTTGTACCTCGCTTAAAGAACATGTGTTCCACAGGATTGCTTTTTAAGCGAGTTACTTTTTAAGCGAGGTGCTCTTTATGCGAGGTTTGAATGTACGAGATTGTGATGTACACTTTTTTGAATTAATATATTCAAACTACAGTAAGCAATAGATAAGTTTGGTATTTTATAATGCTTGGTACAATTAAGGTGTATTTTCCCCCAAATTAAATTTGCTTTAAGTTGGTTTGAGTAATACTAGGTAACTTTAGAGATCACCAAATAAGATAAAACAAGCTTATTGAAGAATTACTTTTTGCAGGGATCTGTAGCTGAAATAAGGTATTTGGTGTAATTTGCAGCCAAATTTAAACCCTTGCAGCTGCCAGAGGTCACATTAGGGCTAGAAGTGGTCAGATTATCTGAGGGGGGAAACAAATCTGAAGTGCTTGTACAGTCCACTTGATTTTTCAGCTGGGTAGGCTTGGTGACTCTCCCAACCAGTCCCTAACATGAACACTGTTGACCGTAGAGGTTTCCAGAAGATGAAGCAAGCTTCCCCTTTTTAAAAGAAGGACTCTGTGGTAGCCTTAGGGGCTATAAACGTGGCTCTGGGGGTCAGTTTGTCTGCCCCCAATCTAAAGGCAGGTGGGGATAAGTCATTGTTGTGCTAATAAGGAATGTCTACAAAGGGGCTAGAACATGGTTATAAGTGAATTAGGGTACACTGGGCTGTGCATCCAGGAATCTTACTTTATTAAGGCTTCCAACCTTATAAAGCTCTATAATCATGGTTATAGCTCCTTTGTGATCTAAACCGTACTTGTTACCAAAGGGGGAGGGGTTCAAAGAGCAGAGCATGGTTGAGGTGTGCTGCTTGGCTCCTTCTGCATGTTAAGAATATTGTATTATGCACATCCCACATACATGAACAGTAAAAACAAGGAAATAGTTAAATCAGCCAAAAAAGTACTTCTGTTCAAAGTTTGTATTAAGAAAACACATTCTTTCAAAAGATGTATATATCTTCATATTCCCCTCTTCCCCCATTCATAGGGGGTACTTTCCAAGAGCTTCCACAGATCCTTAAAACCATGGAAAGCAGTAAACCCAGTATTTACCTATAGGGAGCACTGCAAATGAATCTATCTTTCAGTTCTGCTCAACAATTATTCCCCTGGAAACCATTCCTTCTCAACATTATACTGAAGATAGTTGCTGCTAGTGGCCAGGTTTGGTAATGTGCATTGGAAATACACATGTATTTTAGGGATTTTTAAAAACTGAATATGTATAACCATGGATACTAAATAAGCAGATAAAGGGGGGAGGGGAGACCTGTATAAATAATTTAAAAAATAATACTTTTTTTAAAATGACATTAATTTTTGTTTTTCTTACAGAGGCAGGATGAGCGCACACTAAAGAACTCAGATATTAAAGTTGTAGACTTTGGAAGTGCAACGTATGACAATGAACACCATAGTACTTTAGTGTCTACAAGGCATTATAGAGCACCTGAGGTTATATTAGGTCAGTAAAGACTTTGAAATTTATTGTAGTTTCAAATAAATTAGTTATTTAACAATTAATTAAAATGTCTTCAAATAACGTTTCAAATATGTTCAGGTATAAGGTGTGGAATTATCTGAGTTTTTATTAAAAAATAAGACTTTGTAAAAGTGGATGGAACAAAAGGGGCTGTTTTATGAAATTAGATGAATCTTGTTCACAAGATGTTTATGGATTTAGAACTCAAGTGACAGTGAGTTGTGAATTGTGTTGCAGCACTTGGGTGGTCTCAACCCTGTGATGTCTGGAGTATAGGATGCATTCTGATTGAATATTATCTTGGCTTTACAGTCTTTCAGGTAAGTGTTTATCATTCTATGTAGGATCTTCCACTTTAATTATAATATTGAATTTGTTTAAATATAAGCCTTTTATCTGTCACATTTTTACAAAGATGCAGTTAATATCATTAGTTATGTTTGAAGTGTTGAATTTTGTTTTAGTAACGTAGACTTTGGTTGTGGCTTTTTTAAAGATAAACTTTTTCTGTTAAATACCTGGAATGAATTGATACTTGAGTTGAACAAATTATATTGGTAAATGATAAGAGAGTCCCAAGCTTTTCGGCAGCTGGACGCCACAACCAGATACCCACCTGAGCTCCAAAATAGTGTTCTTTTATTGTCATTCTTGAAACATTTTTTCATACTAGCCAATATAAAGGGAGCAGGTAGAATTTGTTCTACTTTTTAATACTTGGTATATAGAGATTAGTAAATATATTATGTGCTTTTGCTTCCTTTCCCCCCCAGACACATGATAGTAAGGAACATTTGGCAATGATGGAGAGAATACTAGGACCTTTACCAGTGCACATGATTAAAAAATCAAGGTAAAGTTATTTTAAACTGTTCAGATGACTTTTTAAAGTTCTGTAGCAATGGTTACAAGAACAAGGTGTTCTGATGTAAAACAGTTAAAATGTTTTGAGGTATGTTATATTGGCTATATTTATATAGAAAGATAAGCCAGCACTTTGGCTCATGGTAAATGACGAGCTTGTAGATAGCACATTTACTCCCTATACACTATTGCATGAGCTGATACAATGAACCAGAAATAAATCATTTTCTTTGTTTCTCTCAGAAACAAGGCAGAAACAAGGTTTTTTTCCAGACTTCACTAATTTGAGCTCCTTTTGAAGATTATGTGATAAAACATTTATTTAAAACTGCATTTTCCTTTCCTGTCACCGCTGCTATGCAGTGAATGGAACTGTCAAAAATGACTTTGATGAACAGCTGTAAACAAAGCTGGGTTTGTTTTTTGTCATTCCATCATTTAAGATTTCAGTTCTGTGCATACTTGTTGAGGTGTAACTCTCCAGTTGAACTTGGTGGCAATTAATAGTAAGATAAGTTACACAGAAGTGGTTTGGGTTTTTTTTTTAGTTCCTTGTTGTTCAGTCGCATAGTCAGTCCGACTCTTTTGCGACCCCCATGGACCACTGCACACAAGGTACCCCTATCCTCCACCATCCTCCACAGCCCGCTCAGCTCTTTGTCCATTGCGCCAACAATGCCATCTAGCCATCTCATCCTCTGACATCCTCTTCTCCTTTTGCCTCCCATCTTTCCCTGCATCAAGGCCTTCTCAAGTGAGTCCTCTCTTCTCATTAAGTGGTCAAAGTACTTTAGCTTCATTTTCAGTATTTATCCTTCCTAGGAGCAGTCAGGGTTGATTTCCTTCAGGATCGACTTATTTGTTCTCCTAGCTGTCCAGGGTTCTCTCAAAATTCTCGTCCAGCACTACATTTCAAAAGTATCTATTCTTCTGCGCTCAGCCTTCCTTATGGTCCAGTTCTCACAATTATACATTACTACTGGGAATACCATCACTTTGACTGTGCAGACTTTTGTTGGCAGGGTCATATGTCTACTTTTTATTGTGTTCCCTAGGTTTCTCATAGCTTGCCTCCCAAGAATTAATCTTCTTTTTACTTCATGACTGCGTTCACCACCTGCAGTGATTTTGGAACCTAAACAGTTAAAATCTGGCATTGCTTCATTTTTTCCCCCTTCTATTTGCCAGGGAGTAAGAGGACCGGTTGCCATTATCTTGGGTTTTTTGATGTTGAGTCTCAGGCCAGCTTTTGAATTCTCTTCTTTCACCCTAATCAAGAGATTCTTTAGGTCTTTTTCACTTTCTGCCATTAGGTTAGTGTCATCTTCATATATCAGGTTGTTGATGTTTCTCCCAGCAATTTTAATTCCAGCTTGTGATTAATCCAGCCCTGCATTGCTCATTATGTAGTCTGCATATAAGTTAAATAAGCAGGGTGACATTATGCAACCTTGTCGTACTCCTTTTCCTATTCTAAACCAATCAGTTGTTCTGTATCCTGTCCTAACTGTTGCTCTTGACTCGTGTACAAATTTATCATTAGACAGATGAGATGGTTTGGTACTCCATCTCTTTAAGGACTTGCCACAGTTTACTGTGGTCCATGCAATCAAAGGCTTTGCTATAGTCAATGAAACAGAAGTAGACTACTTTCTGGTACTCCTTTGCTTTCTCCATGATCTAGCGAATGTTGGCAATTTGGTCTCTAGTTTCCCTACCTCTTTGGAATCCAGCCTGCACTTCTGGAAGTTCTCGCTCCGCGTACTGCTGAAGTCTAGTATGTATTATCTTAAGCATGACCTTGCTAGAGTGTGAGATGAGCGCAGTTGTTCGATAGTTTCAACAATCTTTAGCATTGCCCTTCTTTGGGATTGGACCTTTTTCCAATCCTGTGGCCACTGCTGTGTTTTCCAAATCTGCTGAGTCTAGCACAAAATGCTATTTTGTGAAAAGCAGTGCCCTAGGAAAAATGAATGACTGCATCAAAAAGCTTCTTGTCTTTTTCTTTGTTTTATACGCTACCTTTCTCCCAATGGAGGAATCAAGGTGGCCCCAAATATTTTTTAAAAAAATCAAATTAAAACACAATAGGTTGTAAAATTAAAAGCAATTAAGTTAGAATAATAATTAAGATACATTAAATGGTTAAAAACAGTATTAAAACATTCAAAACCTTTTTTTCAAACACAAAATCTTGGTTATAATTTTAATTATTAAAAGCCCACCCGAAGAGATGAGTCTTCAGTTGTTGGTGGAAGGATAAAAGGGAGGGGTCCAATCTAACTTCCCAAGGGAGCACATGCCATAATTTGGGAACTTCCACAAAGAAGGCCCTCTCTTGTGTCCCCATCTGATGGCAATGGTACTTAGAGGAGGGCCTCTTTTGAAGATTCTAAGAGACAAATAGGTTCATATGAGAAGATACAGTCCTTCAGATAGCCTGGACCCAGGCCATATAGGGCTTTATAGATAATGAGCAGAAATAGATTAGTACTGCCAGTGCAGTTATAGCAGGGATATTGTACCCTCCCTATAATTCCCTGAGTTATTTGTAGCACTTGTTCTGCACTAGAAAGAAACTGTTGGAAGATGAAAAGTTGAATGGGGAAGGGAAGAAGTGTGCTTGAGATTGGAAGAAAAGCATAGAGTTGCTTAAGTAAGACAGAGAATTGGCATTTACCCTTGGGTTGCCTTCTCTGTAAGGATAGATTTTGGAAGGAAATGTTACATTTTCTTGTGGAATAAACTGCCATGAATTCAAACGTTTTCTTAGTTTATTTCTGAGTAAAAGTTTGTAGGATTTGGCTGGAAAGATAGCACAAGCTAACAAAGCAACAAATGTATCAAATGAGAAACTATTGTTTTAAAAATATTACACAAGGGAAGTAATAAAATGCATAAAGGAAGTGAAACCAAGTTGGAAAGTGACATGGATGATATACAGGAATGTAAGAAATGTTTGAATTGGAGTTGGAATCAACAGGAATACTGTATTAATATTTGCCAAGAATAAGGGTAAATATATTATGACATACAAAAAGAATGGTGAACTGTGAACATTTCCGGAGGGAATATTATAACTTGTTTCCTGTTCTTTTACATAGAAAACATTATTTCTGCCATGATCAACTGGACTGGGATGAACACAGTTCTGCGGGTCGCTATGTTAGGAGACGATGTAAACCACTGAAGGTAAGAAAGCATTATTAATGTGTTAGTTTGCTTGATTCCTGTGCATGATGAAATGTCATCTAAAATCTCTTTTTCTTTCCTAGGAATTCATGCACTGCCATGAAAAAGACCATGAGATTCTTTTTGATCTTATTCGAAAGATGTTGGAGTATGATCCAGCTAAGAGAATTACTCTAGATGATGCATTAGAACATCCTTTTTTTGATCCCCTAAAGAAAGAAGGACTCTGTTAATCTTATCTTCATTGAAGGAGGTAATACAGATTGTGTCAGTTAACATCCAAGCCTAGATCAAAGTAACACTGGTATTTTCTCTCCTCCCCTCCAGTGCAGTGTTCAGTGGCCAGACCTTTTGGAGTATATTTGGGGGAATGCTTTGAAAAGGAGGCATTCCCCCTCTTCTGTTGTTGGAACAGTGCTGTGGGCAGACATACCATTGGATTTAGTCTTATTGTATGAGCTGTAAATAATAAATTATTTTGTACAGTTGATTCTGTAAATACAACCCTGCATTTTATATTGATGCTATGTATCTTGTTGAACTTATGGTCTTGATCATCAATATATTAATATAAACATTAAAAATTCATTTTTCATAATTGGTTATACTTTTTTGAGCTAAAACTACAGTACTGTATTGCTGTTTTCAAGAAGATTATAACATTAAAATAGATTAAAATAATTTTTAAAAGATCGTGCTTTAAAATAGGTCAACAATTAAATTAGTGCAGTTACTTTTCAGAATAAAGGCATTTTGTTACTGCTCAGCCTATGTTTCCAAATTTAAAAATATTAAAATATTACAGGTTTGCTATGAGATACCACTTCAACTGCCTGTCATTTTATATTTTACAATGTATCTAACAGCCATCTTAAATCATCATTTCCAACAATATTTCAGAAGTTTGTGGTGGTAAGAACAGATACCAAGAATATTCATCCTCCAGCAATCTAGCAGAGTCTTCAAGGTATACTGTACAAGATATTTAAGGACTGGATTTAGCTCACCCCTGCAAGGAGCCAAGCAGGAATTTGTACCCAGATCTCCTGGATCTACCCACTCTACCATACTGGCTATCATACCTGTGAGCACAAAAGTATGCAGAAGCAAATATACAGATGACTTTTATTGTCATAGTGACAGCCTGCCAGATTTTGAGTTCTGAGCCTTTGTAAAGTAACAGGAGATGTAAATGTGATCTAGTAAAAAAAATTCCTTGTTACACCAGACTTCTGTAGCTACAGCCCTCCAGCAGAGGAGAATCCTTACAGTTGAAATGAGAATGTAAACATCAGAAAAATAAAAATATAGAGAGTTAGGAGACACATACTTTTACAACGCAATGAAACTACGCTACCCATACACACTAAATGTCAACAACAAAACGTAGCAGCATCAAGCTTTATGGATAAGTAGGTCGCTACTCTAGAAGCAGCAGCAGTGGAGGAGGAAGAAATTGGTTTTCTTCCATAGATTCATGCTGGCATGGCTGGGTGAATAGTTAGAATAATTTTCTCTGTGTGTTTAGTTTATTATACTTAAGACTAGATATTGCTGAGAGTTACAAAGCTTTTTTACTTATAAAATGATATATATTATTCTCTACTTTTTCAAATGACTTTTCAGGGTATATACTTCTTCATTTTTAGAAAATAGTTAAAGCATTTTTTGATATTTTACGACACCTTTCATGGTCCTATACTGTATTTTGGATTCAATTCTGGCTTGGGTATTTGCCAGCAAATTAAGTTTAGCTTTCATATATTTTTAAGAACTTGTGCCTACAGTTTTCATAGCTGTAAACCTTTTGAGGTTTTTTCACAACTTTTAAGTATTTGTGTGCCTATGGAACATGGAAGCAATGTAGCTTTAAGAAATAGACACGTAAATGTCAATAATTATTGCATTAATGAAACTATTTGTGCCTTAATACCCCAATGAATATTGATATGATTGGAAATGGCAGCTGTGGTGAAAACATGCTTATCAGTTTTACCTGGAGTTCTATAAAATTCTGCAGGATTCTTGTGGCAATGATCAGGTACATATCAAAATGACCAGACATATTTGCTTTGTAATAATAACCCACAAAACAGAATACACGGCAAGCAAAAAAGCTTACCCTAACTGCAGCTACCCAAATCCCGATATGATTTAATACTTAATAATATTGTTCCTTTTTTTTTCTTCATTTGGAAAATTTTGCCTTCAAGAACAGAATGCATTGCCTGGAATCTAATTGAATAATTACACTATAATATAGGCATAGGTTCAGCAGTGATTTGCCACTAGGTACAAAGCTGCTGTCTGTATGTCTTGTATACCAAGGCATTTGACTGGTACGCAATAGGTCTATGATCCTCTGACTAGATTCTGGTCTTGATTTGTACTCACTTTTAGCTACAGTACATTCTAATTATTTAAGAGACAAGAATAATACAGTATGTGATTTTTCAAATAGAAGCGGTATAAATCACAACGAAACATGTAAAAATGAATATTACTATTAAGCAGAATAGTTAATTATATTAAACATTTATGATCACAATATAATGTCCAGAGGATATGGGGTACAGTTAGAGAAAATTTGGATGTGGGAATAAGTTAAAACCACAGTTGTTCATGTATCATATTGACAGATAATCATTCTTGTTTCACTAGGGGGCACTATATGCTTACATTTGATAAACCAAGAGAATACAGTACATCAGAAGCCAAGATCATTGATCATTTGAATTTTTATAAGTTGAGCATGGGGGGAAAAGAGAGCGATAGAAATTGAAATAATAAATGCAAATACAGATTAGTTAAAAATAACATACTTTGGATTTACAGAGACAGGTTAAGCCAAACCTCCAAAATGAATCCCAGCAAATATTGGGTCATCTCGGGCTGAAGAAAAAAGGCTTTGATCCTGGATGCATTGCCACAGCCAAAAGTGCTTTCATTCATTTTAGACCGATTCCTGTGGAAGGTATAACATACCTATACATACATTAGATGCATTGTGACTGCTTTCTATGCAGGTAGCCAGAAGAACAGCTTGGAGCAAAATGTGTCCAGATTGTCAGTTGGAGCTGGTAATAGTACAGTATGTCATTCCATTCCTGAAAGAACTGCATTGATTTATTTCCATGTCAGATACAACCTTTTACAGTAGATTAGGATTATCTGGCAGACTTTTTTTTTACCATATACATCCTAATTACCTCCTTACTAAGATCAGCAATAGCAGTTTTTATATCCATATTTAGCAGAGACATCCAAAGGTTGGAATCCCCTACTATTTATTTAGATGGATAGGGCATGTCCCCCATATGGATGGTTCCAGGTTTCCTCGTCAGATTCTTTATGGGGAACTTCGCTCTGGTACAAGTCATCATGGAGCTCCTTTGAAATGTTACAAGGACCAACTGAAACAAACCATGAAGGTGTCAGGTATAAACCTACAAACTTGGGAGACTGCAGCCAAACATCACCCACTTTGGCACCAGACCACCTCTACTGTTACCGATCATTTCGAAGGAGAACGCTCCAGACATAAAGAGGCTAAGCAACAAGAACAGAAGCTCCATCAGACTCAACTACACACATATACACACACACCATTTATTCAGTGTAATGTGTGTGGTTGCATGTTTTACACCAAGATCAGTTTATGCAGAGACACATCCATCAACTGAGAAAATGATTTCCAGGAAAAATGTATACTCTGATATGAGTAGCAGCCGACGACAACAATTTTTATTTAAACCATGATCTTCCTCACCCAATGGTTCAACTCTAGTAGCATTCTGTCACAGTATTAATATTTTATGGTTTGGGAAAATCTAACCTACTATATATTGTTTGTCTATCATAATGACATTCCGTCCTTCCAGATTTTTCCACTAGGAAATTTTCTTCAATTGTTTATTATGTTTTGTTTTTTACTGTGTTTTGTTTCCAAACTATTACATAACTGCCGTTCATTGAGTATTCGTTTCAAATATTGCTGTTTTTTTAAAACTTTAACAGTTTTGGAAAGCTGTTTTGAAATGAGAGGAAATGTGAGCTACATGCATTTTAAATAAATGGTAAGGGTGGGAAGTGATTTTTGAAACTAGGGAAGGAATAATCATTCCTTTGGCATCCCCTGCCACATACCAGGCACTTTCTGATCTCAGGACTGATCTCTCCTTTGAGAAGAGTATAATAAACTTTTAGTGACTCAAGCAGAAAAGTTCCCTCATCTTCTGTCCCACTAGCCACTGCATTGCCACTGATATTATTTGTATCTTAGAGGGTTTTTTTTAAATGTTAGATCAGATTGACTGTCTTCAACAATTCTTTTCCTTTTAATTTAGAAACAAATATCCTTTAGGCAGAATGCCATCTATAATTATTGCTGCTATTGTTACCGACAGCCATGTTTGCTTTGAACAGAATAAAGGTTTACCCAAGTTTGATATTAAAAGTATGATCCCACTGCATTCTGATTTAAGCTCATAATTGGTGTGCTGCTGCTTCCTTTCTAGCTGGGGCATGGGGTCTGATAGGATCATTGTAAGCTTTATTCTAACCAGAGCTGGATACTTACCCTGAATCAGAACTATCTTCCCTTTTTTCTGCAAATCTGATACTTCCAACAACTATTGTCAGCCAAAAGCTCACATAATGTACCCATCCTTTTCTTTTACCTTAGTGAAAGAGAAAAGTAAAGTTAAAAGTTAGAATTGCTCATAGAAAAAAACGAAGCTTTTATGAATGCTGTGGTTCTTGGTAAAAGATAGGTGTACCTTCTGTGTGAAATGAAGTGAGTTACTGTCTAGGATTTCCCTTCATCCTCAACCTGGAAATTTAATTTTTTAAATTTGTATTTAGTAAGCAAATTTATGTTCTCTGACATCCCCAAGGAGTTTCCCAACAGAACAGATGGGCTGGCTCTTCATTGCTTAAGTTCCCTAGTAGAAGGAATGATGATAGTCTGGACTTGTATATTGCCCTTTAGACTGCACAAATGTTAAAGGTTATGGGAAGGACAAATATGTATTTGTAGATGCATACAAACATTCACACATGGGTGTGAAATAATACTATTCATGTTCTATTTATTTAAAAATCATCAGCCTTGACTTTCAGTATTTTCTGTTAAATATATTTCTTATTACTCGCAGGACTACATATCAGTTATAGAAAACAGTAATAAGTATAAAATGGTAAAGCAATATAAATTGTAATAGTACAGTTCAGTTTTAAAAGGCACAGGAGGAAATGTTTGTAGTTTTTCTGAATTCTGGCTGCTAGCTGTGAGGTATGGCTGTTTCAAGTAAGCCTGTGTTTGCATCTTCACTTGTCAGCAAAAACACATGAGAAGAGGTGTCAAATGAGATTCCCTGGATGGGGTGTTAGATTCTTTCACAACTTGCTACAGTTGCCCTTTAATTCTTCCAGACTGTCTCCACCTAATGTGGGAATAAATTCTAGTTAATTCAGTGGAAAGGATTTGTGTGGCACTGGGTTTTTTATACTAACAAACGCACAATAATTTGGTTATTTGTACTATGCCAGAAACAAGATGAGTAAAGAATTATATATGTCTCTCTTGTGGGAGAAGGAAACCATCTCTAAAGAGTCCTGATTTCTTCAGCTTTCTAACAGGAAATAACCCCATAAGAAGGAAGAGGTTCAGAAGCTATGAATTCGAACACTCAAGCCTACCCAAAAATGTATACTGTACTGTATGTGACATTTCACTCTCAGAAACTTCAGCTATTTGCTTTTTCTTATGATTGTAGTGCAAGATCTGGAAAGAAGACAGGAAGTACCTAATAAAAGTGATTCCTGTTAGCTTGTGAACTGATGTAACCTTTGTTGCTTTTGCATGACAGTGGCCATTTCCTGTCTTGATTGTGCTGCTACATTTGAAGTAACAGTGGGTGTCAGCAAATGCACTCACTGGTCTGTCAAAGTCCCGGAAAAAGCCCCTAGATTGGAATAACTATGACTAAACAAATCCAGAATGTTAGGGCATGAGTAAGGAAACAGTGCTTCAGATATTTTATGTGGCCTATTGTAAGGTATTCTCAGGTTGTAATCCAAAACATCTGGACAGGCAAGGATTCCCTGTCCCTGGTTTTTCTAAAAACATTAATTTCCTCTTAAATGTTGGGTAGGAGTTTATAGCTATGAAGGTACTGCTGATCTGTTTCCATGCATATCTATTCAACAGCAAGTTTCAAAGGGACTCACTCACAAATGTAGATAGTACATTTTACTCTCAAAATGTAGATAGTAATGTATATTTTTAAATGCTCCTGAACATGGAAAAAGTTTCTGTAGCTTAAGTATCATGTTTTTTATGCTGCCCTTTAACCAAGAAACTCTTCTTGGTTCTGTCCTGGTTAAAGGTCACATGGTAAGCATAGCAGAGTGAGGATTTCTTCTTGATCCAAGGCTTAACATTATGAAATTGCTCCAGGATATACGGATACAGATGATGCTCCTGAAGTTGCTAAGATTCAGATGCTGCTGTGTCTTTAGCAATTCCTATCAGAAAGCCAGGTGGTATATATTTCATTAGTGTCAATAGCTTATTTTCTCAAGTAACAAGCTGGAATCAAGACTAATTTAGGAAGAAGCTGCCATTGGGGTCAAGAGGAGTTACTGAGAAAATGTCTGAGTGATTAGCAAGGAGCTGGAATCTTGTCTTGCTTTATTCTAAGTTATCTTTGATTCCTCCAGACAGCTATACTGTGTGTGTTTATTTTAATGTCTTTTATATTTAAGAAAATGAAACAGCATCTGTTACTTTTCAGGCCTCTTAACTTGAATAAATGGAACAGGCAGAGACCTCTTTACTATTTGTAGAAATAGTGACTGGAATTTAAACTAATGCAAAGTTACTGTATAGGGCAAGGATTCTCAACCTGCAGCCTATAGGCCAGATGTGGCCCATGGCACCATTTCATGTGGCTCACCACTACCTCCACCACACCAAGAGGTGCCATGTGGTGGAGGAAGGGCAAAATGGCCATCCAGCCCCCGAAGTTGTCTGAAGGAGTGTATCCTGCCCCCCCTCCCCGGCTTAAAAAGGCTGAAAAACTCCTGGTACAGGGACTCTGGTGGCTTAGTGGTTAAGATGCTGAACTTGATGACTGGAAAATCAGCAGATGAAAACCCGAGCGCTGCATGATGGAATGAGCTCCCAGCCCCAGCCCAGCCCCTGCCAACCTAGCTTGCAAGTAGATAAATAGGTATGACTTCAGTGGGAAGGTAAACAGCATTCAGTGCACCCTGGTGTCTAGTCATGCCTGTTACATTTCAACTAAATGTAACCCACACTGAATACAGCAGGGCCTTAAGTAGACATACATAAGATCACAGTTATTTTTCAGTTCATCTTTCTATGTACATCCTGACCCAAAGCAAATTGTCTAGCATTAACAGTTTTTTCTTTCTATAGTAAATGGATTTGGAGTCAACCCAGGGTTCTCTTACAAGGGAAACTGAGGGAGAGTGGAAACTGAGTACCAAAGCTACCTCTGAGTATGCTTACTGCTAGACAATCCCTGTTACATGTTATACAGTATATGCGAGTGTGACATTGTTGCCCCTCCTGGAAATTTTTACATTTTCGTCCCCCCACCCCTCTAGAATCCTGTCTACGGCCCTGCTAGGTTGGCAGAAGCTGGGACAGAGACGGGAGCTCCTGCAGTATTCGGGTACCGAACTGCTGACTTGTCAGCGTCTTAGCCACTCGAGCCACTGCAGTATAGAAGTGCATAAGGCGTTATAGAAGTGCAATTGCTATTGTTTAACAACGCTTCGTCTTACGGGCTTGACTCCCGAAAAGCGAGTCCCGGAGGAGGGGGCGCAGCCTAACTCCAAGCGGGGCGAGGACGAAGAAGCGGGCGGCAGGCAGCTCAAATCCCCAGGCGAGAGGGGCCCGCAACACCCTTTGAAAAGGCTGAGACAGACGAGCTCCCTCTCGGGCCTTGGCACTCCTCCCGGTGACCTTCAAGGGGTCTCCTTGGGCGGCTGGAGCGCAGGGCGAGAAGCGCCTGAGACAAGCCTCTCTCCCTCCTTCCCCCGTAAGGGCCAGGCGGGGCATGCGTGCCTCCCACCCCTCCATCTCGGCGTGCCCCTTTCTGCTTCTTTAGCTGAGGCGGTTTGCATCGTTCCAGCGTGCTTTTTTTTTTTTTTTTGGGGGGGGGGCGACTAGGAGGAAGGGTCTCCGGGTTGGAATCCCCCGGGGAGGGAGTGGCTCGGGTTTGGAAGTGGCCAGGGAGGGAGGCGGGCAAGCAGGCGGTGGGTGGGTGGCTGTGCCGGTCACTGCGTCGCTGGCTCGCTCGCTCGCCCACCTCCCGCCCTCACAAGCCCACCCCCTGCCCGCCCGGCGCAGCTGGAGGGCCATGCGAAGGGAAGAGGCCACGCTCCTTCTGCCGAGACTTCCTGCTCCACTTTCTCAAGCGCCGGCTGCCAGGAGCTGAGGCGGCCTCTCTGCCAGCGGGCGCAGAGAGCCAAAGGGAGAAGAGCGGCTGAGGCGGGAGCCCCAGCCAGGGAGCGCGCCTCAGCCTCCACTCGCCCTGAGGGCAACCACCGGGAGCGCTCCAGGGGCGCCGCTCTTTCTCCGGGCGGGGGGGACGGGGGGCCATGATGAGCCAGCCCCGGGAGACGGCTTCTTCGCCCTCAGGCGGCTGCCGGTGTGCTGCCGCCGGCAGCGGGGCGGGCCGAGGGGCCGTGGGGCTTTCGCTGCTCTTCTCGCTCCTCTCGGTGGGGGCCTGCTTTCTGCTCGGCGCCAAGACCTCCAAGCTGCAGGGCCGGCTAGTGGCCCTCGAGGAGGAGTTGGCCGGGCGCGGCGCGTGGAGGAGTCCCGGAGAGACCCCCGGCGGGGGCGCCGAGCCTTTCCTGGCGGCGTGGCAGCCTCAGGTGGAGGAGCTGCTGCAGGAGGTGAGTGTGGAGGAGGTGTGGGTGCGCGCGCGCGCGCTTGAGCCAGCTCCCCAGGTGGCGTCGTGGTTGAGGCACTAGGCTTTAGAGACCGGAAACCGTGGGTTCGATTCCCGAGAGCTGCACGGTGGGGGGGCATGAAAGGAGGCTCATTCGGGCGTCCCCTGCAAAAATCCTTTCAAACCAGAGTAATCCCGGACACGAAAACGAACGAGGCAGAGCCAGGCGGGAGGAAGACAGGGTTGAGTGTGGTGGACCCAGAGCTTCAACCCATCGCCTTGCGTTGACTGACAAGCAAGCGCTCACCGGGTCCCCGATAGCCTTTCCTCCAAAAGTGGGCATTTAAAGATCAGCGGGATCTGCCCGCGTGAACTGTCAGCTCTATGGGAGAGGGAGTGTAGGGTGGCAGGGTTCGTTATAGCAAACTCAAGCGAATGCCACCCCTGGCGCGTTCCTTCGCCTTTTACGCGTCTCTCTCTCTCTCCACCCCCCGTCAAGACGCGAGTGCGCCTTCTGCTCCAGCATCAGATGAGCCCCTACTCTCTGTCTTGGGTTTGGGGCCACCCGAGTTTATGGTCGATTGAATTGGTTAGTCCTTAAATCAGGGGTGTCCAAACTACAACCTGGGGGCTGGATCTGGCCCCCGACGCCAATTCATCTGCCCCACGAAGCCCTTGTCGCTCCTGGAAGTGGAAGTAAAATGTGCCCATACTGGTGCTTACGGGCGTTTTACTTCTGCTTCCAGGGGGCAACGAGGACTTCGTGGGCAGGATGAATTGGCATCGGGGCTGGATCCAGCCCCCAGGCCATATTGACCAGCTCCCTGAACCGCGTGACTGGCCCGTGGCCCGAAAAGTTTGGACACCCCTGTCTTAAATGGTGCCGCCGCCCGTCCCATCCCCCCCCCCCCTTGGTGGAGTTTTCATTTCTGGCTCAGCTTCTGGAGAAGAGAGGTTGTGAGGGAGAGGGAGTCTTCAGTATGCAAACCGATAAACTTTGCGGATTGCTGTCTAGGTTGTGTGGTCCAGCCTCTCCTTTAGTCTTTTTATCCCAGCTTTCCCTCCAAGCAATTTAAGACTGTTCACTTCCCTTGTTCTTCTTAACCTTCTTAAGAGAAAGTTAACAGGAGTCCTCCCCATAATAGATGGCGTTAACAGTTTATCTCAGAATCATTAATTCTTCAAAATAAAGATCAAGAAGATTTTCTATCTAATCAGTCTGTCTATAGTTTGCAAAAAGTTTAGGGATTGTGACCTGTCACTTTGCAATTGTGAGTCAACTGGACATAGAAAAGCAATTTTGATTTGATATTAAGACCTGGAAACAAAGTACCAAACATTTCACTGTCAATCCAAAACTAATCCCATTTCTTCCAGAGGACTATCCTAATTGACTCTGTCATTTATGCTGTTTCCAGACAAAAGCAGAGCTTTGGAAATTACCTGATGGACTGCAACTCTAGTCCTGTGATGGTGAACCTTGGCACTCCAGGTGTTCTTGAACTTCAATTCCAAAAAGACCTGGTCAGCAGAAGTGCTGACCTGGGCTTCAGGTAATTGCAATCCAAGAATACCTGGAGTGCTAAGGTTCACCATCATGGTCCTAGCCACTATAACCAGAGGGGCCCTGGGAACTATAATACAGAAAAGTAACTTTTTGCTATAGCCAAATGTTATGACCAAGTCTTTGTTGGCGTCTGTAACTCCATGTGATGTAAAGACTGACTATTGTGCCTCTGAAGGCCTAACTATACACAGTGGCACTGGCTTTTGAGGAATAAATGTGGGAGACTTTGAGATGTACACAATCATTTATTTTGGTGCAAACGGGGATGGAAATCCACAAAGGTTCTTGCTAGGAAAGAAAGGAAGGTATGCAGGGCCACTGTTGTTAGTCTAGTCTTTTCCAATGTGCTGTCCTTGGTGGACTGTGGACAACAGCTCTTATTATTCCCAGTCAGTAGGGCTATTTCTGTCTCTATGACTTTGGAGGTTGTGGCCAATTGGAAAGCTGTAGAAGCCATGAATGTATATTTTAATGGGGTGTTTGTAGACTCAGAATTGCACCAAGATTCCACTGTTTTGTCTCTTGGCAATATAGATCATAAAAGACAGTTCAGGAAGAGTTCGAATTGTGCTCTGTGCAAAATCTGAATGAATCGAGGTATACAAGGCATGATGTTTCCCAATACGTAGATATAGCTACACTGCACTCATGGAAAATTGGCGTGAAATTGCTTAAAGATTAAACAATACCAGGGGCAGAACTTGACAGCAGTTTCTATGTGCTTCCTTTCACTTGACTCACTGTTGATTGTGAGCAGCCAAGGAAAGAGTACCCAAGAGATCAGGCTACAGCTCAGAGATACACATCTCACAAAATATAAACTGTTATCTGTTAAACATAGACAGTTCTGAATGCTGTCAGCTTGGATTCTTAAATCTGCTTGGATTTGAATGGACATTTCATTTGGGTAACAGTTGTCCAAGAGCTCTCAGGAATATTCTTTCCTACCTTCTTTGCTGCTGCTGCAGGATGACTATTCCTTTGCTACAAATAAACCATCTTTTTCAGTACATATTTTGTATTAGGACTTGGGTCTTGTATTCATTCTGTATGATCAGTTTAACCACAGATACTGTGCTGGCTTCTGAAATACAGCTAAGTGAACAAGAGGAGAGGTGTTAGTAAAGGAACTGAAATAGACATTAACAGTTTCCCTTGTGAAAAGATAATTGTGTGTAGGGAAAGGTTTACAGTGTCAACCTCCTTCCTTTGGTTGTGTTTTGGTTGATGCTGCATGTTGTTCAATTGCAGTTAAAGACAGGTGACAGTGTGTTGCCTTTAAACTACCATTTTCATATTATTGGCCACTGTTGTATTTAATATACAGTAAAACCTCAGATAACACTAAAACCTGGTTCCACAAGTCTTGGTGTTATACGATTTTTAGTGTTATCCGATGCATGTTAAAATCCTATGGGATCCATAGAGATACATTGTAACCACACAGGCTTTAGCGGTTGTTATCTGATGCATCCCATAGGATCTTAATGTTATCCGATGCAATTCCTCCCCCCAGATTGCTTAATGTTATGCGATTTTAGTGTTATTCGATACTAATGTTATCTGAGGTATTACTGTATAAGGGTATTGGTTTTCTGCAGCCCTCTGCTGCCATCTAATAAAAAAGACGCTTACTTCTTGGGTGGGAAGCTATGGCAAACCTAGGCAGCATAATAAAAAGTAGAGGCATCACCCTGCCAGCTACAGTCCACACAGTTAAAGTAATGGTCTTTCTAGTTTCTAGTAGTAATGTATGGCTGTGAGAGCTGCACCATAGGAAGGCTGAGGGCAGAAGAATAAGTGCCTTTGAACTGTGGTGCTGGAGAAAACTTCTGAGAGTCCCCTGGGCTGCAAAGAGATCAACTCAGTCAAACCTAAAGGGAATTAACCTTGACTGCTACTTGGAGGGACAAATACTGAAGCTGAAGCTCAAGTACTTTGGCTACCAAAATGAGAAGAGAGGACTCACTGGGGAAGGCCCTGATGCTAGGAAAGATTGAAGGAAAAATGAGAAGGGGATGGCAGAGGCTGAGATGGTTAGACAGCATAGTTGATGCAAATGAGCATAGATCTGGGAGGAGCCTGGCGTACTGTAGCCCATGGGGTTACACAGGGTTGGACTTGACAGTGAGAATGAACAACAACAACAGAAGCCCTCTACATTGTCCTCCCCCCAATCTACCCAAGTCCTCCAGAGAAGGTTTTGATAATACAGAGCAGGTGATGAGGGGTGGGATTACTCTGCTCCCAGGTCTGCTGATTGAACTATTTCCATAAGCAGAATAACATTTGGAATTTGGCCTCTATTGTTTGAGTACTAATCCAAAATGGAATCCAGCTATTGAAGTTTCTTTCATTGTAGATACATATAAACAAAGTTATTTTGATGATATTGACTGTAATGTAATGCAGTGATGCCTGATTAGTAAACTATAGTGCTTGGAACTTTAACACAAACAAGTGGAAAGTAATTTGTTGCATGACTCATTGCAAAGCCCAAGGAAGGAAGTCGTTATTGTTAGTATTTGGCATTTTAAAATTAAAGGTGTATTTATTATGTTGCTTCTTGCTTTGGGAAGAGTGTTGGTGTGTATCCTAACTATATGAGTGGGTGGGTGGTGGTCTCTAATTTTAAATTCAAAACACCATCCATGCTGTTTCCACAACTATCCATGCTTCAGAGTAACACAGCTTTCTCAAATTTTCAAAGTGGTTGCCATGTTAGTCTGTGCAAGCATACCAGACAGGAAATAAAACAAAAGAGAAAATAAAATAAATGGAAAAATGTTGTGGCTCCTTAAAGACTTTCATAGATAAAGACCACTTCTTCAGACATATCAGGAAACAAAACAACCTCCCCCCCCAAAAAAACAACAACAACCTGTAGCACTTTAAAGACTAACTGCTATACTTTTATTGTTAGCTTTCATGGATCAAGTCCACTTCTTTAGACAAAGAGTGAAACTTACAGGCATGGTTTTTAAGTTTCACTCTTTGTTTGAAGAAGTTGACTTGATCCACGAAAGCTAACAATAAAAATATAGCAGTTAGTCTTTAAAGTGCTACAGTTTTTTATTTTATTTTGTTTATTTTGTTTTGTTTTCTGATATGCCTGAACTACAGACTAACATGGCTACTATTCCAAAAAATTCTTCAGATATATGCATAATACTTCATGGTTATAATTTATACATAGACCCATGATCATTTGGGCGTAGAGTAGTACCCCAATCTCAAGAAACTCAAAACATTCTAGGAATCATGGTTGACAGATTGGGTAGGTAATGTACTATTTCCAAGCTCTCACAGACCATCAGTATGTTGAAATTCAGTAGTAAGTCACAACTACAGTATGCCCATTGAATCAGTGAAGATTTGATAAGCAAAATCTTCTGTACATTCTGTACAATGATTGATTCATTCGGCCTACTCTAGTTGTGACTAACTACTAGATTTCATCCAGTAGATCTTAAATATCTAGGTGTCCTATTGAGTTTCTATTATGCCTAGGTTTATTTTATTTTGTTTTTTAAATGAGAAATTATTTGAAATGATCAATATTGGGCTTCTAAGTCTGTTGTCTTTTTAAAAAGAAAAGTGCTTCCAGTAAGATCATTTTTTGTTTATTCATAAGGAGGAATGTTTATTTTTTCGAGAATACTTCCTATTTATGCTGTTGTGATGGTACTAGCATTGAGTAATTGACAGGTTTCCTGTTAACTTCATGTTGGTGATTTGTCAGTTAGAGAAGTGGCTATGCATCTCCTGTGCTGAACCAGCTCTTCACTAAATTGCCTCCTTGTAATGTAACTTGCTGCTTAAATCTGGGCAATGAGATTGAACAATTAAAAGATGGCTAAAGGATGGTAGAAAACACTTGATAGATGCCTGAGAACGGTGTCTTCGGTTCTTGCTGCTGAAGCATTTTATAAAGTGAAGCAAAGGGTGTAATGTTGCCTGTTTTCTGTATTGTCAGCTTGTTATATTTAGTTGTTAACTGGAAGGTGCCAAACAAGGGAGTAGATGTCAGTGTAGAGAGATCAGTGATTTCATGCCAGCTGAAAGAGGAGAACTCCAAAGGAGGGTGTTGATGAATGTGGTATCCCCCACCCACCTGCTGCACAGTGTGTCCCAGAAGTATCTGTGTAGGTGAAACCATGCTTTCATGGAGATCTCAAATGAACTTGTGAGGAAGAATTCTTATACACAAGAATGGTTTGTCATCAAGGACTGAACAAACTGCCCGCTGACTTTGTCAGTCCTTGTCCTAAAGGGAAACCTGAACAGTGCCTCTGGTGAGAGAGAAGAAAATTGAAGTACAGTACGTGGGTTAGATGAACATACAGTATATAATAAATAAGCTGGGCAGAGAAAGTTCCCAACTTTTAAAAAGAATATACTATGTATCTTTAGACAAATTGGCTATCTTTCTCTTTTGTGTCTGTAATTCCACTAAAGAATGTCCCCCCCCCCTCAAATTATTCCTAAAAGTCAAATAATACTTTCCTTCTAATTTTACTAAATCTTCCAGTGTCTGCCCATTTAGGTGAAGCCTGGATTGGCCACTAAAGCATCCCATACACCCAAATAAGAAGCGACTCTGCCACTTCACCTGATTTATGAACATTCAAGGGAAGTAAACTATTATTTAATGTCTATATATTATCACTGATGTGAAACATCTCTTATTTAAATAATTTTGTTTCTTTGTTTGTTTGTCTCTGCATTGCTGACCAAGAACCTGCCTGTAGCTGTGGTTTCGATTGGCAATACACCTACAATACACCAACAAATAAAGAAAAACAGTAATTTACACAAAGTGATGCATTGCATCAGTGATGATTCACAGATATATTAAAAATCATTTCCTCTGGACATTCACAGTCAGTGGAAGTGTTAAATATATGCTATACTGAAAAGGCTTGTAATCCCCTTCAGCATGTCTGATATTTACATTGAAAGCAGCCTTTGACAGCTGCAAGGTTCCCAGGTGCTGGGGACAGCATATATGGGAGCATGCTGAAAAAATGGAACAGATGTGTATTGGGGCTACTGGGACCATTTCAGTGACCAATGTGTCTGTAAAAAGGGGGGAGGGGAACCAGCCTGCCCACAGAACCCTATGCAGAGCAGACCTAATCCCCATCTAGAAGGGTTCTAAAATCAAACTAATGTTGGCTAGCTAACTCTTCAGGCAGCATTGAGTTACACAGTATGGCCAGCTGGACTACAAACTGAGTAACTATAATAATTTGGCTCCAAATTGGCTTAATTGGCTTCTTCTACTTGGTGATTAGACCAGATTCTAAACCCACCCTTCTAATGGAGGTTGCTGTGTTTTGAATAGCCTTTCCCACAGCCCAAAAGGAAATATGGTTTAAAAGCAGGCAGTGTGTGGATGTGGATGTATGTGGGGGCAATTATAGAATAATTGGCAGACCTTTGTCTGAAGAGCAGAGTGGAAAATTCCAAACATGCTGCCAGAGGTGGGACTTGAGATGTGATCCCCATGGGCAGTCTGCAGCCAGAGTTTGAACTCACCTCAAGCACACTTGCCACAGGCATCTGCCATTAATTATGGGAATAATTTTTCTACACTGTCCATAAAATGTTGCTGCATAAGCCCGAAGAAGTGGATTTTTATCGATGAAAACTCACCCTAATTGTTTGATATATATTTTTGGTGTTCCAATAAATGTATCACCTTCTCCCACATTTCCAATATGACCAGGAGTTACCCTATAAAACACTCTGCATGTTACTAGAAATACTGCTCAAACTTCATGTTTTCTAACTTGAAAATTAAAGCTGTATGTCATGCTCATCAGTGAGCAGGCTTTAGCATTACAATAGCTGAATTCTTATTTGGCTCATTTTGGAGGAAACTCCCTCTTCCTCCCTATCTTCCTTATTGGCTTATTAGAGTGATGCTGCTGCAAAAAGGGAAGAAGGAAATAAATTCATTCAAGTGCCTGGAATGATCTAAGACCAGGTTGAAATGGGCCCTAAGAAATGTCGCTTTGCAAGAGCTTCCACAGTATCACTGGCCCTTGAGGGGGAAAATATATTCCTTTCTGAGTCTGGTTCAGCCTGGTATACTCCAGCGAGACATTGGCAGAGAGTAACAAAAATTGAGTTAGCAGCTAATTCTATGCTGACTTCTCCCTGTTTTTGTCAGTGCCTCAATGTTTGGTAGTATATTTTCAAAGAAGGCATTAAAAATGAACCTTTTAACTTTACTATGTAAGCATATACTGTGCCATCAAAGACTGAAGAAAAATAGACTTCTGTCTTGCATAATAGGAGGAATAGTTCTGGTTTGTTGAATTGGATCGGTCTGTTTAAGGACTGGGAAGGTGGGAGAAATCAGCATCTCTATCTTTTTTGTGTGTGGAATGCAATTGAATAACACATATCTCATTTTGCTACTGAAATAACCTTTTTGATGCTGTTTTTATGGTTGTAGCACTACAACAGTCAAACCTGAGTACTGTATTGTGTGTGTGTGTGTGAGTGAGTGAGTGAGTGAGAGAGAGAGAGAGAGAGAGAGAGAGAGAAAGAGAGAGATTTCCTATGTAAATTCAAAAGTTTGAGCTAGTTTCCCCTCCAGGTGCAGGGGTTCCCGACCTTTTCAAGCCATGGGCCGGTCACTTGGTTTCTCCAACCAGGAAATGGAAGTAAAATGTGCCCATGCACATGCGTGGGTGCATTTTACCTCCACTTTCAGGAACAGCATGGATATATTGGTGTTGGGGGGCAGATCCGGCCTGCAGGCAGTAGATTGAGAACCCCTGTCATAATGCATTTCTCAATTACAGTGCATTACCAGTTATGTCTAATAATGATTACTGATCCCTTCTTCTGGAGACACATTGGAACGGTGCAGCTTGCTCAAAGCCATGCAAACTCCTTTCAGGACACATTGTGGGGAACTGAGCTTGCAGCCTGTGACTCCTCACCAGGTACCCAGCTCAGAACTTCACAGGACAGATCCAAGATAAGCATGTTGAGGCTCTAACTGTCAGTTCTTGATCATATTTTTATGTATTTTGCAGTGTTTTCTTGCTTTGTAAGGATTTTTGAAAATGCATTTTACACAGGAGGAAGCCAGTATTGGCTGAGGATGACATAAAAGTTAAAGCCAACACTTTGAACTGTACAGTACTTGGAAACAAGCTATGAATTGTTTTGGACAGTCTTTAAAGGCAACCCCATGTAGTTAGCTTTGTAGTAGTCTGATATGAAAGTTATGAAAGTATGCGGCTTAGAGATTATCCTTCTCTAGGAGTATTTTTAATGTATACCACTAATACAGGATAAACATTTGCTGTAACTTTAAAATTTAGAACAGTTTGTTTTTCATTTAAATATATTTTAATTTTAAATGAATTTAATCATTTCATACATTATTGCACATTTATTAAATTGTTTGGTGAATTTCTGCCATAGGAGTCTAGCTGGTAGCTGTGTTAGTCTGTTGTAGCACACAAGACTTTTAGAAGTCTTGTAGCATCTTTAAGGCTAGCTAGGTTTTTATTTTTCATAAGATTGTGTGTGTCCAAGCACATCTCATATTTCTTCAGAAGTGTGGTTAGATATATAAAAGTTTAAAGATGCTGTAGAATGTCTTGTGCCATAGGGAACAGTAGGAAAAAAATTAATTAAAAATTGGTAAGCTTCTCACTTTGAATATAGATTTCGGTTCACATGGATGATACCTTTATGCATAGTTTTTGAAGATAACAAGCAAATTTAATAAATCAAAAAGAGGGAGTTTAAAAAAGTATCACTGTGCTCTCCTGTTGCCATTCAACTAAAATGTGTTATAGATTACCAGTACACTTAGAAACTGCAGACTTTTTAGAAAGATGACATGACTAGAGTATAAAGGTAAAGGTCACCTTTGATCAAAAGCTAGTTGTATCCATTTCTAGGGTTCGGTGCTCATCTCTGTTTATAGCCAAAGAGCCAGAACTGTCTGTGTCTGCCCACATTTCCATGGTCATGTGGCAGGCATGATTAGATGCCGGAGTGTGTGGAATGCTCTTTACCTTCCCACCAAAGTGGTATCTATTTATCTACTTGCAATTTCTTGCTTTCAAACTGCTAGGTTGGCAGAAGATGGGACAGAGATGGGAGCTCACTCTTGTCAAGCAGCACTCAGGTCTTGAACTGCAGACCTGTCGACCTTCCAGTCGTCAAGTTCAGTGTCTTAACCACTAAGCCACTGCAGTCCCTGACTAGAGTATAGCAATATATATAACATGGGGCCTAATAAACCCTTGCAGGCACAAATTTGTCATGGTTGTATTCATGTTATGTTGAGACATAGAGGTTTAGCTCAGGGTTGCACAAACTACGGCCTAGGGGTTGGATGCAGCCCCTGACACCAATTCATCTGAGCGACGGCTTCATGGACCGGATGAATTGGTGTCAAGGGCCGCATCTGGCCCCTGGGCCATTGAGAGCAGCCCCCGAACCACGTGAACATCTCATGGCATAAAAAGTTTGGGCACCCCTGGTTTAGTGGTTCCTTTCTCCCCTGTCCACAGTAGAGGGAAATGTTAGGATGTCCCTCAAGAACAATGGATGGAAACCTCAGATTCTTTTTTTAACCTTGCAGCTGGCCCTAAGCAGTTGAGAAGATCTCACCAATGGCTCTTTGCTCCCACCCATTAATGCTACCAAATCCTGTTGTATGATGTGTTGCGGATTTGCACACCCCATTGCTCCCTGTTGCTCACACCTCATTGCTTCCTCACTTGAACTTCTGATCCTCAGGTGCAGTTCCACAGCCATTCAGATCAATTCCATGAGGGTCCTTTTGTGTGTATGTGTGAATGAAAGAAGGGATGGTCGACATCCATGACAGGCAGACCTGCAAACTTTATGGGCAAAGAGGCATTATATACAACAACATGTGCACACACAAGAGTACAGTGATGAAGGAATTGGTAAACACTAAACTATCCCACTAAGTGGCTTTAAATAAACTGCATTTCAGCAAGATAATGTGTGTCCTACCTGTGTGTCCTTGGTATTTGAATCAATTGCAAACCTTGGAAAAATGATGCTCATATAGGACTTTTTACTAATTAAGATGCACCTTAGTTGTACTGTGGGATGACTTCAACCTGTAAAAAGAGAGAGGAGTACATTCCTGTTCGTTCTCTAGACTGCAGCCCCTGGTAGGGGCTGGTAGGGACTGCAGTGGCTCAGTGGTTAAGAAACTCGCCTTGTTAGCTGGAAGGCAGGCAAGTCAGCAGTTTGAGACCCGGTTACTGCATGACGGATTGAGTGCTTATCTCTGTCCCAGCTCTTGGGGACATGAAAAAAGCCTCATTTGGGTGTTCCCAGAGTGGAGTTTCTCCTGCAAAAGTCCTTTCAACCCAGAATAATTTCTGACACAAAATTATTATTATTAAACATGGTAGCCTTCTCTGAATGTGCTTTGGACTGAGAATTGGAAGCACTATTTTACATTGGTTATTTTACACAGTTGATTTCAGGAAGAGTATTGATAATTTTTTTCTGCACTATGGAAACTCTTATTGTGTCACTTATGAGAGTACAGTAAAACCTAGACTTATATATGCCTCGAGTTACAGAAAATTTGACTTACATAATGATTTTGTGCTAAAACCATGTCCCAGTTTACACGATTTCCTATGGGTTTGCTTTGAGTTATATAAAGATTTTTTTCCTATGGGTTTGCTTCAAATTACTTAAAAATTCATTTCCCTATGAGTTTGCTTCAATTTACATAAAAATTTCATTTTTCCTATGGGTTTGCTTAGAGTTACATAAAAAACCGATTTAAGCAAAATCCTATGGAATGGACTTTTTTTTCATAAGTAGGGGTTTTACTGTACTGCACTTATTTGTGAAGCTGCTGGGAATGCTTGTACAGTATAAAGAGATGGAGCGAGATACTGTGCTATCAGCATGCAGATGAAAACAAGCTCTGTTTTCCATTTTATCAAATCCAGAGACTGTGATTGTCTTTAACTGCATTTGGATTTAGTAATGGGCTATTCTGGAATGATCAGGTTTGTAGTTCAGGGATTCTCATGGATCCAGCTTAGCCACTTGAGGCCTCAGTAGCATGAAGTATCCTTAAAACCAGCCTTCACTGATGTGCAAATTTCTGGGATAATTGCAATCTGTTAAAAACTAACACTAGGTATCAGTGGGAAGGGGCTTTACAGCCTGATGTGATTGCCCTTTGCCATTTTCCCTCCCTCTGGCATTTGAAGTAATTCCTGCCCCTTCATCCTGTTTGTTTGGTTTGCTTCATTGTTTTGTTGATAACCTCTCCTCTCTCTGACCCTACTTCAAGCATCAAGCTTGAAGGTTCTCTCCATGTGCTGGAGACTCTATTTTTCCTTTTTATTTAGTCTGACTGTATCTACAGATGGTAACTATATTGGAAATGCCTGCAAACACAGACAACACTGGCTCTTCAGCTATAAAAAGAGATGAGCACTGAACCCTAGAGTCGGATAGGACTGCTTTCAAGCAAGAGTGATCTTTACCTTTAGGGGGGGGGGAGCCAGAAGGTTGGGCAGGGACAAATTGAGCTGATCTCACCATTTTTCTGTGCTGTTGCTGTTTTTATACTCATACTCTGCTAACTAAATGGATGGAATAACCAAAAGGAGGGAAAAAATCCCCAGTACAAATTGCAGCCTCTATCTGTATAGGAATAACCTGGCTTCAGTTATCCATAAAGTGCTAACTGCCTTCTTGGATTTTTGGAGTACAGTAAAGACAATGGTACAGAATTGCAATTGGTACAGAACTGCAAGCAAACTCTATGAGACTGGACATTTAAAACACCATTCAGTGCTGCATCAACTGATCTACTTAGCAGCCAGTGCCACAACCAGATCACGTTTTGGTGCCAGACTTTAAATCTCTAAGTGGGTTAGGAGTCTACCCGAGGAGTGCCTCCTCCCATATAGTTTTAAGTTTTAGATTGTGATGGTGATTTTAATGTTGTGAGCTGCCCAGAGTTGTTTAGAGTTAGGCGGCTATATCAATTGGATAGATAAATAAATAAATATCCTCCTGCCTAGTTGTTGAGGTCATCAGAGGCTTGGCTTTGCATGCTACAAATCAAAAGCAGTGCTTTCCACCCATGGCAGGGGCTGATGCCAAGGCGAGGGGATGATCTAGGGAAGGTTATGATGTATTAAGCATAGGGAGGGATGGTTAAAAATTGTAGTGAGGGTCCTCCTGGAAATTCAGCTGACAGCTCATTTTCATTCTTTGCTGGCTGCTTAGAAAGAGAGATTTTTTTCTGTCTGCTCATGAAGGGAAGCAATGGCTTCTCCTTGTAGGGACAGCTTGCTTTTCTTCCATGCTGTTCTTACTTTTTCCACACCCCAATACAGACATATAGGAATAGAATGATCGGTTTGTCTACTGGAAGCTTGAGGAAGGGGAATCAAGTCCCTTGAGGGTGGGGACCAGATGGAAACCTCCTATGTGCTGCTGGGTCCTCAGCTAAGTTTTGTGGTCAGGATGGATGTAGGTCTTATGTTTCTCTTTAATTTTGGGAAGTCCAGTATACACTAGTGAGGAAAGGTGAAGATACTTGTTTTGATTTACTTCAGTGGTAGAACATTTAGCAATTTTTTTAAATAAATGATGTCCCTCTGACATTCCAAACATTGAGATAAGAAAATAAATTGCTGCATTAGAGATTTGTAGCTTAAATTCCTGAAATTCTACCTGAAGTTGCACCAGGGATAATAAATTCATCAACAGTATATTAGAAGCAAATGGTCATCAGATTGGTTACTTCTGAAACACGTTGACACTCAGATATTCAACAAACAGACCCACCAAAAAACAGATTACTTCCCAGTGATGCTAGAGTACTAAGGAAGACTTTAACATATAACTACACCCTTTTCTGTTATGTGTTTTGTGCTGGCAAGTCACATCTAACTTATGGTTTGTGAAAGAACTGTCTCAATGTCCCCCCCCCTTTGAACTTCCAAGCAGGGATTTAAACTCAGGTCTCCTGAGATGCAGTTGAACACACTATCCGGTACACCTAGCTCTCAACATCATGTTTGCAATCTCATAAATTTGTACCAGTGCAGTTTCACAGTTTTAAAACAAGTCAGGAAGAAAAGTGCTTTAAAATTACAGTACATTTAATAAATGTGTTATACATTTTCCTTGCTCTGAGTTATTATAATAACTTTCTTTTAAAAGTTTAAGATTCTGAAGGACTGTGTAATGTAATACTTATATCACTATATCAAATATATATTTGCTAAAAAAAGACCTTAATTAGTGTCTAAGTAGAAATGTTTATTGGACTATCTAGACAGGGTTAGATACCGAATGTGATATCCAGTGGGATGTCTTTGACACCAGAAGGAGAGCAACACCCTGTGGTTCCCTTTGTGCTCTAAAACTCCACTACAAAGGAAGTTACAGTACTGTATTTAGAACAGGTTTTTGGCATTGTGGATGACTGCAGAGGGAAGGGGAAGACAATAGATCTTGTCAGCAATGGTAATTGAACATCATTTGGAAATCAAAGGTTTAAATTGGCATTAGCAGTTACAGTTTTCAGCTTGTCACCTCTCTTGCTTGCCTACATTATTATTACTGGTTATTATTCTTCATTCTTGTCAGTCTAGTGTGCTATCAAGGAAGGAAGGTATCCTAAAGGCAGTAACACAGCTTTTCTACCTGATTTGCTTATATAACATTGCCTGTACATACTATGTTTATAGTGTTATAGTTAATATTACTAATGGCCGAGCAATAGGTTCTGATTAACTTTTACCATTGCCAATATGTGTTTTGGTTGTGGTTTTTTAAAGGGGGGGGGGGAGGTGTTGCATCATTTTTGTTTTTGTTGTTATTTATAAATTTACTCAGATGGGTGGGATAGTAATACAGCAAATAAACAAATAAATAAATAATCTAGGTCTATGGACTTAATTCCTTCTGTTCTGAAGCAGATAGGCATTGTCTTCCATATTTGTATAAATAGCAGCACAATTGCAGAGGTCATAAAAATGCATAGCTTCCTAACTAATGTCTTTTTGTCCTTATTTCAACAGAAATTGAGTGAAGGACTAGCCAAACTGCGCACAGCAAGAGAAGTTCCATCTGAATGCAGGTGCCCACCAGGTAGGTGTGACTTGTTGGTACTCTGAGGGTAGGATACAATCAGAGACTTCCTTTGCTAAGCAACAGAAGCCAGCAGAGACTGAAAGGAGGGCAGACTCCTCTTTTCTACTGCAGCCCCCATGCATCCCAATGCTTTGTCCATGGCTCTCTTTGGGGTAACTCCAAAGGCCGTGAGGGAGAAGGTAAGGTTAGGAGATCTCTGGCATGTTGGCACTGCTATGACCTATCCATGTTATTTTTTTTAAAAAAGCTACATGTTATATTAATGAGAAAATATCAAAATACATTCTGTGCCGGTTTTTATTTGTCTGAGTCCATTTGCAAAGACATTTCGGGTTTGGAAAAGATACTGTCTAATAACATTATTGACTTGTTTCTGCTAAAGAGATGTGTAAGCAATATGTAGTTGATGTAATGAAATAAATGTTCCTTAAGATTTCTAGTATTGCTGTGGTCTTTGAATGCTTTCATTATTCTCTATATCTTGATTTGAATATCCACTACATGTTTAAATTCTTTTTATCCACTCCACTCCACCCAAATCACCCTTTATTGGATCTGTAAGTATCTTCTGTGAGTTTGTATGGGAATTGCTTTTAAATACACATACCCTAACCACATAGACTGTTTTTCTTCGTACAGTCTGTTCCTGTTCATCCGAGTGAATCATTGGAGAACTTGGGTGTTGCTGTCTTTTTTGTGTTTTGTTTTGTTGAGTTTTGTGAGGTCAGATTAATAGATAAGTGTCTAATGCCTTCCTTATGTACAAATTCTGCAAATGTTCCTTCCTCCCTTCCTTCAACTATTATTCATAATATTTGGGGCTACATGATATCTGGTTGCTTGTATTGGAGATGACTGCACATCACTTGAGCAGGGACATTTTTTTTGGATTTAGGGGTCAAAGGTTTCCATATGGATGCCTTTACTTTGTAAGTCCACTTTCTCATTATTGATTCAGATATTATTTTCTTCTGACAGAATCCCATGGAACTGTAGCAGACAATTAAAGCTGTATGTTGGAGTTTTCCTAATTGAAGTGGACATTAAATGTAAGATGTGTCTGAAATGTTGAGGGGAAAGTATGCTATATTCTTTTGATATTTAAATTACATATAATAGTTTTGAATATTAGACATGATGTTTTTAAAAAAGGAATCATTAAATGCCTCTGATTTTACTATTGACTAGAAAATAAACTGATAGTTATATTTAGGTTTAAAGTCTGGATTGATTTTTTTGAAAACAGGGTAGGGTGGTAAGGACATCAACCTGATATTCTTCTTTGTCTATCTAAATATCTGGTACATTTCAGAAACAAACTGCCTAATTCCTTAGATTTGTGTTTGGTTTTCAAGAGTTTCAAATTACAAACTTGCACCCATGTTGCATTGACACGTATACTTCTAGTGAAGAGATTGTTTAGATTTCTTACAAGAGAAGTGTAATAAACTTGCTACGTTGAGTCAACAGGCCTTATCCAGACTGAAGTGTTTGTGCAGATGGCCATAGGCTTGAACTATTGATAATCCTACTTTTACAAACAAAATTCAGCTCTGGTTCACAATTATGAAGAAACTGTAGCTCAACCAAGACAGAATTATGCAAGATATGGGTATCCATTAGGAAGTTGTAGGGTGTGCTTATAATATACCAAAGGTAATCAAGGGGGTAGTGGTGGACCAGCTGCAGGAGTTCTTGAATGAAACTATCTGTTTGGATCCATTCAAATTGAGTCTTAGACTTTGTCATGGCACTGAGACCACATTGGTTGCACTGAAAATTGACCTTATCTGGGTAGCAGACAGGGGAGCTTAATCTCTCCTGGTGCTTCTGGACCTTTCAGCAGCTTTTGGTACTGTTGACCACCATATCCTCCTGGGATACTTGTCAGGGTTGGGAATTCAGGTACTGTGCTGCAGTGGCTCCATTCCTTCCTTGGTGAGTAGACACAGAAAGTTCAGGCTCCACGGACCCTCCAGCAGGGTGTACCACAGGGGTTGATCATCTCCCCATTGTTGTTTAATATGAAGCAGATAGGAGAGGTCACTAGGAGATTCAGAGTATGGTGTCTCTAATATGTGGATGACACCCAATTCTATCTCTCCTTCTCATCATCTGCAGATGATGTGATCCGACATCTTGAAGAATGCTTCGACTTGATAATGGAATGGACAAAAGCTAACAGGCTGAAACTCAACCTCAAGTCATATCTCTCTCCTCTGTTTTTACTCCCAAGGACAAATTTGTAGTCCGCTTGAAAAGATTACAAATAGAATGTTTTCAAAATCATACCCAATTTGGAATTTGTCGAGCCTTTGACATTATTGGCCACCAGAGGGAGCTAATATTATTTCATGGATACCATGGAAACTAAATTACTCAAGGAAGTAAATTATTTCAGATGGTTTAAATGTGGAGAAGGGCTCCAGAACTTTGTGAGACTTATGCTCTGGAAAACTTTTTGAAAATAAGAAATATCACATCATCTATTCATTCTACAACAAGGTTTAAAATTACTTCAGTACATCTGTTGATGTAGTTTAAACCTTTGTTGTAGTGTGAATAGATCTTAGCTTGGCTACAACTTAGATTATCTTCTATTTTATACAGTCACAAAACTGTAATTTTTCATGACAGTTGCCTTAGATCTGACAAAGTTATTGTTGTTGGTTGATAATTGATCACCTATAAAAACAGTAAATGCATTATTCCCTGTAACAGAGCTTAACGTTTTGGTTCAGGCCTTGTTGCCACTATTGTTGTCAGTGCTGGAAGTGGAGTACTTAAGAAAGAGGGGTATAATAATCTAGGACAACACAATATTCTGTTAGCCAGTTCTATTTCTGTTTGGAAGATTTATGTGATATAAACATTTGTTTTGATACAAATGCAGCTTTCCTAGTATAGAAGAAATCTACAGTATACAATCATATACCACCTAAAAGACTAACCAGTTGGCATAAACTTTTGGGAACACAGGCTGTGTGATGCTTCCAATGAAACATTTATGACACCTAAAACTCATTAACCTTTGTTGTTGATGTGTATTGTCAAACTGCTTCCAAATTATAGTAATCCTGATAGCATTTGGTTTTTGGTGGGTGGGTGGGATGGATATGAATTGTTTAAGGAGTGCTCTGTCATTGGCATGCCAAGTGAATTTCCATGAAGCTTTCTAGAACTTATACTGGTGGATAATTTCCTCACATTTCTATTGACACAGTCCATTATTGCTGAGTTAAAAACCCAAACAGGTGAAACATTCTTACATGTAAGGTAATCAGACTTGTAAAAAAACCTCTTGAAAACCCTTTGCCTTTGATGTCTGCTTTTAGAAAACAACTAACATTGGTTTGATTTTAAGTTGAAAAGGGAAATTCATTTTTGTGTGTATAGTTGTGTGTCTGTACATCTACACATATACAATCAAAATACAATTGAAATAAAATTGTTCATGGAATTGGATTTGAAGGAATGCAAGTAAAAGATAGTTGATGAAAGATGATGTTTTCTTTCTTTCTCCTGGCCATCTTCCACGAATGATTACCACAAAATTGGGTGGAGGTACCTTTTATGAGTAGAAGCTCATGAAAAATGACTCTTTAGTTCATGGTAGCTCCATTAAAGCTTCTTCCTTATCAGCAGCTTTGTCATAGTCCATTGCATTTTGGAAGGTCCCACAATCCTTAGAAATAGCTTTCCACAAAGAAGCTGAAGTGTATGTGTGTGTAACCTTATTATGGCATTCCATTGGTCAATTTCTGTTGCAGCATTTTTTGGTTTCAAGTCACCACATTGAGTACACAGAAAGAGCCTTCTCGAAGATTGTGGTATTTTTGAACCTCAATTGGGTGTACCCTGGGCAATACCCATCTTGTACTGGCTAATCTTTCTCACACTAGGTAGGGCAAAAGGAACTACAGAATGAACTCACCAAAAGGTGGCTTCATTTTGGCAGCTTCACATCTGGCCTAGACATGGAAGAAGACCATATTGAGTAAATGACCATTTTCCCCTCCCCACCCTTACCAAAGATAGAAAGTCTCCTGGCTCACCAAATAATAAAGGATACATTTCTGACTTACTAGCCAAAAACATTTCTGCTGATCAGCAAGAATGTTGTAAAAGTGCCATTGTCTTTCTGCTCAGGAATTGGCATCCTACCCCTTCCACATTATTAAGACTAGGGAAAATAAGGCATTGTTCATCATAAGCTGGAATTGATATTTAGTCTCTTTCATTACCCTTCTTTCCTGATATACAGTATTTCATGATAAGCAAACAAAGTAGTCAAGTTTTTAAAATCAGGTTTGCAAAAGGCCGAGCCAAATTTTTATCTCTCTCTCAAATAAATCCATCCCAGATTTTTCTTTCATCCTTGCAACAGCTTGGGATAACGACTTGTTGCAGGAATAGTTTGTAAAAAAATTCAATTTAATGAAAGGATAGAAGTAACTTCCTTATACTATCTAGTCAGACAGTTTACAAAGTTTATTCCCCTCTTTTAAAAAGCTGACTGCTGATTCTAAATGAAGTAGTAGGCGATAGTATAGATAAAATTAAGATTTTTTGGGAGACATTTAGAAGGAACAGATACAGTACTCAGGTTTTAAAGTGGAGTTTGGGGCTGCAAATCAGTTA